>CANSGD010001128.1:0-1403978 GCA_947645195.1 Patellifolia procumbens
AACACTAATACGGGAAATGGGAACAAAATTAGGGAACGGAGCGAGTACTATGTAAGTCTCTACTATTCTAGTTGAATCTTAGATCAACAATGTAAAAATAAAAATATTCTCTACAAATTTGAGCAAAGTAGTAGAATTTACTGTCGTGAAAATCGTGCAATCACCCTAACCGGTTTGGGTCACATCTATATAATGCGTAACCAAAATAAGAACACATCTAGATAGCCACGCTTTGGCAATGACAACCAATACTCACTCCAAGCATATACAATAAGTTCGTTCGTAGCATATTCAATTTAATACTCTAATTTGGATAAATAGTGAAATATTATAATCCCCTAAAAACCTATCATAGTTTACAGTTCAATGTCCATATCAACGAGTAAGGGTACAACTTTAGTCAATCTTAGATGAACAATAGAATCACAAATTCCAACGCCTTTGAGTTAAGATGCTGAAGTAACTGACATCAAAATGTGGGCAATGACCACAATACGATATGATGATTGCCAAATTAGAATGAAGAAAATGGTAAGTACTATGGCTTCTTGCAACTCGAATACACATAGTTGAGAAGTAGTTGTTTAAAAACTCGCACTTAAATTTAAAACTGAATCCATAAAATTTATAGTTGTAAAGCAGATTCAATCAGCAACCATACTTATTTACTTTGCCAAAAAGTTCCTTCCTAATCAATGTTTATTTACTTTGTCCGAAATTTTCCCGAAAAACTGAACCCGAAAGTTGTCTCTTCACCTTCCTAATCAATGTTTATTTACTTTGCCAAAAAATTCCTCCTTGTCAAAGATAACTTCTCCCTTCCTCTCCAAAACAGCACACCCTATTCATCTTTTTCACATTTGCTTCACATTACGGTTGATCTTCTCAATTGCTAATGAATTTCGATTTCTTACATAATTCCTTCATTCACATACTGTCTCACTGTACACTAAGATAGAATGGATAATAAAGTGAGTGAGTTTCCGTATACTAAAATTTGTCCAAACCACCATATAAGAAGAAAAAGTATTGAATAAGAAGATTACAGGCTCTTTCAGGAGGGAAGAAAGGGCAAAGTTTGAATGGTCCATAAGGAGACTTTATGGTAAGGATCCAAGCATAGAGCATCCGTGTAGACAAAGAAGATTGTTGAATAGAGATGCGAATGAGAAGGTGGCAGATGACATGGACATCATGTGTTCTCATGTCTTCAGTCAAGCTTGATACTGACACGCTCTTGAATTGTTTGCAAGTTTGTAATATTTGGGATAAGAACATAATGGAAAGGCTCGCGTACCCTGACTTCTACTCTATATTATGGGTCTCGTCCTTCCATCGTGGTATGATTACCATTATAGCGTAGCACTACGCTCCCAACAAAATTTACCTCCAATCGTTGTTGAATTCAAGTCGAGTACCATTGTGGGAAGAACATGTGGAAAACTTTAAATACCACCCTTTGTGGGCATTTCTTAATGAAGACCACAACGATTGTGGGGAACGGTTCGACCCCTTTGGGGAAGGGCAAAGCCTTGTTATGGACTACAATCAGGTTCGTAGAACTTTCTAGCACACCATAGTTAGTGTCAAACCGGAGTTATTTTGTGTAATGTCAATTCATGTACTACTTTAGTGGACTAATATGAATTGATTTTGTGCTTTCATGTTCAATCTATAAGTCATACTAGTACTAGTACTTTGTAAATAAAATATTAATGTTGCGCTATGTTTATTTTGTTTAATGTCATATTTGAATTATTATGGAGTTATTGTCATGATAATTAAATATTCATATATTCCTCCTCAAACCTTTGGAAACATGTCGATAATGATAATGCGTGTAGTAACATACTTTAATTAATCAAAACTTTTGGTAGCATATCTAACGTTTGGGTATGACCAAAACTCGTTATGTACTCAAAGTTGATGGGTAGTAGCCAAATATAAAGAATAAAAAAAATTGACTTTTGAATGGCAGTGTAGTACTTTGTTTTAAAGATCTACTCAAAGTTCGGCAATATCCAGAAAAGGTTATGATCGTAACCAATATTTTCATACATGTTAACCCTTAGGCGATGTCCAAAGTATGGTATGGTGTGGTTTGGCTTACGTGAAAAGTGCGTATTCATATAATGAAAATTCGTGATCCTGATACTTTGCATTTATAATAGTAGAATATATTATATTAGATTAGATTATATTAGTGAATCGGATACTTAGACCCCTTAACCAAATTTGCACCAAGCGAGGTTCAAGTGACAAATTTGTTACCCAACGCAATTAACTAATTATATAACATTATAGTTAATATCAAAAAGGGAGGAAAATTGTCACTTTAATTTATACCAACAATAGTTAGAATTTCAGATTATCAAGGTCCCCTTTTCAATCGCAATAGTAATTCTCATCCAACATAACCAAAATAAATAAATAAGAAGGAAAAGTAGATAAAAGTGGCCATTTGTTACTAGCACAGGTTGTTTGAAATCATTTATGTTGCGTAAGATAATTTTCTTAATATAATTGTCACGTGATGTGTTTGTTTTAAATTTATGAATCTAGATGTGTTTAGACCAGTAATTGACTATTCCCTATTGATTTCTTCCTAATATATCCATACTGCCTTAAACTACATACAATAACAACCAAATTTACAGCATAGTCAACATGGAGTTAGGCAATGTCCGATTATGGCTTTGGCTATCACCGATATCTATTTCACTGTCACCATTATGGATATGACTAGAACATGCTAAGGTGTTGTCCAAACGAAACACTCGGTATATTAATGCACAAAGACGGTTAATTATAATTAACAGTCGCCTTCAACCTTTTGCCTTTATTCTGATATACACCATTAATGACTGCCAATTGAGCTCGACTTCGGCATCAAAAATTTTATATATGCACAAAAACGAATGGTTCTAATAAACCCTAGTTTAACTCAAATTAATTCTTATAACCCTAATTTTTTTTCAAAATTAATCTATATATCGTAGATGCAAGGATGGTTGGTGAGGTTGAAGAAGATTCACAGACGACTTATCTCAACATTGAAGAGATCGATTATGGCAAAGTAGAAGTATGTAAGTGAGTGAAGGACAAATTTCGCCATTGAAGAACTTGTTAATGGCAGCATAGAAGAAGACGTTAATGGAGTTGTAGTTTTTCCATATCATAAACTATCCGAAATCATTAGGGAGTATGTATAAAATAAAGTATTGTAACCCTTAAAAATATACGTAGTATACCATATATATCAAGTATTAGTTTTAAAAACCAAGTAATACTTGGTATAGTGGAGTGATTTGTGCCCTTCCAACCACAAGGTTGGGGGTTCAATCCCTTTAGGGCACTTTAAGGGTAGAGATTTCCCTTACCCTTCCCCCTACTCTCAAGTGCCTGGCCCAATCGGACCCAAGCGGGGTCCGGGCCACTTCTCCTTACCAAAAAAAGTATTAGTTTCAAAATACCAAATTTATAATATAACAAATTACAGTAATTACAAAAAAATTAAAAAATCCGAAATTAAAAACATTCCTAAAATCACGGAAATCTTTTAAAGAAAATAAAAATTTGCCAAAGTTGCTATTCGATTTGGCGTAATAAGTGGTTGTCATTGACTTGTTACGGTGGCTTTTTTCTAAGAAATCCACCATAAAAGGACTCAATAAAGATGTGGGTAAAAAAAAACATTTTTCTTCCCAGTGAAGAATGAGGGAGTAGAAATGGATTACTAAGGGTTGAGATTTTAAGTTTTCCCCTGCATTTTCTATACGCATGCCAAACAAGGTAATGGGTATAATATTGTCATGAATCCTCACTCTTATATTCAACTTTCCACCCACCCAGCAGCTCTAATCCCCAAACACTCATTCTCACATACCAAATACCTCGAATGTACGATTGATGTGGAATAATCACACTCTTACCGTAAGGTCCGGACTTTATTTGTTCGTTACTCATATTTCTAGCCCTCTTAATTATCAAAACTACAATATTAGGAGTGCAATATAAACGCAAAATCAAACATTGTTAATATAATTTGTGCTTTTGAGTAAATCCTAATATGTAGAATTTTTATTCAATTTTGGTGGACCTCTTTCAGACTATTTTGCACCTTTTTAACCAAGCAACAACTATCATCTATATTATTGTCTTCCATCGTATCAAGTCAGAAACAATTAACCAGATAACAACAACAACAACACTAAATCTTATTTCCAAAATGATTTGGGGTCGGCTAACACGAATCGACATCTGAAATCGTTGCAAAAAGATGGCATCGACAAGTGCGATAAAAAGTTTTCAAAAGGCTAAAGTTTTACACAAAAAAGTTTTAAAAGATGTTTTAATCAAAGGTTTTCTGATAAACAAATAAATAAAGTAATCACACTACTTCCCACCACGTGAATACTGCTCCTTCACCCACCTCTCTATCCAACGCCATTATCTCACTCAATCCCAAGAACCTCATATCATTTTCAATTAAGTTTATCCAAATCATCTTAGGTCTTCCCCTGCCCATTACAATTTGATTATTCCTCCACTCATCAAGTCTTCTCACCGGCGCATCACTTGGTCTCCTTTTATTCACATGACCGAACCATCTTAAGCGTCTTCCCTCGTCTTTTCTTCATTAGATGCAACGCTAGCTTTTTCCGAATCACTTCATTACTTAATCGTTCCTTCCTTGTATGGCCACACATCCACCTCATCAACATATGCATCTCTGCCACATTCATCTTATGAACATGGCATGTTTCACCGCCAACATTCGGTCGGTTTTCTATTAAGCAGGCCTAATTGTCGTGCAGTACAATTTTATCTTCATTCTTTGGGGAATGCCAGAATCACAAATGAAAGCAGTAGCACTTTTCACTGCTAACTAACCCGCGTTGATTCTACGAGCCACGTTTCCATCATCGAGTTCTACATCCTTTGGAGAGTAGATCCAAGGCCACGGAACACGTTCGATCCTTGAACTACTTTGTCATACAAAGTTATCACCCCTGCCTCGCTGCTTCGGACCCCCACTGAACTTGCACTCAGCTACTCCGTCCCACTTCCGCTCAATCTAAAACCACGAGCTTTGAATGTATGTCTCCACGATTCCAACTTATTTTCAACACCTTCCTTTGTCTCATCAATCAACACAATACCATCCGCAAACATCATACACCATGGTATATCATCTTCCAATTGACATCGTTATCTCGTCCACGACTGGAGAAAAGTGAAAGGGACTAAGTGCAGAATCTGAAGAGTCAAATATTTCAATCACATATATCTTTCTAAAGTGAAATGAATTCTTAAATTAAGAGAGTCATACGACATCAGAGATAGAAATTACAAAAGTTATTAGAAGAGGCGGTCTAATTTTATATTAAAAATTAGACTAACTTAATCTCATCACTTTATTTAAAAAGTCCATCACTTTATTCAAAAAGATATTTCATTCTCTACTCTATTGGGCTTGGTTGTTGTCTAATTTTAATTAAAATTTAATTTTAATTAAAATGTAATGGCTTATAGCATTAAACAATAAAAATAGATCAACATATACTAATTTTTTGTGAAACTAACGAACAGTAGCCAATCTCTCATATGGAGCGAGACAATATACAATGTATAGGTAGATTTAGATATAAGTATATGATATAATAATTTAGTAGAAAAATTCTTTAACGAAGAGGGATGAAGTTCTATGGAACATTGTTAGAGTAGATATACTATGATTGACTAATTAAAGATATAATTAATATATTGAGGACATATTAGTAGGTCAAGATATATTATTTTTTTAATTTATGCTATTATATTATCTTGTAATTTATTTCTGTTAAATATTTGATTAGTATTAGAAATAAGATATCTTTAGAAATTAGTTGTAAGTTGGGTTTTGCTCAAGAAAAAACAATATTGGTGTGAGCGTGGTGTTGGTAGAGAAAAACCAACACCTGATGTGAGAGTGGTTTTGCTAAAGAAAAAGTCAATACTTGTTGAGAGCGTGTCTTTGCCAAAAAAAAAACCAATAACTGATGTGGGAAAGACCAAAGTTATTGAAGATAACTACACCGGATTTGTATATCGATTTCAACGAAAAATATTTTAGTTCATCCGGTTAATCTGCAACTCTTTTTAATTTTTATTTCTTCAATTGCAATTTTTGTGTTATTTTCGTAATGGTTGCTGGGGTGTTAGAGTCTACAGATACATTGTCGTAGACTAAAGACATGATCATTATACTTCGGATATACTACCTTTGGTTTTTTTAGTTGTACTCAAAGCCCTTGACACATTTGGCAACGCACAATTTCAAACGTTTACATCTACAATTGTATTAAAAATTACAAAAAGTTGATATATGTAAAAACTACTATCTAGACGAAAGTACCAAGAACTCACTTGACTATATATTTGGACTAACACATAAAGAATAGAAGGAGATCAAAGTGAAAAATATAAATGTGTCAAAAGTCAATATGATACAACTAAAAAAGGGGACGGAGTATTAGTATGTTAAAATACATTATTATCTTAGGAAAGTATTATGTTGTGATTTATTTCCACATCCCCATATGGACAAATGGTTCTTGACGCAGACATTCTACAATGGTCTGCAGCCTCAGACGAAGAGTATAGTTGACTCGTCTGCGGGAGGAGTTTATCTCGATAAGGAAGTGGATGTAGGCTATGATTTTCTATCAAACCTTGCGGCCAATGATCATTCCACTTCCCGCAGCCTCACGAGGAAAGTATTGGAGGTAGATGCCATTGCATTATTGACTTCGTAGATAGAGAAGCTGAGCCAGCAGATTGACACCTTCAAATCCTCTTCCTCGACAGCACCTCCCATGAGTATTAATGCAATGTCTGTCGTAGCACCCATTACCTCACCTTACTGCGAGGTATGTGGTGTTCAGGGGTCACTTTGGGCATGACTGTCAGTTCAGTCAACTTCAGATGGAGCAGGCAAACGCCTTCCAACAGAGACAACCAAGCTTTCCCCCTCCCCATAACTACTAAAACACACAAAACCATCAACCTCCACCTCCACAAAACCATCCTAAACCCTCATACCATCAAGCCCACAAAATTTTCAGAGACCCCCCCACAAAACTTCCATAATCCCAATAACTTCCAAACTTCACAAAATTTTCACACCCCACCTCCACAAAACAATAACCCACAAGAGCCTTCCATGTCTGAAGTGATGAAGCTGATGTTGAGCATGCAAAAGAGACGAGAGGCGCAAAGAGTTCAAGAGCGACAAATGCTAGCTATGCAGAGAGCTAATGAGGAAGCACAAAGAGCCCAAGAGAAGCACATCAAACTTCTCGAGACTCAAGTTGCACAATTAGCAAGCACTAATGCTCAGAGGCGTCAAGGGAATTGCCAGGGCAACCCATTCAGAGAGCATGTGAATGCCATTACTCTTCGTAGTGGCGCTACTTATGATGCCCCCCCATTGCCCATTGATGATGCTGCCCCAACTGCGGGGAAGAAGAGGGTGGTAGAGGAATGACAAAGAAAAAGTTCGGCGTCTGATGTCGACTTATCTGCGAAGCTGAACAGACAGGGAAGAAAAAGGAAAAGTTTGAAATGCCTTTTACACCAAGGCTACCTTTTCCTCACAGGATGCAACAATCAAAGGTCGATCAGCAGTTTGATAAGTTCTGGCTATGGTCAAGAACCTTGAGGTACGATTCCATTCTCAGATTTAATTACCTAAGTCCCTGTTTATGCCAAAAATCTGAAAGATATGATAACTAAGAAGAGACTTTTGGTGGGGTAGAACGTGTCGCTCTTACTGAAGAGTGTAGTGCTTTTATTCAAAATAAAACCCCCCCAAAGCTGAACAGACAGGGAAGAAAAGGAAAAGTTTCTGAAATGCCTTTTACACCAAGGCTACCTTTTCCTCACAGGATGCAACAATCAAAGGTCGATCAGCAGTTTGGTAAGTTCTTGGCTATGGTTAAGAACCTTGAGGTAACGATTCCATTCTCAGATTTAATTACCTAAGTCCCTGTTTATGCCAAAAATCTGAAAGATATGATAGCTAAGAAAAGAGACTTTGGTGGGGTAGAACGTGTCGCTCTTACTGAAGAGTGTAGTGCTTTTATTCAAATAAAACCCCACCAAAGTTGAAAGATCCTGGTAGTTTTTCTATTTCTTGCCATCTTGGACCTATTTTTATTGATAAAGCTTGTGCTTCCGCTGTTATGCCATTATCTGTTTATAAGAAACTGAATATGGGAGCACTTAAATGCACACAAATCACTTTACAGATGGCTGATTGTTCAATAAAATACCCCCTAGGTGTTTTAGAGGACGTTCCTGTGGAGGTTGGGAAATTCTACATTCCTGTTAATTTTGTGGTGTTAGATATGGATGAGGATGCCCAGATTCCCATTATTCTGGGTAGACCGTTTTGTGTACTGCTGGTGCTGTTATTGATGTTAAGTCTGGATCTTTAACTCTGAGTGTTGGTGATGATAAAGTGATTTGTAAACTAACCAATGTTGTTAAGGCACTTATGCTTGAACAATCTTGTTGCAGGGCTGAGGTTTTGGATGAGGTAGGTGTGGAGAAGGTTTCAATTCCACCTAAGGTTGTCTCATCGTCTGGAGGTATCATAAAGAACATTTGGAGAAGGAAAGTGTTTGATTAGGGTGGCTCGCTGCTTAGCCCCTCCTATTTGAGATGGAGGTATTATTGTCGTGCGGGACCTTTATAAACCAGCGATGTGCCAGGGGCAACTCGTATTTTTCCTTTTTTCCTTTTCTTTTTACTTTTTTTCTTTCTTTTTTTAGTGAGTGAGAGTGTGGGTACTAACGTTGTTTTCCTCTTAGCATCGTCCTTTGTTACCGTTTGGCATTGAGGACACTGCCAAGTTCAGCTTGGGGGAGGATTTCTGTTTGTACTCTCTATCTCTTTTGCTTTCTAGGATAGATTTACTGCTTTCGAAAAATACTGAAAAATCAAAAAAATATGGTTCCCATGACTGGTTTAGTTGCCTCCCTGTGCCCCTTGTTGTGCTCTTATTGAAAATGATTTGACTCTGTTTTCTGGATAGATGGGCATTTGTGATTTTTGAGGCTATGATTTGATGTTTGATTGCTATGATTTCGAGCAAGTTTTGATTATATTACACTACTTTGTGCTGCATACCTGAATTGGTTAGACTGTGAGGCCTCTTTGTAGCCTATTGGATTCATTTCATTATCCAGTCTGTTTATGTGTGTTAGTTCCTCTTTAGTGGATTGATCTTGACTTTGACTTCGTACTTGTCTGATATTCGATGACTTGTGGCATTTGCTGTGATGGCGTTCTTTTGTCTGATTCTTGAGCCTCAGAGTGAATTTTTGATATATTTTTATCCTCCTTAGCCCCGCTGAGCCTAATGACTTGTTTCATGTTACTTATACCCTTATTATGAGCTCATGGCCTTTATTCCGATATTATTTCCAAGCCTAGATTGGGGAGCTTTTGTATGGGTTGAATTTGAGATTGGTTTCATGGTTTGGTTTGGTTGTTGAGGAATTAAAAGTGTATTTTTTGTGGTTTGAGTGTGAGAAAAAGAAAGAAAAGGCAAACTAGAGTTGCGTGAATGAAGTTCAGAAAAAATGAAATAAAATTCAAAAGAATTCAAAGTTCCTTCATTCACGTACGTTCATAAAGAAAAATTCCGCTTCATTGCTTGGAAATTAGGTTTGTTGTGAGTGTTCATTGATTTATAAGAGTTGGGTTATCTTTCATGGTTATATGGTGTTGTTGGGAGTTGTTTAAACCATCTTAGGCCTTGTTTGAGTGATTCATGCTCCCCCTTTCTTGGTTTTTCCACCACATTACCTAAAAATATCCACTACCTCTTACCTAAGCCCCACTACAACCCTATAAAGTCCTCTTGAGCTCGTGTCTGCATTGTTTATTGGATTGATTTCGAGTCAGTTTGTCAAAGTTAAAGTATGTCTCCTAATTGCTTCGACTTGATTGAGAGTGTGAGTGGAAGGGGCATTTATGGTCGGGTTGGTGAGTGTTCGGGCATATTCTTTGCCTGCCACAAAATTGAGAGGAGTGACACCTTTGTGAGAGCCTTTTAAGGATTTGTATGCCTTGTGGATGCTTGAATTTGATGAATTGCTTGGATGATTGGTGGTTGGATGGATTTGATTAGCCGAACTTGAATTTTGCTCGCTTGAACGATTCTTAGTCTTGAAATTGTTTTGAGCTTTGATTGATTTTTGTCTATGGGGTGAGGCAATCTATTCCATGTTCATGTTCTGTTTGCTTGAGGACAAGCAAAGGTTTAGCTTGGGGGAGTTTGATATCACGTATTTATATAGACTTTTCTCCCTTATTTACAAGCTAATTTGTGCGTCATTGGAGCTCTTCGGAGCTATTTTATGCTAACTATCTTATATAGTTGTGGTTTTGTGTTTTAGTGTTGAATTGCAGGTTTTAGGGAGTTTTCTCCCTATTTCCGAGCCATTTAGAAGCAACCACGACTTTACGAGATGTTACGAGGCACGTTCAGGTCGTTACGAGTGTGTTTTCTCGCTTTAGGAGGTTCCCGAGACTTTAAATGTGTCCATCAAGCTCAAACTGCGAAAAACGTTCAAGGATGACAAGCTAACGATGTTATGCGTGCTAGGATCGGGCATACATGGCCCGATGGGCCATTAATTAATCAATCGGGCATGAAACTAACGGACCCGATCGGGCAAGCCCTGCCCGACCCGATCGGGCGAGAGAGCTATATGTTTGTGCTGCTGTTTGGGCGAGATTGAAGCCGTTGAGCTCCGGCCCAGCCCGATGCCATCGGGAGCCCAGCCCCGTCGTGCGGCGGCCTGAACCTCCTTGGCTGCTTTGTTGCTATGTTTGGGCGAGATTTGAAGTTGTTGCTGGGTGGTGGTACCAGCCCAGTCCCCAACCCGATCCTCAACCCGATCGGGTGACTGATCGTGGGCCATATTTTATGCTTAGGCCTGCTGCTGCTGCGTTTGATCCAAAAAGAAGTTGGCGTGATTTTTCTTACTATAGGCCCGATCGGGTGGCCCTTTGCCCGATCGGGTCCCGTGCACGATGTCGCGGATTTTTCTATCTTAAATCCCCGTTTTAATTAGACTTTGGAGGGGATTATAAATACCTTTTCTTATTATTTTAGAGACATCTTTTATTCTGTTTTTATTTCCATAGTTCTTAGCTTAGTTTTATTTAGTTTAAACACTTTAGATTAGATTAGATTAAAGGTGATTGAACCTTGGATTCGATTTCAATAAAAGTTCTTGCTTTCCGTCAATTGGTATTCTTCTCTACTTTTAATCTCTTTTATTATTCTTGATTGTTTAGTTTAATTATTTATTCATTCATGATTGGAAATTAGGGTTTCATATTAGATTTATTATTGTTGATTCAGTTATGAGTGAGTAGTTTAATTTCTAGGGATTTAGAGGGAAGCCATGTTTATACCATGATTATTTGAATTGCTATTAGTTTCTAGGGTTTGAAGAGATAGGTTATGGTGTGATTTGTTCTTATTGAGTAATTAACGTTATTGCGCAGAATCTTTGATTACTTGAGGTTAATAATTGTTTGCACAGATCCGTCTTACTTTTAGAGGCCTAGTACACACCAGTAATTCTGATTATGTTTGTAAACGTGCTGCATATGTTGAATTATGGACGTTGAGACTTAACCATAGCTTGACACTGTTCTAATCTATCGATTCTCGACCTAGGTTCTGATAGTTGTTTGATCCTTTGATTGGTATAAGCATGGTGGACCGAACTAATTCCTAGAACTTTATTTCATAGAGTAAAAATCCATTTTATATTGTTTTCTAGTAGTTAATTGTTAGTTCAGCTGTTTCTATCTGATCTTGTCTGAGTAGCTTTTTAGCTGAATATTAACTTATAAATCCGTCTCTGTGGATTCGACCCTACTTCTATTTACTACCATTGTTAGAGGACTGTAGGAATTATCTTTGTATAGGTGATACGACTTTAGCCTATCAATATTCACTATTGTAATGGATAAAGAATTAATTTATTTATCCAATGTGCAATGTTAAGTAAAAATTTGGATGGGATGCTAGTGAATTAGATGGTTGTTGTAAGCATCTTTAAAAACTTGGTGTGATATATTTATTTATCTATAGTTAAATGACCTTGTGTAAATTAGAAAAAGTTCCTTTGTATTACTAGTACTTGATTTTAACTATTGCAACAAAAATACATGTATATATATTTATACGTAATAAGTAATATACATATAAGATTTACAAGGGGGTACATATTATGATTAGAGGGGTACGCGTACTTCTAATATTAAAGTTGTGCTGCTAACATCAAATTTGTCAGTATTTACAAAAATGTCATTAATGAACGCACGCGTACCCTTTTATGAGTCATGTATCCTCTTTACTTGGTTTTCACGGTGAAAACAATTTCATCGATTCCTCTTCCTATTATATATACTAGTCATATTATATGCACGCGATGCGCGCGAAATCATGTAAAATTCTGCATGAATATATAATAGTATGTTTATTTAGGTAGTTTTTATTTCTCTTTTCAAAATGTAAAAATAGTCGGTTATGGAGAAAGTTGTTCCATTTAATTAGGAATAAAAAAAGAGGATAAATGTTTATTTTTGGTGTCCCCCCCACTAAAAAAATAATTAGGAATAAAAAGATAAATGTCGATTTTTGGTGTCCCTTCTTCACTTATAGAATAGAGATATGTTAATTAGAAATTTCCAAGATTTGTTGAATCAACTTAAGGACTCTTAACTCTTTCCAAGAAAAAAGGACTCTTACAATAGTTGGTAATAAGAAAATGTTACTCTTAAGTAATACTAGAATATAACCTTGTCTTTATATGTCATTTTACTAAAAATCAGCTATCAGCTATCAGTCTATATTACCAAACTCTTTTACAAAAACAGTTTACTATACAGTTGATCAAATCAACTAATTTTACCACTAGTCAAACTAGTTAATATATCAGCTATCCGCTGAGCGCCAAACAGGCCAATAACTTTTGACTTAAAAGCTAGTTTTAAGCTAGCTAAAAGGCCACTAACCAAACAAGGTTTTGGCTATTTACCCAATTTAATCAGCCACAAGCCAAAATCTTGTTTCCAAACACGACCAATACTAAAAATAAGAAGAATAATCATCTAACCTATCCTCATACAATTTATGTATCGACAAATGTGTCGAATCATTATACCAAAATAGCCCATAAAAAAAAAGGCGGTGCCTTGGTGATTCTCTCAAAATGGTAATTTCTACACATCAAGACTCTCGTATAACTTGTAAGTAGAATACACGCTTACGGCTAACCCGTACCATCCAATTGTACTGCCGATCCGCAGTGTACGGCATTGATTGCATAGATTCAAATAGCCAGCTATCCATTAATGATCCAAGTCATTTGTCGTTGAGTCGTTGTTTTCTCTTTTTCGTTTTTCGGCTGCCAAAAATCTGAATTCATTAATTCAACAAAGAAATTATTTTTTCTATTCGTGGATTAACGGAGTGTACGGCCATTTCCACATGATATATAGCAACTCATTTTAGTTTATATGTTTCCCAAGACCCCTAATTCTTCTACGGTTCTATAATTAACTTATAATATGAAATCAGATAATTAGCACTTAGCTCGTATAAAAAAATTTGTGTTAAACGGTTTATCCATAAATATCAAACAAATATTTGGTTAAAACTCTAAGTTTTTAATTTAAAAAGTTGAAAACTTTTAAATTTGAACATTGTATCTCTAGTATTACAACCTTCTAGGGTAGGATTTTAAGCTAAGACCTCATTGTTTAAATTTAGAAAAAAAAATTTACCATGGTCTCTCCTTAAGCATGTGGATGGACCACTACGCCAACCCCAAGACTACTCTAGCTCGTAATATGAATTACCTAATAAATATAATTAAGGAGTTGGATTTATAAGATACTCTTAAGTTCTCTCTATTACGGTACGATTTACAGTGTGGGAATTATTTTCTAGAATTTTATTTTTTCATTTTTCTTTGTTTGATTGTTAAAGGGTGAATTACATTTTCCAAAATGAAAAATAAATTCTTTTTTTGAACGTCATATTCCCTTTAATCCTGATCTTATGCTCTCATTTTTCACATCCATAATCTCCCTTCTATATATTTCACTCTTTCTTTTCACTCTAACTTTCATGCATAGAGATAGAACCATATGGTAAAGACCTAATACCAGTCTCGCTTTAGACTCTTACAAGTTGCTCATTTGAGATTATAATACGCGAAAAAAAAATAAACAAGAAACGATAAAAGCAATAAGGAAAAAAGACAAGATATAACAAGAAAACCCAAGATCTAGCGAAAAACACTAACTATTATGCATTAAGAATTTACAATGTCTGTGATGAAACTAAAAAAGTTTATTTTCTATCTCACTACCTTTAATCTCTCTGTAATTAACTCCTAGTTTAGAATCTCTTTATCTTCTTGTACTACTTTGTGCCTTCAATTACATAAAACGACTATCTAATATTTATAGAGGAAAAGAACCTCAACGATTAGAATAATTAAAACCACAGAGCCGTGTGTGAGCAAGCCAAACAACTCATCCAGGATGGAATAGTTCTGGTGGGGTGTCCGTCCTAGTAGAAGTACTACCCGTTTGGTCTCGGGGTTTGGGAGCCTTTTGTCTAAGAGAAGGTATTGTGTCAGACGCGTCTGATCATAACATTTGGTCAGACGGATTTCAGTTGGTTTCAATTTCTTTTCAGTTGGATGTATTTTGATTTTAGTTGTTCAGTGAATAAGTTCAGTTGGACCTTATATTCTTTCAGTTGGACCTTTTGTTCATTCAGTTGGATGTTTTTTTTCAGTTGGTTGCGTTTTTGTTTCAGTTGGTTTCATTTTTGTTTCAGTTGGTTTCATTTTTTGTTCAGTTGGTTTCAATTTTTGTTCAGTTGGTTTCAATTTTTGTTCAGTTGGTTTTCATTTTTTTTCAGTTGATCTTTTTTATTTCAGTTGGATGTCTTTTTAAGTTCAGTTACTTATCTTATTGTTTCATTTACTTGTTTTAGTCTAACTGAAAATAAAACTTAAGTAAATGAAATAAAATAAGTACTAAATGAAAGCAAATAGTTTTCGGTTACTTATATTATCTTTAGTTTTCTTATTCTTTCATTTAACAACAACTAACACAAAAAAATAAAATAAAAACACTGACCTATGTGCTTATTATCGGAGGAACCAGAAGCAGTGAGAAGTGTTTCCTTGCTCCAAAATTCTCTTCCTGCCTCATATTTTCTCTTCCTTCTCATAACACTTTGCAGCATGGATGGGGAATCTGACGCATCTGACACTGATACTTGCATCAGTGATGTCAGAGATCGTAGTGGGGAGGCGATTAATTGTTTTGCTCACATGGAATGGAAGATCTTGTTAGTTAATGCCGATCGTAACATTGAGCAGGTCAACTTCTCTTTTCTCTGTGTTCTTTTTGTGTTAATTTGGTTGATTACAAGCAATTTGAAGTTAATTACAAGGAATTTGGCGACGGCAGAGATGGATGACGGTAGAGATGGAAGACGACGGTGAAGATGAGATGGAGCCTCGCGGCTTCGTCCGACAAAACATATTGGGTCAAACGGTCTGCCCCAATAGTTTCTCTGTCTAAATCATCACCTCCACTCGTCCGAGCAACATTCTTCCTTGCTTGAACCCATACCCAACCCGCTTGGGCACTCTAGCAATACTCTTCTTCTTCTTCCTCTTACTCTCTCCACACTGATAATCCCACCGACACAGATAATGATATATGATTCTACACTTATGCTTTTCATGAATAATATCAGGAAAGTATATTACCACATAACTCCAACCAATGAAAGGTTTTTTTCTTCATCAATAATTATAGAATTAATAGTTGGACTATAATCTATTGAAAAGTAATGTTGTATAAAAGAATCTAAAATGGAAAATTTAAGTGGCATTGAAAATGACACGGATTAACCAGTATAATTGTATATTTTCACAATTTAATACTATTATAGTAATATATTTATATACAACTCTTTGAAAATTAGGGTTGTTGTATAATTTTCCGAATTTACTTAGTTAAAAGATATACCAAATGGAGGGGAACATAACTGAGGTAGCAGGTAGCTAACCTTTCAGCCTATCCATAACATGCATATTGATGATATAAATGATATTATAAGTCAACTATATATGCTGCTACATGTGGAAATGACCGTAACTTATGCTTATATGTCAAGTTATAAGATGTAGTAGTACATATCAATAACGTGCATTTGTTTCACAAGTCAAACCGTATGCTAATTGCGTACATTATGTCGTCCGACGACCCCTAAAGGAAGTATCCATGTTGTACCTTACACAACTCCATGTTTCCCCCACACCGCCCCCTCTAACAGGGGAAAAAATTAAACTTGACTTATTACTATCTATGGCATTGCCATCTTAATTTAACCATTAGTAATAATTTAAAACATACAAGAGTATAAGAATGTACAAGAAAAGTTATCCCTTTTAGGCCTCGTTCAGTTCATATTTAAATAATTGATAAAAATAAGTTCAATTCAGTAGGAATAAGTTCAGTTAAGCAAAATAAGTAGTGCAAAGGAGAGAAAAAATATGAATCGGTAAAAATAAGTTCAGTTCAGTAAAAATAAGTTCGGTACAGCAAAAATAAGTTCAGCTCAGTAAAAGTAAAGTTCAGTTAAGTAGAAATAAGTTCAATTCAGTATAATTAAGGTGAACTGAACAGGGTCTTAGACTCTTAGTGGTACTCATTTATGTACAAAAATAATAATTAGGGTTTAAACTTGTAATTACAATTGTAGTTTTTGTTTACTATTACGCTCTTACAATCTATGTGGGGACAATATGTGCACACTGGACTTTATGAACTCAAACCACAAACTAAAAAGATCCTTCATAAAGATGTTAACTAGGTCTGTTCTTTTCAACTTATTTTCAGTCCTTATAAGTTCAGATAAGTTCGAATAAGGTCTAATAAGGTCTAATAGGTCGAATAAGATCTAATAAGGTCTAATAAGTTCTAATAAGGTCTAATAAGGTCTAATGAGTTCTAATAAGGTCTAATAAGTTCTAATAAGGTCTAATAAGGTTCTTATATATTTTTTATATAACAACATCATCATTATTATTATTATTATTGTTATTGTTATTATTTATTATTATTATCATGTATTATATAAAATTTATTATTATTATACTCATTGGGCTATCATCGTTGCTTGTTGTACGTTTGAGAATTTTATTCGTCTACATGAATAAGGGATATCGACTTTTATGGATTGTCGTTTATAAATGAACACTAAACTATTGTAGTTGGTAGTTGTTCTTGAAGCTATTGATATCATCTTTTAAGTTTACCTCCGTAGAAATTTATAATTAATAATAACAATAACAATAGATAATGACTTATAGACCAATAATAATAGATAATTATAGTAATATAATAGTAATAATATAATAATAATAATAATAATATAATAATAATGGTAGTAGTATTAATGATAATAAAAAAATTAACATAATAAGAAACATAGTAATAACAGAGTAATTATTATTATATTAGAGATAAGAATGATAATAATTATAATGGTAATAGTATAAATAATGATAACAATAATAAATAATGATAATAATAATAAATAATAAATAATGATAATAATAATAATAATAATAATAATAATAAATAATAATAATAATAATAATAACAATAAGGTTAAATAAGGTCTAATAAGGTCAAATAAGGTCAAATAAGGTCTAATAAGGTGTAATAAGGTGTAATAAGGTCGAATAAGGTCGAATAAGGTCGAATAAGGTCTAATAAGGTCGAATAAGGTCGAATAAGGTCTAATAAGGTCTAATAAGTTCAGATAAGTTGAGATAAGTTCAAATAAGTTAAGATAAGTTAAGATAAGTTCAGATAAGCAAAAATAGGTTGAAAAGAACGGACCATAACAGGTAGATACATAGCAGACAAAAAGATCACCATGATGAGCAACATTTTCATGAACGA
Organism: Patellifolia procumbens; assembly: GCA_947645195.1. Classification (NCBI taxonomy): domain Eukaryota; kingdom Viridiplantae; phylum Streptophyta; class Magnoliopsida; order Caryophyllales; family Amaranthaceae; genus Patellifolia; species Patellifolia procumbens. The sequence goes on from CANSGD010001128.1 coordinate 18,079, forward strand.
AATGATAAATCATTTCTAACATGTCTGGTACGATATAATTGCAATGGAGTGACTGCCAATTCGATTGCACTATTATCACAAAAAAGATTCAAAGGTTGTCAAATAAGGAATTTAAGCTTGGCAAACTCATTAAGTAAAGGACAATGTTGAAACAATCACAATGTGTCAACACGGAACAAGGGGAAGAGAACAAGGAAGAAGAAAGAAACGTGAAAGATAGAGCACGACTCGCGGAGCAACGCGCGACTCGCGAAACTTTTGCCGCAGGCTCTCCACGAGTCGCGGCCACCACCACTGGTCGTGGTGTGCGGCGCGGGGCGCAACACGGCTCGCGGTCCTCGAGCTCTTGTTGCTTGCACGCGAAGGCTATCCGGCGTTTATTTCTTATTTATCTTGTTGCTTTATTTATTTTATTTGTTATTTTATTTGTTATCTTTTGTTTCTTATTTATATCTTTCCTATTTACTAGAGGTTGATGTAATAGAAAATAAGATAGATTTTGGTAGGCAATCTTTTGGCAATTAGAGTTGGAGAGCAAGTACTTTTTCTAAAAGGCTTAGGGTTATGTTTAGCTATAAATAGGGGAGTCTTTTAAGCTAAAGATGAACACACATTGAGGGATTGTATTATTGTTGTGAGGTTGAATACAATAATATAATATTATTTGAGGAGGAAATTTAAATTTCCTCATTAAACACTTGTCTATATTCTCCTCAATTCTTGTCATACTTTGCATTACAATTGTACTTTGTGAGAGATGGCCTTATTCTTTGTCTGCAACGATTCTGGTAATCCTTACGCCCATGCTTCCCCACAACAGACAACTTTCATGACATATTTGCTACTGTAAAAGCTATAGCACGATACTCTGCCTCCGTCAGATTTGAATATCGTAAGTCATTTCTTGAAGCGCGAGCCAATGAGATCATGATCCAAAGGTACCAAAACTATTAGAGAAAAAATTGTTAGGGCACCTTGCCTAATCAATAGTCAGCGGTATCTAAGAAGTTCTTTATTCCAAAATATGGACTGACACAAACATGTTGACCATGGAACAGACGTGTGTGCCGATGGGCTATCGACCTTCGTCACGTGTTCCCTCCCCCTGAACTTGTGCACAAACCATGACAACTATTATAACGCAAGTGTATAATCTAACAAATCGCGACAATTAATCAAGCAAAGAACAATAAAGAACACAAGAAATATAATAAAGTTCCTATCAATGAGATAGCTACGTACTTCGTGCAATGGACACTCTTACCCTATGAACTGTGAAAATTACAGACTACAATATGCATGAATCACTCAAATATCTCTTTGATGAACCTCACAAGACTCCCTCATTGGATCTCTCTATTGTCAATCTTAAACTCTATCTTCTTTGCAGTAAGTACTCTCTTGACCATAATTGTAAAACTTACGGCTAATGATGCCACTTAAAACATATTTATAATAACACCGAATAAGAGAAACCCTAATAAAAAACTAAGCCAAGCCCGTTGTGGACCGCGAGCTACCGAATCCTTTGCAATTTGTATTATGTCTGAAACTTGTTATACTTCGATTTTACACATCAATAGCTTAACTTTTCAACTTCGATCAATGTAGCTTCTTCAACATAGATCAAGTCACGAATTCCTCCGGATATCAACATTGACTTGTATCTACCACAAATGCTCAACCTCAAACCAAACCTCAACACCAAAAACAAAATCCTCCTTCCCGTTTGCCTTCATATGAGTCTCATCCAATCTCGCCAAGATCATTGAACACTCATCACGAGTAATGTTGTCTCACAACCTATGAGACTCTTATTGCTCCTTCACCCGATGCCTGTTTTATTATCCATCAGAATCAAATCATCTTCACTGAACCGCAAACAAAGTAGCTCGTTAATCAAGACAAGTCGGTACCTTCCCGTTGCTCCAACTAAAGCCATTTCCAGTTACATCTAAGTACACAACAAAAAAAGACCTTTGGCGCATGCAAACTCCCACTAAAGTTCTTTTTTGCTCGCGCTGCTTCCACTAGAGCCCTCCATCACGTCCTCACTGGAACACAGAAACTCTCCTTGCAGTTCAACTATAGCTACCTCTTGCTAACTTCCCCCATAACCACCTCTCGACCTAACATCACCCGGCGAAGACATGCCGCTCGAGACCCTATAGCTATACTGGCACACAAGTATCAATAAAAACAAATATTATCATGTTAGATCATTGTTGAAAGACAATTGGTTATTCTTCTTGATGATCCGTAGTTGCAACCACTTGTGTACCAATAACCACAAAATCTACCTCAATGATGATACTCTTAACCTCAACCCAATAAGTACTCTTCAACCCGATTGTTAAATTTATTCCCATTGACTCTCACCTCTCAACTTGTATAGGGCCCCCCATAACTCTGCCTTACACTCAAGACTGTCACTCTTCCACCCAGAATGCAGCGTTAACCATAACCATCTCTAGCCAGCGTTGTTTCCTACAAATCATACAAGTTATCCACACCTAAATTCACGCCACGAAGTAGCTTCCAAGAACACTTCACCACAAGCAAACCCCACCCCTCCTTGAGATGGAAAACCCTTCCAGTCTAACATTCCAAGAGAAATGAGATTCCTCTCAATTTGTGGAACTTGCATCACGCCGCTAAGGTTTGTAACTCTCCCACCATGCATCCTAAACCTTACTACTTTAACGACTATCCAATGTAACACTACTCTTTTATAAGCTATAGGTTGAAAACATCTCCCTATCTGGACACATATGCAAAGAACATCCACTATCAAGAGCCCAGTTACATATCCTTTAAGCGTTTATTTTCATTTTAGAGCTAAATCCTCCTCAAAATTGCAATCACTCATCTACCCTTCTTCTTAGGGCATTCACTCTTCTAATGACTCAGTTCGTTAAAATGATGGCAAAGGTCACTATTTTTAGGGCCATTCGACCTAGGGTTTTTCCTACCCCAACTTGTATCCCCATTATTTTTCTTAACGCCTCCGACCAAACCCGCAGAATAATCATGACTCTCCACTATACCCACAGTTGCGTTATGGTGCAATTCCCTAGTATAATAAAGTACCTCTTTACATTATCTAGGGCCACAATATCCTTTCCAACAATAAAAGACTCAACAAGATTCTCATAGCCCCAATGCTATAAAACCAACAATATCAACGCAACATCCTCATCCTCAATATTAACATCTAAATTACACAAATCAAGTAAACTAGAATTAAACCGATCGAGATGCATGATCTTTAAGGGCCATATCTTCTCTCATGTGTAGGACGAACAACCTTGCTTCAACAAAATTTGTTTGTGAGTGATTTCGTCATGAAGACTCTTCAATTTCGCCCAGCAGTTGAAGTCTCATTTGTGACTTCAATGATCACATCGTCTACCAGCATAGAAGGATAGTAGAGTGTGCTTCCTCCTCCATAGAGTCCAGCTTAGCCTTCGTCAGGCCAGTCGAACAATCCTCTTTCGTCATCATTGTGAAGCCCTTGCTAAGGGTTTCCAGATACATGTTGTTTTAATAAATCTCTCATCTTTATCTGTCGTAGCCCGAGGATATTCCTTCCAGTAAACGTTTCAATCTTCATGCTTGTTGCCATCCCAAAATCGATCAACCTTGACCTTACTCGAAAGCGCTTGATACCAGTTTTTTTTTAAATGGAAGCGTGTAATCTAACAAATCGCACAACAATCAATCAAGCAAATAACAATAAATAAAGAACACAAGAAATTTAATGAGGTTTACTATCAATGTGATAGATACATCCTCCGTACAAATGATTTTCTTTTACTAGAGACAATCACATACTTACTATAGGCATGAATTCACTCAAATCTCTTTAATTTGATGAATCTCTCAAGACTCTCAGTCATCTTTGGATCTCTTTATTGTCAATCTTAATCTCTCTTTTCTTTGTGGAATACTATCTCTGCAAATAATGGCAAAACTTACGGCCAATGACTCCTCTTAAAACATTTATTTATAATGACACAAAAATAAGAGAAACCCTATCGAAGACTAAGCCAGCCCCATCGGGCCGCGAGTTCTACGCTGGTCACAACTTGCACCCTACTTGCGGCGTTTGTCCGCGAGCCATTGATTTCTCCGCGATTCGTGTTCTGTTTAGAACTCTTATACTTTGATTATTCACGTCAACAGCTTAACTTTGCAACTCCGATCAATATAGTTTCAACAATCATTGATCAGGTCAAAAATTCCTACAACAACTTCTAAACTCCTCCAAACATCACACCCACCAAACGCAAGGTGTTTCATATTCAATTATGGGAAGAAAAAAAACTCATTTATCATGTTCATTTTGGATTTTCGTAATTTACTAAAGTAGATGGAGTATATGCATGCACGTAAAGGTTTTGGATTACAATAACGTAATATTCCAATTTTACACAATAATTTCCCATATGATTTGATGCCACTAGGTTAGACTTATAACTTATTTTATGTAATGAAGGAATCATATAGGCATAATTAATACCATTTTCTAAGATAGTGGATGTTCCATTCTTTCTTCCACACACTATATATAACAGGCATATCTACCAATTCTCTTCCATCTGATCTAAGCTTAATCATCTTATAATCGAAAGTTTAAGCCAAAATATCAAGAGGGAAAAAAGAAGAAGAGAAAGAATGGCAGAAAGAAGGCCATTAATGTTATTAAAGCTTGTTTTATTGCTAAGTTTATCAACTGTTGCTCTTGGCTACAAAAGTGGTGGTTTCCGTGCCTTTTACTTTGTGCAACAGGTGATTTTATTATGTTTCTTAAAAGTGCTCCTTTTATTTTCTTTATGATGGATTTCATTGTTTTCCTCGCAACGGAACGAGACCTTATGATAATGCATGTTAGTCGAATCCAAATTATTCTGGAGCAAACGAACGACATTTTTATTAATCACTAATGAATTTGCTATAACTTGCAGTGGTTGGGATCATATTGTAATCAAAGAGGGACACCATGCTGTTACCCACCAACAGGGAAGCCTACACCAGATTTTACAATTTATGGGCTTTGGCCTTATTACAATGATGGTAGCTTCCCCTACAATTGTGGTGATGACAACTATGACGTTAGTCGGGTAAGTATATACTAATATTTCAACCTTCTATTCGCCTTCGTTTTTTGTTCAATAAAATCATTAATATGATATGATATATCTCTAGTTAGACATCGTATAACATTCACATTTGTGGTAAAATCAGGTGCTAGTCGTATAAAAGCTTACTTGCATTATTATCACTAGAAGTACATCAGCTACTTATACAAGCTATGAAAGAATAAAGATTTTAGTTTTGCTACATAAATGTGTGCATAAAGTTGCGCTGATTATAAATCTTCGACCATAAAGAGGGGATACATAAATACTTAATGTGCTGAGTTGCATGTTAAAATCTGCAGTACAAGTGCAAATCTATCAATTCTTTATTAAAAGTCAACTAATACTTGCTCTTAATTACTTGTATGAACGCAGATTAAGTACATGCAAGACAGGCTACAAAAGTCATGGCCAACCTTCCATGCCCACAAATTGGAAGGAAATTTTAGGGACATTTGTGGAACAAGATGGAACGTGCTCTAAAGACATCTTGGGCGAAATAGGCTACCTCGAGGGTGCCTTATACCTTAAGAGCAAAGTTAACATCTTCCAAGCCCTTGCAAGAGACGGAATCCGACCTGATAACCGGTTTTATACTCTCAAGTCTATTAAAAGGCTATTAGTCGGGCCACCGGGCTTCACCCTTGGATTGTATGTAACACTAATGCTCAAGGTCATAAACAAATCTGGCAAGTCACTTTGTGTGCTGATAGAACTGCCAAAAAGCTCATTAAATGTCCTTACATTCCTAGTGGACGTGGGAATTGCGGCAACAGAATCCAGTTTCCCTCCTATTATTAAGTACAATTCATTGTACTAAACTACCGTTTATATACTACTAACGTCCCAAGGGTCTATTACACCTAAGGATGTATTATCTGTCTATTTCCTATATTAGTCATGTACTTGTATATGCTAAATAATGTTTACTATGATATACTACAATCTCAATCTTTAATTTGATACCATTTACCATATTATGTGGGGCCTCTAAAAGCAGCCTGTATTTTAAGGTGGATTAGAATATGAAAAGATATTAGCCATTTTATGTGATTAGCTTTTTATTGTATGATAAAAATTGTCAAATTCAATCTTAAGCCTTTGTTATCACAATTTAGTTGGTATTCACATGAAAATACGAGAAACACCATTATTCAATGTTATATTCAACCTTTTACATCATTTTCACACATTTCATTGACAATGTTATATAGTTGACATCTTCGATTAAAAAAAAGCAAGAAGTGGATATCAACAATAATGAGTTCCACTTAGTGAAAATTATTTTGACAGTAAAATATAGTTTTAGCCAATAAAAATCAATTAAGTATAGATACCGCTTTTAATACACGTAAATATGAGTAACTAATATTAAATAGAAAAAAACAATAGAAAAGTATTAAAATTTAGTTTAGATTAATAAAAATAACTTCAATTCAATACATCCCTAATCTGTCCTCGATTACCACAGTAATACGGACCAATGTGTCTCATTTCCACGAGATTGTTTCACAAAAATACTTAAATTAGTCGTAAATTGTAAAGTTTATATAAAAGTGTTGATATTATACATCTCAAAAAAAAAAAAAAAAATTGACATTGTTACATAATAACCATATACTGTATATAGAATAAAATAGTCCATCAAGCAGTAACTCCACTTGCATGATGGATATGCTTGCCTGTTTAATTTAAGTGGTAGAAGTCTTCTCCCCAATTGCTATCTTGGTTAAGTTCCTTTACTTAAAAGCTACTTCAAGTCAATAGAATGTGGGTTTTACCGGACCATTCTAATCCCAAGAGATCATCAAAATTTTATATGCTTGCTCCGTTGTTTGCGTTCACGTTTTAATAATCTTTTGGTTCTTAATATACAATGTAGCCCATTGATATGGAGCTTGAATTAGAGGTACCATAATGTTTAAAGCGTCTCACTAAGACAACGATAATATGGTAGATCGAACAATGAGTTTCATATTATCATCTATTGAATAATGAGTTGCAAATATTAACAATTATTTTAAGACATTGAGATTGAGTACGATGAACAATGAGCCTTAGATATTGAATTTTTTTTCGGGTCTATATGGAGTCACAAAAGCGGGATAAGAATCGATCGCAACATCTTTTGGAATCGAGAGGGATACTCTAACCAATTGAGCTATCTCTCACTCTCTAAGATATTGAATAATGAGTTAGATGTATTGAATAAAAAGTTGTTAAATGTGCCTTGAAATTGAAGAGGATAAGAGAAAGATCGGCTAGCCCGAGTGAGCGATCAAGAGCCCCGGTGGGCTTATGCTGAATGGAAGTTTCTGACATGCTTTTGCGACTAGTCCTAGGGGGCTAACTTCGGCCTAGACGGGCTCTGTGTATTTTTGGACGGATTTGTTTCGATTTTTTACTCGATTTGTTTCCAATAGTTTCCTAATTTCTCATCATTGTTTAAGAAATTTGTTGGAGGACGTCCGCATTGTTTTGTTGTGTTACAAAAGGAACCATTAGCCCTTCCATTAAATTGGTCCTTGTAATTAGGGGTGTTCATACTCGGGTACCCGGCTTTTCGGGTACCCGGAAAACGGGTAGATGTTTAAGCGGCCCATGCCCCGACCCGTAAAAGTCGGGTACACCCGCATTTCGGGTACCTGAATTTTCCGGGACGGGTCATCGGGTACCCGCTACCCGGAAAAAAGAAAATTCAGCCAATGCAAATCTGCCATTGCAAGCCAAAAACACAGATTTTCTATAAAATTCATGACATTAGAATCTATTGTAGGGATCAACACTGTTATGAAGTGGTTAGATTGTTTAATAAGTATTGATTTGTTGCGCTTGAGTCGCTTTTCCAAATCATATTCAACTAACTGACTGCTATGAACTTCTATAATTTTTGATTCAAAGTGCAAGGCTGCATTAAAGTAGTGGCTAAGAAAACAAAACTGCCATAACCCATCAATATTATTAACAATACATTCAACAAGCAGAAACAATATTCAACACATTTTTTTCAAAAACCGGGTCAACGGGTACCCGCTAACTTTGAAAGGGGCGACCCATTACCCGGCCCCAAAAATCTCAATTTTAGCGGGTCGGCTACCCGGCCCGTTATAATTAAGAAAATGAGAAAAATACCCGGTTTATTTTTCCCGTGTCGCCGGGTCATCGGGTCGGGTTTTCTTGAACACCCCTACTTATTATCCCTCCATCGAAGATGACAAAAGCTCCTAAATCTCAACCAGTGGACTAGGTCACACGGAACCACGTCAAATCCTTGTGTCTTTTACTTCCTTATTGTTTTCTCTCTATATTTTTTATTGTTGACTATCGTTCCGCGCTAATCACATGCATAGACTGTCACAATTAGTATCAAGAGTTTAAGTTGAGATTCTAGGTTTAGGTGTTTAGAGAGTGTTTGATTTTCATAGAATCGTACGATTCTATGAACACGCATAATCTAGATATTATACTCATATTATAGGTTTAAAAGGCCAAAGATTAAAAAATATATATATATACTATTGTTTAACCACTAAATTATTGATAATGGATAATATATGTTATTAGTAGCTTTGTTGGCATGATTAAATCTAATATAAATTTGTTTGGTTTTCGCCAGTTGAAAGAAAGTTATAGAATTGTATAGAATCGTATGACCATATTTGAATCGTGGAAGCGTACTACAGTAGGATCGTGATTCTAACAACAATGCTTAGAAAATGTTTCTAGTTGCTATTTCTTATCTTAATTATCTAGTTTTATGATTATTAGTACTCCCTCTGTAACGGTTTAATGGCAACAATTGATTTTGCACGCATTTTATGGAAGAAATTTACGGATGTAAATGAATAAATTAGTCAAAAATATTTTCAAGATTAGTAACATCTAATCTCATTCTTGATTGTGTTAAAATCATTTTGATTAATTTGTTCATTTACATTCTTCAATCGCTTCCTTAAAATGCGTGTAAAACCAATTGTTGCCTTCCGTCACTGAGCGAATTTACAATTTGAGAATTTTTGATGTAATTTTAAATTTTCTAGAATTGTTTTTGTTTGGTTTGTTGTTGAGATGAAGAAAGAGTTTGAAGAGAATTGGGTCAATTTAATCCAAAAATGTATAATTTGAAGAGCAAAGATCATATTATTAGAATATTTTATTATCGTAGAAATATATATACTTAGGATTCATTTCGAATAAGTGTATAGTTAATTTAGGAATAAGTTTTGATAATTTTACTCAAGGTTTATAGTAGAATTGTAACAAGCTATACTTTTTGGGCTGCTAATTAAACAGAATTAAAACTAACAAACTTATAATTAACTATTATGCGGAGCAAAAAACAAACCTCAAACAACAAAATAGTAAGTTTAACCAAAGTTTATAAACTGTCTTCAATTAGATCATCTAATTACCACCTCAATTCTTTTTATTACCTTTGTTTCATATCTATTACAATACAAAGAGTTTTATGCCTCCCAATTTACTACTTTAAACGTTAATACCTCTAATTTATTTAAGGTAAAATTATAAAAAAGTTGATAGTAATTAAGCATATATCGGGACGACTTTAACATAATCTTACATAACTATATTTATCTTTATGTATAATCACAAAGAAGGTCAAAAAAATATATAAATAGTAAAAAAGTTAAAAGTTGCAATAGTTATTGAACGAAAATAGTATACAGCTGAAAACATAAACTCGCTCGACTCGACTAAAAGTGACTTTTTAAGACCAACAGTGAGGCCGCCTCAATTATCACCCGTGAACCAATTTCTTTTTAATTTTGTCCCCCTTTTTTCTACTAATCTAACATTAGGCCCTATATAAGCAGGTTCAGGCAGTAGGTTACATTTAGGCCCAATAAGGGATGTTACATTACCAAGTTATATATGCCCCAATCGATCATTTTGGGCCGTGGTCCTAGGCTTATAATGATCATGTTTCGGACTAATTATAATGTAGTATAAGTTTTACTTTGAATGGGTATTAGAACTGGGCCGGCTCTATCTCAGGGATCAGGCCCAAAATGTGAAAACAAACATCTTTTTAAATAGGAATAAGATTAGGACTGGGCCGGCTCTATCTCAGGAATCAGGCCAAAATGTGAAAAACATACAATCTTTTTAATTAGGAGTAAGATTAGGACTGGGCCGGCTATATATCAGGGATCAGGCCCCAAAATTTTAAAAACAAACAATCTTTTTAAATAGGAATAAGAATTGGGTTAGGCTGGCCCAATATTATAATCGATTGTGATGACAACAAATGGAACATAGAAGGTTTGTTTTTCTAAACGTATTATAAAAATTTTTTGGATATGTAAAGAGAGACACGTTATGTTTCCGATATAGTGGTGTCATTCCAGTTATGATATGGAATGACAATTGACGATCTACGACTCCTATTCACATGTTTTAATATTAGTTTATATTTGTTGAAGCTTAACTAAACGTCTAATAGAAGAATTTGAGAAAACTATAAGATAACCTAACTAATGTTATATAGTTGGCGAAAGATGATCCAATTGCCAAGCCAACTCGAACTCAACCCCCACTATAGTTGATAGGTTTGAGATTTTCAACGGGTTATATTAAATGGCTCAACCTGATTAACCAGTTTAATCAAATGGGTTGAATTAGGGGGTAAATTTTCAACTTATGAATAACCTACCTCTCAAAATAGGGTGAATATGGGTTGGATCAACCCACCTAACCCGTTTAATTTAGTAAGAAAATATTTTTAAAAAAACATATGAATCCTTTTAGTATAGATTTTTTTAGTGTATATGGTGTAGTAAATCATGTTTTTGCGTTGTGTTTGTTTAGGACTATTTTGTGTTTGGTTTAATGATAAGATATTATATAAACTCTTATAGTTAACTTCTACTCAAGAACATAATATGTAATATGCACACTCTCTCTCTCATAATGAACTGTTTACAACTTGTTTTTTAAGAGACCTCCTACTTCTAAATTAAAATTAGGCGAATTCTCAGTCAATGATGTTAAAATCGAGATTCTAACTCGAAACAAAAGGCAAGTTAAAATAGAATCGTAAGATTCTACAAATTTTGCGAAAATATAGTTTTATGATGCATTGTATAACTTGTTTATCCGTTTTTGTCATTAAATGACTTTATAATATATAATTTTGTTATTTAGTCCTTTTATTATAGATAGATCATTAAATAGAGTTAACATAAGAAGTGCAAGGCCACAATTGTGCATTAAAGAACTGATACTAGTATCATTGTTGATTTAAAAGAAGAATTTGAGTGTTGTGAAAGTGAGTTGCGTAAATTTAAAAAATTTATTTAATATGTGAGTGTTACTCATCTACAAAGAGACAAACAATATAACATCAGGCTTGCCCAAAATTTTAATGGAATCTCGAAGTTTTGGTAAAATCGTATAGAATCGTTAAAATCATAAGATCTTAATGACGATTTTAATGATTTATTAAGATTCCAATTAAGATTTTAACTTATTAAAATTCTAGTTGCGATTTAAATCATTTTGCAAGTTAAGATCATCGTAAGATTTTAAGACTTAAATCATGATTTTAATAACCATGGTATAAGCCCAATATAAAAAAATTGAACAATACGTGTTTCAGAAAATAGTTACTATTTTTCATTCTGTGATCTATTTAATCCATTTTGTGACCTATTTAATTCATTCAATGATTAGAATGTTTAATTCATTGAGTGGCTAGTTTAATCCATTGAGTGACTAGTTTATGGCATTCGGTAACTCTAATGTTTTTTTAAAATATGTTGTAGTTCGAGACTAAAATGAAATAAAGAAAGGAGAAGAGAAGGGACGAATATGATGGTGGAAATGTCCAAGAATAGTTTTGGGTTAAAGTTAATTTGAATGGGCTTGTTAAAAAATGTGGGCTTAGCTTGGTCTAGTTTTAAGTTAAAATTAGACTGTATATTTTAATAATTTGTGAACCGCTTATCCTCTACGTGGTGGACATAGTTTACACACTGTTAGTGAACCACAATCTATATTTTCTTTATTATTTACATTTATTATTATTTGTTGTCGATTCTATCTAATACAACAATATTACATTTCCAATCTAATACGCCATATCTTGAAGAAGTACGGGGAAAACCTTAAATGGGTTTAAGATGAAAGCTGAGCCGACCCTTATCATCAGGTATTTAGGTATTAGGTCGGTTGGAAAATTTTGAACCCATTGTACTTATCCGAACCCAAAATCGACCTAACCCAAACCAATTTCTAGTTTTTTTCGTGAATGGACCTGATATTATAAGAGTTATTTTATCTGAACTTATTTTCGAAATTATTCAAAACTTATTTCTAAAAACAAATTTTATTATTGTTGATCTGAACTTATCTATCTGAACTTATTTAAACTTTTTTTTCCTAATAATGACAATAAGTTAAGAAAAAATGAGGCCTAAATGCCAAAAGGTTGAAGATGAGATAACCTTTGGAAGTGATTCGGTCGACAATTCCCTCAATAGTTTCGAAAGTTGGCGATTACTTTCACCATTAGCTTTGATTTTTGAGACAAAAGAGATAAGAATTCCCACCGCGTTGTGTAAAGACAAAGCACAATAATAATCGTGCAATGATGTTTGCTTTGTAATCCTTGTATGATTATTGCAAATCCTTTTACATGCCTCCACATGGCCCGACATATACATCTCTTTGCTTTTAACTTAAAATCTACTTGCAAAAAAAAACCTTGAAATCTACTTGATAGCTTCCTTTTTTTGGTAAGTTTGGTAGGTTACAACTTTATTACTTCCTCCGTTCCATAATATAATTTCCTTTTTATTTTCGGATTAAATTTAAAAATATTTAATCAAATATTCTTATTAATATATATTAAAAAACATATTCATGTGGAATTTTGTTAGATTTGCCACGATATGCACTTTCATAGTATCAACTTTTCCTTTTTTTACTAATACGAAATTAAAGATATAAAATATCAAAGTTACCTGTTAGAGACTGTGTAAAAGAAAACAGGATTTATATTTTTAGACAAAGGGAGTAATATTTATCTTGTAGTTGTTGGCTTATTATATTGACAACACAATATCAGTCATGAAATTACTATGTATCATCATCCATTCATCCTCAAGGGTGCGTTTAGAATCCCCAAATTCATTTCAACTAGTATATTATTTCTCAAACTTGTTTGAGAAACATGAAATTGAATTCCAATATATCCAAATCCGTTTCTTTGTTTGACAAGCATCAAACGAATCTTTGATGTTAATTTCATGTTTTTTTTGGATAACCTTGTAATTGTGTTCAACAAATAATATTAGATTCTCATCATATAGAATGCATTATGAGTTATGACATTCCAACACTCGAAATTGTCTTAGCAAGAGTTATGGCAACATATAGAGAACATTAATCTACAGCAACATTTGTTAAAATAACGCAAGACGCAGATATTTAATACTTATTATTGAACACACGATTACTCCTATTATTGCCGGAATTACAAAAAACACCAGCTCCTTCACTATAATAGATGCTTCCTCTACCTTTTCATTTTACAAGATTGCATTTTCTCATCGGTCATATACTTTACTATGACTATCTTGTGTTACTCCGACTATCTTGTGTTACCTATGTGTAAGAAAAAAAAACGTAGTTGTGTCAAAACTTATTGACATCTTTTACACATTTCTATATAGACGGTCGATGTACTTGTATAAAAAATATTACTGTCGTTCTTTAATCATTTCTCATTTTACACTATTCATTTATCTCCTTTAACCATCTATTATAATTTATGTACAAGGATAAACATAGTCACAACATGAGATCTTGTTAGATTCGTCTCGATATATACTTAATTATAATCAAATTTCTACTAATCTTACTTAAGCATAGTTAGAGATGTTAAGACTCAAAGTTGTGCGGTCGAAGGTGTAAAACACTTTACGTAGTGATTATTAAAGAACAGAGAAACTACGTTATATCAAACTCCTAACTATTGAAAACATTGGTTAAAAACGATTACTAGAGTTTGCTTATTGCTTAAGCAATTATCTCTGAACTTTCCCATTTACGAAACTAACTTGTTTTGTTGGCACTTCTATTTATTTAAACTGGATTTTTATTAGACCTAATTGGACTATATCACTTCGATTTCTTTTTATTTCATATAATCTAATTTGAAACTTATTTTTGTAAGGCGAAAATAAGTAACATAAGAAGTTGGGAAGAGTAGTATATAGGGTCTTTGATCTAAAGTTTGAACTGGCCTTCCCCTGTTGCTTTAGTCTTACTCTGATCCAATTCAACTACTTAATTATTACTATATTTTCCTTGATGTGTAAGATTGATTAATCAACAAGATCTAAAAATCAGATTGATTATTAGGTTGTACACGTGGTGTAGCATCAACAGTTAGATTTAGGACTTAACAACTAAAAACAGTAAGGTTTGTCTGCCGGAAGATTGATAGAACACGCACCAAAAACATTACTTTTCATTGGATTGTAAACCTCCATACACAATATTGTGTAATACACAAAACACCTAATCATTGTGTTTGTGTCTTAAACATTAGAAATTACAACTTGCGAAATGTTCCTATGCCCAAACATGTCTCGGGTCCTAACTCTTTATACGTCATATGAAGTCTCGTAGTAGTAGTTAGAATTGCCGTGAAAAGTTGTCATGCAAATATTTACGCACTCCGTTTTTAGAAATATCCGCAAATTACTTTAGTCAGGGTCTATTATTTTTCAGAACTCAGTTGAATTTATTTTAATTTAATTGAATTTATGTGAATTAAATTTATTAGTAGAATTTATATTTGATTAGTGGAGCTTACTAGAACTTATTCAAACTTTATTTTTTAAAGGATCAAACTTTATTTTTCAAAGGATCAAACTTTATTTTTATACTGTATAAACTTATTAGTACTTATGTAAACTTATATTTTCTGATAAGGAGTAAAAATAAGTTGAAAAGAATAGAGTCTTAGGGTAAATTATCGAAAGTACAAAGTGCAAAATATATCATATTAAATTGATTCATTAATTGGTCAATATTTTCGTAGTTCACTTAGCTTGTTTTAACGGATTAACCAACCTACTGTTCTCCCCAGCTTATTTTCTGTTCAGTTCAGCTCCAATCAGTTCTGTTCAGTTCTGTTCAGTTAACTCCATTCTTTTATAACCATTTTGTTAAATATTATTATTATATTGGTCTAATTTATTTTACTAATTACTCTTATTATTATTATTATTATTATTTTTATATATTATTTTATTTATTATAGCTTTACTCATTATTATTACTATTATCATTACGGAATAACATGGTTTAAGTCAAAAACACAAATAAACCCGCGTTTTTTATCCCATAAACCGATCAAATTGCGTCAAAACGGTTTATGATGCAATTTTGCACTGTCTGACCAATTATTATTTTATTACTAAATATTATTATATTATTATATTATTATATTATTATATTATTAAATCTAATTATTAAAATAGTAATATTAATTTACTTCTTAGATATTATTGTTATTATACTCCATCCGTCTCAATTTGATATACCCATTTGGAATATGGGGGGAAAACCAAGGCAAATAGAATCATAGGGTAATTTTATGTTTATTTTAATAATTTCCATGTATTTTTGTCCTTATTGCTTTATGTTTACTTAAAGGTGCGGACCATTAAAATACAAATGAGTAAAAGGTAGGTAAATATTTAGATATTGAAGGGTAAAATGGGGAGAAAAAATGTATATAAATGGAAAAGAATCTATATGGGTATATCTTTTGAAACAGCCGAAAACGGAAAATGGGTGTATCAAAATGAGACGGAGGGAGTATAATCATCATCAAGTATTAATATATTAATACAAAGACTGTAAAAAAATTATTATTAATTATCATTATAATCATTAATCATTATTATTATTATTAATTTATGATTATTAATATTATTTATTTATAACTATCAATTAAAAATATCCAAAATACTATTATTATTATTATTAGTATTCATTATTAATAATTTATTATTACTTATCATTATAGTTATTATTTAATATTCATATTATTATTGTTTAAATATTGTTTATATATTTATTTAATTTAATTTAATTCAATTTAATTCAGTTCATCTCAGTTCAGTTCATTCAGTTCAACTCCAATCAATTCAGTTCAGCTCCAATCAGTTCAGTTTAGCTGTATTATGCCGAAGAGAACATGCCCCTAAATTTATTTGAGCTTAATCTTAAACTTCATATGTTTTTAAAAGGTAGTTCGATGCTTAAATTAGGTTATTCTTATGATATTGTTCTTATAGGTCTTAAATCTACCTTATCTAAAATTATTGGTCTTAATATATAAATATATTACCTTAACTTAAACCTTAATTTACAATTAGATTTCATGAAATAAATGAAAATACAAGCTCTAAAAATCGTTATACTCCGTATTAGACCTGTCAAAAGGGTCGGTCAAAATAAAATATTTCCGGGTTCGGGTCGAGTAAACCTTGTTCAAGACCCATTGTGTTCGGTTTGGGTCGACCCAACGGGTTAAGGGATTTGTATTTGCTCTTTCTTTCATTTAGTTTTTTAGTCATATATGTAACAAAATATCCACAATATACGTTGGAAATAGTAAGTTATATAAAATATAGTCATTTATAGTTGAATTCATCCATTAAAATTACATCCACATTTAACAAAATTCATTCTTGGAACCAAATGCTCTAGTTGAAGCTATTTTTAGCAATAAAATTCCCATATTTCATATTATTTCTAAAAATATAATGATTTTTTGGTCGGTCGAGTAAAAAACGGTTTTCCCGGGTTCGGACACAATCGGGTTCGGGTCAAAAAGTTGTGTTCAAAATCCACTATTTCCGGGTCGGTTTTGGGTCGGGTTTCGGGTTAGGTCGAATTTTGACAGGTCTACTCCGTATAATAAGTGACCTAAAGTTTCTTTCTAGAATTTTCTAATGCACATATGCTTTTTTGGTGGCTTAGAAGAGTATTTCATTCTCTTTCATCTATTCAAAGTTTTGAACTTTACATAATAAGAGATAGAAATAAATTTCTTACTATTTCTGATGCATATATTCTTTCTTTGGTTGCTTAGAAGAGTGATACCTTCTCTTTCATCTATATCCAAAGTTTTTATTCCCTCTTCTTGATGAAGCTTTATCTTGTAGGATAAATAAAGTTGGTACTCTTTTTAGAATATAACTAAATAGTATAAACCCTTTTCCAATTAATTCATCTAACTTAACATCAATTATGCTCCATTATACTAGTTCTATTAATTTTTGAAAAATATGTCATGTGGGGCCGACTCTTTCCATTTCACACCCACTTCGCTTGTTCTTTTTCCCAAAATATGACTGTCACCTCTTATAAAACCCATTAAAATTTCTCTAACAACAAACAAAAAAAGTTCCACCCGTTTTAAAAGGTTAACATATGCATCAATTGATTATTTTGTGATAATTGTTTGTCAATTGTATAGAATTTTCCATGTAATCACCCCTCCCTCAGCCTCTTTACTTGCATGTTAGGATTAATAAAATTGGGGGTTTTGGAAAATGAATCAAATTGGGGTTTATAAACTTGAGGTTTTCTAGTAAATAATCAAATAAAGGTTAGAAGGTAGGCTTTCTCGTGTTGAAATGGGATAATATGGTCATTTTTCTAGTGAAATGCATTAGAATTGGGAAAGAAGAGTTCAAATTTTAACGGAATTGGTGGTTGTGCATTGACGTATAAAGTTAGGTGGTTACTTTTTAATAAATATTTCTTCCATTTCGCGATACTTTTAGCGTTTCTTGTTCGCACACTATCCAATGCAATATTTTGAACCTTAATATCTCTAATTATTGATAAGTAAAAATTTAAAAAGTTAATATTATAATAATGGTATGTATTGAGACGAATCAAATAAGACTCTATTTGGCTATATAACGTAAGATTGGTAGATGAATAGTGATTACTATTATGCTAATGTTGCAATTATTGGAAAACAGATGAAGTATTTTTTTTGAAGTAGAAAACAGATGAAGTATTAGATCATTATTTTGATAAAAATATATTTACCAGTTAGTAGTTATAATTTGCGCAAAATTTTATCTACTCATAGAGTTATCTATTACCCCTTTTTTCCTTTCCAATTTTATCCACTTTGTATATTTTTTTATCAGATACTTTGTATTTGACATTTTTTTTACATACTTAACTTTGACCGTTATGTTGTTTATGATTTATACATATGAATGAACAAAAATATTTAAATGAAATTTTCTTTGGTTCATCTCAACAAAATATAATTTTAACTATTTGTAGTTTAAAATATTAATGATTAAAATTTGTTAATTAAAACCGAGCTATTTGTTTGGGTGTTTTTTTGGAGCACGAACATATGATATTCAAATTGTTTATTTTGTTGGTTGGAAGAGAATAATTAATCTTCTCGTCCAAAAAAAAAAAAAAGTTAATCTCAGCTTAAAATTATAAAATTCCTCGTGTTAGATAAATTTAAATGGTCAAATATAAACAGGTCATAAATTTTAGAAAATCTTGACCAATGACGTGAGGAAACGTTTCAGTCAAAGGAACTTCCAACAAATAATATTCTCCACCTCCAAAAATCAACATCTTTGACCAAACTGAAAATGAAACCAAAGAACTAAAAATAAACATAACGCCAACCTTATTAGGCTTATTGCTCATGCTTTCTTTAAGTCCTTGTTGAATAAAGTATAGACGTACAAAGTTTTTTTATAACTCCCACATAAAAAATAATTTGAGAAATATATATCATTTGTTAATGTTATATTTAAGTTATTTTACTGTTCTTTGTTAAATGAGCAAGGAAATATTGCCCGGATTTGGATTGAGTTTTGTACTATTAATTCTTAGATTCCAATTTGCATACATATATTCAATTGTAATTAGTATATGTTATAATCATGCCTTTGACATACAAATCCAATAAGATTTTGTAATAATATTATTTTGCTTATATAAAACCCACAAAATTTAAACAGAGTTTATTTTTCACATACAAATCTAACTATATTTTAAAAGAATATAATTTTCTGATATAAATATTTCAAATGAGCAAGAAAAAAAATACTACAGAAGAATTAACACGAATTATTAAAAGAGGTGGTCTAATTTTAACATAAAATTAGACCAATCAAAGCCCACATTCTATTAACAAGCTCGTATCTTACTCTAGCCCAATACTATTCCTATACATTTAGCACACTCTACTTGTTCATTCTCTTCTCCTTTCCCTATTTCAATTTTCGTCTCGAAATATAACAAGCGATTTCTAAAAAAATATGACTTACCAAATGAATTAAACTAGTCACTAAATAAATTTAACATTGAGAATTGAATGAACTAAACAGGTGACAAAATGAATTAAATAGATCATAAAATGGATTAAACGAGTCCCTATTTTCAGAGGACGATTTGATGATTTTCTCTTCTTATTATTGGGCCTATTGGGCTGTTGCCTAATTTTATTTTAAAAGTAGGCGGTCTCTTACAAGACCAGATTAATTAATATGTTTAAATTTAGCTCGAAATTAATAATACCACACTTTTACTTTTTTTGAGGGGGAATACCACACTTTTACTTTAGGCTCCGTTTGTTTTGTTGGAAAACCAATTTCTTGGAAAATAATTTTCCTCCATCTTTCATTTCCTTTGTTTGTTTTGGTAAGGGGTGAAAAATAATTTTCCGAAATGTGGAAAGTGATCTTA
The DNA here is from genome assembly GCA_947645195.1 of Patellifolia procumbens. NCBI lineage: Eukaryota > Viridiplantae > Streptophyta > Magnoliopsida > Caryophyllales > Amaranthaceae > Patellifolia > Patellifolia procumbens. Next base: position 38,004 of record CANSGD010001128.1, read on the forward strand.
AAAGGGAAAACCAATTTCATTTTGTAAATAAGGTAAGCCACATTTTCCTCTCCACTCCTTACTCATCTTGATTCTCTCTTTCCATCTTTCCTTCTTTTGCTTCATTTACCTTTTCTCCTAAGTTTTCATCTACTCAAACAAATGAAGGAAAACTTTTCTAAAATCATATATTCCATTGAATATTGTTTTTCTTGCAAAGTGATTTTCCATGAAAATTGTTTTCCATCAAACAAACGGAGCGAGTATATTTCTATTTATCTCTAGTCATCTTAAATGAAAATCAGTAATAAGAAGTCTGTTTCTACTCCTCCAATTGATGGTTATTAACTATTGCTAATTTGCTACTATTATTACTACCTATGAACGGTTTTAGTTTGACAATTTCCTAGTCAAAAAGTTAAGAAGCTTTAAAGTAGTATCAAACTTAAACGTGATTTGTCAATTTGAAAACATGACTACGAAAATTGACATGATATCTATTTTCACAAACATATGATTAGTTCATTGATTATATCACAAATTTTGTTAGATTGGTAACGAAAAGTGTCCTAAAGAATTACAATGTCATTTAAGTTAATATGCCTCAACTTAATAGGTAAGATTCTCTTGAAAAGAGTAAGGAAATCTCATTCTTAAAAAGTCCAACTTTGGCATTAGATCAAGTACTATTAGGTGATTTAATTATTAAACTGATGTTGATGGTTTCCTAGCTATTAGATAATTGAATACTCCAGTCAAAATTATTAGAATGAAAATAAATCAACTTTTGATCTCCAAAATATGTTAACCTTTGGATTACTCCACAATAAACCAAGTTTGTGTGGGGGTTATTTGCTTGAGTTTAAGCGACCAATAACTTAAACAATAGGTAAGTCATTTTCTTCCCATTTTGACCATCTCCTTTACATGTGATCCCACGGAACCACCACCTAATCAACCTCCATCAAAACCACCAACTAACCTCACCACGACACCTCCCCCCGAAACCACCTACTAACACAACCACAACCACCACCACCACCTAAACTTAGCTCTCAACACCATCACTCGACCTCAACTCCAACCACATCCTTAATCCACCACAAAACCACTACCACCTACCCTCCTATGTAACCAACGATGGAAACTGTGGTTTCACTTCAGAGACGTCACGCTCAGGTGGGAAACTCATTCTCATCTAAAATTAACTACATCTTTTATTGTCAATGACATTAAAGTCCTCGCTGCAACTAAAGTCTCAAATAGAACTGAAGAATCCCTCTTCAAATTCCTCCATGTAGTGCTTCCCTCCCCCCATCCATAAATTGATAATCCAACTTCGACCCTAATTGATAATTCGCCCTAGCATTTCTTTAAGCAAAACGAGCTATTAGTTTATCATTTCACCATTAACAAAAGTACAAATATAAAGAGGAACACGATCCACCCATTCAACAAAAGAAACATTGTCTAGTGCTCAAATAAGGCTATGTTTCTTTTCGACAAACTCCAAAAAAATCACCACATCAGAACACAAAGCACGAACAAAGCGTCGATCATCAACTTCAAAGCACACGCGAATTATGCTTCGTCACGCCACCCACCCACCCCATTGTTTGCCAAAGATCATCAGCCTCAGCCAGACTCGACTCTAACACACCCCCTCCGACACCACTGCTACATGCCAACACACAACTTCGCCGCCCTCCACGCACGTGCCCCTTTAACATAAAAGATGGTACAATAACAAGTTAATAACATCTTACACTCATTAAAAGTAAATATGCCCGCAAACTTTTTTTTCTTTGGTACGAAAAAGTGGCTCGGAGCCCCGAATCCTATTGGGCGCAAACTTTAGTTGGTCTAAAGCTCGACTTATAAATGACTATGAATCACATAGACTCGTACAACAAGGGTACAACAAGGGTACGACAATAGAGAACTCGTCAAAAACAGTGTTACCTTAAAACCTACTCTCTCTACATGACTACTAGTCAACAAAATTACTCTATGCTTTCCAAAACGGAAATTTACAATACAATTCTAGTATTTTATGCTAAAACCACCATTAAAGCGTAGACTTGAAGACCAATATTCAAACCCCAATTAAAACTTCCCTTCCTTTCACTTTCTCTTTCCTACAACTAGTTTTCTCTTCTGAAGTGATTCCATTCTAAGGTAACCCCATTTCTTTTTGCAACTTTTCTTTCAAGCTCAAGTTCATGTTTTTATTTTTTTACAGTTTCAAGTTTTGTTCTTTTTCTAATAAAAATAATTCCTTTATTTGTTTCCGTTTTCATGCTAATTGGGTTTCATTTTGATGTTCCGTTGGATCTTTTTGCATTTCTATCTTATTATTTTGTATATTGTTATATGCCCTTTTCTCCATTTTTTTATAAAAATAATTCCTTTATATTTGTTTCCATTTTCATGCTAATTGGGTTTAATTTTAATGTTCCATTGGATCTTCCTTGCATTTCTATCTTATTATTTTGTACTTAAATGAAAGTGGGATTCTTTAGTTGAGATGTTAGCACTAATTTGTTTACTTTTGCAGTAGCAATTAGATCTGAAGCAAGAACCTAACTTTGAATCTGTCAAATTTAACTGTTGCAATTGTTGAATTGTTAAATGTTGATGATACTGTGCTAAACTACTTTATTTCAGCAATGTTGCCTGAAAAAATTCTAAATTTGGGTATTAGTTATTTGAATCCTTGATTTTAATGGTTGTAAACTAGGAAAGTATTAGCCTTTTTTATGTTTGATTAGTGTTTGTTGATTGTTCTTTGTGGTTTCCTTATTCGGGTTTCGGGTTGTGAATCAGTTAATGCTGTGTGAATACCCTTTGATGGATGGATCTTTGTAGCATTATGATCTTTAAGTTTTTAATGGTGGTTGCTAATTTCGCATTAAAATAAGATATCTTTGTTACTTGAATATTCATTCAAAACCCCAATATCTGAATCGGGGCCTCAGATGTTTAGAATGTTAATTGGGCTATTCATTTTAGGTAACAAGATGCTTATATTCATGTAAAAGGTACTGGAGTGATATCAGATCCGAAGCCTTTGCCCCTAGTATTTAGTGAACAAATTATGTATGCACTCACATTCGAGCAATAAATCTGTCATCAAATTTCAGTATCCTCAATTTTTGACAAATTTGGATATTTTCTTATCTCTTCTTTGCTTAAGCATATCTTTAGCGCATGTCTTGTTTAAAGTTTCAAACTAGTTGGAGGATTAAGTATGCTCATGGTTCGATGTATTTGGCTATATTATACGCTGGTTGCCACCTATATTGCAACCGTCCTCCTTTACTCAGGTTTGGGACTGGCAGTGAGTGGGTACTCACAGGTAGAGTTAGTAGCGGAGGGGAGGACTACCTATGTACTGCAAAAAAAAACCTGTGGTAGAGATGCAGTAATGAGTGATCCATTATTTTCATTGTGCAAATGCTGAGGAGACTAAGTAGCAGACAGTGATGTTCTCAATCTTGGGGCGTTTGGCTGAACCCCTTAAATGACCTTGTGCTCTAATGATTGGTTTTGCAGGCTATGGGTTGAGATTGTTGAGTAGTCACTAACGCTGTCTTTGAAGAACTGATTCCGGTGTTCTGCTCTTTAATTGTGGAGTTTGTCTCACGTATTCCAGCACTAAAAAAGTGGTATTATATAATCAGATTATGGTTCCATGAATACTTTCAATGATCTGGTTTCTGTCTGCTATGAAAGATCAGTCTTTGTGCTCTAGCTCGATGGCATCTTATCGCTCCTGGCTTCTCTTGCTTTTCAGTTTGAGGTTGCATGTTCACATCTAGGCTTCTGTTTTAACTAGGAGAGGAATTAACTATATTTGTTGGAGCTGATAATGAAGGAAATGAGGAAATGGTACGCTGGGGTCGTTGTTGCGTCTATCTTCATGTTGCTGATATTGCGATACACCATCATGCAAAACCCCGTCGGGCAAAACCCCTTGACTGCCTCCTTGTCTTTCAATACGACTAATCCCTTTGAATGGGTTAACACTAATCCTCTAGAATGGATAAGCTCTACTGGTACTCCTGACGTTCAAACTCCTCAAACTGCCACGCAAGTAATTCCTGCGGATAATCTGACCTCCAGCCTTTTTTCATGGAGGAATCTGACAAAAGAAGAGCGCAATTCTTTGTTTACTTGGAACCAACTAAAGCACTTGATCAATCATTCTCAAGTTTTGCCGAATGCAATAGAAGCTACTAGAGAAGCTTCACATGCATGGAATGGCCTTATGACTGTGATTGAAGAGGAAAAACTTCACGTAAATGATACTACTTCTGTGAAATCAAAAGAGAAACAGTGTCCACACTATCTTAAAGGGATGAATGACTTTGAACTTAATGATAGTAATTTTAGGTTAGGGATCCCATGTGGATTGACTCAAGGTTCTTCTGTTACAATTATTGGGATACCAAATGGCCTTCTAGGTAACTTTCGGATTGACTTAACCGGGGAACAGATCCCCGGGGAGCCAGACCCACCTGTTATACTGCACTACAATGTTAGGCTGCATGGAGATCAGATAACAGAGGATCCTGTTATTGTTCAAAACACCTGGACTGCTGCACATGATTGGGGTGAAGAGGAGCGTTGCCCACATCCTGAGACCGACAGTAATAAGAAAGGTGATTAAGACACTTCTTTCAGTAAAATATGATGCTCAGCTTTTTTTTATTTATAGATGTAGTGCTAGAATATGTGATGCTCAGTTCCTTTGGTAAATTTTCGATTACGTCCTTAAATACTTTTAAACATGAGTAACCTCTGATGTCAATTGGAGCGGTTCTATTAGCGACTCCCTATTTTAGCTTGTGTCAAAATTTGAATTTCAAAGGGGATCTTCATCAACTATAGTAAATCGATTCAATTCATGCCTAACTATGCTTGATGTTGGAGTTTAATAAGCAACTATCCTGTTTTGTGGTGTTGTTCGAAGCACTGATAGAATTTGATGCATGCTCATACAACAAAGCTTCTTCTAAACCTTTATAAGGGGTAACACAATTCGATCAAGAACAAAATTCTTTCTCAAGAAAGGTCATTTGCCAAACTTGTTTTCCTGCTCCAAGCAAAAACCCTCATGTTTTATGTATAATTTCATTGCTATTTGAGTTTGCAGCTTTAATTGCTTATTTCTATGTATCTTACAAACATGTAAGATGCAATTAGATTTTGATGTTTTTGTATATCGAGTTCCATAATACGATAGTTCTTTGTAAAAACCTTAGAAGTGATTACAATTGTGTTCATGTTCCTCTAATGTGTATATTCTAGCTCAGCAATATTCCGTAGAATGAGGTGAAAGAAGTAGTCCTTTAGTCATCATGAGCCAATGTATTAGAGTTCTGTCTAGAATATTCAGATCATTCTTGATTAAACATGTTGTGTGTGTATATAATTTTGGTGCATAACTCGGTCATGATTTCACAGTGGATGAGCTTGATCAGTGCAATGATATGGTGGGGAAGGATGTCAATCAGACATCAAAGGCCTTCGTGCATGTGAATGGTTCTAAAGGATCTTCACAGATTCGTGATGGAATGAAAACAAGAAGTTACTTCCCCTTTAGACAGGGTTATCCATTTGTTGCAACACTTAGGGTGGGGTCAGAGGGTATACAGATGACAGTTGATGGGAAGCACGTAACTTCATTTGCTTATCGTGAGGTACTTTTCTAAAAGTATCTTTAAGAGTGTTTGGTTGGGCGGAGAACGTTTTTAGGAAAAATCACTTTTCTTTTTGTTTGGTTTGTTTAGGGTGGCAGATAGTTTCCCAAAAGAAAGAATGCCACATTTTCTCCCTTCTCCTTACATTCCCCATTTCCTCGACCTCTCATCCATCCTTTCCCTTCCATTTCCTTTTTTTCAATTTCTCTCTAATTTTCCACAAAAGGAACCAAAGAAAGAAAATTAATCCACAACTTTGTGTCCCTTTTGGAAATTGTATTCTTATAGAAAATCATTTTCCAGAAAAAATGTATTCCGTCCAACCGAATAGAGCATTAAGAATTTCCCTTTAGAAGATAGCAGAACTCCATCGTTATTTGACTCTGCATTCTCTAATAATTACAGACCTTGGAGCCATGGCTTGTTAGTGAAGTTAGAATATCTGGGGATCTGCAATTAATTTCAATCCTTGCAAGTGGTCTACCCACATCTGAGGATGTAGAGCATGTCCGTGATCTGGAAAGTCTTAAAGCTGTTCCCATTCCACTTGGGAAGTCTTTAGATCTATTAATTGGTGTTTTCTCCACTGCAAATAACTTTAAGCGTCGAATGGCTGTTCGAAGAACATGGATTCAATATCCAGCAGTGCGTTCTGGGTCAGTTGCAGTGCGCTTTTTGTTGGTTTGGTGAGTCTCTAAACTTCACATCAAATTTTCTTCATGTCTAAACTTAAGCATTTGAAGTACAAATCTATACTTTTCTCTGTTGCCCAGCATTTGATGCTCCCCTTTGTCTTTTCTTACTTGTCACATTATCTTTTTCAGTTTTTTATATGCACCATTGACCTTCGTTATCTTCAAGCATGTACTAACTAAAATCGTAGGAAGTTGAGATTATGAAAAACCCTGTGAGACAAATCTAACAAGATCTTACGTCATAATATTCACTCTTCTATACTTCTAAGTATAAAAAGACGGAGGTAGTATCTAATTTTATGCATGTCTAGGTCAAAGCATTTGAAGTAGAAAGTAGCCATTTGTAACGCTGACAAAGGAGCACCAAAATCCCATAGTAAAGCTTGCTTGGTCTTACAGGCCCCTTCATGTACTATCGTGTCATTTAAGCCGTAATAGATAAACATAGAAGCACTTAGAAGAGGTAAATGCTGCAATTAGATGTACCAAATACTAACAGATCTCTACTAAGAAATCAACGAACATGCTTACATCTCGAAGACTACATAAGAGTACATTAAGCTCGGTTTCAAGATGCAGAATCGTAGGGCCTGTTTGTGTCACCGACTCACCATCAGCTTTCAGTTTTTAAATTTAAAGTTTTATTAGCTATATACTTGTGCTAATATCATTCTTATTTCGACAATATAACACTTCAAATTACTTATTCTTGTTTCCGTAGCTCTAAAAACAAAAAAATCTAAAGAACTGATCCTTAGCCGGAATAATTTTTCCGGCGTCGTATGTAATCATTATGTAGGCTTCTTGGAGATTTATACCTATTTATTGTTGTATTCCTAATATGCACTCGAAGATATTGTATGCTTATTAATCAATGGGTGATGTTTTTTTTAATCACAGCATAAAAACCAAAGAGTAAATGAAGAACTATGGAATGAAGCCCGGACTTATGGAGACGTGCAATTGATGCCATTTGTTGATTACTACAGCTTGATTACATGGAAGACTGTGGCCATTTGTATTTTTGGGGTAACATTTCGCTTCCTGCATGCCTTCCCTTTTCTTTGAGGAAGAAGGAATTTCTTTCAGTTATTTCTTCATACAAAATATGCTTGAGAAAAGAAATAAAGGTGTGTTTTCGTCACCTTACAAAAAAAAGTTTCAAGTCTAATAAGTTCAGTTTAGTTCTAATAAGTTAAATAACTTCAGATTAGTTCCAATAACTTCAGTTTAGTGAACATATGCTCCAATAAACTTTCAATTTAGACATGTTCAGTGAAATTCAAGTAAAAGATAACGCACCCTAAGTTTCAATCATGTCATATGTTGCAAATTTATTTTATACATTTTGGTGAAAATTCTTTTCAATCTGTAGAATGTCTTACTCACTTCTCTTGCATGCTGATGCAACAGACACACGTTGTTTCAGCAAAGTATGTCATGAAGACAGATGATGATGCTTTTGTTCGTGTTGATGAAGTAATAGCTTCCTTGAATAGGGTAAATGTGACTCGTGGATTGCTCTATGGGTTAATTAATTCTGACTCACGACCTCATCGCAGTCCTGACAGTAAATGGTTTATAACTAATGAGGTAATCATCACCGCCAAATCTCCTTCTTATGTGGGCTTTACAATGTGTTTGGATAAAAAAGGGGAAGGAAAAGAAGGGGAGGGAAGGGAAGGGGAGGGAAGAGAAAGGGAGGGGAGGAGAGAATGATGAGTTTTCCTTCCAAATCTCTCCAATGTTGGAGGGGGGAATTTCTTATAAATCAATCCTTCCATTTCCCTCCCCTCCAAATCCCTCACCCCCCACTTGGTATCCAAACAATGGATTTTTGCCATCTCCCTTCCCCTCCCCTCCCCTTCCCTCCTATTTTGGCTATCCAAACAACATGTTGTATCTTTAGTTGTTTGGCTTGTCAAAGTAGTCTAAGCTAAAAAATTGAATTTGCATGCAATGTTTATATACCTGTATTTTATCTCAGGATTCTTAGGTGGCTAAATTAGAATTAGCATAAGTCTAGACAGTCCTTTCTTTCTAAGATACGCATTGCTGCAAGGCTGTTCTCAAACTTAGGTTGGAAGAAGATAGTGATTGATGCATAAGTTTCATTTTGGTAGTATTAATAATGAATTTATATGTAAGTTTAAAGAAAAAAGTTTGATGTCAATGTCCATGATGATACAACTTCATCCTTAAACAATTATGTTCTCTTCGTATTCCCCGTTACCATTCAACACCACCGCCGTAATGGAACTTTGTTAGCACAAAGAGGTTTTTGGGGATGAACAAACAATACTATGGACATTGGCAGGAGATTTTGTTCGGAAAATTACCAATAAATTCATTACCATTACTAGTATTTGTTACTGCAAACTAAATGACTGTTAGTATAAATGCTGCATTGTCCAATCTGTTCATGCCTCTCAAAAAAAGAGGGACTAAGATGTTTAGCATTCAAATGCTCTCTCTGACTACTTTACATGCGTTCATTCATGAAGGAATGGCCTGAAGAAACTTACCCACCATGGGCACATGGTCCTGGTTATGTTATATCACATGACATCGCAAATTCTATCTCCAAGAGACATCAAAGTGGTCAATTGAAGGTAAGCGAGACCCTGAGAGCAAAGATCGCCTTTGATCAATAATATTTTTCTGGAAGTTCTAATTTGCTACTGTTGTATATCATTAAAGAATATTAATATGATCGTTAAATTCTTGAAAACAAACAGATGTTTAAGTTGGAGGATGTAGCAATGGGTATCTGGATTGCAGATTTGAAGAAAGAAGGGCTCGATGTCAGGTATGAGAACGAGATGAGAGTCTATAACGAGGGATGCAAGGATAATTATGTTGTTGCGCACTATCAAGGTCCACGAGACATGCTGTGTTTATGGCAAAAACTCCAAGAAACAAAGCGTGCTTTCTGTTGTGGAGATGGTATGAGCTAAGGTTATGTGTCTAATATCCAACCATTGCTTTTGCGTAGATGTAGGCTTAGGTAGTGAAATTGATACACCTCTTTAGGATTGCATATATAGAGGAGGCATTACCATATTCTTTTACCCCTCGGTTCTTTGAGGGCGAGTAGTAGTTGCTTGCTATGGGTTTAGCCATACTCCGGTTTGTATCATATCGAGTGCAAGAGAAGAAGTTACGTATATACAAACTATCTAATCTCATTGTATAGAATTAGAAGAGGGTGTACAAATATTGTAGAAGTAGTGTTTTATGGAATGGTGAATACCCTTTTCTCCAATTCTTCCTCCTGGATTGTATGTAGTTTGAAGATCTTACCACGAAAATGTTACCAGATTTCTTTGTAGATAGGGCAAACCATTCCGAAATATTGTGTTGGGTTGAATTTTGATTTGTGTTCAAATAAACTATGAAGAATTATCTTACTTTGATTGACTGTAACTTTTGATCACACATATTAGTTACGTTGGCCCCATTTAATTAACTGTGTAGAAAATAATAATAGCTATCTCGTATGTCTCTATAGATGTCAATGGGACGGGGCGGGTGCAGTGGATGGCTCCTCCACACCTATACCTACCTCAAAATCTCATTTCATCATACTTAGTGGCGGAAAATTTTATCTCTATCTCCGCCCTATTGGGCACGAACTAAAAACTATCTTTGTCCCATCACTCGCATGGGTTCCGCTCACCCATATCATGATATCACATCTCCACATCCGCCTCAAAATCCGTCATACTTGCCTAACATACGTCCCAAGTTTATTAAAGTATGTGCTAAATTTTTCAAAGAAAGTATGTTAAAAGAAAATTGGATTATTAAATATAGTTTTTCCTAAGTAATAGATAATAAATATTTAGGAGATGGGGAAGAAGCGGAGTGAGTGGGATATTTTAAACTCCACACCGCCCCATCACCTATAGAGGGGATTATTTTTGTCTCCATCCTTGCCCCAATACCCGCGAAACCAACCCCTATCCCCATCTAGTTGTGGCGGCTGCGGGACAGGTCTCCACGAATTATGCCCCCACTGACATTCGTATTTATAATTGTGATGTTTTATTATTTTGTCAAGGTTGACAATTGTTCTCTAAATTGCATTGGATCCAATGATTATGTAACTACTCAACTCTTACATGGCTGTCGTGTTTTGTTGGTAAGAAATGAGGGGGTGTTAGGTTAATAGAGGAGAAAGAAACCAAGTAAGGGTTAGGAGAGGAAAGGAGTTTAAAACTTCCAAATTAGTGCAAAAAATTAGTATAAAATGCCATTTAAAGACATGATTTATAGCTGGCAAAAGCTGACTTGATCCGCCAACTCAATTCGAATCCAACCCATTTTATAGTAGCTTGAGTTGAGATTTTCATCTTGTTCAATTAATTGGTTTAGCTTGCTTAACTCGTTTAATTAGATCGGGTCAAGTTTGATATTATCAGCCCATTTACATTAACAGGTTAGGCCAACCCATTTAACCAATTTAAAATATATCTAATAGTTACAATTTTTGTGTTAAACTTTTAAATTTGGGTTGAATATTAAAAACCTAAGGCTTAATCCCACCAACTAGTAAGCAAAGTAGCAAACCCTAATGTCACTTACTTCATTGAGTTCATTTTTTGGTTTTCTCTAGCCATGTTTCCAAGACTCCAGTATTGCATTCTCTTATAAACTTGAATTTTGCTACATTTACTTTGGGTTATAACTAATTTAAAAAAAAAAAAATTTTTTGGTAAGGAGAAGCGGTCCGGACCCCGCTCGGGTCCTATTGGGCCAGACACTTGAGAGTAGGGGGAATGGTAGGGAATCCCTACCCCCAAATGCCCCTAGTGGGATTTGATCCCATGACTTGGGGCCAAACTCTTACCACTAGACCAAGCCAAGCTTGGTTATAACTAATTAACTTAGACTTTAAGTTCTTGCTAATTTTGCTTTTTAAACACTTGAAAACTTGTTGCTTTCCTGGGTTTTGTCCTGAGAAATGAAATGAGAATACAAGATCTTCCTTAACAAATAACATCTCGCCTAAACCCTATTAGTTGGAAGTACAAATGCAGATGAATAGTCAATTAATGACTAAAAAACTTATATGGGTCATTTTTTAGGTTGATCTAGGTTGACCCATTTCATTATTAGGTTGGGTTGACAAAAATATATTGGGTTAACCTGTTTAATTACTAATAAGATTAGATTAAAAAATTTAAACCAATTATCTAACCAGGTCATGTTGAGTCACAAGAATTTCAACTCATTTATACTAGGCCATTTATAAACGTAATCCTATTCAACCCATTGCCAGTCGATTATAATAACTGATATGAATATGGCTCTATGAAAGCAATATTCAAGTGTACTCCAATGCAAAGGAACCTAGATAATTAAAAGTCCGAATTTTTATGTGTTTTGTGTCTAAAGTTTGTGTTTTTATGTGTTTATGGGATATGGAAATTAAATCAATCACTCCTGAAAGATTTAATTAACTTTCAATCTCACTTAAACCACTCCTGGAATTAAGTAGATTAATCACTCAATAATTATCACTCCTGAAAATTATTAAATGGCACGAATTTAATTGACAAACAATTAAGCTCGAAATATATGACTTAAACTCTCAAAATTTCATTGAATAAAAACGACTACATAGTCCCCTATTTATACTAGTACACCTCTAGTATGATAAGGAACCCTAACTCTATCTAAAAAGCAAGATAAAACTAAATCCCTAAAATGAAGGGAAAGATAGAGATAGAGATAAGCAAGGATAAGCATCTAAGGAAAATGATAGGTATTCGGCCTTATCATATCCATTCCACACGCCTAAGCTTATCATTTTCTCTCCAAAATCAATCCTAATCACAATAGGAATTACAACTCAACTAGGACTCTTCATATAACCAAATTTCCAACCATATTTTCGGCCATATGAATCTAGAATAAAACATTAATTAAAATGCTGAAATAAACACTAAATAAAATTAACTAAGACTCCTAATGACTCAAATATGGACGTTTGCTTCATCATTCTTGGACTCCATCTTCAACCCACCTTAAACATGGACGAAAAGGTTGTGTTGTGCTTAAGCTCGTAGCTCCCATGGCCTTGCTTTGAAGAATTAACCATACCCAAAAATTGCGAAGGTCATAGATAGTGATATCTTGAATTAGCCTCTTCGCTCCTGCATCATTCTCGCCTTCTTTGAAAAAAATTCGACCTCGAATTTGGCCAAATTTTGAGAAATAACCACGGACAAGAACAATGGAACAAGGACATGAATTAGGTACTTCTTCAAAAATAGATGGATCTTCAACAATAGCATCAAAAGGAATAATTTTGTTGTTCTCATCTCCATCTTTTATTTCTTCAACAACTTCTTCCACAAGTAGAGGTGCATCTAGAGTAGGCTCGGAAAAATCAGGAACAACATCTACCTTAACTTCTTCAACTACTAGAGGTACATCTAGAGTCGACTCGGAAAAAGTAGGAAGAACATCAATCTTGACTTCTTCAACTAGTGTTTTTGGAATTGAAGTTGCAATTTCAGGTGTCACCGTACGTTCCTTCCCAAAAAGTTTCTCTCTACGCTCCTCAAACTCTTGTTCCCTTTGCCTTTCAAATTCCTTTCTTCTATTTACGAATCGTAGGACATCTCGTTTCGCTGATAATTCGCCTTCAAAAAGTCTTTGGTCCATCTTTGTAAGAGAAGTATTATAATTAAGGACATCTTCTAGGAATTTAATAGCATTTTCCAAGCTGAGTTTTTTTGTCATCTTAATAACTTCAAGTCAATACACCATGATTTCGTTCCAAACATTCCACTAAAAAACTGCCCAGAAGATCCAGAAAAACAGACCTAACTTTAACAATAAACTGCAGATTCCACAAGTTGAATAAAATTCCCAAATTTTAACACAAGTAAATATTGCTTTCAAGAGGGGGAGAATGATGTATTTCCATAGTATAGTTTTGCCTATAGGTTTTTACCTTTCACTTGAAAGGGTTTTTCCTATTTTTGGCTTAGTCTATAGAGTCTTAGATTAAATTATTTTAGACTTTAGTTAATTTAATTTAGACTTTTATTCAGCATATTATTTTTCTGTTATATGGCCGAAAATATGTGATGTAATTTCGGTTATGTTTAAGTCTAGTTGAGTTGTAATCCCTTAAAGACAAGATTAGATTAGCTAAGGGATAAGGTTGATCTAGGCGTGTGAAATAAGATAGGAGAGCCGAAAATCTCTATCCTATCTTATTAGATTATCTTCCTTATTTTTAGGATATCTTTTCCTAAATTCTAGGGATTAATTTTAAATGCTTTCTAGTATATATATAGGACCGATTAGCATTAATAAAATCATATTTTGAAGTATTAAAATTTCATGAGTTTGTACTTATGATTAAAGGTTGAGTACCTTGCTTGTTTAGCATTGAAGAAAGACTGAGATCGATCTTCTATCCCTTTGAACCGAGATTCAAAGGTTACTATTCCTATTTGTTACTCTCTAAACTACACAACCATCACTCTCTTTAGCTAAATATCACATAAAAATCGTTCCTTTAAGTCCTATAACTCTCACTCACTCTAAACCCCTCTAAAGTAACAATCTTTGAGCCCAAAATCATATCACCTATAACCCTCACTCACTCTAAAACCCTCTAAAGTATCAATCTTTGAGCCCAAAATCATATCAATTGGCGTGGCTGCTGCTGATTTTCGACGCTTTGAGTGGTGTTTCGTTGCCATTGAAGCAATCTTCGAAGCACAAACAAATTGCCAGATTCGTAAAGTTTTTGAGAACTGCAAAAATATGATGTATCAGTGCTAGATCTGCCTAAATTCATGAGTACTGACCAAGATGAGATCTTTTCACTCCTCGACAGTTATCTCTCGCCTGTTTATAGATGGTGTCCACAAGAAGTTGTTGATGCTCAATTAAAACAAAATTTGATAGGTTTTAGTCGTGTCACCTAATCAAAAATAAACCTACGGACCTCTAACTAGGTAGTCAGTGGAAGTAGGGTCGAATCCACAGGGAGACAGAGTTTCTAAATGAATATTCAACCAATTCAGCTACTCCAGATGAAATCAGGAAGGAATTAATTAAACTAAAGAATAGACTACAGAAGACGGAATAAATTGAGGATTAAACTATGGAATAAAAACCTAGGGTATTAGGTCGGTCCACCATGCTTATACCAATCAAATAGGGTCAACTACTACCAAAACCTAAGTCAAGAGTCGAGTGATTAGAGCCTATGTTGAGCTATGGTTAAGACTCAACGCTCATAGTTCAACATACGCCGCATATTCACTAACGTAATCAGAACTACTGACGTGTCCTAGGCCTCTAGTCGTAAGACGGATCTGTGCAAACAACTATTAACCACAAGCAACCAATGAAACTGCGCAATAACGTTAATTACTCAATAAAGAACAAACCACATCACAATCACCCTAATCAAGCCCTAGAAATTGATAGAAATCTAAATCGCAATCATGGTATAAACATGGCTTTCCTATCTAACACCCTAGAAAGAGACTACTCAGACATGATCGAATTAACAACGACAAAACTAATTGGAAACCCTAACAATTGCATCATGAACGATTAAATAAATAAACTAAGCAATCAATAATAATAAAAGAGATTAGGGTAAGAAAGAATACCAATCGACGGAAAGCAGGAACTTTATTGAAATTGAAATAGGTTTGATCACTCTAAAGTGTTTGAATTAAACTAAGAACAATGAAGAATAAAACTAGTCTAAACCTATTGAAAGATGAATAAAAGATGTCAAATAATGATGTCCCTAAATAATGAGGAAAACGGTATTTATAATACCCCTCAAGTCTAATAAAAAATAGGAAACAAAACTCGAAATCCGCGACAAATGCACCAGACCCGATCGGGCCCGAGCACAGTACCCGATCGGGTCAAACACCAAACTCAGCGCTTTGTCCTCTGGGCCTTCGCATAGCAGCAGCGTAGCATTAAACTAATTATAACGACCCACCCGATCGGGCCGTGGGCAGCCACCCGATCGGGCCAGGCGACAAAACGCGCCCAGCAGCTCGCCTCATCTGCAGCTTCACAACGAGACCTAGCAGCCTTTGACCCGATTGGATCGGGCGGTGGATGCCCGATCGGGTCTGGGCACATGTGTGCTCGCCCGATCTGATCGGGCATACATTGCCCGATCGGGTCCGCAACTTTCATACCCGATCATAAATACTTCGCCCGATCGGGCCATTTCTGCCCGATCAGTGCACGGAAACCTCCTTTGACTCCTTGGCTCTCTAATCTTCACGTTTAGGGGTCTTGGGACCTCCTACACTATCCATAAAGCTCGTGAGCCATCCTACGTGCCTCGTAACATCTCGTAAAGCCGTGGTTGCTTCCAAAAGGCTCGGGAATAAGGAGAAAATTCCATAAAACCTGCAATTCAATACTAAAACACGAAACCACTACTACATACGATAGTTAGCACAAAATAGCTCCCAAGAGCTCCAATGACGCACAAATTAGCTTGTAAATAAGGGAGAAAACTCTATATAAATACGTGATATCAAACTCCCCCAAGCTAAACCTTTGCTTGTCCTCAAGCAAACAGCACATGAACATGGAATAGATTACCTCACCCCAAAGATAAAAAACAAATCAAAGCTCAAAACATTTTCAAGACTAAGAATCGTTCAAGCAGGCGTAATTCAAGTTTGGCTCATCAAATCCATCCAACCACCAATAATTCAAGCAATTTATCAAACTCAAGCATCCAAAAAGCATACAAGTCCTGAAAAGGCACTCACAAGGGTGTCACTCCTCTCAATTTTTGTGGCAGGCAAAGAATGTGCCCGAACACTCACCAAACCAACCATAAGTACCCTTCCCACTCACACTCTCATGTGTTTAAGAAGGTTCAATGACGCTCATCCTAGTCAAGTCGACTCAATTAGCAGAAATACTCTTTAACTTTGACAAACTAACTCGAAATCAATCAAATGAACATTGCAGACACGAGCTCAAGAGGACTTTATAGGGTTGTAATGGGGCTTAGGCGAGAGGTAGGGGATACTTTTGGGTAATGTGGTGGAAAAACCAAGAAAGGGGGAGCATAAACCATTCAAACAAGGCCTAAGATGGCCTTCACAACTCCCAACAACCACCATAAAACCATGTAAAATAACCCAACTCTCATAAATCAATGAAAAGCGCATAACAAACCCAATTTTCTAGCAATGGAGCGAATATTCTTTTATGAACGTACGTGAATGAAAGAACTAGAATTCTTTTGAATTTTCATTTCATTTTTCTTTCATTTTTCTGAACTTCATTCACGCAACTCTAAACTTGCTTTTTCTTTTCTCTTTCTCACTCTCAAACCACAGCAAATACACTTTTAAATTCCTCAAAAACCAAACTAAACCAACAAACCAATCTCAAACTCAACCCATACAAAAGCTCCCCCAAGCTAGGCTTGGAATAATATCAAGTGAAGGCTTTTGGCTCGTAATAGGGGTTTAAGTAACACGAAACAAGTCATTAGGCTCAGCGGGGCTAAGGAGGATAAAAGTATATCAAATACTCACTCTGAAGCTCAAGAATAAGACAAATGAACGCCTCTATCACAGCACATGCTACAAGTCATCTAAAATCAGACAAGTACGAAGTCAAAGTCAAGATCAATCCACTAAAGAGGAACTAACACACAAGAATAGACTGGATAATAATATGAATCCAATAGGCTACAAAGAGGCCTCACAGTCTAACCAATTCAGGTATGCAGCACAAAGTGGTCTAATATAATCCAAAAATGCTCGAAATCATAGCAATCAAAGAACAAATCAAAGCCTCAAGATCACAAATGCCCAGCTATCCAGAAAACAAAGTCAAATCAATTTCAAATAGAGCACAAAAAGGGGCACAGGGAGGCAACTAAACCAGTCATGGGAACCATATTTTTTTGATTTTTTCAGTATATTTGAAAGCAGTAAATCTATCCTAGAAAGCAGTAAAAGAGATAGGGAATACAAACAGAACTCCTCCCCCAAGCTGAACTTGGCGGTGTCCTCAATGCCAAAAGGTGATAAGGACTATGCTAAGAGGAAAAACAATGTTAGTACCCTCACTCTCGCTCACAAAAAGAAGTAAAATAAAAAGAAAAGAAAAAGGGAAAGAAAAAATACGAGTTGCCTCTCGCACAGCGCTGGTTTATAAAGGTCCCGCACGACCATAATCCTCCCTCTCTCAAATTGGAGGGGCTTGGCGATGAGTGCCACCCTCATCAAACATCTTTCTCCTCCAAATGTTCTTGACTAGAACATTTGGAGTATAGTATATAGGACCGATTTTCGGCCATATGAATCTAGAATAAAACATTAATTAAAATGCTGAAATAAACACTAAATAAAATTAACTAAGACTCCTAATGACTCAAATATGGACGTTTGCTTCATCATTCTTGGATTCAACCCACCTTAAACATGGACGAAAAAGTTGTGTTGTGCTTAAACTCGTAGCTCCCATGGCCTTGCTTTGAAGAATTAACCATACCCAAAAATTGCGAAGGTCATAGATAGTGATATCTTGAATCAGCCTCTTCGCTCCTGCATCATTCTCGCCTTCTTTGAAAAAAATTCGACCTCGAATTTGGCCAAATTTTGAGAAATAACCACGGACAAGAACAATGGAACAAGGACATGAATTAGGTACTTCTTCAAAAATAGATGGATCTTCAACAATAGCATCAAAAGGAATAATTTTGTTGTTCTCATCTCCATCTTTTATTTCTTCAACAACTTCTTCCACAAGTAGAGGTGCATCTAGAGTAGGCTCGGAAAAATCAGGAACAACATCTACCTTAACTTCTTCAACTACTAGAGGTACATCTAGAGTCGACTCGGAAAAAGTAGGAAGAACATCAATCTTGACTTCTTCAACTAGTGTTTTTGGAATTGAAGTTGCAATTTCAGGTGTCACCATACGTTCCTTCCCAAAAAGTTTCTCTCTACGCTCCTCAAACTCTTGTTCCCTTTGCCTTTCAAATTCCTTTCTTCTATTTACGAATCGTAGGACATCTCGTTTCGCTAATAATTCGCCTTCAAAAAGTCTTTGGTCCATCTTTATAAGAGAAGTATTATAATTAAGGACATCTTCTAGGAATTTAATAGCATGTTCCAAGCTGAGTTTTTTTGTCATCTTAATAACTTCAAGCCAATACACCATGATTTCGTTCCAAACATTCCACTAAAAAAAACTGCCCAGAAGATCCAGAAAAACAGACCTAACTTTAACAATAAACTGAAGATTCCACAAGTTGAATAAAATTCCCAAATTGTAACACAAGTAAATATTGGATGTTAGGAAACATCTCCAACGGGAATCACTCAAAAATTAGAAGTACGCTGCTCGCAGTAATTTTTAAAAGTCAGTCGCGCCAGATTCGCACCAAATCCGCACGTTTCACAAAAACAGTCTTGAAGCTATACTAAATGAACTCCAACGTCTACGAAATTTTAGGAAAATAAACTAGACTTCAAACAAACCAGTTTAGGCGCAAGAATCACCCAAAAAGATGCTTTCTTGAGGGAGATCGAGTCTTTCAAAGGTTACCTTAAATTTTCGCAGAACTGCCCGAAATTTACTTCTGATTGTGAACGTTGCTGTGGCTTCGCTTTTCCTCCAATTGCAATGAAATTTTGACACAATACTCTCATAGATGTCTACAATGTACCCACAAAATTTCACGCCAAAATTCGTTCTCTAGATTAAGAAAGTCGGACACTTTCTTTCCTCACCAACCTGGAAAACTGATACCAATTGATATGAATATGGCTCTATGAAAGCAATATTCAAGTGTACTCCAATGCAAAGGAACCTAGATAATTAAAAGTCCGAATTTTTATGTGTTTTGTGTCTAAAGTTTGTGTTTTTATGTGTTTATGGGATATGGAAATTAAATCAATTACCCCTGAAAGATTTAATTAACTTTCAATCTCACTTAAACCACTCCTGGAATTAAGTAGATTAATCACTCAATAATTATCACTCCTGAAAATTATTAAATGGCACGAATTTAATTGACAAACAATTAAGCTCGAAATATATGACTTAAACTCTCAAAATTTCATTGAATAAAAACGACTACATAGTCCCCTATTTATACTAGTACACCTCTAGTATGATAAGGAACCCTAACTCTATCTAAAAAGCAAGATAAAACTAAATCCCTAAAATGAAGGGAAAGATAGAGATAGAGATAAGCAAGGATAAGCATCTAAGGAAAATGATAGGTATTCGGCCTTATCATATCCATTCCACACGCCTAAGCTTATCATTTTCTCTCCAAAATCAATCCTAATCACAATAGGAATTACAACTCAACTAGGACTCTTCATATAACTGAATTTCCAACCATATTTTCGGCCATATGAATCTAGAATAAAACATTAATTAAAATGCTGAAATAAACACTAAATAAAATTAACTAAGACTCCTAATGACTCAAATATGGACGTTTGCTTCATCATTCTTGGACTCCATCTTCAACCCACCTTAAACATGGACGAAAAGGTTGTGTTGTGCTTAAGCTCGTAGCTCCCATGGCCTTGCTTTGAAGAATTAACCATACCTAAAAATTGCGAAGGTCATAGATAGTGATATCTTGAATCAGCCTCTTCACTCCTGCATCAATAACATAATGTTATATTCTTCAAAATTGTGACCCTTTGCTGCTCGTTTGGCAGATTGTAATGACCGGTGGTAGTAATGACAAATTTATAATCCAAAATCCTATGTTCTCTTGTGCAAACTAACCATTATTTGGTCTTTGCACAACTTCAATGAAAGAACTTCTAAAATAGAATTATAATTTCGGAAAGATAACAAAGAAGGAATTTAGAGCCAGTTTAGGCCTTAGTGGGCCGAAATTGAGAATGGCCTTAAAAGGAGGCGATTTGGGCGCCCAAGCAACTAGGTACTCAAATTATAAAAAATTATGATTTCAATGAAGTTTTGTATTGTGTTTTTGCCTGTGGATTGTATTTGGGGACAATTTTAAATTCCCCTGTCAATCTGAAATTAATAGTCATAAGCCATAACTCATACATGGCCTTTAGTTATTTACCATATTATTTTTGAAAATGATTTTGCAAAAAAATTCTTATCCATCTTAATATTTGTTGTAATAGTAGTTAAACTGATGAATCATAAATGAATAGTTTATTCTAATTAACTTCTGTTCATTGACATGCGTTGTAATTAACTTCTTCTGTTCATTAATATAATAATATGACAGTTACTTTAGGAAAAACCTTATGCTAAAAACACTAGACTCTTATAATGCAAAGCTTAGTGATAAAATGCCATTTGAAGACATAATTACTCCTCTAAAATCCTGTTTTCCCTTGTGCAATTTACTACTAACAATTATTTGGTCTTCGCCAACTTCAATGAAAGAACTTCTAAAATGGAAATATTCGGAAAATTAACAAAGAAGCAATTTAAGAACAAATATACTAAACATTATCTGAAGTAAACCACAACAAAGAGATACTAATTTAGTAATCTCATTGTCTTACTAATAACATTACAACATGATCAACAACATAAACCTAGATAACATCACACTAATCATATGAAATAAAGAGAAAAAAGAAACTAAGTTCTTAAGTAGCCATGCAACCAACACCAAAACGAGCCTTAGGAAAGATAAGAAAAAGACAACTACAAACAACACCAACCATCAATGGAAAACTCTCCATGGCTTCTTCCATTTCCTTAGCATGACCCGGAAGAAGACAGTTAGTAACCCGATGATCCGAAAACGCAATCGCCATAAACACCATAACAGACATCATAGCATGCACAAAATCAGCAAAATGTACGTTATACTTATCCTCCTTAGGCACTTCCACGTCCAAACCGGGTTTAAAAACCGCCAACCCGTTTAAAGTCACGAACCCGTAGTACACCTTACCATCCGGAGCCTTAAAACTATCCGTAAAGTGGAAGAAGAAACATGAAAGAGCACATAATATAAGGAGAATAGTAGTCATAATGGTGGTTATTGATGAGCATTCACCAACACCATAGATAGAAGGGAGGACCATTTCGAAAGTGAGTAGGGTTCCTGTAGGAAGGAAATGGGCTAACATGGATGTCTTTGAGAGGGTTCTTTGGACTGATTTCGCAACCACGGCTCGTCTTTTTTTGGGTACACCCGAGGGTTCGAGTTGCGGGGCCGGGACCGGGGCCGAGGAAGGAGGAAGGTTTGGTGATGCAGGGTATTGAGAAGGGTCAAAAGATGAAGGAGATGCAGTGTAGATTTTGATCCCTACTTGTGGTTGTTCAGTTTGCTCCATTTGGATGTTGTAAGGGAAAAGAGAGTCTGATTTTAAGATGGGGAAAAGGGGTGGTTTTTGGTTTTAAAAAAGGGTTTGATTTGTTCATTTTTACGCCATATTTATGTAGTGGGGAGAAAAAAAACTGCCATCATCAAAAACAGTTAACCACCATAATTAAGTTATTTTATTTAATTTTTAAAATTAAGATAACCACCCTTCCTTATCCTGTAAAATTCGATTAATTAAGTTAACGTTTACATTTATGTCATCATCATGTAATGAAGTTGCTCTCTGAAAACTAGATGCCCGCAGCAGGAAAGATGAAAGTGTTGATGATGCCACTTTAGAACAGAAATATTATTCACAATAATAATCATTTTTATTTGAGGAATTTTTGGGACTTTTTTTGTTAAGGTTTTTATGTTCCTATAGTTTTCAGTTAGTACTAGTCTACATATCATACTGGTTTAAATTAATTGTTCATATATAAGTGCAAATTAATTGTGCAGCAAACAATGGTTCCCTGCATCTCCACAGTAGTCTACGGCTGCATTGGCCATATTTTTGTTCCTCAACGCAGTAATTTCTATGTCTGGATCTCTCGACTATGAAAGAATTCTTTCTTAGAAAGTGTGTGTCTGAGAGGTTCAAATCGAGACCTTACGTCCAGACCGTTGCGTCACCGTCACCTCTGCTTCAGTCAATAGAAAGACCGCACCAAGCATAAAACTTTTAAAACCAGGTCAGTTTCATGAACTATGTACAAGATTGAGTTTTTATAAAGTACTTGTGTAGATACATGAGACTTGTGAGAATCTGAGATATCTCCAAGCTGATTGCAAATTTGTAACAAGAAGTCTTGAAATTAAGCAGTATGTACTAGTTACAAGTTACAAACTAAGTTGAACGCTTGAACTTGATATATATCTGAGCTCGACCAGAGATCATATGACTCCGCTTGAGATTGGATTTGAGTGTTATGAGCTAATCCGAGAAGCCCTATGGCCAAGCTCGTTATCTCCCGTGGGTGTTTCTCTCAGTTCTACTCCAAACTAGACGAGGTTCTTCACCATAAGAAAGGATTGTTCTAGCTATCGAATGTCGCAATGTGAGATGAACCACGAGAATGTGCCTTGCTGGAGTTGTTCAAGCATTCCTGTAAGTTTCAAGATGACGGGGATTAGTGATTTTCCATTCTTGAATGGGTTTTGAAAGTTCAAGTTCCTAAGCATACAGACATGAAATATATGCCCTTCCGAGTGCAAAATGGTGCAAAAGATAGTAATATTTTGTCTTTATGGGCACGTTTTTGGACGGAGGTAATGTACCACGGGTAATGAAAGTCAAACAAAGGAAATGAAAGAGGAACTAAGCAAGTTAAAAAGAAGTGCTAGTTCTAAGTAGTGATAGTATAAAGGAGACGAGTGATGGGAGGGGGATTATTACCCTCATCACGAGAGAAATAATTATCCAACCCCCACCACCCCCAAGGGTAACTATTACCCCCCTCCCCCCAAATGAGGATAATCGTTGCCTCCTTCCTCCCTTGTTATCGCACCATCATCACATCACCTCCTTTATGACCACCTCATTTGTAGGAATTCATAGATGTGAATAGCGGAATTTCAGGAAACAATTTCCTAACATCTATAACAAAATCGCATCCATAACAATATATGAATCGATACATAGAGTAGAGAATACACGACCTTTTATTCACGACTTGAACAGGTATGTAGGGTTTGAATACTGCAAAGTATTATTGCAGATCTGGTTACTTTAGAGATAAAGAACTACAATTGTAATTCCTCTACTTAGTCCACGAACACCGATTAATACCCACGTCTGCTAGAACGGAAGAGTATGAACTATTCGCTCTCTTGCTTTTGATGGGATAGGCGCCTAGACTAAAGAGGGAGAAGGGTTTTCTTTTTCTCTCTTTTGTGTCAAGTTACTGACTAACTGAATTGTTCCATCTCTCTTCTTATTATATCTGTTGGAATTAAGGCTATTGAAAAGCCTCATTTAGTGTGTAACGGTAATTTCATGACTGAAACGGTTTTAACGTTACACTTGATGGCCATTAAATTCGTCCCTTGATTCCCTCTGCCCATTAATTACCTTTGTTGTTGTGGTCTAATTATTTGCTATATAATCAGACCTTTTGCCTATGTTTGATATAGACAAAAACATTTTGTTCTTCCTCCTCTCTTTTTCTCTTTCTGGGTAAGTGCTATACAATCTCCAAAGCTTTTCTCTGTTAGTGGTGACTTAGAGAGGCTGCTGTGTTAACCTTGGGGAGCTTTCCGGCCAGTTACGATTACCACCATAGTCGGGCCGTAATTGCTTTCAAGTCAGTGGTCTTCTACCACGACACAGCCTTGAAAACATTTCTTATTCTGCCATTACAATTCACCAGCATCCAACAATTTGAAAGCAATTAGGTTAGAGGCTTGATTTTTCCATCCTTGATTAAGTGTTAAAGAAATCAGGTCCAGTTTGGTGTCTCTACTGTTCAACAAGAAATTTTGTGTGGCAAAAGGAGAAGCTTTTGAGTGAAAAACAAAATCAGTCCGTGAAATTGGTGACAATGTTTGGTATTTGGGTCATAACTTTTTCACTGCAGCTCCATTTGAGGCGTGTAATATGTCATTTTAAAGCTAACGGAAAGAGCTACGACTTTCTAGCAGAATCTGAGAGCAGGTTATATCGTTTACATAGCCTAAATTCAGTGTGAATGTCGTTACGGTGTATTGATAGGAAATCAGGATATGTGGAGCATTGGGATTTGGTTGGACGAGATGTTTTAATCTCATATTTGGAGAGGAATACCAGCTGTCTCATGGTAAATTAATTTTGAAAGGATCGCACTAGGTACAATCGATCTAAATTAATTATTGCAAATGGCTAAAGATGATTATGGAAATTGGTGTCTAGGTTATAACAAATATATTTGTTTGTTGTTTTTGTTCTAACTTGGAATACCTCTCCAAAAGTCTTGTTGCTTGTGATACCTGTTGGAATTACGATACAATTTTTTCTCCTATAGCAATATCAATGTGATCTGCTTAGATTTGAGAATGAAACTGCATTATGGTTCTGCACCCTAATTCATTACTCATGAAGTTTCTACTTATGTCTTATGAGGATGCATGTATATTAATTTGTTCTTAAGCTCTTGTGATCATGAGTTGACAACAGTTATGGTACTTTTTACATGTTTGTGTAAGAGGTGAAGCATGCTATTTTATGACTATTAGTGATAGTCATAACTTCAGAATTTGAGTTTGAAACTTTTGTTTTTATTGTAACAGAGTTAGAGGGTATGAGAACAACTCTTTGAATTACCATTGTGAGAAATTGAAAATTATTTATGAACTTAGTGCACCCTTTGTACCTCAACAGAATGGTAAAACTGAACGGAAAAATAGGCCTTTGAAAATTTTGATGAATGTTATGCTTGTAAGCTCTGGGTTGCCTGATGAAATGTGGGGGGAAGCAGTCCTTTCAGCCTGTCATGTTCTTAATCGAGTACCTCACAAAAGGTTAGATATGACTCCTTATGAATTGTGGAAGGGGTTTCCTCCAAACTTGAGCTTCTTGAGAGTGTGGGGGTGTCTAGCTAAAGTTGGGCTACCTGACTATAAAAGGTCAAACTTTGGACCCAAGACCTTTGATGTAGTATTTATTGGTTATGCTCATGCTGCCTATAGTGATAGGTCTATTTGTGAGTACAGAGACGCTGAGTTCTTTGAACATGTTTTTCCCTTGAAAAAGGGTGATGCTGCTTCCATGCCTTCATGTTCTTCTCCTACTGTTGTTTTACCTACTTGTTCTACGCACGATGTTCCCTTACCTACTAGTGATGTTCCTGCTGATCTGACTTTAAGTAGTACTTCAGTTGATTTGCATGCTAGTAGTTCTGGTGCTGTAGATGAATCTAGGAGAAGTAAAAGACCTAGAGTACCAAAAGACTTTGGTTCTGATTTTGTTACTGCCTTTCAGTCTGAGAGCTCTTGCATTGACTTGTTGAGTGATGAATTGGTCTATGCTTTCATGATAGAAGAGGACCCTAAGACTTTTGAGGAAGCAATGAGATTTGTGGATGCTAGCTTTTGGAAAGAGGCCATTAAGAGTGAGTTAGATTCCATAGTGTCTAACTCCACTTGGGAGTTAACTGACTTACCTAAGGGATCAAAAACCATAGATAGCAAATGGATCTTTAAAAAGAAGTTGAGACCTAATGGGACTATTGAGAGCTTTTTTGCCAGACTTGTGATTAGGGGCTTTACTCAAAGGAAAGGACTAGATTACTTTGACACTTATTCTCCTGTGACTAAGATAGCCACCATTAGGACCCTGTTAGCTCTTGTTGCTATTCATGACTTAGTCATACATCAGATGGATGTTAAGACTGCTTTCCTGAATGGTGACTTAGAGGAGGAGATTTATATGTCTCAACCTGAGGGTTTCGTGGTGCAAGGTCAAGAAGATAAAGTAAGTAAGTTGAAGAAGTCCTTATATGGTCTCAAACAAGCACCAAAACAGTGGTATGAAAATTTTTGACAGTAATGTTGTGTCAAATGGCTTCATTGTCAACAACTCTGACTCTTGCGATTATTCAAAACTAATAGGATTAGATTGTGTAATCATATGTCTTTATGTGGATGACATGTTGATCTTTGGTAACAATTTAAAGGTGGTCAATGATACTAAACTTTTCTTGGCATCGAAATTCGAGATGAAGGATTTGGGAGAAGCTGATGTGATCTTAGGAGTAAGACTTAAGAAAACCTCCGGCGCATCTCCCTTAGTAAGTCTCATTATGTGGAAAAGGTGCTTAAAAAGTTTAACTCCTTTGATGTTGCTCCAGTGAGTACACCTTATAAGCTAGTATTCATTTAACTAAGAATTTAGGAGAAAGTGTTTCTCAAAGTGAATATGCGAAAGTCATAGGTAGTCTGATGTACCTTATGAACTGTACTCGACCTGACATAGCTTATGCAGTGAGTCGACTGAGTCGGTATACTCATAACCCTAGTAATGAACATTGGAATTCTCTTCATCGTCTTCTTAGATACTTGAAAGGAACAGTTGATCTATGTTTGCACTATTCTAGATTTCCTGCTGTACTTGAAGGATTTTGTGATGCAAACTGGGTTTCAGGTAATGATGAGATTAGTTCAACTAGTGGTTACGTGTTTACTCTTGGTGGTGGTGCTATTTCGTGGAAGTCTTCGAAACAGACTTGTATAGCACGCTCAACAATGGAGTCTAAGTTTATTGCACTCGAGTTGGCAGGGCAAGAAGCTGAGTGGTTGAGAAACCTTTTGTCTAATGTTCCATTATGGGGAGGGCAGGGTGCTCCTGTCTCCCTTCATTGGGATTCTCAAGCAGCCATTTGCGTTGCTAAGAACAGTGTCTACAATGGCAAGAAAAGACACATAAGGATCACACATGGAGTCGTGAAACAACTCCTGAAAAATGGGGTAATTTCTTTGGACTATGTGAGGTCCGAAAGACATCTGGCTGATGCCTTTACTAAGGGATTATCTAGGAGAGTTGTCCTAGAGTCGTCGAGGGGGATGGGGCTAAGGCCCATTAGTTGAGAGTTTATGGTGGATACCCATTTGTTGGTCAAACGAAGCCATAGAATCTTAACTTGCACTACATTTCTCATCCTTATGGCGTGTTGGTAGTGCTTTCTAAATCCATAGCCTACTTGGTGGTGCTGTTGAGACGCACTTGATGGATTTATATTGTGAGGTTGAGCTTTCGCTCTTAATGGTTCCATATCCCTTCGGGGTGGTGTTATTGAGGAACACTTGATGGACTACCTACGTAAGTGTGGAGGTTAAGCCGCCTTCTATGAAAGACTGGGCTGTCTTTCTAGAGCACTTATGAGACCCAAGGTGTGCGCATGGCTATAAAGCGCATGTGTTGTATCGCGGAGATTGCACGTTCTTAAGGTAGGTATGTGTTGTGGGGGTCTCAACGGAACTCTGGTGAGTTCAAGAGAAATTCACTCACTAGAAAGTAAGTTGTTGCCTCATTTCACTATGTATCAATTCAAATCGAAAGATATTGATGCTTAAGTACTTCCTTTTCCTTACCCAGGAATTTCTTTTGCTTTTCAGAAACTTTGTGGGGGATTGTTGGAATTAAGGCTATTGAAAAGCCTCATTTAGTGTGTAACGGTAATTTCATGACTGAAACGGTTTTAACGTTACACTTGATGGCCATTAAATTCGTCCCTTGATTCCCTCTGCCCATTAATTACCTTTGTTGTTGTGGTCTAATTATTTGCTATATAATCAGACCTTTTGCCTATGTTTGATATAGACAAAAACATTTTGTTCTTCCTCCTCTCTTTTTCTCTTTCTGGGTAAGTGCTATACAATCTCCAAAGCTTTTCTCTGTTAGTGGTGACTTAGAGAGGCTGCTGTGTTAACCTTGGGGAGCTTTCCGGCCAGTTACGATTACCACCATAGTCGGGCCGTAATTGCTTTCAAGTCAGTGGTCTTCTACCACGACACAGCCTTGAAAACATTTCTTATTCTGCCATTACAATTCACCAGCATCCAACAATATCTATATATAATAAATAGAGATTAGGTTAAGAGGAAAGGAAAAACTAAAACCCTAATCACCCTTATAGTGGCCGGCCCTTATAAGCCTTTATGGGCTCATTATTTATTTATTAATCAGTGTTACTCTGTGTGACCTCATAGGATTAATTATCTTAGTTGTAGGCCCAAACCAATTTGTCTACAAACCGTAATTTATTCTCTAGCAAGCAAATACGGTTACTAAAATAATTAACTATATTATCTCAATAAATTCAATCCTATTTATATTTAGTAATTGCAGAAATTGTCTAAGGACATATTCCTTCATCATTTTCAGTCAACAACCACACCACCTCCTTTACAACTACTTTATTTCATTAGTTTGACTTTCATTACCTTTTACTTCCTGTTACCATCTTGCCCTATATGTATAAAAATAAATGTTGCAAAACAATGGAAAATGCAAAGAAGTGATATGCAACTAAATAAAAGTGTAATTCCAATACTTATCTATATGGTACTCACTAAACTACCATCCAAACGACATTCTTCATTCACTTACATTACCACCCATATTTCAGTACCACTAATTGTTAGATCCTTTATGGACAATGGTTGTGAAAAATTATAAAGATAAGGAGATAGTTGGAGATGGATCAGTATTATTGTTCTCATTGGGATAAGACATCTTCACAAGATGACCTATAAATTCATGAGCATTACAACGACTAACAGCCAAATGAACCATAAGGTGTTTGCTGGCCTTAATGTTATTATCCTAAAAAAACAAATGTCTCTGCCACAAATTTACTAGCTTCGTAATAACATGGATTGACTAAGACCTTAGCTTGCTTTTAATGCTCAAAATCCAATTTCAACGGTTCAGGAAGTAAAGTTGCAAGGAGTACCATACTATCTGGGCAAGAAACCATGTTGAGAAAGCGCAATTTCAAATGCTTTGACCCTTTCGCCAGGAACAGAGCCATTCCGGTCATAAGATGATATTTCGTTGATGCTCAGGCTTATTGCTGCTTTAACTAGTTCTTCACCTACTGCTTTTGCAGCCTCCTGAAAGCAACATATGTTAGGAACAATCTACTTATTTCATTATTTTACCCATTTAATTTAATATAATGATGTCTTTGTACCCGAGAACTGGCAATATAGGCACAATTTATAATTTCTTTAACATCATGGCCAGCTTCATATTATGTATTTCATTTTCTGGTAGCACAAAGTAGAGAAGTTTGTTGCACTGAGAGGAAAAGACAAACGAGGTTTTCTGAAAGGAGTAAGCAGTGATCATTTGAATCAAGCTACTCCTTGATCAAGAATCGAAGTTCACTAAGATGTGAGATCTATTTGGTGTACAGTGATATATAGAACTCTTAGTACCAAATATTAGTGTAATGCAAGAAATATGGTATGATCCATGGTAATGAATTTTTCGTCCCCAGATATGTTTTAATCTTCGTAAATTTCCATTGCTACTCAAAGACACATTTGATATGACAGTGAAACTTTAGGAAGAAAATAGATGCCTAGTGATTGTAAAGATTAACAATTTAACATAGACCTTGACATAGGACTTCCTCATAAAATCACACTAACATTCATAACCATTAGCTTAATTTATTACCACTTACAGAACATGATATTGAGTTCACAAATAATCGTGTTGAGCCCATACTAGAAACTGGACATAAATAGATTTGGTTTTAAATTCAATATTTATCTCTATTAAGTTCAGAACAAAACATTAACACTCCTTAGAGATTCCACGGTTGACACAGTGAGGAAACTTGTGATTAGTTAACATGCCATTATAGTGTTTAGCAGTGTCTGTTCAGTGACATACAAAGTAGACTGAGCTTATAATCTCAAAGTGCTTACCGCTATGCTCATATCAGGATCACTTCGTAAAGATTTCTGCAGTGTGCTTCCATAAAACAAACACTTCTTATTCACATCATCCACAAGTACTGCATATAATTGTCTGCCTGAACAGAATACTGAAAGTCTTGGTTTGGTTGGTGTACCATTATACTGTGGAAATTGAAGGAAAGAAAATATAATTTGCATTGAGGTAGTGTATCATAAACTACAAGAGTACATCAATATAACAATATTAATTTTTAACAGCTCAACAATTAGCTTAGAGTTGCAAAAATGGGTCCGTTACATTAGCCCACAAGTATGCTACTTGTATATACCAAATTGTGGTGGATTTAGTGAATTTGGCAAATTGAATTAGCTACTGCATATACATTTGAGGAGCAGCAAGTGAAGGGCTTGAATTTATTGAAAAATGCTCACTGATCAATGTGCCATAATCAATGATAATGAGAGGGCAGCAAAGGTGTATAATTGTATAAGCCAATTTTGCTTGGTCGTGACTCATGAAGGTCGAAAATTGTTACTAGACTAAGGCCATGTTCTTTTGCACAACCTAACTTAACTAAACTGGATCGACCTGAAACGAGCTGAACTCTCTGACTCAACTCAGCATGAGTTGAACCGAACTAAATTAAACTAGACTGAACTATAATCATTTCCATTAATCCAGTCCAAAAAAAAAGGCATAAAGGTGCTTCATTCAAAAAACACACCGGGAAAGAAGATTGAAACTTCATACGATGATGTATCTTACAAGTTTTGGATTTAGTTAATCCTACAAACGGCAGGTAATCGTACCTTTTTCTGCAATCGTCTATTTCGGATTTTGGCACTTTCGGTTCGAGAATTTGCCCTCTTTCTAAACTTGGCTTCTACTACCAATGGTTTCCAAGCAAGTCCTACAATCAAAAATAACCAAAATTATCCATACCCTCCAAAATCTAGATAACCTTTCGGGAAAAGCTTAGTTCACATCTGGTAGATGTGAACTAAACATCTATCAAATACAAATATACTACGATTTTCTATAAGTATACTACATTTTCTATATATATACTACAAGTTCAATAAGTTCTAATTTATTAAGAAAAAAAACTACCTTAAACTTTTGATAAATATATTACATTATTTATAAAATATACTACATATAGCTATAAATATACTACGAACAAATTGATAGATGCCAAATTTCCTATATATCTGATAGGAATTTGGCAGCCCTCATAACCTTTCATTGATTAAACTAATTTTTCATTCCTCACCTCTAGTTTGCAATGGAATATGAACTCTTAACGGATTCAAATTTGTTCTATTGAGAATGCAATAATTCAGATGTTGAATTGGATTGACATTCAGAAGAGCCATTGTTATGTTCAGCCCCCTTCAGACTACGATCAAATCAACCATCCTTAAAACAGATAAAAACACAGTCATTCAAATGAAATTCCATTAAAGCAAGTATCTTTATTCAACAAAACAATGGCCAAATTCCTATGAGAAATTTTAACAAACAGGTAGTGTGCAATAAAAACAAACCCAAAAATATTCCAAGATTTTGAGAGCCATCAATTTTTAAGTGATTTTTACATTCTAAATAGACAGCATTGCACGCTTAATATGATAATGAGATTAATCAAATGCTGTAAACATAGCTTTTAACATTTCCGGCAATCATTTACTTCATTGTGAACCCAAACAATTAATGAAACTATTCAATTATTCAAGAAGCAAAATGTTTGAATTATACACTATGATATTGGTTAAAGTAACGATTTTGGAAGTGTTAACCACATATTCACAACAGATGAGTATAGAGTTTACGTGAAACAAGAATAATCAAAAGGAATGCATGAAGTTCATTCGCAGATGCATAGATGAAGAGAGAGAGAAAATGAGAACCATGGGGGTAGTGTCTGCTGAGAAGTGCTTATTCTTGAAGAAATCAGGCGGCCATGTTTGATTGTTTTAGAAACTTTGGAGAAAGTAAAATGCTGCTGAGCTATTTTGAGCGAAGAGATGAGAAAAGGCAACATTCGGCAATACAAAGATTATTATTTCATTTATTTTTTATTAGTTGTGACACTTTTTATTTTACGGATTTCTATGCAATATTTGGAGAGGAGAGAGTTATGGTCTATTTAGATTTACTGAATTGAATTGAACTGAACTGATTGGAGCTGAACTGAACTGAACTGATTGGCACTGAACTGAACTGAACTGAATTGAATTGAATTGAATTGAATTAAATTGAATTTAATAAATATATAAATAATATTTAAACAATAATCATATGAATATTAAATGATAATTATGATGATAGGTAATAATAATGAATAATTATTAATGAATAATAATAATTGTATTTTGGATATTTTAAAGGATAATTATAAATAAATAATATTAATAATCATAAATTAATAATAATAATGATAATTAATAACAATTATTCTATAGTCTTTGTATTAATATATTAATACCTGATGATGATTATATAATAACAATAATATATAAGAATTAAATTAATATTATTATTTTAATAATTAGATTTAATTATATATTAATATTTAGTAATAAATAATGATTGGGTCGGACCGTTCAAAATTACATCATAAATCGTTTTGACGTGATTTGATTGGATTATGGGCTGAAAACGCTGGTTTATTTGTGCTTTTAACCTAAACCATGTTCCTCCCTAATGATAATAGTAATAATAATGAATAATTCTATAATAAACAAAATAATACTTCACAGATAATAACAATAATAATTAATAATAATGATATAAAATAGTAATAATAATAATAATAATAATAATAAGAGCAATTAGTAAAATAAATTAGACCAACATAATAATATTTAACAAAATGGTTGTAAAAGAATGGAGCTGAACTGAACTGAACTGATTGGAGCTGAACTGAACTGAACTGAAATTAAGCTGAGATGAACAGGCCCTTAGAGAGAAACAAAATAGGGGGTTCATGTTATAAGAGAGATAGAGAGAAAAATGCCTAAATAGGAAAGTGTCGCAACTAATTTAAAACTTCTTTATATGAAAAGTGTCACAGCTAATTAAAAACGGATGAAGTAAAATAAACACAACACTTTTCCAATTTTATGTGTTTCAAAAAAGATTCAATACTTAGGAGTTAACGATAGCTAAGGGGACTAAAGTTCCAGTTTTTTCACTCTTTGGGACCTCAAGTTTTTTTGCTCACTCTTTAGGATCTAAAATGATATTTCTAATCATTTAACAATACTTAAACTCATCTAAGATTTATACAAATTTTAAAAAATAAATTAAATTTAAAAGTTATCGTTGCTACATGTATGCCATAAGTACATGGAAAATTATTTTTTCTTAAAGTCCCAAAAAAAATTAAAATTAATAAAAATGTATCTTCTCTCGCAACTGAACCTTTTAAAATTAATTTTTTCCCATGTAGAAGTAACAGAACACGTCCTGTGATTAGTTTTCTTTCCATAATAAAACCTTCACTCCCTCTACGTGGTGGACAAAAATTAATATATAGTTAGTAAACCACATTGAAATCTATGTATTATTCATTATTTTACGTTCTTAAAATTTGTTGTTGACGCAATTTATTACAACAAATCTTTTATACTATTGATTTATCGTAACCAAAAAAAGTTTTAGTCTACTAGGGCTAGCTAAGATAATAATATAGTCAGATACGAGAGAAGATACGTTTTTGATAATTTTAATCTTTTTGGGACTTTTAAAAAAAATAATTTCCCCTGAACTTATTCACGTACATAGAGCAACGATAACTTTTAAATTTAATTTATTTTTTTAATTTGTATAACTAACCTTAGGTGAGTTTAAGTGTGGTTAAATAATTAGAAATATCATTTTAGGTCGTTAAGAGTGAGAAACAAAACTTGAGGTTCCAAAGAGTGAAAAAACTGAAACTTTAGTCCATAGATTTGCTTAACTCCAACATTTAGTAAGTTTTAGTGTATGGATTGTCAATTTTACCCTTATTTTTGTCATTAACGCATGTTAAATTATCCTAGTTACCCTACTTAATACTAATTAATTTTACCCACGCACCTCTCTCTCTCCTAATTTTACCCAACCACCTCTCTTTCTCACCACCACCACCTAAAAACTAAAATCTCCAGCCACCACCACTACCCAACCCAGCCCTAGCCACCAACACCAATATCTTCAGCCACTGCAACAACTACCACGAAGAAGAAGCAGAGAAATCTAGAAGAGGGAAGAAGAACCCCGGACAAAGAACTAAAGAGATCGGGAAAAGGGATTTTGGCGGTTTATGTGGCTGGTTAGGGTGGTTTCGGCGGTTTGTGTGGCTGGTTAGGGTGGATTTTGTTGGCTTTCGAAGTCGCCAACACCACCACCAATCAAACCCAGTTTCGAGGGTTTGTGAATTTTTTGGGGTAGTGTGTGGAAGTCGCCGGTTTTCGGTTGATTTGTCGATATGGTGGCGGTTGGCGCTAGCGAAAGCTGGTTCATGACTGCGGTGGTGGTGGGCGCTAGCGAGAGACGGTTCGTGGCTGTGGTGGTGGTGGGTGTAATCCCCCGTAATTTTATGAATTTTATAAATATATTTAAAGTATATTTATAATCATTTTCATACTTATTTTATTTAATTATTTAAGTATTGACTATTTTGAAAGTCAAATGGTTACGTAAGCGTTTTAAATAATTTATTAATATATATTGGGTTGGATTTAAATATCGTATATTTTATTTAAAGGTTTTGGATCGTGTTTAAAAATGATTTTAAACGTTGGGTTGAGGAGCCCAACTAATTTAAATTAAGTTTCATCATCAACCCAAGGCCAAACCTAAAGCCCAAACCTCTTCACCTTAGGTTTTAGGCAAAACCAATAAATACCCCCCCAAACCCTTAATTAAACACTTTTGTTTTTTCTCTCTCCCTCACTCTCCTCACTCGGCCCTCTTCCTCTCCTCCGTTTTTCCGGCCACACACCTGCCGCCCCGCCGCCTTCCGGCCACCGCAACCACACGCCAACCCCCTCCTTCTTCCCCTTCGGCTCACGCGCCGCCAGCAGCAGCAGCACAGCGTGCTGCGCACGCGCCGCCAGCCGTTGCACCGCCGCTACGCGCCACCACGTGCGTGTGTGTCTCTCTTTTCCGGTTTTCTTTTCGTGGTTTTCTTCGGTTATTTCTTAACCCTATCCTCTACTTTAATGTTTAAATTATAATTAAATGTTAAAGTTATAGTTTTTATGATTTTACATGTTTTTATAATAAAGTTGAGAACTTTATTATTCGATTAAAAAATCTGATTTTTATTTATTATGAATAATAAATTATAATTTCAGATTTATTATTATTGATTTAAAGTAAGTTTTAAGTATTAAATTAGTGATTTTTGAGGTTTTAAAGTATAGATTTACGAGAATTATATTGAAGGCCGTTAAAGGTTGAAACTTTAATGTATTTAAAGTATTTTAAAACGAGTTTTGAGACATTTTAAAGTAAGTTATATTGCTGTGAATTAAATAGTATATTAATTCGTTGTTGTATTGTTATTTTGATAGGCGGAGAATTTACTTTAGGCGACTTCTAGATTTCTAAAGTGGCCTCTCACTTTGTCTACACAAGGTACGTACATGTCCTTATGTGTTAGATTAGTATCATGTCCTAAGGATTAGGATTATTTATAGTATCATGTATAAGAAACCCTTTTATGGTTCATACCGTGGCTATTGAATTGGAATTTGTGTTATTGAGCATGTTAATTGATGTTATGATTTATTACATGATTGAATGGATGTTTGATTCAATCATTTATTATGGGAATGTTTATATTTTAATCCATCGTGTGATATGGGTTAATATTATTTTATTATTGGATTTTGGATTTTGGTATTGTTTCCCTTAGTGGATATTTTATTACTCTCAAAGGCCGAGGACTTTATGAGTAAGTTGGACTAGTATTGGATATGGTTATTTTACTACTTTGCAAAGACTGAGGGCTTTTTAGGGTATGTATATTTATTGGAATTTTGATTGTTGATTTAAGTCAACAAATAAATTTGGAGGGTTAATTCTTGGTCAATTGGAATTGTTTGATCACTTATTTAATCCTAAGATAAAAGAGAAATATTTGTTGTATCCATTTTATGTGTTGGTTGTCTGTTTACAGTCCAACACCGAATAACTTATTAATACTCAAAGTGAAAGTGAATAGCAATAGCTTTAGACTAGTGCACGTCTGAAGTTCTGGACTAGTATGAATAGCAATTTCAGCAGTCTTGGCTTAAATCGTTGAGCTTAGTAAAATTCTCCTACAATAATAGCTACCATGCCAGCATTCAGATGGCTCCCTATGAGGCCCTTTATGGTCGTAACTGTCGTAGTCCTACTTGTTGGAGCGACATCAGTGATTCTTTGGTTTTGGGGCCAGAATTGATTCAGGATACGGTGGAGCAGATTAAGGTGATTCAGGCAAAGATGAAAGCTGCTCAGGATAGACATAAGTCATATGCCGATCTTCGCCGCAAGCCTATTTCGTATTCTGTTGGTGATAAAGTCTTGTTGAAGGTATCCCCGATGAAGGGTGTGATGAGATTTGGGCAGAGAGGGAAGCTGAGCCCTAAGTATGTGGGTCCCTATGAGATTCTTGAGAGAATTGGGGAGGTTGCGTACCGTTTGGCCATGCCGCCAGATTTGTCTAAAGTTCATGATGTGTTCCATGTGTCTCAGTTGAGGAGGTATCGTAGTGATCCTACACACATCATCCCCGTTGAGTCAGTCTCTTTTGAACCGAATTTGACCTTTGAGGAACGACCGGTTCGTATCTTGGATCGTCAGAACCGTGCCTTGAGGAGGAAGGTGATCCCTTTAGTCAAAGTACTTTGGAGGGGTCAAAAGTACGAGGAGGCTACATGGGAGACCGAAGAGTCTATGAGACTTAAGTACCCTGAGTTGTTCATTCCAGGTACTTTTCTTGTTATTTCAAGTTTCGAGGACGAAACTTTTCTTAAGGAGGGGAGATTGTAACACCCCGTAATTTCACTAGAAATTTCGCGCGTTAATTATTTATTTATTACGTTATATTTATTTATATCCTTTATTTATTTATATGTTCTTTATTTATATATATAATTATTTTGAGTGTTGTTGTGTATAATTATATATGTTTATATTTGAAAACTAAATTTATATATATATAACTTATTATTATTTTCTTAAGTATTGAATGTTTATATTTATTTGTTTGTTGTGATTAAATGATTATGATTATTGTATTGTGATTATTTGAATTTTTTTATTTTTATAGAGGTAGTATTATTATTTATATTTTAGTAGTGTTAGTACTTAGTATTTATTTTTAGTTTGAGCCTTGTTATTTTATTGTTGGGCTAAACTAATTGAAGGTTCCATTTACCGCTTAAGTGGGCCGACCCACTTGGTTGTGTGGGGTTAGGGTGGCCGGCCAAGGGAGCTTTGAAGGGGGGAATTTTGTTTGAATTTTATAGCTTGCATATTTTATTTTTGGGTAGAATCTCTTCCACCAATGAGAACCCTTTTTCTCTTATTCTTCCTCCTTATTTTGGCCACTATTTATCCTTACTCTTATTCACTTATTTTGCTGTCCTAAATCTAATTTACAGCAATTAAACATCCTCCCAAAACCCCTACTTCAGTGATGGGTCAGCGAGGAAATGGGAACAGCGGCTTAAGCCATTAGGTGTAGGCGCTTTCCAGAGGTGGAATCTTCTACTTCTTCCTATTTGACCCGAAATCGATCGATCTAGCCATGAACAGGTTGAAGAGAGCTCTAACAGGCCTTGGGGTCGAGAAATGCCATTACCAGGGTAACCTCCGTCCTTTCTTTCTCTCGGTCTCACCCAACAAGATACAGCTCAGCCAAAAAACGTGAGCGCCACGCCTACTACAAAAAAAAAAAAAAGGGAAAAGGTTTTCCCACTTGTTCTTCACAATTTCCTACTTCCTAGTGACCCAAAAACTCTTATTCAAGCATTAATTCAAGACTCAAGTTCGGGTTCTCAAGTGGGCGATTTCTAGGCTGTTTCTATTACTCTTAATTTCGGTTTTCATTACTCTTTGGGTAGATCGAGGTAACTAACATCCCTTCTAGTACGTTAGTATTTAATTAATTGTTTAAGTATGTTAGAATCATGTTAGGATATGTTAGATCTATGATGTTAGTATTATTATTTTATTAGAATTCATGTTAGGTTTGTTTTATTGTTTTATTTCATGTTTTAGAGTATACTTAAAATTGTTGTTTATGATGTTAGAATGGTTAGTATTGAGTAGTATCATGTTAGGGTTGTTACTCTTTATTTATTTCATTAATTAGTATGCTTATTTCATATTTTTATTAATTTTATTAATGCTGTAATTATTTTAAATTATTGAATTATTGATTTTAATGTTTAGTGGAAGTGTAATTGATGATAGAATTGTTATGTTAACTTGGAATATGATTTAGCATGTTTTTAGATGTTCTTTAAGCCTTTTTATTATTTTTAATACTGCTGGAATTTAATTTCGTGAAGTGAATGAATTTAATTGAGTGGTTTTTGACTTCTAAGCATGCCCTAATTTTTATAGTATGATGTATATGCTTTTGGGATCGTTCTTTAATGTTTTTAAAGACTTATTTTGATTATTAAATTGCTGGAATTTTAGTTGGGTTAAATAGATTTATTATTTATGTTTGTGAGCATATTCATAATTGGAATTTCATGAATTAAGTGACTTGTGATTATTTTGTTCTTTAATTCTTTGAAGTATTATTTTTTCAAGCATGCCTAATTTGATGTTATAGTTATATTTAATTTTTCCATGAATAATTGAGAGCATGTTTGATGTGAAATTAATTGATTACGTAAATACCAAAAACGGACGAAGAAGAGGGCAGTAGCCGCTCGCGGCCGGCGACCTAGTGCTGCTCCTCCTTTTTTTTCCTTTTTGGCCTACTGCTTTGTCTTGTTGGGTATTGGCATCACTGTTGTAGTATTTTTATTATTTTAATTACTGCAGTTTTGTTGCACTAAATGTTGGAAGTATGGTTGAATGATTTAATTCTTGAAATGTGGTGATGCATGTTATTGTGAAACCGTCTTTTGTACTTTTATAAATTTGATTTATCGACGTCGTAATGCTCGGAGGAGAATAATACTGTCCTTAGCATTATTTCGCCAAGAGTTATGTACGGAGAAGATTTATAATCAAATTTATAATCAACCTCGTACCCAAACTCAGATAACGACTTTGATGGATTTATATTTAAATTGTGATTTGAAGGAGTTTTAATATATATTTCTAAATCTTGTTTTTGAAGAGCATTTGATTTAATTACTTTATTTATTTTAAAGAATTGATTTTGAAGTATTTATTTGAAGAATTATGATTTTTATTACTATTTGAAGTATATTTGAAGTATTTGATGGTTTGAAGGATATTTGAAGAATGTTTGATGTTTGTTGAATATTTAAAATTTGAAGAACTTATTTGGTTTAATTGTTTTACTTTGAGTTGAGTAGTCTAAGGGATTATTTTATCCCAAGGATACTGAACATGCACTCCGAGAGGTGAGGGGGCACTGAGCAGGGTGCTACCCTACATTGGAGAAACTTAGGATATGTTGTCGTCCGAGAGGTCAGGAGGTACTGCGCGTATTATCCTGCATCGGGAGTTTGGCCATTCTTAGACACAGACGGTAGGGAACGTAACCCATAGGCCGTTCTAGAGGTTGTGATCTGACATACTCTTAGAAAGTGGGCTGCGGGTCACTAGCGTTCATCTCACTCATATTATTTTATTTAATGATTACTTTATTTATTTCACTTACTATTTTGAAGTCTCTTTCCTTTGACGATCTATTTATGGAATTATTTTATACTTATCTTTCTTTGATGAATGTTAATGTTGCTCTTGTCTTATTGTCTCCTACTTCGCATGTTGTATGCTTTCTTTATGCTTTGTATGATTATTGTGTATGCCTGACTTTATTCTTCATACTTTAAATTGTTAATTGAATCCTGATTGGACTGGGAGAGCAGTTAGTTACTCCCCACTGATTGTGGATTTTTGTTGTATATCTTTGCAGATGTGGAACTTTAGGATCGTTAATGTCTGGATTGGGGCTGTGAGACATGGTCCTGTGAGGAAGGACATGGTCCTAGTAGTTGTAGATGAGCACTATGATAGGAAGATTAAGACCACCTTTCTAGTGGGTCTTAAGTAGTTTTGTCATGGATGTTCCTATCTTTTGGATTATATTTTAGTTTGGATTTATGGATTGATGCGTTATTTTGGGATTTTAGTATGTTTTGTGGAATGAGGGTATGGGACCTCATTTCCTTATTTATTTGAGGATTATATTTTGACTTGGGATTATTATTCTATTTCGTTGTTTTAGAATACCATTTCCGTCCCAGTGGTATTTCAGCTGCCACTGACTCTTTATTTAATAGTTTATTTCATTTTATTTTAGTTTATCTTTATTTTATTTACTGTTAAAGGACAGGATGTTATAATTTTTATTTCTAAAAGTTCCTCGATATCGTTGGGCAAGGGGTTACGGAGTCGCGCCTGTAACTCAGTCTTTCATTTATGAAGACTGGTTTTTGGTTGGACAACTCGATCCATTGTCTATTCAATTTATTTAAATAAATATCATGTTGTGTGTCTTGTAGTCAAATCTTATTTTAAGAGTTGAAGTGTGATAGTATTTTATTATTCATGTATGGTTGTTCATTAGTATCATGATTAGGTTTCGTGTTTTACTTTACTTATGTATGTACTCAGCCTTGCTGATTACGTGCTTTTCTGTATGTCGATCATGGCTGTGCGTAATGATCCTGTGATGACCCTTTATTGGCGAGCAGTCTTCAATTGAGTATTTGCCTACAGGTTTGAAGGCATGATGCATCATCTCGGTATTCATTTGGGACTTGGGAGCGTTGTTGGGAGATCATTTTATTATCTTTTGTCTCCTACTCTTACGTTATTTTAATTAAGTTGTTTATGGATTATTTATTTTTAAATGTTTTGAATTGGTTTGAATTACTTTTGAGGTTTGAAGTTTATTTTGACAATTATATTATTTAAGTATTTAATAAAGTATTTTAATGTTTTCCGCTGCAATACTCTGAGTAAGACGATACGTTTTCACACGGGCGATAATGCTTTGATGATTCTCTGTTTTAGTTGAAAAAATATATATTTTATAAAGAGAGAATTTTCGAGGTGTTACAGTGGGTGCTCGCTAAGTGGGGTTTCGTGGCTGGTTTGGGGAGGTGGTGGTGAGTTTGGTGGAGATGGTGGTGGTTTTTAGTGAGACTGGGTGGTAGTCGGGTCGGGTTAGGTGGTGGTTGGGTCGCCAGGTGGTGGAGTGGGAGGAGAGAGAGTGGGGCAGTGGTGGTGGATAGGCGGCTGATTATTATTTTGTTTAGATGATCTACTTCCCACTTTTAATTAGTTAATCAAGCTTAAGAAACTTGCCTAGGAATTCGTTTTAAGCAAAGTGTGGCATCTAATTCAAAACGGAGGAAGTAATAGGATATTGTTTTTTGGATTCGAAAAAACCTTTTGAAAAATAGTTTTTGTCATAAATAATTTCATATAATGTTTTGGAAATATTATCAGAAAATACAAAGGTTTTTAGATCATTTTGCAAATAGGGATACTCCTAAGATATGAAGTATGAACTTGATGACTACATAGAGCTACATACTCCTAAGATATGAGGTATGTCTTTATGTACCAAGAAATAATCTCATTGTTGCATTATGTTCATTCTGCGGGGCCTATAGAAAAAATTAATAACAAAATCATGAGATTTTATCTTAGGAGTATGTAGCTCTATGTAGTCACAAGAATACCCCATGAAATGCTAAGAGCATGTGAAGAGGAAAGAGATAGAGAGAAAAACTCATTTGATGAAGAGTGCGATAGAGAGTGCACCAATTTATTAGGTACACCTTGGAGTACATAGAGTCATAGAGCTACGTATACCCAAGATACAAACTTATTAATAATGTATTGAATTAG
Source organism: Patellifolia procumbens (assembly GCA_947645195.1). Taxonomy (NCBI): domain Eukaryota; kingdom Viridiplantae; phylum Streptophyta; class Magnoliopsida; order Caryophyllales; family Amaranthaceae; genus Patellifolia; species Patellifolia procumbens. The sequence goes on from CANSGD010001128.1 coordinate 80,220, forward strand.
TGGGCTCGTAAGAGATAAAATAATAAAATAAGTTTGTGTGTTGAAAGTACATAGCTCTATGTATTCCAAGGTGCACATTATAAGTTCTCGCTAATAACCAAATAAATAAATGTTGTAACGTATTTGAACTTCCTAAAAAAGAAAAGTGTTGTAATTAATAGTGCAAGCAACCTTGTAGAGTGCCACACACATTTCTCCTCCCTTCTTGAATTTTTTCCACGAACTTACCACCAACATATATCCTCATATATGTGGGGTCTAGAGTGGAGATAGGGAAGAAAGCATTCGCGAGTGATATGTATCACGAAGTACAAGGGAGTTTCTGCTTCTTGGGGGAGTTGGAGAACTGCTGGCCGCAAGGTGCAGCTGTCCTCGCGAGGTGTGACCATCCTCGCGAGGTGCGACTTGGCTTGGCTGCAAGGTGCGACGTACGTCACGGGTCGCGACGGCCCCCAGCCCCAAGTCACGTTTATTTCCATGATGCGTATTTGCGGGGGGTATATATAGAACCCGTTTTTTTCAAAGTTTGATGAGAGCATATTAGAGAGCACTTAACCCTAAACCGTAAGTTCTAAGAGTGTTGTTTAGAGCTTGAGAGCAATTTGAGATGGTTCTTTATGCCATTCATTGAGTGCTAGAATCACAATTTGTAATCCTAGTAAAATTATGGTTTGTGAGATGTGTGTGCATTGAAATGTAATGCCATTGATCCAATTGTTTGTGTTCATCATCCTCCAGTGAAATACAAAGTGTATAGAGGTGGAATTTTCACCCGGATCTCGGGTTTCCACCGATAATCCTTGTCTTTCTTGTTGTTCCTTGATTATAGTTGGTTTTTTGGTTTGTCGCTTGTTGGCTCTATTGTTTGTGTTGTTGCTTAATCACTTGAAGTTATCTACCACCCCTCTTCATTTCCCCAACAATATCAACCATTTCAGAAACCATTTCTTGTAATTTAATAGTTAAGTAAACCCACATGAATTGAATGTGAATCAATTAAGTATTCAAAGCCGATAAAAGCTAAAAAAAATAAGCAATTACGTTTCCTGCTAAACCCTAATCATCAACCATACATGTGATAATTACACAAGGCTTTTCAATTAAATAGACAATTATTGTTTCTGTAATTTAAACGACAATTGATGCTTTAAATGATCCACAACTACCTTCGTAAGTGTGATTCCATGTACACTGCTAAGGTGACCTACCTCATCGATGTTGATGTTGATGATGAAGATGTAGATGATGTTGAGATGCCGATAGAGGGGGAGGAAGATCATTCAAAGTAAACAATGAAGTTTTAGTGTTTTATTAGTGTAGAGAGAAGGAGTGAGTAAAGGAAAGAGAAAGAGAGAGTAGAAGAGAGAGAAAGAAATTCAAGAATCTAGAATGAAGGTTTAGGGTTTTCCCTAAATTAGACAACAATGGTCCCCACTCGAGACAATCTTTGACAGATTATCTTAATATATGGGAGCTTATAAATGTTTTTCATAGAGATGACAATATCCAATGGATGATCCATCACACGCTCCACCCGAAAAATAAATTAGGGTAAAATCCTGAGTTAAATGGATGATGGACGGGTAAACGGGTGACGGGTGCTGGATGGAATTAGGTGAGAAAGTTTGATCCATCACCGACTCATTTCCCGCTCCAGCACCCATTTCTTACATTTTCTTAAATGTCTATCATTTTGTTGCATGTTTCCATAAACTTAACTTTTCTTGATTTTACCATGAAGTTAATGTATAAATTGTTATTTTGCAAGTTTGATTTATCTTTTCTTGTATAATTATCTTAAACGGATTATCACCCTGCCCACCCGGTTCACCAGCAGGGTGGTGAATGGATGAAATAAGGGTGATAGTCTTACCGGATGACAGATGGATGGATGAAAATTGGTCTAATTGGGTGAAGGATGCGGGTGATGGCTCAAATCCCATTCGTTGTCATCCCCAGTTTGACACAGTGAAGATGGAAGATTAAAAAAAACTCAAAGATGATAGTTTCAAAAATGTTGTATTCTCTCTGTTCCCATTTGTAATATGGGGACCAATACAAATTGAGCTGGATGAGAATCTTTGTAATTTTATATTGTATAAAGTGTACATTGGTACCTTTTGCTTTTAAAAATTCAAGAGAGAAAGAAAAATGGGTGAATTAAGAAATAAAAGATTATAAAGTAAACTCTTGTGTAAGACAAAAAATAAAAATAGTCCAATAAATATTTGATTGTTGAAGGATAAGATGGAGAAATAAATGTTCCTATGATGAAGAAGATTCAAAGTGGGAAGAAATTTAAGAAACATTCCAAAAAAGAAATAGAAATACCAAATAGGAAGGGAGGGAGTAATGGCTTAAAGGTGATATTGGTGGTGTTTGGCAAACGGCTTTTAAGTGACTTTTTCATTGGCTTCTGGCTTTTAGCTTCTATATCTGGTCAAACAGTGAAAAAAAGTGTTTGATAACTGACTTTTACAGTGGATGAAAAGCCAACTTTTTAGCCAAAAGCCAAAAGCTGCTTTTACCAGCTTTTATGGCTGACCTTTAGCTTTTGATTCCATTTTGTACTAAACAGCCAGCAATAAAAACCACTTTTACCAAACACTTTTTTTAACAGTTAATAATTATACAGCCGGTCAAACAAGCCACTAAAAACAGTTGGTCAAACAAGCCAGCAAATAAAGCCACCAGCCAATAACCACCTGCCAATTGTCAAACAGCCCCAATATACCATCTTTCCTCAGTAAGATAAACTTCTTAAATCAATTTAGTTTTTTGAAAATAAATTGAAAAAGAAAAAAGCATGAATTGCCAATTTGCCATGCATCCAACACAAAAGATCAATCATTATGGGAAACAAAAATCATAATTAAAACCTTATTATGGCCGTCCATTGAAATTCTAGATTCCCAAATTTCTAAACATTCATTAACCGATTACTAATTTCTGTAATCCAAAATCCACCTAGTTTCACATGTGGCATTGAATAATTGAGTTATGTCAAACTGATGGGACTAGAACCTACTTATGAGCTTGGTGGTGGGTCCCCAAACAATTTTCTCATTCCCAAAATATCTTCCTAGTGGATAAACATCACAAAGAAAAGCATAAATTAAAGCTGATACCATAAGTAACCTCAAATTTCACCAATCTCCTCGAAATAATTTCTATTTTTGAGTCTTTTCAGAATAGCGATTGGGGGTGTCTATAGATGATCTTCTCTAATAAATTGAGCTCTTATTTATATTTCACAAATTTTAAATTAAAAATATAAATATTAAATTAGTGAATTATCTAATTCATACTGTACGTAGTTTAGATAACCCCACTTCAGTAAAAATAAGCAAAAGTAAAGGTCAAAAACACCGTCAATGCATTGAAATCCAAATCCCTTCCAAATTTCTCTCTTATACTCTTTTTTGCCACATCAAATTCCACTAATTTTTTCCATTTATCTCCTCATATTTCAACATCTTTCTGCAATGCTAAATGCTCCAAATATATTAATTTTTTTTGTTTTTATTTCAAGTTGCAATGACACATGTCAAATAATGGTGAATTTGAGGCTCCTATTTTAAATAGCCTCCAACTATATTTGAAGCATTATTGAATGAAGTTAGAGAGTATTTGGCTCCCATTTCATAGTTTTGATCCAAATAAAAGCCTCATTGATGTTGCTCTAAATAAGTTCTAATAAATTCTTATAAGCAATATAAGTTCAAATAAGTGTAAAAAAGCAAAACAAACTTTTGCTAAGTTTGGACAAGAAAGAATAAGTTAAATAGAATAAACCAAATACATACTTCGCCTGAACAAGATTTACATGTCGCTACCTGCCACACCCTGTCACACGTAGACATCACATCCCGTGTCTTCAACATGACATTCATATACTGCCGTAACACCACCTTAGAAAAGGATCAAGCCGAAGTTATTATACATCCTTCTTTAGATTACTCGGCATCGCCCAAGCCCAGCAACTAATTTACTAGTATGAATTACAACTAGGGGTATTAACGAGCCAAACAAACACCGAGTGAGGCTCGGCTCGACTCAACTGAAATCTTATTCAGCTCAAAATTTTGGGTTTGACTCAAGCTCTAGAGTATCAAGTATAGACTCGAAAAATGCTCGACCAAAGAATTGTTATCATGATCGATATTGAGCTCAAATTTGATTCTTAACAAGCGTGTAACATTATATAACTATTGTATTTACTTATAATTTCAATTTTCCATAGAAGGAAATATCAAATTAAAATATAAAACAAACTGAATTAAAAATTCAAGAAATAACTAGAGGAATAAAAGCAATCAAGCCAATTTAAAAGCTTTCGAGCCAAATTAAAAGAGTCTCAAGCTCGACTCGTGAATGTTTCTAGCTGAACCTCATCGAACTGAACTTTTATCGAGGTTTAATCAAGCCGAGCTCAAACTATTTGCGAGCAACCCTAGCTCATTAACACTCCTAATTCTAACTAATTAGGTCAAATAAGTTTTTTTTTATTTTTTATTAATTACTTCTAGATAACTCCTGATATTTCCAAAATGTTCCTTTAGTGACAAATCGTTGAATTATTTCCGAGTTGGAATAAATTTTATAGAAAAATGGGGAGTATTCAAGTGATTGTTAATTTGGTGTAGAAGCAAGAGAATGAAGAAAACATAGGGACATGCACATACACATTCCAGATCCTTCTACCACCTTCCTGTGGGCGCCATCTACCCCCCTTTCATATAAACTGCCCCCTTACACCACTTTTCTCTCTCCATTTTCAATCAAATTCTAAACCTCCATCACCATCTTCTTCCTCAATTCTCTTCTTCTGCAACATCAATGGCTTCAGAACAAGAAACAACCGCAACAGAGATGCAATCAATCCTAGAAAGACTAATAACCACCCGAAACAGAGACCTCTCAACCTTCATCCCTTTCCTATTAGGCTTCACCAGCACCGACCCGAGTCACTCCCGGTTCAACTCAGTCCAAAACTCGCTCGACCCAGATCATAACTCACCAAATCATCACAACCCAGATGATCAAAACGAAAATCAAAGAGATAGAATTGTACTCATCAACCCATTAACACAAGGAATGGTTGTGATTGAAGGAACAGGGCTTGATTCACTGTTACAGGGTGTACACAGTAAAGATGGACAACCCCCAGCGTCGAAATCAGCGATTGAAGCGATGCCAAGTGTCGAGATCAGAGAGGAGGAAGAAAAGGAGGAGTGTGTGATTTGTTTGGAAGAGTATGGTGGTTGTTTAGTGAAGGAAATGCCGTGTAAACATAGGTTTCATGGTGGGTGTATTGAGAAATGGTTGGGATTGCACGGGTCGTGTCCGATTTGTAGGTTTAAGATGGAAGAAGAAGAGGGTGGGAAGAAGGTGGATGAAGAGAGGAGAGGACAGAGAGAGATTTGGGTTAGTTTTTCGATTGGTGGAAGAAGAAGAAGAACAGGTGATGTTAGTGGAGGTGATGATGAATAGATGATGGAATTAGATATAGATGCTGTGATTTTTGTTGATAGGAGGAGATGATACGATTGTATATATTAAGGAAGATGAGATTTGTGTAAAAGGAAATAAATTTGTTGTTTTTTTGTTGATTGTTTTGGTTTCATTGTGTACAGATTTGTTCTTGTTATATGGTAGTTGTTCAGAAAAGTTTTAAAGACGTTTTTTCATGGATTGTGTCTTCTTTGAAGGTTTTAAACTTTATACTGCACGGCCTGGACGGCTGGCCGTGTTTAGGGTGCTTCTCTCTATCTAAAAGAAAGTCCAGCTTCGATATGTGTACATATGTTATACTCCCTTCATTTCACAATTCTCGCAACATTAGCATAGTAACTACTAAAAATCTACTAATCTAATACTACCTCCGTTTCTTTTTATTTGCAACGTATTCCTTTTAAGAAAATGTCATATTAATTGAAACATAATTGAAACATAGCTTTATATGGAAAGTTTTTTTCCATTTATTTACAACTTTGCCCTTGGTATGAGTGCTTTTCCTTTATTAATAAGTGGTCCTCTTTTTCTCTCTCTACATTTCTTGGTTTATGTGTTTTTCTCTATGTTCCAAATAAAAAGAGACGGAGGAAGTATTATACTTCATGCGTTTCTTTTTATTTGAAACATAGAGAAAAATACACGAATCAAAGAATATAGAGAGAGAAAGAGGGGGACCATCTATCTAAGCTAATAAAACAAAATACACTGCATATGTGTCAACACCTCCTTATTTAACGGTCTACATGGCAACTCAAGATTAAAAACTGCCACATGACAACAAGATATAACAACATACTTCAATAAACCTATGCAGGCAATGCAGCAAACCTAGCACCATATTGTTCCTGCTAAACTCAAATAGCCCAAAGAGCCCATTAATAAAACCTACCTAAATACCCACTAATATAAAAACCCTTTTGATGCAATCACTTTTCCGTGATAAACCTAAGTTCTCTTACAATATTGAGCCCAATCTTTTCTTCCAACATCAACATAATGTCTTCCAACAATCCAGTATCGACATTCATTTGTAGAAAAGTGAAAATAAGGTTGTTTCCTATTCTCTAATATAAGGTCCTGAAGATTATAGTTAAAGTTGTAATTGTCACAAAGGAAAGATGGGAAAAACCTAATTATTAAAAGTTTTGAAATTTAGTTTTCGACAAGATAGATCTTTGAACTACATGTGAATACTACTATGTTAGCTTTGCATTTTAAATACCAAAAATAATATAATCAATATTATTTGAATGAATATTCTGATGTATTATTGACTATATTATTTTTAATATCGTATTGTATTGGCATTATACAACAGAGGATATATGAACCTTAATTCGTAATTTTGATCATTTGCATTAGATATCTGTTAAAAGATCTGTATATTGAATAATTAAAAATTCACCCTTTTTTTTGCAAATTTAGCCTTAAAAATTGACTGAAATATGTAGACCTTAATTCAGAATTTGCAATCTAATACGTTTAAATGAACTATTTATTAAAAATTTTAAAAAAATACTTGCAAGGTCTAATAAATTTATCAAAAAATTCATGATAAAGATATTAAAAAATAATACTTGCACCGTATAATAAAAAATTTTGGTTATTTTTTTTATATGCTTAAAACGTTCATAATCGAACTTTACGTTCATCATTGAGTATTCCTATAAATAGTTATAATTGGATACAAAATTACCCATTATTTTAGCTCTTAACATATGATATTATAATTAAGGATCCTCCATTAGCAGACATCTTTTTTAGTCTTATGTTCAAACAAAAATAAATTGTTTAGGTAAATATTGTGAAGATATTTCGTAACCCATATATATTAATGCTTTCTTTAAACAGTCAAATTGAACTTCACAATAAATATCTTTAATTGGGTACGAAATTACCGTTATTTTGTGGCCATATATGTAATATTGCAATACTAACTTAGTATAAGATATTCTCTTTAAAGATCATCCACTAAGGCCCTGTTCAGTTCAACTTATTTTTACTGAACTGAACTTATTTTTACTGAACTGAACTTATTTTTGCTGAACTGAACTTATTTTTGCTGAACAGAACTTATTTTTACTGATTCATGTTGTTTTTTCTTCTTTGCTCTACTGATTTTTACTGAACTGAACTTATTTTTACTGAACTGAACTTATTTTTGCTGAACTGAACTTATTTTTGCTGAACTGAACTTATTTTTACTGAACTGAACTTATTTTTACTGAATATTATTATTTAAAGGTGAACTGAACAAGGCCTAACTTAATAAAACCGTGCAAAACTAGGCATATATTGTGAAGATACCTTGGTGCTAAATAGTTTCTATTGGGAGACAATTACACATTATTCTATTGCCATATAAATATTGTAATCAATTTTACATCTGTAAAAAGGAAGATGATTATTTTACACTGATTCTTATCGCTCTACATTCCAAAATCTTAGTATACTCAACTGGGATCTTTCATATTATGACTTTACGTAATATGATTTTTCTAGCCATAAAAAAATGACTTTCCTTAATATTATTATAATGCACGTGATCTTATTTCTACATTGATATATTATAATTCATTGATATATCATAATATAACTAGGCATAAGACATTATAGTATTGCTTATTTTAATACAATGTAATATATCTATATGCCTAATTTACTTTTTTTTAGCATGTTTCAAAAACCCCAATAAGCAATGGCCTTTTCAATGAATCCACTATGTATATTACTATCATATAAACGTTTTTGAACTACAGCACACTTTTTACCTAATTACTAATTCAAATATAATTGTTAATCCTAAATAGCCATGGCCATCGTACAAACCGGTCAAGATTAATGATGTTACCATGGGGAAAAGGTTATTAGAAATAAGGCTTTCGGATTCTTAAGCGTTGGGAGAGGAATGATCTATATTTATTACTAAAAGAATATCTATTGTACATGTGTCAAGCATACCAAGAAAAGGGGGCCATATGTCAAACCTATAAACAATGATACCATGTGTTGTATATTATATGCATTTAATAATTTAGGGAAGGTATCGTAAGATATATACTTTCCAATAAAAAATGTAAAAAAGTATAATATTTTAAACTATTAACTTTTAAAAGTTACAAAAGAATAATAATAAAATAATAATCAATTATCTTACTTCCCCGAGCTCCATGAAAGAGACCATTTTATTAAATGTTTGACAATAATTTTTGCATCCCAAATTAAGACGATCTTTTTATTTAAAGATCATTGTTAAGAGAAAAATTTAGGAAAATATTGTGAAATGACTTGAAGGAGATATAAAGTGAAGAAAGAGAGGGATTAAGATAATTAAAAATGATGATTTGAGAATAGTCACAACCATTAATCAAAATTAAGGCCGATTAACAGTATGTACATCTCGACCCTTTATTTGCACTGGGCCTCGAAATATGAAGGTCGACCCTTTTGGAATATAAAGCTTTGCTTCTATGATTTAATTTTTCAACCATAACCATTACATCTTTTGGCATTGAATATTCATTTTGATATAATATCAATAAATTCAAAAAACATGGGTGAAAAAAGTATGAAAAAGTGAAAATCTAATTTAAGCAAAACTTCAAAAAATAAAAATGAAAACATGGAAACAAACATGTAAAAGAATACTTTATGCGTTCCATGATACTTGCAAAGAATTCCATAATGCACAACTTTGACCATCAATATCTATAATTATATTATTAGCAAAAATTATGAAAAGTGATATTAAAATTTTGCACATCGTGATGAATCTAACAACATTTCATATGACCGTATTATTTTTTTGTTGAATGTCGAAAATTCATGGTAAAAGCTTATAAAGTTTAACTACTCAAGTAATGCAATACTCTAAGGACATTTGTTTTTCACACGGGTAGAGGAAAAAGAGAAAAAATAGGAAGAATGAGAGTAAAAGTAAGGGGAAACGTAAAAAGATTGAGAAAAAGGAGACCAAAAGTAAAAGGGATGAGTAATAATTACTTGGGTCAACCTACTATAAGAGAAGTGTCCTTATTAAAAAAACACTCTGAAATGTCAAAATTCCCCTATAAAAAATTAAAACAAAGTGAATTATATGAAAATCAGATTCTTTAAGAGAAAAATTTTAAAAATCGGAATATGAAAAATAGTTTGGAAGGATGCTATTAAAATATATTGTATTGAAATTAGATTTATTTTTTTAAAAAAATATATGAAACAGTGAATACCGCCGAAACTAATAAAAAATCATTTCAAAGAAAATATCTATTTAATGTAAAGTTCATCTCCCATACAAAAATCAAATATCAAGTTAACCTATAGCCAAACGTTTTTTTCACCAAACTTGCGATTTTTTAATAAAACTCTATGGAGCAATTGAATGTACAATACATTTGCGTAAATGATATTGACTGTTCAAATTAAATTACATCAGCGAATATATCTAACCAGTGGGTAACAACTTTTAATTAAATAATATTTCATTAATTTTTTCATCTATTTTGTACACTATAGCCCCACAATTATAGGATAAAATATCGTGAAATGTACGCAATATCTTAAACTTTTTTTTATTTTACTTCTAACACAACCATTATCCAATATATTATAGATATAAATAGACTAAACGAACAAAAATTTTCCGTGCATTTTGCACGGGTCTATAACCTAGTTTGTTAATAAAGGAAAAACAATCATATCAAAGGTAAAGTTATAAATAAATGGAAATTTTTTTTCCAAATAAAACCATGTTCTAATTAATATGACATTTCCTTAAAAAGAATATAGTAAAGTTTTATAAATGTATAAAAATATAGTAGAGTTTTATTTAATTCATCTTAATACATACTATCATAATTAGGGGTGTGCAAAATCGGATCTGATCCAGAAATTCGGATAATCAAAAATTCAGATGATAAAGGGTGTGTTCGGCTGCAGCTTTCTATGTAGCTTTTAGAGGTTAGATTAAGTTAAAACATTACTCTAAAAAAATATGAGTGTTTGGCGTGGTAGTTTTTAATGTAGCGATTAGAGGTAGATGTAGCTTTTGACTAGATTTTCTACAAGTTAGTTTTGATAGTGTTGGAAAAAAAATCAGATAGCTTTTAAATTGAAAATTCTGTTTCTTCTCCCTTGTATTTCTCCCCTAATATCTCCAGCAGCCGACTACTGATTGTTGCTTCTTCCCTATATATCTCCACTTGTATTTTTCCATCAGTCGCCTAATTCATCCCCATCAACCTTCTTCTTCTCCATCACAACTCTCCTCCTTCCATAGTTGCTAATCCGGAGAAAAAAATCTGATCTACAAGTTAAGGTATGTTAATTCTCTCTTCATCCCTATTCTTGTTTTTTTGTTTTGATTTGAATATATATCATTGAAAAATCTTTATATAAATTATATTGGTTCTTTCCCTTCCATCGAAGCTCTCTTTTCCCATAACGCCACAACCCACCATTGCTATAGTACTCCATAAGAGCAAGGTCGGAAATATATGATGGAATTATTATTGTTTTGGATGAATTGAAGGATGCTGTTTTATTCGCACTAGAAACTCGTACAAACATAAGATATAGTACTCCATAATCCTGTGTATTTTGAAAATTGATAATACGAACTATTATTTGCACAAGAAACTCAGTCAAATAGTCACATGTGTTGAGTGTGGTGAATTTGCTTTTGAAGTAACAAGACAAACTAAATTATGGGAAAAGAGATAGGGTAATATCTTGTGTTCTGTAGTAGGGATGGTAACGAGTCCTATACTTGGTTCTATCAATCTATGTATGAGTTCCAGTAATTGATTTGGGTTTAAATGTCACAATTAGAGTTTGAGTCCAATGATTTTACAGTCAGCTGCCCATGGACCCATTAAGCTTAATTTTCAACTAAACAAGTTAAAAATCTCGTTAACCTTTCTCCCACCTTAATTACTCTTTGGATGGTAACCGAAAATATGCTATCCGAATCCGATCCGAATAATTTGGATGTCTGAATGTTCGGATATCCGAATAATCTGAATTTATAATATCGTGCATTTTTACTTAAACTTCAACCAAAAAAAAGTTTCTGCCTCCTTTTGTTTTCAATATTTAACCTTTACTTTCTAAAAGTTTCTGAGTTCCTGTTTTAAACCTTCCAAATCCCTAAAATAAAAGTTTTCAACCTTCCAACTTTGCATAATATAGTATTCTAGTTCCAAATTATAGGGGTTATATAAGAATGAATTGCTGATTTTTAACAATAAGTGAAGCAGCAAACACAAAGTAAGAAACACCCATTAAAAAAATTATATCATCCACATAGTTGAAATTTACTGAGTGCAAATTCAATTACTTCCTCCGTTTTTTATTAAATGTGACACTTTCTATATAAGGAAGTTTGGAATTAATTATGACACTTTCTTTTTTGGGCAAATCTTTCTCTCTATCTCTCTCCTATCACATGGGTCCCCTTCTTTCTTTCTCTCTATCTCTTTCCTCTCCAAAAATTGTCTAAGAGTCCGTGAAATTAAAAGTGTCATAACTAATAAAAAACGGAGGAAGTAAATAAATAAATCATCTCAAAGACATACAATAATGAATCAGACCATCAAGCAAAAGGAAAAACAACCATTGTTATCCTATTGCATATGAACCTAATCAACATTTAAAATTGTTCAAAACTTCAAATCACCATAGCCAAGTAGCAGTATTAAAGATTAGTAGCATGTAGGCGACGAGTGAGGTGGCAATTAGCGAAGTGGCGATGCGTGAGGTGTTGGATGCTACGACGTCGGCTCTCCCTTTGATGTCTATAACGAGCCTCTCTCAATATCTTGATGTGAAATAGTCAGTAGCAAGAGAAGGAAGGAGAGTGCTTTTAGGTTAAAATGAAATTTGGGCTTTGGAGTTTCGGCAATGGATGTCCGAATTTTCAAAAGGCCTATACGAATACGATCCGATAATCCGATCCGAAATTAAAAAACCGGATCGGATATCCGGAATTCTTCATCGGATTTTCGGATCGGATTTTTTTCACACCCCTAATCATAATATCAACTTTTTATAATTTTTACTTATCAATAATTTGATATATTAAGGTTCAAAGTATTGCATTGGATGACGTGCAAACAAAAAACGTCGCGAGTATTGCGAACTGGAGGAAGTAATTTAAATAAGTTTTAGGCCATGTATAGTTCATTTTAAAATAATAATATTCAATAGTAAGATCAGTCATGTAGAAATAAGCTTAGTTTATAAAAAATAAGTCTAGTTTATTAAAAAACTATAGTGTAAAGAAGAAAAAAACACGGATTAAAGTGTTTGGCCGTGTTTAGGTTGCTTCTCTTTATAAAAAAAAAGGTGTTTAGGTTGCTTCTCTTTATCAAAAAGAAGGTCAAGCTAAGATATGTGTCCGTAAGTTATAATTTTACTCTAGATTAGTTTGGATAAGTTTCAAATAATATCTTATAAAAAAGGAAAATTTGTCAGAATAAGTCAACATTTGCGTTGACCGCTTTTAACAAGTCTACCTTCATTTATTTCACTAACAAGTAAACCTTGTAACCACTTTTGCTTTTAACAAGTTTTTTATCGGTTACCTAGTGTTAACTTGCTAGTTTAAGTCATTTGTACACGTGCCTTGTTCTTATTAATTTAAAATAATTATTTAATTTTTTAAAATAATGTCTCACTTCTCTCCCTTCCCAACCATCTGTCATCACCAAAAATACCGCCACCGCACCACCTCCATAGCCAACCCCCACCACCAAAAACACCCCTCCCCCAAACCACCCCAAAACCCCTCCCCACCACCTCCCTACCACAAACCCCACCCCCAATGCCACCCCACAGCCCACACACCACCTCTTTTCCCCTCACACGCAACCCTACGCCATCTTCGACTTTTCGCAGCCCAACCATCACTACTAAGCGCACTAGTCTTCCTTTTTAGCAGTGTTAACATTCCATTACTACTATTGATTGTCAACCTTCTGGTATTGGTGGTATGCTTGTGTTTGTTTATGGTAATCTTCAGCTCGCCGGCAGTGCTCAAGTTTAGTCAGGTATTGTGGTTGAAATTTGGTGATGATTTGGTTGGATGAGTGTTTTGGGTTTTACAGTTGTTTTGGAGGATTTTGGTGCTGCTTTGATTTATAATGTTATATAAATGATAGTGATAGTTTGTTATGTTGAATTGTTTGTGTTTTGTAAGATTTCATCTATATCTTAATGCCAATTCTGTTGATTTGTTGATGAATAGATTGAATAAGTGTTTGTTGTTGTTGTTGTGGTGGTGGAAGAGAGGGAGGAGGGTGGTTTTCCTGGGTTTCAGGGGTGTGGGTGAGACATGAGAAACTGATATCGGGGTGGGTGATGGCCTGATGGGTGGTGGGGGGTTTTGTTTTGTTTTGTTTTTTTTAAATATATATTTTGAAACTTAAAACGTTCAATAATGGAGTGACATGTGTCACTTTAACCTGTTCAAAAGGTTAATAAGAATTAATAGTCGGTTTTAAGTTGTTAAAAGCGGAGTGGCTGCAAGGTTGACTTGTTAAAGGAATAAATTAAGGTAGACTTGTTAAAAGCGGTCAACGCAAAGGTAGACTTTGATGGAGGTCCATCTAGCTCCATTGATTCCAAGACCAAGAACATGTTTTGCTTGTGTGCTAAGGGATGTTCTGAATTCCTTTAAGACTATTGAGTCCTTTAAGTCCCTTGAAAGTGTCCTTAGCTTAGTTAATTAATTATTGACTAAGTTACTATCTTTATTGCTTTATTAGGAGTCTAGTTAATAAAATGTATTCTTAGTTAATTTAATGTCATATTAGATTAACTAGGAAAGTCTTAGTTGAGTTGTAATTTCATTTCTTTTAATTAGAAAGTCAACTAGGGTTGCATGATGAAGGTTGGACGAGTGAAGAAGAAAAATGGCGCCTAAAGTTCACAAAATGGCGCCTAAGGATCAACTAGAGATAAGGATAGAAAGGAACTTCTATCTTTAACACAAAATGGGCGGCCAAGCTACAAGGATCAAGCAAAAGGAATCATTTTCCCTCCAAAGCTCATCTTAGGCGCCTAACCTAAGCATTTTAGGGTTTGGTTTCCTACTTTGAAGGGATAAGTGAGTACATCAAGAAAAATGGTCAAGATGACGTCAAAAATGATAGAGTATGAGCAAGGATCGACTTCAACCCTAGTTAGGATAGGTTTTAAGCTTAGGTAGTTTAATTAATTTTAATTTCAGCAATTATCTTTTAGAAAGTCAATGACATGTATTTAAAGAGCACATTTTCATTTGAATAGAATCATCTTAGACGTTTTAAACATTGAAACTTTCGAGTTTTATTTGCTTTGATTAATTCTCAATTAATCTAGGTGCCTATGCTAGCTTGATTTTAAGCTTGAATCAAGTGGTGTTCTTAGGACCTTAATTTGACTTAGTGGTGAATCTGTATCGAAGTTAATTTAAGTAAAGCTTAATCTATCAATCATATTTCATAATCAAACCTATTCTGCCTAGAGCATAGCCAGAATATAACAGACTTATTCCTGACAACTTTTCCTATAAAATAAATTTCAATACTTCAGATAAATTCAAATTATCGATGTTTTTGTTCGGAGTTCAGTCCAAAATTGTCAGCAAATAGTTGTTTGTATTAAGTGAGTCGATTATTAATTAAAGTGTTTGGTAAATTATCTGATAGTTGAAAAAAATTTTAACTAAAAAATGATATGATAAGGTTAAAACTAATCTTCTAGTTAAAAATGCCCTTATTAAAAGTTTTTTTTTTGTCAAAACTAAACTATTGTCTTCAACTCGCTCATAAAATTCGCCAAACGCTAACTCCTATTTATTGGAGAATCAAATCTCTAATATGGTTTCAATTTGTTAAAGGCTCATCAAATAGTTTACAATCAAACATGATCAATAAGTTTAGTTTATACAAGTTCAAGAAAAAATAGTGAAGCTCATACATGTGATAAAAAGAAACTAGAGTTTCTTTTTTTTGTTATTGAAGGCGGAATTTTAGAAGGTGTAGGATGCTTATGGAATTAAAATATGGAATTCTAAAAATTATTGTTAGCCTTGTTATAGGAAAATAAATTTGGAAAATGAAGATTTAAATATTCGTACTGCAAAAAAACAATGATTTTAGGATGTATAGGGCATTTTTAAGGAATGCTAAATCTTTCGTACCATGTTCTTAGTATTATCTCTCGAAGACTAAAAAGAAAAGTTCTTGCTATGATTACAAACCAAAATCTTTTGGATGTCTATTAAACACTAAAAGGAAGTTCCTATTAAATTCAATCCAATCCAAATTTAACGACTACGCGCCTTGATACTTGACCTCTCATTTCAGCTCGTCGTGTTAAAATACCTTATTAATTAGGAAAATTTGTCAGAAATAAGTCAACCTTTGCGTTGACCGCTTTTAACAAGTCTACCTTAATTTATTCCATTAACAAGTAAACCTTGTATCGACTTTTGCTTTTAACAAGTTTTTTTACAGGTTAACTGATATTAACTTGTTAGCCTAGGTCAGTTGTCCATATGTCTCGTTTTAATTGGTTTGAAGCTATTGATTATTTTTATTTTTATTTTTACATTTCACTTTTCTCTCCCTATTTTTACTCAGGCCCGACAGCATTACCAACTTTGGCATCCATTGATACACCTCAAAATTTCCCAGAAAACAAGCCTTTGATCATCATCTCACTCTCCTTCTCTATCCTTTTCCTGTCTTTCTTCTTCTTCCAATCACAGTTCCTCAAATCCCTTTCCCCTCTGGTTCTCTCTCTCTCCTCCTCTTCGGTCCTTTCACTCCCCTCTCTTTCACTGGTGGCGATATTGGAGTTGGGCAAGTACGAATCATTGATTTCCCCCCTCAAATAGAAGCAATTGATGTTGATGAAACCAAGAAAAAAGTGCCCATTAAGCGAAATAGCAGGAAAAGATTTGATTTGGATGGGGTTAGCGCTAATGGGTCTTCTGATTTTGTAAAGAACAGTGAAACTTCTGGAATTTGGAGGGTTTTGGGAGGCGAAAGGAAGGAAATTGATAAAGGGTTTGTGCGAAATGTTAATGTGACTGAGGTGAGGGAATGGAGTGAAGAGGAATTGGAATTGTTGAGAAAACAGATTTTGAAGAACTCAATTGGGAAGCCTAGGAGATGGGAGGTGATTGGCTGAGGCTTTTCACTTTTATAGGGTAGGCATAGTGTAGAGAGTGTGATCACTGAAGCTAAATCATAAGGTATTGGAAGAGGAGATGGCATCGGCGGCGGTAGTTGCTGTTAAAGGAGATGAGGGTGAACAGAGAAACATGGTGGTTTTGCTGTCAATAGGAGGTGGTCTGATTTTGGGGGTGGGGGTGCGGGTGCGGGTAGGGGGGTTTGTTTTGTTTTGTTTTTTTATTATTTATTTTTGAAATATAAATTTAAAATTTTAAAAGGTTCAATAAAATATGGACACATGTCACTTAAACCTGTTGAACAGGTTAACAAAGGGTGATAGCCGGTTTTGACTTGTTAAAAGCAAAAATCGATACAAGGTTTACTTGTTAATGGAATATCTTAAGGTTGACTTGTTAAAAGCGGTCAACGTAAAGGTTAACTTATTCTTGACAAATTTTCCTATTAATTAAAATGAGTGCTCTCGCTTCATCTTTCCCAATAACCTTGGATTTAGCAACAACTTAAAGTTGAAATTAGCTATCCAAGTTTTTTTAATTCTTGGTAACCTTGTAAACTAGTATTATCAACAAATCTTATTATTTCAGAAGCGATATCCTTCTTCCCTCTTCCTCCTCTTAATACTCTTCTTCCATCTTCTTCTTTCCTTGTTTGTTACATTTTTATAATCTTATAACTCTAAAACTCGATTGATGTTAATCGAAAAAACATCTCCCGAAAATCAAGATCAATCGTGAAACTCAAACTGCGTAGACTAAATAAGGATAGAATTAGTATCGTACAATTAAAATGTTACACGGGTATACCAAAAAAAAAAATCACACAATTCAACCAAAGTTAATTAATTTGAAGAAGATCTTATTCTTTCTTGTACAATTTTCAAACCTTGGTACCTCCCAAGCATCATGAGTGTAGCCATAGGATTTGTCCCAGGAGATTCAACCAAAGTAGACCCATCCATAACTCTCAAACCCTTTACACCATAAACTCTATACTCTTTATCAACCACTTCTCCTATACAACATCCTCCATGATAATGATAAAATGTACTCACATTCTTCTTACAATATTCTTTACTTTCCTCTTTTCCCAACTTCTCAAATCTATTACGTTCATTTCCTAAGAACACACTCACTGAATCTGACATTGATACTTGCTCAACCAACTCATGAATCTTAACACAAAACTCCATGTCTTCATCTCTTAATAGATAGTTAAATGTCACCAATGGATTGTCCCTAGGATCCTTGTTCTCTAGCTCGAGTTTGCCAGTCGATGTAGGAAATGCTAGCTTACCAGCTATAGAAACTCTTGTTAAGTTTTTGGTAACAGGTACTATGATCGATTCGAGTATGATTTTATAGCCTTCTGCTATGCCTGTTACTTGAGGTGTATCGGGTATGCGCGATTTTGGCTTAGAGTCTACTAGGAGAGAAATAGCTGGATTGTCTTGCATTTTGTCTCCAACACCTTTCAAGTTTGATACAACAGAAATGTTGAATTTTTGGAGGTGTTTTGAGGGTCCAATTCCACTTAGCATTAGAATTTGTGGGCTGCTTAATGCTCCTGCTGTCAGTATAACTTCACTTCCTGATGATATGCTTGAATTTTCTGGCTTCTTGAGGTATACTTTGTAGGACTTTTTTGTGCTGTCTTCACTCTTAATGAACTTTACTCCTTTTGCCCTTGGTTGATCCCCTGCTTCTTTTTGTCAGAAATCCAAACTAGGTATAAGAAAGGTGTGAGTGAAAAATCATACTACAATTTTATTATAGGTTAACATTTATGATCTATTTAAGCCAAAAAGTAGGTTTTACTTATAACAATCTTGTTTAAGACGGTCTTACACTAGATTTGTTATACATGGTGCAGCAGTCTAAGTTTGTTTGATAAAATGACTTTTGATTTAGCATAAAAGTAAGATTTTCGATCGAATTTGTAAAGGGAACCCGCCAAACCAAAGCAACTTTTTCTCCTTTTGGTTTCATTTTTGCTAAAGATCTCACCAAATATCTTCGGCATCATCTCATATGAATAACGACTCAAAAACTCAATACAAATAACTAACGCACAACGTAAATCAGCCTAACAACTAATTGCTGGGTCAAGCCACATTATCAAATAACATTCTTAAGCCCAAACTAACCAATAAAAAAGTTTTGAATTACAATCTAAGCTACTAAATCCAATTGATTAGAGGAAAGTATGTTAATGATGAAAGCACTATAAAAACATAAATGTAATAAAATTGTTGATCTGAGATACAAAAGCTACTTTTGCTACCATAAATTTCTCAAAAAAATTAGGTTGTCATCCATATTTTAACCCATTTAAAGACTCAAAAGTCTTTATCATTTTTCATAACTACAAAGTGAGTTTCATGGATTCTTATTTGAGTTTTGCCTAACTTATATCGGATATATGTCTAACTTTTGTAATTTAGAGAAACCGTAAGGTGTTTTTGGTATTCCCAAAAAACTAGGGGGTGTTTTCAAAAACTATCTTCACAAAACTTAAAATGTTGCCATTAATTTATGCAAATAGTGCATGTATCCGATATAAATTCGTAGTTTCCGAACTTACCATCATGGTGGAAGAAGATCTTGCTGGTAGTTGCATTCAACATGACAACAATGTTCTTCAAATTTCCTCTTGCAAGAAGATCAGCAGCAGTATGCCTTTTCCCAAACACATCAAAAATACTACCACTCAATTTAGTTCCTTCAACATGCTCCAAAGTGTAGCCATTAAAAGGCAAAACCCCTGCTTCCAATAAACCATCCAACACAACAGATTGCCAACTACTTAGTATTTCTGGTTCAAAAACAACCCTTTTTTCTACCCATTCAAAAGCTTGTTTTACCATCTTTTCATCCCAACCCATTTTCTTAACAAATTCATTACTTGCTCTACTATAAAACCCACTATTTATAGCTGTTGATCCTCCTAATACTCTTCCCCTATAATTCACTACTCCATCTAAAGAAATGAACTCTTGTGCTACTGAAGTGTGCTTATTTGTTTCCACAAGTGAATACCCGAATTTTGTCCGTTCAACAATTGTTGGGTTGTTGTAAGGTGAGCCTCCTCGTTCGATCACAAGCACGGAGAATTTCTCTGAGAGTGTTGCAGCTAAAGGGCAACCACTTGCTCCACCTCCGATAATGATGTAATCGAATGATTTCCCTTCGACTTCTTTGACATCCGAAGTCATGTAAGGAAGTTCAACCTTAAGGCCTGCTATGTCGAGTAAATGAGTTAGAATACCATTCAAAGCACATAGTTATACAAGCTCTATTATCTATCAGTGTACAATGCTCTAGGGACAACTATCTTTAGGTTCATTTGTAGGGTTACAAATGAGCATATAATAAGTAGAATGTTAGATACTCTAACTGAACAGAATATAGTCTTGGATGTACTATGTGCATAATGTGCTAATTTCTTCTACAAGTCTTTCGGTATTGTTTAAGATGGCCTCGGGATGAAAACATTTTTCTTGGCTTGAATTCATTGTCTCTTTACTTTCATTCGCTCGAATAAAAATGCACTTTTCTAGAAAATGATTTCCGGTTTAAATCGTTTTCCTCCATACCAAACACACCGATCATAACATACAAAGGTGGAAACATGAATAGCTTACCTGCATTACATGACGGAGAGGCGGTGGGTGATGAGGAGGATAAATAGATGAAAGAAAGAACACAATGGACAAGAATCCCTAGTTTAGTACTTTGTTGAAGCTTCATCTATGGTGGTGTGAACAAAGGATTGCTTGCTAAGTGTTTTATTGTGGAGGAGAAATATAAAAGAAAGTTAAAATTTTGGTCCAAATACAATGATAGTATAATAGAAAGGCTCTTCTAATTTGAGTTTTATGGTAACTAGAAAGATATACGCATGTTTGAGGGCAATTATAACTTTGGGCTAATAACCCATAATGTTGTTGTTTGGAATTGCTATGATTGCATGCCATTCCTTGGCCTTCATGTTAAATTAATTGGCCTACTACAAATTTGTTCATAGTGGGAAGTAGAAAGTTGCTCTTACCTACCATTTAGTTATTATGATCACACCCAATTTTTATTGTTTTAGGATTTTGAATGGTTAATTCTATTGGTTGTTCTTTAATCATACATAGGTGGCTAGAATAGGACATTAGGAATAATGAATCTACCTCAATGATGAACAAACTAATCTAATCTTCTAAGTACATCATCAATTGATTAGTTAAAAATTGAGTTAATTTTTTTTCAAAGAAATTGTAGACAATTTTGTATACCTTCACATTACATATGGGAGGAATTCACACTTTCTCAATAGCACAAAATTGTCAATATAAATGATATGTTGTTTCTTTTACTAAGCGTCTAGAGTGATTTTATTGGTGAGCCAATTTCACTTTTGGTCAACCCTTCTCTCTCATGCTATGAGTGTCTGTTTTAATTCTAATCTTTCTTTGGATAATCAAGTTAATGTAAATACTACAATTTGCTTTATACCCAACCCTAATCTTCTGAAAATCTTTATAAAATAAAGAATAATACAAAATTTAACAAAAGATAATACTTTTTTTAGGTAGGTAAGGAGAACTAACCCATCGAATCGAACCACGCCCAAGTCCACAAGGCCTGACTTTCAGGCGAGGTCTTCTTGAAGCAGGACGGAAAGGATAAGGTAATCCCCCACTCCCAAAGAGTGCAGTTGGCAGGAATCGAACCTGTGACCTCAAAGTCACAATGTAGAACCCCTACCAATTACACAAAGTACTACTTGGTATTTAATAAAAGATGTTTACACACAAAACTTAACTTATTCTTTTATAATATACTAATACGTTAACATGTGTGTATTTACATATAGCTACACCCCTTTCGTCCACCAATAACGTTCTTGAAAACTTTTGCACACATGTTTACAGTGGATGGTTGTAGATTATAGATTTTAGGAATAAGTATAATAAAATTGATTGAAAGAGGGAATTTGTGAAGGTGATACAAGATTATATCATTCAAGTTGATCAAAATGCTGTTATTCAAGTTGATCAAAGTTCTGTTAGAGTGGGCGCCAAAATCAGTTATAATTGATTTTAGATTTTTAGTTAAACAGATTCTGTTATTCTGTTTTGCTTAGTTTTGTTGTTAATTCCCTTTGTATATATAAAGCTCAAATTGAGCTATTGTAATTCATTCATGATAATACAAATTTCACTCTCTTCCTACCTTTAATCTCTTTCTCTCTCTGTCTCTATCTCTAATTCTCTATTTTGTTCTTCTCTTCTTCTATCCTCTCTATCTTCTGTTAACTAGCTAACATTCTAAGGTGAGCCTAGTGCTACCTTAACATTGGTATCAGATCCTAACCCAAATCAAGGTGTAATGAGATCATTCAACCTCATTAAGCTGTGATTTAGTTTTTAAGAGTTCAACAGAAACTGTTGTTCTTCAGAATTCTAAATACAGTTGATTGTTTGAGTCATTCTGGCTCCTAGAACTAGGAAAAATCTGGCAATGGATTATCAATTACGCATGTTAGAAAGACAAATGCAAGATCAAACTCAAAGATACAATGACCAATCTACTCAGATTCAGGATCAAACTAAGAAGATTGATGTGTTAATGAATGTGATCTTGGAATTAGAAGACAAACTCCAAGAATATTCTTCAGATGCTTCAAGGACAAGCATTCATAAAGAGTCTAATTCCACCAAGACTCTGGGGTATACTCCTAAACTTTCTTTTCCTCAATTTGATGGAGATGACTGTAGACTCTGGATCAAAAAATGTAGTAAGTACTTTAAACTTTGTAAGATACTGATGAACAAAAGGTTGATTTGGCTGCATTACATATGACGTGTAAAGCTGAAAAATGGGTTATTAGTTACTTAGCTTCAAGAAGAAATGTAGATTGGCCTGAGTTTGTTATGGATTTATCAGTAAGGTTTTATGGATTTATCAGTAAGGTTCAAAGATGTAAGAGGAGTTCATGTTGTAGAAAAATTCAATAAACTTGAGCAAACTGATTCTGTTGAATCTTACTTAGATGAATTTGAAGAAATAAGGGCAGATGTATTAGATACACACCATACTTTGCCTGAAGAGTTCATTTTGGATAGTTTCATTGGAGGTATGAAACCTGGAATTAAACCTTTTGTTAAAGCATTCAAACCTACTGCAATTGCTGAAGTTGTCGAGTTTGCTAGGTTACAAGAAGAAGTTATGGCAGCCCCTCACAAAAGTTTTAAACCTTCTTCTTCTTCTTCCTATAAACCTTTCCAACCAGTCTCTACTTACACTACTACATCCCAACCAAACTATAATAAACCACCTCTCTTACCTACACCCTCTATTAAACCAAATAATATCTCTCTCACTAAATTCAACCCTAAAACCTACAAAAATCCTAGACACATCCCTGCTGATGTAAGAGCAAAAAAGATAGCCAAGGGATTGTGCTATTATTGTGACCAACCTTATGATAGAAATCATAAGTGTCCATTCAAGGAACCTCAACTATTTACAGTTGAAATTTCTAAAAATGATCAGTTGGAGACTATTGATGAAGGAGAGGAAACTGATGATGATGAAATTGGTGATCCCCTTATTTCTATTAATGCTTTGTTTGGAGATCATAATTTTCAGACTATGAGAGTGCAAGGTGCAGTTGATTCAAGGATTTTTCATATCCTAGTAGATTCTGGAAGTACCCACAACTTTTTAGATTTACAGTTAGCTAAAAAGATGGGATGTGGTATTACTAGTATTCCTTCTCAAGCTGTGATTGTGGCTGATGGAAATCAGTTAAGGTGTCAACATATATGTAAAGGCTTTCAATGGCATATGCAAGGCATCCAATTTACTGCTGATGTACTGTTGATTGACTTAGGAGGTTGTGATATGGTTTTGGGAGTTCAATGGTTGACAACTCTTGGTCCTATTTGTTGGGATTTTAAGGAGTTATTCATGCAGTTTGAGGTGAATGGTAGTCCTTTCCTGTTGAAAGAAGTGCATCCTAAGAAAGTCAAGCTAGTCAATGGTGCTCCCTCTGCTAAGATGCTTAGTAATGCTGTGGAGTTATGTTTACTACAAGTTAGGGACATCCAATTTATGCAGTTGAGTTGCAGTACAATTGCTCAAGCTATACCACAGTGTTCTGAAGCTCTATTACAGCTTCAACAACAGTATAGTGATATATTTGCATATCCTGAGGCTCTTCCACCTCATAGAGGAGTATTTGATCATACCATTCTTCTTGAACCTGGTGCTAGAGCTGTAAATATTAGACCATATAGATATCCTCTCAAACAAAGAGATGTCATTGAGCAGCTTATTCAGGATATGTTGGAAAGAGGAATAGTTCAGAACAGTGCTAGCCCTTTTGCATCTCCAGTGGTTCTAGTAGGAAAAAAGGATGGAACATGGAGATTATGTGTAGATTACAGAGAGCTTAATCAAAGAACCATCAAAAACAAATTTCCAATTCCTGTTATTGATGAATTAATTGATGAACTCTCAGGAGCTACTGTGTTTAGTAAACTGGATCTAAGATCAGGTTACCATCAATTGAGAGTAAGTGAAGCTCATATGTATAAAACTACTTTTAAAACTCACTCAGGCCATTTTAAATGGTTGGTTATGCCTTTTGGCTTAACCAATGCCCCTGCTTCTTTTCAGAGTTGGATGTATAGTGTTTTCCAACCTCTTTTAAGGAAGTGTGTTCTTGTGTTCTTTGATGATATATTGATTTACAGTAAGACTGCAGCAGATCATTGGCAACATTTAGCAGTTGTTTTTGAGTTAATGAGGCAAAATATGATGTTTGCTAAAGCAAGTAAATGTAGCTTTGCTTTAGATAAAGTTGAGTACTTGGGGCATTTTATTTCTTCTAAAGGAGTGGAAACCGATCCTTCTAAAGTTGCTGCAGTGGAAAGTTGGCCTGTTCCTCATTCAGTTAAAGAGTTGAGAAGTTTTTTTAGGGCTTGCAGGCTATTACAGGAAGTTTGTTAAGAATTACTCCATTCTTAGTAAACCTTTAACTGATTTGCTTAAGAAAAGGGCTTTTTTTTTGGTCTGAAGCTGCACAACAGGCATTTATTCTTTTGAAGAAAGCTTTGGTATCTGCTCCTGTTTTGGCTGTTCCTGATTTTGATAAACAGTTTATTGTGGAGACTGATGCTTCTCAGAAAGGTATAGGAGCTGTTTTGATGCAAGACAATCATCCTATTGCCTATATTAGTAGATCTCTTGGTCCTAGATGGCAAAAGCTCTCAGTTTATGAAAAGGAATTGTTAGCTATTGTGTTTGCATTACAAAAGTGGGAACAATACTTAATGAGTACTCACTTTGTGATTAAGACTGATCAAAAGAGTTTGAAATGGCTCCTTCAACAGAAAGTGAGCACTCCTTTTCAGCAAATTTGGTTGTCTAAATTGATGGGCTTTGACTACGAGATTCAGTACAAGAGTGGCCAAGAGAATATTGCTGCTGATGCTCTTTCTAGAGTGGATGGTAGTGAAATTTTATGCTTGGCAATTTCTACTATTTCTTCAGATTTAGCTACTTTGATTAAAGCTAGTTATCTCTTGGATGATAACATAGTGCATTTATTATCTCAGTTACAACATTTTCCTTCTTTGGGGGTCTATACTTACAGTAATGATTTACTTACGAGAAAAGGAAGGTTGGTGATTGGCTCTGATGATCATTTGAAGCTTAAAATCATCAATTGGCTCCATTCTTCTCTTGAGAGTGGCCATTCATGGAGGGCTATCACTACTAAAAGAGTAAAAAGCTTGTTTTACTGGAGAGGTTTAACTAAGGATGTTAGGGAGTTTGTCAGAAAATGTCAAGTTTGTCAAACCTCTAGATATGATACTGCTGCTCATCCTGGCCTTTTACAACCTCTACCTATCCCTGATTCAGTTTGGCTTGATATTTATATGGATTTCATCACTGGACTTCCCAAATCAGCTGGCAAAGATGTGATTTTTGTGGTGGTGGATAGGTTAAGTAAATACAGTCATTTTATGTCTCTTTCACACCCTTTTTCTGCAATTCAGGTTGCTCAGGCTTATCTAGATCATGTTTTTAAACTGCATGGTTGGCCTAGAAGTATTGTAAGTGATAGAGATGCCATCTTTTTGAGTCAATTTTGGCAAGGGTTGTTCAGCCTTCATGGTACTGAGTTTCTACTTTCTTCAGCTTATCATGGACAAACTGAGGTGATTAATAGGTGTTTGGAAACCTATCTCAGATGTATGTGTGGTGATAAACCTACTGACTGGCATGCTTGGTTACCTTTGGCTGAATGGTGGTACAACACTCATTTTCACTCTGCTACCTTGCTTACACCTTATGAAGTAGTCTATGGCCAACCTCCTCCTTTGCATTTACCTTATCTTCCTAGAGATTCTAATGTGGAAGCAGTAGATAGAAGTCTTCAAAGAAGGGAAGAGATGATCAAGTTGCTCAAATTTCATTTGCTTAGAGCTCAAACTAGAATGAAACAACAAACTGATAAGCATAGGTCTGATAGAGTGTTTTAGTTGGGAGATCGGGTTTGGTTGAAGCTGCAGCCCTACAGAAAACAATCAGTGCAAGTGAGAAGCAACCAAAAGTTATCTCCTAAGTATTATGGCCCTTATAAAGTTGTAGCTGTGATTGGCAAGGTAGCTTATAAGCTTGATCTTCCTAGTTCAGCCAAAATTCATGATGTCTTTCATGTTTCTCAGCTTAAAAGGTTTCATGGCACTTTACCTATTGCTGCTCATATACCTACTTGGTTGCAAGGTCAAGAATCTGCTTCTTCTTTACAGCCTGTTGCTATTTTGGATTAAAAAAATAGTCAAATTTCAAAATCAAGCTCAAGTTCAATATTTGGGAGATAGCTGTTGATTTTGAGCTTAAGTATCCTGAGTTTATGGCTAGTGTTGACTTGGGGACAAGTCAATCTTAAGGAGGGAGGAATGATGCAGGATTATATCATTCAAGTTGATCAAAATGTTGTTATTCAAGTTGATCAAAGTTCTGTTAGAGTTGGTGCCAAAATCAGTTATAACTGATTTTTAGATTTTTAGTTAAACAGATTCTGTTATTCTGTTTTGCTTAATTTTGTTGTTAATTCCCTTTGTATATATAAAGTTCGAATTGAGCTATTGTAATTCATTCATGATAATACAAAATTCACTCTCTTCCTACCTTTAATCGCTCCTCTCTCTCTCTATCTCTAATCTCTTTATCTCTAATTCTCTATTATGTTCTTCTCTTCTTCTATCCTCTCTATCTTCTGTTAACTAGCTAACATTCTAAGGTGAGCCTAATGCTACCTTAACAGAAGGGCTCTATATCACGTGAATTTTAAGGAGAGTATCTGATAAAGTTATTGAAGGAGTCAACATTATAGAGATGAAGTAGATTTTCTATTTAAGATAACAAATCATCTATTTGAGAATGAAAGTAATATACATGCCTTTAATTTACAGTCCGAGGGAGTATTTGCGAAGAATGTGTTCTCTCCACCTTAACAATTGAAGTTTAAGATCTGATCGGGGGAAACCGGGTTCAATTACATATAAAAGTAAGGTGAATAAGGGAAAATTAGGTGCAATAGGATTTAATAAGTTCAATTTAGATAAATTCATGCAAACAGGACATACCCTAGATATTATTTATCTTTGTAGACACCCGATTTGGATGGATCCAAACAAATGGACAGCCCACTTTTCACCTCTTCATGCAGTACAATGTAGCCCTAGGCCCAATTCATAAATTTCCTCAAAGCATTGAAGATAGGAAAGTAAGCTATTTTATATACAACATAATCCTATTAGGCTATTACATTACAAATATATATGTTCTCAAGTTCTCAGTATATACTCTTAAAAGTTGGCAGAAAGTCCAAAAATATACAAACAATATCATATATAAGTATTTATAAACAAACATTATCTCCTAAAACCCACTATTTTTGGCACATAAAATGTACTAATATTAAACTAAATAAGGGGGGCCAATCTAGTTTAATGGTCCACCTAATAAAGTTGGAGATGGAATATTTTCTATTCCTTTGAGTTCAAGTCTATTGGTTGTTGCCTTGGACCTAAATCTAAGTCATTCTCACATTGGCTATTCAGATCAAATGTCTCCAAAAGTCCAAACTTTCTCAACCCATGTCCCATTTCCCCTGTTTTTTCACCACCATATTCTGTATCTCTACTCCTCTTCCTTGAACCCAATCCCTTTGTTCTTGATTGTTCCATTAATGGAAGAATGATCAGACTGTTTTCGTTCTCTTCGTTATCGAGCCTTCTCTCCGAGTTCTCTGATGATGTCAATGAGCTTTCAACAGAACATCCTGCATGTCTCTTCATATCTTTCTGCTCTAGATTGTCTAAGGATAAATCTGTTGTTCCCGTTATCCCGGAGAAAGATGAACCGCTAACCATAGTAACTAAATGTGAGAGTTCCGCTTTCGCGTGTTCTACCCCAGCTGCAGAACAATTGTAGCTAGATAGTGTTTCCTGTGCTTTCTTTAGCACCTTCTGTAAATATTTTCCTTGAGCTTCGATTCGCAGCTGCAAGTGTCTTTGTACCTAGGATTACATTAATCTTATTCCATCATTCATTTTGAAGTTGAACATAGATGATACCAGTAAAAGAATATTTCTTCCAGTTTTGAATAGATGATATGCTTTCTTATAATAGAAATGTTATAACACTTGCTACAAACTTATTTTAGCAACTTTTTCATATCGTCCCCTTCTTTCTTACTCTACCTTTATTAAATTGTACGCCATTTCTCTATGTCGCATTTATAGATGAAACAGCGGAAGTATATGTGTATCTTTTTACCTCGATCTGTTCATGAAGTTTCCTCTGTACCTCCATCTGAATTTTTATAGCCTCAGATATGCGGACATTTCTGTAAGTTAACAATAACATAATCATTCACCAGGCCAAATTAAACTCAAATAAACATTAGAAGAAAAGGAAGGTAAATATTGCTAACTATTATTACTCATTCATCTGTTCTTGAGTTGGATCATTTATTTCCTTTTCTTCATTGAAAAGATTGAGCACCTCCATGCTATGACTTTCTTTGTAATCCGTGCCCTCTGATTTGGATTCGCTGCAGGTTTCTGATTGTTGCTGATCTTTCCCAAGTCTGTATTTCTGCAATAGCCAAAATAAGGTACGTATACGTCAAAACTCCACCTTGTCATTGAATAGAAGCTAAACATTTAGTAACAGAATCAGGTGATGAACATAACATGCCTGTAAATGACTCTTGAGGTGATACAAAGTAAGTCCTGGAATTCCCATCACTCTCATCAGACCTTTCGGCGTTGCTTCTGCTTAAAATCAATGAATAAAAATGTAATAAAACCATATTACATAAACAAAAAGAGATAGAGAGAAATAATGTACTAAGACAAAGTAATATACGCAACTGTCTGCGCCTCCAAGCTGATTAACAGCTTCGACAAAGCGTTGATGAAGTTCAGGCGTCCATTTAAGCCTTGGCTTGGCATCAGTAGATAAAACTAAGTTCATATCTTGAGTTTGCATAGTTTGAAGATGATCCATATTTGCTTCAAGATTTATGAAGGGAATTAATAATATGAAGAAGGATGATATGGGTTGTTTCTTTTTATATAAATTGAGAAGTTAGTTGGGGGTTGTCCTATGTTCTCACTCCATATCTGGAAACATATTAAGTGGGGCTGAATAAGGAATATATGCCCATGAGCTGGGGATGCTTACTCTCACTCATGTATTGTCTTTCCTCTCACCTTCCCCCAAAAAACTTTTCTTTTATATGTTCTTAACTTGTATTTTTTCTCCCATCTCCTTTGACTTGAAAGGAAGTGGAGAGAATCTCTCTTCTGTGAGGCAGCAAAAACAGAGAAAGCAACACAGTTCAACATGGAGTCTCAAAAGGATAGAAATACAAGAAAAGAAAAGAAAAGAAGAGGAATAAAAGTGTAGCCTTTGTTTTTATCTTCCTCCACATCTCTTCCTCTCTTATTCCCAGGGGAATTAGGTCGCCCCACCACGATATATCATGAATGCAAAAAACATACATTTACTCCCTCTGTTCCTTTTAGTTTTTCTTACCGGTTTTTTTACGGTATTCAAAAATGAACTTTAATCAATACTACTGTGTTATTATCTTCCTCCACATCTCTCCTCCTCTCTTATTCCCGGGGGAATTAGGTCGCCCCACCACGATAAATCATGAATTTTAAAAACATACATTTAGGCCTCGTTCTTTGAACTGAATTAATATTTTTTAATTCTAGTTCAGTTCTCCATTAATTTCAGGTCCATTTAGGTAAGTCTGAGTCAAGAATTTCAGTTCAGCTCCATTAAATTCAGTTAAGTTCCATTCAGTCCCAAAGAACTTATTGTCTCTATTCTTTTCTGTTTTTCCGCTTGTTTTATTATGTTTTTCCATAATGAACTTTAACCGATATATATATCCCTTATTAAATAGCATTCATTTAACTTATTCGATTGGATAACGGAAAGTTGCTCGAGTTTCCGAAAACAAATCGATCAATCATGATTTAGTTATATAAATCATTATAAACCTTTAATTATTAAATATCAAAGCTTTTAAAAAATCATTAAGAAGAACAAAAAAGAACGGAGGAGTATGCCTATAAGAATTGTTTTAGTGGATATTTTTCCCCCCCACCCAATTGATTGAAAGGAAATTAGACCTATAATGTTCTCTTTATTACTTTTTTCCCCTTATTTTCTTTCATGGTGGAAATTGTCAGATTCTTATTGTTCCTTGTAAGCTTAAAGGAACCAAAGAATCTATGGATAGATTTTGGGGCACACTCAAGCCATCTGTGTCATCAACTAAAACAAAAATGAATATCAAATCCGCCAGTTCATTTTAACTCAATATGAGTTCCTATGCTCCATCCCCTTATCTTTACTCAGGACAGAACCTAGATAAAAACGCATATAAGCAGAATTATCCATGCACAGGAGAATCAGATTTTTGAGCCGTGAGCATTATATGCAGATATGGTCACAAAACTAATCCATCTTTTTTTGGTTCTGAGAATATATGTAGCATAAGTTATTGCTGAACAACTTAGCACTAGCGGAAAAATTCTCAAAATAGTCGATTTCAACTCTCACCATGGTACTATCTCACCGTTTATCTTAAAGGGGTCACTTTTCGTTTACACTAGTGTTCAAGCGACCTCTTTAGCTCAAATAGTGATGTAAGACGGTAAGTTCGTAGACCAACTTAGCATTAGCTCTTTAAACACTTTTCTCAAAACAGTACAGAATATTAGAGGTAAAGGTTCTTACAGGCTACAGCTCGGAGGTTCTGTCCTTGAGCTCCAAGTCTGGTTATGCCTCAATGATGATTAGCTTGACTAGAAAAGCTAATTCTGTTAATACTTTCCCCTGTTTAATAATATTCCTCAAGTACATTTGTAATTGCATCTAGTTCTTTCTCAGTACCAGGGCAAAAGTTAATATACCCATAATCTATTCTTGTACCATTTCTAGAATTTAGGATCAAACCCATGCTTAAGGCAAATGGGCTGCTCTAAATGAGTGTATGTTCGAATTTCTCCAGTAGTTAAATCCACTTGAGGAACATGCCAACGATCAACTTTCGTTTCAACTCATTTGGTCAGTTCTTAGGTACAAAAGTAGCTCATTGAATGCATGAACATTGACGGCCAATTGGGTTGGCGGCCAATTTGAAGAAAATCAAATGGAATTGACGGAAGAAAAAAATTTCTTCAAAAAATTTCCTTACCATCCATTACCACTTTAGAAGTGAATATTCCTGGTAATGGAAGTTCGTGAAGAAAATCACGTTTGGTCAATGACAATCATTACCATGAACACTGACCTGGGCTTTTCTTTACAAAAATCATTACAATTACCACCATTCTTTACCGGTCATCAAACAAGCCACTACTGTACATGCTTACTCTTCATGTGTTCATGTATGTACTCTGTAATCAGATCCCAAACCTCGACGAAGTTAATATGGTCAAAAGTATGCAATCTTAATAGTATGGTGTATAGTCTAAGCAGTAACTAGTTGCACGCTATAATTGAGTATTACGTGAGCTATATCCATGAACTTGCATGCATACTAGGACATAAATGGAAATGACTTAAAAAAGGTTCATATAGTTAATGCTTTTAAACAATATAAAAGCAATCAACACACCAAAATGAATAATATGCATACTAGATTAGGCCTGTAATCCATACCCTAAAGCCAGATTAAACTTAAGAAAAAATTAATCATAAATTAAAATGGAAAAAGTCAGGCACAATATGGCGAACAACATATCCAAAAAGTCAATTTGATCAAAGATTGATCTTCCTTTAGATGTCTCGGGTTGCGGTCAAGTGTTTGATAAAATGGGGGAATCAAAATTTGATGATTGATTTTGCAAAGTGCTGCTATCTGAGTGCCTTACAATTACATGTTCTGGTGCATTGTAAAATAATTTCAAGGATGCAAAAAGAAAAAAGATTGGATACCAGGTAACAATAGATGACAAAAGAGCTTCAACTACTAAAAGGAATAAAGAAAGAAAGAAAGAAAGAAAGAAATGAGAGCACATATTAAGGGACAATGCTTTTGTTTGCTGAAAGCATATAGGCATGCCTTTAGCCTGGGGATCTTAAGTGGTTGGTCCACAACACTGTGAAAAACATGTAGGGTTTATTGCACATAATAGAAAGGATCAATTCAAAGCTACATAATTCACATAGCCTTAATGTCCAAACTCATTCTTCTATGAGACTTCCAAGCTATAGTCGTACGTCTAAATCCTCCAAGCTACCAATAAGCGAACTATAAGCGGATCTAATACTATTTCTTCGTGATGTAAGGGAAAAACTTTTGTTCACCATTCCCCGAAAGACCACAACCCCTAATATTACATTAAACTAACGGACTTACTTGCTTAACGCGTCTATTCTGTCTAGAAAGCCAAAGACTAATAGTTAAACGAAAAACAGTAAAAGTTAAGAGAACGATATTGATATAGAGTTAGTGTATGATAAGTTATAAAAAGGAATCTTAAAAGTTGGTGGTCTAAAGGGTGACGAGCTGATATCTAAATACCCCCCCTCCCAATTCACAAACTTGTCATAATGAAAGAAAGGAATATATATTTATGCATTGAGTTTTTTGAAGTAATGTGGCCCAAATATATGGAAAAAAAAAGAGATGTTTGATGAACCCTTTCTCTTTAAGTAGCTAATGTACTTAGCTCTTTAATTGCTTTAATATATTCCATAATAGGTAAAGTAGATTCTGGGATGATGCCGAAAGAGCCTTGTTAAGTTTAGGTTTGTAGGTGAAGTTCCTGTGAATCAAAAGTTTCAAGAGGGGTAAAGGTGCTTCCTTCCTCATCAATTATTATTCTGTAGGACCTCAAAGCCAAAAGCCACATTAAATTTAAAGTATTTATATACATATTGTCTTTGAGAATCAAAAAAAGGAGATCATCAAAAGGAACCCAAGTCACCACTACTTCGTCAAAACAATTCTTTCAGTTGATGCAAACTAATACAAAAATAATGTCAAGCTTACCGAAAATGACGCAAGCGGTATGTCATTGATCAACCTTCACCTTTCAGTAAAATTTCTGATTTATGATCAGTCCAGACTTCAGCAAAAGAAAAGATTAAGTAGTTAGCATTAGCATCACAATTTTTCATGACAAGCTATAGCTTTTGTACTAAAGGCTAAATGACAAACTGTTTGTTAGCGAACAAGAAATGGGGAGGTCATTTAAGAAATTACACTCGCGTGGGTTCTATCCTTTTTCCTCTCTCTTGTTCGCTACAAACTATTTGTTGTTTAGCCATACTCTTAACTGAATAGTAGAAAAGTAAATAATCATAAACCAGATCGAAGAGACGTTCGACATTCCACGTGTGTGTTCAATGTCTACAGGTACAGAGCTGTTACTAGCATTGGTCCAGCATCTTATCATTTCTGAAATTCCCTCTTTGGAAGGGAAGCTAGAGCTGAAAAGTGACAGAAAATTATTTGTCACGAAATGATTGGTATTCATTGGCAGATAAGGATAGTCAGTTATGGGTGTGACAATCAGACATTTTATATTATGCTAAGAAATAATCAGAGAAAAACAAATATCAGTTCGATTCTCTCATTTTGATTTTATACTGATTTTTGCAAGCCCTGTATTATATAAGTATATAGCCTCAAATAGAATTTGGGGTATTTCTTTCATCTTTATATATGATTTTCAGAATGATGCAGAATATACAACGCTCCAAAAAAGTATAGCCAAACTATCTGATAGAAATCATCATAATTTCAACAAGATGTGAGAGAGAATAATTTCCCTCGTTTGTCATGACATAATACCTAGAACAATTACAAACAGAATATCTTTATCATAGACCCTACATCTTAGTTACAGAGACAAACCAGAATCACTGTTAATATATTCCCTTGTATAATTTGATTAGGACTTATTCAAAGATGACAGATGAGCAAGCATCATTTCCGATGTCAAATTATTTCAAAGGTAACTCGCAAAATTGCAAATCTTAACTCGGAAGAAGCAGCAAACACGTAATTTGCGGTATGAGAATAGGTACAAGAATGCAATTTGCTGCCTTAGTTTGCTAGATTAGTCCAAAAGTATATCACTTGCATGTACCAATCTGATTTCTTCGCCACAGTTTGCATGTTAACATTGTTTTTCCAAATCCATTCTAGTTTGCTCCTTCTGCATCACCGAGTTAGTATGCTGAACTTAGGTAACTTAACCTAGAACAGATTTGATTTCTATATCAACCTAGCTAGAAGCCTAGAACCAGTTGACGATTTGATCTAAAGGGTTCTCTCGTCATATATACAATGTCATAGTAATTCGTCTTTTAAGTAGGCAAGCTAATCAACTACCAAATAAGAGTTTAACAGAAACAATATCTATGCAGATTTTTCAACAACATCCTGGATACTCCATAATTGAGAATATTATGAGAAGATTGGTCGTAATTCAGGTTATTCGTGTAAATTTTTCCAAACATATTAAAAGGCACTAGTACAAAATATATTAAGCTCAACAAACTAAAATATTTTTTGACACAATATTCAAACTATCTAAAGCATATCAGCCAAATCATGTGGAAATAAGAAAAAGAGTAGTGCTTTGAGTCTCCATGCGTATGCACCAACACTGAATTTTATAGCTCTGAAAAGGTGCTCTTAATTCTCATGGCAAACTACCATGAACATCAATAATTTACAAGGAAAGGCTAGAGCATATATCCTGACAACATTCTATATTGGAAGCCAGAAAGAAAAAAAAAAGATAAAGGAAAGGCAAGTAAACACTTGAAGACTCTCTAAGACTCTAACAATGTGAGTTTTGTTGGTGGTTAAAGATTCCTGAATAATGCTTACTTTTCCTCAGTCTTATCAGCAAACTTGGCAATGTGTGATTTGTAATTCCACCATGTCCTTACAATCCATTGCACAAGCCTCCCTCTTTAGACCAGAATAAAGACTTTTCATCGAGTACCCGTGTCGAATACTTAGCGTGAACACTTCCTCAATTCACTTTGGACCAAAATCATGGATAGTTTCACATAAGATAACATAGTCGTGTCTGATGGCTATCCATATCCGAGTAACATAGAAAGGCATTTTTATTCTAAAGATTAAATCAACTTCCATATTCTCTCGTTCAAAATGTTAATCTCGGAATCAACATCTAATCTGGAATGCACAACAGTGGCCTGGTTGCTCCCCATTAACTCTTTTTTACTTTCAAAGCTGTATTCTATCAGTATTTAGATTTTTCCTAGTGAATAATCATATGACATAGATTATCCGTCCAAGATGTATATCCTTAGAAAACTGATTAAATCATAAATAATGCAAATTCATAACAGTATTAAGACTTCCAAATAGTTTCAAATAGTCAGATGCATATCACAAACTCATTAAAACATAAAGATAACTTCGATTCAAACTCCTTTTCTCCCCTTAATTAGATGAGTAAACTCATGTCCAATTATTCAGCAAAAAACATGAGAAAACAATGGTGAGAAAATTTCTTATCAATCTAATAAATTGTGTTATTTGAGATCCTACAAGCATCAATGTGCATCTATGTTTCTTGCACGTTGTTCCTACACTATATTCAAACCAATCATACTCAAGCATCATGCTTATCTAAGGTGTCGGACTTGGGTTCAATATAGTTGTAGTGGGGAAAATGTGGATAATTGTGATTAAGAAGCAGACAAGCGAAAGAGAATAGACAAAACATAGATTAATAGTGTACTAATAGTGTCAACGATTAACACACACTTAAACACTTACTTATACTGCATTGAGAGTATGTTTCAGACCGCTTCTTTTCAAGGAAAAAGACAATAGAAAAAAAGAATGGACATCTTTACTTTTGTATAAGAGAATCAGTAATAGTTCAAAACTTCCAAGCAATAGAAATGCTTACTTCATCGACTGTGGCACAACTATTGCACCATGGTTCATGGATAAGGAAGAAAGTACCTTTGCCAATTTGCCAAATTAGAAGAAAGTCAAGAACCAAAAAGTTACGCATTGCTTTGAAAAACAATAACAAGAAAGCAAACAAGTGATAAGCATTGCAAAACATAAAGTATGGTACTTGTCAAAACATATTGCAACAGTAAAATCAAGTTGTTGAAAATGAAGTGCAAAAGATGGCTATTAACATCAGATTCAACATGTTGATGTTTCCTTCCAGACTTTATAATGCACGGAACAATACCACGATTAGTTTGACGTGTTTGTAATTTTCGACACATCCAAATCTATATAAGCAAGTCTGACACAATCTAACTTGTACTGCACATACTCTCATACATGGTTGTTGGAATCCCGATTCGGATCGTAGAATCGTACGATTCTACGATTCAACTATAGTCATTCGATTCTATCTATCTACGATTCTATACGATTCTATTAATTACTTATAACTTACGAGGACTTCAAAATTGTAGATCAAACTAAATCATGTCAACAAAGGTATTAATTAATATATATTGTCATTTATTGACTGTTTATAGTGTAAACATCTATTTTCTTTAATTATTATCTTTTTTTACTTATAATATGAGTATGTTCTAATGAAAATTGACTATAATATCTTGACTATGCATGTTTGTGGAATCGTACAATTTTACGATCCGATCTTACCATTCGATTCTAAAAGCTCCTTCCAATTCATAGTAGAATCCCGATTATTATAACATAATCTCATTTGAAATAAGCTATTGACACTTTAGCCTTACATCAATGGTAGTTAATTTCAAGAATCACAATTGCTATCCACTACCAGTAGATTGATCTCACCCTGCACAGGGCGTGTGCGGGTGCTCACCCTGGGCCTTAGCCGGGCCTGGGAAGTAACATAAGATTATCGAAGTAAGACACAATGATGTCCAAATAAGATGGTGTAAACGCATACAGGAAAATAGACTCCAATTCAATATCACCCTCACCTCATATATTGCAAATTGGGCTATAACGTCAAAGGCAAGTGTTACAACAAATTGTGAATCGTTTATCTGATCACACATTTAGATAAAATCATAAAATAATAAGTACCCACAAAGAATCAAAGACTGATAATTCATTTTTGGCAGAGACCCAATTGACATAGTTAAGATTACCCTGAAATTGAGTGAGAACTAACAGAATAAACAAAGTAAATAAGTAGACAGAATATTTGGAAAGAATAAAATTTTATTTTACCTACCTGTGGAATTGGAGTGGATTTTTTTGGTGCATAAGGAGTCGCGGGAAGAGAATTGATCCCCACATTATTTGGAATCGGGTGAAATGCTCTAACCGACTACGTTATCCCTTAGTCAAGTGTTATAATCTCTCATTGAGATTATAATTCATCTTTAGCTTCATCAATTGAAGCTGAATTAGAGCATCCTTAATGGGGTAGTTGAGAAAATCTCAATTGAGTTGAGATTTTGTTGAGATTAAAAAAACTTCTTAATGGGTAAATTGAGAAATCTCAACAATTGAGATTTTCCCAAAAATCTCAACCAACCGAGAATTCTTTGAGAATTCTCAAGCAAAGTGAGGTGGGAGAGAGAGCCATTGAGAGAGTGCCAAGTAGGATAGATAAAATATACAAACTTTTCATATTTTTCAAATCTAAATATCATTAAAATTATAATTTAAAAAATTATAAAAAATATATTACCATGTACGATTTTTTATACTCTTCAAATTGATATGCATATTGACATATATCTAAACACTTTATTTTTTGATAAATTATACCAAAATAAAAGAAATAAGAGAATTGAGAATTTTGTAAAAGATCATTGTTAAGAAGTGAAACAATTCTCAATTTTAAAAACTCAATTGGGTGATATGGAGGAGAGAGAAATGTGAAAAAGAAGATTGAGAATTTTGGTTTTATCTCAACATCAAGGATGCTCTTAGCTCACAGAGAGACAGAGAAATAAAGAAGAGAAGAGAGAGAATTTCATACTAAGAGAAGAGAGGGAAAATGAAGAATATTTTGTGTTAGTTATTACAATGAGAGAGAAAGAGTATTTATATCTCTTAGTCTAAGATGCCAACAAGGCAGATTATTGTTATAACAGAAAACTAGTTTAGCTAAGTTGTTGAACCTGTTATGGTCTAGGTTTAGCTGGAATCTTTGACTTGTGTAGCTCATTATCTCCAATACCCCCCTCAAGCTTGGCAAGGATGAAGAATGAATCAGTCCAAGCTTGGATAAGAGATGTGAGAGCTGAGAAGAAGGCAAAATCTTGGTAAATAAATCAGCTAGCTGCTGGTTGCTGGGCATGTAATGAACTTCAAGGAGCCCTTCAAGTATCTTGTCTCTAGTAAAATGGCAATCAATCTCAATGTGCTTAGTCCTCTCGTGGAAAACAGGATTATGAGCTATATGGATAGCACTTTGGTTATCACAGTAGAGGGAAACAGGGTTGAGATGTTGAATACCCAACTCTTCAAGTAACCAGACTAACCAAGTGATTTCTGATGCAGCATTGGCCATAGCTCGGTATTCAGCCTCGGAAGAAGATCTGGAGACTGTAGACTGCTTTTTGCTCTTCCAACTAATAGGGGAGGATCCAAGTAAAATAACATAGCCTGAGATAGACTTTCGGGAATTAGGGCAGGCCCCCCAATCACTGTCAGTGTATGCTTGCAAAGAGAGTTGATCAGTAGCTTGGAGGAAAATGCCTTGACCAATGGTGGAAGAGAGATACTTAAGAGCATGAACAAGAGCATTGTAATGAGCAACTCCAGGGGAATGCATGAATTGGCTAAGAGTCTAAACAGTGTAACTGAGATCAGGTCTGGTATTGGTTAAAAAATTCAGCTTGCCAACAATACTTCTATAAAACTCAGGATCATGATAAAGGGGACCATCATCTGCTAGGAGCTTCAAATTGAGAGGAAGAGGGGTTGCAACAGGTTTAGAAGGAGGGAGTTTAGCAAATTGAAGCAATTCCTTAGTGAACTTATGCTGAGTCAAAGTGATCCCATTGGATGTATATCCTACTTCAATGCCAAGGAAAAAATGCAGCTTGCCCAAATCCTTGATACTGAAGACATGATCAAGATGGTTTTTAAGAGCAGTGATAGAAGAAGGATTAGTGCCTGTAAGGATAATGTCATCCACATAAACTGCTGCAACTGTCAAATGGCCTGCAGATTTCTTAAGAAAGAGAGAATAGTCATGCTTAGACTGAACAAAACCCTGATGAGAGAGCTCAGAGATGAGTTTTGCAAACCATTGTCTCGAAGCTTGTTTGAGGCCATAAAGAGATTTTTTAAGTCTACAAACAAGGTTGGAGGAATTAGGAACACCCTCAGGAAGCTTCATGTACACTTCTTCATGGAGATCACCATGTAGGAAGGCATTGTTCACATCAAGTAGAAAGATGTCCCAACCCTTAGAAGCAGCCACAGAAAGAATAGCTCTCACAGTTGTCATTTTGACAACAGGTGAGAAAGTCTCTTGATAGTCTATGCCATATTTCTGAGTAAAACCCTTGGCCACAAGTCTGGCTTTATATCGTTCCAAGCTACCATCAGATTTGAGCTTGACTTTGTAAACCCATTTACAACCAATAGGCTTCTTTCCAGGAGGAAGTGGAACAATATCCCATGTGTGGTTATTAGTGAGAGATTTAAGTTTTGTATCCATAGCAGCAAGCCAATGAGAATGAAGAGAAGCTTCTGTTTAAGATTGAGGCTCATGAAAAGATGAAAGAGAAGAGAGTAAAAGATGATGAGGGGTAGGTAATTTGTCAAGATGAACAAAGTTACACCAATGGGAAGATAAATGAGCAGCTTTGGCTTTGTGAGAAGGAAGTGTGAGGTAAAAGTCTTGAAAATGAGAAGGGAATTTAGTAGGTCTAGTAGATTGTCTAGGAATATGTGAGGGAGGAGAAGGTGAATAGGAAGAGGAAGAAGAATGAGAAGGGGAAGAAGAATAGAAGGTGGGAGAAGAAGTGGGATTGAAAGGTGGGGAAGAGAAATGGGATGAAGATGATGGAGTCGATGGAGAAGAAGGAGAATGAGAAGGAATAGAAGTCAAAGGCAAAGGTGATGGAGGGGTGGGAGGAATATGAAAGACATCAGGAAGGTCAAAAGAAAGAAAAGGTGTAGAAGAGGTAGAAGAAGAACAAAGAAAGGAAGAGGAGAAGAATGAGGCTTTTTAGAGAAATGAAAAGGGAAATGAGATTCATGAAAGATAATGTCCCTTGTAACCTGAATTTTGTTGGTTTGAAGATTGAGAACTTTGTAAGCCTTTTGATTAGGAGGATAACCAATAAACACACAAGCTTGTGCTCTAGGAGCAAACTTAGATCTTTGTTGCTTCAAGGTAGAAACATAGCATAAGCAACCAAAAGTTCTAAGATGATCCAAGGTTGGAGGAGAACCATATAATTTATGAAAAGGAGATGCATAATTTAAGGATTTCAAAGGTAACCTGTTGATGATATGAGCTGCAGTGAGGATGCATTCACCCCAATAAGAAGGAGGCAAGTTGGATTGAAAAAAAATGATCTGGCAGTTTCAAGCAAATGCCTATGCTTTCTTTCCACAACTCCATTTTGTTGTGGTGTTTCAGCACAACTCTTTTGAGAAATGATCCGTTTAGATAAATAGAATTGCAAAAGTGAACCTTCAGTGAGTTCTTTGGAATTGTCAGATCTAACAACAAGAACTGGCAAAGAGAACTGTGTAGCAACATAAGCAACAAAATCTTGAATGACTTTAATAGCATCAGATTTATACTTGAGGAAATGAACCCATGTACACCTCGAGAAATCATCGACAATAGTAAGAAATAGCCTACAACCAGTGTGTGTAGGTATGTGATAAGGACCCCAAATATCTACATGAATCAATTCAAAAATCTTAGTGGTTTTAATAGAACTAAGTGGAAATGGTAGTCTAGTTTGTTTGGCAGCTGGACAAACTTGACATATAGACTCAGAAACTCCACTAGTATCAATATGAGGTTTGAGGAGATTAAGTTGACTAAAAGGTAAATGACCTAATCTCAAGTGCCACAGTTTAGCTAGCTTATTACAAGATGAAGAAACACTAGCATTAACAACAGAAGTAGAAGTTGCTGCAGACTCGTCATGAAGAGGAGAAAGAGACTCAGAGCAATAAAGACCTTGCTTCACTTTACCAAGATGCTGTGGATGGGTCAACTTGGGCCCCTGTATTAGGCAAGAACTATGAGTGAATGTAACTGCAACATCCATATCTAAGCACAACTTGTGAATAGAAATGAGATTGAAGTGAAAATTAGGAACATATAAAACATCTTTAAGAATAATGTGATCATTAAGATGAATTGTTCCAATGTGAGTGATTGGAACTTGTCTTCCATCAGGAATGGTGATAGTAGCAACAGCATCAGAGACAATAGTATATGATTCAAAGAGAGAAAGATCATGTGAAATGTGGTCTGTGGCACCATTGTCAAGAATCCAATCAGAGGTGAAAGCAGAAAATAAACAAAGAGTACCTGCCAGGAAAGCATTGGCATACTTAGGCTAAAAGTGTTGTTGTTGATCTGAACTTTCAGAAGTATAATCAACACTATTCTGCTTTCCTAGCAAATTCATCAGTTGCTTATACTGATCAACAGTTAATGTGGTGTTAACACCTTCACAATCTTGAGACATTTCATTAGAACTGTGAGCAGAATGATCATGTTCCTCAGAATTCTGCACCATATTAGCAGATTTATTCTCTTTATTCCAAGAAGGTGGGAAACCATGAAGTTTATAACACCTATCCACTCCATGGCCAGCTACTTTACAATAGTCACAAAACCAACCAGAAGGTTTCTTGGTAGGGGCCACAGATTTTTGATTCCCAGGATGAGGAGGTTTATAAGGCTGATGAGGAGTTTTTCTATCTGAAAATCTTCTTCTGTCAAAAGCTAAAGCAAGAGGCTCTTGAACATTAACACTACTTACTTCCTTATGCTTCTCTTCTTGCATGCAAATCCTATAAGCAGTTGTGATAGAAGGTAATGGATCCATCATCAAAATATTGGTTCTAACCATCCCAAAATCATCATTAAGTTTCATCAAGAACATCATTAATCTTTTGGTTTGCTGAGATTATTGTAGTTTTTGTGCCAACAAACAACTACAGTTTGTGCAAGTACACAAAGGCAAAGGATCAATGCTATCCATCTCATCCCAAATAGCTTTGATCTTAGTGAAGAAACTGGAAATGGACTCAGTTCTTTCTTGACGCAACTCAGACAGAGATTCTTCTAAAGAGAACTGTTGTGTAGTAGAAGTATGTCTAAACCTTTCCTCCAAATCCTTCCAAAGGTCACCAGCAGTTTTACAAAACCATACACTTCTAGCAACATTCTTATCCAAAGAGAACAACAACCAGCCTAGAACTAGATCATTACACCTCTGCCAAGCCTTGTATTTCTCATCAGTAGGTGGTGGACATCTCAAACTTTCATCAACAAAACCTAGTTTGTTTCTAGAGGATAACCCTAGCAAAATGGATCTCTTCCAATTATTGAATCCTTTTCCATCAAACAGTTCATGTGTGAGTTTAGTGTTGCTACTATCAGCAGGATGAATATAATAGGGACTACCAAGCACAACAGTTGGATCAATAGGTGTGGTATGAGCTGTAGAAGAGTCAGAACCAGAAGTCATTTTTCACAAACAATAACAACAAGAAGATACAGAATACAACAATTGCACAGCTGCTCACGAACAACAATCAACAATCAATAATCCAGAGAAGAACTGATTTAACACTTCACATATCAATTCCAGACTCCAAATTCAAAACAATAAATCGCACAATTTCTCACAACAGCAAATCAACGGAAATACGCAGCATCAAGCAAATCGCACAATTTCTCAATTAACAATCAATCGCAACATCAAATTGATTGTTAATAATGTTTCAATCAACAAATCCTCAGCTATTCGTGATTCCAGCACAATCGAGACAGAAATTTGACTTACAGAACAGATTTCAACTAAGAAATCGAAAGAATTCGCAGACGAAACGCCAATTTGCAGAAAAAAAACGCGGAATTTTGTTCAGGATCTAACTTGAATGCTCTGATACCATGTTATAATCTCTCATTGAGATTATAATTCATCTTTAGCTTCATCAATTGAAGCTGAATTAGCTCATAGAGAGACAGAGAAATAAAGAAGAGAAGAGAGAGAATTTCATACTAAGAGAAGAGAGGGAAAATGAAGAATATTTCTGTGTTAGTTATTACAATGAGAGAGAAAGAGTATTTATATCTCTTAGTCTAAGATGCCAACAAGGCAGATTATTGTTATAGCAGAAAACTAGTTTAGCTAAGTTGTTGAAGCTGT
This sequence comes from Patellifolia procumbens, assembly GCA_947645195.1. NCBI lineage: Eukaryota > Viridiplantae > Streptophyta > Magnoliopsida > Caryophyllales > Amaranthaceae > Patellifolia > Patellifolia procumbens. The sequence continues at coordinate 123,853 of CANSGD010001128.1, forward strand.
TATGGTCTAGGTTTAGCTGGAATCTTTGACTTGTGTAGCTCATTATCTCCAATATCAAGTGGGAGTGGGACCAGAGTGTGATCATTGATAACTATTGAGAGGGTCAAAAAGGTGGCAAGGTTTAACACTTGAGAAGGGAAGAAAAAGCCGAAGAGGAAGATGACCTCATAGACTCAGGAAATGTGCTGAACTGAGTAATGGCAATGAGCCTCAAAAATAGTGTACAACATTGGCCTAACTTATTGAATTTAGATATAAAGCCCAAACATTGGTTTTTGAAGTCCATGTTGGAAGTTTGGAACTATTAAGGGCCTGTTTGGTTCACTGAACTGGAATGGATTGGTATGGATGTCCATATCAGGGTGGAATGGATTCTAAACCCCATACCAGCTTCAAACCGTTTGGTTCAAACCTGTAATGGATTTTTTATCCATTCCTACTGTTTGGTTCACTCTTGGAATGGATCATATGTTTAGTTTTTTTTTTAATATAATTGTACCAACTCTCTATATATATTATATAATACGATTATATACGATATAATATATAATAATAATAATAATATATATATATATACATACATTTTTTTTAAAACAAGTACAAATATGAGACTAAGACTAAAAAACATATACTTCCTCCGTTTTTTTTAGTTGACACGTTTTGACTTTTGACACTATTCACATAATCTACTTTGACTATCTTTTGTGATTTATACATAAAAGAAAATATAGTCATGTGGAGTCTTGTTAGATTCGTCTCATTATATATTTTCAAAATATCATATTTTTATAATTTTTACTCATCAATTTTCCAAGATAAAAGTGATTGAAATTACGCGTTGGCAAACGTGATAAAAGAAACAGGTCAACTAATAAAAAACGGAGGAAGTATATAACTACAATAAAGACAAAAGGGAAAAAACACAAAAATTCAGATAAGAAAAAGTAAAATTAAATTGTTCTACAAATCCTTCGTGAAAATAAAACACCAAGCTTCTGGGAAAAGGTAGTAACTTCTGTGAAACTCCATCAGCTTCAGCACCACGCTTGGCAACCTGCAAATCATAAAATTTTCTAACGTTTCTTCTTACTTCTTAGCGACTCTTCAAATCCGAACCACTGACAACGAGAAACAGCGCCTAGCAGCGGGGCAATGGTCTTCATCTTCGGTGGTGTCAGTGGTCGGCGCTTGGTGGTCGGCGGCGTTTCTCGACAATCAATGGTCAAGGTCTGTAAGATAGTCTCCCCTTCCATAGTTTGATACTTGAGGGAATGGAGTTAGAAACTTAGGGGGGATGGGAGAATGAGATTCTAGGGGGATGGGGTGGAAATAGAATCCATAGGGTATGAGATTTTACCCTAAAAATACCCAACCAAACAATGGAATGGATGTCATTTCATTCCATACCATTAAAAAAACCCCAACCAAACACCCCCTAAGTCTTTTTCCAAGTTGGTATATTGTGCCATCTTGCAACTTTTTTTTTCTAGATAATTGGAGTGCTCAAACCAGTTTAATTGAAATACTTAATATGGAAGTTTCTATGATTTTTAATTTAGACTCAAAGCTAAGGATGTTATTCTATCTGATATGACATGGAATCTCCAGTATTGACGGCTATACTTCCCCTTCAAATCTACTCTAAAATAGAAGGGATTCCTCCACAGTCACAACCATACAAAGATACCCTGTATTGGGGCCTCACTTCCGCAATAAAATTTATACTACATCCGTTCTTTTTAGTTGCAATGTTTCTTTGAAAAACGGAAACCAATGCAAAAATTTTAATGTTGTATTAGGTAAATGTTTGGGTATATAATTAAGGAGAGTGGGGACCATTGGGTATAATAAATGAGTAAAAAGAAAGAGAGAGAAATATGGGGGACCACAAAAAAAGTGACGGCATTTTGGGGAAATTGTTGCTTCCTCAAATCAGTTGCCACCAAATGAGTAGCCAAATTTTTTCACCCAACAAAAGAGGAGCCAAATTTTTTTGGTTTCCCTCTAAAACTTCCCCGTTCCATTCCCTGCTTCATTTGTCATCAACATTACAAACTCTCTCTTCTATAAATAGAGTCAATGAAGAGAGAGTCTTCCCAACAAAAAAAGCACACATTGTTCATGAATTAGTCAGTTAATTACATCTCCATAATTCACTACACACACAAGCACATTAACTAAATTGTTCACTAATTAATTACACTTCCATAAAATCAACCAAAAAAAAATTGGGCAGCCACTATTGTCTCTCCAAAAAAAACAGCTTCAATAGATGACACACTTCATGGAAGATGATGATGAGCTTGGTCTTCAATGGTGGATGGATGGCTACGAGGAATGTAGCAACCACATCAATATGGTGCATCAACAGGATGAAGGCCAACAGCAAGAAGAACATGAACAAGTACATCAACAGCATGATATTCAGGTAAGCAAAAAAAAACAGAACTGAGTTTGGAAACAAGAAGAAAGATTGTTGATGAGCTTTTATTTAGGAAAAATTGTGAATAACCACCTACACGATACACCTATTTCAAAATAACCACCCCATTTTTGTTTGTGTTTAAATAACCACCTCTCATTTCCTTAACTTTTTTCAAATATCCACCTGCTAACGGAATTTTCTAACGCCGTTAAGTGTGATGCCCAAATTCTTACTAAATTATCCTAACTCCCTCCAATATTTCACTAATTACCTTACTAATCTATAATTTGACTAGTCAAATCATGATTAACATTTTAAAAATATTTTTTTATTCAATTATACAATTTTTTAAACTATATATTATTGATATATGACACGATCATGGACACAAATTTCGAGACAATATTTAATCGCGTTTTTAATACTCAAAACGACGTTTTTTCGAAAAACGGACACCACCGTATGTCCTATATGGGCACGAATTTTGAGATTCCCTACGAAACGAGTACTTACAAGCCGGCTTTTCAGGCACGTAATTCGAGACGCCTTTTTCGGACGGAATACAAAGTTTTTTTCGAAAAACGGACACCGGCTTGTAGGTACGGCGGTGTCCGTTTTTCGAAAAAACGTGTTCCATCCAAAAAAATTGTCTCGAGTACGTGCCTGAAAATCCGGCTTGTAGGTACTCGTTTCGTAGGGAATCTCAAAATTCGTGCCCATAAAGGGCGTATGGTGGTGTCCGTTTTTCGAAAAAATGTCGTCTTGAGTATTAAAAACGCGATTAAATATTGTCTCGAAATTTGTGTCCATTACGGTGTCATATATTAAAAAAATGAATAAAAAAAGATTTTTAAAATGTTAATTATGATTTGACCAGTCAAATTATAGATTAGTAAGGTAATTAGTGAAATTTTGGAGGGAGTTAAAAAAATTGAGCCCTAAAACCAACGGTGTTAAGATTTTCTGTTAAGAGGTGGATATTTCAAAACGTGGACATAAGTAGAGGTGGTTATTTAAATGCAAAACAATTTGGGGTGGTTATTTTGAAATTGGTGTATCAGACAGGTGGGTATTCACAATTTATCCTTTTATTTACTGAGGCTAATGGGAAAATACCAAGGGGAAAAACAGAAATTGCATCTAAATTTGGGATTCATTTTACTACATTGTACAGAATATGGAAAGATGCACAAAAACAAAGAAGTTTAGGCAATGCTATAGATGTTAGGGCAAAAAAACAAGGAAGGGTTGGTAGAAAACCCATTGAATTTCAAGAGGATTGGCTTCAGTCAATGCCTTTACATAAGAGGACAACACTTAGACCAGCAGCAGGAGCACTAAAATGTTCCCAATCCACAGTTTGGAAAATGGTGAAGAAAGGCAGATTGAGGACTCATACAAGTACCAACCACCCACTACTAACAGACAAACATAAAATAGACAGGATGCTTTGGGTATTGAAACACATTGAACCACATTTAACCACAACCCAGAAATGAGCCTGCTAGATTTGTGAACATGCATAACATTATACACATAGATGAAAAATGGTTTTATCTAAATCCAGACATGAGGAGGTTCTATTTACTCCCACATGAGGAAGATCCATATAGGTGTCAACAATCAAGGAGGTTCAAGGTGAAAGCAATGTTTTTGACAGCCACATCATGGCCTATGAAAGATGAAAATGGGGCATGCTACATGATGGGAAGTTTGGGATTTTTCCTTTTGTGAAGAGGGTTGCAGCTAAGAACAGAAGTAAAAACAGAGAGGCAGGCACTCTTGAAACAAAAGCAATTGAAAGTGTCACCAAAGAAGTCATCAGGGACATGATTATCAATCAAGTCATACCATCTATCATGAAATGTTGGCCAATAGGGGTATCTAAGGTTATATACATTCAACAAGATAATGCAAGACCCCATATACAGCCTAATAATCCGGCTTTCATTGCTGCTGCCAATGCAAATGGTTTCAATATTCAACTAATATGTCAACCAGCTCAAAGTCCAGATCTTAATGTTTTAGATTTAGGTTTTTTTCAGTTATACAAGCATTACAGTATAAGTCATTTCCTAAGAACCTAGAAGACCTGGTCACCAAAGTGCAAGATGCTTATGATTTTTTTGATCCATAAGTGTTAAAGTATACATGGTTGCGGCTACAATATGTGATGTTGGAGATCCTAAAAGTAAAGGGAGGGAACAATTACAAACTCCCTCACCATGGTAAAAGGAGGTTAGAAAGGCTTGGGTTATTACCAGAAAGTGTCCCTGTTGATCAAGTTGTAGTGGATGAGGTAGTCAAATATTTGAATGAAAGGTTTGTTAGTGTGGGTGAAGATATTGACTTCATAGATGGAGAACTACAGTGAAAACTGCTACAAAGGAAGTTAGGATGTTGTTTTTTGGGTATATAAACATTTTGTGAATCATATTTAGGATCTAGTTTTTTGGTATATACACAGTGAATGGCAAGACTGCTAAACAAACCTAGGTTAAACACAATAAGAGTTCATCCTTTTTTGAAATTGTAAGAAGTAGAAATCTTTAATAGTTAGGGAAAGGACAAGGTTTGTAAGCAGTCATGTTTAGAAAGACATTAAAACTGAATATGAAATGGAAGAAACTTTTTGGTTTTAGTTTACTTGCTTTTAATTATTATTAGTTGAGCTTTGTGGCATACAAGTTAATAGTCGCAGTGCTAAGTTATCAAAAACATCATGTGACTTCTTTGCATCCATCAGGGATTTTTTTAAACTCAAATTAGAAGTAGGGTTAGTTTCCTCAACATAATGGTAATGTAACCAAGTATGGAGCTATATCACTCCCTAATTCTTAGAGTTACTAAGTTGAGTCCCTTCATCATATGGATGCTTAGGTGACAACAAAAGGGGGACGCATAATCAAACTTAAAGCATCATGAAAACAAGAGTGGTGCTGCCTATCATTGATACTAGGTGTTCATTAGCATGCTTAACATCATTAGCCAATTCCTCTTAAAAATAGGGACTCAATGGTGAACAACATAATCATCTTAAATATCACATCATCATGTTTGATCAAACAACCGCCATAATCACATAAGTGAACAAAAATGCCTTTGAGGCAGCAGCACCAGCAGTTACATGATTTAAGTCAAGCAACATAATCACAGAAGTGAACAATATAAGCCTTTGAGGCAGCATCACCAGCAATTACATGACTTAAGTCAAGCAACAACAACAACATCATAGGCACATGTAAGGCAACCAACAACAACAGCATCACAGGAGACTCGTTTTAAAAATGATGACAATATAAACAAGAAGCAGGAAGAACAAGACACATAACCAAACAAACAGGGGAGTTCATAGAAAACAAAACCTCAACGAGAAGAATTTACTCTCATTAAAAGGAAGCAATGAATATCAGGATCAAGCTATGAACTAGTGCAGGAACTCATTGGGATGTTTGGTTGAGCCTCAAGACCATCATCATAATCCTCCACAAGTTTAAAAAGCCTCAAGTTGTCAAACTCATCATCCTCAACAAACAAATCATGCTCCCTACCAGGAACAAGACCGTCAACCATGAAGTAACCATCAACATACAATTCCTTCTTCACCTTCACCTTTCCTTTCCCCTTATTTTCTTCATCCTTCTCTTCTCCTTTCCCCTTTTTTCCTCTTTCCTTCACCCCAGAAATGCAGAGTTCCTCTAACTTCCCCTTCCCTTTGTTCTTCCAACCAGTAGGTGGTTCTTGTGCTGCAAGTGCACAGACAATTGTGCGGTGAGGGGTAGTAGGAGGAAGGGGGGTGGAGAGAGAAAAGCTAACTCTTTTCTTCCCAGATCTGTTCCTTTTGGACTCAGACATAACAACCTCCTTTCGAACAACCTTCTCTTTCCCAGATCTAAGGCAATCTGGTTCCTCTTCAACATTCTCTTCCTTCACAACAAACTGGACCTTCTCCTTACCCTTTGATTTTGGATTTCGCGAAACAGGAAAAGCCAAAGCCCTAGCAACCCTCATCTTCTGCCTATCATCGAAATCATCACAATCTTGAACAACCCTTTCGAAAGCGTTTAGGGCATAGGGTTTCATAAGTTTCTTTGCAGTTCCATTTTTGTAAATCCTTTTTGTCCAAGGAGAATCATTCTTAAAGCTTTCCATAATTTTGAATATAATTCCAAATTCGAAATCATATTCTGTATCAAAGAACGCGTCTTCCAAAGGGGTCAAATCTGGGCAATACATTTTGTTGGGACTCATGTCGAAGGTTTTGTGCGAGAATGAGAAGGAAGAGGAGGAATAGAAGGAACAAGAGTCAAAGATGAGAATATCTGGAAAGAAAAAAGGAGAGGGATGTGAAGAAAATTGAGAGGAAAGTGAAGAAAGATGGAGAAGCAGATCTAGGGTTTGGTAGAGAAGATGAAGAACAATGAAGAACAGGGAGATTGATCTGGAAAATGACGAGAAATGAAGGGGTGGGGGGTTTAATTGGGGTGTTTTCAAAAACATTAAATGTGGTTGGTTAGGGTATTGATGATTTTTTGGTGGGAGTAATTAAGTAAAGTGTAGATTTTAATTAGATTGTAATGAGGATGCTAGGTTATGTTAGTTATACTTAGTAATGGTAAAATAGTAATTTCATAGGGTTTTTAAAAACTAAATAAGGAAAGAAAAAGAAACATTGCAACCTTTGGGAAAATTCCATTTTAGGAAACCATTGCACCTAAAAAAGAACGGAGGTAGTAATTAATTATTGGATTTTTTGTTCGTAACTACCCACATTTATAGCTCATTTGTGAAAAATTACCCAGTTTCAAAAAAATGTAAAATAACTACCTACATTTCTAAAAAAAGTGTGGTATCACTACCTTCTTCATATTTCCGTCCAAAAAACTAACGGAAGGCGTTAGTGGGGCCCACAATCCAACCTTTCCCTCCCATTTTAACATGAAATTAGCCTAGTATCCTCCTCTTTCAACTAAATCAGTTTCTCTCACTCTTCACTTCACCCATCCAACTTCATCTTTTTTTCTTGCAATTTCAACGCAGCCATCTATCTCAATCTTCCATTTTTTTCTCAGCAACAACCTTCCAATCTTGAAGCCTGTAAACCTCTGAACTAAGTAACATAATTTCTTGCTCTATCAACTTCTTCTGCAGTACAACATCATTTATAACAACTCTCTGCCACTCTTCTTGCTCTTCATCAACCCAATTGAAAAAGCCACAACCTTTTTTTTCTCGATGAATGTCTGAGAACTTGCAGGCATAAAACTTTCTTCGCGGGTTTGTATGAGTCCAAGAAGTTAGGATTTTTGATGGAATTCCACACTTACATTTCACAACATTGCAATTAACCAAAAACAATCAGAAATTCAAAATTAGGGTTTCAAATTTCACGAACTGTTTAAAAGAACGAATTCAAATTTAGGGTTTCGAATCTTACCTTAGCAATTTGTTGTTTCCAGACATTAGAGCTTGAATTTCACTTTTGGGGTTCTTCAATTTGAAGCTAAGAAGAAGATGATGAAGACAGAGACACATGAAATATATTAGAGCTCAATTATGACGTTGGAGCAGTTGTCAGTAGTTATAAATAGGTTGGATGGTGGGCCCCACTAACGCCTTCCGTTAGTTTTTTGGACGGAAATGTGAAGAAGGTAGTGATACCAAATTTTTTTTAGAAATGTAGGTAGTTATTTTACATCTTTTTGAAACAGGGTAGTTTTTCACAAATGAGCTATAAATGTGGGTAGTTCCCAACAAAAAATCCTTAATTATTCACATGTGTAGCCCATAGCCCCACCTTCTTTCAATCTCTAAAATGGTTGTATGCTCGAATTTGGAACATAGACATTCATCCGAAAATAAAAGTCTTTATTTGGCAATTTCTTCATAATGGATTACGCACACTGAATAATCTCGAATGCATAAAACTTCAAGTTCCTCCTAATGCCCCCTATGTCGGACATCGACAGAAATCATAAACCACTTATTTATGTCTTGTGTCGATACACGTACTCGCTAGTATCATCCATGATTATAAATATCCTTTAAACACCAATCTCAAATGCCCCTCTCCACAACGTGTTTACTTTGATCAAAGACCTTAACAAACAGACGTTGTCCAAATTCTTTTTGCTACTATGGAGCCTTTGAAAGGAAAGAAATTTAATCATATCCCAAAACAAAACTTTCCATATTAATCGAATTCTTCATAGAGCTAAATACTCAATATCTAAATGAAATTTGCACAATTCTATTAACACTAACTCATCCTTCCACAAACTCTACCCCTCATAGGTCACCAAATACAATTCGAGTATGCCTGGAGACCTCCTGCCCCCAACTTTATTAAGCTCGATTTGGACGGCTCATCTGATCAAGCCTCTATTTTTGCTGGAGTTATCCTTCATTCATCTACTAGATAAAGGTTGGATATCTTCCCCTCTAATTGTTGAATCTATAACCCTTCATAATGGGTTGATTCAAGGCCAAAGTATTGAATTCAAAGATCTTGTTATAGAAGGAGACAACCTCATCTCCAGTAATGTGCTACAAGGAAGTTTGAGACTCCCTATCGTGTATATTCAAACGCTTATATCTGACATGCGTCACCTATTCATCTATTTCTACTCAACTTAATTGCATCATTTTTTAGAAAAACAAATTCAGTGGCAAACTACCATTCTAAGCGAGGGCATCACATTACAACAAAAAGGCAGACATTTGATGTTCTTGAAGATCCTACATTATATCATTTTTCTTTATTAGATATCTCAAAGTTCACCCTTGGAAGAAAGTCCCCTAAGAGTTTCTTGTACCTCATTAAAAAAACATCTTAAAATATCCCAACATGAAATACTCCCTCCGTTTCTTTTTGTTTGTCCTAATCTCCGTTTTTGTCTTTGTTTTTGTTATCCTACTTATCATTTTTCCTTTTTTGTTATATAATTTTTCACCATTTTATGTTTTTAACCATACTTTTTCACTCATTGGTCTCATTTGTATCTCCTAAATTTGGTCAACTTTTAAAACATGCATTATCGTCCACTAGCTAACAAAGTGCCAAAAAATTCATCATCTTCAAATACAATAAGGTCCAATATACTGCATCCGTAACGATTTAATGGCAACAATTGGTTTTGTACGCATTTTAAAGATGATATTTAAGGATGTAAATGAATAAATTAAACAAAATTTTTTTAAGATTAGTAACCTTTAATCTCATTCTTGATTGTGTTGAACCTTTTTGATTAATTTGTTTATTTACATCCTTAAACCACTTTCTTAAAATGTGTGAAAAACCAATTGTTGCTATTAAACCGTGACGGAAGGAGTACTAACATAACAGACATGCATTTATAGGTTATCCTCTACCTATAGCTTCCACAATTCCACAATTCCACATATAGGAGATCTATTCACTATATGTCATTCAGTCATGTATGGCACAAAACGCATGCCTTTATAGTATATCCCTGTACCCATTTTGTGGCCTTAGAGCATCACCACTCATGAACAAAAAAAACACATCATCCCTCTCTTTCTACCACTTTCTCACTCATCCCAAAATTTTTATTATGTTTTATGATCAATTTGATCAAAAGCACCCCACTCATGATCAATCAATTACTTATGTATCTAAAAATTAAAAAATTCAAAAGTATATAAAAATATAGCAAAGTGGGTGTCTATTTATAGATCTCAAGAAAATATAACCGTTAGTATTTTTTATAAATTTTGTTACTTTGTAGATTGGCAGATATTTTATTTTGTAGTTTTAAACAAAAAACTGTTGTCACATGTCACTGTGTGATTGAGCCAGTTTTTGCTTTTCTCATGAACTAGTTGATCACAATGTGATCTACTTTCACTCATGAGTGTAGGCCACTTTTTTTTTGTTAATGCCTTATGATCTATTCTTATGATCAAATTGATCATGAGTGTAGTTGCTCTTACTACTTTGGCTTGATCTAATATGGTAAACGTACACCTATTGACCTATGATATTTGCCAATAACTTGAGGAAGCTGACACGGGTTTCAAAAATTTCAATGGTTTTGACCATGGCGTTTGGTTACTAGTCTTTAATTTGGCCAACAAGTAGTTATACATAATTTTTGTATAACTTTTATTAATATTATAATATAAATAGATTTATAGTTACGATAAACGGTTACAATAAAAAAAAGTAGTTATAACAATGTGAATAATAACAAAGAATATCTTTAATTTTATTCTATAAAATTATTTTTATAATCATTTTTATAATCAATCAAGGATATCATTTGAAGATATAGTATCCATGAAGCTTTTAAATGAGAGCATGACATGTATCATTGTTGGTTTTTATTTCAGTACAATCTAATAGATAGATAGATGGAAAGATACATACAAAAATATACTAAGTCTTATGGGGCATTCTTTTGACCTTGACAAAGAACAGCTCGTCTTGCGAGAGACCGCCTAATTTTAAGTTAAAATTAGGCAGGCCCAATAGCTAATCAGCCACGCGTCACATTAAACAACCCACCCACTCGTAGTAACTTTGTTTCAATTAGTGACTATTATATGTCAATTGGTGACCGTTATATGTCTATTAGTGACCATTATATGCCAAATGTCAATAAGTGACCGTTAAATCATAAGTTTGTTTACTATGTTAGTAAAATACTAGTTATTTTTCATTTAGGCATTAGTTTAATATATTTGGTGTCTAATTCTAGGCATTTAATACTTAACTTTGTCTTCCATTGAAACATAAGATACTTAAATAACATACGTCAATAAGGGGACTACTTTAATCCATTAAGTCACTAATTCAATCCATTTAGAGCCTAATTTAAATTCAAGTGAGATAAAATTCAACTTAATAGTAAAAACATAGGAAAAATTGTTTTTAATAATTTAACCTTTATGTCATCTTCTGATATTAAGTTAACCTTTGAATTATTTTAAAATAAGTCAAACTTGTATACCATTTAAATTTGATTAGGTTGGTTTACCTCCAACTTGTTTGACCTGTAAGTAAAATACATTGACCCACCCAACTCCCTCTAACCCACTTTCACTTTCTTTTTGTCACTTTGTCTTATCCACTACTCTGGTCTCTGGTCTCCTCTCCATTGCTTACTCCCTCTCATTCTCAAATGAGTTAAAGCTGAAAAAGGTTAAGGCACCGTAGGGTTGGGTTTTGAGGGGGGGAAAGTAACAGAAAAATGCACAATTAGGCTCCACCACCAACAAACCCTTGTAAAAACCCTTATTTTGTTTCTTGTACTTGTATACTCCATTTTATTTCTACCATTTTCCACCTTCATTCTTCACTTTCTCTCTCTTTCCTACAGTATTCTCACTTCATCACTTAAGACACTCCCCAGGTCAATTTTAAGCTTCGGCATCAAATGGACGACGAGGAGACGATGGAAACCACCATCATCACCGACATCGGCGAGAAGAAGCAATTGTTGAAGATCGATTTCACGGAGCTTTTCGGCGATGCTCCTGACGAACCGGAAACTAATATCATCGTCGTACCAACCAATCAACGGCACCAGGAGGAGATAAAATCACCTAGGGGAGATTCCAAGAATGATTCTACCGGGGCGGAAGATTTATCAATCAAGTTAGAGGCTGAATTGAAAATCATGATTGATAGAATGTCTAAAACCTTACCTACATTGGAAGGTAGATTGAAAGATAAAGGTGCTCAACTTAAGGACAAAATTCAGTCTTGTACGGATGTATTGGAACGCCTTTCTAAAGAGGTCTCGTTTTGCCTCTTCTCTTGTATTTTTAGCTTTGTCTGTAGTCAGGCAAGAAGAAGATGATGAAGTGCGGAACACTAATGACCGGCGAACTGATCCAAAGAAAATCAATTTGTATAAGTATTGCTTCAATTGATGATGGTATTGGTTGGTCAGTAATGGCGAGGTCGAGAAGTATGAAAATGGAGGAAGGTTGATGAGAAAGGGCAAAAATGGAGGTGGCTGGAAATATGGAAGGAGGAGAGGTTAGGAGAAAATCAGAAAATAAAAAGGAAAATGCAATTAATAGGCAACATTAAACAACATGACCTGTTGTTACCTGATATTGTAGGTCACAATATAAGCCAACCTAATTAAATTTAAGTGGCATACAAGTTTAACTTGTTTTTGAATAATCCAAAGGTTAACTTAATATTAGAATATGGCTTAAAGGTTAACTTATTTAAAACAATTTTTCCTATTATGGGATAATTCCTAATTTAATCCATTTCAGCACCACTTTAATCCAATTTTAGAGTACTTTAACTTAATAACAAACTAAAAAATTATATAGAACAAATTAACATTATAGTAAACATATAACTTGAAAAACTTAATCTAAATGGTCAAAGGTTTAATCCCTAATCTAAACTCTAACCCTAAATTACAAACACAACTCAACTCATTACAAATTGCAGTATTTCTTAATCTTCAACCTCGTGTGGCTGTCTAGCAAAACCAATCGCAGTCGCATCACCATCACCATCACCATCTTCTCCACCATCTTCATCATTTTGGTGCATCATTCTAAGCTCACCATCATCAGGTTGCAACAACAATACAGTAAACGGACGGAATATGCCAATATAACAAACTCCAACAACGCCGGGGACGGAAAATAATATCGGAATCAAAGACAACGGAACGCTCCTGGATTGCATTGATTGAACTTGAATCAGATTGAATTGATTGAGTACAGTCGCTGGGTTGCTGGGTTGGGGATGGGGACAATACGTGGGTGAGCGCTGCTGGATTGCATTGATTGAACTTGAGCCTAGTTGGATTGGGCTTCTAATTGGGCCTGGTCTAATTTCAATGTTAAGATTAGACGGTCTTTCTAGATAATTTGTGAACAAAAAATAAGTTTCAGATCTAATTTGTTCAGATAAGTTTCAATAAGTTCTAATACTAATAAGTCTCACTACGTTTAGATAAGTCCAAATAAGATCTAATAAGCTCCACTAAATTTTCTATCACCTTATAACGTGAAATCTATTAATATCAAACAAGTTCAAATAAATTTAAATAAGTTCCAATAAGTTCCTACAAATTCAGATAAATTTCATTTAAACAAGTTTGAAAAATATATATAAGCCGAAGAAAACACAACCTAAATATAATAAAATTCTCCGAAAGATCCCGTCGAATCTGCCTCAAGCCACTTACACATTGACTTTGCTTTTATGGTGTTTCGGATCGTTGTGAAGTATGGCTTGTAACTTTTTTCTTGTACGTATAGGCACTAAACTGTCATATTGCATAATGCATGATGATAATAAGGAATTCAAGTATAAATAGGGCTTTGGCTAGCAGAGGAAAATGCATCCATCTCCATAAAAGCCTATTTGATTCAGAAACTTTGTTGTTTTTCATATCCTAAAGTGATGGAGGGAAAGCCACAGAGGGCCAATATTATTGCATTACTGGTGTTCCTTGCATATGGTAAGTATATATGGGAGTTTTTCATAGAAAAAAATTAAAATAATTCATTAGTTTGAAGTTAAACAACTTATACAATAATAAAAATCAAACTAACAAATTTACATTAAATTGGATCAAATAAAATTTCACCAGAATAAAATCACGATATGGAATCCAATACTTAAGGACGTATGAGATCGTTAGACTCCCCTGTGAAAATTATGAGAGTAGATTATGATTATAGATTGTCATTAGTATCGTTTCTAGAGAGTCTCATTGTCACTTGATATATAGAATTAGCATGTTTGATTAACTCGTTTGAAATATTTGATGAATATATATGTTGCTAGATGCTAGTATAATTTTGGCATAATTTTTAATGTTTTACAAATCTTTAAATTCACAGTGCAATTAATGTTTGGTAGCAACACATTGTTGGGAGGTGAATGCCAATATGGTAAGTCATCGCAATTTCCTTCTTAATTTTTGGCTAGTATGGCTACATAAAAAACTTTTTACACCTACACTCGCCAAATTTGGGCAAACAGCCTTATGGACTTCAGAAAAAAAAAGGACACTAGACATATGCTCTAACTATTAGTTATAATGTTATATGATATGATATACTTTATTAATCTATTGTTGCTTTAAAAGAATTTGTCATATGCTAGTAACGTACCTCCTACTACCGAAACCTCGTAGCATTGTACCATTCTTGTATTTATGTCATTTATGAAATAAAATTCCCCTAACAAAAAAAATTAGACTTTATGCATCGAATCTATTAGCTCTAAATCAAAGTCACCTTAATAAAATGAAAGGTTTTGATATATATAGCTCTTAGGGCTACGTATAAATATTAACAATTTTACCAAAATAGTATTAAATTGGGATCTTCTTGAAAAATCATGGTTTAATTATGATTAATTATTATATTTTAACTAATTTAGAATACTATTAAATGCTTATATACATCCTTAAATGCATATATCATTTGCGTAAAATAAAATACGTTTGCAGATCCTTTATCAGGCTGCAGGGGTTTAGGAGACAGTTGTGGGTTCTTTGTTGCCCCTTGTTGTGGAAAAAGAGTTTGCACAGCCACCTTCAGCGGAGGTACATGTGTAGAGCCATGAAATTGCCAGTCGATCTGCCAGGAGAAAATTCAATCTACAAAAACAATTATCATGCATTCGATCTGCTCCTTCTAAGAGATTTGCACACAATATTTCAGTATTATCTTTTCAATTTGTTTCTTGCATTTTCATGCCTTGGCTTTTATTTCCCAACTTTATGTTTTGATTCGATGTGATATCTGTTTCCTTTTATATTATGGCCCTAGCTATGTGTGGCCAAATTGTAATTGTAATTCTCCCATTGGAACTTGGGAATGAATGATAATAAATTTTCTTTTCAATTTAACTCAGCTTTATATGTATTTTAGATTGATTTATTTATAATAGCTCAATATTTAAAAGTAGATCGGTGAATCAGATCAAACAACTCTTATCACTTCGGTAAAACCATTTTGAAGATTGGTTTAAACCATATGTAGGTTATTCAATTCAACGTTTCAATGGTTTATCCTTCCTTAACAAACCTTCACTACATTTAAAAGACTATTCTATTGGAATATTGGTTAAACTTTGATTGAAATTTGATGTATGGCATTGACACTAAATTTGGCCTCATAGGCTTTGTCCCTGCGTAAAACACTCGATGATGTATGCGACCCCGCCTACTTGGTGTGTAACAAAGCAGAAACTGTTCGAATATGATTCTATCTCAATTCAATTATCCAGTCTATTATCGATTTTTTATTCCATTCAAAGACTAAATTCTATATCGAAATCCGTTTCAAACCATTTTTCTATCATAATTTCGTAAACTCATTTTTATAAAACCAATTTCAAAAGTCCACTTTCAAAACATTTTTAAAACCCATTTAGAAGTAATAGAATAGCAGCTTGAGACGCCTACTTTTAAATTAAAATTAGGCAACGGTCCAAGTCCAATATTTTAAAGAGAAATAACTAGTGTTGAGAAGAATTAAAGGGAATGGGTTGTTAATATATGGGTTTAGGTTGGTCTAATTTTAAGTTAAAATTAGACCGTCTCTTTTAATAATTTTTGAATAGGATTAGTTAATTAAATTAATCAATTTTATTAATCATAAAAAATATTTCAAAATTTGATTTTCTTAAAACATTAATATATATTCATTTTGAAAAATAAAAATTCAAAAAAAATTACGAAACAACGCAAATGGCAAACAAAAGTTGGATCCACAAAACAAAACAATGTTGCGTTTGTGGCAAGCTTCCAGGGTAAATATTTGGCTCGGTCTAAGAAATGTGTCGTGCAACTGTTCATTCCTTGCTCCATAGGAAATGTGAAAATCGAAAGGGCACTTTGTGATCTTGGGGCCAACATGAACATTATGGCTAATGCAATATCCAAGAAACTGAACTTTGGTTCTTTGCGCCACTCGTGTCTCTCTATAGTTAGCATATCGGTCTATTAGATACCCTTTGGGTATTGTGGAGGATGTACCCCTCCAAGGTTGTGAACTGATCATCCCTTACGACTTCTTTTCTTGGAGATGCCGGAGGACGCGAAAACCCCAATCATACTGGGTCGACCATGTCTTGCCATCGCAGGAGCCCTAATTGATGTGAAGAGTGGCAAGTTATCTATGACTGTGGGTGAAAATAAGGTAGAATTCGAGCTCCATACGACACTGAAAACACCGTCTTTGGGAGATACTTGCAATAGAATTGATGTTGTGGAGAAAGGGGAAGACAAGGCCCCTGATCCACCGCCTGAGGTGCTACAAAGGATGTCATTTTTAACCTACTTAATTTTGTTTCTCCATAAAAACGTAAGCTAGTTGCACGAGATTTTCAGTAGGTTTTCACCGTACTCTACATTTATTTCTACATCTCCTTCAACTCAAAAAAGAAAAATCCTCTTAACTATTTTCTCTTGATTTCTGTTAAAATTTTCAAACAAATAGACTCCCTAAATCATAGGAACAATGTATGATTAAATTCAAATAATAGTTTTTCTAAGAGATACAAGAAAAGCATTGATATCACGTATTTATATAGACTTTTCTCCCTTATTTACAAGCTAATTTGTGCGTCATTGGAGCTCTTGGGAGCTATTTTGTGCTAACTATCGTATATAGTTGTGGTTTCGTGTTTTAGTGTTGAATTGCAGGTTTTATGGAGTTTTCTCCTTATTCCCGAGCAATTTGGAAGCAACCACGGCTTTACGAGATGTTACGGGGCACTTAGGAAGGCTCACGAGTTCTATGGGTAGTTTAGGAGGAACCAAGACCCCTAAACGTGAAGTTTAGAGAGCCAAAGAGTCAAAAAAGAGGTTTCCGTACTCTGATCGGGCAAAAATGGCCCGATCGGGCGAAAATACATTGATCGGGTATAGAAGTTACGGACCCGATCGGGCAAGCATTGCCCGACTGGATCGGGCGAACACCATGTGCCCAGGCCCGATCGGGTGTTCACCGCCCGACCCGATCGGGTGGGCTGCTCATAGCTCTTGTTGTGATGCTGCTTGTGAGAGGAGTTTGCTGGCCCAGTTTGTCGCCTGGCCCGATCGGGTGCCTGCCCACGGCCCGATCGGGTGGGCCGTAAAATTTAATTGAAGCTGCGCTGTTGATACGCTGACCAAGAAACGCAAGCTGAGACGTTTTGTACGTCGGCCCGATCGGGTACTGTGCTCGGGCCCGATCGGGTCTGGCGCTTAATGACGCGGACTTCGACTTTTAATCTCCGTTTTAGTTAGATTTGAGGGGGACTATAAATACTTTTTCCCTCATTATAGAGAGACACCTTTTATTATCTTTCATTAGCTTTAGACTAGTTTTATTCTTCATTGTTCTTAGTTTAATTCAAACACTTTAGATTAATTTAGAGGTGATCAAACCTATTTCGATTTCAATAAAAGTTCCTGATTCCCGTCAATTGGTATTCTTTCTTACCCTAATCTCTTTTGTTATTCTTGATTGCTTAGTTTATTTATTTAATCGTTCATGATGCAATTGTTAGGGCTTCGCATTAGTTTTGTCGTTGTTAATTCGATTACGAGTGAGTAGTTCTCTTTCTAGGGTGTTAGATAGGAAAGCCATGTTTATACCATGATTGTGATTTAGACTCCTATTGATTTCTAGGGCTTGATTAGGGTGATTGTGATGTGGTTTGTTCTTTATTGAGTAATTAACGTTATTGCGCAGTTTCTTTGGTTGCTTGTGGTTAATAGTTGTTTGCACAGATCCGTCTTACGACTAGAGGCCTAGGACACGTCAGTAGTTCTGATTACGTTAGTGAACATGTGGCGTATGTTGAACTATGAGCGTTGAGTCTTAACCATAGCTCAACATAGGCTCTAATCCCCCGACTCTTGATTTAGATTTTGATAGTAGTTGCCCTTGTTTGATTGGTATAAACATGGTGGACCGACCTAATACCCTAGGTTCTAGTCCGTAGTTAAATCCTCGTTTTTCCTGTCTTTCTTAGCTGAATCATTAGTTTAATTAATTCTTCTCTGATTTACTCTGGAGTAGCTGAATTGGTTGAATATTGATTTAGAAACTCTGTCTCCCTGTGGATTCGACCCTGCTTCCACTGACTACCTCAGTTAGAGGACTGTAGGTTTATTTTTGAATAGGCGATACGACTAAAACCTATCAAGCATTAGGTTACCCTTCTTCAAGGGTGGAATCTAATTATCTAGAAGAGAAAACTAATACAAAGTTTTATTCGTATGGACATCAAACTCCTAGACTTTTTTAAGTTATAAGATGTCCTTGTTTGAATAAATAGTCCCGCGACTTTGTTAGCTTCTCGAAAAATGTACATTATTGTTGTTGACCTACAAGTAGAGAGTTTGGATACACTACCATAGGGTGTTGTACCCACCTTTCAATATGTTGATAACTATTGAATTTGCTCCTTCAATGAACAGATCTAAGAACTTCATATTCTTGGCTTGGATGATTCCATTACGGAACGAATTCAGCTATAAGAGAATATGTCTTTGCCAAGTTATATGCCTTTGCATGTAGTATCTTGCCTAAAAAGTTCCTGAGTATGAAACCGCTAATGTCGAGTCTTGCGCAGAGGATCCATCAAAGTTTAATTTTATGAGATTTTGATGTGGATGGGTCCAATGGACATTGATGGTGGTTGGATGTTGGATTGGAGAGGGAGCAAGTGTTTGTGAGTTAGAGTCGATGGCATGGCACAAGTACCATTGCATATACATGTTTATGTGGTTTGGCTACCAAGTCTCATCCTTGAATATTCTGGCATTACCGTTCTTTCCAATAATCCAAAGGAAGAGGAGTTTTTCAAAGGCTGATTTAGGCTGGGTTTTTACATTGCTGATGAGAGACGGGATGTCAGATGCAGTTTTACGACAGCGAAAGAAGCCTTTTGTAGCACGTTCTTTCCAAAAGGCAACACTGTATCAGAATAGTAGGAAAAGATGGTTAATATTGTGTAACAGCCCGGCCTCCCGTGCTGCTAGCTTAACAGCTTAGCAATCTCATACCTCAATAAACATGGAATCCATAATAATAAATAATACTTTAGATGAAACATACAGCATAAACAACCTTAAATACACGATCCTTGACCTGTGGGTTATGGGCCCACAAAACAATTTCCTTTATATAATTCTTCAATTACAGAGTCATTCGATCTCAATCCCAAAATAAAGGAATTAAATTAGAACATAACTCATTGTAACAGACTCCTCATATACAAACTTATATCTCAGGATTTTAACCCATAATAAACATCTGAATCATAACTTTGCTCTCAACTCGATTCCGGCTTCTAACATAATCATGCATCAAGGTTAGACTCCGCCACCCACCAAGTGACAGGCCACAGAAATGACAAAACAATCAGCAAAGCTGAGTACACACTGTATAATAGAAAATACATGTTTAGGTGTATTTTGAAAACTAACAGATAACACGTAGTTGTAATAGCAAGTAGTCAAATTCAACTCAGTTACTATAATTCCATAAAATCGAATCGTTTGGCATGAACGCGAATGGAGAGGGGTACTCTGTACCAGCTGTCTCCAAACTTTTGAGGGTCATCACCCCACCTTTTATGTTCTGCTTGCAAGACTTAACCTGGACATGTCCTTCACCGTCAGGATTTCGCTTTTCCTGATTGGGTAACAGCTAGGGACTACCCTCCCTAACCCGGGTGCATGTTCACGCCTTACTTTCATATTTGTAATGCAAGATATTTAATAATTTATACTTTAATACTCAATACTCATAATCCTCATCGATTCATCCTTAACTCACAGATTCCTTATCAACTCTCCCCAATTACTCTTACTTTAGTAGTTGAGAAACATTAGAGTTTTTATACTTGAAACTAGTCTTTAACGTAGTAACTTTGATTGAACTTAACCAATTATGCCTTAGATACTTGACTAGCACTTAAACATATAATTTTATCAAGAGTATACCTATTATCTATTACTACACAAGTCTACGTACTTAACATATTCCATTTAGAAGCATAATCATGATAACTCGGTGTATAAGAGTTGTTTAGATCACATAAAATAACTCTAATGAACCTTAGCATGCTATATCCATGTTATATACTCAATATACATATAATAAGATACATATCATATGTAAATTCATTTCATAAACATGTTTCACACTGTAAAGAAACAATCACCTAACTATAAGTATGGAATTTTCTAGGTTAAAACCAAACTAGGTGCGTACCTTCACTTAAGAGGCTTTATTCAATGAAACTTCTTAATCCAATTGTTTCACTACTCCTACAGCTTCCCCTGAATAAGTATAATGCTAAGAATTAGTTCAAACAAGCTTTTAGATATGAAAAACTAAGCTTAAGCACAAAAGGTGAAATCTGTTAAACTTACAGCAACTTATGTGATCTTTAAGCAAGGTTTTCTATATGATTTTAAAGTCCTATGATTGAAACCAAAGCTTGAACTAAATGGTATGGATGTATAGAAGTGTTGTATGTAAATAAAAGTGGGCGTCCAATAGGAAGAAAGAAGAAAGAAGAGAAAAGAGGCGAAAACCTGTTCTGGCGGTACCCAAGGGGGGAAATAGGTTATGGGCAAGGTCGGTTTCTGGGAATTTTTGGGAGGTTCTTGCTTGTGGTGGTAGCTTGAGGTGTTGGCTTTCATGCATCCAAAGGGTTTTAAGATATCAACACCCAAGTAGCTGCTAAGCAGCCTTCTTTGAGCATAGGTCTGAGTTGTACTTTCAACTGACCAGTTTTTACTAAGTAAGCAATTTACCTTAGTGAGCCACGTAATTCTTGGGCATAAGTGACCATTTTGACCTTAATACATCCCAAGCATGTCATATATCAAGTTTGGTTAGGTTCTAAGCTCGGATTCAACACTGAAAGGCTCTTTAACTGGAAGTTCGTTGCTACCCGATAAAACGATCTCTATACGATTTTCACAATCTTAATGTATAAGGTTCTTAAGGACCTTATAACCTATTTATTGGTTTCCAAAACCTTCCTAACCAATAAGAATGGTAGATGTTACCCACTTTTGTCCTCATGTGGTGTTGGAGAGTATTCTAATCTACTTTGAGCACTAAAACCACTTGGAACTTAACATAACTGACAGTTCCAAGTAACTATCTTCCATCTAGCACCTTAGAGTCCTATAATCCTATATGAATGAATCTTATAACTCATGTAAAACATATAAGTTAACTAACTAAGCACAATATAGTAAGAAATACTTAGTTAGACTACTATCTAGTTACTTTAATATAATTTCAAGCTTTAACACATAATAAGGTTTTAAGGTTAGGGTTTTCTTAGGGCTATTACATATTGTCATTCAGAGTTTCACAGATAGGGCAGTTGGTTGGAATCGGGATATTTCTATTTGCCAAATTGTTTTTTTTTGTAGGAAGGTCACTCATTAGTAGTTTCCATATAAAGATTTTGATATTGGGGGAGGGGGATATTTCAATCTTCCAGATCTAGTAAAATCTTAAAATATATTAGTTGTCTACCGCTAGCCATGTAGGGATGTCAGTGGGGTGGGTTTTGTGGAGACCCACCCTGAATCCGCCCCAGTTAGGCGGGGATGGGGGAAGGTTTCGTGGGTGATGGGATGGGGATGAAAACAGTACCACCATCGGTGATGGGGCGGGTGTGGATGTTAGATTGGCCTCGCCCCATCCCCACCCGCCCCTCCCCATCCCCGCTCGCCCCGTCCCAACCCCGCCCGCCCCACTTTATCCCCGTGTACTGAAGAAAGTTTTTTTTATATGTAATTTATCTTTTTTAAAGTTTTTACCATTTCTTTCTTTAGCCCCAAAAATTTAGTAAATCATCATTAGGAGGGGGATAGGGAGGGGATGAAATGGGGTTGGGGCGGGTCTAGCGGGGGTGAGGCGGGTATGGAGATCCACGCGAGTGATGGGGCGGGGATAGTTTTTGGTATGTCCCCGTTGGGGCGGGTATGGGGATAAGAATTTCCCCTGCCATGGGTGATGGGGCGGAGATGGGGATGAGTTTTTAGGCGGGGATGGGGGATAGGAATGCCAACATCTGTCCCGCCCCGCCACATTGGCATGTGGAAAATTTTACAGTTGATTTTCCAAACGCGATTAGACCCCAGTAGAAGCCATCTTCATGCACATTGGAGGGAAGGGAAATACATTCGACTTTGGAGACAACGTGGAGTGGGAGGATGTTATTAAAGAAGCTAGAGTTCTAGGTTATATTTGGGTGGATGGCATCACTGACGTTTAGATGAATGTTTGTTATGGTAGAAGGGTCGAGATTTTACAATTTCAATCAAACTTCTAGTTGCACACAAATAGTCCAACCAAAAAAAGATGTTATTTCCCACTCCAATTTTCCATCGAGTTCCGTTTGGATTAGCTCTCATGTTTGAAGTATGGTTTTCCAAACTAGAGCGTCTATCGATTTAGATTTGTATTTAAAAAAGGAAGAATTCTTGAGGTATTTCTTGTGCACATAAGGGAAGCCCATTTGTTAGTCAGGTAGGTAAGACTTTCCATGCTAGCTTGGCAAGCACATTGTGGTTCATGTGTTTGGTTTTTCAGAGGCCTAAACCTCTCATGAATTTTGGTCTGCAAATTTTCTCCCATGAAATGAGAGGAAGACCTTTTATATCGTTGGTATTGTTTATAGAAGAAGTTGCGATTAACGTCAAATTTTTGGATAATACTAGCTGAGGTTTTGGTTGTGGCCATAGTAAATATGGAACTTACCGCAAGGTTGCTTTAGAATAGGACTATGCGTCCTGCTTTGGACGGAAAAGAATTCTTCCAGGAATTTAAATGCTTTAATTATGTTAATTGGGCAATTAAAATCCGCTTTGGTGCTTTTGTGGGTGGAGAAGGTCCTAGATATCGACCCATCGAATGTATGGGTAGCATATAAAGTAGCTTGCTATTAAGGTCTTTCTATGAGAGGGCATTTAGGCAGAGAAGTAGATTTGTTGACTTATGATAGCTAATTAATAGTCCTGAGTTTTTGCAAAAATTATCCAATAACGTTTTTAGTTTCTGGCTAGCCGATGAGTTAGCCTTAGCTTGCCAAACAGGGGACAATCATTGAAAAAAAATATTTTTTGAAGGAGGACATAACTTGAAGCCGAAATAGTCAATACTAGATTTTGTACATGAAGCGGCAAAAAACGAGTGTATGGCGAGAACTTCCATACCAATGATGAAAAGGTACAGGGGTAAGAGATCCCCTTGTCATGGTCCTTGTGAGGGAAGGAAAATTTCAGAGATTGAATTGTTATCGTTCACAGATTAGGAGACTGAAATGACGTAGAGTTTTAACGAGTTTAGCCATTGTTCATGAAATCCGAGTAAAAGGAAGCCCCATTCAATAACGTTGCATGCTCTTTCCATATCGAACTTTAGTGTGAACCGACCTCTCTTACTTTTTGATTTGTGAAAGGAGTTCAAAATTTCCTGAGCGATGAGAATATTTTCATGATTTTTTTGGCCAGGCATAAAGATGCTTCGGAATGATTTTATAATTTAATCTGAAACTGGGTGTAACCTATTGACTAAAATTTTGCAATTATTTTGTGTACAGTAGTACAAAGACTAACTGGTTGAAAGTGAACGGGATATATATTGGTTGTGTATTTCTTAGGATCATACATAGGAGCGTGTGGTTTGGGCACTTGAGAAAGTGGTTTGGACACTTGAGAAAGTGGCCATGGTTTAGACTAATCTATATATATTAAAAAGCGTAAGCAAGCAATGAAGGCCGTTACGTGGCACTATTCCCTTCTTCAATTACATTTTATCCATGTCATTGTCATAAGAAAAAAATATAAATGTTGTCAATATAGAGTTTCGAACCCATGAACTTCGCATGTGAAACAAAGAGTTTTAACCATTATGCTACCACACTCTTCATGCTTCTCTTATCACAAATAATAATATTATTATGGGGTTTAAATGACAAACAAGAAAGAAAAAATAAATTATAAATGTTGTCTATATGGAGTTTCAAACTCATGACCTCCGCATATGAAACAAAGAGATTTACCATTGCGCTACCACACTCTTAATGCTCTCTTTTCACAAATAAAAATATTATTATTGGGTTTAAATGACAATCAAGAAAGAAAAAATTATAAATGTTATCATTATGGAGTTTCAAGCCCATGACCCCCGCATGTGAAATAAAGAGCTTTAATCACTATTCTACCAAACTCTTAATGCTTTTTCTTATCACAAATAAAAAAATATTATGGGGGTTTCAAGAATTAAACAACAATGAAGCATACTATAGATGAGAATTAAACCAAAGAATTAATTTTACCTTCAAAAAAGAATGCATAATATAAATGAGATGAATTATTTCATTTTATTAGTCTTTATTTCCTTTTACCTTAATCTAACTTTGGAAAAAAGCAAAGAAATTTCTTTCATTACTACTTTTTCATGATCCCTTTAAATTGGTTAATTGTTTATAAAATTATGCCCTTAAATTTTTATTTTTATAAAAAAAAAAAACTATCATCAATGAAGATAATATTTTGATTCAATTAATATAAAAAATGAAACCGAGGCATCGCCGGGGCCACAAACTAGTTTGTATTTATAATTTGCTATATTAACTTTTTTTTTGTTTGAGTGGAATTGGCTATATTAACTTTGCAAAGAAGTAATAAGGCTCTTAGGCCTTGTTCTCTTGTCTTAAAAATAGTTTTAATTTTAGTTATACTTTAGTTCTAATGGATTCATTTTAGTCCACTACAACTTAACCTCCTTATGATTATAATAAAATTATAATCATTATAATAAATTAGTAATTATTAATATTTAGTTATACTATTTTAATAATGTACTATTTTTTAATTTTTTATTCGCAATAGTAATAATGGTTATTATAGTTATAATATAATTATTGTTATTGTTCTTATCATCATATATTTTTCTTACTATGATATTAATACAAAAATAATACTAAATAATATCATTATTAATTTTGCTAATAATATATCTCTGTTACTATGATTATTTATTATACTATGAATTTTGAATTATATCATGATAATAATATAATAATTATTATAATGATAATTATTATATGATTTAATTCAGTTTAATCCAATCCTATTAAATTATGATTAATATATCTCAATTCATTAAAAAGAACAAGGCCTTAATCAAGGAATCACATAAATATAGCATAAATTCACTGAGCTTTTTCTAGGCCATGGCTTGAATGTCGGAGTGCCCTCAGTTCAATTGAAATCTCAAAGAAGGATTACAAGGTAAACCATCGCCAACATAACTCGAGGATCCAACCTTAGCTTACTATTAAACTCGTCCATAAGGCCATGGGTCAAGGAAAAGTCGTGCTATGTCGGATTTATGTCAAGCTTCTAAGTGAAGGCCCATGATGTCCATGTATGGTCCTTGTCCCCAAGTGCCTGTGTTCCCTTAAAAAATACTATCTTTTTATGTTTGAGGATGAGCGGGTCAACCCTTTATGAAAATGATGTCCATACACAACCCCTTGTCAGTTAGTAATAGGCTTATATCAGACCACATGCCAACCTAATTAGAAGGACAAACAAACAAAATAGTAGAGAAACAAGAAGTATTTGTAGTAGATGATGACAATACCGTATCCACTGTAATCTTGTAGGTCCATAATGAAATCTAGTTAATGGAGCTATAAGTGCTCATTTTTTGTGATTTTGCAACAAGTGAGAAAAAGAAATAAGCTATTGCATCATCAGTAAGTGGCTCACACATCATATCCACTTCTTGTCTTCCCACTATCTATTAGTTGATGCATGTCTTAATTAGCTTTTATAAATAGGCTTCTTAAGGGTAAGTTCTAACTTTCATATCTCTTTTCAGCCCTTCAATTGATATGCACAAATCTCAATTCTCAAATATTGTGGGCCCCTTGCCATTAAGGCAAAAATTGGTTGACTTGTATTGTATTATGTACTTTGATTAAAAGTTGTTTGGTGAAAGTCCTCTACCAAAGTTATCATTAACTTACATGAGTAAACCCTTTAAACACGTTGCTTTATGTCTTTTCTAATGTTATTAGTGGTTTGTGGTCATGCTTGATGCTTCATTAGCTTTTGGTAGATATTAAGCTTCTCAAGTCAGTTCCTGAGATGCTTCTTTTCATCATGTTTGAGAAGCTTTCCTTCCCTCTCGCCTTTTTACATGTCGATTCTTGATCTATAATTTTCTAGGTAAAGAGAAAATTCCACGTAAAAAGATCATTTAAGGTCTTGTGGCAAGATTAGTGGTTGCCCAAGTTGGCTGGATCAATCGACTAGTTTAGTTAGCCATTTGCATTTGTTCTTTGAGATTGCAGATCGTATTAACTTTGAGTTATTTTTTTTTAATAGTTGTTTATAAAGATGTGTATGTGCAAAAGAAAATAATTACTCTAGCTAGTGTGCAAAAAGTTGTTCGAGTTATTTTTTCATTCGAGGGGGAACTATCAAGTTTTAAGTCAACCAAAAAGTTATTTACCAAACATATTGTTTGGCATTTTACCCCATCAAACATGTTAAAATAGTAAAAATCTGACGAGAGACCAATTACTAAACAAAAACAAGCATATGTTTTATATTACTCGAACTTGTCATTGATTTTCAATAGAGTTTGGATATTAATTCATGCTTAAATGTTTTCTTACTTAAATAGTAAATTTTAGCCAGGTAGGTCTAATCATGGTATCCAATATCAACAACCCAAATGCGTAACCTATCAACTTAGAACGCTCGAAAACAGCTTGACATATGATTTTCCATGCTTTATTATCAAGTTTGTACTTTACTTTTAGACTTAATTGTCCGTGTGCGAATATAATAATATTGACTTAATAAACACTAGAAGAAGAAAACTGTTTTTCACTCACTTATTATGCTTGATCAAGGATTCAAGCGTACAAACTCCGCCAGCTCAAACAGATCATATGTTTGCATGCTGGTTTTCATTAATATTAGACATATTTCTTAATATACTACAAAGTGAAATATTATAACATTACATAATAACACTTACCAGTTCACCACATATTATAATGTAACAAATACTACCAATTAACCTACCAACTTACCAACCCTTAATAACAAATTAACCTACTTAGATATATAGGGTTGGTTATATTGATTTCCTAGAAGTTTAATACATGATGGAAGAGTAATAATCAAGCTTTACATGGGTTGTTGACTAATGCAAGTTATGCAACAAACTCTCCCTTTAATTAAGGGCTTATATGAAAGTACTAATACTGTTTTATTACAAGCTCTATAGATAATTAAGTATAGCATACTTGGCATCATTTATTACGTGGCGGTCTTGGGGTGTGGACGGGATTAGATGTAGTTGGTCCATAATCATTTTTCTCAAAATCCATCCTACCTTCAATAAAATCATCTTCCATCTTATCCTCTGATATCATCTCATCCTGCCACAAAAACAGAACACAACATTATTATCACAGGTAGCAAGTTCATGACTATGTCAATCATACTTGGTGCATGAGCGGATCCTCGACACTCTAACGTGGATATGGACAATTAAGCACCTCATTCTATGCAAAATCATGACTTTATCACTAAATAACATGTTCATACGCTTAGAAAAAGACACGTACCCATGAGTCCATGACCGACATAGGTTCCTAAGTGGGCTAAGTCTGAGTAACATACTTGGTGCATGAGTGGATCCTCGATACTCTAATATGGATATGGACAACTCAAACCACATGCTATGCAAAATCATGACTTTTATTTATAAAATAGTTGGTTCAAACTTAGAGACAGACACATGCCTATGACCGATATGGATACCTGATTCTGAGTAACATACAATAATATCACTATGCATACCTGGTTCATGTTTTTTATTGGTACAATTTCTCTTCCTTTATTTGGGAGATTTCTGAGCCCTGCAATTCAAACACAAACAGTTGAACATCAAAGATATATAACAATCAACCATCAGGAAAATCTGAGGTAGTTTTCATCTTCTTTCTATTTTCTTACTTGATGTGGGGATAGCATTTGATGAGATTATGAGGTAAGAGCAAGCAAGCATGAGCACATAGAGATGAAGTGATGCACGAGACGCCATTTCTGAGTACTGAACTTGAGATATTACACTTGGGTACTATACAAAGCTGTACCTTTGGCATATTTATAGTAGTGCAGGCTATGTTTGGATAGTGCACACCTTTTTTTTTTAATTAAATATTTATTTATTTGTTAAGGAAAATGATAGTTAGGGTTGTATACTATACGGATCTAAATAAGGAAATTCAGGTGACTTTATAACATTAATAACACCGATTAACGTGTGATTGTGACATAAATTCCCAACTTAATATTTTAGGTAATGTATTAAATGCTTATATACAACTTTAGGTCTGTATATATAATTACCATTTGTTAATTAGTCCCCGACTTTCCAATTGCTTTTAACTAAGTCAAACTTTTGTAAAATTTTGGCCATGAATTTCCACCAACGGATAAGAAAAAAACTACTCCCTCCGTTCCCTATTGTTGTTCACACTTTGACTTTGCACGTTTGCCAAAGCACTTCTTTGACCATCATTATCGTCCATTGTATATGAGCAAAAATTATAACGATTGAATAATAATAAGGTATTCATTGAGACGAATCAAACAAGACCCCACATGACTATATTTTTTCTTATGTATATTGAAAAATTTAGAAGATTCTCTTTATTGTGAATAGTACCAAGATTCCGAATGGGAACAACAAATGGGAACGGAGGGAGTATATGCAACTTAAAAAGGAAAGTTTGTCAAAACTCGACATTGATTGCAACGATTTACGCGTATTTTTGTCTTTAGTTTAATGTTAGAGTTAACTAAAGTTACACCTCATATAGCATTATCCAACAAATAATACTCATCTTGTTAGAATTGTCTCAGTGTGTACATTAAAAATATCAACCTTTATAATCTTTATTAATACGCTCCATATATTTAAATATAATGACAGTTAAAAATAAGTGTATTTAAAAACTATGCAAAAAGCAAACGAGAAGTCTGTTAGGAGACGAAAGACTATTTTTAATAAATCAATAAGGGGAAAAAGGATAAGTCATAAAAATGGGGCTCTGTGCCTTCCATCAAAGGATCATATGCATTTGGACCTATATTTGCTATAATGGGGTGCTAAAAGTCTCCTGTGATAATTTTCCTGTATGATTTTATGTGCATGAGCCATGTGTATAATGTAGTGGAGACATCAATTGTAATTAAGAATATGTCAAACTCTGATAAAGAAAGCAGAACCCACCATAGAAGTGGAGGATACTGAGTAGCTTCCCAATAATATGTGGTCTTATTAACTTTTTACCACCCATTTAGTGTTTCAGAATTACTCCATCCAAAATTCCTCTGCTGCACCCAGGTGATCTGCTATGAAGCAACGAAACCTGCGCTTTCTACGTTTCTGTTCCCGAAATCCCAACTATCTTTTATGCTAATGAAGTTTGAAAATCGCTAGGACTTAAGATTTCTTTATTTCCACTCCTGAAACTCTTAACTGTTTTTTTTACTAATGAATCCTGGAAATGAGTAGGACCTGAGGTTTTCACGTTTCAAAAACGTATTTTGTATTCTGTATCCGAAGCTCCAGTTGATTCCGTGCTACATAGGCATATAGTATGTAGAAATCAAGCTTGCTCGAGATACAGAATACGAAATACGTTTTTAAGGAATATGGATTAATATCCTGGTATGGATTGGTAGAAGTACTCGAGATTGGATTGTATGTAGAGTTGAATTGTTTGATTGTAAAATCTTACATATTTGGAGTTTTATGATGGTGATTGGTGTTAGTCCAATGTCAGTATCAGAAATAAATCTTATCTTAGTGCAAGAGTATTGAAGCCTTTACATATCAATGATTTAACATCAATTTTAATGTTAAAAGGATAAATATGTAGTTGCTAGAAAGAGATAGGGAATGGAGAGTTCACATAAAATATTGGCATAAGTTATGGCTCTAATTCTTAAGTTGAGGGTGACTACTCATAATAGTTAGGGGTATTTGAAATTTTGGGGGTGCATATGCTCGTGATTGGTTGAGAAATAGAAGGGGGCGTTTGGATTAGGGGTTTCAGGAAAGGTTAAGGGAATGGATTGTCTTGATTCCCTTTTATGTTGTTTGTTTCTCTATTTTTTCCATTCCCTTTACCCTTTATTCCTTATTAGTAACCCCCAATCTCTTCTACCTTGATTCCCCACCAATAACCCCCTTAACTTATTAGAAATAGGGGTAAGGAAAATCCTTGTTGACCACCAGTTGACCACAATCACAACCAGCCACAACTAGCCTCACCTCCACGGCTCCACCTGTACCCTAACCCTAACACCCACCCTTCTGAACCTCCACCTCCACTCCCCTAAACCTCCACCGCCACCACGACACCACCGCTATCCTCACCCTTAACGAAAACAACCACTAATTCAACTGACAACCACCACGATTCCCTCCACAAACCATCGAAAACAACTGCATCCCATCGCCACCACCACAGAACTTTTCAAAAACCACCACAAAGCACCCTTTTTCGAAAAGCAGCCACAACCAGCCTCACCTCCACATTTTCGAAAACCACACAACTCTCTCAAACAGACCCAAACCCACCAAAACGCACACCAGCACCACTGACGCCTCTCCTAAACCACCAATCTGTTGCGAAGGAGAGAGATGCACGGGAGAGAGGTGTCGGTGGAGTGAAAATGTGTGCGTGGAGGAGAGAGAACGCGCATAGGAGGGAGAGATGGAGGGAAGGGGGCACGACGGCGAGGAGAGGAACGACGATCAGTAAGGTGGCCGGAAAAGTTCGAGTGTTGTTATGGTGTGCTCGAAAAAGTTACAGTGTTATGGTGAAAGGGGGAAGAGGGGTGGGAGAGAATAAAAAAGGTTACCAAACAACCTATTTCATGTAAGGGTTTGGTTTCCTACCCCTTTCTTGATTCCATTCATTTTTTCCGCTACGAACCAAACGCCCCCGAAGTGTAATGTTCAGCATGTAATCGTTGGACTATGATAATAAGGGGTTGAGATCCTCTAGAGGTGAAAAAAAAACTTTATATTGTAGAGTTTACTCAAAGTAGTAAAAAACATTAATAACTAATTACACAATATATTTGTAATTACTATGTTAGGTAAACTCTACCAACTCTAACAAGTAAAAACTCTAGAAGATCTCAACATGATAATTAGACAATCAATTCACTCACTCTAGTAACTAATATCATCATAGTTTTGATGGCTTAATGGAGCTCACCGTTTTCGGCTGATCGGGTAGTATTTTTTTTGTGAGGGATGTATGCCTAATTAGGAACTCGGTTGAGCAATGCTATTGGTAGAGACAATCTCTTATAGATTGTTAATGAGCGATGCCTAGCATGTTATACTTGTCGTTCTAAGGGATGAGAATGACGTTTTACCCTTTCGACAAGAGCAAAGATCAGCATCCGATAGCAAGATATTGCCACTTGTCACATTGTAAATGAGTCTAATTTTAGCATTTTTGTTGCTTCCGAGTTTTGAATGTGGAAATGGTCAACTAAAATTACAAATAATAGTTCAAAGTTGTATCTTGTGCAACAAGTGTTAATGCAAAGGACTTGGATTTAAGAATTTGAAAACAAGGAACAAGAGAAGCACTTCACATAAAGAGCATGGACTTGGATTGTTTATGGCCAATTTCGCAGGGGCAAAACTTAGCTAGAGAATACAACTAGAGAACGGATACAAAGTAAATGAATGCAAATGCGTGCAGCTATGAAAGAACAAAGAAAGCAAAGAGAGAAGGACACTAGAGATGGTGACGCGGAAAACCTCGAGAATAAGGGAAAAAACCGTGGGTGACCTTCAGTCCACCAATCCATTATGTAAAAAACGATTACATCACTAGTATCCTGCTTTTGAATATAAATCAAATGTCAATAGTTTGTATGCTTAGAGAGTATGCTTATGAAAAAACAAGTAAAGACAACAATCAGAGGGAACTATAATTGGGAATTGAGTTCGTTGAGAAACTCTAAAGTGGCCAAGGTCTTTACTTCTTAAAGGATATAGGAAGGTTTTCCTTGTTAAATCCTTGTATCTATTCTCAATTTCCTTGTTTATTAATTTCCTAATTTCGCAAAAAGTAGTCAGATATTCACACACCATTCACCCCCCTCTCTTAGTCCACCACGGTTGTATTTATATCTGAGTAATGAGTTAGACTGAAAGATCCCACAATATGTTAGGATCTAATCAAGCTCATGGTTAATTCTTAATTGCCTTCCCTAGTCTTTACTGCACCTTTTGGTTGTGAAGTATATAAGTGTCTTTCAGTCTATAATTCTATATATATATATATATATGCTCTTATCTGCATATTTAGTCCCCCCCTTCCCTCCAAAATATGATGATAGTATGCTGATAATTGATATACGCATTAGTGGTCTTTAAACTTTATTA
Organism: Patellifolia procumbens; assembly: GCA_947645195.1. Taxonomy (NCBI): domain Eukaryota; kingdom Viridiplantae; phylum Streptophyta; class Magnoliopsida; order Caryophyllales; family Amaranthaceae; genus Patellifolia; species Patellifolia procumbens. The sequence continues at coordinate 156,782 of CANSGD010001128.1, forward strand.
CCCCAATACCCCTACAGATTCAATGCAAGTCAAGGCACCTTTGTCACCTTTCCGAAGCAATGTAACTACAAACAATTTCACTTGAATTAAGACTTGTATACTTCATTATCTCTATATAGATAATCATTGGTCAACCTTTTGGAAATGTTGCTATCATTGTGGTCGGCCAGCATCAGAAAGTTGGGCATTTAGCATTTTCTCCGAGAACTAAGTAACTGGGACTCAGATAATTGTAGAGCTGATGTATGTATGTGTCCAAGTGTTTGATTCCGACTAGATATTATTGTAAGACTCGGGTACTTTGTAAAATAAATTCCACAATTTCGGCCTAATATGGAGAATGATCTATGAAGATGGCAATGGCTAGGCATTGGCACGGACTTGTAAAATCATGTGAGGCCTAACTAAGTCAAAACTGAAAACCATGGCAATAACACGTGTTTTTCTTCTTTTCATTAACTGTAAATTAACTCAAATTTTTACCAAGGTTTTCTATACAATAAGTCCGCTCATAAGCAAAATCACTTTCTATAACTTTTTCAAAAGTCAACTATTAGAACTGGTAAACAGCTAAACCGTGTGGGCTGGCACACGGGCTTGGTTTGGGCATTGGGCCCTTACACAAAAGAGGTGTCCTAAACGCGACATAAAAAATTGACGGGCCAAGCTTTTGCAAGGTGGTATAACCAAGTGTCATCGTTAAACACTTGGAACAATATTTGTATCAGGTCATAGGGGTATAGGGTGTGGAGAATTTATAGAATTATAGTTGATGCTTGAGTTAAATGAGAAGTATGAGTTACATAATTTAGAAGCCTAGGTGGTACATGGTAGATGTCAACCTGTTGTTCTTGAAATTCATACTCCATCATTTTGTGAAATTTAGTGACTCGATTCCTCTATTATGCAGCCCATTTGGAGTATAAAGTGCACCTCTCTTTTCACATTTTCTTAGCATTGTAGATTTAGACCTTTACCAAACTTTATATGTGGAGATAATGATTTATAGAACTTGCAAATCCGCGAAGTGGGTTTCAATTGGATGTTTGAGCCTGTCTGCTTGGAACATGATTGTTGGCCCTTGACATATATGAGGGGCCTTTTATTGAGTGGACTGCTTAGTTGCTGGGCGCAGTATGTAGTGAGAGTTTGTATGATGCCTATGTATGTGGTGTTGCTTACAGTGTTACATATGTGGCTCCTTAGGTATCTGGAATCATATAGTATGAAGTCAGGGTTAGAAATTCTTAAAGTGGTCACATATGGGCCAAGAGATTCGGGCTTTTGTCCAAAAAAGTACTCCATACGGGCCAAGATGTCGGGCCGGGCCCAATTTTGAGTATTTTTTGTGCCTAACCCCGGCAAGTCCACTTGCATTTTCAGGCTAAAAAGCATTCATAAAGTACTCGGGTTGATTGCCACTTTGTTCGTAATGCCATCCAAGAGGTCTCATTGCTCCCTCATATGTTCCTACCACAGATTAACTAGCTGATGTTTTTACCAAGGCGTTTGGGAAGATTTAATTTAAGATACCGCCTAATTTTAGTTTAAAATTAAACATGGCCCAAGCCCAACATTATGAAGCGAATAAGTTGTCTTTCTAAATATATTGGTCAGTTTAATCCATTTCGTGACTAGTTTAATCCATTTAATAATTACAATAGTTGATTCATTCAGTTACTAGTTTAATCCATTTAGTGACTAATATATTGCATTCGATAAGTCGTGAGCTTGTTAATAGTGTAGTCTTTAATTGGTCTAGTTTCAACATGAAATTAGACCACCTCTTTTAATAATTTTTGTTCAGTTCCTGCTTACCAAGTTGGGCATTTATGACTTGCATGCACCAACTTGACACAAATTATTAAAAGATGCAGTCTAATTTTAACTTAAAGCTAGACCAACCTAAGCCCACAATTTATTAACAACCCCATTCCATTTTACTCTAATCCAATACAATTTTTGAACCTTTTGCGCCAACCTAGTCGTCTCTTCTCTTCTCCTTACTTTATTTCGCTTTTAATGTCAAACTATAACAAAAAAAATTAAAAAAAACCACCAAATTTATCGAATGAATTAACCTACTCATTAAATAGATTAAATTAGTCACATAAATTAATTAAACATTGTAATTATTAAATGGATTAAATAGGTTACGAAATGGATTAAAATAGTCACTTTTTGCTGTAAGTCGGTTTGTTCTATTTTTATTATCGAGCTTGGGCCTTGCCTAAATATAATTTGGAACTAGGGGCCTGTTCTCTTCGGCTAATTCTAGTTGAACTGAACTGAACTGAACTGAACTTATTGGAGCTGAACTGAACTGAAATGAATTTATTGGAGCTGAACTGAACTGAACTGAACTTATTGGAGCTGAACTGAACTGAACTGAACTTATTGGAGCTGAACTGAACTGAACTGAACTTATTGGAGCTGAACTGAACTGAACTGAACTTATTAGAGCTGAACTGAACTGAACTGAACTGAATTAAATTGAATTAAATTATAATAAGTATATGAATAATAAGTAAATAATAATTATTATGAATATTAAATAATAAGTAATAATAATTCTAGGTAATAATAATTAAATTAATAATTTAGAATAATATCAAATGAATAATGATAATATTATTTTTGATGTTATTATGATAGTTTTAAATAAATAAATAATAATAATAAATTAATAATAAAAATAATAATTAATAATAATAATAAAAATTATTATTAATAATAATAATAATTAATAATGAGTAATTACAATTATTAGTATTAATATATTAATACTTGATGATGATAATATAATATAATGTCTAAGAAGTAAATAAATAGTATTATCATTATAATAATAATTAGCTTAAAACATGGGTTGATGTGTGCTTCTAACCAAACCACGATTTGTGGTGGGTTGGTCTATGATAGAAATACACCAAACCGCCAAAGTATATTTAATATACAACGTAAAGACAATGTTGTATTTTAAATAGTACTGCAGTATTATTAGCAACTTTGTAATTCTTTCATATCTTCTAGCTTTTTGTAGCTTATTTGTATGATGTAATAGTGAATTTTATTCAGTAAAATAAAGCAACAATTGCAAATTAGAATACTCGTATTGACATCAAATTTGGTTAAACCGTGCACCAACCCAAACTTTTCTCAGCCATAATAATAATAATAATAGTAATAGTAATGAGTAAAGATATAATAAAAAAATATATATATATAAATAATTATTATTATTATTATTTAATAACAATAATAAGTAAAATAAATTAGACCAACAATAATAATATTAAACAAAATTGTTAAATAATGAATGGAGCTGAACTGAACTGAACTGAATTTATTGGAGCTGAACTGAACTGAACTGAACTTATTGGAGCTGAACTGAACTGAACTGAACTTATTGGAGCTGAACTGAACTGAACTTAACTTAACTGAACTGAACTTATTAGAGCTGAACTGAACTGAAATGAACTTATTAGAGCTGAACTTAACTAAACTGAACTGAAAATAAGCTGAACAGAACAGGCCCTAGGAAGTCTCTTATAAGACAAGCTGCCAACTTGAGGGGTGTTAGAGTAATATTAGGAGATGATATTATCTTGTTGTTATCTTTAGGAGATACTATGTTATTATTGCCTAATTTGTTGGGTTTCCTATTAACCCTTATATATATTGCTCACATGCGTACTATAAATAAAGAGAAGGATGGACACCAAAAATAAAAAATAAAAAGAAGAAAATAAAATTAAATAAAATAAGGAAGTTAAAGATGCTATAATCAAGGGACGTAAATTTTTAGTGTTTTTTTAAATATCAATGTTTTATCCATGAATTTTAATTTCTCCAAATTCCTTACATGTTACTCCCTCCGTTCTCTTTTGTTGTTCCTATTTAGAATCGGGGGGAGAGACCAAGACAATATTAAAAGTGGATGAGATTCCCTTTGCAAATGAGAGAGAAAGTATTAAAAAAAGAAAGATTCAGCTACAAAAAACTGAACAGTAATTAATGTTAACAGATCTTATTAATGTTTACAAAGAATTAAAAAAAAAATATTCACCCAATGAGATTAAAAGTACACAGATTGAGTCTGATTAACCTTATAAGCACTTCTCTACACCAATGAGATTGAAAGTACACGGATTGAGTCTAAATGACTTTCTATTTACCCCCCCCCCAATTTAAATATGGTGGAGAACACTGAGAACCCACAGCCTTCCACTTTTTTTACAAAAAAACTTGATAAAAAATCTGTACATCATTGCCTTAAAATGGCGTCAGAATTTGAAGATGAAATATTTGGCTTTGTTGATGGAGAATCTGGTGATGAAATTACATCAGAATTTGAAGGAGCTGATGATGAAGTTCATAGAACAGAAAGTATGGAGGTTGAAGCCAATAATGAACCACTTGATGAGGACGGGGACATTGGTTCAATCGATTTGAACTCAACACCTCCAATCGATTTGAACTCAGAACCTCCAATCGATTTGAACTCAGCACCTTCATTTATTCCTCCAACAGAACTTGAAGTTCAAAATCATCCTTCGCCAAGGCTTAGTAACGAGGTAAGGCTGCAAATTCTTCATTATTTGTTGGAGAAGAAAATTTCTGGGTTTCTTCCACATGGTAGCATCAAGAAGCTGCGGCTTATTTCGGATACACCACAAGGACAATAAGTAAGATATGGAACAAAACAAAGAAACAAAATGAATCATCCCAGAAATATAATGTTGACACTATGTATCACAATTGTGGCAGAAAGAGGATAGAGGTGCCATACGATAACATCGCGCAAATAAGCATGGGGAGCAGAATATGCATTCGAGACTTAGCAGCGAAGCTAAATCTTGCTCTGTCAACTGTATGGAGAATGATTAAACGGGGTGTCATACAAGCATATACCAATAGTCTTCGTCCGGGACTGACAGAAGACAATAAGATGGCAAGACGGGATTGGATTATCAGGTTAATTCAACAAGAGACCATTGACATAACACCAACATATTACAGCATGTATGATTTCGTCCACATCGACGAGAAATGGTTTTACTTAACTCAAAAATCACAGAGAGTTTATCTTGCAAAGGATGAACCAAAGCCATATAGATGCGGTACGTCAAGTAAGTTCATTCCAAAGATAATGTTTATGGGGTGTGTTAGTTGCTAGACCAAGGTGGAATGAAGATGGTCAATGTATATTCAATGGTAAAATAGGCATCTTTCCATTCACGGAACAAGTACCAGCAAAGAGGAAATCAAAAAACAGAGCAAAGGGAACTCTTGAAACAAAGCCAATTGAATCGGTCAACCAAGAAGCAACCAGGGACATGCTAATAAATCATATAATACCAGCTATCAAAGCTAAATGGCCAGCAGAGGGGAGCAAAACGATATATATTCAGTAAGATAATGCCAGAGCACACATCACTCAAGACGATCCTATATGGCAACAACATTTTCAGCAAGACGGGTTCACATTTATACTTACACAACAACCTGCCAACAGTCCAGACTGCAACATACTTAATCTAGGGTGTTTTAGAAGCATACAATCACTTATGCATAAGAAAATGCCTAAGGATATTGACTGTTTAGTGGAGGCAGTTCAAATGGCATTTAGGGAGTTGCATCCAAAAACACTCAGCAATGTTTGGATGACTTTGCAATATACACTGAATGAGATATTGAAGGCCAAAGGATCCAACGCATATGACGCACCTCATCACAAGAAAAAACAACTAGAAGATGTTGGGTTGCTACCAACACAAGTAACAGCACCAAGATGGGCAGTAAATCAGTGCATTGAGCTACTTGATGCAGAGAAAGAGGCGGCAAATCAAATTTAGTTATGAAGTTTAATGAAATTTCGTTTTATGTTCAATGAAACAAGCATCTGAAATCACGTTTTCAAGTTTAATGATCATTGTAGCTGAAATCATATTTAGAAGTTTAATGACATTTTTTGATGTTTTAAACCAAAGTGTCTCAGATTGTCCCCATCAATCATAGGATTATACAACATTAAAGTGGCATGTCACACAATAGCCTTTTAATGGCGGTAAACTGTACCATTGAATATTTATGCATAGGATCCTCATCTTAAAGATCATCATCATTGACGAACGAATGTTTAAAGGGGACCTAAAATAACTAGAAAAAAAGCAAACTGAAATTATTTTGAGTTAAGATTCGACTTTGAACTTAAACGGAAAAAAGGAAAGTTATCAAAACAAAATTGTCTTAGATTGTCCCCATCAATCATAGGATTATATGCGTTGACGTGGTATGTCACGCAATAGCCTCTTAAGGCGGCAAACTTTACCACCAAAAGTCTACGACGTTGAAGTGGTATGTCACACAAAAGCCTCATAAGGCGGCAACTGTACCACTTAACTTATGTGCATAGAACCCTCATCGTACATTGTATCATCATCGATGACCAAACCCTAAATGTTCATTTTTTCAAAACGCTACGCCAAAAACATGATAAAAATGTTCATTTTCATAAAAAAGATCACAGTACCTAAAACGTGAGTGAGATGTTCATTTTTTCAAATTCGACATTATAAAAATGCCCAACAAATGTTCATGTTCATAAAAAATGATCACAACAACAAAACAGAGATCAACAAACAGAGAGAAAAATCATACTAATCCTCAACATCATAATCCATCACAGCAACAAACCGATAGCAAAATCATAATCCTCAACATCATAATCCATCACAATAACAAACCGAGAGCAACAAACAGAGAGCAAAATCAAAAAATTTCAACATCATAATCCATCACAACAACAACAACACCAATCATAGCAGCAGCACCATAGCATCAATATCCAGGCCTAATTTCCTCGAACAATCAACTCATCTAAAGGGACGGGGTGAAATTACATCATTTCCTATATTCCTCGAACAATCAACTCCTCTAATAAAATTTAAAGCCGAAAAATATGAAAAAATGAGGTAAAGGGGACTTATCTTTTTTCAAGGTGGCTAATCATCAGTTTTAGGAACATCATCTTCCACGGAACCGACTAGAGGACACTTATTTGCTTCCTCAGTAGAAACTTTTGGGTCATCATTCTCATCATCTTTCAGATCTGGCAACTTTGTATGAGATTCCACCTTTTCTTTCTCTGATTTATCTTCCTCTGAATCAGAATCAAAAAATACATCCCTTCTTCCTGGTGAATAAGAGTGTTCATTGTTGGGACAATGGCAATCAATACCCCACTCACAGTAATCATTAAGAATGAACGAATCATCTGAAGGCAAAGCTTCATCGTCACTTTCTGTCCAAGGATAAGTCATCACGGCCAAAATCGAACCAAAAGAACGCCAACCAAATCAGAATAATCGAACTCGACAAAGAGCAACAGAGATATTTCGAAACCGAGAAAATTGGAGATCAAACGAAATGGAAATGATGAGGTTGTGAAAAAAATGATCGGAAAAAATGGAGATCTACAGAAGGTAAGATCGAAAAACCCTAGAGGGAGAGAGGGGGAGAGAGAGAGAGAGAGTTAGGGTTCATATGAAATGAAACTGATGAGTGATGAGGATGGGTTGGGGGTGGGTTTATGATGTTGGACTGAGTCAACAAAACGGTAATAATTTAAGAGTGGTCAAGAAACATCTAGACACTCTTTATAAAAATGAGAAAATTCTGAGTGAGATGTTATTGGGAAGTGAAACATTAATTAGGCTTTTTAATGTCAGTAAATAAAGCAAGGACAAGGATGGTATAAATTTTTTTCAATGAGGGTAATTTTGTAAAAAGAAAAACTGATTATATATGGGAAGATTCAAAGTAGGAACAACATAATGAAATTTCCCAATGGGGAATGTAGGAACAACAAAAGAGAACGGAGGGAGTATAATTTCGCACGGGCCTATAAAACTAAGGAAAAATTGTTTTTAATAAGTTAACCTTTATGTCATCTTCTAATATTAAGTTAACCTTTGAATTATTTTAAAATAAGTCAAACTTGTATACCATTTAAATTTGATTAGGTTGGTTTACCTCCAACTTGTTTGACCTGTAAGTAAAATACATTGACCCACCCAACTCCCTCTAACCCACTTTCACTTTCTTTTTGTCACTTTGTCTTATCCACTACTCTGGTCTCTGGTCTCCTCTCCATTGCTTACTCCCTCTCATTCTCAAATGAGTTAAAGCTGAAAAATGTTAAGGCACCGTAGGGTTGGGTTTTGAGGGTGGGAAAGTAACAGAAAAATGCACAATTAGGCTCCACCACCAACAAACCCTTGTAAAAACCCTTATTTTGTTTCCTGTACTTGTATACTCCATTTTTCTTCTACCATTTTCAACCTTCATTCTTCACTTTCTCTCTCTTTCCTACAGTATTCTCACTTCATCACTTAAGACACTCCCCAGGTCAATTTTAAGCTTCGGCATCAAATGGACGACGAGGAGACGATGGAAACCACCATCATCACCGACATCGGCGAGAAGAAGCAATTGTTGAAGATCGATTTCACGGAGCTTTTCGGCGATGCTCCTGACGAACTGGCAACTAATATCATCGTCGTACCAACCAATCAACGGCACCAGGAGGAGATAAAATCACCTAGGGGAGATTCCAAGAATGATTCTACCGGGGCGGAAGATTTATCAATCAAGTTAGAGGCTGAATTGAAAATCATGATTGATAGAATGTCTAAAACCTTACCTACATTGGAAGGTAGATTGAAAGATAAAGGTGCTCAACTTAAGGACAAAATTCAGTCTTGTACGGATGTATTGGAACGCCGTTCTAAAGAGGTCTCGTTTTGCCTCTTCTCTTGTATTTTTAGCTTTGTCTGTAGTCAGGCAGGAAGAAGAAGATGATGAAGTGCGGAACACTAATGACCGGCGAACTGATCCAAAGAAAATCAATTTGTATAAGTGTTGCTTCAATTGAGGATGGTATTGGTGGGTCAGTAATGGCGGGGTCGGAGAAGTATGAAAATGGAGGAAGGTTGATGAGAAAGGGCAAAAATGGAGGTGGCTGGAAATATGGAACGAGGAGAGGTTAGGAGAAAATCAGAAAATAAAAAGGAAAATGCAATTAATAGGCAACATTAAACAACATGACCTGTTGTTACCTGATATTGCAGGTCACAATATAAGCCAACCTAATTAAATTTAAGTGGCATACAAGTTTAAGTTTTTTTGAATAATCCAAAGGTTAACTTAATATTAGAATATGCCACAAAGGTTAACTTATTTAAAACAATTTTTCCTAAAACTAATTGATAATCAATGAAAGGGAAGCTTAACCTAAATATTTACATAAATATTAGCAACTAAACCCCACACATTCAGAAGAGATTTTTCCTGGAAAAAAAAAGGGCTTTGAAGCCCATCCTACTTATCATCAGCTATTGAAACAGATAAAGATTCAACCGTAGCGGCGCAAGTAGGATAGCTAAAAGATAAAACCAAATCTTTGAGAGTTTTATCTTTGAAAAAGATAAGTGAGATTCACAACGTAAGATTTAAGATAAATACAATCTGGGAAACGAAGAGTTCGCAGATGAGAGGAAAGCACACTGAAGCGACGAGCAGCATTTAGCATTCGGACGGAAGTCGAAATCTACAATCTGGGAGTTTCTTAATCTTTGTCTCTTAATCTTTTATTTATTTGATTTGAATATTAATGATTTGCATTTCATTGTCATACACTTGAATTTCAATATCTGTGTTCTAAGACAAGATCTAGTCTTTTAATTTACTACCAATAGATTGAATTCTTTACTAGAATAATAACGAGGGATAACAGAGAATAAAATTATGATATTTTCACATTGTCGGGGAAGATAAAGGTACTCTAAACTGCGGATGAATATTGGTCCATTAAATCGGTTATTTCTGAGCGTGAGGAAGGGTAGAGTGGGGAAGTTTGCGAGTTCTAAGGCAAGAAATTCTGAGCGTGTAAAGTCCTATAAGAGTCAAAAGAGCCCCTCATGGTTGGTTGAGGGGTCGTTGGATGGAGGTCCATTAGACAATACGCTCATTCTTAGTTTTGGTGGACATATAAAGTCACGAATTAGGGAAGGACATGAGAGTAAAGTTCTCAAGTGTCAAAACAGGGTACAAACATGCAAGGACTTAAGACTTAAGGAAGTGGATTGATGAGTTAAGCGATGAGGTTCTTTTAGTTGTTGACAATGGTGGACTTTCTCACTTGCCTTCAATTATGTATTATGTCATTGGTGTGCCCTTGATTTATGCGTTCGTGGAGTGGTGGCAGCCTAACACGAACTCTTTTCCACATGCCATTTAGAGAGGTGACGATCATCTTCCATGACGTGTGGCATATATTGAGAGTTCCGATTGAGGTTCAAGTTGAACCCATGTTTGAAGAGACATTAAAGGTGTAGGGTATTGAGTTCCTAACCTTCGCGATACCGGCGAGCTTCACAAGAAGCCGAAGCCAAATTGGGCAAACAGAGGCGTGAAAGTTGAAGTTATCAATCTAAGTGCTGGAAACAACCAGGGCGAGCCCCAAACGCTGTAGTGAATGGTTATTTGTCAAATAACCTTTTGCCACAAAATCCGGGCTTGCTCAGGTTGTTTCCTGCATTTAGAATTGATAACTTCAACTTTTACGCCTCTGATTGCCCAATTGGCTTCGGCTTCTTATGAATCTCGTTGGTATCGGTAAGCTCTTGCAACTCAACAAACATACCTTGCACCTTTGAGACTCTTCAAACATGTCCATGACCCTCAAGCGGAACTCTCAATAAATATATGCCAACATCATGAAGCATGATCGTCATCTCTCCAAATGGCATCGACAAGAGTGAATTTTTTTTTTTAAAAGGGTTTAAGTTTTAAGAATTTTTAAAAAGGTTTTTAACTCCGCCTGTGAGTGTGTGTGATATTCACTGCCGGTCTCAAGCCCGGATAAAGGAGGAGAGTTGCGGTAGGTTTGGGGCGGCCAGCGTAAAACATAGCCCCATATCATGACATGAATCGACAAATAAATCATATAACATATACTATGAAAATTCAACATAAGGATTATAAAAATGTATATCATATTTTTTAAATTATATTAATTTAAACCTCAAATCACATTTATTACGAAATCAAAGATGAATCTTACTTTAATATGTATCTACAAATAACACGTTTTTTTAATTGTATTCATCTTCACCACAAGTTCACATACACTACCAAAATCAAACATGAAAATAATTTTGAATCTGACAAATTGCGTAGATTTTTTAAAGTTATATTAATTTTGAACACAAAGTCTCATTCACTAACATGTTGTATGGAGAAGCATATATTTGAATGCAGTGAACATGCAAAGCCAAAAATTCACAAAAATTCTCATGTATATTAACAATTCATTTAGCCTGTAGTTTCATTTCATACGATCTACCTGTGAAAGCCAACAACAAAAAAGAAGACAATGGAAGACCCAATTGATTATTCAGTAAACATTGAGTGATAAATCAGTAAACATTGATTGATAATTCAGAAACAAATACTGTATAAAACAAAGCAACTTATTTTTAATGAAACGAAATTAGATTAGTAACTTTTTTTTTCAGTTAGTAATAAACTTTTTCTATGAAAACAAAGTTAAATTAGAGTTTATACACTACGTCACTACCATACTTGTAGCTAATCCTTCAAGAAATTATCAGATGGTGTAAAAATGCTAATGCACGACTATTCTAAATGAATGCAACTCTACCAAAATATTTAGACAAGTAACCTACTGAACAATCCAAAGACTTATAACCTATGGAATGTAATGCAATAGCACTAGTGAAATAATGCAAGAAAGTAATTAAAGCAATTAATACCAAGAGGAAAACGGCCCTAAGAAACTGGTTCATCCATGGGTGAATCAGTTTCATGGACTGATTCCACCACCATGGAGGAACCGATCTCTGGAATTGATCCACCCATAGATGAACCAGTTTCGTAGGGCGGGATGCCTAGGCCGCGGAAGGAGGTGGAGAGGGTTGGTGAGAGGAAGAGTGGGCGACTGTTTGTGTGACAACATGAGTGGGAAAGAGAAAAAGGGCAGAAGTAAGTTTTTTGAAAAGGGTATATTGGTATTTTACTTTATTTGTTGAGGGCATTTCTTTTACTTTTGTTGGCGTAGCTCTTTACTTATGTCGGCAAGTTTATGTGGGGCCCATACACCAGCGAGAAACCTATGTAAGCGCTCATAGGGCCTTAGCCGGGTGCTCAATTAAGACTTGTTGCTAGTTCTTTTTCCAAATATATCTATAATCTAAAGGATATAGTATTTGATTTTGGAAATTGTTACAAGAGTTATACCTTTGGTGGTAAAATCTTAAACATTTTTCAAGTGTGAAGTCAGGGTTCCAAACCTCATATAAACGACTAATTGACTGAGCTCGAGCTCGTTGGAAACTTGACTGAGCTCGAGCTCGGCTCTAAGCTCGACGAGCTTGCCAAGTCAAGGCTCGAGTTCGGCTCGGTTGCAAAAATTCGAGCTCGAGCTCGGCTCGGGCTCGGCTCGATTATCTTTCCCCCGCTATTGGTTAACATTCTTGCAAAAAATAAATTAAAAATTAAGCCATATTTCAACAAAGATACATTAAATGTAAATAAGGTCCTTTATATCACATAACATTCAACAAATGATAATTTTAATCATCTATTTAAAGTTCAAATTTTAGGAATAAGGACTTATATTTTAAGTAAAAGAGCCGAGCCGAGCTTAAACGAGCCGAGCCTTGTTGGGCTCGAGCTCGAGCTCGGATAGCTAAGGTTCGGCTCGAGCTCGGCTCGGGCTCAAAATTGACCGAGCTCGAGCCGAGCTTTGACCGAGCCGATCTCGAGGGCTCTACGAGCCGGCTCAGCTCAGTTACACCCCTAATCAAAACATGTTTTACTTGTTTTACAGATATAATTACTAATCAGCACTGATCACATGTCTATTATGTTATATTTTGTCATTTTTTGTGCTCTATCACGTGCACTTGCTATGTGGTGATGGTTCTGGTTAAACGAATGAAGATACTTTATCTAGGGTGAATGCTTTGTTACGCTAAAAGATGTAACAATCATTGTTAATATGTTCTAGCTGAGGGCGATCGGATTTGTAATTTATTATTGTAACACTTAAGTCCTAAATGGTTAAGAAGTCTTGATTGTAAAAAATTAAATTGTAAATGATTATGAAGTCTTGATTTTGTAAATTTTATGCGGGGATTAGTTGTTAGAGGTATGACCTTGACAAAAAATTGGTTTATGATTCGGATGCGAGTCCTAAATTCAATTTTAAACCGTCAATATTACAAGTGAAACTTTGCTTGATTTTTGTGTAATTTAAACAACTAATGTATCATTCAAATATATTCGCTTAATTTTTATTTTTAATACCAATTTATATATATATTAAAAAGTGTAAGCAAGGATTGCAGTCTGTCACGTGTCACCATACCTCTTTGAATGACACTCTATCCACTCCATTATTGTATAATAAAAAATGTCAACGTGAAGACTTGAATCCATGACCTTGAGTATGCAATAAGGAGTTTCAACCACCACTCCAACATGTTATTAGTGATTCTTCTATTAAAATCAATAACGATGTATGAATAGAAACCAAGAGTTAAGTTGTAAATTTTTAAAATGCATATTATAAATACGACTTTTTCTTTATATATTTTTTCACACTATATGACATCAATTATTTTAAGTATTATTATATTCAATGTTACAAAAATCCCGGAGCCTAATACTAGTGAAGTTTTGATAAGTTTGAGGTTCTTAAGTCCCACACCATCTAATTAAGTCTAGTAACTGTGATCGTAATAATCTAGATTAGGCATTTCGTCGTGTTTTGTTCTAATTAAGTTGGTCGGTGAATTTGGGCAATTGGGGTGTTACGCCCCTCCCAAGCCCCCTTATGCCACACATCCTAACTGCCTCTAGTGCGCATCCCTCATCCACTATCATTGCATCATCAAGTCGTACACCTTAGTCTACTGTTATATCCACCCTTGGAGTGCCTTACTTCGTTATCATTGCATAGCTTCTTTCGCCTTGCATCTCCACGTCAATACAAGCAATGGTAAGTCCAGTCTCCCTGCATCTCGAACAATCCCATTGTTTCTCCCATCTCTTGTAACACACATGTTATGTAAACTCATGCATATGTCTTAGATGAAGGGCATTAATTCCATTTGAATGTAGAGAAACCAAAAAATATTTATTGTAAAGCATGATCTTTCTGATGTATTTAGAGATTTAAAATTGAAAGGGTATATCTACATACATCTTTTGAAATCTACGAAACAAGCATTAGTACTTATAGTACATCGTTTGAATATATCCAGAACACACAGAGTAATTAATCCAAATTAGTGTCAACTCCAGATTGCCGGGGATCAAATGAATTAATTGCAACAGTTTATAAAAAGAATGAGTTTTATTCGGCAAATAGTGTAGATTCCAGCGGATGTAAGAAGTTCCTAGAATGCCATAATTGAAAGAGAATGGTGCGAGGAATAGGGCAAAGTTCCTAGATTGATTGCCCCGACGTGTCAAGATAATCTGATCGGGTCGAGGTCGTCTCTGCTTTGTGCGGTTCATTTTAGGGCTCATTCTATGCCTTTGTATTAATAGCTTTTGCATTTATTGTTCCAATCAAGAGAGAACAGATTAGAGAGACAAAGATAGGGTTGGAGAAATTGAGTCTTCCTTGTTTAATCCTTGTGCTTTGGTGAGAGAATTCTAGTGAAATCGTCTTGTAAACACTAACTATGTATTTTTCAATACAATCATTCTCCCTTCCAAGGGTGGGTTATGTAGGCTACAAGCAAAGTTTGTAACATTTTCCCATCTATAGATTTATGTGTTCTTCTTTATTCTTCAAATTTCTCGTTTGCAATTTGTTCTTCTTAATTACATTTGGTTATCACCAATTGCTCTAACACACTTCAAACATATTAGATTGGATCCTTGAATTTGCATTCCCCATGTACTAACAAGCATAAAATGAAACTCTGCATACTTGAGGTGCCAATTTTCAATATGGTGTGCTCTTCTTTCTTTTGAGTAATGAACAAGGGATCATAAATTTTTTTTGACAGATCATCAGAATATAAATTCAAAAGAATTGCGTTTAGAGAAGTACTTTTTAATACAATAAATTAACATTTGCGGAAAATACAAAGCTCTAAATTCATATTAATTAGAGTAGCACGAGACTAATAATTGGTTTTGTTTATTTAAATAATAGACCACCATAGTATCTTCTTTTGTAACTTAAGTATCTGGTCTATCGTCTTATAAACTTATAGTGATATTATAGTTGATGTTCTATATATAATTAAGTCTTATCTTGTTTCTTAATCAATCTTTAACCAAATTCTCACTTCTTAGATTTAATTCAATCAAATTTAACTAGAAAAGCAAAGTCATACCTACAATAAACTAATAATTAAGAGTTTGTTGTATCATCAAATTTTAATTTAAGTCTATCAAACATTATAATCAATTTAACAAAATACATTAGCATTAGCATGACGTAAAAGGCGTTTGTAAACTCAAAAGTTGGATGATTTTTTTTTTCTTTTGGAGGAATAATTGGATTAATATTTCATAAGCGGGAAGAATGATGTTGTTGTGAAAAAAAAAAGGGGAGGAAAATAAAAGTTAATGAGTCTAATGAGAAAGTAAAGTAAAAAAAGATAAAATAAGTGGTGTAAAAAAGGTTAAGTTAAATAAGATGAAAAAAAGGAGAAAGAGAGTAAAGCTCAAAAAACATGGTAGTAGAAGGCGGCTACTGATTACTAATTACTAATGGGCTTTGAACCTTGGAGCCTTGTGAAGAGGAAGTGTACAACTTTCACAATGCTACTTTGGTATTCGGGATGTTTGGCAATTGGCTGGTGGCTTTATATGTTGGCTAGTTTGATCGACTGTTTTTAGTGGCTTGTTTGACCAGCTGTATAATTATTGGCTGTTAAAAAAGTGTTTGGTAAAATTGGTTGTTATTGCTGGCTATTTAGTACAAAATGGAAGCAAAAGCCAAAAGCCAACCGTAAAAGCTGGTAAAAGCAACTTCTGGCTTTTGGCTGAAAAGCTGACTTTTCGGCCACTGCAAAAGCCAGTTACCAAATACTTTTTTTGGCGGTTTGACCAGAATTAAAAGCAAAAACTAGAAACCAATGAAAAAGCCAGCCAAAAGCTATTTGCCAAACACCCCCATTATTTGCTACCTTATTCATGTTGTTGGCTTGTTGCCATATGTACTCAGACAAATTTTCAATTAGAAAGTTTCCCTCGTGGGCTCCTGCCCCACTTACCCTACCCCAGGAACTGGCCTGATCAGAATGTAGGATACGTTGATGATTGATCATACTATTATTGAAGCTTTCACCCATTGAAGTTATATATATTCTCTATTCAAGGATAAAGTTGGTTATGTTTCTGTCTAAAAGTGTTGTACATCTTTCCGGCGGATATGAGCGGTCCCAGTCCGAGCTCCGGCGAAGAACCTGCACATAAAACCCAAACCCCCGGGGGTATCCCGAGGACGGGCTCTCCGACGCTCAAGCCAGTACTCATTTTAGATAGAGAGAGTGTGGATGTAGGGAGAGAGAATGGATTTCGGATCCTTTTACCTTAGCCCTATGAGGGGCTTATATAGACAAGTGAGCGTGGGCCTTGTGTCGTTTGGGCCTTGGGCCGTATATTCGGGAGAGGGTATTTATCCCATACAATTTTCCCCCCTAGTTCGACTGATAATCGTTGATTGAACTTGAACTATATTGGGCTTATTCACTTGGTTCCTCATGATATTGGACATGTATGTCTTCATGATAACCTTTGTGCGTGATCGAGTCTCTGCTGTGAGATGTAGCCTCTCCAGTCAGAGAGCTTGCTTCAATGAGCTAAGGTGTATCATCCTCTAAGTGAGGATCTTCTCATGTAATAATAGACGAAGCTTCCTTTGCTTAGGAGTCTGCTCTGATAATCTGTCGTGTAGCATCCTCTAGTGAAGGTCTGCTCACGTAGTCTGTGATGTTGCTTCACCAATCTGAAAGTCTGTTCTGATGAGCAAGAATGTAGCATTGCCTATAGCCTCTGCTAGTTTTGTATTTTTTGCGTTCTTTTGAGTAGTTTTTGAAAGAAAATATGCTATTTCTTTGCTACCTTCTTCCTCCTACCATACATATCCTTGCCCCCAGTCTGTCTGCTTTGCTTGCAGCGAAGGAGGCAGACTGAGATTAGAATTCTATAGACAAGTCCGCAATAACGATGATACGTGGACATGCAATGATGATGAGCAGGATCCTTCGTCTGAAGCGAGGTTCTGCTATAATAATAGGGAGCAGGATCCTCTGTCTGAAGCGAGGATCTGCAGTAATAATAATCGCAGTGCCCTCTGTCTGAGATGGGGTCTGCAGTAATAATAAGGAGCAGGATCCTCTGTCTGAAGCGAGGATCTTCAATAATAAGGAGCATGATCCTTTGTCTAAAGCGAGGATATGCTATGATAATAATCGCAGAGCCCTGTGTCTGAGATGGGGTCTGCAGTAATAATAAGGAGCAGGTTCCTCTGTCTCAGATAGGGTCTGCAATGATAATAAGGAGCAGGATCCTCTCTTTGAAGCGAGGATCTGCTAATGATAATAATGACAGATCAGTAATAGTGGTAGGCAATATCCTTGGGATCTGCGTATGAATAAATGTAACCTTGGGGCCCTTTAATCGTCGGACTGGCCTGCTGACTCTAGGGCTACAGCGAGGTCAGCCGAGCGAATTATTTTGACGTCCAAGTCACGTCAGTGCAAGGCTCATAAGGTCAGCCCTCTTCGGGTCTGATCACTCGTGCCTGCAGCATGCGCCCTTTTTTCGGGGTGCACTTGGTCCTTATTTTGGACTCCACTATCCCCATCAACCTTAGGTGTCTGTGACTTATCCTCGCTGCTTTATGGACCTTTGGTCCTGCAGAACTTGGGGATAGAGGTCTATGACATCGCTAAGTCGAGCCGACAACCGATTCACTCCACTGGCCTCGGGGGCTCTGGGTGTTTTATCTTACGGTCGAACCCCTTTTTGTGCAGACAGTCTCTGCGCTTTGAGGACCTTTTCGGTCTCTGCTTTGGCTCAAACCATGTTCTGCTCTGCCAGCCTGGGGGTTTTTCCCCTCCTAGTCTGTAAGTGGCTAATATTTTTGGTGCTATGATAATGGAGAGCATCATCCTCTCTGTGAAGCGAGCGAGGATCTGCTATGATAATGGAGAGTATGATCCTCTGTGTGAAGCGAGGATCTGCTATAATAGTGAGCATGATCCTCTATCGGAGGTGAGGATCTGCTGAAATAATAATGGACAGGATCCTCCATCTGAGGTGAGGATCTGCTAATGATGATGGCAGAGCTCTCTGAGATGGTGCTCTGCAATAATAAAAGGAGCAGGATCCTCTGTCTGAAGCGAGGATCCGCTTATAAAAATAATGGCAGAGCCCTCTGTCTGAGATGAGATCTGCAATAATAACAAGGGGCAGGATCCTCTGTCTGAAGGGAGGATCTGCTATAATAATAAAGCAGGATCCTATATCTGAAGCGAGGATCCGCTGTAATGATAATGAGCACGATCCTCTGTCTCAAGCAGAGGATCTGTTGTAAAAATGACGGCAGAGCCCTCTGAGATGGTGCTCTGCGATAATAATGAGGAGCGGGATCCTCTATCCGTGGTGAGGATCTGCTAATAATGACGGTAAAGAACTTAACTCTTCGCTTAAGTCCTTCGCTCTGCTTCTTCAGCAAAGCTCTCTGCTTCTTCAGCAGAGTTCGATTCGTAACTATACTTAGCTCTTCGCTTAAGTATTTCCAACGGCTTAGTAGCTCGCTGGAGTCTTCAATAAAAATAAGAGGCAGGATCCTCTGTCTGAAATGAGAATCTGCAATAATGATAATGGCAGAGCCCTCTGTCTGAGATGGAGTCTGCAATAATAATAACAGAATACCTCTCTAGCATGTTTAAGCCTGCTAGAGTCTTCGATAAGATGTGTCTGCAATAATAATAACAGCATATATCTTTTCAACGGCTTAATAGCCTGCTGAAGCCTTCAATAATATGTTCAGACTCAAAAAATAGGTCTTTCATAATCAAGCACTACAATGAATATTACGAGTTGGGTCACGTATACTCGAGCACTACAATGAATATTACATTTCGAATCAAATTTCGCATCTAGGTTGGGCCACATATACTCATTTGCCCCCCACTCCTAAGTTGAATTGGAGGTCAGTTTAAGAGTAGTATTTTCCCAACTAGTCATATACAAAGGTCGAAAAACGCCATTGATCATGTCATAAAATTAAATACAGTGAGTGTTGATTTAACTCTTCAGATAATCATTGACAAATAATCAATTTTTGGAGCTAAGTACAACGTCCATCATGAAATTCAATCTAATTTTGCACCAAAAGTAAGCAAAATTAATATCAATAATAATGGGAGCAAAGCACTTAGCTTGATGTTCTCTTCGGGAGGAGTCGGAGCAATAATATTTGGAGAGTAAGTCAACCTGAAGCTCCAATGATGAGTTAAATAATGCAGACAGCACTGGCTAGCATGTCGAGTCTGCAATCTGCGAAGTTGAGTCTGATTTGCAGACAATATTGATTGGCTTGGTTCATATTATTGTATTCTGCTAGCCTGAGATAGACTATGAGTCTGCGTGCATGGGTCTGCTCTTTCGCTAGTAAATTCTGTAGTAGCCTGCCAGATGCGTGTCTGATCGCAGGTCGTCACAAGTTGATCTGATTTTTAGTGCAGAATATGTTATTTGGTTGTTTGGTCTGTTCTATTCCAGACCATGATCGGTTTTGGCGGAGCTGTTGTTGATTTATAGGTTGAGTCTGCAAATCACCATGCATAAGTTCACTTAAACCCGCTCTACTCAAGCATTATAGACTGGCCTGCTGGTCTGCTTGGGCCATCATGGTCTGCATTGATGCAGCAGACTCTGCCTTTCGTCTCTTTTGGCTTGCAGATTATCTGGTTGACGTTGCAGACCCATCACCCACGTCATCTAGCTCTGCGGGTTGTGCCCAAGACTGCTCATTAAGTGCAGATTGGTCGTTTGTCTGCCGTCTGCCGTTTGCTTCTGCAACTTGATGCATTCTGCTCAAGTTCGATATAGGATACTAGCTATTGTACATGGTGGCATTCTGCTCTTTTGCTGTAAACTGCTCTTTTTGACCAACGCCTATCTGAAGTTTGTAGGCCAAGGTTGTTATGTTGGTCTGCTATCTGCTAAGTTGATCATAGTAGGTTTGTCAAGATGATATGCACCACCAAAGTCTGCTCTACAAGTATCGCCCTCGTGATTTGCCTTTTTGCAGACCTGTTGTGCATATTACAAATTACACGGTCTGTCCTCTGGCTTCTGCCATCTGATTTCGCAAGTTAGGAGTTTGGTGTCGTTGTAGATCATCAGTATGTTGTATCTGATCTCCTCGAATGATTGCAGCTTGTTTTTGCGAGCTTGAGAATGTGAAGACTCATCAACATTAACGTTAGAACCTTTTTAGTTACGCTCGACCCTATTAAGCCTCCTCTGCATCTGAGGGGTGTGATCTGCCTTGAACGTGAATCATTGTGAGGTCAATCTGAAGTCTGCAGACCATGGGTGAGGGGCCCCAAAATTGATTCTGCAAATCAAGTCTGCTTCTCACGGCATGCCTTCTGCTTTTGCTAGTTGTACCACGTCTTCTTAGCGTACAAATCAGTTTTGTCTGCCAAGCCAAAACCATCATTCTTGTTGCTTGGTTGCAGATTGTCATTAGCTCCGGCAGAAAGTTTGTGTTTGTACAGAGCATGCTTCCAATTTACTCTAATTTGTTTGCGAGTCAGCATCGATTTCGGCAGAGCTATAAGATTGCAGGTCGAGTTTGTAAGTTGGGTCTCCTTTCTGCCAAGAGTGTTCAGGGAGTTGGGGTTTGCGTCTCTACGATTCTTGCTTACAAGCAATCTAGTAGCTGTTCAAGTATGCTTCTAAGGAGCTTTTCATCGAACAAGTAGCATGCGTGCAGCAATTCAATATTTATAAGCCTACAATATTGTTGCTCAAGCCTATATTTTTGTAGTCAACCAGCCACCAAGGGATTCATTCCAATTGTTTATTTCAATGGATGAATAAAATATGTTTATTGGAGGAGAAAAAAAAACTTAGCTCTTGAGGATGCGTATGGTAATGTGTAGTTGTGAACAAAGTACATACACTTCATTGGAATTTCTTCCATTCTCCTCTTGGAATTTAAGGAGGTTACATTTTAGTGGGACTTTGGTTGTGCAGATGCTTGGGATGAGTTCCTCCACCATATGCTTGTAGATTTTGAGGAACATTTGTAGGTGCACTCATTGCTCAGGAGCTGTTGGTTTGTAAATATTTCACCCATTGTTCATTTCAATGAGTGCAGACGTTTGTATATTTTGTGGCCTTACTTGGATGGATTTCTTGGTAGCTTTAGCTGGATGGATTGCCTCCTCCAACTGAAAACTTCTCTTTTTTTAATTTCTCATCCTTCCTCTGTATATGTCCGCTTGAAGAAAGCTTGTAGTTTGTAGATCTTGTAAATTTTGGTCTGATTTGGAGTGTCTCAGACCATAGAATAGTTGTTTGAGCCATGTAGCCATGAAAATTGTGGGTTTTTCATGGGCGCTTTTCTCTTCCCCTCCTTCTAGCGCCAAATTGTTTCTGTCTAAAAATGTTGTACATCTTTCCGGCGGATATGAGCGGTCCCAGTCCGAGCTCCGGCGAAGAACCTACACATAAAATCCAAACCCCCGGGGGTGTCCCGAGGACGGGCTCTCCGACGCTCAAGTCAATACTCATTTTAGATAGAGAGAGTGTGGATGTAGGGAGAGAGAATGGATTTCGGATCCTTTTACCTTAGCCCTATGAGGGGCTTATATAGACAAGTGAGTGTGGGCCTTGTGTCGTTTGGGCCTTGGGCCGTATATTCGGGAGAGGGTATTTATCCCATACAGGTTATATGTTGTATATTTGTCCAAGTAGAACGAGGACCATAAATTGAAGCTCGAGGAGTTGAGATGGAAACTAATTCATAAACACATTCCACCACTATTACGGGAAGATAAAGGAATCACAATAGCTCAAGGGAAAGATAAAGGAATCTCCACCTCTATAAAATTGTAGTTGACAAAAATTGAACCTGTAATAGCTCAAGGTTACAAATCACAATATGCAACTGCTATTAAGTATTAACTACACCAAATGGAAAATAATAACATAACTATGTTCAACAATTCTATCATGGAGATTATTACAAACAAAAGAAAAGCAAAATGACACCCAATATTATCACGAGGGAGTGCTTTACAATTGGGGGGCACAAACAATAGACTATAGGCTCAGTACACCACAAACTCAACATAATTAGCTCAAACATACAATGTCAATCCAACCTAACATGCATATTTCAGCTCATTGACATCACCAAGGTAGATATCATTTCATGACGTCTTTGCATCTTGTGTCATCTCTGGAAACGCCAAATTATAAATTAACAGACGAGTTTGGCAAGAACACTTTCTACTTTCCAGAAATGTACTAAACTCTGCATCTCTAAATAGGTTTTCCAATTTAATGGCCTTTAATCTCTTTCCAGAAATGTGCCATGTTTAATCTCTAAGTTGTCATTACTCAACCTACAAAGTTGTCACATTTATACACATACATGTGCATTTGATTAATTAGGCTATGGCCTAACTTTGTGTTTTGACTTGTTGCTAGCTTGAGATTACTTATTCACTCTTTAATCTATAACCTTAATTGGCTTAATTAGATAAAGGTTTTTTCTTGTTGAAGTTGGATTTCCTTGAAAAAGACAGCAAATTATTATCAGGGTATGTATTAAAAAATTTTAAAATCTTGATTATGATGATATATATATATCTTGCCTAAACTCATCCTTCGGCCAAACATCTAAGAATATGTGGTGAGCTTATTGTTGCTGTATAGTCATGCTCTAGGTTTGTTACAAGATATGATTAAGTTTGTTAGTGAAAATGGTAATGTTTTTATCCTTCCTAATCTTCTTGCTCCCCTTTTTCTGAGCCTTTTACCTTCTTCGTTTTTGTTTTTTGAGAAGTTGTCAATTCATTCAGCACTTTGGCACTTGTTTCTTTACTAGACGTGTCAACTTTTTGTGCATGGCAAATTAGCAAATAGTCGTAGATAAATTGTCATGTGAGAGTGCTTTAGAAGTACTCAGTTACTTACTTTTGGGCATGATTTCTTTGGCTAAAAATAGATGAATTGAAATGAATTCAGCTGGACTAGAAAAAAAATGAACTAAATTACACTGAAAAATGTAAAAGTAAAAGTATAGTTAACAGCTGAACTGAACTAAATCGAGCTGGAAAAAAATGAATAGAACTGAGCTGAATTGCACTGAAAATAAGCTGAAGATAATAGACCTAAAAGGTCTATATAAAGTATATCAGGTTTGTACATTGGATTATTTGAGTTACGGTCTGTTCTCTTCGACTAAACTGAAAAAAACTGAACTGAAATGATTAGTAAAATGTTAGAGTAAAAGTATGTCAAGAGCTGAATTAAACTGAAAATAATTGAGCTGAACTGCAAATAAATTGAACAGAACACGCCCTTAATTGCTTGAACACCCCGTTGCCAGAAAGATAGGTTTAAATTATGTCATGCATCTTGAATATGCCTTGAATTCAACAGCTGGTTTCAAAAATAACCAAGCACGAGGTCTCGCTACTCACTTTGCAAGTCAAGGGGTCCAAGGTTGGAACGCCATGGTGGAGGTGACAGAGCAATGCCCCCCTTAGGTTTTCCTGCTTATATAAGGTTTAGTAAACCTTATGTTCTGTTTTAGGTTTATAGGCCCATTTTGATTAGGTTAACTGAGAAGAATGCTTATATAAACCCTTAGAGTTGACCCTTAGCCGTATTCACTAATCTGAATGTTGCTTAATACATCTGTATTTTGTTATCTCCCATAATAAAACTATTGTCTCTCTATCTAATGGACATAACTAGCACACTTCTAGTGAATTACGATAAATCTCTGTGTGTTATTTATTGCCCTACATTTTTTATCTTCATTGTAATTGTAATCTATCATAACATGGCAAAAAGAAGTTGACTAGAAACTTGAAATGAATTCTAAGGTGGTTACGATAAATACGACTATGAAAAGCTAAGGATTTAATATGATTCCGGACCATAGTCATTATGAGTGGTTGACTAGCTTATAATTTTTATAAAATGACCATAAAAAAGAAAATATAATCATTAAAAGAAATAAGATAATGCTGCACTTAAGGAAGGAGTGAAAAAAGGTGGGATTAATTCTTGCATGCCAGGAGGATAGGGGATAATAGGGCCACTACTTGAAATAGTGAAGACAAGAAGAAATACTAGGAGAGGGTTGAAGAGGGAGTAATATATTAGTGACATGGGCAAATAAAGTAAGGCAGGTAGCACTTTCCCTTGCTTTCTTTAATCCTTGTGGAATCAAAAACTCTTCTTCTAAAGCATTTTCCATAGATCTCCTAACACCCCCACATTAATTTGTGGCTCATAATCTTCCTTTCTCTTTTTTATGACTTGGCATTTCACCTTCAAATTCCACCACCTTTCCAATTCCTATATATTCTCCAGTCCCACCTTACAACAGCTGATCATCCTAACACTGACCCTCAAACCCAACACAAAGAAAGAAAACAAAAAAAAACTCAATTTTTTTTTACAAGAGAAGAAAAATGTCTGGAATTAAGCTTTTTGGGAAGACAATTCAATTGGGTTCTAATTCAAATGAAGATTTAGCTGTTCTTATTTCTGCTCATAAAGATGATGTTGATGATGATTGTGAAAGTTGTAGCTCTGATCACAACCTTTTCTGCTCAAAACAAGATGAAAACAGAGGATATGAGGTTGGTTTTCTTTTATGATTTTAATTACTTTGCTGATTTAGATTTGCAATTTTGGGATTAACCCATTTGATAAAGGTCAATGTTTTAATATGGGTTGTTGTTAGTTTTTGTTTATATGATTGATTGTGTGAGTTATATAGAATGGAATAGTTGAAGGAACTTGGTTAAAAACAGAGGAACTGAATTTTAGGTTTAGAGCTTTAACATAGTTTTATAACAATTCTTATCATTTTCTTCTCCAATTTTATTACTCTATCAAGATTTAGATGAATTGTGTCGGCATATGAAATTATGTTGTTCACCAATAACCTCTTTTTTCTAGGATGAAAAAGAAAAATTGACAATAACTTTGTATCAAACAGTGGACGACCTACAAAGGCGTGTCAGTCAACACCCTAAATCGAAATGGATTTTTACTTTTCTCTACATCGAACAACTAAAAGTGTTAAAATATAATGTTAATCTTCGATTTTGTAACTCTAAGTAAGCAATGTAAAAATCGACTTTATCCAACAGTTTCTTGTTTAATATTCTATGTATGTATGAGTTTAATTATATGATCCAATCTTAATTGATTCCTCTTATGTAATTTAGGAAGCTACAACAGAAGAATCAATGGATACCAAGCAAGAAGGGGAACAATCTTTAACTTCAGTTTTAGAAGTGTCTAAAACAACAACTAGCCCTTCAACTGATGCCGGGAACCCGAAAACTGTCACCCAACACAAAGTAACTTCATCCGAAGACCTTCATAAGAAAGATGGAGATGAAAGTGATCAAGGAAGTAGTAATTCTAGATCACCTGACCAAAACTCATTGAAGAAACCTGATAAAATCATCCCTTGTGCTAGATGTAGTAGCATGGACACAAAATTCTGTTACTTTAACAACTATAATGTTAACCAACCGCGCTACTTCTGCAAAAACTGTCAAAGGTACTGGACTGCTGGTGGCTCTATGAGGAATGTTCCTGTGGGGGCCGGTAGGCGGAAGAACAAGAGTGCCCCGGTATCTCAACACCGTCATCTCATGATCCCGGGAGCTTCTGAAGGGCTAATTCACCATGTTATGAGGCCTGATGGAACTCTACTTGCATTTGGGGTTGATTCATCTGTTCCTAATCAATCAAAGGCCTCAATGTTGAAGCTTGGAGAAGGTCCACCAAATTATGTCACAAATGGGTTTTTCATGCCAGAAAGGGAAAAGAAAAGCTCGATTTCCTTTTCGAATTCTACTTCGATTTCGGTTGAAAACGGAGGAAATAGTAATGGAGGGAATGAAACTTGTCAGGCAATTCCCTGCTTTCCTTACAATTGGAATCCAACTTCTTGGCAATCAGGGTTTCCTATGTCATTTTACCCTACATCATCACCTCAATGGATTGAAAATGTACCTAAACCATGCAATCTTCAATGGTTACCAACCCTATCAATGAATTCTGATCAATCTTCATCAAGCTCTAGTCCAAATACAACTTCCCTAGGAAAACATTCTAGGGACGGAACTACTTTGATGCTCTCTAACTTCGACAATAAAGATCACGCAGAAGAGAAAGATTTGACAAATTCACGAGTTGTAATACCAAAGACGTTGAGGATTGATGATCCTTCCGAGGCTGCTAAGAGCTCGATATGGACTACTCTAAGGATCAACAACGATCATCCTGTTGGCTCTGCAAGCGCAAGAGGAGCATTCTTCGGAGATTTACAACAAACAAAGGGTATTAGCCCGGTTGTTGAACCATCATCTATGGTATTGCAAGCCAATCCTGTTGCACTCTCAAGATCCCTTTCATTTCACGAAATTGCACAATGAGAAACTTCTTGAGAATAGAGTTAAGATTTCAGGTAACATAGAGGCAAAGAGTGTAATTTGATCAGTTTAAAACTGACTGAAAGATTTCGAAGAGTTTGTAGATAAATATATATAGATATATATTTTAAAGAAGCTGCTCGAATCAGCGAAGAAAGGAAGGAACTAAGCTAGAACTCTGGCAATAATGGCTACTCATTAGCTAAGAGAAGCATCCCTTCCATTCCTCATGTACCCCTACCTCACACTTATGAGTTATGAGTTTGTATATATATCTACAAAGTGTTTTTCCATTACAATCTTCATAGTTTCATCATATATTAGGAGTGCTAGTCTCCCCTTGACTTTCATAGTCAACTTTTACAAATTTGAACACTAATGAATTGAAAAGAAACTTTAGTGTCCTAATTTTGGAGCTACGAATGTTGATTTTGATTGATTTTTTTTACTTTTGATAACCCCTAGGAAGAAAACAAAAGTTCCATAAGGCACTTTTTATTAACCTTGATACACCGTAATAACACTTTTAACTGAAATGACATATAGAAATTCATATAGGGACATTACATCGAACGTTCCTATAATATATATATATGCTCGGAAATCTCCAAGATTATTGTCACAAAATTATTGATTTATTAAGTTTTATACATATAAATTTACATAGAAAGGGCCCTATTTTTCTAAAAACTGTGGCCTCCGATAAAAAGACCTAAAAAAGGGTGCAATATAAAAGTAATAGAACTTGTTCTTTTGAGCTGAAAATTCAATTTTGTGTTAATTTCATTTTTCCTTTAAATAATTTCAATTCTATTTAATTTTGTAAAAAAAAAGTGGGGCTCATGTAGTATAAGATACTAGAACTACCTTAAAATGAAAAAAGGGTAACATGATGTATGAAGCTATGAACAAAGGCATGGAAATGGTTTTTAAATTGTTAGGAATGATCAGCACCTCAGAAAATTCCTCAAACATTTGGGGAGCAAAATACAAAGAAATAGGTGGCTTGCTATTGGATTTTATGATGCCAACATAACAATTAATCCTGTTTTATTTATTTATTAAATTTATCCTCTGTTTTCTCTTTATGAAAATTTAATGTAAAAGGTGGACTGAAAAGTCCATGTAGTAGGGCCCGCATATGAGAAGCAGATAAGCTCGAATTGGGGCCGTTAAAAAGGCGGGAAGCATCTTTCATTATCAAGCACCAAAATTTTGGGTTAACAAGAATAACAACAAGACTTGGAGAAAAATATGAGCACAAAGTTTCCAATTTTACTTCACAATGGATTGGAAAGTTCCAACACTTTGTTTTGGCTTTTTCCTTACCTTTTGCATTTTTTTTCATCTAGCTTCTCTTATATTAATAGTAAATTATTCGATTTTTTGCAATGGCTTGGAAGGAAAGGCATCAACAATTAGATTCTTTTGGTATCATATTTAAGGGCCATGGGATGACCCATAAAGGTGGCAAAGTAATTGTTTGGATCAGATACAATTTATTTGATTTAGGCCATATTGACATAACGAATCGTTTTAATTAGTATGCTTTTGGTTTCAGGTGAAGGTATTAATTGACCAAGTTTTTATGGTGATTTTCAGAGCCAGATCGTTAACAAGTAAGATAACACAACCACGAAATTTGAGTTGGAGTATAAGATCGAATCAAATTTTAAATTGATGAATAAGCTTTAAATATGTTGCAGTTAAATCTTCTTGTTAGAGGTAGTGAAGGAAAAGTTTGAGGATAAGATAATAATCAATAGACCTAAACCTAAAATCTAGTGAGTGTATCTCTTGATAGACATATTGTCATCAACCCTTAAACTTACGTTGATATTTAATAAGAGTAGTTTTGTTACAAGTGTTGTAATGCCGTCAATAAATGGTTATAAGGATTCAGTTGTGCTTTCCTGCTAGACAAGTTACATCTTCCTTTTAAAGAGCTCAATTGTTGGAATATTCAAAATTTTAGATGATAGTAATCTTGACATAGATAAACTTGTGAGAAATTTTCCAAGTTGCACCAAAAAGATGCACGTTTGTTTTAGCAGAACGACTGGTGATCTTAGATACACATTTGAACTAGCAACCCATTATTGTTAAGGGCCCGGGTGTTCCAAATGGTATCACAATGATCCTGTGATGACGTAATGAGTTTATGAATTTGAGATCCCAAGTCTATCGCCTAATAACGAAGTATCTGTGGTGGATCACAAAGCACCAAATAAGTCGATCACAAGACACCAACACTATATGTGACATCATAAAACAATAAATGTATACATTTTTTTGTTGATGGATAGGTCGCCCAATGATTGTTATTAATTTATCACTCCTCAGGTTGATAAACCTAATTATCACGCAATTCTCTTGCTTTTCGTCTCCTTTTCTCTATCCTCTAAAAAGTCTCTCTACCTTTTGCATTTTTTCTTTACTTATACTATCTTCTAAAAAGTGGTTCAAGGATCGAACGTCTTCCGCTACCTTAGATCTATATTCTCCACACGAATAAAGAACTTGATGGCTATGTGAAATATAGAATTAACGCGGGTTGGTTAGAATAGAAAAGTGCCACTAGGTTCCTTTGTGTTTTTGGCATTCCTCATAGATTGAAGGAAAACTTGTAGGCCTGCTTTGATATATAGCACCCGAGTGTTGGACCTTGAAACAATGCCACATTCATATATCAATGTGGCGGAGATGCAAAAGCTATGGTCAATGCGTGGCCATACAAGAAATGACTGATTAAGAAATTAGGCGATCTAAGAGAAAAATCGAGTTGCATTCATTGAAGAAAAGATAAGGGAAAATCGCCTAAGATGGTTCGGTCATGTGAGAAGGAGACCAAGTGATGCGTCGGCTAGAAGAGTTAAAGATTGGAGAAGTGATGAAATTGTAAGGAGAAGGGGAAGACGTAAGATTGCTTGAATGAAGCTAAGCTACCTGAAGGCTATATGGATTTTCTTGGAATCAATTAGAGCATGGCGTTGGAGAGTGTAGAGTGGAGGAAAAGATTATATGTGCAGGAAGGCGTGTAATTGTCTTATTTGTTTATTGTCATTGTATTTGCCTTATTTTTAATTTTTCATACTTGCCAATGCCATCTGATCTCTAATTCCAACTGTTTCAGATATCGGTTATGTTAGTTGACCCCAAATCATTTTGGGAATAAGACTTTATTGTTGTTGGTGTTGTTGTTGTTGTCGTTTTTGTTGTCGTTGTCGTCATACTATCATTGATTTTCTTGAAAAAGCAAATATTCATATTAAAAAAATGGAGGAAGTACAATACTAAATAATACGTACCAATACTAATTAATAAATGGTATTAATTATTAGTGTTAATCATAAAGTAATGATTAGTATATGATAATTAATTACTAGTTGTTAGAATCCCTAAATGAAAGTTATTGGAACATATTACACCTGATATAGCTACTTAAAATTTTTTAGAACTTTTATACAATCTTATCTCTAGGCACGTTAATCTCACTCAATGATTCTTTGGACTCTATAGATTAGAATAACTCTTTACTATTGTACATTTACAGAAACGACTATTTGCATATTATATGGAGAAGGAAAACCTAAGTCTTGTGGAAAACGAGAATCATAAACTTGCACTGAGTAGATTTTCCCGTCCAAGCAGGGCAATCGATAGTCCAGGCAGGGTACCCGTTCAAGCAGTTAGGCTGTCCGTCTGGGATCAGATGTCAGAAGCTTTTGTCTTCAAATAAATCGTTATCGTAGCTCGCTTCTCTAACAAGTGCGCTTTCTCGAGCAAATACGAGTGCCGAACTGGGCACTCAATCTGTCCATTTCCAGATCACTATCTCCAGACCTCCATACAACGACAAATTGCTCACTTATTTGCATTTTTTAGAAAGTCTTACCTCCAGGTTTTTTTTATATCAGCCAAATGACCACTAATTTACTTCCGCTCTTTCTCAATAGATGCATTATATTGACTGGGCAGTTGACTATTAGTAACTTTAATACTCATTTTCAAGTAGTACATTATAAAAACTTATGAAAAAAGTAATATTTTAAAAATATACAGTGAGACTAACACAATAAGAACTGTTTTCAAGACTTAGTTGTCTACATAACTAATTAGATTTGACCAAGTACTTAAGGATTTCAACTCATTTTCACTCCAAAATACAATCACTCACGATAGAAAAAGTGTAGTTGAAGGCGATGGTACCACTGGCAATATGCCATGGGAAATTATTTAGAAGACCCTTTAATTAATAGCTTAGGCAATAAATATGTCATCCCCATCGGTGAACTGGTCCAAGCCATAGCATAGATTTTTTGATTGTTGCCTACAAACACTTGAGCACCACAAAATTATCCATTAGCTTAGTTGTCGATTGGCCCCCACATGCTTTCTTTCTTATCTTTACCTTTTCAATAGCTTTCGTACTTTTGGAACTTCTTTTTTAAAAAAGGCACATTGATATGGATTCATACAACAATTACTAGAGCAACTAAAATTAATTCTAAACTAACAAAATTACGATTGTTAAAGAGATTTGACGCTTCTGAAGCTCTCGTCTATCATAAGATTCACAATGCTACCTATTGTAACTTTCTCCAAGAGGTATTCAGATCAACTGATTATAAACGGGGGTATTAGTATCGGCTGCATTCACGCATAAAATCGGATTCATATGTGTTTGTTTTTTTTATTGTCAAATGTTTTCATTCTCTCTCCTGATATTTTCCTCTCTTTTTTCCCCTCTTCGAGTTATTCTCGGTTAGTTCTTAAAAATATAAATTATTGTAAAGCATAATCTATCTACATCTATATATCTATGTAAATCGAGAAAAAAGAACATGTGTTAGCTTCTAATGAATTGTGTTATCACATGTTGATCGTTTTTTTTGGCAATTCAAAGTTATTATTGACTACCAAAAAAAGTGGTGAGCACACCAAATACAACCTAAGGTTACACCTTCAATACCAACATGCATGGTAGGAGGGTAACCTACACAACCAGCCATCTGTACAATAAGAAGCTCTCTGCTCCTATCATCACATCTACTAGAGACTCTAAACACAACCTCTCTAAAAGCCTGGAGAGGAGATAGACATCTATCATTAAAAATCTTACTATTACGTTATACACATACAGAGTACACTGTCTCAGTATATAACATCACAAATAACTGTGAGACTCTAGATCTGGTATGAGCTCTGCTGCATGCTGCTTGCATATTCTTGTGAAAATCAAAGCTAATCCAATGTAACCCAAGCAGCTGTAAACCTGCTTTCCAAATAGTAGCAGCATAATCACACTCAAAATAGAGGTGATAAATAGACTCAACATCAAGACCACACACAACACAGACTCTACTACACTGAATGCCCCAAGAAGAGAGCCTATCAGTTGTAGGAAGCCTATTCTGAACAACAAGCCAAAGAATAAATATGCTCTTAGGAGTAGCTTTATTGTTGTGAATAAGTTTTCAAGAAACCCTCTCACTAGAGCCCATCAAAAGCCTGTGAATTCTCTTTATGCTAAAGGTGCCATGAGATAGAACATTAGACCAACTACCTAGATCATGCAGAAGAGAGGCACTTAATTCCAATGATTTTCCTCAAAAGCCAAGAGGTGCTGCTAGCAATAGCAACATTTTCCAAATCTCTATTCTTGATGTAGTAAGAGTTTACCCATCTGACCCATAACTTGTCACTCTTGAAAGCCAATGCCCACAATAGCTTAAGCATTGCATCTTTGTTCCAAAGAGACATATTAACCACATTCCAACGCCCAACAATTTTGATTTTATGAAACTCAGCCCAAGCTACAGGAGCTTTATGTGATTGATTAACAGAACCAGTCCACAAGAACTTCCTGCAAGTGCTCTCAACAGCTCTGATCACCTTCTTTGAAAGAGGGAAAATATGAGCCCAATAGTTTTGCATACTACTCAGTATTGACTTTATCAGCTGAAGCCTCCCTGTATATGAAAGCAAATGAGCCATCCATCCTTGAGCTCTCTCTGTGATTCTATCAATGAGTGGCTTACATTGGGAGAAGTACAATTTCTAGGAGAAAGAGGTACTCCTAGGTATTTGAAAGGTAGAGAACCCAATGCTAAATGAATAGAATCAGCAATAGAATGAGCCTCAATATGACTAATCCCAGCAATATAAATACAACTCTTTTCAATACTAGCTGAAAGGCCTGAAGCTTGGGAGAAAGAACTAAAAGCTTCCATAATCTTTGTAACGGAACCAACATCAACTCTAGCAAAGAGTAGCAAATCATCAGCAAACATGAGATCAGTAAGATGAATTTTCTCACACTTAGGATGAAAATTGAAATCAGGATTCAATCTCAACCGACTCAAGCTTCTACTAAGATACTCCATATAGAGAGCAAAGAGAAGAGGAGAAAGAGGATCTCCTTGTCTCAATCCTTTTTTTAGCTTTAAAAGCTCTTGAAGGTATGCCATTAATTAGGATGGAGTAAGAAACACTTTTCACACAATTCATAATCCACTTTATAAACTAGTCACGAATACCCAACTCATTCATCATTGCTTCCAGAAATGGCCATTCAACTGAATCATAAGCTTTCTTGATATCTACTTTGATCACACATCTAGGAGAGATGGATTTTCTCCCATATCCTCTAATCAGCTCAGTAGCAAGGATGGTATTGGCAGCTATATGTCTCTCTAGGATAAAGCCTGATTGAGACTGATTCACCACTTCACAAATTACCTCATGAAGTCCAAAAGTAAGAACTTTAGAGATAATCTTGTAGAGAATAGTGCAACAAGCTACAGGCCTGAAATCCTTAGCATATTTTGCATTCAACACCTTAGGTATAAGAGTGATTGAAGTAGTATTAATTGGCCCATGCATGAAAAACTTTTGGAAAAATTCTCTTACAGCCTCATATACATCAATTTTAATAACACTCTAACATTTCTTAAAGAAAACTGCATTAAAACCATCTATACCTAGAGCCTTAGAGTCATTTATGGCATGTAGCGCAAAATCAATTTCACCATCTGTCACAGGTCTTACCAATTGCTCTCTACTAGCAGCACTCAAAGAGGGCCCATCTCCAGCTGTAGGCAGATCAATTCCTTTAGCTCTAAGTTGCAGGTACCTAGTAATTTCTCATAGAAACCAATGAGCTCATTCTGAATAGCAGATGGAGTGTAGAGAGGCTCATCAAGCTCATTGTAAATCAATCCAATGCTATTCCTAGATTTCCTGAGTTGAACAGCAGCAAAAAAAGTTTAGAGTTGGAATCTCCCATAGCTAGCCAGCTGATTCTTGATTTCTGTCTCAGAATACTTTCATCTACTCTAGACCAAAACCTTAACTTTTCATATACTTCTCTTTCTTTTTGTTGTAACTCCACTTCACTATGCAGCTCTGGCAGAGCTTGGATAGCTGCTAATTTCCTTCTGAGTTCTTCTACTTTCAGATGAGCAACAGCATAATGATGAGTGTGCAATTTTTTTCATTTCAAGTTTAACAAACTTAAGCTTGTTCCAAACACTCTTCATATGAAACCTCTCCTCACCCTGCTCCCAAGCTTTCTTTAAAGAAGTCTGAAAAGCTTCATGTTCACACAGGATATTATTAAATCTGAAGGGCCTTCCTCCTTCAATAATAGTAGAATCCAAGTTAAACACCAGAGGAGAGTGATCAGATATACCACAAGGCAAAAAATGAATCTTAACAATTGGAAAGGCATCCAACCAAGCCAGATTCACAAAGGCTCTGTCAATCCTACTAGCAATTCTATCATTTCCAAGACCCTTATTTGACCAAGAGTAATACAAACCCATACTAGGAGCTTCTATATCCCAGCAGAGCTAATGAACTCAGCCATATCTTCAGTTTCAGCTTCACTAACAGGAACATATCATCGAGATCCAATCCAAATCACGATGTCATTTTCTTGTTCTTGAATGGGTCTCTTTAATTTTTTAGGTTTATGCTCTACTATGGGTAAAGATCTGCATGATTTTGATTTGCACATATAGGACAAATCTTTCCAATACCACTTGGTTTTTTTTTTGTTATGATCCCCCCCTCCCTTTTTTTTTTATTTCGTCAATTTTAATATTCAACAATACTATATTCATTACTTTAATCGAGTGATTAAAGTTAAGATCACTCTTTTTCTATTTTTAATTTCAAATCAAAACGATTAAGAGTTAAAGTAAATAAACTATATAATACAAGTACTAACCCGTTCAATCTATCATTAGCAAGATAGATAGCATTAAAGTCCCCAATTATGATATAAGGAGGAGAACGACCCCTAGTAGCTGCTGCCAACTCCAACCAAAACTGTTTTCTATCACTGATAGTATGCAAACCATGAACACAAACTAGAAAAAACTGGCATAAACTTGCCTAGTTGATTGCTAACCTCTGCCACAATAACTTGTTCTGATGAACTTAGAATAGTTAGCTTAACTTCAGCAGCTAACCAACCAAGCCATAACCTGCCCTTAGGAGAAGAGACATAATTACAACTCCAACTCCATCTACTACCAAGCTTCCTCTGCACCTTAACCTTATTATGCACCCTGATTCTAGTTTCAATCAACACACACACACACAATGAGATTTTTTGCAAATTCAGGAAGTTTTTAACTTCTCTTATTTTAATAGGGTCATTCATGCCCCTAACATTCCATGAGGCACATATCATCGAGACAAATAAGGGTTTGGTCCCTTAGCACCCCCAGTTCTGCCTGAGTCTTGAATAGCACTAAGTGCTGACATCTTGGAAGAGTAAAAGCCAACTTGTTTCCCCTTGTCTTTATTCTTCCTAACAACCACCTTCCAAACCCCCTCTTCATTAACCTCCTTAGCGGGCACCATTGGAGTGTTAACATGAGTTATCAATTCCTCATCACTTTGAACAGGTCTAGGAGTAGCAATAGGCTCACTAGGCTTCTCAAAACTCTTCTCTATTTCAGCCACCTCATAGATCACAGCAGTAGTTTCAACAGGCTTTGATTGTAATTGAAATTTCTTAACCCAAACCTATTGAGGTGCTTTAGGTTTCTGCTTTACAGGCTTAATCAAACAGTTATGGCCTATAATATCACATTATTTGCAAAATGGTGGTAGCCAATCATATTGCACAGTTTGATTAATAATCTTCTCATTGTGATCAACTACCTTGAAAGGAATGTTGTATATCCTTAGTAACATCCATTTCAATCAATAATCTAGCAAATGAAACTCTAAGTGTTTTCGAGGTACATTCATCAGCATAAAGAGGAACTCAAATCAAACTCCCAATCCTGCTAAGTGAATCCTCACTCCAACAACACAAAGGTAAGTTAGGTAATCATTTAACCCAAATTGGAATAAACTTCAACACTTCACTATGGAAGTTGAAATTGGCTGACAACTGTTTAACTATCATTGGCTTGCCATAAAATAGATGTGGTCCTGAAAACAATATAGCATCCCTAACTTCTTTGCTTTGGAAACGAAACATAAAATAACCCTCCTCATGTTTAAACATCAAAGGTTCAACAGCTAAGTCCCATTGTTGCATTACATAAGCTTTCAAAGAGGTTAAGGTAGGATTCTACCCTACTACATAAACAATTACTAAGTTTATCCATTTCTCAGTCATTTTTTCAATCTCAGCTTTGTCTAATCTAGCTGTAGGAACGCCATCAATAATAGTAGGAGCAACAAATTTTAACCCCATACCTTTATCAGAAATCTTGCTCTGATTTGTGAACGATTTCCACTTTGTTCGAGCTTCTTCATCCAACTGAACCACATGGGTTGTTATTGTTCCATTGCTCTGCACTTTCTCTGCCTCTTTTCCAGTTTCAATCGCTTGCTTAGATGATTCACCAGAGCTCGTCGATGCCGGAGACCTACTCCCCTGACCGACGGTCTTCTTCTTCCTCCC
Source organism: Patellifolia procumbens (assembly GCA_947645195.1). Classification (NCBI taxonomy): domain Eukaryota; kingdom Viridiplantae; phylum Streptophyta; class Magnoliopsida; order Caryophyllales; family Amaranthaceae; genus Patellifolia; species Patellifolia procumbens. Next base: position 193,490 of record CANSGD010001128.1, read on the forward strand.
CATTCAGGCTAGAGGCGCATGATAGAAAAGACCCTTATCGTGCACCCGCCACCACACGGGGGTTTTGGCTTCACAACCAATTTTGAGAATGCGGAGACCACATGTCGAGCGTTTAGAATAAGTGTCATGTGTCATAATTAAAAAGTTTAAAATTTTGGTTGAATTTCAATGTGGTAAACTGCAAGACAAAATATGAGAAGTAGAATATTAGGGCTAATTACATATTCCATTAGTAGTTTTGAAAGTATAAAATGAAAGATAATTAATTGCTTAATCAAAATGATTTACATCCTAAGTACATATATACTCTAGGGTTACAAAAGATAACCACCTAATTATTAGGAAGCTACAAGATATACATTCACTAAAGGATATACATTCACTAAAAGATAATATTTACATACATATAGGAATAATTAAAATACTAAGATATTTTTTCATTAATTCTAACACACCCCCTCAGTCGAAGCGGGAGGAGGTAGAACGCTGAGACTGTCCCGAAAATCTTCAAAAAGAATCAATGGAAGACCTTTGGTAAAGATGTCAGCAATCTGATATAGGGATGGCACATGTAAAACTCGAACTTCTCCCCCTGCCACCTTTTCACGAACAAAGTGAATGTCTATCTCAATATGCTTGGTTAGTTGATACTGAACCGGATTCCCAGTTAAGTAAATGGAACTCACATTATCACAATATACCAACGTGGCCTTTTTAATAGGACAATGAAGCTCAACAAGCAAATTACGTAACCAGCAAGACTCAGAAACCACGTTAGCAACACCTCTGTACTCAGACTCAGCACTCGAAAGGGACAGGGTAGCCTGTCGTTTTGAAGACCATGAGAGTAGGTTATCACCAAGGAACACACAATAACCAGACCTAGACCGTCGAGTGTCAGGACACCCAACCCAATCAGCATCACTACAGGATATGAGGGTGGATGTAGTAGAAGGATACAAGTGAAGGCCATGATGTAATGTGCCCTGAATATATCTGACAATACGTTTGAGTGCGTGCATATATTTGTTCCTCCATAGGCTGATGCATGAATAAGCAGACTTGCTGAGCATCGTATGAAATTTCAGGCCTAGTAAACGTGAGGTACTATAGAGCACCTGCAAGACTCCGATATAGAGAAGGATCGGAGCATGGAGAGTCAGACTTGGCACTAAGCTTGGACTTAGTGTCAACTGGAGTAGCAGAGGATTTACAAGCAGACATGTCTGCCCGTTCAATAATCTCTTCGCATACTTACGTTGAGATAAAAATAGATCACCTGCATGACGAGTCACAGCAATACCCAAGAAATAACTCAAAGGACCCAAGTCCTTCATGGAAAACTCAGAACTAATAGACTGACGGAGAGCAGCAGAAGAGGCAGTCAAAATAATATCATCAACATACAACAACAAATAAGCAGTATCGGTACCATGACGGTAACTGAACAATGAATGATCACACCTGCTATTATGAAACCCAACATGAGCAACATAATCAGCAAAACTGCGATACCATGCTCCTGGAGCCTGTTTGAGTCCATAGAGAGACTTCTTAAGCAAACACACATGATTCGGGAACTGAGGATCTCGATAACCCACTAGTTGATGCATATACACTGTTTCGTTCAATGTTCCATGAAGAAAAGCATTCTTGACATCTAACTGATGTAGAGACCACCCTTTAGACAGAGCCAAGCTAAGAACTGTCTGAATGGTAGCCTGTTTGACTACAGGGCTAAAAGTCTCTCCACAGTCAATGCCCACCTGTTGAGTTTTACCATCACCTACAAGACGAGCTTTATGCCTCTCAAAAGTACCATCAGATTTTTCTTTATGAGCAAAAATCCACATAGAACGAATAATATTAGCATCATGGGGGCGAGGGACCAATTCCCAAGTCTTATTTTTAATTAGAGCATCATATTCGTCATCCATAGCTAGTTTCCAATTCGGGTCACGGAGAGCCAACACGGGAGTTTGGGGGAAGAGGAGAACGTCCTACACTAGTGTGAAGAGACTTAATGGTTTTAGGCTTGTAAATACCATTTTGGGCTCGAGTGACTGACCGGGAAGGAGTGGGCTGTGTTTGGCGAGACTGGGGATGCGTAGAGACACGAGATGATGGTGATGGGCCGTGAGCACCATCTAGAGACTGAATATGTGGCCCACAAGGAGGAGCGGCTGTTGGGCCGTCTGGGATAGCTGACCCAGAAGGGGAAGGATGTGGGGGCTGACTTGTAGACGCAACCCCATGCGTGTGGGCTGGACGCTGGGGCGAATGAGGCCAGAGAGGAGTAGGCCCATTCGGATCTGGTGGAGTGTCGTTGGACAAAGAGGGCAAGTCCAAAACCGAAGTGGGATTTAGTAAATCATAATAATGTGGTGCTGGTGTATGAAGGGATTTAAATGGAAATTTATTTTCATCAAATATGACATTTCGACAAATAATAATTTTCCGAGAAGAGAGGTCATAACTCTTATAACCACGATGATTTTGTGGGTAACCTAAGAACACACAAGGTATAGAACGTGGTTGGAGTTTATGAATAGTGGTGGAAGGATAGAGGAAAACATAAACACCCAAACACTTTTAAATGGGAATAGGAAGGGTCTTTATGAAATAGGACCCGAAGAGGAGAGAGATAAGAAAGGCTCTTGTTAGGAAGAATATTTAGAAGGTACGTTGCCATTTGCAATGCATGATGCCAAAAGGAGTATGGAAGGGAAGAATGAGTTAGAAGGGTTCGAACAATGTTATTAATAGACCGAATTTTCCGTTCAGCTTTACCATTTTGTGAGGAGGAATATGGACATGAAAGACGAAAATTCATACCATTTGATTTGCAAAGTTGCCAAAACGGTTCATTATCAAACTCTCGGCCATTATCACATTGTATATTCTTAATGTCCCTTTCAAATTGTGTTCGAATGTAAGCTCGAAAGTGAAGGAAAGTATCATAAACTTGAGACTTTTTAGCAAGAGGAAAGGTCCACACAAAATGGGAGTAATCATCCAACACAACAAGATAGTATTTATGACCTATAGAGCTTAAAACAGGAGATGTCCATAGATCACAATGAACAATATCAAAAGGCATCATAGTATGTGAATGAGAAGCAACAAAAGGCAATTTTACTTGTTTCCCAAGAGGGCAAGAATGACAAAAAGTAGAACTACTTTGTTTATTACATTCAATGAAATTATTCTTCCTAAGAGAATCTAGAATAGGAGTACCAGGATGACCCAGACGATCATGCCACAAAGATGGTGCGATAGCAACAAGACTAGAGTGACTTGGGATTGGACTCTTGACTGAAGTGATGGGATAAAGGACACCTCGACTCTCACATCTCATGATTGGCCTCCCCGTTCGAAAAATCCTTCACAGAAAACCCAAAAGGATCAAATTTAACAGTGACATTATTATCAAAAGTGAATTTTCGAACCGAAATGAGATATTTAATCAATTTAGGGGCATGTAAGACGTGTTTAAGTGCTAAGGGAGGGTGAGGGGAAGGTAAGTTAGCATCTCCATAACCATGAATTGGAATATTATGACCATTTCCGACAATAATACCATCATGTTTGCTCAAATTAAAATAAGACTTAATATTACCTTGGGAATAGGTCATATGGGAAGTGGCACCCGTATCCATGTACCAATTTGGGTCTGGAGGATTAAGCCCAAGAGTGTGCAAGGCCGCTTCAATGTCCGTAGGGAGGGGAGTTTGGTCCGCTGCTGCATAGGCCTGAGGACGGGCCCCAAGAAGACCAGGCCTAGACGGTTGCTGCTGCCTGTGAGGAACCTGTGGACGAGCCCAGTGAGATGTGGGGTAAGGGGAGGGGGGAAGGCCCATGGCCACATTTGCCAAGGTGATGGCTGGCCTGCACCCCCTGGCCCATACGCCCAAGGAGAAAAATACTGCTGATGTGCTGGCCGTGGTCCGCCGCTGCTGCCGCTTACGTGGTGGCGACCGCCGCCACTGCCACCCTGACCGACGCCCTGACCGCCACCCTTACCATAATTTTTATTTTTATTTTTATTTTTATTTTTGTGGCGATAATTATTTTTATTTTGATTGCCACGATTATTATTATGGGAAGGGTCCGAGGACGCACCATCAGTGTGATTTGAGACAAGAGCCGCGGACGATGTGTTGCCACTAGAGGCTTTCTTAGCCAATCCGGCCTCCTCAAGGACAAGAATTGAACGTGCTTGATAATATGGAGGTAATGGATCACTTTGTCAAAGCAGCGTACCAACCCCACTGTAAGCCTCCGAATACCATATGCAAAACAAGCCTATTGTTGGAAACAGGTGCACCAACGTTTTTCAACTAATCAGCCAACATCTTAAGGTGTTGATAATACGCCGAAGCGTTAGAAAAATCCTCCATAGTGGTGTTGGCGAATTCATGTTCAAGAGTGACGGCACGAGACTTTTTGTTGTCTTGAAAGATGTCTCGAAGCCGTTCCCAAGCCTCTTGAGCCGTCAAATCGGGCTCTAAAATGGTGTTGAGAAGATCTGTGGTGATAGTACCGTAAATCCATTTTAGAACCGTGGCATCTATAGTAGACCATTCCTCTTTTTCCTCATCAGTTTTGGGAATTTTGGCCTTTGCCGACGGGATAATATGATCAATAACCCGACTCGAGCGTGCATGGAGTAGAGTATTGTATATTTCCATGTCTAGGTGATTTTTGAAGAAACATATTCTAGGTGCGAATTGTGTTCCCTATACTAAAAAATTATTTGTAAATAATCAATCTCAATATGTGAACTGTGTTCTTTATTTGTAAATCTACGTACTTTTGCGTCTTTTGGAAATTCTTCATATTGAGATATTTCAAATGAAAATGAGAATGATATTTTTCATCATGTTCAAGTTGTCTTCACATCTTTGGTGGTCTAACTTGATAAAGTAAGAACACTAATCAAGAAATAATCATGGATTTAAGTTTATGAAGTGTTTCGATATTAATGACAAAAGTCTAATCACCCAGATCATGTGATCATGAGTTATGTATCTAAAATTTAACAGAGTTTAAAGTGAATTTGAGATTAGTTTAAGCACTAAAAATTTAGTTAAAGTATTAATTAACTTACATTATAATTTTTGTGTTTTAATTTTATTGTATGTTCTAGGAAATAGTAAGAATTACTAATTCTAATAGATATAATTCATAAACGTGTAATGCACGGGTTGCAACCCCGATTTATATACTACAACTCTACAAGATCATACATACAAGATCATACGTAGTAATAGTTTTCAAAATTAGCTAGAATTGTTCTTGTAGAGTTCTCATAGTTTGAAATTTTTTGACAATAGAGTTTAGAATCAATGGTTAAAACCATTTCCGTCTCTCAAAGTATGTTTTGCTTATTTGCTTTCAAGGTTAAATTTTGGCATAATTTTTATCTCAATGTTATACATGTGTTTTAAAAACAACGACAACCTATAATCCATTTTTAAAGCTTACAGATTTAAAAAATCAAAAATATATCAGCAATAATCTAAATTTATTTAGTGTTTCGATAAAAATGAGGGGAAAAAATCATGGATATAGATTTTCTATGTAAACGAGAGGGAAAAAAATCATGGATTTAAATTACATAGTGTTTTGTATATCGATTAAAAAAATCTTCCAGTCACCTTGATCAACGTGTAATGTATCATAGATTTAAAATTTACAAGAGTTTAAAGTGGGTTTGAGATAATTTTAGGCACTAAAAGGTTAGTTAAAGTTAATTAACTTACACTAAGCAATGAGCGGGATTTTATTTTATTTTAGAGTAGGGGTATTCCACGTCATCAAAAAATAATGAAGGTATTTATATTTTAGAGTTAACTCAAAGGAAATAGGAAAATAATCTAATTACTATAATTAAGTTATAAGTAATTCATAATCGTATAACCATGGTTTGTAAGCCAATTTTAACTAACAATACAACATCATATTTTCTTAATTAGAAGCTAATAGTTTTGAAAATTAACTAGAATTGTTCCCATAACTTAAAATGTTGACATTAGGATTTAAACTTTTTAGTAGCACGCATGCAAAAATATATCTAATGTCAATTCACTTCTTTTGTTTTATTGTTAAATTTTGACATCTATTTATCTTAACTCTCCATGCGTACTTTAAAATTTTAAGCTTAAACATGCAAACTATTAAAAATAATACTAAGAATAAGTTAGATTTTTTTTCTTAATGTATCTAGCTACATAAATGTCATAATCATGAACTTAAGGTACATATTGTTTTTACATCGACGACAAAATCTTTCAAATACCTTAATCAATATGATCATGATTTATTGCACTTATAACATGAGTTTGAAGTGAATCTGTGATTGGTTTAAGCTCAAAAAGTAGTCAAATTAACTTGCCCTAAAAAAAAGTACTTCCTCCGTTTGGTAATACTCGCAATTTTATTAGCATAGTAACCATTATTTATCGAACTTATTTATATATTTTTTGAAATGTATAAGAAAAAAATATAGCCAAGTGAGGTCTTATTTGATTCGTCTTAATGCATACTACCACACTATTAACTTTTTATAATTTTTACTCATCAATAATTAAAGATATTAAAGTTGAAAGTATTGCATTGGATAGTGTGCAAACAAGAAATGTTGCAAGTATTGCGAAACGAAGGAAGCATATGTTTATATTTTATTGCGAATTCTAAGGAAACAATAAAATTAATACAAAATATTATAGATAATTTATACTCCATCTGTTTGTTTTTAATTGTTACAATTTGCTTTGGAGGATAAACAAGGACATTTATGAAATCTATGCAATGATTGTTTAAGGAATAGATAAAGTATGAGAAATAATATTGTAAAAGCAAAAAGTGTGAGGGAATTGAGTATTTAATGAGAAGAAAAAAGGACAAGTGGGTCCCAAAAGTGTGGAAAATTAGAATATAAAGATGTGAAAGTTAACCAAAAAAGTAAAAGTTAATGTATAACAATTAAAAAGAAACGTTTAATAAAAGGAAAGTGCAACAATTAAAAATAAACAAAGTAGGTCATACGTATACTGTTCATTGGGTTGTAAGCCAGTTTTGTATAATTCTCGATACGAGAGCATAAATTTTCCTATCGCATTATCATATTTTTTCAAGTAAACTTTTGAAAAATATGATAATATGAGAAGGCGCCAATAAAAAAATAATATGAAAATCTAATATTTTTGTAAAAAAAATCAAACAAAGAACACGTGAAAATATTTGAGAAAGATTTTACATAAATCATTAATATGATTATTAGATTCTTCTTATAGTAAAGATTTTCTAATACAAATCGAACGATCATCAAGTTCAAGATCATCCTTTCTCCTTCCGCGCAAGCCTAATTTAATAAAACTCTATGGAAAATTAAATGTATTAGATGTATTATCATATGTTTATTTTTTCCTAGTTAATGTGTTGTCTATTCTATTTTATTAGATAATATTAGGCATTCGCGGTACACCGGGTATACGGTGCACACTCTCATATCTTTTTCCTCCACGTGCTCTGCATAAGAGCACATGAATGGAAAATGTGAGAGGGTGCACCTACACCCGGGTGTATGGTGCAAATTGTAGTAAATATATCTTACTATTGTGCAATGTAAATTATTTTATACTCATTCATTTATCCCTATACCATAATATTAGAAAAAAAAATTCTGAAATATATCTTTAATTTTATTGACGTCTAACTCAGCTACAATTCATTAATATATGAATATAAATACATTGAATAAACAAAACTAATCCCGTGCATTTTGCACGGGTCTAAAACGTAGTATTGTAATATATCACAAGATTACAACAATTCAAAAATGAATTTAATAAAAGTACCACCTAAATAACAATTATAACAGAGACAAGATTATAAACCGTTCTATATACTCCCTTCGTTCCAATTATTTGCTACATATTAAATTTGAGCACCATTCACTTTGCCACTTTAAATGTTTTGAGTTTATATACGTAACGGAAAATATACTCACGTGAGATCTTGTTTGATTCTTCTCAATGTGTACTTTTCAAATATATAATTTTTGTAATTTTTACCTATACCAAATTGGAGATATTAGTTTTTGAAATCGTACATATCTTGAAAAATGTTAAAAAGTGAATGTAGCAAATAATTTGGGGCGCAGAGAGTATTATAATAGAGTTAGAAGAGAGGAATGATTGGAAAGTTTAAATGTATTGCTTATGTATAATCATATTTATAGTACAAAACTATAATATAAAAGATACGTACAATCATTGAAGATAACGATAGCATCCTATTTACTAGCAATAAGAGATACTAAAATATATTATACAAGACAATAATTGATATTATATTATTGTCTCTAATATGCCCCCGCAAGATGGACGACCGGACAGGGAGACCATCTTGAACTATTGTAGTCAACGATGAATACGAGTGAACAAATCAATGAATATATAATTTTTCTTGAGTGAAGATAAGGTAAGTTGAGAGTTTTTTTTTTGGGTTTTCTTTTAGACAGAAGGAAGAAAGATGTTAGATTTTCTAACATTTTTAGTGCTTAGATATATAGTTTTACCACAAGTAAAAACAAGAGGTATAGGAAATAAACGAGGGAGAGAATAATGTCAAAAGAGATTAGAATTATCGGTGAAACTTTTGTTTTGGAGTTGAGAGTGAATTAGATTTGGATGCGGATGTTGAGTAACTGTGATGAGATTTTGATTTGAAAGTAGTGAGATAGAGAAGATTAGTATAAAGAATATAAACAAATTTTGTTGTATTTTTTCGTAGGAGAGATAGTGGAGTATGATTGTGGCAACGACGATATTTAAGGGTATGTTTATAAGTTGGCAACAACTTATAGTAGATAACCATTGGTTGCCGAAAAAGTAGAGAAGAAGTATTATACTTTGAAGCTTTTAGACGTTGATGATTAGAGGTTGATCAGAGGGTTTCGATCTAAAGATGTATGGAGGGGGGGGGAAATAGTATGGCACCATCATTTGTCGATGTCGACAAAGGTTTTTGATGGTTGTACGTAGCCATGGAGAGCAGAAGTGAGAAAAAATGGATCAAATGTTCATGATACCATAATAGAGTTAGAAGAGAGGAATGATTGAAAAGCTTAAATGTATTGATTATGTATAACCATATTTATAGTACTCGTACAAAACTATAAGCTAAAAGATACCCACAATCGTTGAAGATAACGATATTATCCTATTTACTGACGATAAGAGATACTAAAATATATTATACAAGATAATAATTGTTATTATATTATTATCTCTAATATATTACACTTCCTATATGTTCTTTATAATAAACAAAAATATGCTACGAAATGCTCGAAAATCATGTTTGTTTATGACTATAATTTAGTATGATATGTACACCAATTTTATCTTTAAATTGTTGTAATCTTGTGGCATATCAGATCTATGTGACTATGTCGTAGTAATTAATTCTATACTTTTCAATTTTGTATGTTTTCAAGAATCAAATGTGAATGTATGTCTTGTAATCTAATGAGTAAGAATGAAAAGGTTTAGCCGAAATTGAAACATAAAATAAGGTATTAGGAATAAGAATCACAGAGCTTTAATTTGACTTATATTTGACTACTTTCCTCCTATGATACTTAACACTTTCTCACTCACTTCCTCGCAACTTCATGTAAAATGTTGCATATTTTCCAAGACATAATTATAAGTGAACTTCACGCGATTACGCAAGCCTAGTGACTTAGTAGAAATGACTTCATATATGATAAGATATTAGCAACTACTATATATAAATGATCTTACACACCAAATGTTATACAAGCTTGACCAACCAAAAGGAAAATATACAAACTTTTCAATGGTGCAAAACTTTATTTGTTCCGTACTTGGTGAAAGAACCATGCATTCATCAACCTACTTGAAAAATATCACCTCATTCTCAAAATTACTAATATCCTACATTAGTGAGTTACTTCACATAACAAGGTTTAATACCACTATTAGTGAAGATATTAGGCCATCAAATAATGACCATGATGAAACAAATTCTATCATTAGTGTTAGTGAGGTTAATATGGTGATGAGAAGATTAGGAATGCGCAACGGCGAATTCGAGGGAAATGAGGTGAGATTTGTTGAGGAGGAGAAGTTCCACAGTTTGTTTGAGGAGGAAGAGCCATGTTTGGAGGAAATTTGGGAAGTTTTTAAGGTGTTTGATGTTAAAAAAGATGGGTTTATTGATGATATGGAATTGGGAAAAGTGCTTTGTAGTTTGGGTTACGTGAAGGAAGGATCAAATATTGAAAGGTGCAAGAAGATGATTAAGAATTTTGATAGAAATAATGATGGATTATTGGATTTTACTGATTTCCTTCAGCTTATGCAGATATGTTTATGTTAATTAACAACTACTCCTAGCAATGGTTACTTCCTGGATTTTCTTTGTAGATTTTTTCCGTTTTTTTATATCTTTATGAGTAATGAAGATGTAGCTCGGACTTTCTTCTTTCTTTTCAATTTACTGTCTTCTTTTTCAATATCCATAATAATAATATCGAGTGCATATGTTATCTATTAGGTTAACGTTTTTAAAAAAAAATTAGTTTTCACTTTGTTAAAAAATTACGACCACAAAAGAAAAAATCACACATATTTCCCATCGTAAGTTCGTTATCGTTTTTGGTTTTCAACTTTCACTTTTTTAATAAAACCAAAATTTGAAGTTTATATCAAACTTATTTGTTGGATCACAAAGAGACACCCAAGAAGGGGGGGTTGAATTGAGTGTGGTATTTTCTAAATTTTATCAAACTTTGTTTCTAGATCTCAGAGACCTTCTCTGAGCTTTTGAATTGTGTATATGAATATTGTTAATTCGATAAGAATTTCTAGAATAGTAAATAGAAAGGCAGCAATAAAGAGACGAGACAAGCAATTTTACCGTGGTTCAATCTCACCTCTGAGATCTACGTCCACCCTACCTTTTCTTTTATTAATTGAATCACAAAATACCAAACTCTTGATACAACTTGATTCCCTCACTACTAACCCTAGTAGTGCCCCCCCAACACTTTCTATAATAAGAAAATTATAGAAAGATTTTAGTCCTCTAAAATCGTGCTTCTTGATAAGCTAATGAGGAAAGTTAGGATCTAATCAAAACTGTTTCCAGTTATATAACAGCTCAGTGCCATGCTCAGTGCCACTGAAGACAAATATCTCTTCCGAAAAATCCGGGCCTTAATCTTTGATCTTGTATCTTTTCCAAACTCGTCTTCTATCTTTTCCAAAGCTAATCTTCATGTATCATTGGAGATTTTGCTAGAGGATAAATATTTTTAGAATAAATCATTTTATCTTTGACATAAAAAAGATAAGATAATATTTTCCAAAACTAATCACATAATCAGTTTTAGAAAACTATCTTTATTTATATACAAAATCTTTATTTCAAGAAACAGATTTTTATGAAAAATAATATTAACAAGATTACTTCATTTCTTAACTCTAAGAGAATAAGTAATTATGCTAAATTATTTTCATACTTTGTTTAAATATCCAACTATCAAAAACTCCAATGACTTTGTTGCTCGATCATAATTATTTCACTGACACATACTCAAAACATGTTAATAACATACATGTGTTTATCATCATCAAAATACACATGGACAAAGTGTCCCAACAAATTCCCCCTTTTTGATGATGACAAACACATAATAGTTCCCCCTCAACATAAGCAAATATTACATTGGCAAACAAGATACGATTTCATGAGAATGAACATCTAGCATTAACATAGTGCTATATACCAAATCTTCCCCCTTTTGGCATTATCAAATAGGAGGCATAAAAATCCTTAGTATCATAGTTCGAAGTCAATTGTCCATGCAAAATAGTAGCTCAAGCAAAAATCAATCTATTGATGCTGGTGCTACGTCAAGATTCAATTCACAATCCAAAGTTTTGAAGCAAGAACTAATCCAACTCACAATCCGAAACTATGAAGCAAGAGTTAATCCAATTCACAATTCAAAGTTATGGATCATAAGGTAAAAGTGAAGAATTATGGTAGGATAAAGAAATAAGGTAAGCAAGCTTGAATGATTTGGAATGGAGATATGCTCAACAAGTGCTCAAACCTAATTCACCTTTTTGACATCATCACGCATAGATTTTGGAACTTTCTTCACTTCAGCACTGTATATGTTACTGTGCCACTGGACAATCTCTTTCCTTCAAAGATAGCATTGCTTCGTATATTCAATAATCCAAAGACATGGTAGTGAACTCTTTTCATCATCTCATAATTAAACTCTACTATGAATTGTCTCATCTCTTTCCTTATATATATATATATATATATATATATATATATTTTGATGTCATGGAAGGATTTATATTTTTTTTTCATTTTTTTTCCTTCCTATTTTCCTTTTTTTTTATAAGGAGATGTACACTATATAGAAATCATAGAGTCAATTAATGAGAACTAGCAAAGAATATTAACTTGTGAAACGTGATCTTATCTTCTTTCAAATAATGTCCATGGCACTGTGCCTTGTACTGTGCCCCACTGCTTTATTTCTTTCACTTATAGAATTACATTGCCGACCTCTTTAAGTTCCCCCTCAACTCAAGACATCTTCTTTCACCATTCTTACAGAATGCCTTTGCCCCGAACATAATCATGAATCAAGGTTAAAAGCACTTGTTGTTTGGAGCAATAGGGGATGAAAACGAGGATGTAATGGGAAACTAAATGAAGAATAAGTAAAGAAGAAATAATAAGGCCAAATGTCAAACTCAAAATAAGCAAATCAAAATATCGTGCTAAAGATCAAGCTTGCCATAGAAAAGTAAATTAACATTTCATAGCTCAATAGTTCAGCAACTTAGGATCATTTAGCTTAATACTTTGGCGACTTAGAATCAAGACATCAGGACAGTATCATTAGACCTTGCGAGTCCTAAACCACAATTAAAAGACTCTTTCACAAATTTTCACATGGATAAATATTATAGACTCCGATTCAACACATCTATGAGAGAAGATAAGGCATATAACACAAATCAATTGCTAGAAATATATCTCAAAGCCAATAAATTCACCCTTTTTTTTATTGTTGCCAAATATAACATACCCTCCATGGTAAGACTACAAGTAAGAGGAATTGAATTTTCACTAATCATAGGTCTTAAACAGCTAATGCGGAGGATAATAGGCTGCTTTCTCTCACTTTCACCTGCAAAAAGATCACTTGTTAGTTTTAGGAACCCAAACTTGCTTGGGTCCCTTCTTCTTTCGTAGAGCATCTAAGAGATCCTTTCTAACCCATATTTGATTTGCATACTTTACATTCTTCTCAACATATTTTTTCTTTGCATTACAATCATTCATGAGATGTCCATTCTTTCCACAGAAGTAGCAAATCAAATATTCGGGAAGATCAACATATTTTCGCTTCCGAAAGTTTCTTTCATTATTTTGTAGCTCTGAGACCTGTACTGAGCTTCTGGTCAGTATATCCTAAACCATGTCTGTTTCGATTATTTGTTTCAGACATCATATGGTCTAGGAAATTACTACCAGGTGTGGCAATTTTTTACTTCTGCAGTTGCACCTTCAAAGACTCAATTGTTGCTTTCAAGTTTTCATTTTTGTCATTTAGGGTGTTTAAATCATGTTTGGCTTTTTCAAAATCTTCACAAAGTTTTGTACCTTGTCCTTCATTTATAGGGTCGACCCTAGGGTTTTCCTTTTCATTTTTCAATTCCAGTAGTTCAAGGTTCAAAACGCTTATTTGTTTTTCAAAGTCAAGATTCTTTGCCTCAAGCTCAGTATAGGGCACAGTGCTGTTTACAATTTCTTTAGCAAGAGCTTTTTCATATTTTAGCGCACTTATCTCAACGACTTGGTCATTTATCGTTTTGTCCATAACTTTATTTCTTTTGACCAAGTCCTTGTTATCATCCAGCAATTCCTTATATTCCAATTCCAACCCAATTTTTTGCTTAGTGATGTTTTTCAAATATTTTTTCATGTTTATAAATTCATCACGCATTTCTTGACAATCGTCAATTACATTACTAAGCAAAGCAATTAGTTTGTTTTTGGATAATAGAGGTATCTTATATTTCACAGAAGTGAGATTTACCTCTGCATTGTCCTCCTCATCTTGGGAGGTGGGTGTTTTCGCCATAAGACATAGATGCGAGTCATCTAGGTACTGAGACCTTCTCTGAGATCCTTCAGTTGCATTTAGGCAAAGTTTTGCCTCTTGGCTCAGTGCCTCTGACTGTTCCTCATTAGACTCGGATTCTCCCCATACGGCTGCTACCATGGCCTTCTTGAACTCCCTTTTTGATTGTTCTCTTTTATCTTTGGGTTTCTCATTTTCCCACAAGGGACATTCCTTGATCCTGTGGCTATATTCTCCACACTTAAAACATCCAGAGTTAGTAGCACTTTTCTGTGAATCAAAGTTGGTGTTTTTGCCTTTAAAGTTTCCATTTTGGTTGTTAAAATTTTTGTTCTTTTGTAGAAAATTTTTAAATCCTCTAGTAAGAAAAGTAACATCTTCATCACTATCACTATCATCACTTTCTAATTCAGTTTTTAATGCTAGACATTTGCTCTTTGGTGTAGGATTTTTAGCATCTAAAACAAGTTCATGAGTCATTAAAGAACCAATTAATTGTTCTAGGGGAAGTTTCGACAAGTCCTTGGCTTCTTGTATAGCAGTTATTTTTGGTAGCCAACGACTTGTCAAACTTCTTAACACTTTCCTAACCAATTCTTCTGAAAAATAAATTTTTCCAAGAGAACGCAATTCATTTGTGATGATAGTAAAGCGAGTAAACATTTCATTTATTGATTCATCTTTATCCATGGTAAACAATTCATATTGTAGAACTAACAAATCAATGCGAGATTGTTTTACCTCATTCGTGCCTTCGTGGGCTAACTCGAGAGTATCCCATATTTCCTTTGCCGTTGAGCAAGCAGAGATCCTTAAGTATGCATCTGGTCCAATTCCATATTGGAGAATATTCATAGCTTTAAAGTTCTTCTCGGCCTTTGCATAGTCGGTTGAATCGTAGTCGTCTTCGTCTTTGTCAACCAACTTTCCCTCATTATTTTTGGCTTGGATGAGGATGGGTCCTTTTCTTATGATTTTCCAGCATTCATAATCCGACCCTTGGATGTAAATCCTCATCCTAGCCTTCCACCATCCATAATCTTCTCCATTGAAAACCGGGCACTTTGAGTGTCTTCTTTAGGAGTCATCTTGCATGTTCATGACTTCTATTCTCTAGGGATGAGCCTTATGAGCATAGCCCGCTCTGATACCACTTGTTGGATCACAAAGAGACACTCAAGAAGGGGGGGGAGTTGAATTGAGTGTGGTAATTTCTAAATTCTATCGAACTTTGTTTCGAGATCTCAGAGACCTTCTCTGAGCTTTTGAGTTGTGTATTAGAATATTGTTAATTCGATAAGAATTTCTAGAATAGTGAATAGAAAGGCAGTAATAAAGAGACAAGACAAGCAATTTTACCGTGGTTCAATCTCACCTCTGAGATCTACGTCCACCCTACATTTTCTTTTATTAATTGAATCACAAAATACCAAACTCTTGATACAACTTGATTCCCTCACTACTAACCCTAGTAGTGCCCCCCAACACTTTCTATAATAAGAAAATTACAGAAAGATTTTAGTCCTCTAAAATCGTGCTTCTTGATAAGCTAATGAGGAAAGTTAGGATCTAATCAAAACTGTTTCCAGCTATATAACAGCTCAGTGCCACTGAAGACAATTATCTCTTCCGAAAAATCCGGGCATTAATCTTTGATCTTCTATCTTTTCCAAACTCGTCTTCTATCTTTTCCAAAGCTGATCTTCATGTATCATTGGAGATTTTGCTAGAGGATAAATATTTTTTGAATAAATCATTTTATCTTTGACATAAAAAAGATAAGATAATATATTCGAAAACTAATCACATAATCAGTTTTAGAAAACTATCTTTATTTATATACAAAATCTTTATTTCAAGAAACAGATTTTTATGAAAAATAATATTAACATGATTACTTCATTTCTTAACTCTAAGAGAATAAGTAATTATGCTAAAATTATTTTCATACTTTGTTTAAATATCCAACTATCAAAAACTCCAATGACTTTGTTGCTCGATCATAATTATTTCACTGACACATACCCAAAACATGTTAATAACATACATGTGTTTATCATCATCAAAATACACATGGTAAAAGTGTCCCAACATTATTCTTCCTCCGTTTTAAAATAAGTGATATACGTCATCTTTCCATGTTTATCAATGCATTATTTTATACATTAATTTATATAATTATCAATAAATGAAAACTATAAGAAGTTGACATTAATAAGATACACATTGAAACGATTCTAAAAAGATTTTATATGACTATGTTTTTCTTAAAACATAAATCACCATACATAATTAAAGTCTAATTATAAATGGTAAATACTAATATACTATGCACGTGTATCACTTATTTTGAAGCTAAGGAAGTATTATATAACTCTATAATCAGAAAAAAAAAATAGACAACTGGCAGAGTTACCAAATGGTCCCTTAGTTTCATGTTATCATCTTTGAAAATAGACACGATTAGTATGACTGTATTAGTATGACTAGTTTAGGTTGTTGTCTCAAAACATGGTGGAATGTGTTAATTACTATAACTAGTCTTAATAATTAAAGCTATTATCTATAATTTTAAGCTATGATGAAAATACTACCTCCGTTTCTTTTTGTTTGTCTCATTTACTGTAGCTCCAAATACCAAGGAGATGTCATAGACATGTGCGTGGGGATAACAATTAACAAGTTCATTTATTTTATAGTATATTGGTGATTAAAGTAGGTGAGAGAAGATTAAAAGGTACATGTGGGACCAAAAAGTGATAAAGTAGGGGTAAATGAGTAATATAATTTTTCTATATAAGGAAAGATGAAAAAGTAGGACAAACAAAAAGAAACGGACTAAAACGGAAAGTAGGACAAACAAAAAGAAACGGAGGGAGTATATAATTAACTATCAAATAAATAATGTATATCTAAATATTACTACTTCTGTTTTTTTAATATGTATGTTTGTTTTTGCGCACGGACCAAGTAGAAAATGTAAAATAAGAGAGAAGATTAAAAGTAAGGAAAAAGTGAAAAAGGTAGAGAGAAACAAAGAAAAAGTAGGAGAGAATTGTAATAATTAGGTGGGCCAACATTCCATTTATGAGAAAGGGTAAAAAGGTACATATTAAAAAAGCATCCCAAAATAGTAAAATGTACATATTAAAAAAAACACAGAAGGAGTATAAACTATCAAGTTTATATAATTTATATTTAACAAAACTAAAGTATGGAAATTAACACAATATTACTAAAACAAACAATAAATATCGAATTTTGATGAGACCCTTATTAATTAGATATGGCCCTACATTATAACCCGCCTACATGTCCTAATCACCGACCTTGTTACAGTGTATAATATACCTTTAAAAATCTATAATAAAAATTGAAATCTTGTAATTATATGGAATGAGTACTTACAAAGCATGATATACACAAATACACCTATTTTAAATTAGAGATTATATTATGTCAGACAAGTCTGTAAGTTTATGGTCAAACGAGTAAACATATGATTATTTGATAAAAGAAATTCTTATTTGATGTTAAACTTTTATTAGCTGAAATGATCAAATGAATATTTGAAACTGCAACATAAATATCTGATATAAAGTTTAAATATCTTTTGAAATATTAGATATTTGATATCTTATCTAAAAAGTTGAATATCTAATTGGTAACATTAATCATCTGATATAAACACAGATGAATATCTAATTCCAAGTAGAAAGAATTGAAGGAGAAAAGGAACACATGAAAATCTGATTGTCCAATTAAATACTCCCTCCGTTATAAGTCCTGCTTTCCTTTACACAGTATTCAAGACGCGCCTTTGACCTTCTATGTCTTCAATTTCGTATTAGTAAAATAATATAAAAAGTTGATATTATAAAAGAAGATATTAAAGCGTTTTTAACAAGATCCCACATGGGTATGTTTTCTTGTATATATTAATAGGTATATTTGGTCAAAGATTTTAAAATTTGACTCATAAAGTGCAATTCAGTTTTTATGAAGTTGGGCGAATTAGGCCACCATTTGACGATTAATGTCTGATCCAATACTTTTTCTTTGAATTAAAAGCATGTGTATATACTAAATTTCATCGCAAAGACTACACATACACTAGGTATATGTGAGTCAGACATGTACTTTGTAACCAAGCAAGGCTTGGTCTAATGGAAAGGAGTGAACCTTCCAACCTTGAGGTTGGGGGTTCAATTCCCTATAGGCACTTTGAGAGGATTTCCCTTATCATTCCCCTATTCAAAGTGCCTGGCCATTAGGATCCGAGCGGGATCCGGACCACTTCTTCTTACCAAATAAAATATATACTTTGTAAATTGTAATTTTTTAGTAGCAATATACAATTTAATTGTAACACACAAATATTTTAATAGTAATTCATACACAAGATGTTGTCTGACCCATAGGCCGTATACACCCGATTATGTGTATTATCTCTCTAAATTTCATGTGCGGCTTCAGTTTATAAGTTCAAATTGTAATCACCAAATAGTAGCCCAATAAGATTACACTTTCGCCTGACGCACATATGTGACGCAGGGAACTCATGTTCGTTGTATCGATCAGATACCCAAACTTGATGCCGGCAGTGAACTATATGCATCGGGCCCAGATAGGCCCAATGTATAGCTGGAGTTCACCACCTATCATTACTATAGTTTTGTGTAAAAACTAGGCCCAAGACTATGAGCCAATTTCTCTAAAATTAGTCTTATATGGTAGAAAGTAATTTTAACTACAAAATTCGCCTGAAATAAGATATAAGAGATAATTTGTTCACAAAGTTGTGCAAGGAAAAACAATATAAAAGTACATACAAAAAATACTACCCGTCTCATATTAGTTGCAACAGTTCAATCAACACATTTGTCATTACACAACTGTAATTATTAATATATCTAACTTTCAATTAATAAAAATTATGAAAAAGGGAAACAACATTTAGAATGCTTGTCAAACGTGTTTTTAACTAGCTAAGGTTTTGATAAGTTTTTTCCCCACTTTTTTTCAAACGGAGGTTTAGATAAGTAGTATGAAAGATTAATCGATGAAAAATAAGGTTAATTAGAAAATGTATCCTAAGTAAGATTTTTAGACTAGGCAATTTATATTGTGGATGTTGGTGCTCACTAGGTTTCTCATCGTGTATAATTACCCGACCTCTTGCCCTCTCAAATTTAATTTTCTTGTACATAAAGGAAGTACTTCATTTTATATATGACACCTAAAAGTTCCATAACTACATACATCCAAGTACTTAAGTCTTTAAGATGTATTGAGTATGTAAGAGAGGGAACATGGGGAATAAGGCATGTTCTTTTGGTTTGCAATGACTTCAATTAATTAAGTTTAGCTCAGTTCAGCTCATGTTGGGTCAGGGATTGCAGTTTGCATGCCAGAAGAACAGGGGCTAAAGGATTAGATAGTTATAACGAAATGGTGGATGGAGTAAAGAGGTTCTTTTAGTTTGCAATGACTTCAATTAATTAAATTCAACTCAGTTCAGTTCATGCTGGATCGGGGATTACAGTTAGATGCAATTTGCATGCCAGAAGAACAGGGCCTAAAGGGTTAATTAGATAGTTATAAAGAAATGGTGGATGGAGTAAAGAGAAAATGATCCTGCAATGTTTGATGTGGGTTGGGAAGAAGTTGAAAATACCAGACGATATTGTAGTTGAATGCATGACAATATTGTAGGAACTAGCTCGGATGATTTGTATACAACGTAACGGATGAAAATACCATTATCTGAACTTTTCCGCTAACATTTTCACTTGTACAAGCATAGTCTGGCCTTAAAAATTGGAATCAAAGAACTTCCTCCTTCTCCCTTCGGCTCATCATATTGAATATTGATCTTCCCTCTCTCTTCACTAACACAACAAAATGTTTTATCAATATAAAACCTAATTAATTAATTAGTAAAAGTTAAAGCTAACAAGTATATACTAATATATATAATCCCAATCTGGAAAAGTTACGATATTGATGAGATATAACACTTCTAAAAATTTCATAACATTGGCTATGCTTCCCAAATTATTTTGGGAATAATGCTTATTAGTTGTTGTATTGCCTATGCTTCTATGAGACCATATCAATGTGTCGTGATTTTGAACTAGAATTTGATTTAGTCCCACTAATTGTAAACCACGTACTTTCACCTTCTCTTTATAGAATCTGGCCATGGCGTGGCTTTTCTTCATAGATGAGGACATTCCAAACCCAAAGCCTCTTTTGAACAACTTTTTTCTAGAACTCGACTTGTCAATATGGATGGAGTATTATTGATCAAATACTAAGGTGAGAAATAGATTTCTCTGCTCAAAAACAATGACAAAATAAATTGAAGAGGAAGGACTAATATTATATATGTTTTATTGTTCATAGTACAAAGTGCCACGACAACATGTTAGCACTTTATTGTTGCCGATATATTGTGTTTTGATGGACTTCGGTTCTCTTTATTATGACACAACAACTTCTATCTTCTTGGTTATCTTATGACTGGAAAACATATCTATTAAATGAATTATCTATGTAGCTCGTTGCGTGGCTCAACTCAAAGAAGCCCAAATGTAAGAATGTTTTCTTGTACCTTTTTTGGCCTAGACAGGCCAACCTTGATTTTTGGCAAATAATAAAAAGTTTGGACATTATCTTTTATGTCCGTTTAGATTTCAAGTTTTTGCACACAATTGATTGGCCCGGACTTGGACCAGGCACGATACCTTGGCTCAGAACGGGCCACTTTTTGGACAAAAGCGCAACCCGGGCCATGATAAAATTAAAAAATAGAAAAAAGCTCTTGACTACTTCTTTTAGTCGATCAATCTCTGTGAAGACAAACGTGCGTATCCCATTCAGAACTCAATAAATTCTGAAGGACAACCTGAAATCTAGAGGTTTAGCAATTGCATGGTAAAGAAACTTTCATTAGATATTTCACCACAATAGTATGGAATTGAGATATCACGATTCACAAGTTGAGGTGTTCTTTTTGGCAGTTTATGTTTGGCGCTTTACAACTTTGTTTCAGTGAAATAAAACCTTGAAAATTCAAGTTGGGTCATTCATCAATGGGCTACCAATATTAATTGTCTTAAATAATTAAATTCAGTTTCTGCTCCGACGGGTACTAGAAGAAATAAAACTGTCGAGCACTCTGCACTCGAGCATATAATTTTGCCTCTCAAACAGCTTGCTATTGGCCTATATTCACATGTCAAAATTAACTCTTCGATATGGCGCAAACATAAAAATTTTATTAGGGAAATTGAGTGCGTATAACATTTATATTACGGAGTAGAAATAATAATTAATTTTTTAGCTTTAATTTTTTATAAGGAAAATATTATTATTTAAGATCAATCGATATTTACAATAGGTATCAAAGAAAAATAAACGAACCTACAATGAACTAGATCGGCTATAATAGCGCACTCTTTATATTTGTTGAATCTTGCACCTATTAATGAAACCGTCTAACAATTGGACATAGTTTGGAGAATAACATTCTTGATTTAACGAAGTTGACTACATCCGCCTTTTTTATACCTTCATGTTGCTAGTCTAAAGGAGAAAGTCATACTCCCACTAAAGGAAAGAGCAAACACAAACATTAAGGAGAAAACTCTCATAAAGAGAGAGAAAGGAGAATTATTCGTAACTAAACAAATAAAAGCGAATGAATTAAAGAAAGATTTGAGGCTTATCAGTTACTAGTACCACCATCAAAAGATATGATGATGATGGAAGCCCCTTATAGATGCCAAAGACATTAGGGTTTTTTGGATTTTTAGAGAGGGTGCAAAACATTTCCACCTTCAACTTCTAAGGTTTAATTAATATCCGAAATGATCGGAACTGATAGAGAATATATATGAATATATTCTCACTAGATTTTAGGATATACATTTTATGTAATTATCATTTAATATCTTTGATTATTGTCGGGTTTTCTAATATGGTTATGACTATCACTTTGTAATCCTATATATATTGATTAATGATAAACGACTTTAGTTAGCGAGATTTACACAATTCAACAGGTTCGACAATGACTTACGCCATCCCCTTGATTCTGCAAGTGCAAAAAAGACTTAAGCGCAAAAACTCTAAGCTTTGCTCCATTATAATGTACTCCAGAGTAGCTCAGATGAAAAACAAGTATAAGTAATAGTATTGGTTTCTGAGCTGTGAAATGGATAGTTATACAATCAATGTTCCCCTTTTCAAACATTACATAAATAGATGTTGCCGAATATTTATACTGGTCCTATTTATGAGGCATTGATACCAACTATTCAACCCTTATGGGACCAAATATGGACCATTGAGTCATATAACTACTATCAATATTCAATAGTGTCCCCGTTTTCGCCCCCTTATGTTCATCATAAGATACAACATTTTAAGTTTTTTTTATTATTTGTTCGATTATACCATATATGAGTATATGATATATAAAAGATTATTTTTACTCGTTTGTTTGTATTGAATTTTCCTTGTGAGTTTTGCTTATGTAGAGTTTTTGAAACTTCAAGTAAGTAGTGAGTAAGAAAATCATCTTATATGTACCTTATTAATGATAGGACCCGACATATATAGTACAATTTAAACTGCATTTTTTGTCAAGTTTTTTGGTTTTGCTTAACTAACTTCTAACTTTTTCTTTCAACATATAAATGCATCAATAATACTTATTATTTTGAATAGCATGCAATATGAAATTAAACTATATATATTGAGGGACTATTAATTACTTAACCCTAAGAAACACTTATTTTGAATTGAAAATATACAAGCCAGTAATATGGAGTTCGAATCGGACACAACACCCGAAGGGTCCTTTTTGGCTGCAATTTGGTCTAATTTGTAATCTTTCTTCTATCTAGTTTAGTACTTGTATAAATAATTAACTTAGTTTATTTTTCAGACATCTTTTTTATTATTCATTAGTTGTAATCTGAGCCCTAGAACTAGTTTTATTGCTTTTCGCTTGTGACCGGAGATTTAGACTGGAATTCTCTTATTGCTTTCAAAAACGTTCGTTCTTTTAGACTTCAATCTGGTAATTCTTTTCTCTCTAGATTTTATTGTACTTGCTGAAGATTGATTTCAATTGTTTATTGTTGATTTGTTGTTATTCCAAAACATAAATTTTTATATGAAACTTAGCTTGTTGTTGTCTTCACAATCATGAGTCAGTAGTCACCTTTCTAGCCAGGGTTGTGGGATCTATGTATACAATGAGGGATTGATAGATTAGTTTAACCTTTAATTCAATTACTTCCAACGATTGAATCATTCATACTAGATCTATGAATAGTACATGATCAATATTTCTATTATCGCAATTTCGAATCCACTTTGAGACGAGAGATACCATAAAGGTTTTTCAATCATTAGGCAAATTCACTCGTGATCACGCGAGAGGGACTGGGTAATCTTCGAGGGAGCCAATGTTCGAGAGAAATTGAATGTGTCCTAGGTAAATTGACTTATTAGGTAGTTATATATCATCCATCCCCGATTTCCCGAATTGTTCGCATAGTGATCAACAATGCTAGATTTTTATTCATTATTCATTAAATCCCTGATATTTAATTTTATCAGTAGTTTAATTTAGTTTTAAAAATACTAATTTTATTAGTTAGTGTAGTAGAATAGTTTAGTTTAACTAGTATTGTCTTCTCCCTGCGGAGTCGACCCTACTTGCCTTAATACTAATGTAGTGACTCTTGTAAGTTTATTTTTTATAGTACACGACTGACTTATAAGCACCTTACATTATTTCCCTAAAAACTAACTATCTGAACAAATTTTAACTATTAGACAGTTTGGATCATGTAAACTTCCCAACTTTAAGATTTAGGATAAAGCCATGACCTTATCAACTAGAAAACAATAAAGATACTTTGGAGAAGAATTATTGTATGATCAAATCACATTGTATCCCTCGCATTCACCCCGCACTGTGGCACTCGAGTCATTTTTCTCCACACCCCTTCAATTTCACCACTTTTTACGTTTTTTTAATAAAACTTTACCGAAGCTCAAATCTAAAACCCACAACATATTTCCGAACTCTATATTAAGATTCAGAGTGGCAATCCTAACATTTTCTAACCTAAAATAAATACGTGCCTGGAATATTATGAATCATGATCCTCTCCATTGCAATGGATGTCCATTATTATTTACACTATGGGAGAGGATAAACTTGATATGGAGTCTCTAAATCATCCCCAATCCTTGGTATATTTTGGATAAATCACCGGAAAAAATCCTCACTCGAATATTACCGGCCCTCTAATACTCCATCTAATATCTACTTCCCTAATTTCCTAACTTTCCCCCCATGTGGGTGGCATGAATCCTTAAAGATTCTGCTGAAGCTTCAGGATGTTGAACCGTTACCATCATGTTGCTTAGGTACTGCTGCGTTTTCCCTACCTCAACCAAATGACAAATGACACAAAGTAAAAACTCCCCATCTCTACCCCCACTCCACTCCTCTCTCTTTTCCTTTTTTTTTAATTTAAATTAAACAAAAAAAGAAAAACTGTGTTTTTGTGTTAGTCTATGACTATGATTTTAGCTCAACGTCATTCCCATCCTGTTTCATGAATTTCATTATCTCCTACATCCAACCAAAATCCCAAAAAGAATTTAAAAAATGCTTCATCCAAAATTGACTGACATTATTTTTGTTTTTGGTGTTTAGCTGATAGCGAATTAAAAACTGATTAAAATAAAGTGTATAGTAAATGTTGAGATTAACGTATACTTAAGAGTTTAATATGTACATGCTTTTTTTGGGTGCAATATGTACATGTTTGTGCTTAGGCCCATTAAGGTTATATTACATGTACAATTAATTGGGCTTAGTTGCCTTGAACGGAAAGGCCACCCAAATACATTACCCTAATCTTGATTATTATCGGTAAATTAACTCATAGTTGTTAGTTGTTTTTTCTTTTTAATAAAACAGACATCATTGCTTATTTAGTTGGTTCCCAATCCTCACTCTAGATGTAATCATATTAAAAGCTTTTCTTTAACCATTACCTTATAATGCCCAATCCACTAGTTACCAAAACTAAAAATACATATTCTTTGATATACTTTGTGTTTTTTAAATAAATTAAATACTTTGATTTATAAGCTATACGCCTCTACCAATGCACAATATCATATATTAATATTGTTAATCATCTATTTCTAAAGTTATAAAATTGAAAAATTATAAAAAGAACTACATTAAAATAGTCTAAGAACATATAACATATGTTTTCCTTTATATATAATAGTGCTAAAATTTACTTACTTAAAAAATAAATGTAAGTATAGCGGTTTATTATTTAGAAAAAGAGGAGGTACATACAGTACTTCCTGGTGGTTGACATCTCATGGAGTAGAATAAAAACTCTATCTACTTTGCTTGTAAAGTTTACTCAAAACAGTAATGATATTTTAATTTTTTTTTCGCATTTATGTTTGCATTTCTATTTTGTTATATTACTGATTAGTAAACTCTACAATACCTATCTATATATTATCTATTACGTCAAATGTTTTATGGAGCACAAAATATAGAAATCCTGAAATCAATGTTGTAACAGGAGAATCTAACATCGGAAGTTTAATAAAGAGTAATTTTGATAAAACCCACATAAACCCAGAAGTGGACTTATGAGGGGTGATAGTCTGTGAAAATGAGACGTCAAAGAATCCTAATCATTTTTTTCTTATAAATAAGGAAAAACAATAGGAACACGATTAGTTGATAAACTATAGTAAAATACAATCCTAGCAACTAAAAAAGTGTGGACCGAAGTAATACTTATGGTTATAAACAACTTTGCTCTCATACCCAAAAGTCAATGAAGTATCTCATTTTCCAATACCTCCATCTTTCCTTGGCTCTTGGATCTACAGTAACACGGAAGACGTTTATGGAACAAAGGGAGTATTATTTATAGAATATTTGAATATTTAAAGCATCTGACATAAATCTAAGAAGACCCTCTCAAACATGCTTATTCTTACTTTTTTTCATTCAAATATGGTCAAAGTATTTAATTTTGAAGCTTGCTAAACGCGGTCCTAATATCACAGATTCACAAGTCCTCCCCTTTTTAAAAACTTTGTCCCTACGTATATCCCTCACCCACTTCTCCCTCTCATATTTCCCCATTTTCACCAATGTTCATACTTTATCACTCTACCACTTAAACATATTCTTACTTTATTTTATTTTTTCCCATTATGTAAATCATTTGATCAAGTAAAAAAGATATCTTATTGATTAGATAAATAATTTATGCTACAATTTTGGAGAAAAAACACACATAAATAAAGGAGAAGCTACATAAATCATTTAATTGAGATATAATTAGCTATTATTCAAATAAAATAAAGTAAGATCTGAAACAATTAAGACATAAATATAATATTTTTTATAAAAAAAAAATTTAAACCAATATATATGTTTTTAGAAAATGTAATAATTCATTATTTAAATAAATTTTATTAAAATTTAACTTCAACAAAAAGGCTAGATGTGTGAACAAAAAACTTAAGTGCCTCGATCAGAACGTGTTTCAGCACACCCGAGCCTAAGTCTAAGCGTGTTTTTTACACGCTTCTACCTAGGTCTAGGTGTATTTTTAACACGCCAATAAAAAGTAGCTTCAGGCGTGTTTTCACACATCTTAGCTCTTTTTTTAAAAAAATTGATATTTAGCAACTAATATATATATTATGTGGCTAAATTTAGCAACGGATGTGTATTTCCTATTGCTATATTTAGCAACGCATTTATCTTTTACATCTCTAGATTTAGCAATGTATATTATGAGGTTATTTTTGGTAACAAATATATTATTCTTTTTGTCGCTTATTTTTGCAAAAACAAACAACAAATTAAGAGAACAATCTCAAGTCGTAGCCTAGCTCAATGGGTCATATAATCATGTATATTTAATATAACCTCTGTTTCTAAAAAGATAAAACAAATAGAAGTGTATTTTGAATAAATTGTTAATTTTTAAAAAATTAAAAATTTACTTAATACAAACAGAGATACTAGTTAAGTGAACATTCCAACATTAATTACGTTAAAATATATATATTCCTTACTTTTTTAAACTTAACAATCTTTTAATTTTAGGTTATGTTAGAGGGAGAGTGGGTTAAGAGAGAGTTTAAGATAAAGTAAAACTAGAAGAAATAGGGTGGGAGAGAACAAGAGCAAATTCATCCAATTAGAGCGACTCATGAAGATTTTAGGGTGTGGCATTTTACATGTTCGCAACATTTTTTTTATATTTTTTGTCACAAGATAGTAAGGGTACATTAAGAAACATCAATTCAAGTAGCGAATAGATGTTTGATCAACTTAAAATTGTAGCAAATGTGAAAAATACTATTTAATCGTTATAGTAATACTTTTGAGTAACTTTTATCAATTAAGGGAAACATTTTGAAAAGTTAAATGTAGTGTTTGAGTTAGCAATACACAAGTGCTGCTGAAATCTATTTTGAAAGTAAAATATAGTTGATTTTCTGTTTCATTAATTTAACAACTTGTTTTACTATATAGTATTGTAAGAGCTAATATTTAACATCTGACATCTAACCTCGAACAACTAATAAGAAACAAAATTCTACCACGATTATTAATAACTATCACAATAACTTCTTTGGCCAAACAAACAATTGTAACGAAAAAAAGAATATATATAGAAGTGGTATGTAAAAAGTTATTTTGTTTCTCTATTTGTCACAACTCTCATACTTAAACCCATAAACTTGGCTTCTCTCATCCAAACAAACAAAAAAGATGATCCATAATCCCAGTAAATTAAATAAGCTATCACATCTGAGATCAGTTTTACTTTTCCAACACAAGATGATGATTATAACTTAACAGAAAACCACATTTGGACCGTTGGTTCTTCTGCGAGGAGCTTTCTATCCACATTTGAAGAACAAGGAAACATAGACAACGACCCTTTCTCTTTAATTGAATATGACTTTTAACATACAACTTGGCAAACATTATTAATTTTTTATTTAAATGAAACCTTTTCTCTGTATTTAACACAAAAAAACCACATCACCTCAAAAAAAAAAAAAACCACAACAGTTTGATTTGCACATTGGCGAAACTATAAATTTATTCATTGAAAAAGCTATATGCAGTCTTAGCCCTTAGAGCATCCACAATGGTCTACTCTCCTTGTTGCTAGCAATGCCACCTTACAATTTCTAATTATATTGCTTTTAAGCCACCATTATTTCCATTGATAAACAACAATCCATGTAGGTAGATATTTCCTATAAACAGAATCATGAATGGTTGCAACATCAACTTTTATCCTTTAAATCACAAGCATTTATTGTTCTTTTCCCTTTTAATCTCAATTGAAATACTAGCTTAATTTGGCTAGGTAGCTGAGTTTGGTTACATCATCCAATGGACAACAACTTGATTGGAATATTTTTGTATTTGCAAGCTAGTTTTTATATCCGACCATTGTAGATGCTCTTAGGTTGTATTTTAAAATGAAAGCTTTTAGAAAACTAGATATTAAATATCCTAATTTACGCATGTTTTTATCATGAATTCGCAATTTTGTACCATATATAAAATGTATTCAATTACTCTAGTTTAACTTTTACAACAATTTACACTTATAAAAGTTCAATATTAGTCGTACTTATCATTTGGTTAAAAGTTTTCTTCATCTCTTTCTTATCTCATAAGTTTTTTTATTAAAATCTGTTTCTTTCTCTCTTATCTTTGCATGAGATATTTAAATAGTATGTTAAGGCTAGATGTTGTAATTGATAGAAGACGAATAATACATATAAGTATTTATTAGCATAAATATATATAAATTAATATATTGAATATATACATCGAGACAAGTTAATTAATATTTTACATAATAACGTTAATCTCTATTCTAAGGGAAGAGGGGAGGTGGACGCCAAAAATCAAGATTTATATTTTTTTTGTATTTGCATAACTTTATTTATATAATTTTTTAAGTTTAGAATTATTTAATTTTCTTATAAAATGTAAGACTAGTTTTTATATATTGAGTGAGGGGTGGCTTGGTTGGTTAGAGCATCTGTCCCAATTGCCGGAAGTTATGGAATCGATTCTCATCCCGCCCTTGTGGGTTATGGCTCTCATGAACCAAAAAATATATTTATATTTGCCTAATAAATTATGGTTAAAAACGACTATAAGTAGTACAAAAATCAATTTTATTTAAAAGAATGAAAAAGTAAAAAAGAAATTAAAGGCCATGATGATATATGACGATAAACTGTCATATTTAACTGATACAAGGAAACACTCCCACTTCTTTTTTGCCATTAATGGTATTTCTCAGTTTTAATCTGGAAAAACACACCACATTCATCACATCATATCCCTAAACTCCTACTCCTAAAACTTTTTCCTTTTTTCATCTTTTCCGGGGAAGAAAATTAAATTAAAAGTTAAAAAAAATTAATAATTAAAAACTTGATCATGATATAGTTCCAACACCTAGAAAATCTATGAAGGATGGTGAAGAAGTTGGATGTTCTTTTTCCAAATGGTTGGCCACAGATCTGCTTCCTCCTGCTTCAAGAGAATAAGGGTCTGTTTGGGGCAGTGAAATTAGTTGATGAGATGAAAGAGGAGGATTAATGTTACTATTGTTGTTGTAGTAGTAGTAATAGTAGGACTGCTGTTGCTGTTGAAGTTGCATTTGCATTTGTATTGGCCTATCCAAACAGCTGCTTGGACTGAACATGCTCACCATGTTATGGTTATTTTGACCTGTTCCAAAATAATATGCACATTAAAAACATTTATAGAATGAAGAAAAAAATATAGATTCATTAAATTTATGTGTAAAAAAACAGCAAAGAAATAAATGAAGCATGAGATCAGCATTGAGCATATATAGCATATCTCTTGGGTAGTTAATTAGCTTTAAGATCTAGTAGTATCTCATGCTTTTATTCTCTTTTGCATAGACCAAGTAAAACCACCACATATCTTGCAGGATTAGGGAATAATAACGACTCATCTGAAGTATATGAGAGTATCAAAATATTAAGAATAATGACGACTTATCTGAAATATATGAGACCAATAAAAAGATTAGAAGTACCTAATCCCCGCACATATGATAAAGAATTCATTTTTCCAAATCTAATAAAAACAACACTATAAATTGAAAAAAGATTACTCTACTCATCTATGGATAATTATCCCGCTCTTACAACTACTTCAACTATTAATATCTTTAGCAATTACGAGTCGGTAATAATAATAATCGAACTTTGATAAACTGAAATTATAGAATTATATATTATGAATTTATATGTGGATAACCTTAAAAATTACCTTTATGGAAATGGGAGGAGGTATGATGTAGTACACTATGTGTACAACATTTACCTTAAGAATTTAGAAAAACACAAAAAATTATGATAACCTAAAGAGAGAGGAGGGGAAAAGGCTGAAAAATAATTAAGAAAAAATTATTTTAAAGAAGAAAGGAGAAGAAAATAAACTTACCAGAGAATAAATCTTGTTGAGTACAAAACCCATTAAGATTATTGATGTTCATGTCATTTCCACCATGGTAATTGTTGTTGTAAGAGCTAGGTAGTTGTTGTTCTTCTTCCTCCATGGATGATGATGATGATGATGATCTTCTAGGATTATTATGATGATGATTAAGAGGAAAACTAGATGATGATGATGATGGATTATGATGATGATGATGAGACATAAGATTTCTTCTTCTTCTATAAGCACTAGATTGTTCTCTATATTTTCTAGCCATAATAACATGCCAATGATTCTTAACAGCATTATCAGTTCTTCCAGGAAAAAGCCTTGCTATCATTGCCCATTTGTTACCATAAACTCTATGTGCTTGCATTAATCTCTCTTCTTCTTCTTCTGTAAATGCCCTCCTGTTTATCCTTGGATCTAGTTGGTTGAACCACCTCAATCTACAACTCTTACCTATAACGACGATAACAACGCGTTAGTGTCAAAATGATTTCAGTTCGGCTAACATGAACAAACCATCATAAAATGTTGTAGAAAAGAAACATTACAAGATGATTTTAGATGTGATCATTTGTGTAAAAATTAGGTACTTTAAATAGTTTTTACAAGATGATTAAGTACCCCCAAAAAATAATACAATGCCTTTGAAGACACCCAATAAAGGGATGAGTTTGCAGAGTATGGTTATTAGTAAAACTGTAAAAACACAAAACCACTGATAATAATTAATTAATACTAATAAGATTACATTTTTTTAGAACTTTATACTTAGTTTCCCCCTATTGGCGGGTTCATTATAGATAGTTTATGGTTATTCTTTTTTAACAACAATTTTGTTAATTACTACTTACCATTATATTTTTCTATAAAAAATATAAAAAAAATTAGAAAAGAAGTTATTTTAGAGAAACAAACATAGAAAAAAATGGTTAATGGTGGGGCAGAACTAGAACTTTTGAAAAAAAGTGGGCAAAATCGTTTTTTAAACGGGCAAAGTTAACAATTTAACCTCTTAATTATGATATTAAGATTTTCGAAAAAAATCGAAACTTGGTGGTAGCCGAGGCTCCCCGCGCCCATGAAGTTTTGCACTTTCCCATTAGATTAAAAGAAGAAAAAGAAGTAAATACCTGATCTTCCTTCCAATTTCTCAGCAATGAGGTTCCAATTCTGAGGGCCATAAATAGCAACAAGTTCCTTGAGCTTACTATCTTCAGCAGGTCTCCAATGTCCTCTTGCACAAACCTTACTTTCTTTAGAACAACCCACTTTATTAATCACATTATGTTGATTATCATTATTATCATTAATATTAATATTAATCTCACAAAAGTTTTCATCTTTACAACTTGCATTGAGATCCATGCTTGAAATCCCATGTTTTTCAACAAACCCATCTCTAAAATCACACACTTTACCCTCAATTACAGTTTGTTCTCCATTAATTTGAGGGTGATCACTTGGAATTACAAAACTACCCATGAAGGAAAAACCCCTGTTTTGCTCTTCTGAAGTAGTAAAAGAGTTGGGTTTTTTCAGTGAAAGAGAGGTTAAATCTGGAAAAGCATTCATACCCATTAAAGATGAAGATGAAAACGAAGACGAAGAATTAGAGAATAGAGAATGTGGTGATGGTGGTGGAGTATTATGGTGAGTTTGGTTAATAGTAATAACACTTGTTAGCCATGCCTTCATTTGTTGTTCTACAAAAAAACTGTTACAAAGTCATATTTGTTGTTGAATCTTTTGCAAAGAAAAAAGAAAATGGGAATAGAGAGAGACAGAGAGATTGAATTTTGAAAGTGAGAAAGAAAAGAAAGGAATGATTGAATATGACAAGTTATGGGTAAAGAGAAATAGAGGGGAAAAAAAGGGGTAAGAGAAGAAGAGGGGGAGAAGTTATGAATGTGAGAAGAAAACACTTGAAAATGGCAAAAGTGTTTCTAACAGAAACCTACAAACACCCTTTTCCCTCTCTCTTTCTTCTCATTGAGTTAAAATAAATACTACTGGTTCCAAGTTGTTAAACACCCTGCTGACTGACCTTTTGATGTAACTCCCAACCACATAAAACCATATAATAAAATAAAGAAAATTTCTAAAAATTTCAGCGGTTTGATTTTGCACATATGGATATGGATGGAGTTGGGTACGGGCCGCCTAACACGGGTATGGCCCAATCCGACACGAGCCGGATAGCCCGGTGGTGAAAAGTGGGCCTTTCATTGATATCATTTTCAAATTTTTAATGGAACCTGATGGGTTGGCCCGTTTATCAGCCTGTCATTTTCAAACAAAAAAGAAAATATATAGAATTTAAAGTGCGACTCTCCGGGCACGACATGACCTGACCCGACACGAAACATGAGATGGACCATGCTTGGTCCCCTTTTGAAATTTTTGCGCGAGCCCAACATGACACGTATTTTCCTTGGCTCATCCCAAGCACGAGACGATATAGCACGAGTCTTGGTCGTCTAGCACGTGAATCAACATGTCCCTTCCCCTACCCAACTCTAACTCTAACTCTAACTCGTATGCTAAAACATAGTTTTAAGCATTAATGTGTGTTTATTGATTGTACGTAAAATTATTTTTAAAAATACAATTAATATCTTACTCTTGAAGAAAAAGATGGAAATGGAAGTTTTTCCAATAATAAAAGATTCAAGGTAGGAATAAATATTAAAGGTGATTATAGATAGAAAGAAAAAGAAAAGGATGGATTAACAATATTATATATATACTCCCTCCGTCTTAAGAAATTGTACCCACGTTAACTCTAATAATCAAGGAAAATAGGAAACAAAGACTACTCCACATGTTGTTTAGTTATTTTAGAAGGAAAATGTAGAAATTGGTCTCATATTGTGAAGGTATTAGGTGATAAAAAAAAAGGGAGACAAATTCTTTTGCTAAGGAATAAAGTAAAAATGGTTAATTTTTACAAAAATGTAAACCAAAAGTTGATAAGGCTTAGGATTCGTGAAAATATTAGTTAAAAATAGTCAAAATAAAGTAATGAATACTGCTATGTAAGTGAAATTGTTGTAATTTTTAAAAACATAGAGAAAGTATTACTCCATCCTTCTCATTTTATTTGCTACGTACAAATTGGCTTTTGATCACTATTTACAGTGCAACTTTGACTGTATTTGAGTTTACATACATAATGAAAGACATACTCAAGTGACATCTTATTTAATTCGGTTCAATGTGTACTTTTTAAATATATTATTTGAGATATTAATATTCAAACTTGTGTTCCGAATACAGTTTTTACTATATATCCGGATATACCCGAATGCATTCTCAAAAACTGTAAAAAAGCAAATGTAGCAAATAAAATATGACAATGGAGATATTTTTCATTTTTGGGTTTTTTTGAATATGTTGCAGTTGACTGTGTCAATAAAAGAAGAAACGTTTGTGGTTATTTTATTAAGTTCATCAAAATGGTAATAATAAGCTAACTTGAACTACTTTATAACAGAAAAAGATAACTAAAAATTGAAGTAGCCAATGAAAAGAAAAAAGGTCAAAAAGAAGATTAAGTGAGTCAAACCTTCCAAATGTTTGGCTTTGGAGGCATTGATGACCAACCAGAGGAAAGAAATGAACGTGTGTAAGGAGGAGTAAGTAAGAAGCCCCACACACAAACACACACAACACACAAACACAGAACAAGAGAAGAGAGACTCGAAATCTAGTTTAGATTAGGTCTGACTATAAAGGATGGGAGAGTATATGTTTCCGTTTGCCTTACATTAAAATGATATCTCTCTCTTTTTTGTTCAAAAGTTAGGCAAAACGGTTTTCCCCACATCACACGTGTGTGGAAAATTGGCATTTTGGGAAGAGTTTTAGCTTAGTAATTATGGAAACTTGGGTCCAATTTATTCAACCTACTTTCATAACAATAAGAAAAGTTTAGGAAAATTAAAAGTTTCATTAAATTTTAGAAATTATCACAAAATTAAGAGAAGAACAAAAAAAAAAGAGTTTGAAAGTTAAGAAAAGCTTAGAAACATTATAGAAGGTGTAAAAAAGTTCACAAATTCAGAAAATGAAGGAAAGAATGAAATAAGTTCAGGAGTATAGGTTGATGGAAAACCTAAGTGTGATCTTTTTCTATAATTCAGAAATTTTCAGAAAATTAATTGATTTTTTATTGTAGGTTTTAGACCTTTTGAACAACTTTCTATATGAGTATTTGTAATATATTATTTAAAGATATTAATAGTCAAAATTCTGTGAACTGTAGTCCAAATGTGTTAGGCTTTCTAGGAAGCAAGGACTAGCTTTCAATTTCTTACTATTAGTTTTCAACATAAACAAAATGAATAGTTTGTAAGTTAAAATTGTCAATGATGCCAAATTGTCCTATATTAGATCCTTTTTTCTTCTCTTAACAGTATTCTAAAATTGTCTTCTTAAGGTTTATAAACAGTTTTCTAATAGTCAAGTGTTATTTGTGGTTTAATACTTTTTGGGAAATATACTACTCTGATAAATGTTTTTTTATTAAATTTTGTATCAAAGCACAATGATTAAATCGAAATATTATTGAGATACGAATTGAATGGATACTCGTCCATCAAGAAAAATTGAATGAGTAAAATACATTGGTTCTTTCACAATAAGCAAAATTTATTTGCGAATTATAATTATTTTTGAAAATACTACTACATTAATACATGTTTTATTTAAATGTGTGTATATAAGCTCCAGGAAGTAAAGTATTGGATATAGCATTGGTTCATTCACAATAGGGAATGGAGGGAGTATTCTCTCCATCCTTAATTTCTCATAGCAACAAAAATCAAGAAAAATGAGAAAGTTAGGACAGTTACTACATTAATCTAGTTACTATATTAAACTAAACTCAATTAAACTAGATTATTGGACTGGTGAACTAAAATCCTTTTACTCAGTATGAGCTAAACTGAACTGGACTAGACTGGACCGAATCTAAATTAATTTACATTAATTTAGTGAACAAGATATTAGTTATCTTCAATTACTACTAATTTATAACGCATAAAAACTCTGTGGCGTTGTCTGGCCCTATTACTAGTTAAAGGCTAAATGATCTACTTCCTCCGTTTTTTATTAGTTGTGACACTTTTAATTTCACGGACTCCTAGACAATTTTTGGAGAGGAAAGAGATAGAGAGAAAGAAAGAAGAGGACCCATGTGATAGGAGAGAGATAGAGAGAAAGATTTGCCTAAAAAAGAAAGTGTCACAATTAATTCCAAACTTCCTTATATAGAAAGTGTCACATTTAATAAAAACGGAGGAAGTAAATGACTCTACATATTCAATATCTAATTGTTATCGTTTTGGGCAAAACAAAAATCTATTCAAAATCTAACAAGTAAGAGCAATAAAAACTGGAATTGTTTGAAAAATTAATAATGTGGATATTTTATTTTCTTTTAAAATAATCTATGCATTTTATTAAAACGTGTGAGTAACATTTGTAGGTCATCACATATTATGTGCTAACATGGAGACGGATGACCTCACTGGATCTCTAGCATGTCATCTATTGTTGATGTTTCAAAAATGTTCACAATAGGTTAAAACCTATAAAACCTATGACCTCTTATTATGGTGGCATAATTCTACCATTAAGCCATCTTCCTTTTTTAAAAAACAAATTCGCATTGTAAATATCAAATCCTTACCACTACCTATGTAAAATAGGAAAAATCCCCCCTTTCGCCGGTCTTCCACCACCGATACCACCTTTGATTAATCCAGCTATAATCCAACCATTGATCCTCATCTTCTCCCACTGGTACCATACACCTGCAACCTGTTAAACCGATAAACAAAATTGTTTACTAGTTATTCTCCCCCCCCCAAACCCACTCATCCTCTCCCCCTCCCTCTCAGACCACCATTATCATAAAGTGAAAGGGAAACAACTGCCTCTTCCGGCACTGAGACTGCAACAACAAGCAAAAAACGAAAAAACACAAATGAGTGAAAGAGAACAACGTAAACCCTAGAATATATAAAAAAAACTCAAAAAGTAGTAACAGTGAGAAAAACAAAAAAAATAGATGAGATTGAGTAGAAATTGTATTTGAGCAGTTCATTGTAACTTCGAAGCGGGATGTTGAGCTTTGTGAAGCTTTGAAGATGGAGTGCAAAGCAAACACTCGAGAATCGTTGCAGTGGTGAGCGGCAGGAGGAGGAGGAGATCGAAGAGAACGAGAAATAGGGAGACAGGGAGTGGAGTGAAAGCGGGCGGTTGAGGTGGTGGAATGAACGGGAAGGGAGATAAGATGTGGTTATCGGCTGGGGAGAGGGAAGAGGCGTGGTGAGGTGGGTTGAGTTGTGGTGGTTGAAGGGTGGGTGGTCGTGGGTTGTTGTGGGTTGGTGGTGGTTGTTAGGGTGTGAATAAGGGGGTGTTGTTGGTGGTAATTGCAGCGGTGGGTGCCGTAGTGGGTGCAGGTGGTGGTGGTGTATACAACAGTGGGGTGGTGGTGGTGGTGAGTAGTAGTGGTTTAAGTTAATTTTGTTTAAAGAAAATTTCAATTAAGACTTACTTAAAAATTTAAGATTAAAACATGTTTAGTTAGGAGTTAATCACGTAATTATGAAAATTACCCATAATTGTAGATCACTAACAGGTGACGTCCCAATACGAGCAGATGGAGGTAAAAGGTGGGATTATTGATGGATTATTTGAAGGTAGTGATAAAAGGTTTTTAGTGTGTCGTTAAGGCACTAAGAACCGCTTAGCAAACAATACTTATAATCCTAACGAGCAACTACTATGAACGTAGTAACGGCAAGTCAAGGGTCGAACCACAAGGAAATAGGAATTGACTAAGGTCTAATAAGTCTAAAACTACCTAAGTGAAGGATATTTGGGGATGTAAGATTGAATAGTTACCAGTTAACAACTAACTAAAGAATAACAACTAGTAATCAAGTAGAGAAGTAAATATAATAGAGAAAACACTAGAGCTTGTGATACTCGCATGAACTCGGGCAAGATACGACACTAATGCAACTACGAAACTATAGAGAATAACATGCAAGGTTAAGTTTCCCACTAAAGTATTTGAGTCCTCTCTCGAATGGTCGTCAAGAGTAATCAATTAATCAATCGACTAAATCCTCTCTCGAATGGTCTTTAGCCAATTGATTAATAGATTCAATTTGTTTGGAAAACCCCTAAATAGGATCCTCTTAATTTGTACCCAATCTCTTGGTCTAGAAATTAAGTTGATTCATGGGAATGACTAGACAACAACAATCAATTAAGATTAATTGAAATCTAAGCCCTAGCATAAACTTGATCAAGGTCTACCCTAAGGTGTCAAAACACCAAGATCAACGCATATTAGACATGGATAAAGCAATTACAAGAACATCGATCTTAATTAGTCCTAATTCATGCTTTCACCCAAACCCTAGATAAAGAACTACTCACTAATCATGGATTCAAAGCAAAAGAGATTAAACAAATTAAACATGATTAATAAAACAATGAAAATAAAGAAGAGAGATTGAAATAAAATTACTTGAATTGAAATCACAATCGAATCCTCAAAGTTGCAATAATGACAAAAGCTAAGAGTTTGAGGGTGTTTAGAAAGTTCAACTATGTAATTTGAGTCTAAATAATGAGATAATCCTCAACAAAAACCGGAAAAACTATTTATAAGGTCCATTAAATGAAGAAGGAAAAACGGGGCAAAAGCCCGATATCAGATAGACACGGTCGTGGTGCCTTAAAATTGTCGAGGCAGAATGTAATCTCAAAGGAAACTGCTTCTACGCAAGTCAGGAGCCACGGCTTGTGGCAAAATCACCACGGCCGTGGTGACCCAACTTCGTCGAGTCGGTCCCTGATAAGAGGTTTTTAGTGTGTCGTTAAGGCACTAAAAACCGCTTAGCAAACAATATTTATAATCCTAACGAGCAACTACTATGAACGTAGTATTGGCAAGTCAAGGGTCGAACCACAAGGAAAATGGGATTGACTAAGGTCTACTAATGTAATACCCCTATTTATAAAAAGTAGTTTATTAATAGCTAAGTATGATTTATTAACATGATTATATTTTAATAGTCTTCAAGTTTAATTTAAGGAAATTAGATTTGATTATAGAGTTATTGAAAAGTTAATTATATTAATTTTGGTTAATTATTTCGACGTTTTAATGAAATGAATTCAAGAAATATTGAGTTTAATTCTTTTAATGAGTATTGGTTATTGTTGTTTTATATGAATTTGTATCATTATTTAAATTATATTTTGGAAAGGTAAATAGATATATTTAGATATATAAAAGGAGAGGGATTTAAAGGTAATTGCACAAAATAGTCAAATGGGGAAGGTTGAATAAAGGGAAAAAGAAAAAGAAAAACAAAAGGGAAACAAAAGAGGCCTTGGGGGTCAGAATAGAAGGAACAAAAAGAAAGAACAGAGGAAAGGCAGAGAGGGAGAAGATGGAGGCCAAAAGGAAGAGTGAAGAGGCGAGGCAAAGAGCAGAGGAGGCGCGACTCAATTCCGGCGAGATTTAGGGGTGTTCGCGGCAACACAACAAAGAGGTGAAAAAAAGAGTGAGATGTGCGCATGAAGAGAAAAGAGCAAAGGTTGGTTCTGGTTCATTTTGGGGTGTTTAGGGCTCGTTTTAGGGGTGAATTTCAAGCTATCTTTCATCCCTAATCTTCCTTGCTTGTGGGTAAGTTGAATTCATACTTTAATTTCATTTTTTTATCAAGTTTATGAAGTTAGGGTTTTGAATTGAAATTGAATTGGGGATTTTCGTTTTAACGGGTTTGTGTATGAATTGATTGAGTAGAATAGTTAGTTTAGATTGGTTAAAGGATAATTAAACTTGTTAGTGTGAATTTGGGATGGCTTGAGGTTTGATTTAATGGAAGGTTTGTATTTGAATGCTATGTAGAACAAATAGAGTGCTGAAATTCGTAAGCAAAACAGGTCAGTTTCCTAAATTGCGTTTTTCGACAGTTTTTGAGCATTTTTAGCAAAAATGCTATTTCACAAAAGTTGTTCGTATTGAAATTTTACTCAAGATAGGCTCAAGAAACGCTTGATTTGGACTTCGTAGGAGTAAGTTATGCTCATTTTAAGGTTCTGCCCAAAATTCATATTTTTTATAGTCGATTGTAAAGCTCCATATTTTAAAGCTCCATAATGAATTTCTGAGTATCAAAGTATATATTATGAATGTTAGATGTTTTCATATAAAGTAAGGTGATTAGAATTAGTTTGGTAAAGGGTTGTAGTTAGGAGTTTAAATGGAAGTTCAAGTTAGAATAATGAAAGTCATTTACATGATTTATGATTGTTTGTTTACATGATTATATGGAATTAGAAGAATTTGATTGGTTCATGAACTAGATTTAGTTAAAGTTCCTTACTAGCTAGCCAAGTGTATGAAGTATTATTGATTGAATACATATATGTTATTATGTAGCTTTCGAGTTCACTAAAGAGTCGTTTTGGAGGTGGTTGTTTTGGTATGATTCGTGAAAGGTAAGATTTCTACTCGAACCTTGAATAGTTTATGAGAAAAGTTTAAAAAGGTTAGATTTCATATTCAGACCTTTTATAGTTTAAGTGAAAAGTTCAAAAAGGTAAGAATTGTTACTCAAATATTTTATAGTTTACAAGCAAAGTATTGAAAGTTAAGATTTTGGTTTGAAAAGGAGGATGTTCCTCCAAAGATTTAAAGTTCGGTTTCCAAAGATACTTTTATAGTCTACAAGCAATGTTTTTTAAAAGGCTTTTTATCTCGGTTTTGTTGAGAATGAATTGAATGGGAGGATGCTCCTCCAAATATAGAAAGTTGGTTTCCGAACCGCCATTAAAGGAAAGATTATAAAAAGATATTTTAAATAGTTTTATGCTTTGAAAGTTGATGGGATTGCCTATGTGGTATCTCACAAGAATAGTTTTATGTTTTCAAAGTTGTGGGGATTACCTAAGTGGTATCTCAAGGAATTGGAACTTGGTCGAGTTTGTCTCAGCTTTACAGATACAGAATAGAATAGTTGTGGGGGTACGTTGATCAGTACCTAAAGACTTTGATCTTCTACTGCGGTTTGGCCGTATGTAGGGTGTGCACACTAGGGGTCTTTGTCTATAGTTATCCGGAGGGCCTAGCTAGCCCAAAGGTAAGGAAAGTTTGTTCCATTCCCTAGATTTATGAATCTTTCTTCGTGAAAGAAAAAGGAAAGAAAGGATTGGTTTTGAAAAGGAAAAAGGAAAGATTTGAAAAAGAGAAAAAGAAAGGATTTGATTTAAAGAAAAGTAATAGAAAGGATTTGATTTAGAAACAGAAAAGAACGGCTTTGTTTTATAAAAAGAAATTCAGAAAAGGTTTTATAAAGTTACTATTTATTTGGTTTTGAAAGAAACTGATTTGTAGGATATATTTAATATATATCCTACCTGCATATATGTTTGGCTTTTCATTATGTAATCTTGCTCAGCCAGTTTGGCTGATACTACGTGCCCGATATATGCAGGTACATGAAGGTATTGTATGATTGACGATGGTTCGATGTTGGAAGTTTATTGTGTTATTCATGTTGTTTGTATCGCGGCGAGGACGATCGACCTTGTAATAGTATAGTTAATAGTTAACTTGTAATTAAGTTTAAAGAGTTTGAGTTTATTAAGTTTAAACTATAATGGTTGCTGGATTTTGATAAATACAGGTTTATAAGTGGACGCGAGTCCTAAATTAAGTTTTAGGCGGTCCGTTTTACAAACGGAACTCTGCCGGATTTTCAGTAGAATTTTTAGTAACAAATCTAGTTGTTTAAAGTGTTTTAGGATCACTTAATATAGTTTATTATAGTTAAAGGTTTTAATATAGTCGTTACAGTATAAAAGTTTTAAAAAGTCGAGATTTTTGAGCTCCACACTCGTGGTGAGTGTGATGGTAATAGCCCGGATTAGGTTTTCCGCTGCATTTAGGTCTTAATTAGGTTGGACGTAGATCCGGGTTGTTACAACTAAGTCCTAAATTACCTATGTGAAGGGTTTTTGGGGTGTAAGATTGAATTAGCTAACAACTAAAAACTAGCTATCAAATACCAACTAATAATCAAGTAAGAGAATTAATATAATAAGGAAAACACTAGAGTTCGGGCTACTCGTATGAATTTGGGCTAGACAACGATAATCAACACTATAGCGATTCACAACGATGACAATACAAGGTTAAGTTTCCCTCTAATTTACTTGAGTCCTCTCTCAAATGGTCCTCAAGAGTAATCGATTAATAAACCAACCAAATCCTCTTTCGAATGGTCTTTGGTCAATTGATTAATAGATTCAATGAGATCGGAAAACCAATAATTAAAGGATCCCCTTAATTCCTACCCAATCTCTTGGTCTAGAAATCAAGTCGAAACATGGGAATGACAAAAGGGATTAAAGTTCGATTAAGAACAATAGAAACCCTAAGTGCCCTAGCATAAACGTGGTAAAGATCTATCCTAGGGTGTCAAAACACCACATTCAATGCATAAACATCCAATTGAAACATAAAAAGTATTAACAATCTACATTAAGCCCTTAATTCATACTTTCGCCCAAACCCTAGATAATGAACTACTCACTAATCATGGATTATAAGCAAAAGAGATTAAATAAATTAAACATGATTAATAAAGCAATAGAAATAAAGAAGAGAGATTGAAAGAAAATTACTTGAATTGAATTAATGATTCGATCTTCAAAGTTGGAACAATGAGAAAACTAAGAGTTTGAGAGAGTTTAGAGAAGTTCACTAAGTAATTAGAGTCTAAAGTGTGAGATAATCCTCGACAAAAACGCTAAAGACTAAATATAAGGTTCATTAAAATAAGACGGAAAAACAGGGTTAAAACCCGAAATCAGGTCGACACAGTCGTGTCCAAAACGACACGGCCGTGTAGACCTGTTACACAAAATTCTTCAGCGTACTTCAAGAGCTACTGCCTCTGTGCAAAAAACACTACACGGTCGTGTAGACCTGACGTCCAAAGCTCTTCATCAACTTCCAAAGTTACTGCCATGCTAGGAAAACCTCTACACGGTCGTGTCCAAAACGAACGGTCGTGTAGACCTGATGTCCAAAAATCTTCAGCATCCTCAATAGCTACTGCCATGCTAGAGAAAACACTACACGGTCGTGTCCAAAACGACATGGCCGTGTAGGCTTGGTTTTCAATCTTCAAAGCCTTGGCCTCCACCCAAGGGTCTCCAAATACCCAAAACGCTCCAAATACCTGTTAGTTAGCCTGGAAATATTCCAAAACAACTAAACGAGTAGTGAAACAACAATTTGAATCAAAGTAATCAAAACCCATGCAATGCAAGAATAAAATGCTCTATTCTACATGCAATGACACTAAAAATGCAGCATGAATAAGCACAATAAAGTGCTTATCAGTCCCAAATCTTCAACAGTCTGCCTTGCCTGCTACAGGTCCCCACGACCGTGGTGAATGTGCCACGACCGTGGTGGCCTACTGGTCAGCAGACAACTACACTTCAAACGATCATATCTCTCTCGTCTCTTATCGGAATTGGGTTTATGACCAGTTGTTGGAAAGCTATCGAAACGAGCTAACACCTCCCACTAGAATTACCTTAATCCGATTTATGGATCAAACGTTATGTCCATTTGAAGTTCAAAAGTCTATAACTAGTCTTCCAATGATCGTATGACTTTAAAAACCTGCTAGTTAGCCTGTAAATCATCCAAAAACAACTATACAGATAATAAAGCGACAATATAACTCAAAGCTGACAAAAACCATGTAATGCTTATGCTTAAATGCTCTAAAACTACATGCAATGAGACTTAAAATGACCTATAAATAAGCACAATAAAGTGCTTATCAAACTCCCCCAAGCTAGTCCAATTGCTTGTCCCCAAGCAAACAAACAATAGACACAGGGAGTGCAAGAAGACCTACATTATGGGACTACAATAGGGTCAAGCACACAGTCAAAAACATGAGAATTATCGACATTACGTAAACCAAGCATCCAATGAGCACCAACAAAGCCTCATAGCACGTCATGTAACGCAATCAACTCACCAATCATACCACAATCTATCTCTCCCAAGCTGGACTTAACCGAACCTGACAGATCTCACTATAGATAAGTGCACTCAAACTCTCATGTGTTTATGGCTTAGGCAATGACTCTCAACCTAGTTTGAATCAACTCAAAGTAGCATATACTCTTTAACCTTGACCTTTTGACTCATCTCCAATCCAACAATACAACACATAATGATCAAGAGGACTCACTACTACATTTAAGGGCTAATGCAACCCTTGAAACTGTTGCATTATATGGCTATAAGCGTTGCAATAG
Source organism: Patellifolia procumbens (assembly GCA_947645195.1). Classification (NCBI taxonomy): domain Eukaryota; kingdom Viridiplantae; phylum Streptophyta; class Magnoliopsida; order Caryophyllales; family Amaranthaceae; genus Patellifolia; species Patellifolia procumbens. Next base: position 237,700 of record CANSGD010001128.1, read on the forward strand.
ATCAAATGCAACGCTTTGAAAGCGCTGCATACGCTTTCGCTGCATTTGATCAAATGCAACGCTTTGTCCATTCAAATGCTACGCTGGGTTGAAAATCTAATAAAGCGTTGCAATAGGTCTTAAAGCGTTGCGTTTGATAGACAACTGCAACGCTTATTTTCACATTACAAAAGCAACGCTTTATCAAGTTGCAACGCTTAATAGGAGAGGCAAATGCAGCGTTTCTTATGTACATGTATAGTTGCCCACTATTATGCCGGTGCAACTAGCTGTATTATTGTATGATCATATATATAACCTGTCATTGCATCATTTGAAGCACAATATAATACTTCACAAATACTAGTGAACACCCAACAACAAATATATAGCATAACCAAATTCAATACAATTAAAAATAAAATGTTGGTTACGGAACATTAAGTTTCATCAACTTACACATAAAATAAAAACTTAAACTAACACAAGTCTAAAGTTAACTTGGAGTAGAAACGACTAAAGCGAGCCTAAGAGCATCATTAATGGTGAGGCAAAAAAAAATTTCAATCTTCTCTTTCTTCATTTCTCTCTCCTCCACATCACCAATTGAGATTTTTCAATTGAGAATTATTTCCACTTCTTAACACTGAGCTTTTATAAATTCTCAATTCTATTCTCTCTCCTACTTTTTGCCTACCCCACCACTTTTTCTCTCTCTTCACCCAATTTCAATACTACACTACATATTAATTTATTATAAATTGTTATTAGTAAATTGTATTATTAAGGTGATTATTATTAATTAATATGAATTAAAAATAAATTTATGTAATAAACATTGATGAATAAATAATCATTAAAAATTAATAGAGAATTGCGTATGTAGATGTAGATGTAGACGTAAATGTTTAATTTTTTAAAAAATGAAGATTTAATTAAGAAATAATGTATATATTAATCTCGTTAATGCTTGTTAATAATTTATTAATCATAAAGCTATAAAATTAGTATGAATATTAATCGATAATTAAGCTTAACATAAAATTAAACATATTTTTATTGGTATTACAACAAAATAAAAGCAACGAAATTAATGAGAAATTACTTAGAGTACATGATCACTTAAGTAGATGACACGCATAATAGATAAATATTACTAAACATTTAATTAACTAGTAGATCAGTGTCGATTACCACCAAACTTTTGCCATATGTGTTCCACTAGATCCTTTTTTAGTTGCAAATGAGTGTGTTGATCTTGAACAGTTTGTGTGTTTTGTAAGTAGATGTTAATATCCACGATTCGATTGGTATGGTACACGAATGGCTCTTCGTTGGTAAGCACTGCTGCGCGCCGAGGTCTTCGTCGCGGTCGATCCGCAATAAATTATGAGGTATCAGCGTAGCTCGCATACGAGTGCCTTTCATCTTCAACAATCATGTTGTGCATTATGATATAACACATCATAATGTTATGAAGTATGTTCATGTCCCAAGCAAGGGACGGTTGCCGAATTATTGCAAATCGAGCTTGTAGGACTCCGAATGCTCGCTCTACGTCCTTCCGCACAGCTTCTTGATGTTGAGCAAACAACCTGTCTTTCTGAGTTTGGGGACTTGGTATAGATTTGACGAAAGTTACCATTTTGGATAAATACCATCCGTAAGGTAATATCCCTTGTTATATTGATGGCCATTAACAGAGAAATTAATGGGCGGTGCACGACCTTCTAAAACATCGTCAAAAACAGGGGAACGATGTAGGACATTCAAATCGTTGCATGAACCAGCAGTTCCGAAGAAAGAATGCCAAATCAAAAGGTCACAATCCGCAACGGCTTCTAGGATAAGTGTGGTATTCCCATCCTTGCCTTGAAATTGCCCTTTCCAAGCCATGGGACAATTTTTCCACTCCCAATGCATACAGTCGATGCTACCAATCATGCCTGGAAATCCACGGTCCTCCCCAATTTGGAGTAGCCTTGCAACATCATTAGAAGTTGGTCGCCTCATGTACTGATCCCCAAATTGAGTGATGACGCCCCACGTGAAATGGTGTAGGGCTTCTCTTGCTGTACTTTCACTTATCCGTACATATTCATCAACAGCATCGGCTGCTAAGCCATACGCTAACATCTGTATCGCCGCCGTACACTTTTGTAGAGGAGATAACCCTAACTTCCCCGCGGCATCCCGTTTTTGTTGAAACCAAGCATCATTGGCCACAACAGCATTCATTATACGGAGGAAAACATCCCTACGCATTCGGAATCGTCGACGGAACAGACGATCGTTGTACACTGGCTGTTCTGCAAAGTAGTCATTGAACAAGCGGACATGCCCGGCTTCCCGATCCCTATTACAACGTGGGTTTCTTCCACCCGGCCTTGGTCTAGGAGCGACTGCGGCCATGAGGTTAGGAAGATGAACACTTATTGCAGTGTCAATCATTTCCTCAATTTTCCGATCTTCATTGGCTCTACTTTCCTCTTCAGAATCAGAAGATGAACTTGATGTGGAACTTATAGGCATGTTGAAGGGGTTAGTCGAGAAATTGGATAAGTGGAGGAGGAAATTCAGAATTCAGTAAAGTTATTAGTGGAAAGTGTAGTAAGATACCAATGCACAAGTATTGTTATATAGAGTTGGTTCCACATTAACATTGGATTCTCCAATACTCACATGAGTAACAAAGACAATTGGCTCTCCACCACAACTTTTGAAAAGCTGAGTGACAAAGACAATTGGATGGTATATCACTTTTGTAGCATATGGTCCACTACTCTATTATATAAATACTGCCCCTCAACATCTGAAAAATGATGGTTTCTTTGTCATTTGCATTGGATCCCTATACCATGGTCCACTACACACTCCATTATATAAACATGTGACCATTGGATGCTCTTGTCACAATCACATTTTGCAAAAGCTGAGTGATGTTGCTTGGATGCTATTGTCACAATTATTTTTGTTAAAGAAATATACTTGCAAGAGAAATAATGTAAAAGAAGACATGTATGAATAAAATATTGAAATAGCATTACATAATAATAGCATTACATAATTATAGCATTACATAAAAATATTGAAATAGTAGATTAATTAAATCCTGGGTGATTATCGAAATATTTCATCAAGTCCTCATACATTTTTTGTTCAAAGGGCAATCGATCATGGTTGGCTCTTAAATCACAAAGAATGTTCCAATTGTTGGTGTACTCCTCCCTTGCCACCTGCTTCGCCTTGCGAGCTTCTTTCTCCCTTTTCAATCGCAATTTCTCCTTTTCAATTTCCATGAAAGCTTCTCTGTTATCAGTGTGAAGCTTGAGTTTTTCTCCAAAATCATTAAAAGCTTCAAATGCTTCATCAACTTTCGTCTTTCCTTTACCTCTTGCCAAGGCTTTTGCCTTTTTCGAACCGTCAGGACGTACATTACTTGTTGGTGTATCATTACCTTCAAATTGTTCCCTGGATCTCTTTCCACTGCTTCCACTGTCCTGGGGAACCACATTTCTCGGTCGTCCTCGAGGTTGGTTGATGGACATGGCCACATTTTCTTGCCACTTAGGAAATTCAATAAGTTGTTTCCAACATTGCTCAGACAAAAAATGTCTTCCCCACTTGTTCTCATAGATGAGGTAAGCCTCCCGAAGGATTCCATCTTTGCTCTGCCCACTAGTAGCCCTACGAGTGGCTTCATCGTAGCAACCAACCCACTTCATTATTTGTTCACTTAGCCTCATCCAACGACTGTGTATCGATTTTAGAGTTCTTTGTGGAATTTTGCTTGGGTTGGCCAACCTGATTTCCTCGTACTTTGCTATCACCTTGTTCCAGAATTCTTTGCCCGACTGATAGGTTCCGGTTATACTGTCACATGAAGTGTTCATGTACGCCGAAACTAGGGCTTCATTCTCCAGCATAGACCAATTTTTGGCCCCGTGACCTTCATTAGATGTTTGTGTAGGATGTGTGTCGAGCCCAGGTTGTTGTTGAAGGAGATGTGTGAAGGTTTGTTGAGTTTGCTGAACTTGAAACTCCTCCTCTTCCTCCTCCTCCTCGGGCTCATCTTCATCCTCCACGTCAACCTCGTTTTGGTTGGTGCTCGAACCCCCACCAGGAGTAGAACCGCCCCCAGGAGTTGGAGATCGATCATAGTGGTAATTACCACCAGACTCCATTCGAGAAGGAGTAATTTTGTGAAGGATGGGAATAGCTTTGAGACATGGTATAATTTTGAGGATAATTTAGGGAGTTTTGCGGCCAGTTCTGGGGATAACTTTGAGAGTTTTGAGGCCAATTTTGAGGGTAATTAGGTGCAGAATTCATTGGATTTTTTGGAGTAATTTGTGGGAAAACTTGAGGATAGTTTTGTTGATTGATTCCCATATTTTGTTGATTTTGTGGAAAATATTGTGGGTTTTGAGGATAATTTTGAGAAACACCTTGTGGATTTTGAGAGCTATTTTTCCTACTTCTACGCTTAGGCTTGGGATTAGTAGGATGATTAGGATTTCCAGATTCCATAATAATGATTTTGAATATTTTAGTAGGAATTTTAAAGAGAAGAAAACTCAATAGATAATTAATTTAGTAAATGCATGGAAAATCACAATTATTTGGGAGTTTTTGGATGGTGTTCAAAATATATCAATATGGGTGTCTATTTATAGAGAATGAAAAATCATGAATTTTGATTTTTTTTTTTTTTTTTTTGATTTTTCGTTTACAAGATATTATCCGTGGAAGTTTTACCTCCACAAAATAAAAAGAACCTGTCGGTCCAATGAGAGGGCGCCAAGTGTCAGTCCACAACATAAACAATTTTTTTTTTGGGGGTTAAACGCAGCAGTGGAGAAGTGATGAGCGTCACTTTTTGATGTGGTTGGGCCCCACTTTGGAGCTGAGATTTCCTTGAGAAATCTCGGTTGAGTGAGATTTTTCACAAAATCTCAATCCTTGAGATTTTTTCCCCAACACCATTAAGAGCTCATTTTATTCTCAAACAAATCTCAATGCAATTGAGAATTGTTTGAGAATACCATTAAGCATGCTCTAAGTCACTTGTCTTTAATACGCAATGATTGATCGGATCCATAACGTCATACATTATCTTCAAGCTCCTAATTCAAAATCACCTACAATGTTTACAAATAAAATTATTAATATAACATATACTAATAGAGATAAAAGATAAAATTCTAACACAATTTTGACAAAGTTTTCTTTATAAAATAGACTCCCAAATTATAAACATATGATAACCTGTAGTAAAAACTAGCCGCCATCAATTTCATCGAAGTCATAAGCTCTGAAAGGCATATGAAAAGTCACAAAGCAAAATAAATCTCACAAATCAAAATTCTAAGCTAATTCCCACCTCAAAAACTTCAATCATCTAAGTCTCACATAAGAGACTTTTATCATCCAAGTAAAATTGCAGTTCCAAGCTCCACTTTGTATTTCGTTATCACCTTAACCCGAACTCCATTCCCTATTTTACCTCTTGATAACATCCCAAAATCTTTTACAGCACAAGCACTAGGGAGTAGCATAGCAATAGGCACCAACAACATAACACCAATAGGCAGCTAGGAGAACAACACAACAACAATAGGTGTTTAATAACCAGGTGCACTATCAATTAAAATAAAAATCATTACAGTCTAAATGTATAAGACACTAACAAGATAACCTAGCATTCTCCATATTGAACACACTAATAATCTCATAATTGTCGAATTATTGTCGGTAAACCAAGAGAATTTATCATGTAAAGAAAAAAGAAGGGATGTTAAACCAAATAAACAAGATAACAGGTAAAGCAATACCTTCCTGCTTTTGTCGAAGCAATGAGAGATGGTGGCGTGGTCTGGTGTGCGATTGTCCGGCGGGCAGTGGAGGCGAGCCTACAACTGTTGATGAAAGGAAGGGGAATGCGTTGTTCGCTGCTAAAGATAGGGTATAAGTAAAATAAAGACCATGTGCTAAACTGCTAATGCAAAGAGAGGAGAGAATGACAGCTAGTAGGTAAAAATTGAGAAGAGATGAGAGCATGACAGCTAGTAAATAAAGTATAACCTTATCTTATTCGCAAATTCAACTGTATCAATATGCATAAGGGTGTTAAAAATTGGTCGTAAAAGCTAGTAGGTAAAATAACATTCTTAACAGATATTGCGGCTTCATCTGATGTCACATGTTACAGTCTTAAACAATGACATTTCACAGAACTACAAGCTCAAAAATGTGTTACAAAATGACGTTTATATAGTGGGACGACCTTGTTTTTATTATTATACGGTTAGGCCTCTGACCGTCCTAGGCTGATTTGCGTCAAGTCTTTGGAATAGGAGTCCTTTGTCTCACTTTCCTTCTAGTGATTCTTGTTTATAATTCCTTGTCAATTGTTTTTGTCAAAAGCAATTTAGAAATGAGTATCTAGCTAGTTGCCAGAGCTCAGGAGATTGAACATAACATAGAGGAGCTACCAAAATCTAATAGGGGTAACAACAAAACTTATCACATACCAAGCCAAGATAACTATGTCAACAGATAAACAAGATTAGGTATCTCTATTACCCTGGGAAAATGTAGTTGATAATCTGAGCAACAGTGTTTAACGCTGTGATAAAACCTCTGTTTTTCTTTCGATTCACTTGAGTTCTTTACAAACAGTATGAAGCTTCTACAATCAATCAATGGTAATTGAACTCAGCATTAGAGCCAGCTTATAATTTTAAGCTGAACAAAAGAATTGCTGAAGCGGAAGCTTGTTATTAGATAAACCAATATCCTATCATAATCTCCTTGTAACACTCTTTCCCCTCCTTCATGGAAGAATTATCCTATGGTTAGTAGGATGACATTATTAAGCGGTTGAAACGGAGGAATTCTCCAGAAGAAACTACGCCAATGCGATCGGTAGGACGACATTATTGTGGCTTTTATAAAAAAAACAAGAAGATGCGCTCAACAGTCCTAAGAGGGTTTAAAGCCTCTTTTCTATTTTATTGCTTTGTCTTCTTCAAGAACTCACTTAAACAAGCAGCACAATCAAATGCTTATAAACCCACGTCCTAATATTGAAACACGGGAAGAAAATCAATGAAATCCTGTCTAACACTAGTCTAACCCTGAACCAAAACTTAATCAGAAAAAAATCAAGCACTATTCCACCAACCAAATTCACAAACTGAACCCTAAAAATCCAAGATCAAAGTAAATGAGAAAAGAATATAATCAAAGTCCGCACGAGACACAGAAACTTGGCGCAGTTTAGCACCATAATTGAAAGTGCTAAGTTGTTGTTACTTGTTGTTGACCACAGGGAGACTAAAGAGCAAGGAATTGTATCACATCTCACAAAATTGTTAACAAATTGTTAAAAAAAATACAAACCTTGAGGGAAAGCTAACAAATTCTTAAAGAACCACATTAAATTAGCGTATTTATTCATCATTCTCGCATCATTAATACCAAGTGATGCCATTTTTCATTCAGACAATACAAAAAACACTTGACATGCCCTATACAAACCCAAGTATCAAACCCTAATTCACCTGCAGAAATTCAACACAGTATCACAAAGTATTCATCTTGATGAACTTGATATATTCTTCCAGAATTTATCTCAAATCAAGACAGAACGTAATCAACATTAAGTAAAAAATGAATAAGTAATCAACATCAAGTAATCAAGACATCAAAATCAACAACAAAAACCAAAAAAACAATTGGAAGGAACAAAAACAAGATTGCAAAGACATGTAAAGAATTAGAATTAACCTGAAATGGTTCACCATGCCGGAGACGGAGGTCAGATAGTGAGCACTCGGTAGTGAGGGGGTTAGACTGTAGAGACAGGAAGAGTGAGTGATAATTTTGTTAATTTGTTAGAGTTGAACTTAAAATGAACAACAGTTATTCAAGAGGTTGCTTAAGCACCGACTCGAGCACGCGACCTTAATTTCTTTCTCAACATTCCTCACCTTTGTTGTTTGATGTGCGATGGCAGTGCTTGGTGGCAGTGCAACAGCTGTGGCGATAGGGCAATTCAAAATTCCTACTTAAACTCAAACCAAGAAAAACCTAAATAAGCAAAATTAGACAAAATAAAAATTGAAATCAGTCAAAGTGAATGTTAACTCCTAAACCTTGTTTCGTGCTCCAAACAAAAGAACAGTCGGTTGCTAGTTCTTCTCCTTTTTCGGATTTTAAAGCTCTTCGCCGGAGTTTACAACTCTTTGTCGAAATTTACAGCTCTTCGACGACGTTTTCATAGAGAAATCGTCTTCTTCTAAGTTCTCACTTGAGCTCTCTCCCCTGAAAGAAGGGCGGCCGGTGCATCAGCAGTGCCGCAAGCAAGGAGGAATTAGGACCGTCGCAACCCTTCCTCCCTTCACTATTGCCGACGAGGCCGCTTCTAGCTGGAGGTAATGGACGTTTGGAGGGTTGTGATACATAGTGTCTCATTTAGGGTTTTGAAGTGTTTGGGAATGTTTTGGAGGGTGTTTGCCTGTTTGGGAATGTTTTGGGGGGTTTTTGAATTTGGCCAAAATAGCATCAAGCGCCATCCCAAATTTTTTGCGCGTAAAAAGGTAAATAAAGATTTGGCTATTATGATCACACTTAATGCAATGCTCCTAATAAAAGCGTTGCAATAGCTCCAACAAAGGCAACACTTAACGTCCTATTGCAACGCTTAGCTCATAAGTGTTGCACTATGGTAGAAAAACGTCGCATTAGATATTCTATTGCAACGGTTTTGTAAAAACGTTGCAAATTAAGGGTTGCATTAGGTCAATAAAGTAGTAGTGACTTTCCAGGGTAGCAATGGGGCTAAGGTTAGGGGTAAGGATGATGTTCTGGGAAAGTGGTGGAAAAGCCTACAAGCAGGAGCAAATTCACTGAAAACACGACCAAATGTGGTCTTCACATATCCACTCAATAACAACATTCTCAAAACATCACAATACCACTTTTTGCTCATAATAACTCAAATAGAGCCCTTTTTGTTTCTTTCTTTCGAATAAGTTCACCTTTTCTTTTATTTTTCTTTTTGAATTTTCTCATTTTTCTTTGAACTATATTCGAAAGTCAATCGCAAAGCTCATTAATTTCATTTTCCTTCAACTAAACATCACATCACATACATCCATGTAATACAATATGACCCAAAACCAACGCTCGCTCCCCCAAGCTAGGCTTGGGACAAGAACTCAATGAGGCCAAGGGCTTTTAATATGTGTGATGAATGAAACAATAGTCATAAAGGCTCAACAGAGCTAGAGGGGAAAAAATGAGAATATGAATAACTCTGGAGCTAAGATCAAGAAATAAACGCCTCAATCATATCAAGATGTCCATACCATCAAATATTCAATGAGTACAAGGTCAAAGTCAAGATCAATACTACAAGTGAGGAACTAAACACACACGAAAGAACAAAATTGACATAGATACTTCAGTTATTAGGCACAAAAGCTCACCAAGGTCAATTTGTCTGCACAGTAAGGTTGATCAAACAGTCTTACCAAAACCAATCAATCGAATCACAATTATGCTATGAAGAATCATGAATCGACTGCAAAGTAATGCTGAAGAGTTGTAATGAAGATATTAAACAAGGTTCTCAGAAAGTGTGCCAACAATAGTCCCATAGAGGCAAACTAAATAAGATGCAAAATCTAATCATGCAAGCTAACGATGCAACTAATATATACATCCTCCATCAATCTAAACTACACAGTGTCCTCACTGTGAAAAGTCTAATGATAACAATAGCAAGGGAGGGGAAAACTCCCGACTCAATGGTCGGGAGGGGAGTCGGGAACCACGTGAGTCGAGCTTATCCCCTTAAGGTCATCAATCGAGTTCCCAATGACATGTCATCAAGAGCCGAGTTGATAATAACAGGATAAGTACATGCATCATCAAGGAAGACATACTTAAGAGAGGGGGGAAATGGTTTTAACCCTACCTTAGGAGGAGGCTTAGAACTCTCCTGTTTATCAATGGAAGCGGCAAGGACCTTCAACTCCGCCTCATGTGTCTCCTCGATGATAGTTTTCTCAACAAGCATAGAGATTTTCTTCACCTCATCAATGTTCAAACTTGGTGCTTCAGTGATAGATGCATAGGGCTCATCATCAATGTGAGCTTCTCTCTCAAAACCTTCCATTTCACTCTCCACATGACCAACCCGACAAAATCTCTCTATCATGGGTCTAATCAATGTTTTAGAGAACTCAAACACAACCTTCTCATTGGCTACCTCAACTGTGATTGTATCATTTCTGTAATTTATAACGGCGCCCAATGTCTTAAGAGCCTCTTCCAAGAATGAGAGGAGTCTACGGATCTTCCTCCATATCCATCACCACAAAATCACACGGCACCAAGACATGCCCAACTTGTATCGGAACATCCTCCAACTCATCAAGCGGCGCTCTCAAAGATCGATCCGCCAATTGAATAGTCTTCCTTGTAGGATGAAGAGGGAAGTTTAGGCGCTTAGCTATGGATAGAGGCATCAAACTCACACTCGCACCCAAATCGGCCAATGCGCCCTTAGTCTCGAGGTCACCTATATTCACCGGCAAAGTGAAGCTTCCGGGGTCTCTTTGCTTCTTAGGCATATCTCGTTGCACAAGAGCACTTACTTGGTATGGCAATTTGATAACCTCGTCTTCAACCTTCCGTTTGTTGAGAGGATCTCCTTCATGAACTTGGCATAGGCTGGCATTTGAGACATGGCCTCAAGGAATGGAATGTGTATTTGAAGGCCTTTCATAACTTGGAGGAACTTAATGAATTTCTCGCTCAACTTCCTCTCCACCAACCTTTGAGGATATGGGACCGGTGGCACATAGGTCTTAGGTGGAGGAGGTGTTGACAATGGAGCTTTGTCACCAACTTGCTCATGAGTTTCCTTATCTTCTCTTCCTTTATCAACATCAACCTCCCTTTCATCTTCCTCAACTTGATTGTCCTTCTCAACCACCTCAACTTCACTTTCTTCACACTCATTAGGCATCTTAGGGACCTCATAGTTTGTTCCTGACCTCAAATGGATAGCTTTGACTTGATGTAGGTTGGGGTTAGGAATGGGTTGGCTTTGAAGTTGGTTTGTGGGGTTAGAGGGGTTTTTCTCGGCCACTTAAGCTAATTGGGTTTCATGCATTTTGTTGTGAGCTTGTAACTCTTGAAATCTTTGGTCATGACTTTGAAGAGTTTGGCTTTGAAGATCAAGGGTTTGGGTAATGGTTTGGAGTTGTTGGAGAATTTGGAAGGTAGGGTCGAAGGATGGAGTAGGTTCGGGATTTGTCTTAGGAAATGGTGAGTTTAGAGGGGCTTTTTGGAAGTTGGATCTTTGATGAGGGGCTTGGTAAGCATTAGAACCTTGAGAAGAGGATCCACCTTGATTGTGGCTTTGAGTAAACCCTTGTTGAGGTTGATTAGAGCCTTGATTATATCCTTGTTGAAGTTGTCTCCAACCTCCTTGTTGATTGCTTCTATACCCTTGGTTACCTTGATAGCCTTCTCCTCTAGAATTCATGGCCGCCACATGCTCTGACTGAGATCCTCCATAATAAGAGGTATCATGGTTTGTACCACCACATATATCACAAGAGAAAGCATTCACTTGTGATGGACTCGATGATGTAAGGGTGATCTTAGAGAGCTTCTTGTCAAGTTGATCTATCTTTTCTTGAATTTGATCCATTGGGTCCAACTCAAACTTGCCATCCTTCTTAGGTTGAGCACCTATCCTTCTTCCACCCCATGAGTAGTTCTTGATCACTTCTTCTATGGTGTACTCTACTTGGTCGTAGGGGATCTTAGAAAGTTGACCTCCCGCTCCAGCATCAAGGTTAGCACGTGACATGGGGTCAAGACCATCATAAAAGAACCTCATGAGTAGATTTTGATTGAACTCATGGTGAAGGCACGAACGAATCAACTCCCTAAACTGTTCCCAAGCCTCCGCAACCGTCTCATCACATTCTTGCTCAAATGAGGAAATCTTCCTCCTAATATCAGCGGTTTTAGACTCTGGGAAGTACTTCTTCAAAAAGGCTAATGTAAATTGCTCCCATGTAGTGAGGGAGTTAGCAGGCAAGCTCTTGAGCCAAGACTTTGCCTTTCCGAAAAGAGAAGACCGAAAGAGATGCATCTTGATGTAGTCTGAAGAGACATCATTCGTTGTATCATAGCACAAATCTCCAAAAACCGATCAAGATGGTCAAGTGGATCCTCATTCGACCCTCCACAAAATTGCTCGGCTTTCACCATCAGTGTGAACTGAGGGTGAATGCTGAAATTTGTAGTGGTTGTGGGGAGTCGAATTCCACCCTGTAAAACATAGGACCCCGGAATTCCGAAATCCCTGAAAAGCTAAGCATTATCTTCACCAATGTATGATTCACTTTCACTTGTTGAACTTGAGATTAGTGAAGCTGGCGCAGAACCCAAAGTCAACCGTTCCAAACCTCCCCGAAGCTTTCGCAAAGTGCGATTGATTTACGGATCTAAAGGCAAGATGGGTGAACCGTGAGCTCTCCTTCTCATGTAACACAACAAAGCTAAGCATAGGGTTAGCAAATAACAACACAATCAAAAACAAAAGGAAAATCACTTAAGCAATACGAAACTCAAATAAACTTCAATCAATAGCACAATTTCCCCAGCAACGGCGCCATTTTGATAAGAGATTTTTAGTGTGTCGTTAAGGCACTAAGAATCGCTTAGCAAACAATACTTATAATCCTAACGAGCAACTAATATGAAAGTAGTAACGACAAGTCAAGGGTCGAACCACAAGGAAATAAGGATTGACTAAGGTCTACTAAGACTAAAACTACCTAAGTGAAGGGTATCTGGGGATGTAAGATTGAATAGTTACCAGTTAACAACTAACTAAATAATAACAACTAGTAATCAAGTAGAGAAGTAAATATAATAGAGAAAATACTAGAGCTTGGGTTACTCGCATCAACTCGGCAAGACACGACACTAATGCAACTAGGAAACTATAGAGAATAGCATGCAAGGTTAAGTTTTCCTCTAAATTACTTGAGTCCTCTCTCGAATGGTCCTCAAGAGTAATCAATTAATCAATCGAATAAATCCTCTTTCGAATGGTCTTTAGCCAATTGATTAATAGATTCAATTTGCTTGGAAAACCCCTAAATAGGATCCTCTTAATTTCTACCCAATCTCTTGGTCTAGAAATTAAGTTGATTCATGGGAATGACTAGACAACAACAATCAATTAAGAGTAATTGAAATCTAAGCCCTAGCATAAACTTGATCAAGGTCTACCCTAAGGTGTCAAAACACCAAGATCAATACGCATATTAGACATGAATAAAGCAATTACAAGAACATCTTAATTAGCCCTAATTCATGCTTTCACCCAAACCCTAGATAAGGAACTACTCACTAATCATGGATTCAAAGTAAAAGAGATTAAACAAATTAAATATGATTAATAAAACAATGAAAATAAAGAAGAAAGATTGAAAGAAAATTACTTGAAATTAAATCACAATCGAATCCTTAAAGTTGCAATAATGACAAAAGCTAAGAGTTTGAGGGTGTTTAGAAAGTTAAACTATGTATAGATTTTAAGTAATGAGATAATCCTCAACAAAAACCGCAAAAAACTATTTATATGGTCCATTAAATGAAGAAGGAAAAACGGGGCAAAAGCCCGATATCAGATTGACACGGTCGTGGTGCCTTAAAAGTGTCGAGGCAGAATGTAATCTAAAAAAAACTACTTCTATGCAAGTCAGGAGCCACGGTCGTGGCAAAATCACCAAGCCCGTGGTGACCCAACTTCGTCGAGTCAGTCTCAAATCTTCAACAGTCTGCCTTGCCTGCTACAGGTCCCCACGACCGTGGTGGCCTACTGGTTAGCGGACAGCTCAACTTCAAACGATCATATCTCTCTCGTCTCTTATCGGAATTGGGCTCATGACCAGTCGTTAGAAAGCTATCAAACCAGCTAACACCTCCCACTGGAATTACCTTAATCCGATTTATGGATCAAACGTTATGTCCATTTGAAGTTCAAAAGTCCACAACTAGTCTTCCAATGATTGTATGACTTCAAAAACCTGCTAGTTAGCCTGGAAATCATCCAAAAACAACTAAACAGATAATGAAGCGACAATGTAACTCAAAGCTGACAAAAACCATGCAATGCAATGCTTAAATGCTCTAAAACTACATGCAATGAGACTTAAAATAACCTATAAATAAGTACAATAAAGTGCTTATCAGGTAGTACCAGTGATGGAAGACCGGCCAAAGGTAGGATTTTTCCTGACAAGTTTTCCTTCAAAATATGGTAAAAATAAATTAAAACCCAAATATGGAAAATGTTGTTTGAAGAATTTATTACTTTGTAATTTGATTATTGTTTTTGATATATGACATATCCCATAAGAGTAGTAGACATATTCTATTCTTACTTATGTCTTAACTCTCTTTAAATCGAATACACAAAGGTATTAGAAATTAAACAAAAATGGAAAAGTAGAAATATCGTATTAAATCTCATCAAATAAGTTTATTTTTTATTTTTTACAACACTCGGTCAAACACAAAAGTTAACACTCTATTCGAGTTAGTTTAATTTGACTCGAGCGTAAACTCGACTCAAAAAGCTTGTGCGCAGCTCAAGAAATTTTTAGCATATAAATATATATTTACTTCAAATTCAAAATATTTATTAATTATTAGTAATTTACTTGAAATGACTCTCAAAATTTAATATCTTACTTAAATTACATAAGGCAATAGATTAAGAAAAACTAAAGGTAACTTTCTTGCGAAAATTTTAGTGGAACTAATCAGATGTATCTTCCTCAAGCGCAACTCCAACTCGACTCGAAACATTGACAAGTCGAGCCATGCTAGAGAACTTCAATCTCAATAAGAAGTAGCTCAACCTGAACTTTACTCGATACTTTAACAAGTCTAGTAGAGCACGAATCATCTCGCGAGACTCACTTAATAAGCATCTCTGGTTATAATTAAATATGACCATGAAGATCTAATGACCTAGAATCTTTCTAAATGTTCACTCTCGTAATTGCTTTTAAGTATTTAGTTGTACTATTTATTCCAACAAGGTGCATCTTCTTTTTAGAGAGCTTATTGCCAAGATACTTTACAGGTAGGCTTACATGAGATAGGTGATATTTAGGAAAGTTTTGCAAAGTTCGCAAGAGTCAGAGAAAAATGCACCGAAAACACTTATGTTGGTTTATGATTTTTTTTGTTGGTCCTATATGCGCATTTGGTGATAATTTACCGCCTATAAATCGGTTGGAGCATTACAAATGGTATCAAGCTCGCTACCCTACAACAATGTGTTAGTTTCTTGATTTGAGATCTCGGGTAAGTCACCTACTAAGGAAGGATCTTTGGACTTGATCACCGGTCATGTGATGCAACAACCTCATTTTCTCTTTTTCTCCTTAACTGGTGAGGATGTGTTATAGTACACAGAATGCATGACAACCTAGGTTCCTGGTTTGCTCTTTCTCTCCTCAAATAAACACCTCTCCATTAGTGTAGGAAGCTCCCTAATTGCCCTTTTCTAGATGGAACCCTCCCAATTCTTTTATTTTTTTTGAAGATACAAGGAAAAGAATTAGGTGAGCCCTTCTCTCAAGGGTAAGGAACCCTCCCAAAATGAAAAGATAAATGTTGACAGATTGCAAAAGTGGAAGATTAAAGATAGGGAGGGTGTGGGAAACTAAGAGAGAGAAGGGTTTGGCATGACTGCATGAGTATGGGAGATTGTTGTGAAATGAGAAAGGTAGATGGACGAGTTAGTGGACATACAGTCACGTGGAGAGATAAGGAAAGAAGAGAGAAGTCAATGGCGAGCCCCTAATTGTGGATCCTCTAAAACCCTTATAATTCATTAGAAGATTTAGTTGTACTACTCATGCCAACATACAAGACGTATTTTGCTTTCTTTTCTGGGAGCTTATTTACTAAGATATACTTAAATAGGATAAGTCTTAGAACATCTTGGAAATTTTTTCTCTGAATGCAAGAAATAATAATTGACAAAATACTCCGAATGGCTTGTTGGTATATGGGGACGCTTATTCATCCTAGATGCTTATTACATAAAGGGTCTCTTCATCTTATTGTCAGTTCAGTTAAGTTCCGCTTAGTTAAGTTCAGTTCACCTCTTGACAATACTTTACTCTCACATTTTATCATTCTTTTCAGTTTAACTGTTTTAGTTTTTTTATATTCAGTGTAGCTATTTTTAGCCGAAAAAACAATTCCTAAACACATATATATATAATTTTTAGGAAAAATTGTCAAGAATAAGTCAACCTTTGCGTTGACCGCTTTTAACAAGTCTACCTTCATTTATTCTATTAACAAGTCAACCTTTCAGCTACTCCGCTTTTAACAAGTTTTTTTACCGGTTACCTAGTGTTAACTTGTTAGTTTACTTCACTTTTCTACGTGTCTTAATCTCATTAATTTAAAAAGATTAATTAACTTTTTTTTTTAATTTCACTCTTCTCTCCCATTCTCTCTCTCTGTCATCTTCCCTCCACCTTCACTACCACCTCAAAACCTCTCCCCACCACCTCAAAACCTCTCCCCATCACCTCCCTACCACAACCCCACCCCTAATGTCGAAACCACCCCAAAATCTCTCCCCACCACCTCCCTACCACAAACCCCACCCTAATGTCGAAACCACCGCAAACCCCCTCCTGACACAGCCCCCTCGCAACCCACTGGCAGCCCCAACGCAGCCATCGCAGCCCAACCACCACGAGAACCCTTCCTGAAACGCCACCCACAACCCTCTTCGAACCTCCATCCACCAATTTGAACCCTCATAACCCACCCTCACCCCGATTGAACCCTCGAACCACCTCCACCCTTTAAACCCTTGAACCACCGACGCCCTCATCCCTTCAAACCCTCGAACCCCCCCCCCCTCACGCCTTCGAAGCCCCATCCCCAGCCCAATCGAACCCCCAGCCCCACCCCCACCACCATCGAACCTCAGCCCCTGAAAAATCGTAAATCAATGACAGATGTACGTGATGAACTGATGATGATTGATGTCAATTGATGGTGATGATGAATGTGGTGACGATGATGATTTGAAGGTGGTGGTGATGATGATTGATGTCGAGTGGTAAGGGTGGGTGGAGAGAAAACCACTGAAAGGGGGTGGGACCGAGATGGAGACTATGATGGCGATCGTGGCCGTGATCGCGACCGTAGCCTTGACCGTGATCGTGGTTATGGAGGAGGTTCAAGGGGATCTGCTGCTTTAAATGTGGTAAGCCTGGCCATTTTGCTCGTGAATGTCCTTCTGATGATGGAGGCAGGGGTACGGTGGTGGTAGTTATGGGGAAAGAAAAGGTGGTGGTTATGGACCTGATCGAGGTGGAGATCGCTACGGTGGGGGAGGTGGGGTTGGGTGATGGGTGAGAGCAGAGATAATTATTTTGGGTGGGTGATGGGTGTTTGGGGGGGGTAATTTTGTTTTATTTTTTATTTTTTAAAATATATATTTTAAAATTTAATACGTTCAATAACAGAGTGACACGTGTCACTTTAACCTGTTCAATAGGTTAATAAGAGCTGGTAACCGTTTTTAACTTGTTAAAAGCGGAGTAGCTGAAAGGTTGACTTGTTAATAGAATAAACGAAGGTAGACTTGTTAAAAGCGGTCAACGCAAAGGTTGACTTATTCTTGACAATTTTTCCTAATTTTTAAACCATCCAAATTCACTAAGTTTCTGGTTGCCATACTTCCTATGTTTGTTTAATCAATCACTATAGTTCGATTTCTCGAAATTCACTACCATTAATCATTATTCACTTACATATTTTTTTTTTCACAAAGTATTACTTCCTCCGTTTTTATTTAGTTGACACGTTTTGATTTTTGACACTATTTACAAAATCTACTTTGACCCTCTTTTGTGATTTATGCTTAAGTGAAAATATAGTCATGTGGGATCTTGTTAGATTCATCTCATTGTATATTTCCATAATATCATATTTTTATAATTTTTACTTATTGATAATCTAAGATATAAGTGATTGAAAATGTGTATTGGCAAACGTGATAAAAGAAACATGTCAACTAATAAAAGACGGAGGAAGTATATATCACTTATTTTTTATACGTCTCTACGTTTTTCATTGTCTAATTATTTATATATTGCGCCAAACTTATATATTTAGTGATTGGAAAACGGATGAAGTATTTCATGTGATGTACTACCATGTGTCCATGTATCCTTTTAATGTTTTAACTGGGACAAATTGCAGTAATTTGAAATTTCTTATAGAGGATGAAGAGTTACCCCCAATAATGTGGACATCAAAGTAAGAAGTTGAAGGGATTAAAAAAGGGTTGTCTCTCTCTTTAATGACAAGAATGTGATGGTTTTGCTGAAGCAAGGGGCATGTACAATTCTGGAGACCTTTCTTGTCAAAAGGGCAGAAAAAACTAAAGAGTCCATTTGACATCAGACTTTCTGCAAACATTAGTTAATAGCCTTCTTGGCTCACCATCTCAATCAATCACACACACTACTCTCTCTCTCTATCTCTCTATCTCTCTCTGTCTCCTTCCCTTTGAGATTGTAGTGTATGGCACCTGAACTTGACCCACCAACCAATCTTATGTAAGTGCCCTTTATTAGTCCCAATTTATTTTACCTCTTTTGTGCTCCATCTTTCTCAATTAAACATCTTGACAGTCTTTTAACTTAGAAAAAGAAAAAATGCTAGATTTATGTGTACTTTCTACGTTTCAAATTATTTGCTACGTATTGATACTTTGAATACTATCTATTTTGTCTGTCTTTTAATTTATATACGAAATGGTAAACATAGTCATATGAGATCTTGTTTAATTCATCTGAATGTGTTTTTCTTATACCAGTTTGAGATATTATTAGTTTTTAAAATCGTATCTTAAATAAATTGAGATGGAGGTAGTAGTATGTAAAAAAAAAAAAATTTATTTTTCAATGAGGTACGGAGAATTATCATTACTAGCTAGACTAGAACCTCTTGCAAGTGACACCACAGGTACGGGTGATCAAGAGTTGGATCGGGCTTTTGCCTAGCAAAGTGACCTATTGTGAGCCAAAGAGTCGAACCGGGTCCACGTTTGAGCCATTGGTGTCTAAAGCTCAAAAGATCGAGATTTCAAACTTGTTTTGGTCCTAAACCCTTAAGGCTAACGACTTTAAAAATCATACACAAAACTTAGCAATTTGTATCAACGCGAGTGGATTGAACTACACTTGATCGCCTCTACAATTGGTCAAGGCTAGAGGACAAGATATTGAAAGTCCCACTGCTAAGAATCGCAATTCGTAAGAATCAAACCTTTCACCTTTAAGTTACAAGTTCAAATTTCTACCAATTATACCAAGTAAATTTAGATATATATATATATATATATATATATATATATATATATATATATATACACAATATTTAATTAATTAGATTCTACATATATTCCTTTTTGTACTTTCACCATTTTCCTTTTTTTGGACTTCATAAATTACTTGCCTCAATTCTTATTTAAGCAATTAATTCTTTCTACTTCTTTCCTATCACGTGAGTCCACTTTTTTCTTTTTCTACATCTCTCCTCTCCTTAATACCGTGTTGTGCATGTATGAATCCAATTGTGCAAGTGAATAGAGGAAGTATTTTTTTATGGGATTAAATGAAAGATAACCAAATATTTAGATATGTTGCTATAGGTAGCAAACCCTCATTAACCGGAAATCTGCTAAAATCATGGCCATCAATATCAAGAGCAAATTAATTCAATAGAGATAACTACCTTGAAAACGAGATTACCCAAATCCGGTGAAGAGTAGACAGACCACATTTATCCAGAAGAAAATTAAACCTCCTATTTCTGACTCACATCAATGCTTTTTCTAACCAACTGATTATCAATGCTTGACTCTTGAGCAAGAACCATACATCAAAAGGTAATAAGTGTATTTGTACCAAGTCATTATGAAGAAATGGAGATCTAAACAAAATTTTATTTTCATTTGACACTTGTCCCTTTAGTTTTGCTCCAATGAGAGTCATCAATATTATATTTGCATGTTGCATCTGTGAGTTCTTCTTAATATGCTAGGAAAAACTAGTTATAAAGTTTATTTTAGGTTTGTTTTCATGTGTAATTTGGTGATACCTACTTTTTATCTCTAACTAATACTAATGAAACTTAGATAGTTTGAATGCGTATTGTAAATCATAAAAAGTCCGTTAATATAAACTTCAATAGATGGCATTCTCCTACCTCCTCTCACTACAAGTGCTACTCCTTACCTCTCCGGTCTTTCCCAATTAGCACCCTTTAGCACTAGGCTCGCAGGTTTACACTATGGCCTTATAATCATCTATCAAACGTATCATACTTAATTGAATCTCACCATTAATCATCTGAACAGGTTAAAATAAAAAGAGTACTGAATATGTAGCTCGAATGGATAGATGATCAATTTCACTAATTAGCAAACATGATGGAGTTAATAGTTTCACTTCCTTAAGGAAAGGAAGATTCCAAGTTTAAGGTCTTCGGCTATGACCTAATTCAAGTTTAATGCTCTGAGTTATTTATATATATATATATATTTAAATTTTAGTATCATGACATTAACACTGGACCAAATAAGACCAATCAAGGAAAAAAACAAACAAAAGTGGACCTTTTCTTATTATTCTAGATGAACAGGGCAAAGTCTTACTGGCTGCTACTAGTAATTTTAGCGCTAGCTTACACCTTTTATTTGTTCGTGTATGTGCGCCAAGTTAACAAATGATTTTATGCTAATTGCCCACTACTCTTAAGAGCCTAGTAAGAGAATGAGCTACGCAGAACACATTGTGGGCAGATAAACTTAGTATAAGTGCATAAATTAGTCCACGTAACAATCTTTTAGACATTACTACAACTTAAATCATATACGAGGATGTATCATCAAAATCGTACACTCTTATCGTTTTCTTACCAATTTCTCATTTGTGAATACCCCAAAAACCAAGATTTGCCTATTGAAAGAGTTCGAAAATACTTCCTCCGTTTCTTTTTAAGTGCTACATATTGACTTTGCTACTATTCATCCATTATAGTTTGACTGACTTTTACAATTTATGCATAAGAAAAATAATAGTCTTCTTGGATCTTGTTTGATTCGTCTCGATGTATACATTTTTAATATCTTGTTGTCATAATTTTTACAAATGTATAATTAAAGATAAAAACCATACAAAATGTGTCTCGACAAGTGTGAAAAGTGAAATGTAGCACTTAAAAAGAAACAGAGGAAGTAATATATAAGTAGAATAGAACCTTATATATATCGTGCACATGAATCTGATTCTCTCGAATATAAACGGAATATATTTTCTATTATAGCCATATTTTTGGGTGTTGAAGCCAAAATAAAAACATAGCTTTATTATTATGAATTATCAATTACAGTATCTAGGAGAGAAACATTTTAATAATTGCAAGAAAATGGAAATTAAAATATTAATTGAGAGAGGGAGAGGGGAACCACCACAAAGGCACAAACAGAGGAACAAAGTGGTTTACGTTATACTATTGCTGCTAAAAATCACGTGCACGTGCACTGACTTCATACAAAAATGTAAGAGGCACACACTCAGTTTGGAACTGTTACAAATTTAAGCACTATACATGAACATTTTTTGTTTGACATCAACTATGCATGAACATGAAAATGTATAGTTGGATATACCAGCTCCATTTATTACTTTGAAAATGTAGTGCGTTTTTTTCCCTATCAATTCTAAATTAGTTTTATTAATTGAGTGCCTTATATGAAAAATAAGGAAGTAAAGAAAGATAGAAATAAAGGAGAGAAGAGAAAAGAAAAGAATAGGGGAAGCTGTGGCATATCTTCCTTTGCAAATGATGATGAATAGCGGCCATTAAAAAAGTGTATTATAGTGTTAAGAAAATGATTAACAATCTTCTGTTATACTAAACTGAAAAAAAAATTGAAAACTACTCCCTCCGTCCCATATTAGTGCAACACTTTCCATATATGGTTGTCCAATATTAGTTGCAACACTTCTATTTTAGGCATGGACCCACTAATATTTTATTATCTATCACCCAACTAATATACCCCACTCATTCAATGGTTTGTGTGAAAAACATTAGAATATTACTCTCCTACTCTATTAACTTCCTAAAAGTACCACATCACTTTCTATCACATCAACTTTTACAATAAATTAATATAACCTACACCCTACTTTATTAACTTCCTAAAACTATGTGCACAAGCTATTGTTGCAACTAATATGGGACGGAGGTAGTATTAGTTATGAGAAAATAATATCTTCTATTTGATTCCTAACAAAACTTTCTTCGGATCCAATAAGCTCCGAAAAGTAAAATAAGTTCAGATATTTTATCAATTAGCCACCTCTTGCCTTTTCTCTCTCTTATCTTCCACGAAACATAGTTTTGATCTAGGGACTACCGTCAACCTTTTGGGCGGTGGTAAGCCTTTTTTATGTTGGTTAATAGTTTAAATGTTATTGTTGCTAATATACTTCAGTCTCTCTCTAATGGAGAGTTTTTCTACCAACTTATTAGGTGTTATACCTCTCCATGTCAATTACTTCATTTACAATCAGTTGATTTAAATTTTCTACCAACAGATCGATAGACCCGTTTATAGAAGGCTGTAATAGACAACGATGTGAAAGACGTACGAGAGTTTTCAAAAGTGTTACATCTCTTTAATGATCGTGTTTTTGCCATGTTAGAATTTTATATATTTCAATTTGATATGTATCTGCTATTTTGACTTTTATTGTAGATATTGTACGACTTCAAATCAATGAATACATTTTTTCTATAAAATTTTTTAAGAGAACTTCTACTAAGTAACACTCTATTAAGCAAAAACCCGTATAAGTTGACGAGAATACACCTAAAATCAAACTATGTAAAAATTAAATGTATGTATAGACACAATATAGGGAGGATGAAAGTTCCATTGATGAGTCCAATCACAACTGAGTATGAGCTAATTAACAAAAGTCTTCCCTTATAGAAGGTGAAGAAAAGGCAGGACCTGCAATTGCATGTTCCCAAAAAAAACAACCTCCCAATTAAACCAGTTAAAAGGATGAGGGTATATTTCCTTCTATGGAATGTCTTCCTCTGCTCTCTTTGTGATCTCTACCACTGTTCATCCCTCTTCTTGGACTCTTTTTGAGAGGAGTGTTATGTGTGATTGTGTGAATGTCTTCTCATTCAGTTCAATCAGTCATCCCCAAACAATGGGCTGACTTCCAAGCTTTTGTCTCTTTTTTTTTAATATATAAAGTAAATACATTGGAATTTTACATTTTTACTCATGGTTGCATTCGTTTACACTCTAACCTAAATAATGCACCTAATAAGTATATTAATGTATTATAATACTACTTCTATAAGAGATTGCCTTTATACCATGCAAAAATCAAGCACGTTTGGATGCCGATCAGTTGTCAAACCCTCTTCTTATTTGTGTTTTGGGATTTTCTAATGTGCGCGGGCTATGAGTACACAACATATTCTATTATCGATGACAATTTTAAAAAGAATAATTTTTTTGAATCTTTTCATATTTAAGATGTAAATGTCGTGAGATTGATAATTTTCTGAGGTTAGCGCAGCCTGACAGTCTGACACGAGTCTGCTACTAGGCTTACGTGAGTTTACTCACGTTGGGCCGAGGGTAGTTCGTGAACTCCAATTTCAATACTTGGGCCTAGTCAGGTACAAATATGAAGGATCAACCTGTTCGAGTAAAGACACAAAAAATAAAGAGAAAGTAGGATACAAATACAAGGAGATTAGTTGGTCACGAGGTGACCGAGAAGAAGTCTGTTCTTATTCTTGACTTTATTTTTTTTTTGTTGAAAGAGCGGGACAAGTCCTAAACATAAGTTATGGTATGTTCTATTCAAAAATTGATTTATAGGCACTTCAAAAAAATTGATTTATGGTATGTTATATTCAACTTATTATCAGTTTTTATCTGAAAAAAAATAAGTTTAGATAAGGTCTAATAAGGTTAAATAAGGCGTGATAAATGTATAATAATGTGAACTAATGTCTAATAATGTCTAATATGGTGAATAAAGTTTCATCTAACAAAGTCGAATAAAATATAATAAAAAAATAAGTTCAAATAAGCAAATATAAATTGAAAAAAAAGAGCCTTATACAGTACAAAAATCAATTTAAATATGAGTAATACATATAAAAGTACCCTCAATTTTCCAATGCCTAAATTAGTTTTTAAATACCTAAATCAATAGTCACTAGACTCACTATCACTAGTTCACTACCAATGAAAAGCTAGTGTTAAAAATTAAAAGATCAAGTATTGATGTTGCTAACAAACAGAGTCACCCTATATCAAGTTTCATGATGTCATATAGATTCACATTGGGAAGCCACAGCTAGTCGTTTGAATGTTGTTTGATCTACAAATTGACACTATGCTGATCAAAAACTACTTCTTACTAGCTGTACTGTTTTCCTTCTTTTATCCATTGATATCTTGTCAAACAATTAAGTATCCAATCGCCCAAAAACTTACCCTCCCACCAAAAAAAGAGATCACTCCTAAATTTCGCCAATTTTTCCGTAAGATCTAAAAGTTTTTTCTATCCGTTTCTGGTAAAAAAACTAAGTATTCAGCAATGAGGTGTTTGGTAATTGAATTATGTCTATTATTATTAGTTATCGGGTGTTTTACTTCTATAATTTAATTAAGAAAATTGTATTGGCGATTTATTGCTTACTTCTAACATACTTCCTCTGTTTCGCAATAGTCACAACATTAACACAATAACCACTACTCATCTATCAATAATATCAATAGTGGTTATACTATGTATAACAAAAAAATATTCAAGTGAGATCTTATTTGATTCGTCTTAATGCATATTATCATAATATCAATTTTTATAATTTTTACTTATCAATAATTAAAGATAATAAAGTTCAAGGTATTGCATTGGATAGTGTGCAAACAAGAAACGTTGCGAGTATTGCGAAACGGAGGAAGTATGTATTTAGGTTCTGTTATTTTAAACTGAATGGAACTGAACTAAATAGAACTGAAATTAATGGAAATGATCTGAATTAAACTGAACTTACTGGAGCTGAACTGAACTGAACCGAACTGAAATTAATTTAACTTATACATAATGAAATGAGCAATGCTAATACTAATATTTATAATATAACTTAAAATATTATTATAAACAATAATGTGATTATTATTATATTATTATTTTTATCATTATATTTCTAATAATAATTTCAGATATCATAATAACTACTTGCATTTGAGATCTGGGCAAAACAGATGCAAATTAAGGTAAATGAGAATCTTTTTAATTTTTTATTGTATAAAATGTAATTTGGTACTTTTTGTATTGAAAAAGTAAGATACAGAAAGAAAAGTGAATGATTCTAAAGTAGGCTATGTGTAAGACAAAAACTAAAAAAATGTACAGTAGTAAATTTTTGGTTGATGAAGGGTAGGGATGGCAATGGATATTAGATTCGACCCAGATCCAGACCCACAGACTCATTTATAAGGGTATGAGGCCAACTTTTGAGACCCAATGGATCTGGATCTGGTGGGTCAGGGTCCAGGTCCAAATATATCAGACCCAATCCAGACCTTACCCATAAACCCATTTACATAAAAAAAATTCAAAAAAAAATTAACTTGTGAATTAATATGACTTTATGAATAGTTGTGACTCCATTTAAGACATGTAATAATGTAAGTTGAATCATATTTAAGATTTCAAGAGCTATATTTTGTTAATTGTTTTGATACAAACCGTAACTATGATCACGCGAAGCTATAAAATAGGCGGAATAAATTTATTAGATTAAAAAATGCAATTAAATTTTCAAAAGGACCCATTAAAGACCCTGTAAGTAGGGGTGCGCACTGGATCAAAATTTAGACCGAAAACCCATAAAACTATACATAATTTTGATTTTGGTGTTAATAAATAATAGTTAAATTACCCAAAAATATTATTTTATGTGCCACTAGTCACTTGTATATATTCCGAATTGAATAAAAAATTTAAAATATACTATAAGTAGATGAATATGTTTAAAAAATAGAAAAATATTTCATATAAAATAAATAATCATACAAACCGGTCCAAAATCGGACCGAAATTTACCGGACCGGTCCGGTCTAGAATTTTTCCGGTCCAGTATTCGGTCCAAAAAATAGTTGCGATCCCGTTTCCGGTCCGATCCGGTCCGATTTTGGACCGATGCGCACCCCTTCCTGCTAGGACCTTAGACCCATCAGTCCCAAATGACTTGAGTTTGGGTCTTAAAATTTTATACCCAGTGGGTCTGGGTCGGGTCTGATTCTAGAAGAAATTAATGGGTTTAGGTCTGGAACTGGTCAGACCCGATCCATTGCCATCCCTATTGAAGGATAAGATGGGAAAATAAATATTCCTAAAATGAAAAGGGTTCAAAGTGGCTTGGGAACAACTTTTAGAAACATCCCAAAAAGGAAAATAGGAACATCAAATGGGAACGAAGGGAGTAGATGATTAGGAAATATAAGTAGAAGATTGAAAGCCACCCTAACGACCCCCAATAAAATCGAAAATCAGCCTTCCCCTCAAAAACTATCCGAAAACGAACCATACCACCATCTCTCTAATCCACTTATATAGGAAAAATTAATTCGTTACTAATCTCCCCAAAATCAAGCTAATACCTAACTAGACCACTAAACTAGGAAATGTGGTAAGTAAGGGTCATTCTTCCATAGGGAGTACGGAATATCGATTTATGTTGATTTAAGCAATAAGCTAGGCCGAAAGCAATTAGGGAATTTCCAAAAACTAACTACAACCTACCAAACTAAGCTGTTTACCAAAGATAAACAAAATCAAGAGATGAAATTAAACACCAACCAATCATGAAATAACTATGAGAGAATTAAATGTAGAGATAGTGCAAGAACACTACATGAATTAATTATTGACTCAACACACAACTACAATCCAATTCTCGTAGACGGAGAAATTCTCAAAGACTTCAAATAACGACTCTCGTCCATTACTAACATATCCCGAGGTTCAAATCAATCCAAGTCAAAGGTAGAAAACAATAGGTTGCACTCTCATGCTCACCTAAGTTAACTACTCTAATCTAGTACAACATTGAAGAGATCAAAGATAATGCAACATAGATAGGAGGAAATAAAAGCAATAATTTAATCATACAAAATTTCTAAATTTAAATCTCAAATTCCCAATGCAATCACAATTAGTAGATAGTGCACAAAGGAGGACCATGAACATGGTGCTCCATGCTGACGTCATAATGTACGTCAGCATGGTGCTCCGATGTACATCAAAAAGCATTCTAATGTACACAAGTAAAATTTATGAAATTCAAAAAAGTAATTGGCGCCATTAAACTTGAAACTTGTTCACTAATCTTACGCTAATGTACTTTCTCGATATTGAACATGTTCAATGAGAGATACCATATGTACATCATAAAATAAACTCAATTTTTTTTAAAAAATTGTTCACAATAACTTGATATATGTTCATTTATATAACTTCATTGTTCATTATAGGTATTCAAGATGTTCATTTATTTATATCAAATGTTTATTGTAAAATCACGTTCAATTTCAAAAAAGTTTTTGTTCCAATTAACTTTGATATTTGTTCTTTTATATGAACTTTTTGTTCGTTATGGTTATTAAATATGTTCATTTATTAATTTCTATTGTTCATTATAAAATCAACTTAATTTCCCATTTAACTTTGACATGTTTTTACATAGATCTAATATTCATTTACAATGAACATTTGATATCAATATATGAACATACTGAATAACCAAAATGAACATTAATATTATTTAAAAATATATGTCAGAGTTATTTGGAACTAAATTTTTTTATAATTAAGTGTGATTTTACAATGAACATTTGATATCAATAAATGAATATCTTAAATAACTATAATGAACAATAAGCTTATATAAAAGAACATATGTCAAAGTTATTTGGAACAAAAACTTATTTGAAATTGAGTGTGATTTTACAATGAACATTTAAAATTAATAAGTGAGCATATCTACTGATCATAATGAACATTAAAGTTATATAAATAAACATATGTCAAAGTTAATTGGAATTTTTTTTTTTTATAGATTTAAGTATGATTATACAATGAACATTTGAAATAAATAAATGAACATACTAAATAATCATAGTGAACAATAAAGTTATATAAAAGAACATATGCCAAAGTTAACAATTGGAACATTTAGAGGGAAATTTTTTGGTCAAATCAATTCAAAATGTTAAATAATGGAGGAGAGAGAAGTAATTGGCCTCATAATGTTCATTAAAGATGAACTAATATTCATTTCGTATTTTATTTATTAAGATGTCTGGAATTTGTTTATATGTACATTGAAAAAACCTAATGTACACCGGGAGCCGGATGCGCATCCTGCTCCCGGGTGTAGAATCTAATTTGCTATGAAAATCATGGTTGAATTTTCATCCAAACCCCAACTCACAAACTACTCCATAAACATTGATATAAGAGGAAAAAAGATGAAATTAACAAATATATATATATATAAAATCTAACACTAATCTAAGATAAATTTTAAAAATTTTAATTATGGATACTTGAATTAGGCATAAACAAGTAACTAATCAAAGCAATGAAATAAATATAATAAAAGAGAAGAGAGAGTAAGAGATTCTAATTGATTAATGGTTGAAATCTTGAAAACAAGTTGTAACCCCTTGATTTACCTCCACAAATCTCTTTGATTTTCCTCATTTTATCTCTCTAAACTAAGATATGGAGGCTAACCCTCCCTAAAACTAGGGTATCTCCCTCCAATGATGGAGAAAAGGGTTCTTATAATACAACCCCAAACTAAGGGCAAAAAAGGAATATAAAAAACATTTCCGAAAACCCGCGGTGATCGAACGATCTACAATAGCGATCGCCCGACCAAGACAGTCAGGAAATTCTGGGAAAAAGAGAGCGCCCGATCAGGTCGCCCGATCAGGTCGGGCGACCTATAGGTCGCCCGATCAGCATGTTCGTCAACATAGGACAGTTGAAATTGTAAAGACCATAACTTCTTCGTTAGTTCTCGAAATCAAGTGTGTAACCACTTGTTGGAAAGCAATTGAGATGAACTTTAATCTACAACTTGAATCACTACCAAATAATGTTTAACTTAGGATAAATAAGCTTTTAAAGTTGACCCTAGTGCAAAACATGATGGAAACATGGTGGATTTTGCTTCCTTAACCTCCTTTTGTTTTTCTTTCTTCATTATTCATGCTCTAAACCTGTTTATAAATTCTTAGGCTTTTGTAGGTAAAACAAAAGCTTACTTTGATAGTACCTGCATACAACACCAAAGAAATGCCGTAAAAGGCTATAGAAAATGAGCGAAAAGACAAAAATAATCTACAAAAGAACTAGCTACAATTATTAACAAAAATTGAATTGAGCAAAACAAAATTATTAGTTGCAAGATTATGGAGAAAAATGATTCAAATCAAAGGAAAATAAGAGGTTTAGAGTGATATAAATATCAGTAATCATCCGCCAATACCACCACCACCTTACCCGCCGAAAGTCGCCCAATTAACCTCAACAAAATCGAAAACCTACCAACCAGTTCAGAAAAACCGCCTGAAAAAATAACCCTAACCTCCGAAAACAACACAAAACCACCCTCACACCTCCACCAGGACAATAAATAATAAAAAATAGGATAAAGCGGGGGTAGGAGGGTTTCTTCGATCTGGTTTTGGCCTTTCTCACTTCTTCCTTCTTTGATAGGGTTTTCCCTTCTTTTCCCTTTATTCTTCCACTTCTCTTTCTTCTTCCCTCCCTTTTGGTTCTCCGTTCCAGCCATCCTTCCACCACAATGTCGGAAGGATGTATGCCTTCAATTTTTGTTGAGGAAGAGGGAATGACAAGAGTCTTCAATTTTCAGTAAGGAGAGGGAAGAGCAATGAGAAGAGAGAAAGTTATGGCGATGTCTGTGGAGAGGAAGGAGAAGGAGAGAGCGAGAGGAGGGGGTGACATTGGAGTTTGTTGTCCATTTAGGGTGTAATTAGATAAAAAAATAAATTAGGTGGATATAAGGGTATTACGCCTTGTTTGGATAGTAAAGAAGTAGGAAAAGAAAGGGGAGGGAGAGATAGGCAGGGGCGGATTCAGGGGCGGGCCTACCTAGGCCATGGCCCGCCCTATCAATAGAAATTTGTTATATATTCAATGTTATGTAACTAAACAAATTTGTCAAATTATTGTATTATTTTTTTAATATACATAAAATATATGCATTTGGCCCACCCAATAATTATAGTCTGGATTCGCCCCTGGAGATAGGTAATGAAGGAAATGAAGCGAAGAAAATGGGGACGAAAGGTGTGGTCCATTTTCCTTCCAAAACATTCGAATTGCAGAGTGATTACGCTTATTAAAGAAAGAGTGAAATGGATACGTCCCTCTTCCTCCCCTTTCTTCCCCCCAACCATTTATCTATACAAGTGAAATTATCTCACTTAGCTTTCTTTCTCTTATCTTCATGTCCTTTCATTTCCTTCTATCTAAACAATGCGTAAAAATAACTTAGACATTAAAACTTCCATTTTAAACTTGATGTCATTTAATGGGAGTCTACGTGACTGTTTCATAAATAAAATGTGTGTCACCTTAAAAAAATAGAAAAAGTATTATACATTATATACAGTGAAGAAGAAGAAGAAAGTAAGACCGGGGGTAGATGATGAGAGCATCAAGGGACGATGAAGAAATAAATTAGTTATAGGCGAGTACAAAAACCTTAGTTGAGAGTGAAAAGGACAAGTTATGTGTGTCTCCATCTAATTTCCATCATCGCTTGTAACAAAAGTGCAGAAAGGCTAAACGAAACAAACAAAAAGAAAAACAAATGTAAAGCAAAAATACAAGAAGAAAAAAAAAGAGACCCTCTTATTGTTTTTGATTAAAGGTTATCAGACTAAGGACATTTTTCATTTTGGTCTTCCACCTTACAGACCAAGGTTGTGTTTGGCTTTTGGCAGCTGCTTCATCCTTGACAGTTTTCTCATCTTTCGTAAGTCTGAATGACTTCTTTTTACCTGGGTCCAAGCTGTGCTTTACTGTTTACTCTTATTAATCTTCGCGATGTGTTAACAACCGCCAATTTTTTACTTAGAATCACTTATTTATAAGGAGTAAAATGTCTTTTTATTTTCCCCTTATTTAAGCCTCTCAATCCATTTATGTCTCCATTATAATTCTACTGTCTCTCAGAACTAATTATTGCTCCTAGTTTTCAAGCTCGCTTAATGCACAAGATAAACTAACTGTATACTATACGTTTGAAAATAACGATCCTACCAATAAGCATGTTACTCATACTAAATGCTTTTTATAACTTGATTAAAACAAATTGTCAAAATAAGTTAATTAGTTTTTTTTTTTGAGAGGGATAACTAAATGACTTCATTTTCTATAACGATAGACTTTTAAGTAGAAAGGAGTATTCTATGAAGATCTTATTTCATAGATTTATTTTTACAATTGTAAAAAGATATTGAATTTTTTCTGGAAGTGCATATATACAGTTAGTATCAATTTTTTATGTTTTATTCTTGTTGTAGTTTATTGTAAATAAATTCTATTTTTCTTATCATATACTCTATTGGGTGCAAAGTTATGTTTCTAAAACTCTCTTTTATTCTATAATTAATTTCTAATTTGTCACATGATAAACTTGATATATTTAGGTGGCATACCCTTAGTCTCAATTAGATATCAATTTATTATATAATAGCAAAAAAATTATAAAAGAATTGATACATTACGAAGATACATCGCAACTACTAAAAAAGCCCTACAAAATGATATAGTAGTACTATTTATATATTCATGAAAAGATATACTCTTTTCGTTTTGATGAAAGATTTTCTTAGTTATTATTTCTACGAAGACCAAGACAAAGACGAGAGAGTGGGGAAACGAGTCCTTGCTGTTTATTTAAATAGGAGAAAAAATATGGTTGTGAGTTGTGCGATTATATAATAGAATTAAGTGGGTCTAATAAGTGTCGTAATGTAATGCGGAAAGAGAACAAACATTTGCTTATTCTACCCAACCTCTAACAAAATCCGCTAGTTACCAAAAATCTAATAGCATTTTGGATGGTTAAACTTCTAATATGCTCATAATTCACTAAAAGTTTATTAAAAATCTCACAACCAAACAGAGTCGGGAGATTTTAGAAGAGAGGTTTACAAAACTTATTGCTAAAATAACTATCCTATCTTGAAGTCGGTGAAATTTACTACTTTCTTTTAGCCTTTACCTTGAGTTGTAGAAATAATCTTCTGCCATTATTAATCTCTCCATTATTGGTTATTTTACCTACTAAAGGATCAATTATCCGACATTTTTTACCAAATAGGTTTACACAAAATGTTAATACAATCATCTAGTTAACCGACGAATATAATTCGCTAGTCAAATCAGATAATGCAATTCACCACCAGCTACTCGCTAAAACAAAAGTTCTTTCTTTTGGTGGGAGAGGCAAGAGTTGAGTTGTCAATTACAAGTTCCACTTATCTCTTCTGTCAATATCAATATGAAACCATTGTTAAGGAGATATATCAATATGACATCCCGTATCGGTGAAGGAGAGGGCAAAATAGACATATATAAGTCTAGTGGGTGAATACAACTATCACCAATTGGTTTTAAAATAGAGCCTAAAACAGGCTTATGTGTGGTTAGACTCTCTTTCAATTCAAGCTTATGCTTGAAGTAGGGAACGACCTCTTGGTCCATTACCAGTCCTAAGTAGGGAGGGCAGTATTGTTTGAAGAATGCATCAACTGGAGAACATTTGAAGAACTTTTTGGAGCAGGTGGTCGAACAATATCGTGATTGCACCAAGTAGGGATTATTTGACCTTATATTGGAAGTCCAGATAGAAGGCCCAACGAGGATGTAGGTGACCGATCCAGAATATTGCAAAGTTAAAGATGAGCTCGCACGTGAAGGGGGCGTTAAGGAGAAACACCTGCATGGTATCCCAGACCAGTGAAGGAGAAAGAGAATTATACACATATAAGTCTGGTGGACTATATCATCTATCACCAATTGGTACCATTTGAATGAGTGAATTTTAATAAAATAGAGTACTATGTTTAATAAGATCTCATTTTAATGGTTGAGGGAGAAAATAAGAAAAGAAAAATCATATCATAGAGGACTAGATTGTGAAAGGTTGTTAACTAGCATCTTAATCCAAATAATAAATAACTCAATCTACATAGCAAAGTGATGTATATTTAACGTCACATAATACAATTGTTGCAAAACAAAGGGGGCAACGGGGCAAGTAACAATTAGAGTACTAGATTGTGGAAGGTTGTTAATTAGCATCTTAATCCAAATAATAAATAGCTCAATCTACACAGCAGAAGGATGTATATTTAACGTCACATACTACAATTGTTGCTAAAAAGTATTTCCTCTGATTATTCTCGTTCTTGTTACTTTTGCATTACTGTCTTCAAAAACAAACTTCAACCAAAATTTCCTCTTATATGTTAGCACTAAGAGAACTTCGCATTGGTATCCTTATATTTTTGGCTTTTTGCTACGGTACACATAATATAATTGGTTTCTCTCTAATACCTCTATAATAATGACTTTTTATCTGTCGTGTACAAATTGTTCGAAAACGTTAAATTCCTAAAATTTTCATCTAAATCTTACAAACATTACACTAGTTAAAAACCTCCAACACCAAATTCTTCGTTCCACGAATACTTTTCATACGCATGCAACATGAGAAGAGAAGCTTTCTTCTAAGGTTTGAATGACTTGCTTAACAATTTCTATTAACTTTATGCTTATTGTAGTAGTTGAAAGTCATTTGTAAACGGATAGTCGGATACCAAAGATAAACAAATTATATTTTGTGTACCATTGAGAAAAGTTAAACCTATGAGGTTGTTAGTGAGAGTTTTCCTTATAGTTTCCCTTATATTAGAGGTCAAGTTTTTTTTACACATTAGAGTATTAGATTATAAAAGTCAAAGTAAAAAGAATATAAATAAAAGAACACACGGAGTATGATAGTGATATTAATCAGTTTAAGAAGTTGGTGCAATGTTGATGAAATGCATGAGACTAAACCATGTTTCTGGGATTTAGTTAATCAAAATCCTTTAGATTGGGGCATTCCATCTGCATTTTTTCTATGCAAGTTACGCCATAATGTATATGCATGCGTCCACATAATACTATTTATATAACAACGTAAACTATACAATATGTTTAACAAACTAGGAGAAGCATAAATCATATCTAGTACATGAAATTGAAATTCTCTAAAAATAATGTTTGGATGCGTTGGAAGGAGGGGTTTACTTTTTATTAGGTAAACAACACATTTAGATTCTATATATTATTCTTTGAAAGTTTAGTTTCTAAACCAAAACATACTTCCCGAATTGGTAGGCCAACTAGTTGGGCTTGTTGCATGGTTTGCTTGTATAAACCAACTTTTATACTAGTTGGAGGCATTTTATCTGCCTTATAATATACTTCTACGCATGAAAGCAAATTTCACACCAACCTTATAATTTGTGCATGAAAAATGGCTCAAGCTCAATAACCTTTCCCCCTTAAATAAAGGTATTAAACAAAAATTGTGTATTTAGCTTAGCTTTAATTTGCATTTGCTCTAGCAAAAATATATGTGCGCGCACAAATAAAGTTTTTTGAAAATAAAGAGACTGTTGTTTAGTACTCTCATTTTTAAACTTGAATGTTGTGTACAAGAATATGTATGGAAAAACTTACCCTTTAAAATGAAATATGTAGAAAAATTATCTATCAGTACAATACTCTGACTAAATTATACCATGTACTAGATCTAGATGGAGAATTACTATAGAGTCGAAAGCAACTAGCTATAGTATTATAAATTACTAGATAGAGATAACTTGAATCACGATTTGGTTATTAAATACTTCCTCCGTGTCTAAATAAATGACACATTTGAATAGTGTTTACTATTCACATTTTATACTTTAATTAGCTTTGATTAGTTACATTTTAGGAATATAGAGTCATGTGGGATCTTGTTAGATTCGTCTCAATGTGAATTTTTTAATATCAAATTTTTATAATTTTACTTATTGATAATTGTAGATATTAATGTTTAAAATAATGCATTGGCAAACGTGAAAACATAAAGTGTGTCACATATTTAGAAACGGAGGAAGTATAGTTGTATTGATCGAAGTTGCAAAGTTGTGTCTATTGACGCAAAGAATCAAAGTATAACAAGCTAAGTTATGGCGAATCGCGGGTGTTACAACGACACGCGAAGAGTTGTCGGCCTGCAGACATACCTTGACTCGCGGTTTGCGAAGGCTTTTGTTAGTCTTTGATTAGGGTTTTCTTATCCTTTGTGTTATCATAAATATGTTTTAAGAGTGTCGTTAGTCGTTTTGCTTTATAGTTATCTTTAGAGAGATAATTTACCACAAAAGCAGGGGAAGATTAAGATTGACAATAGAGATATCCAAAGAGTGAGCCTTGTGAGATTAATCAAAGAGTGTTTAGTGTGAATTCATGCCTATTGTAATATGTATTACCTCAGTTCACAGTAAAACAATATTATCCCTTGATCAGAGAACGTAGCTATCGCATTGATAATGAATCTCGTTAATATTTCTTATGTTCTTTATTCTTGTTTGCTTGATTGATTGCTGCACGATTTATTAGATTACAGACTTCCGATATAACAATATCGTTTTGGTTGATACTCTATATGAGATTTACAAAGTACATTAGTTATATATGTTCCTTTCTAACATAGATAGTCAAATGATACATATTTTCTTGAGAAAAAACATTATTACTTCTCCAAGATGAAACGTATTAAATTCATGGTAAGTTGTAAAAAATAATGGTCGATTTCTTAGCTTGAAAGATATGTGGCTATGAAAGGAGAGTTTATAAATAGTTTTGCAAGTTAGATTAAATACTTATTAGTTATGCTACTACAAACAAAAGCTTGAAAACCTAGCAAATTTGGTTTACTACCACACGTGCAAGTGATAGAATCCATACGTTAGAAATCCAACATCATTGAAATTGAAGTTGGTTAGATAGTAGGAACATGCTTATAGTATGATAAACCCCCCATGCACCTCCTTTTCTACCCCCTTCCATGTAAAAATCAAGGTGAGAGAAATTAAAGTACACACATCTTCTTTTAGCTAAATCAAACATAAGAAGGGAGGTAAAAAATGCATGAAGGAAATGATAGAGATCACATAGAATATATGAATGGCCCACAAATATAGCAATATATAAGCAATGGGGGACATCCCCCCATAAGATTCTGTTTTGAAGTTGCTCCCTTTGAAGCCATATTAAGGGTACCATCATGCCTCTCTTGCATATAAATTCAACTAACTTGCATGGGCTATTAGGGTGGGGCCCCACCCATTTTTGAGGATATGGGACCTACATAATGCAACTAAGATGTAGTAGTATGTATGTTATAACTAGTAATATGTTAAGACTTTTAGGCAACAAAATAGGAGGAATAGACTTGGTTTCCTTACCATCAAACATATGTGGGATGAGATTAAAGGTTAGCATATGGAAGTCAGTTACCCTTGTCTGTGGACAATATCTATGACAAATCAACTCCTATAACCAATTTGTTTTGAGCCAATACCATGTGACTTTGATCCCTTTGCACTTATTATGTTAACCTTTTTGTCTAAAATGGAACAAATCAAATCACCATACTATACTATACTTAGGCAAAGTATGGTATTCCCTTCCCCACTCCCAACCCCCATCTTATCCTGTTTTCAATCTTAAGTTTTGTCCTAATTCTTCCCCATTCTTCTTTAATTGGTACCCGGCGGGCCCCTTTATTCTCAATCCATAATAATTATATAACATAATCTAGATGTTCTTATAAGGTTGTTTCGTGTACATGGTATATGAGTCCCACTTTCCAATTTTGAGCGGTGGAGTTTTTGTTTTAGTTTTTCTACTTGGGGATTTAGCAATTGAATATTGATTATTGGATTGTTTGATCAGTGGTTTGTATTAGCTAGTTTGATTAAATGTTTGAATATTGATTGTTGATAAAATAATATGGTAAACAACTATTAGCATCGGCCAATATTAGGATCGAGATCCTACTTGAGATCGATTAGGGCCGGGGAAATACGATCGAATGACTAGAGTCGGAGCGTAGGATCGTCAGATTCTATATGCTTTATATGTTATAAATATGTTCGAAACACTGATACTCAATTACAATTGTTCATTCAGAAAGTTTAAAGTAGTAAACAACTATTACTGTTGGCTAAGGTAATCAGGATCGGGATCCTACTTTGGATCGAATAGGGCGGATGGAGCTAGAACCCGGAGAATGTAGGATCTTAATATCATATATATGTGTTATAAATATGCCGGAAACAATGATACTCAATTACAATTATTGTTCATTTTGAAAGTTTAAATTAGTAAATCAAAATTCTTTATTTTAACTTCATTTTTCAAGATGTGAAAATGAAATACACTCAACAATCATTTTCAAACCCCAAATTAATATAAGTCTAGTGAATACTTGAACGTTTAAGTCATAATGATGGAATTGCTTAAAAGTATATATGTGTTCATACAAGTAAATGGTAAAAGATAACATGGAAGATGTTTTTCTATTTGTCACTCAAATTACTATTGTTGGATTGCATATGGTTTTTGGTTTGTAGAATTGTGCTAAGATCCTATTACTTGAAGAAATATTACCCACCTAGGATCTTAATATCCTATGAAAATTGAGATCCTACCTAAGATTCCAATCCCCCGTATGAGTAATACTGTAGGATCATAAGATGTGGTTTGGGATTTTAATGACACTGGTCTTGAATGTTTCGTGCCAAATGGAATCAAATTACAAAAACCAAAAACCAACCCCAAAAGTGGTAAAAATAAGTTTTCACTTTTGGTTGAAAACTTGGCTTTTTATCTACTCCAAAAGACATTTATCAGAAACTTTTTTTGACTGTTTGACCACATTAAAATTCAAATGCCAAAAGTTAATGAAGAAGTTATCCAAAAGACAAAGGTGTGTGGGTTGAGTTGAGTGTTGACAAGTCAGATTCAATAGAGTCCATCTAATGAGAAAAGAAGAAAGAGCTAATGTGTGAATGAAATTGATCCGAACCTAAAAGAAGTCGCAACATGACACAATTTTATTTTAAGATACAACATGTACTATTTAGAATGCTCTATCTCAGTTGGAGAAAGATATTCAGAAAAATTCTAATAACTTCAATTTACAACTATTTTAAGTTGTAATAAGTTCAGAAAAACTAAGAAAAACTAAGTTATGTGAGTCACATTAAGTTGAAAAGATCCTAACACATAAGTAAGTCCCATACTACACAATTCTCAACTTGAAACATTGATTTAGAGGTTGGAATTCTTTAAAGTAGTCAAACCATAGGACTTTTTTTATTGAAGCAAATTCAATGCATGTTGACTTGGACTTTGAAGAGCAAAAGAATTTTTAGTTTCAGAAATAGATTACAGAAATTTTAGTGCATTAACTTCATTCCTATGAACTCACTGGAACTTTGTGTTTAAACTTTCCTAACTTTATTCTTGAATGTAAAATTTCTGAAATACTAATAACTATGTTGTTGCTGTTGGTTAATGTTCAGGGTCCATTCTTTGTCTGGTATGTTCTGAATTATTCTGATCAGATCAAATCTGTTATGAAGTTTTCTAATCAGATATGATTTTTTTCTGATTTGATCTGGTATGATCATTTCTAAACTCAGCACTAGAGTGCCAGGGCCGTCTTGAAGCTTTTTGGGGCCCTGTTCTAAAATAAAAAATGGGGCCCTTTTATCGTTTATAACTTTAACATTAATAAAAAAAATTTTACCGTCACACACTTACGTAAACTTTATATAAATCAATATGCTTTTATTTAGGGATTTTAGTTTTATTAAGTTCAAAAAACAATTCAAATATCCTGTTAATTAATAACTACTCAATACACCTTACATCAACTTTCTATTTAAAAAGTGCTATTCTTCTAGCGCTCTTTGAAGCAAAATCATCAATCAACTCTTCATATTCTACATTCTCCAAAAGATCATTCTCAATTGCTATCAACGCCAATCCATTAAGCCTCTCTTGCAACATTGTTGAACGAAGATAAGACTTCAATAATTTCAACTTTGAAAAACTTCTTTCTGCAGATGCAACAGTCACGGGAATAGTCAATAAAATCCGGTAAGCAATATTTGCATTGGGAAAGCAATCCAAGCCTTTTAAAAACTTCAAAATGTCAATAGGTCCTACTATGTCACTAGGCAAAACTTCTCTAAGTAACTTCAACTCCACACATAATTCATTACCATCAATATCCGACTGTCCATTAGAGTTAAGGGCATTTTCAAATTTAATACAGGAAGACTTCAAGCTTATATCATCCAATGAGTTCAAGTTGTGAGAAGTGAATAAAAAACCAAAAATTCTTTCATATTCCTCAAATTGCTCAAACCTCTTATTAAGAGAACTAATAGCCTGATCAACAATGTAAAGAAAATAGTTAACTCTAAACGATTCTTCAGGAGATAGTGGAGCATTGTCGGATGTGCTTGGATTTTCATCAAAATGCTTTTTTCTTCGAATTTCACGTCTTTGGGGAAATATAGGATCAATACCCATCTCAATGGCAAGTTCTTTAGCGCTATCCAATGCATCAAAAAAACCAGTTTCTCTATATCCCTCAAAAAAAGAAATTAACCCCTTTATTTTTTCAATAGCCACATCGATAAGCATATCCTTTGATTGTAAAAGCTTGCTCACCAAATTAATTGCACATAATATTTCATACCATATGATAATTGCAATTAAAAACTCAAAATCACCAAGCTCGTTAGTTGCTAAGGATTTAGCTTCACTTTTTATTTTATAATCACTATCACTATCTGCTACTTGAAGTAAAGCTTCTCGTAAGTCTGACATTTGGAATCGAATAGCCTTAACACTTTCGACACGACTTTCCCAACGAGTAGATGATAATGACTTAGGAGTTAATCCTTTCACGTTGTCTTTCAAAATTTGCCATCTCTTAGTAGAAGCTGCAAAAATTGTATATATGCGCTGAATGACTCCAAAAAAATCTCTAGCTTTACTACACGTATTAGCCATATCACATAATGTTAAATTTAGACTATGACAACCACAAGGAGTATAAAAAGCTCTAGAATTCAAATCCAATAATTTTTTTTGAACTCCTTGATGTTTACCTTTCATATTAGATCCATTATCATAGCCTTGGCCACGCACATCCATTATATCAAGATCAAGATCCTTCAATTCATTTACCAAAACATCAAAAAGTCCTTGTCCAGTTGTATCATTTACATTCAAAAATCCCAAGAAAGATTCCTCGATGTTAATAGGATTAGCAGAGACATTCACATATCTCAATATCAAGGACATTTGCTCTTGATGACTAACATCAGGTGTACAATCGAGTATTACTGAGAAATATTTTGCTTGTTTTATCTTTCTCAAAATTTCAGTTTTAATTGTAGAACTAAGCAAAAGTATCAACTCATTTTGGATGGAATGACCGAGATAATGAAATTGAATATCATTATTAGTAATACGTTTGACATGCTCTTGAACAATTGGATCAAACTCGGCCAACATTTCAATTAAACCCAAAAAATTACCATTACTCTTTTGGTAAAGTTTTCCATTAGAGCCACGGAATGCTAAATTATGCTTAGCCAAAAATTTGACAACAGAAATTATTCTTTTGAGCACTTTTTTCCAATGTTCTTTTTCTTTCTCAATCAATTCTTGAGTCGTCTTATCAATAGTTTTATCCGTTTTAAACCTTAGACGCAACTCATACCAAGTGGTCATATTTTTAACATGATCCATACTTGTCTCATGTTCTTTTAATCTTAGGCCTACATGACTCCAATCTGCATAGCCTTCATTTGTTAATTGACCTCTACCAATCCCTTTTTTAAATATTTTGCAGCAAAAACAAAAGACTCTATCAAGCTCTTTTGAATAAACAAGCCAATCCCTATCACATTTCTCACCATTTGACAAAACTCTAGTATATAAGTTAGCGGTAAATCGCCTTGAAGATTTATCTTTAGGACCTTTGACAATGGAGTCATCTCTTTTAGGACCCTTTTGCGCTAACAAATCAATCATTTTAGAATCAAGACCATCCCAAACTCTCGGATCATATATATTGGGCATAAAGTAAGTTTCCGAAGGTTCAACATTGTCATTATCAATATTTTCACCATCGATATTATCATTCTCAATATGCACTTCATCAACATTAGGAACATGATCAACATTAGGATTATCACTAGGAACATGATCAACATTAGGATTATCACTAGGAACATGATCAACATGAGGATTATCAATAGGAACATGATCGACATTAGGCATATTATCAACATTATCATTATCATTAGGCATATCACTAGCATGGTCAACATTAATATTTTCATTCTCATTATTCATCGAAACTTCAACATCGACATTTTGATTTTCAACATCTTCAAGAGGAGCTTGTGTTTCTTTTATGACAAATTTATCAAGAGCACCTCTTTGAGACTCGATCAACGCTTCTATTTTTTTCTTTTTATTACGCTTTTCATGCCCCGAATCACATTTTCTTTTAGGAGGCATAATTATTCTATTTAGCAAATATCTCAATAAGTTGAAAATTCAATAAAACTACTAAATGGATTGAAAAAACCTGGAAAAGTGAAGTTCATATCAATAAAGTAATCTCTATGATTCGGCGAACTCGAAATTTTCCTCCAATTCCGGAATTCTCTTCAAATTAATTTCAACCTTGACAAAAAAATAATAAAACTGAATTAGAATGTAGATTATTTGCATTTGCCGAAAAATTAACCCAAACATATGTTGATTTCGAACCATAATGATCAAAATGAAAAAACTCAAAATTAGTAACAATATAAACAACTATATAAACAAGTGCAATTGCCATTGTACTTAAAATTCCTAAGCATTCCTTCGGAGTCCTCAATAACATGCTGTATGGAATGGTATTTGCTCATAAAACAAATGACTACATGCTTCTTTCCATAGTTGGTATTGTCTCAATTTCAAGAATCATTTCTATATCAATTATCAGGCCCGTCTTCTATAACGAAAAAATGAGGTTAAAAAAATGATTGGAAAAACTGAGCTCAAGAACATATTACAAAAGACTCCTTGTATACAGGTGAGCAAAAACCATTTCTAACCTCCTCCAAAAGTTAAAACCCATCAACATACAACAAGGAGAAATTAAAAAGGAAAGGCGATACGCCAACAGAAGGTCTAAAGAAACTAGGTAATAAAATCTATGAAACAACCCAAGTTTTGACATGCTTACAACAATTACACTAAACAAAAATCAAATCTCAATTTCGCTTACGACCTTCTCTTTTGCCCAGAAATAATTAACAATTTAATAACATAAACAATAAAAAGCTAAGAGATTTATTTACCAATTATCAATTTCACAATTGCAAGTGCCGTCAAATCGTCAATTTCGTCAAGCTTCGCCGCCGGAACCGAGTAATCAGACGTTACCAATCAAGATTGGCAACCAAAATTAAATTATTTTGGGATTTAGATGAGTGAGTAAACTTTAAGCTAAACTCATTTATATATAGTGAAAAAATTAGCCGTTTGATAAGAAAAAATCAAGAAATTTTGAAATTAATTGCTCATTGCCATTTTTGATGAACAAGAAGCTAGATTTGGGGGAAAATAAATCTTTTACCGTTGAAAAATTTGTTAGGGAAAGAGAAGGAATTAAATACCCCATGTAATCAGAAAATAAATCAATGAGAATCATTTACTCAGTTTGTTTGGGAAATAAGCAAAAATTTAGGAAGAAGATGGAAGGTTGTTTTTGTAGAGTAAAAATGGAAGCTTGAAGGTTGAAGAAACTGAGGGAGTAAAGAGGCTAATGAATACTGATGACGTGATGAGAGATGTGGGGAAGTATTGAAAAGGGGAAATTATAATATTTATTATTCTCTCATTTGCTAGCCCATAGTCCATAAAATAGTCCAATAGAATCAGTTTTTTACTTTGGGCTGATGCAATATGGATGTGGGAGAATGGGGCCCTAATAGATTTCAGGTTTTTGGGGCCCTGTGCAAAGGGGCTTCTTGCTCCTGCTCATTGACGGGCCTGTAGAGTGCTTAAATAAGTTGAAAAGAACACAACCTTAGCTTGCAATGACTATTTTCTTAACAGTTTCTGGGACATTTTGCAATACATGTTACATTTCTTTTGTAGTAAGTTTTCATACAAAGATAACCTTACTTTATAATTAATCACATGTGCCATGTTTCACTTTCTCTCATTTTCGTTGATTCGTGTACCATTTTCCATTTGGCTAAAGTATTAAGAAACGGAGATAGTATGTTTATGTTACTGGTGAGATCATTTCTAGACTGAAATAAATAGTAACAGTATACATATAGACTACCCTACAGAAACCAAAAACAGTAAAAATAAAAGAAAGGACTGAAAAAAATAATCATAGTAAAGGGTTCCAGGAAAGCCAAATAACAAAAGAGCAATATGTTGAATTCAGACGATGCAGTAGGTTTACAGAGTAGTATAGCATAGGACTCCAACTCTATTGCAACAGGATGTAAGCATGCACATTCAACAGGATGTAAGCCTCATTATTTGGTATAGCAGACCCTACGCTTCTAGGCTGAAAGGGGCATTGAGCCAGATAGATGAAACACCTAATTAAAGAGGGGGGCCAAATGCAGTTTTTTTCACTGCTTCTTACAAGGTAAATGAGCAAGTAAACGAACTTTGAAGATAATCAACGGTGATTGGAAGTCTCAAACATCTAACCGTCGTGGGAGCCTAAATTTTGGACTTTTACGGCAGTGCATTAGTCATTTTACCTGAGCCTAAAGGTAAGGGAATGGAAAGGGTTAAGGAAAGGAGTAATGACTAGTGTTAAAGTTATCACTTGTTTGGTATAAACATGATAAGGGAAACACTATCTTATTTCCCTTTCTTGTTGTTTGGTATCGAAAGGAAACACAAATGTTTATTTTTCAGCTTTTCATTTATAAATTAAAATTGACAGAATTTTTTATTTATTTTAAATTTGATTTCGTTCAGGTAACTAGTATATAGCATATAAGCTATTTACGAGTATAATGGTGCAACCTAAGTATTATATTTTCCAATTTTTTTATTTCATTCAATTGTAAAACTAAAAAAATAAACTAAGGGAGCATTTGATATGATCGGCTTATTTTGCTTGTTTGAACCTATGTTAATTTATTTGAACTTATCATAACTTATTTTTTCCTTACGACTAGACATTATTGTACCTTATTCGACCTTATTAGACTTCATTAAATTTTATTAGACGAAATCTCATTAGCAAATTCTGAATTGCCATCACTCCAATTAAACACAATTACACCAAAAAAAAAAATACATCATATGTAAAAATAAATAAAAATTTATTTCATTATCAAATGACTCCACCATCATTCTTCACTAATCCAACGGCTCATTTTCTTCCATCTTCTCATGCTTATCACTCTCCCTCTCTTTCCTCCTCTCTCTCCTCACTCCCCTTCACTCTCT
Organism: Patellifolia procumbens; assembly: GCA_947645195.1. Classification (NCBI taxonomy): domain Eukaryota; kingdom Viridiplantae; phylum Streptophyta; class Magnoliopsida; order Caryophyllales; family Amaranthaceae; genus Patellifolia; species Patellifolia procumbens. Next base: position 282,621 of record CANSGD010001128.1, read on the forward strand.
CGCTTGAAACCACAACAATGGTGGAGATCACAACTCGAAAAAAAGGTAACGCAACTAGCTAGTATCAATGACTATTAATCCGACATCAATCGGTCCAGCTTCTGCTCTTCATTCTAGGTTCATTTTCTCTCTCCTCTCAATCCATTACTTCCATTTCTGTTGATCAATTCCATATGTTTGATAATAATCCAAATTGATGTGATTAGGGAGTTAGAATGTTGCAGCATGATAAAAGGCTAAAAGCAAAGTGAAAGAAGATAATCTGGACATCTGTTGGGAGGAATTGACACAGGAGAGCATTTTGAAGGACTAGAGGGGTAACGTGATCTGTTTCCACTGGTTTGTGAGCGGTAACATTTGGGGCTTAACAGTTTACCTCAAGTAACGTTAACAGTTACTTTATTGTCTGAACCAAACACTAAATAACGGATTCGCTTGATTGATTCCGTTTCCATATCTAAAATAGCTCATACCAAACAAGGGCTTAATGTTAATGATTCGTTCCCATTAAATATTGCATGAATTGACAAAATAGAAGAGAGGTGTTCACCTTATACTGAAGCCCTAAGGGGCTACTCCCATTACTATGATATTGTTTTAAGGTAAAATAAACCTCCTCATATGTATCATTTCAGCAAATTATGGGCAAATATTGATACTAAATTGGGTATGTATCATATGTATCATTCTAGGTTCATTTGAAAGGATACAAAAACGGATTAAATTGGTGCTCCATTTGATATCAATTTAGCCACTTTCAATACTGATTTTTACCTTCTGTATAAGTTGTCGAACAGGCTTTTGTATAAGTTATAGAACAGCTAGATGTTAGAAAATGCTTCATAATCAACCGGGTCATCTACAATGCATGGAAATGCAAACAAACCTGGAAATGTAACGTAGGCACCAGCTAAAGGAGAAGTACCCTAATCTAGTTAGACGGACCTGTACTTGATTGATTGAATCAAATTATCCATCTAGACTTCAAAGGTACCGAAAACAAGTAAACACGATATATTTTTTTTTGGTTGGAAGGAGCAATATATTAAACTACGTTAAACTATTACAACTATTGTCCAAGCAGTTATCATAGAATTCTGGTTGGCATGTCGAGCCCTACTAACAATATCCAAGAGTACAGTGGCGTTAATATTACAATCATTGTTCACAAAAGGGGAGGAGAACACAGTTAGGTACTTCTTGTCAACAAAATCTTGTTCTCTCGCCCATTTAGCCATACTGTCCGCATCTTGTAACCACCTCCTTCCAACCTTTGCCAGCACCCGCGTCCTACTCCATCCTGAGTGGTCCCTGCATACATTAGCCAAATTGCAGTTTCAGTCCTTAATGAGAGGTGGATGTGTTATATGGTCCACGACTATCTTAGAGTCAGAAAACAATTGAACATGATATCAATTCTGTTCTACTATCCAGTCTAAAACTTGTAAAACTGCCATGAACTCTGCAGTGGTAGCATCTGGTGCTTTTGTTTTTCTGAAGAAGGCCTTTGTATTCCTATTGTTGCCATCTATATAGAGCCCTGCTAGTCGTGCTTGGAGGGTTCTTGGGCAGAAAGAGGCATCGACTTTAACCATGCAATGGTTACAGTTAATCTCAAGGTTGTCTATGTTTTCCTCCCCTCTGGTGTTTTCCTTGTTAGTTTTGATTGTGCCTTTGGTGAGGTTTATAATCTGGTTGTACATCTGATATGTTTTCTTATTATTCTGCTCAAACATCCAAGAGTTTCTCTTTTTCCATATCTCCTAACAAGCTATCCCAAATTGTATGTTCCAGGGGGTATTGTTTACTCCCTCAGTGGTAAATAGATCAGATTAGAGATCATCCAGGTTTGATTGCTCCCTGTGTTGAAGAGTTGTGGTAGTGGTGTAAAGCATTGCCAGATTTCTTTGGCTGGTGGGCACACTACAAAAAAAGCCTTTCAGCTACGGAACTTTGACAGGGTATTAAAATCCGTAGCAAAATTAGAAACGGAATAGAAAACCATTTCAAAATTTGCGACAGATTCTTGGCCGTAGCAAAATTTACCACGGAAATGTAATCTGTTTCTAATTTTGCTACGGAAATCGGTCAACCCCTAGCAATAACCCCCCAAACAAAATTTCGCCTTGGCGCGTATAACGAAAGAATTGGCGCACCTATCCTTTTCAGCCATAGAAAATTAAAAAAGAAAAAAAAACCCTAAATTAATTTTGTCTTCTCTCAAAATAACGACCCACGTTGCTCTTCTCTTCTCTTCAAAATTCGAAAACCCCCGTTGCTCTTCTCGCCGGACAACTTCTCACCTGTTCTTGTGGCCGGCGAAATTCTTGTCGGATACAGGTGCTCGAACTCGCCGGAGAGAAATTCGGTCAATTTTACTCCCTTGTCCTCTCTCGTTTTCGCCGCAGGTTTTTACTCCATTACTCTTTCATTCCAATTACGTTTTGTATGTCAATTTTTTTTCCATTGAAAAACAGTCAAGAGATAATTCAACACTACCAGTTAGGTTTATGGAAAAAAATCATAACTAATGCTTAATTTATAGTCTGTACTTTGTTCATTGATATTTTGGTTGGAATTTGTCTGATTTAATTTGAAATATTGTTTAGTTGATTGCAATTCTATTAGTTGGGGATGAGGTTAGTAATTCAATCTGTCTATCACTCTAGAGAGGGATTTGATGTCACGTTTGGCATAGGAGAATAAATTTGAAGGATTTTCTAGAAGTGGATGTGCTATTGTGTTACTGTTCTTGAAATCATTCATGTTTTGGAGGAATTTTTATTGGTTTTAGTTCATTACGTTGATGCATTTGAACTGTAATTTATGACTACATCTGGCATGGGCATGATCCTACTGCTGTTGCAGTCATGACGGAGGTATATGTTTCTGCTTGTTACTGTTGCATTAACTAAACTTATGCTGTCGTGAACTTGCCATGGGTAATGCGTATTCCTCTTTCTTAAGGGTAATTCATGACTGAGGAGGCCCTTGGTTATATTTGAGACTTCAGACCCAAGAGGCCCTTGGACCTTGGTTAGTTAGGAAAGTGGTAGTAAAGTCAGTTGATCTCATTAATGTGTTGGACATTTGTCTTTTTCATTCTTATAGACCTGGGACTTTTGTGTCATGTTGTGAATGTTTTTTGTCTTTATTTCATACCCTTTTCAACAGACCAGTGGCTTGTTGCATCGGTAGTAGAGCGTTTTGGTGCACAGCTTGTTAATTTTGATCATTATTCCCAATTCTCAACCATGTAGGATCACTATGAAGTCAAAGTCTCATGACAGTATACTTATGGCAAAAGCAACATGTTCAATATGTTCAACATATTTACTTGAAAGTACCTTTTCTCATTAGGACTTCCTAATCGTCTTGTTCGCTGGTAGCACAAAAGGCACAACAAAGTTTCTACCAGCCATATCCTCATTTCAGGCATATCTTGGATTAAGAGAAATATTTATCCTCAGCTAGTTAGGCCATACCCCCAAGACCTAGCTACATTATATGTATGAACTGTTTAACACAGGCCTAGAATCAGAAATTGCTCTTTAACAAGTCCTTGACCTTTTTTAGTATATGTTGAACATATTGTATGAACTGTCACTCCCATGTCCATATGCTTATATGCTTTCGAGTAGATCCATAATGCAAATTGAAGCATCGATTAACATCTTTTTAGTATGTGTTGCTGAGGATTGAATGGAGCTTGTTTACCAGGAACTTGTGCTCAAGTTATTGCTTTGGTGGGTGGTCCTTGCATAGAAGGGTTAGGAATACGTTTGGAGGCATAATGCTCGTTATTCAGTGAATGTTGCCCCTCTGTCATAATTATCAACATTAATACTTTGGCTTCTATCATGATAAATCTGCCTGTTTGATATTTAGTTTTTCTCAATGGTAGAACTTGAGGAATTTCTTTAAAAAAAATTTTGTTTTTCCATAGTGTATACTAACTTCAAGAGAGATCGATAGAAAAAGAACTAAAATAAAAATCCAGTGATGGGGGTATAGTTTTAGTCCTTGTATGCGCAAAGACCATTGGCTAGGTGGATTTTATGTTGAAATAGAAGCCAATTCGTGCTTTAGAAACATTCTTTTTTCAAATGACGGGACATTGTATTGTTATGGATTCTGAACATCTATACTTGGGCTAGCGGGGAGAAGGCCACTGCCCTCTGTACCCTCTGCTCTTGTTTTCTTGTTTCTGGAAAGTGGTGCCATATAAATGCTGCTCCCACAATACTCCAGCTGAACTGTGTAATGACTATCATAAGCAAGCAAGGACTGATTCTGCACATTTCTTCTGTACCAGATTCCAGATCCCAAACTCCAAAGTTCCCTTAAAATACCTCAGAACTCTCTTTGCTGCCTGCATTTGAGCCATAGGAGGTTTAGCCATATACCTACTTAGGAGACACACAACCCTCTATGTGTATAATGTATTCAATCTTATTTTATTTTACCAACATCAGCAGTCAGTTTTATTTTGGATTAGTATATAGGTAACTATGATTGGTTTTTGTTTCCCAATTTTTTGTTTTTAATGCCTTGGACCGTTGGACGTGGACAGTGATAATATGATTACATTGATTCTTCTTAGTTCAAAATCATGCTCATTGGGGTACAAATCTATCAATGTTGATGCTTTTTAAACCCTTAAATAATACAGGGTAGATTCGTGGAATTTTCTTAGCACCAAGGAGGAGTAATAAAGGATAGAGGCGCAACAAGTGAGTGGCTTTGAACGTGCTATAAGAGTGAGTAATATTACCTCTTTTTATTTAAATGAGATAAACAATATGTCAATATTTTGATGATGATGACAATAGTAGTATTAATAGTTTTAATGATGGTGTTGTTAATTTTGTATTATATGTCTTCCTATAGTTGATTTTATCCCGTGCATGAAATTTACTCTTTTTGATATGTATACAAAGTTTATTTTATTACGAATTTAGCGTTTTCCTATCCTCTTGTTATCTAATTATTGGATGTTGAACACTTTTGTGCTTGCATTTTATTTAGTTCATTAAGGGAAAATATGAAAACTTATCGATAGTGAACTTCTCTGCTATACGTTTTCATGTATGAAGCATTCTAATTTTGCAGTGAGGAGGGAAGATCGAGAGTGGATGTATCAACGACTTGAGGGAAATTATCTTCATTTAGATTTTACAGAAAAATTAAAGTAGAAGAATTCGTAGAGTTAGCTTGTAGGCAAGATAATGTGATGATTGATGGGATGATAAAATGTCCGTGTGCTAAATGCCAGAATGTGCCATATCAGGAACCAGATAATGTGAAATTACATTTGTATAAGTATGGGTTTTGTCCTGATTATTACATGTGGATTTTTCATGGAGAAACCTATACAGAAGATGTGACTTTAAGTGGTGCATCTTTTGTTAATCCTTGCACGAACATGGTGATGGATGCTTTTGGAATTGAATATGATTGTGAAAATAATTTAGAGGTTGATATAGAGGAAGACCCTCATCCTGAAGCTAAAAAGTTCTTTGACATGCTTAAGAATGCCGAGAAGCCTTTATATGATGGGTGTAACATGTCTCTGTTGTCCGTTGCTGCAAGAGTAACTAACCTGAAATGTGAATACAACATACCACATAGACAATAGATGGTTTCACATCCTTGATAAAATATATTTGTCCAGAAGATAATCATATGACAGAAACTTTCTATAGAACTCGAATATTGAAAGGACTTGAACTCCCCCATCAAAAAATAGATGTATGTCAGAATGGATGTATGCTCTTTTGGAAGAATAATGAACATCTCAAAGACGTTCTTATATGTCATTGTAGTCGTTATAAGACCATTAGGACAAATGGGAAACATTCTCCACATAAGGTGTTACATTATCTTCCAATTACTCCAAGGTTGCAAAGATTGTATGCAACTAAATCTACAGTGGAACAAATGAGGTGGCATGCTAATATTCGTCGAGCTACTGGCATAATGACTCATCCATGTGATGGAGAGGCGTGGAAACACCTTGACGACTCCTTCGCTACTTTTGTCTCTGAGTCACGTAATGTTCGTCTTGGACTTTGCACTGATGGTTTATAACCTTTTGGAAAGTCTGGAAAGCAATACTCGTGATGGCTAGTTATTGTAACTCCTTATAATTTGCCTCCAGGACTGTGTATGAAAAAACCTTTTATGTTTATGAGCCTCATTATTCCCGGTCCAAAAAATCCAAAGGGAAATTTAGATGTGTTTCTACAACCTCTTATCGAGGAGTTGAAACATTTGTGGGAGGTGGGGGTGGAGACATATGATGTTTCATTGAAACAAAATTTTAATATGAAGGCTGTCTTGTTGCATACTATTAGTGATTTTCCAGCATATGGTATGTTATCGGGATGGATGACTGCTGGGAAATTAGCTTGTCCATACTGTATGGAAAACACCAAATCATTTACCCTCAAGCATGGGCCGGAAATCATGTTGGGTTGATTGCCATCGACGGTTTCTCCCTCCTAATCATGTTTTTCGGCGAAATAAAAGTGGTTTTATAAAAGGTATGATAAAGACAACAATGCCTCCTGAACGATTAAGTGGTGAACAAATTCCGGAGCGTGTGTCTGTTCTACCAAAGACAAAGAATTCGGAAGTGAGAACCATGAACATCGACTTGAAGGATATGGAGAAAAGCATAATTGGATGAGACAGAGCATTTTTTGGGAGCTTCCTTATTGGAGTAAGCTTTTGATACGTCACAATCTTAATGTCATGCACATCGAGAAAATTTATTTTGATAACTTATTTCACACAATTATGGATGTAATAAAGGGGAAAACCAAGGACAATGTGAAAGAAAGAAAAGATCTAAAACTTTATTGTAAAAGACGAAAGTTAGAAGTGGAAGATGTTGTTCGAAAGGGTATGGTTACAACTTCAATGCCTAAAGCTCCATTTGTGTTGATTAAGCAGAAGAGGAAAGTATTATGTGAATGGGTGAAAAAGTTAAAGTTCCCCGACCGGTATGCATCTAATCTTGGTAGGTGTGTCGATTCAAAGGAGTATAAGCTTTTCGGCATGAAAAGCCATGATTGCCATGTTTTCATGCAACGATTACTTCCAGTAGCATTTCGAGATTTGTTGCCTCTAAAGGTCTGGAATGCTTTGACAAAGATAAGCCAATTTTTTCGGGATATATGCTCTATGACTTTATGACACGAAGACATAGTTCGTTTAGAGAAAAGTATTCCTGAAATTATTTGTAAATTGGAGAAGATATTTCATCCAAGTTTTTTTAATGTCATGGAGCATCTTCCTGTTCACTTGGTTTACGAAGCAAAAGTTGGTGGCCCGGTTCAGTATAGGTGGATGTATTATTTTGAGAGGTAAATTGTTTTCTTTTTAAATTCAATCTTCGTTTTAGGAAAACTATCAAATTACATGTAACAACTGTATACTTTTATATAGGTTTTTATACCATTTAAAACAAAAGGTCGGAAATAATAAAGCTAAAGTTGAAGGCTCGATTGTGAAAGGAATCCTTATGGAGGAAATCTCAAACTTTTGTACCCATTATTTTGAACCTCATGTTGACACTAAGGCCAAAGATTTGGAGCTACATAAGGGCAATAGTGATAGTGAGCAATCGGACTCGAACGTACCTGAACTTTTCACTTGTGCTGATGGGTATAGTTCTTCTGATGGTGTTATTGGTTATCTTAATGAGAAGGATTATGATATTGCTCATGCATATATTTTGAGTAATTGTTAAATTCTCAAGGACTATGAAAGGTATGGCTTTAATGATTAATATCACCTTCCCCTTATAAATTTAAGATCGATAATGCACTAATTGGAAATATAATAGTTTGTTTAAGGAGGAAATGATGAGGACACATGGTATTATGAATGCGGAAAGTGCATGGATCAAATATCAACACAAATTTTCTATTTGGTTTAGAGAATTTAATTTGTAAGTTCTATAAGGTTCACTTGTTTTTTATTTAATGTTTTTTTTCTTTCTAATTTCACGAGTGGATGATTGGTATAGGTTTTACAAGTGGGCATCGATGATGACATTATTCATTCTCTAGCACTTAGTCCATCAAGACAAGTTCAAAAGTTCAATAAATTTGAAATTGATGGGTACAAGTTTCAAACTTTAGATTATGGTAAGAGTAAGTCAACCATGAACTATGGTGTTTGTGTCAAAAGTGATGAAGGTAATGACTATCATGGCCTACTTCGAGAAGTGATACAACTGAGTTATGTTGGTGAAAAGAGGAACTATACAACAGTCCTATTTAAATGTGATTGGTTTGATCCTAGACAAGGTACGAAAATGCATGAAAAGTACAAACTTGTTGAGGTCAATCATGCTAAAAGATACCCAATATATGACACGTTTGTGTTGGCTTACCAAGCTGAACAAGTGTGTTATATTCCTTATCCTAGCACAACCAATGATAGAAACCAATGGTGTTCCGTTTTTAACATTAAAGCTCGTGGAACAATTGATGCAATCATTGAACAATCGGCATTTCAAGAGGATCTCATTGAAAATCCTCCATTGTTATCTGACCCACATGAAACTAATCAGCGTCTTGAAGAAGAAGAAGAAGAAGAAGAAGAAGAAGAAGAAGAAGAAGATCAAGAAGAAGAAGAAGAAGAAGAAGAGGAGGAGGAGGCAGAAGAAGAAGAAGAAGAAGAAGAGGAAGTAGAAGCAGAAGAAGATGATAATTACTCAACGGATGAAGATTTGGATGAATCAGATGATGAATTATGATGTGGTTTTCAATTATGTTTTAGTATGCCGAATAATATGTGATGATATTAGTATTTTCATTTGTGTGAGATGTCATTTTCTTCTTTGGATAATAAATACATATGGATTTTGGACTATTTTTAGCTTGTTTTTAGGTGTTTCTGTATAAACTATATATTGCTACTATTGTCACACAAAAGGTAATAGAATCCTCACAATGATATTTTCCGATGTTTTTCTATTACATGGTAATTTATCTTGACTTTTTAGTGATAAAACTTCCTCTATAATGTTTTTGCTGATAATTCTCTAAATGTGCAGAAAACGGGAGGGGTGGAATCATAAAAGATCCTCCTCGCAAACCCCTTTTTGAGGTGGTGAAAAAAGTCACATCTATGTCTTAAAAGCAATATTTTGATAAACCTTACAAAAATTGGTCTATGGTGCCCGAGGAAGTTCGCCATAGGTGGTGGCATGCATTTAGGGTATGTTAACTTTGTCAATAATGTTTGTTATCCCTTATTTATTGGTATCCATCTAACTAACATGGTGGTTTATATGTTCATTTCCTTTTTTTGTTAGTCATCGTTTAAGGTATATTGTTTCTAGTTACTTTTATCTTCTTATTGATATAACACTTTATTTCTTGTATCTAATCAATACAATAGAAGGAGTACTCATGGGATCCATCAGTAGCTCAGCTAGTGAAGGAAAGTTGGAGGTCAAAATTGAGTAGGCGACTTACGGATGTGGTGTCAAAACTTGTACATCAAGCTGATTATAGACCAAAGTGGTGTCCTCCAAGCATGATTGCTGCATTGAAGAAAGTTAGAGATACACCTGATTTTAAAAAGAAATCGCAACAGTGCTCTTCAAACATTAAAAACAGCAAAAAAGGGTTGTCAAAACATACTCAAGGATCCATCTCGACAGAGGAGTTGAAGGATAAAATGGCAAGTTCTTATGTTGTTTATACTTGCATTATCTAATGAAGTAATTAGTTAACTATTTACAAATACTAATTTCATGAGCATTTAATTATGTATGTACAAAGACAAGTGAGAAGTTCGGTGAAAAGCCAAAACCATCCGAGGTTTTCAAGAGAGCCCTCACAAAAAAGGATGGATCATTTGTTGACGAGAGGTCTGCATCGTTGTGGGTAAGTTCGTACTCTTAGTTTTCAAGAGACGTGTTTATTTATAATTAGTAAGATGTCTTAGTGATCCTTGGTATATTGTAATGTTTTGAGCAAGCTTGAATTCTGCAAACAGGGAACAGGGGACTTAACCTGGTTGATGGAACTTTATGTTTTTTGAACTACTTTAACCTTTTGTCCTGGTAGCTGCATTGATTGAGCTGTATGTAATTGATCTCCTGCTTTTTTAGTGTTTCTAACTAAAATGTAGAAGCTATTGGCAACATTTACTCACTAGATAATGCTAGTCTCATTTGCTGATTTCAATTGAACAGAACAGTTATATGCACATTATACGTCAGATTGTTGAGTGCATCCGCCTATAATATACACATCATCGGCACAAGGATTAAAACAAGGCAAGCATATATGAGTATTTGGGGTTTTGCGGGTTGCTTGGCCTTGTTGAATTCTTAGGACTGAGAGATGCGGGAATGCACCCGATATGTCTTTCAACTTGCAACATTTGTGGATTTCAAGTCGCTTCAGAGAAGCAGTAGATTCTGCTACCAATTTGATCAATTGTTGGCACCTTCATATAATTAAGTGCTTGAGGGAATTGAGATTAATTAAAAGAGAATCTAGTTCACTAACGGAGGTGATGTGCAACTTCTCGAGTCTGTAAGACGCTGAAGAAGTTGAGGATGATGCCAGAGATTCGTGGGCACGCGGAAGATATTTCACCGGCTTCACGTGAACGTTATCAGCCTCAAGTGACTTGAGGCTTTGCGCTGGAGGCATCGAAATCAGTTTTGGACAACCACTAACTCTCAACACAGAAAGACAAGAGAGAACTGGTTCTGTTCCAAGCTTTGGTCGATCACTATATCATTATCACCCTCGCTTAGCCTTGTTGAGTTCTGCAAACAGAACAGTTCTGAAGGGGGTTTATCCACATTACTATAGCCTGAATAACCAGCTGAAATCTCTTCATTAATGTTCAAGCTTTGCCCCCAATAAAAAACCTTAGAATCCACCCCTTCCGTAATGCCACAAACATGATAACCACCTGCTGCAATCATTTGAAACCTCAAATTCTTAGGAAGCAGGTTAATTACACGGCTTCTCGTCTCATCACCAGCAAAATACAGTTCTGTTCTCAGCAAATAACCCACAATTTAATAAATTAGTCCTTAAATATCACATAACTAGCATTTTTAAGTAACAAAATCTACCATTAAAGAACAAGAGGATGAAGAAATTAGTTCATATAAGTAACAAAATAATCGAGGAAAATCAAGTTGATCCCGAACCTTATAGGCTTTTTCAACTTAGATGTATTTGAGTATCTTCTTCAGTTAACATTTGTTGCAGGTCTTTGTGAACTCATGCAGTAAACAGACACAAAGGAGCCTTGTTTCCTTCTGAATTCCTTATTGAATATGGATGAGCTGAGTATGGACTGAATCTGTAATAAATATGGGATTTCAGTGCTTCTGCTTCTAGGTTACGCTATCTACGATATTGGGTGCTAGAATTTGTATTGATCTTATTCCATTTTTATAATTCTGGTATCTATAAAGTTTGAAGTGCTCACTGATTACCATGTCTCTTTACTTTTTTCTTGACAAGTTATACAAATATTTCTAACTAACTAAATCTAAAAGTGTTGGTCCTGATTCATGATGTTGGTTTAGAAGTATGCTCCAATTGGTTAATTGCCTGGATGCATCTAAAGTCACTAGATACGCTAGAATGTATGTAGAGATGGCAATATCCAATGGATGATCCATCACCCGCTCCACCCGAAAAACAAAAAAGGGTGAAAAACCGAGTTAAATGGATGATGGACGGGTGACGGATGAACGTGTAACGGGTGATGGATGGATTAGGGTGAGAAAGTTTCATCCATCACCCGACCCATCACCCGTTTATCACCCGCTCCATCACTCATTTCTTATATTTTCTTAAATGTCTATCATTTTATTTACACTAGCATAATAATTTTCCCTTTTGATTACTATCGTCATGTTTCCATAAACTGAACTTATCTTAATTTGACATGAAGTTAATATTTAAATTGTGATTTTGCAAGTTTGATTCAACTTTTCTCATTCAATTATCTTAAATAGATGATCACCCTGTCAACCCGGTTCACCCGCGGGTGGTGGATTGATGGATACGGGTGATGGTCTTACCGGGTGACGGATGGATGGATGAGAGTTGGTTTAACCGGGTGATGGATGCGGGTGATGGCTCACCCGACCCAAATCCCACTCTTTGCCATCCCTAAATGTATGCTTATTGTACTTCCTTGGGTTACCTACATTAACAATAAGCCTTATTATATCAGACCTAGGGCATTCATTTGCACTTCGCTGGCCACATATATAGCCTATTGCTTTGGGCAATATTCTTGTAACGTCTCTACAGGAACTTACTGATTTACTTAATTCTTGGATTTTTAGAGCTGCTTCATGTTCTTGTTGATTTAGGGAACCTTTTATGCTTAATTTTTTTAATTCCACTTATACTGTTTTCTTTTTTTGATGCAACTTTTGGTGTTTGTACTAATTTCTATTGATTTCGCATCGGCCCAGGTGCCGCAGCCATAAGCACGCTACATTCCATAGCCTTAAATTGTGGGGCATCACTATGAGCAGCTTCTCCTAGCTCCGCCTTCAGCTCCTCCATAGCGGCTATGTGCTTCTCAGGGAATATTGGTGATGATGCCATTCTTTCAATCCTTCTGTCTGAGATAAAGAAAGCATAAATTTATCGGAAACACAGATGCAACAGTAAAAATCTTTATGTAAAATTCACGCAATGTAATAAGAAGAAACTAGTAACTTAAAATTTTAGGATGCTTTACAACACAAACAAGCGGCTACCATTTTGAGTGATGAACCCAAAACTGAAGAGGAGGTGTACTATGAAGTCGTTGGAGGGTTCAATGAGAAAGGAAGGGTGTATGGAATCGGTTCCGCTGCAAAATCAAGTTACATGAAGCCTAGTGCAAGTAAGAGAGGTCAAAAGGCTCCTTCACAACATGTAATTAATCTGAAAAATCGTGTTGTCCAACTTACTTCAGAACACTTGCAGCAGCAACAAACCCTTAATGATACCGTAAACCAAATGAAACTTCTTCAAAGACAAGTCGAGTTACTTACTCAACAAGTGACGGGGTGCTCTTCTAATACCGATGCATCACCATCTCCGCCCCCACCTCCGCCTTCTGCTCCAAGTGCTTTTGTCTCTTAGAAGTTGGTAGATTTTTTTTTCTAACTAAGGGAGCATGATATACTCCGATTAGCCGGGCCTTTGATGCATATATATAATTTGATGGTTAAAGCTCTTTTTGGTACTTTTATAGGAAGTTAGTTTTAGAAGTGATGTAAATGGTCATGATTATGGTGTTTCTTAGATGATAGAGTTTTTGTAGTATGATAATATTATTATTATCAATCAATTAAATGTTTGCTTATCTCCTAATACAAAAACGGTGATTAAACTGATACAAACTAGCAAACAGGGTGAAAGGATGCGGAAATCTGCAACAAAATTGAACCTGTATCTGGGTGTTGGCAAGAAAATTTGCTACGGAATTAGATACTCCCTCTCAAGTTTTGCTACGAATTCAGTAAAAATGCTACGTAATTACACCTTTTCATTAGCAAAATCAGCTACGTCCACAGGTTATTTCCCTCGCAAATGTTTGCTACGGAATAATTCCGTAGCAAATTGTTTTGCTACGGAATTAATTGTTCCGTCTCAAATTTTGCTACGTAATTCAGGTTTTCTACGGATTTCAATCCGTCTCAAAATTAGAAACGGATCCATGCATTCCGTAGCAAACTTCAGTTTGCTACGTACCCTTTTGCTAAGCCTTGTTTCCGTAGCAAAATGATATTAGAAACGGATTTTGCATCTTTGCTACGGATAATTTCCATAGCAAAATCACGTGTTTTTTGTAGTGGCAGTGTCTCAGGGTGTGTTCCCAGGTTTCAGGGGTGTTTGGGCAGAAGGGGCAAAATTGGTTTGTTTGGATCCCTCTTTTGTGTAATGTATTTTTAACAGGTAGTGCATCCCAAAGAATTGACCAAATAAAGAATTTAACTTTAGGTGGCCAGTGGCCTGCCCATAGTTTTCCCCAACTCTTGATGTTGATGGTAAGGCTTGTGATTAGGGGTGGTGTTTTGGTGTTACTGCTAGGGAAGTGTTTTTGCCAAAGCTCAGCATATGATGTCTTGGTGTTGAAATATCTCCCTTGGGCAAGGGAACAGGCCAACTCATCATTACCAGAGTTAGCAATATACATAGACAGAATTGTAGCCACAATGTCAAGAGGAAGTGTGAAGGAAAGGTGGTTAAGATCCCATCTCCCCTCAACTAGGCAGTCAGAGACTTTTAACTCTAGGTCCCTTAAGGTGAATGGTCCACAAATAAGGCTCCTAAGTGTTCCTTTTCTAGTCCAGTTATCCAGCCAAAAGGAGATTTGATTCCCATTACCAATCACCCAAATAGCATAATTAGTGAAGTTGCCCAAGCCTTTCCCAATGTTCTGCCAGATGTGAGAGCCTTTCTTAAAAGGGGTCAGGCCATTTCTATTGTTAGAGTATTTGGCTCTTAGGACATTTGAGGCTAGGCTAGTGCTGGAGTGGGTTTTCCAACATAGCTTTGTGAGTGAGATCTCATTTAGGATGTGATAAGACATACAGCCTGTTCCTCCTAATTCCTTGGGTGCACACATTTTCCCCCATCCTACCAAGTGTAGTCTCTTCCTAGCTTCAACAAAACCTCAGAAGAAATCCCTCATGGTCTTATCTAGTTCATTTAGGCATCTCTTAGGGAGTGCTAAGCAATTCAATGGGTACATGGCCATAGAGTTCATAGTGGCATTGATTAGAATTGACCTGCCTGCTTTATTCAGGAACTTTGTTTTCCAGGTGGCCAATTTGTCTTTCATTCTTCTGGTAAGGTATTCTAGTTGGATGTAGGTAGATCTCTTATCAGTCAAAGGATATCCAAGGTATTCCCCTAAGTCTTCACTTGGTTTGATTTGCAACATATTAAACAAAGTTTGGATTTGCGATTGGGGTGTGTTCTTAGAAAAATAGCACTTGCTCTTGCTATGGTTGACTTTTTGTCCTGAAATATCCTTGAAGTGTGTCAGTGTTGTAAGAATGATATTCAAAGTTTGGGTGTTAGCTTCTCCAAACAGGATGAGGTTATCTGCAAATAAGAGGTGTGAGAGTGGTAGCTTGGATGTGCCAAAGGTCAGAGGAGTCCAAGGTCCTGCTTCACAAGCATTATGGATAAGTTTGTATAGATGTTCCATAAATAAGATAAAAATGTATGGTAAGAGGGGGTCTCCTTGCCTAATCCCTCTAGAGGTTGTAACCTTATTTGATCTTTCTCCATTGATGTTGATAGAGAAGGAGGCAGAGGAGATACATGACATGATGAACTGACAGGTGTCTTGGTCTAGAGTATGATTCACAAGGCAGTTTACGATGAAGTCCCACTCTAGTCTATCATATGCTTTCTCTAGGTCTTCTTGATGGCAAAATACCCTTTCTTGCCTTTCTTGTTTCTCATAGAGTGAAGTGCCTCTAGGCAATGACGTAGTTGATATTTTTGCCTCTATCGAGAAGGAAGTTGTTCTGGTTAGGGGAAATTAGGGTCCTAAGCAGGTGCCTCAACCTCTTGACTATGGCCTTTGTGACAAATTTGGAAGTTGTGGGACAAAGGCTGATAGGTCTGTACTATTTGATAGTCTCTAGCTGTTCTGCTTTGGGCAGGAGTGTGACAATTGCTTCATTCAAGGCTACATTAATATTTTTGTTTTGAAACACTGTGTTGAAAAATTGAAATAAGTCATGTTTGACTTCATGCCAGTGCTTTTGGAAGAAGAAATTATGAAAGCCATCCTTTCCAGGTTCCTTCCATGGGCTAGAGCTGCACACTGCATTCCTTATTTCTCTCATGGAGGGGGGTGAACTAGGTGAACATTGCCAAAATTTCTAAGGGTTCTAGCAACACTAGTTTTTTCAGTAGTGAATAAGTCATAATAGAAAGCCCATATATGTTCCCTAATTTCAGTGTTAGTTTTAAGCTCCTCCCCACCTCATTCTTAAGCATTGTAATTTTGTTCCTCCTTCTTCTCCTAATGACAGGGTTGTGGAAAAAAGTTGTGTTTCTATCTCATGAAGTCAGCCACAATTCCCTAGCTATAATTCTCCGGAAATTCTTCCTCTTGGTCTAGGATTCTATCAAGTTCAGTCTGTAATCTAAGTTCAAGCTCCCAAAGGAATTCATTACTAGGCTCAAGGTCAAGGTGTCTTTGTGTACCATTCAGTCTACTCAGAATCTTCCTTTTGCTCTTAAAGATGTTACCAAAACTAGAGCTTACCCTAGGTTGAATATGGTTAGCAAGAAGGCTCAGTTTTTCAGATATGTTGGCATTTGTTGAGTTCCAAAAATGGTTGACCAGTTGGATGAAGGATGGGTCAAGGTACCAAATTGGTTCAAGTTTGAAGAATTTCTTGTATTTTGGTTTATCAGCTTGGTTATGAAAGTTGATGAGAAGGGGAATGTGATCAGAGCTAGCTCTAGTCAAGGAATGCACTACCAAGTTTGGGAATATTGAGATAAGTTCATAATTGGCCACTACCCTATCTAAACGGTCTATAATTGGTTTCTTTTTCTGTTTGTTAGTCCAAGTATACTTAATACCAGTGAAACTTAGATCTGACAGACCACAATCATTTAGGCAATCTCTGAATGCTTGCATTCTTTTCATTTTTAAAGGTTTCCCTCCAAATTTGTCATATTGACAAGTCATTTCATTAAAGTCTCCTACTGATAGCCATGGTAGTTACGAATTTGCAGCAATAGATCTCAGATTATCCCAGCTTTCTAGTCTACTTTTAAAGCAAGTACTAGCATAAATGCAAGAGAGAAGGAAATTAGATTTAATAGCACGTACCTGGAGTACGCCATGGATCATGTGGAGATCATTCCCTACAGTGGTGAAGTCCACTCTGGTGGAATTCCACAGGACCAATAAGCCTCCAGAAAAGCCCCTCGGTTCAGCTAAGCAGTGATCACCAAAAGGTAGAGACTCAATGATGGATAGGGCGTTTTTTATGGAGGTTCGGGTTTCACACAGGAACACAATATCAGTTTTGTGTTCATGAACAAGATGCAATAGATTGGTTTTGAAGTTTGGCATGGCAATGCCCATTGTATTCCATGCGAGAATAGACATATCAGAAGGTAGTTCTTGTCGTGGTTGGGATGGACCTCCCCTTTTCGTTTCTCCTCTCCTCTTCATCACTTTTCCTCGTACAAAGCTAAAGGATTCCCCCTCTTCTAGGGTTTGTAATTCAAAATCTGTTGCCCAAAGTTCCCAGGGGCTCCTTTTCACCTCGTCTGCCGAGCTTTCTGATTTGTTTATTGGTTTAATGATAGGGTTCAAGATGATTGCCATTGATTGGAAGTTCTTGTTGGTGTGTCCCAAGAAGACTGCGTTCGTGTGGCGGTCCATGAAGATACTCATTCCTGAGGTCAACAAATAGTTCGTCCTTAATAGAGGCAATATCGGAGCCAGGTCCACCGGGAATATATAATCCTCCCTGATTATCTGTGTCACTTCTTGTGGTTGCGCCGCGAACCAGTCCCTCATGATGTCGGCTACCACCGGACATAATCCTTGCAGATCTACGATATTTGGGAGGTGAACCGAGCGTTTCTCCTTTTCCCCTTTCACTTGCATCACCATGTCGGTGAACGAAACGTCCGCATAGGTGGGGTTGGCTATGAATTTCCTGATCAGATGTGGTGAAAAACAGCAATCCAATTGTTTGGGACTCGAATCAGGAAATAGCAATTGTTGGGGTTCACTTCTGGTTGTGTGATGATTGGCTTGTCCGAGAAGGAGAGGTATATTGGAGTGTTTTTGCATTTCACTTTTATGATATCTGTGGGTGGTGCGATTGGCGGGATTTGGTAAGGTTGTTGGGATGCTGGTTGTCGTGTTTGAAGGAAAGCTTGGAGGATTTATTGTTGTTCCGGATCCATCTAAGAAGGATTTTTATGGTGGTTTAAGAAAATGGTATGATTGTAATGGGGGAGAAGGCTTAAGAGTTGGTTATTGTCGAGAGTGGCGGAAAGGTCGAAGTAGATTAGGGTTTGTGTTGGTTTCTGAGTATGGAATGGATTTTGATCGAGTTTGGTGATGACGTGGGTAAGTCCTTCCACGTGTCTTTCTCCAAGTGGGTGCTGCGGATTACAGTGGATAATGAGGTTAGAAGTTTGGTTGTCACGAGCCAAGTCACGTGATGCAATTACTGAGTTCGAATTTCCAATAGAACTTTCTGCAATTTTTTCACTCCAAATTAGCTTTTGCTTCTTTGTAGCGCGTGGAGGTTCGTTTGTTTCATTCTGATTTTCCATAGACGGCGCATCATTGCACTCACCATATAAATCGAAGCTATTGGCATGGTACTGGTTCCCAGAGGTTGAGCTAAGTTTCTCCCCTCTTTTGTTTATACCCTTCCTTCTCTTTACTTCTCTCCATTATGTGGCGCTTGTTTTACCTGTGGATTGATACTGGAGATTGGGAGTCTCTGTTTGCCCAGTTTCTTTATCTTTCTCCTTGATCTTAAACCGGCACTTAGTATCGGTGTGTCCAATACATGAGCACATTGAGCAGAAATCTGGGATATCATGCCAGATTAGCAATGTTTACATTCCCCAATCCATACAACACTTTTGATTGGTTTGGCCAGATCTAACATGATTTGGAAGGAGATGGAAGATTTGTTAACGTTTTCGAAGCTCCTCCTTCTAAATCCAATTAGTTGTCCTAGTGAGTTCGCTACAGTAGTGATGATTTCTCTGTTGTGTATCTCGATAGGTAGATCTGTCATCGTAACCCAAACAGGAGTAGTCGTGACCGTTGCTTCAGAGGCTTTGAAGCACGGAGTCCAGGGGAAGACCGAGATGAAGTAACCATTTAAGAACCATGGTCCCCTCTGAAGAATTTTTTCCTTGAGATCCGTTGTGTTCGCTTTAATGATGTAGAAGCCTCTTCCTAGGGTAAGGATTTGGGTGTTTGTTGCTAAGCTCCATATTTTCCTAATTTTTGGTAGGATGAAATCCGCAGAGAAAGATTTACCCACCACCTTGGAAATGATGGACTTCCCCCATTCTGAGGCTAAGTCTACGAAAATTTCGCATTGTGGGTTGAAGCTAGGAGGTGGTGTGCTGGTTAGTTTAGAATGTGGTGGGTTTGTTGTTGTTGTTGTTGAAGTTCTTTCGGTGTGATGGTGGTTGTAGGGTCGGTGTTGGTGAGGATGGCTTTGTACGATTGCTGATCATTGCTTTGCTGAACTGTTGGCGTCTCTGGCGGCTTTGGAGGCGTTGTCGCAGTCGGCGTCCGTTCCCTCGCTCCATCGCTCTCTCCTGCACTCTCTCTCATCGCTTCTAAAAACTTTTGAGTACATCAAAGTTGTATGTTGACAGCTAGTAAACACGAATTTGACTGGGCTCAACTTACCACTTACCCAAACAATTCGAACTGAAAATCAATATGGATAATGTTGTTTGAGTCAACTACCAAATGATTCATCTATAGTTGTACGAACTACTAGAACAATACACAATTCATAAGACCCATTTGCCACATCTTAAGTAACATTTACTCTTTCAGCATTTGGAGGGTGACCCTTCGTTTTTTTACTGTACCTTGTATATTTTGGCCTCTATATATACATATATTTCAAGGAGTTGAGGTTGGTCAAGTAGTGAGCCTTCCCATCTTTCTTATCTTGGTCCAGGAATTGATTACTATTATAAACCTTTGCTTGAAATTTCGGGAGAGGGGTTATGCCTTGTAATGGACCTCTACGTGGGAACCCTGTGCGATGACAGCTTAGTGGTCATTCTTCTTACCTTAATATAATATTATAATTATAAATGAGATTATTATTTAAATATATACATATATTTTAGTATGTAAATTGTTGGATTTATCTCATATATGCTTTTCAGCATGTCCACTTTTTAAAAACTATTAATGGATATTTAAAAATATCAATGGTCAAAAATGTATGTTGAACAGTAGAAGAGAAGTACATGAAGTTCAATGAGTTTCAACCGAACATAATAGAGGATTTATAAGAAGGTTAGATAGCCAAAAATGAAGAATTGTCACTAGTTGTAACCTGAGAATTAAGCTCTCATGACACATACCGTATTTCCATTTTATTACACTGTACTCCAAAATAGAAGATAACAATGATAAGTTTGTTTCTCTTACCTCGAAAATGAACTGCAACAGACTAGTGTGACTAAATTAGGGATAATAACTTTGATGTGTATAATATACGCATGGTTACCAAACAAAGGAATGAGAAAAGGATAGAAATTTCATCTCTGAACAAAGTGATCTTCGTCATCATGGCCCCTATTTCTGCATTACCATAAAAACAAAAGGGAAGGTAGGGAAGGAATATCAACACTTGTATAAGGCAACAAGCAAAAACCAAGGATTTTATCATCATCAAAGATATCCTACTAGTAACAAGAACTATTTGGGAGTATTCTTCTACATTATTAGGCCACCATGATCCGTGATAGTGATTATATGGAGAATATTTTCTCACGGTTGTAGGAGTTGTATATACTTAGGTAAAATTTATTTATTTGTCAAGCTTTTCTACTTATATTCATATATATATATATATATATATATATATATAGATTCAGATTCCCGTGTTGTCTTAACTTATGGTGAATTCTTTTTTATCATGCGGCCTACTTGTCATTTTTATGACCTTATGTGTGTATTTTTATTATAACTATCATTTATTGCATTTTCTCTCATTTTTACAAATATCATTTTATGGCATTTTTATCATTCTTAATACAATTATTTTTATGGTATTTTCTGTTATTTTTATAGCTATCACTTTTATATGGGTGCGGTACAGCTGTTTGCTCTTGCCTATTCCGTCTTTTAATTTGATAAAATATTAACTATTTGTAAAATGTTTTTATATCTTCTAGCCATATTTTATAGAACCCTAGAACTTCTCTATTCCCGTAATTCTTGTACCTTTCGTCTGTCATCTATTCCTATTGGTTGATTATTATGCATTTTCAAATTATCACATCATAGGAACAACAATAGTAATCTAAAAACAGTGGCACACGAATAGTTGCTAAATAGGGTGACAGAAGATTTGGACTCCATTTTTTTTTTTGAGAGAAAGGTTTGGACTCCATTTTTAACTATGTGAAAATATGACTACCAAATTGTTCAACATCTTGGTTAACTAACGTGATAAAAGCCTGCGATTTAGTGTTACAATTCTTTTCAGGAAGTCCTAGATATTATTATCAGGGAGTGACAGCATAATAATAAACAATAATGGTTATCATTTAAAATTTATAGTAACATATTAACTTTTAAAGCTATTTGATTATATATATTTTGCTCCCCCTTCCCGAATGTCTGGCTCAGCCACTACCCACAAGTGAGTTCATATTAAAAAAAGAAGAGGAGAAGGATTAACATATAAATTTCGTAAAACACTCAAGCTATTGGTGACAGTCCATTGAAGGTTTTTTTTACTCTTGATGCTCGTCGACTTGACCTTTACTTGCACTATTAATTACCAAGTCTAGGTCAAACTTACTGACTATATGCGATCATCACTCAGTAAACACACAAGTAGCCCTCAATCTAACTGCTTTGCTTAGTATAATGTGCCTATAACAAGAGTACAATAATGCATGGAGTAAAAAAGAATAATAACAAGTATATTGTAGGTTTACATGTCATCTGAAGTTAAAAAAAGGTAAAGTACGTGTAAGCTATATTACCTCCTGCAATCAAGTAATCACATGGACAGAGTAAAGTCACAAATAAGTATAGGCCAAACAGATAGCATAGTAGCAGCATGAGTTGCTTTCTTACAATATTATGACTATGAGCACTAAGAAAAAGGTTGTACCATGCCAAAACCAATTATATGTCTACATTTAGACAATAATAAAGGTACATTTTATAAGACTGTACCAAAGTTAGCTTTAACACAGTTAGTAAATAATCACCTTGCTCCGTTGTTTTCCTCAAACAGTAATAGTATCAGAGATTTTTAGGTTTTAAAGTATTGTCTTGCATTGGCATTTACTACTACAAATGGTAACAGATAAAAAAAAAAGTAGGGTTTTCTAATGATTTTTTTCAAGGATGTTAACAACTCAATATAATATTCCATGCACGCTTATAACTAGGCTTAATAGTGCTTGAGTTCAACAGGAAGCTACCATATCCAGAAGTTCGTTGGTTTCTGTTTATCGATCAATCTATCTAGCGCTTTGAACGGCCAAGCAAGGAGGTATTCCTATTTCATTTAGGATACTAATAAAAGGCACTATAAGCCTTCTAATAATTTTTTCTCTCCATTCTTCTGTAATTTGTACAATCTCTTCTCAAAGATAATAAATCAGTCTCTCCCCTTACTTGAGGATGGACATAAAACATTCTTCAATGTCGTTCTATTAGCGTTATTAATTCTTTGATTGTAAATGCTTGTGTTTAATACTCCCTCTGTTCCATATTAGTTGCAACAATTTGACTTTTTAGCTATTTACATGTCTTACTTTGACCATGATTTTTAACTAACATATTAAACAAATGTGAGCAAATAGGATGTTTTCAGATTTGTCTCAATGTACAAATTTGACATATCATTTTTTCATATTTTTTACTAATTGATAGTTAAATATATTAATGGTCAAAATTGTGTATTGGCAAAGTGTGCGAGTCAAACTGTTGCAACTAATATGGGATGGAGGTAGTAGACACTAATTGATGATCATCATAGTACCAGTGAATCAGGGAGTTTTTTCGGTGGGGTTAAATTAGTTGTTAGAGATCAAATACAAAGGGGGAAAAGAAAAGGAATTTTCATGATTAAACATGATTTATGTTTGGATGTAGATATGCAAAAGCCTGAAGTTATAATATAAAATTAGTACTTAGATCCAAGCAATGCCCTGATTTGTTTACATAGAAATTTACTAATAATTAAAGATAACTAATGTCATTTAAAGTGAAAAAGTATCATTAAGAAAAATATAATAAGTATCAAAATTTATGTTATTGGTTTTCATTCATATATCATCATAAATTTAATATAAAAAATCAATAAATAATATGATCAAGTAATGGTTGAACTCTTTGTTGGATAATTTAGAGTATTTGGTTGATAAAATTCATGAAACGTTAACTTGAGCTACTTGGTAAAGGTGTCGTTGTTCAAGTTGCGTTAGTATGCACGTTGATGTTTGCGGTTTAGTGAACATGTACTAAATTATGCATTGGAAGTACACGAGCCAAAAGCATGCACAGGGGCAGCAGTGGCTCGCGACTCGCGAGCACCGTCGCGGCTCGCGATGGGCAGCTCGCGACTCGCGACGGGTCACTGCCAAGTGACGCTTCCTTTTTGCGGTTTTGCTTTTGAGCGGTTAGTGTCCGTTTTTCCTTTGTTTGAGGTGCCTATAAGTGGTATTAACCACAAATGAATGTTTATATGTTCATTAGCATTCTCTCAAAAAGCACTCTCAAGTATTCTCTCTTTTACATTGATCATCAAACACATAATCACACATAGTTTGTTCTCATTTGACAAGATTCATACGAGCGTGACTCTTGTTGTTCTTCTTTGTATCTCGGAGGTGAATTCCGTGTAACCCGTGCTTCGTATAGGGTCGGAATATCGCTTTTGGGAAAGTGTTCCCAAACACGCCTAGAAGATTCTTTGTTCGTTGTTATTATTGTTGTGTTCATCTTTGTTTCCCGGTTACTAGCACTAACAATCCAAAAGCGATATTAACTTGAAGATGGCTACACTTCGTGAGATGACAGCGAATTTCCACAAACTTGATAAGTTTGAAGGCGTGGGTTTCCGTAGATGGCAAAAGAAGATGCACTTTCTTCTTACCTCTTTGGCGGTGGTGTACGTTCTCACATCCCCGAAGCCCATTGAAGTGGATGATGAGACGATTGAGGCTACTAGGAAGAGGAAGAAGTGGGAGAATGATGACTACATATGCCGTGGTCACATTCTTGATGGTATGTCCGATGATTTATTTGATGTTTATCAATATTATGAATCCGCTAAAGTTCTTTGGGATGATTTAGAGTCTAAATATATGGCCGAAGACGCTTCTAGTAAGAAATTTCTAGTGAGCAATTTTAATAATTTTAAAATGGTTGAGTCTAGGCCAATTATGGAGCAATTCCATGAAATCCAAAGAATTTTAGGAAGCTTTAAACAACATGATATTAGTATGGATGAAACATTTTCCGTTTCTTCAATAATCGATAAATTACCCTCCTCTTGGAAAGATGTTTGAAATAGTTTGAAACATAGAAAAGATGAAATGACTATTGAACAATTGGGTGCTCATCTTCGGATTGAAGAGGGCATTCGGGTTCAAGATGGTCAAAAGGAGGTAAATCCTAGTTCTTCCACTATTAACATGGTGGAGGATGGAAAGTCTCATGACTCTAATCCTAAGAAGAGGGCACATAACTTCACCAAAGGAAACTATGGTAAGAAACCAAAGTTTGGTGGAGGAGGACAACAACGAGCTTGTTGGGAATGTGGAAAGCCCGGTCACTTCAAGAAGGATTGCACCATTTGGAAGAAAAAGATGAACAAGAATGGGCATGGTAGTGGGAAAGGCGAGTCAAGCCATACCCAACCCAAGCAAGGTACTTGTGCACAAGTTTCACTTAATTCGGTTTTGAATTATGTGTGTACGATTTCTGAAATCTTTTGTGTACAGGATAATTGTTCATGGTACATCGATTCGGGAGCTTCAAGACATGTATGCAAGGAACGATCTCTCTTCAAGACCTTCAAGGAGGCGGATGAAGGAGAAGTTCTTTACATGGGGAACGATTCTACTACTAAAGTCTTAGGAGTAGGTCAAGTTGAGCTAGTTTTTAGTTCCGGAAAGTCTCTTGTTTTAAGAGATATTGTATTTGCTCCGTACCTTAGAAAGAATATAGTCTCGGGAGCTATCTTGAATCGAATAGGTTTTAAAATGGTGTTTGAGTCGGATAAATTTATTCTATCTAAAGGAGGGTCTTTTGTTGGATTAGGTTATTTATGTAATGGTATGTTCAAGTTAAGTATTTCGAATACTTTGTTAAACAATGTTTGTGTTGTTAATGATAGTTCTTCTCTATGGCATTACCGGCTTGGTCATGTTAATTATAGAAAGCTTTACCGGCCAGCATGCACATCATCTTCTTGTTTTGTGCTTCTAGGACAGCTAACCTGCTAGCAGTTGAATCAGCTTCCCTGTTCTCCAGGTTAGGATCTTCCCTGATCTCCTCTTCTTCACTGCTACTTTCGGAATGAGATAAATTAGGGAAGCGAGATGTGCTGCCAATGTTGCGTCGTTTGGACTTCCTGCTATCTCTCTTGGCAGATTCTAACTCCTTTCTTAGATTCTCGATGGTGTGACGTGACTCAGTTTGAGCACGTTGGAGATCTAGTAAAGCAGCCTTTATTTGTTCAGGGGTAAGATCAGCCATCTTGTTCGAGATTTTGTGAGAGAATGGATTTTAAAGACGAAATCTAGTTGTAGGCCCCACGGTGGGCGCCAAACTGTTTATGCCAAATTTTACATATGTAAAATCTAGCTAGACACCTACAACTAGCTAATGAAGATGGATGTCTAATCAAGGTGAACAAAGCAAAGAAGAACGAAAGAAAGCAAAAAAGAGAAAGGGACACCAGAGATGGTGACACGGAAACCCGTGGAATAAGGGAAAAACCGCGGGTGGCTTTGAGTCCACCAATCCACTATAATCTCAGTTACAACCTAATGTTTTACGTACCAATGTAATTCGTAAGCTTAAGAACAATGTTTCAATCTTAGAATGTAAGTGCTGAATGCGTAAAAGCTTGTGTGTTTCTATACAATCATTGTGCTATTTATACTGAGATGAGTATCCGTTTTAATCAGCCTTCACAACGGCTTGTAACTGCCCCTTGATTCTCGCCCACGTCCGTATTTAATGGCTTTGAATGAGTCTTCATCCGCATTTATCTCTCTGTATCTTTGACTTTAGTCTTTGCGAGATTTTAGGCCTTGGCAATAACTGATCCATAACGTTTTTAGCAAAGCTGGCCTTCCATATCCGGAGGTCCTAAGCTGGCCTTCCATAGCTGGAGAGCTCTAGCTGGAGAATCCTAGCTGCAACAATCATTTAACCTATATCTTAGGCTATTGTTGAGTCATACGTTGACCTGTTACAAGCTGGTGACCGATAGCTGCAAGCTGGTAGCTGCAAGCTGGAAGCTGCAACCTGGAAGCTGGTAGCTGCAAGCTGGAACCTGGAAGCTGGGAGCTGGTAGCTGCAAGCTGGAACCTGGAAGCTGGGAGCTGAAAGCTAGAAGCTTACATCCAGTAGCTAGTAGTAGCTAGCTGGAAGCTATAGCTGGAACCTATGATCGTGGAACCTGCGAACCTACAGAACTAGCTTAGGAAAATTTGGACATAACACCGAGTATCGATTATTTCGATACATATGCACCCGTTGCTAGAATCTCTACTATAAGGTTGTTGATTGCTCTTGCGGCTATACACAACCTTTTGATCCATCAAATGGATGTTAAGACAGCGTTCTTAAATGGAGAGCTAGATGAGGAGGTTTACATGAAACAACCCGAAGGGTTTGTTGTAAAAGGCCAAGAAGGTAAAGTGTGCAAACTCGTTAGATCTTTGTATGGGCTAAAACAAGCACCCAAGCAATGGCATCAAAAGTTTGATGAGGTTGTGTTGTCTAACGGATTTAAATTGAATAATTCGGACAAGTGCGTATATAGCAAATTTGATGACTTATGTCATGGTGTTATGATTTGTCTATATGTAGATGACATGTTGATTTTGGGGACTGATTTGTCACAAGTTGAGTGGGCAAAGGCTTTCCTATCATCAATGTTCTCCATGAAAGATTTAGGAGAAGCGGATGTCATTTTAGGCATAAGAATTAAAAGAAGCAATGGTAAATTGAGTTTATCTCAAACACACTACATTGAAAAGGTACTTAAGAAGTTCAATGTTAGTGATTGCTCTTTTGTATCAACTCCTATGGATCCAAGTGAGAAATTAATGCCAAATGATGGTAGTGCGGTATCTCAGCTTGAGTATGCACGGGTCATAGGTTGTTTGATGTATGCTATGACGAGTACTAGGCCGGATATCGCATTTGCGGTAGGAAAGCTTAGTAGGTATACTAGTAACCCTAGTATGAAGCATTGGCATGCTATTCGTCGTGTCTTAAGGTATTTGGGGAAAATCAAAGATTATGGTTTATCCTATAGTGGATATCCTTCGGTTTTAGAAGGTTATTCGAATGCAAGTTGGATCTCTAATAGAGAAGATCACTCTTCCACAAGTGGATTCGTTTTCCTACTTGGGGGAGGTGTTATCTCTTGGGCTTCTAAGAAGCAAACTTGCATTGCGGACTCCTCCATGACTTCGGATTTTATTGCTTTGTCCTCGGCTAGTAAAGAGGCGGAGTGGTTAAAGAATCTCATGATTGAGATTCCTTTGTTGCCAAAACCAATATCGCCCATAGCGATACATTGTGATAACGATGCAGCTTTGGCAAGGGCATATAGTCAAGTTTATAATGGTAAGTCAAGGCACATTGGTGTGCGGCATTCCTATATTCAAGGACTTATCAAGGATAGTGTTATCACTGTTGACTATGTGCGGACTACGTATAATCTAGCGGATTGTTTGACAAAGGCCTTGGCTAGAGATACGGTGAAGAGGATGGCAATCGGTCTTGGATTGGAGCCCTTAGTTAATCACGAGTGAGGGAATCTTAACTTAACGCCCAATAAGACGTTGGGTCTTAAGTTCAATAAGATTAATTCCTTCATTTGATGATTGAAGAACATTTGTAAATATCCTCTAAGTATTGTTCTTATATTGACTATGATGTTGATAAGAGGTTGTATATACTTAATAGTTCTCTTGTTATGCCTTTTCATAGTGGCATGTTTATTTAAGAGTTCTACCTATGTAAGTGTGAGGTTTAGCCGCTTCAAGTAGCTATAGGGGCATAGCTATGATACACTTATGAATGATACGGACACATGGCTTAACGTGTCAAGTTTAATGAGTTCAAATAGTTAATCTTGTGTGTATAGTATCTTCAAGTTTTCCACTTTGTATTGAGATTGGTTCAATCGCTTGCGACACCTTTCGGATACGGATTCTTGGAATGTATATTATACTAGGTTGAAGTTCAAGTCTTAGTACACTTTCATTGATGCATGAGATTGTTTGTTTTGATGAAGTTTAGTGCTTATTATCTCTTAGAATACTCTAAATGGGAGAGGATTGTTGGATAATTTAGAGTATTTGGTTGATAAAATTCATGAAACGTTAACTTGAGCTACTTGGTAAAGGTGTCGTTGTTCAAGTTGCGTTAGTATGCACGTTGATGTTTGCGGTTTAGTGAACATGTACTAAATTATGCATTGGAAGTACACGAGCCAAAAGCATGCACAGGGGCAGCAGTGGCTCGCGACTCGCGAGCACCGTCGCTGCTCGCGATGGGCAGCTCGCGGCTCGCGACGGGTCACTGCCAAGTGACGCTTCCTTTTGCGGTTTTGCTTTTGAGCGGTTAGTGTCCGTTTTTCCTTTGTTTGAGGTGCCTATAAGTGGTATTAACCACAAATGAATGTTTATATGTTCATTAGCATTCTCTCAAAAAGCACTCTCAAGTATTCTCTCTTTTACATTGATCATCAAACACATAATCACACATAGTTTGTTCTCATTTGACAAGATTCATACGAGCGTGACTCTTGTTGTTCTTCTTTGTATCTCGGAGGTGAATTCCGTGTAACCCGTGCTTCGTATAGGGTTGGAATATCGCTTTTGGGAAAGTGTTCCCAAACACGCTTAGAAGATTCTTTGTTCGTTGTTATTATTGTTGTGTTCATCTTTGTTTCCCGGTTACTAGCACTAACACTCTTTCTTCTACACTTAAAAGTTGCTAGTTCGAATTAAGACTACACTGACTCATTTGCAAGTTATCCAAATATAAAATGACACATTCAACCTTGGTTGATTATTTGCCTACTATTTAAATGAGAAATGGCTTTTTCATGTGGTTAAAATCAATAATTTATTAGTATTTTAGTTGACACTAAGGCAAAATGAAGTATTGATTGAAATTGTGCATCTTTTTCATATGAAATTATCTTTTTTCCCATTGGCTTTTAGTTGTTTTAACGAGAAGTTTTCTACTCTTTATTGGGGGCAATTATATTTACAATACTAGCTTCTAATGCGAACAGTGTCCAGGAGATGTCTTATTTTTTTATACAAAATTTTCAACTAACTCGAATTATTACAAGAGATCAAACTCAATCGAACTTAATATGTACCGTAATTTAAAATCGAGCATGCTAACTTGATTGAATTTAAATTAATTAGTTTGGATGATGTTTTGTATTTTATTAATTTGAGCCGACTACAATATATTTCTATCTAATAATTTTTCATTATATATATCTAAATTGAATTAGATGGTTTTTTTTTACGTGTCCAACTCGAGTGGGACTTTAGTACTAAGTAACATCGTTTTCTTAGTTAACTAAGTTAGTTTAAAAGTGATAAAACTCAATTGGCCTCGCATGTTACTTAGTATTAGATTTACGTAAGCCTCATTGGATCTAGATTAAATTAGTCAATCAATTCAAATCACTTCAATTTAGATTAGTTTAACTCATTTGTGCCAAATAAAACAGGCCCTGTATAAGTAAAATATGATTTTTTGCAATTTTGGAAAAACATATCATAATTAGATCTTGATCAAAGTACTTTTCGAGATGAATCTAACGGTGTATAAATTATAATTTTATGAGATTTGAAATAAAAGTTATGATTAATTTTTTAATTTCATATTGATATTATTTTTGGATAAGGAATTATATAATCATTCTTTTTAATTATCGTTTATTAAAAATATAATTATTAATTATATATATAATAATGATGTGGAGCGATGTGATAGCTTCTTTCAGGACGTCTTTATTATCTAGTATTGATTATTGTTAATCTCCACAACACGGATACATGGACACTATTTTATTTGCCCATTTGCACTTAATTCCTATTGTTATCAAATAAAAGGTCCACTAATTGTTAAGGGTTCATATTTTGACTTACCTTAGCATACTCACTCTATCCTATAATATTGTTTTTCGCATTGCCTATTTTAAAATTTTGTGTAGTAAAAGTTAGTAGAAAAAGATTGTTTTACTTACAAAAACAATAGGATAATTTATAAGGATAAACCAGTATGGAAAATTCGACACTCTTAGAGAGAAATCAATAAATAAGGACTAATAAGTTATAAAGGGGGTGATTGGAGTTGCTTTATGCAGTATTATAAACTGATAAAAGATGTAAGAAGTTATATAACTGTGTGCAGAGTTGCAGTAAGGAGGAAGTATGCGAAAGAAGGGAAACGAGAAGGACAACCTTTGATTTTGGGGTGAGATTTTCTTTTCACCGAGTGGGTAAGGAGTAAGTGACTAACAATTATTAGGCATTTGGTGTATGATTTTTCACACATTTTTTATGTTTTCGGTTTTGTAAACGATTTTTGGATGACTTTTTTTTATTACTCTTGCGTTTTACATTTTAGCAAGCTGATAAAAAAACTCTTTCTAGTTTTTATTGACTTATGAATTTTTTTTCCTTAGGTGTTTGATAAATGGTATTCGGTGGCTTTTTCCATTCACTCTAGACTAGGGGTGATAACGAATCGAGTCATAACTCGACTCGTTAAGGTCTCAAGTCGAACTCGATTCGAGTCAGTCAATTTCGAGTCGAGTTTCGATCGAGGTTTGACCAACTTGAACGAGCTCGAGTTGAGTTTAACTCGAGTCAATCTCGAGCTATTTGTGAGTTTTGCAGTCGGCTTTACATCAATAAGATAGTTGTATATAAAAATTGAATATTTTAAACCTCTATTATTTCATTTGAGTTTCTCGCGAGTCTTCGAGTCGAGTTTTGCGTATCTCGGCTCGGTCTCATTAACATCTCAAGTCGAGCTCGAGCTCAATTCAAGCTAACTTGAGTCGCGCATTGACCGAGTCGAACTCGAGTAGCTCACTAGCTGTCTCGCTCGATTAGCACCCCTACTTTAGACTTATTAAAAAAAACTAGATTTAGTAAATGACTTTTGGAGTAGCTAAAGGCCAAAAACTATTTTTTCCCGCTTTTAAAGTTGAATTTAGGCTTTTACTTCTAATTTATACCAATTTGTCGTATAAGGATACGATTTTATAAACTAGACTAACCATTTGAATTATTCTGAAACGGATGGAGTAAAATATTGAAAAGTCAATTAGGAAACACTCCATATAGTATGTAATTTAAACTGATGACTGATGAGGCAAGGGAAAGAAAGGACAAGAAGTTGTACCACTCCCACGTGCACTAGACCCACCCTTCTCTCTTCAATCTTCCCCCTAAGTTTAAAGTGAAACCTGGTGCCTGAAACAAACAAAGGCAGGCCCAACGGTTCCTATAGTCCTTTCTGACATAACCTTAACATAATCCTTTCTAACAATAATTTTACACCTTATGGTACCCCCTTGGATTCCCACCATTATTGCCTTACTCTTCTTTTCTCATCTCAATTGTACAGCTATGTCTCCCTGCCATGTAGCTGGCTTAT
Organism: Patellifolia procumbens; assembly: GCA_947645195.1. Taxonomy (NCBI): domain Eukaryota; kingdom Viridiplantae; phylum Streptophyta; class Magnoliopsida; order Caryophyllales; family Amaranthaceae; genus Patellifolia; species Patellifolia procumbens. The sequence continues at coordinate 314,313 of CANSGD010001128.1, forward strand.
CGCGTATCATGCATTCTTTCCGTTTCTTTTTGTTTGCTCTAAATTCCTTATTCACGTCTTCGGATTATTACACAATGCTAAAAATAACTTGTATTTAGTTTAGTATTACCTTCAGTTTGTTTGAGGTGATGTTTTGTGAGTTGTAGCACATTGTTAGTAGATTGCTAGAGTTGATTAGCTTCATGGCTTTCTTGCGTGAGACCAAGAGTCTAATCTTCAGCTCGTATAAGAATGGTTTCTTTTACTCCCCCTTCATAGGACATGCCTTTTTCTTACCTTAAAATGATGCAATTGGTTTATACAGGGCCGTTTCTGAAGATTTAGAGGCCCGGGCAAAGTAATAATTAAGGGCTCTTTAATCATATGATTTATAAAAATTGCTTCAAGTGTAATTTTTATTACGCTAAACAAACAAGTTTACGGTAATACCTATTTCCAAATTCATATAAAAAATTTAGAGTAATACAAAATTTGTTTTGTATAATTTAATAAAAGACTATATCTCCTCTTTTATACATTTAAGCATTTCATCTTATTATAATACTACTAGTATTAATCCCCGACAATGCCCGGGATTTTTAGTTACTATGGATAACTAATGTTATATAACATGAAAAATATCAAGAAAAAAAGAAAAATAATAAGTCGTCAATACTTTTTTAATTAGACTACTTAACCCATGGTTTTCATTTATATCATCATTATTTTATAGAAGTATCAATATATAATAGTATGGTGGCATGATGGTTGAAGCTCCTCGTTCCATACTTGAGGTTGGATAAAATGCTATTAAAACTGTGATGGTGACACGTGTCAGATATCAACTCTTGCTTAAGTTTTATTTATATGTATAATTAAAAATTTATATCATGATTCTTAAACCGTTTATACAATAATCATAATAATGAAGGAATGATCTTGATAAATGGGCCTCTATGAGCCTATTATTGTACCTATAAACATTCACCAAGGAGAGGTACATAAAAGTAGATATCTTGATGAATGGGCCTATAACATTTGATTTTATCTTAGAGTAAGAAATAACTCGGTTGGTTAGAATATACTTTCGGTTTGAAAATATTTTATGGATTGATTCCCATCGTGCTTACATGATTCCTTATACTTCCTCCGTTTCATAATAGATGTCACATTGTATATTTTCGGGTGTTTTAAAATAGATGCAACAATCTTTTTTTCCTTATTTAGTAAATTTTAGTGTGTAAATGGCCAGTTTTACCCTTACTTTTCACATTAATACATTTTTAAATGTCCTAATTTAACTACTTAATACAAATTTAATTTTACCCACCCACCCCTCTCTCTCACCACCAACCAGCACCACCTTAGACCCCAGCCCACCTCTAACCAACAAGCACCTCGCCCACCACGCAGAACCACCACCGAGCTCACCACGCCGCCGAAGACCACCACACCACCACTGAAAAACACTATAAACCCTCCAAATTCCTCCACCAAAGTCAAAAACCACCACACACCCTCGAAATCACCACTAAACTCCTCGAAAACCATCATAGAAACCGTTCAAAAACCACTAAAACTGACCGAAAAAATGGAGGACCCCTACGAATTCACTACTGCTTCAAAAACAACGAACTCACCGGAAATCCAGATGTGCGACGCATTTTCATATGATTATCGACAAATTCCGATTCGTTCGCCTGCATTCAAAAGCTAGATTCGTTCACCGGAAGCAATGGCGGAGTGTGGGTTTCGAAGAGATTAGAAGGCTTAAGATACAAGTGTTGGGTTTCGAAGGAAGATCAAAGATTGAAGATGGCCTACATTCATTCGCCTGACCACCACCACCCAGATCAAGAGAGATCGAATAAGAGAAGAGAAGATGACGTGGGGTTGGATTTCAGTGGGTTTGGTGGGTGGAGATGTTGATGGTTTCGTGGGTGGGTGTGGGCGTGGGTGGTGATGGCAGTGGTTTCTGGGGTGTTAGGAGATGGTGGTGGTGGTTGTGGAGGAGCGAGAAGGGTGTCAGTTGTGGTGGAAGGAGAGAGAGACCGGTGGTGGATGGGTGGATTGGGTTGGGTTGAGTTGTGGTGGCTAATTATACTATTAATTACATGCCACTCACCCACTTTCAATTAGTTAATCATGTTTAGGAAATTTTGCCTAAGAGTCTGTTTTAACAACAATCTGGCATCTATTATGAAACGGAGGAAGTATAACATTGAAAAATATTTGATAAGCCGAGCAATAATGACTAAAGAACGGGGGAGTTGAACACATCTCGATGTTGTATTTGCATCAATAAGCCGGTATAATAGAGAGTGATGGATAATTTATTTGTTTGGATCATTCCTCCTGAATCCTGTAAATACTGGGATCGATTCTTATTAGTGACTCCTTATACACGAGAAGAACAGCCAATTTAATAGGAGCAAAATATGGTTTTTTTTTTCTATGACAATACATTGCTTGGTTTTGAGGTTTAAGTTCGTTGCAAACACAAGTGGCTCCAACTTGTTTGATTGGGTCACATAACTGAAAAATAATCGTGGACTCGTGGTTAGCCTTCTTTGTTCTACTGGCTGGCTAATGGGCCGGGCTGTGGGGTTTGGGTGGGCAAGGTGACATTTCAGAACGGGTCCACATAGCAACCAAATTGGGAGGTAGATTGGTCCAACTAGGCTGTAGGCAGCACATATATTGTAAACATTTCTATAACGGTTGAAGATTAACGGGCTAACTGATTGGTGGGGCCGCACCAGCCATTAGTTCCACTACTATAGAGGATAGTATTGAGGACAGAACGTGTGTGCCGCTGTTGTTTAAGAAACCGGCTCGAGCGCAAATCAACCACTATTCATGCACCTTTACGGTCCGGTTAATTTGTAGTAGCAAAAAATTGTAATGGTAATAACGAAATAACATCATATATCTCCCCTCAAAATAAAAAAAAACCACATAATATGGTAATGAAAACGCATCTCTAAACGTGTGACGCTCGTGACAAACTTACGTTCCCACTTAATAACCACATGTTTAAAGTGGTAATGTAGGGTAATTATGAAGAAGATCACAATTTTAGAGACGCATAAGCATTACCACGGATATTGACACGATACATCAAAAATAAAACTATATGTAAATTTATGGAATAATTACTTCTAATAATGTAACATTTTGATGATTCGCAAATAATAAAGCAACCTTTCGATTAGGGTTAGGATTTCATATTATTAAGGGGGATTGGTATCATTGTTTTATTTACATATTAACAAATTTAAGAGATTACAAATGCTCTTAGGAAACTTGTTAATATTTTTGAAAGGTGAGAGTTATAATTCACAAGGGTGTTGAACTGCTTGTTAATAATAATATTCAATTCGTAGAATAATTAGTAAAGTACTCGTTAATGACAGCCTGAAGGCCAAGAGGTGCTCCCTATGAATAACGTTTACTAGTATGTCTTATATTGGCACCCTTTGGTTCTGTTCTTTTCAACTTATTTTCAGTCTTTATAAGTTCAGATAAGGTCGAATAAGGTCAAATAAAATCTAATAAAGTCTTATAAGTTAAAAAGAAATAACTCTTAATTTATAGGAAAAACGGAAAAGAATAATCCCACCTTTAGAAATTCGGAAGATAATAATCCCACCTTTGGATTATTACTGAACAGTCCCACCTTTAAGGGGTAATTTAATCTATTGGACCTTAACCTATTATAGCAGGTTATAACAAGTTCATTGAACACTTGTCGATTCCTTATTGGTTGTTCCCATTATTATTATTATTATTGCTAGAATTTTTTTGTCAAATACAGCCATGTAAATACCCTATTTTCTAATTATAGCCATCATCTTTTTTTCTTGTGAATTACGGCCATGAAAGACTAATATTCAAGTAATTTGTTGCCATTTTCACTAATTACACCACTAATCCATAGTTTGACCGGTCAAATCATGTTTAATATTTTATAAATCTTTTTTTATTTAATTTTATAATATTTTTAAATATATGTTTTTCATATATGACATACTAATGAGCACGTATTTCGAGACCACATTTAATCGCCTTTTTCGGACTAAAGACGACGTTTTTTCGAAAAACGGACACCGCCGGGCACCCTTAGGCCACGAATTTCGAGAATCTCTACGAAACGAGTACATACAGGCCGGATTTTCGAGCACGTAATTCGAGACGAGTATTTCGGACTGAACACGATGTTTATTTCGAAAAAGGGACACTGCCAGGCACCCACCTTTTATTGGCACGAATTTCGAGAATCCCTACGAAACGAGTACTAGTAAGCCGGATTTTCGAGCACGTACTTCGAGACGAATTTTTCGGACTGAAAACGACGTTTTTCGAAAAGCGGACACTATAGGACACCCTTTATGGGCACGAATATCGAGAATCCCTACGAAACGAGAACCTACAGGCCGTATTTTCGAGCACGTACTTCGAGACGAGTTTTTCGAATTGAACAAGGCGTTTTTTTCCGAAAAAGGACACCGCCGTGCAACCTTTTGTAGGCACGAATTTCAAGAATCCCTACGAAACGAGTACATAGAGGCCGGATTTTTGGACACGTACTTTTAGACGGGTTTTTCGTGCATTATAGGACGTACGACGGTATCCATTTTTTTGAAAAAACGTCGTGTTCAGTCCGAAAAATTCTTCTCGAATTACGTGCCCGAAAATCCGACTTGTTGGTACTCGTTTCATAGGAATTCTCCAAATTCGTGCCCACAAAGGGTGCACGGCAGTGTCCCTTTTTCGAAAAAAACGTCATGTTCAGTCCGAAAAACTCATCTCGAAGTACGTGCTCGAAAATCCGGCCTGTAGGTACTCGTTTCGTAGAGATTCTCGATATTCGTGCCCCTGTAGGACGCCCGGCGGTGTCCGTTTTTCGAAAAAACGTCGTCTTCAGTTCGAAAAACGCGATTAAATGTGGTCTCGAAATACGTGCTCATTAGTATGTCATATAAGAAAGATTAGTGTGATAATATTATATTAAATTAAATTAAAAAGGATTAAATTTATGAGGTTACCTTTACAACCGGTTTCAGGCAAAAAAGGTCCAATAGATTAAATGACCCCTTAAAGGTGGGACTGTTCAGTAATAATCTAAAGGTGAGATTATTATCTTCCGAACGCTCAAAGGTGAGATTATTCTTTTTCGTTTTTCCTAATTTACAAAGGGAAGAAGTATTGTAAATTTTTAATACAACTCAAAACTCACAACAATGTCAAAGCGTGTGAAGCATGTTTGCAATGCACCGCAAAACTGGCATGCATAAACATCATTTGCAGAAAGGCCCTGGTACAAACAACATTAACTAGATACAGTCTCATACAGAAAGCTGGACACCTTGAAATCATATTTGCCCCCACATTTCACCTAGTGGGATACTGTTAGGTGTTACTGGGCAACCATATTGTCTCATTTCTTAATCGGCTAAAAACTGCTAAAATCAATAGCTGTTCCTGAAATTTGTAACAAACTAACAGTAGTTTTAATAAATTAAGAAAAGACATAAAAACATGTATCAACATTAAAGGGTAAACTTGACAATGTGTTTGGTGCAACTTTAGTGATTGACTGATTTGTTTTTGGTTTATGTAGGGTACAAGATAACCAAATAGTTGGTTTTTCTTAACGGATGCAAATTGCAAGCTCACAACATTTAGCTATCTAATCAGTTTTTTTGCTCCTTGAATTAATGCCCTACCTTTTGGACAGCTATAAATCTAACGAGCTGTGATTAAGACTCTAAATTTCGACCAAGTTGTTTGTATGTCGTTCGTATGTTCAAACACGATTCGTGACCTTAATCGAAGTTTTGGGCCTATGTAGTCGCGCTTATACCAACTCCTTGTCTCCAAAGTCCTATTTGTATTTTAGATGTTTCCGAACTACTCTTATTAGATATATAATATTATAAAAAAAATTACCAATAGGTAAATAGTTTTGCCCTGTTATTAGATGTTGTAGCTACATATTAGAAATAAAGACTAATCATTTCAATTGCATGATGGATATGTGATCTGACCAAACTTTATAATTATGATTGGATAAGTCAAGCCAGAGAAACACTAAGAAGTGACTACAAAAAATTGTGTTAGACGGTCTATTTATAATCATTTGGATATACTGTATGAAATTGTAAGTTAAAACCAAACATGAAACTTCAAAGTTGTAAAATTTTAACACCTACCCTTTTAAATATGGACGGATGAGCGTGCACCACAAGTTACCCGGTCAAAATAATCTGTTTCAGACCCAGAATTTGGTACGAATGAGTACCTGGAATATGAAACCGGACTTGGAGGGAGTTGAACTTGATCCTCATTTTCTAGAACTTGTCACGAAACCGCTTGGGACTAGTTCCAACATCAGGGTACCCAATTCTGTTTTACAGTGATGCACATTTGATTTAATTGGGTCTGACTTTGTAAAATTTGTTGCAAATTTTTGTAGAAACCGGTTCTAAGTTTATTGGGTATTTTTGACATTCAAAACCTAAATTTGTTCATTATCGTAGCTAAAAATAGACTAAATCAATAACTACATTATAATTGTATTAGCATCACATTTGGTATATTTGTTTAATCAGTGGATACGAGTTTAAAAATTTTACTATCCAGAATTGGAACCAAATGCAATCGGGTCCTTATTTGGACCCAAACTCGGTTCTGAGAAGACCGGATCCAGGTTTGCACATGTCGGATCCAACGGTTAGGTTAGGGCTTGGAACCGGGTATGTACTTTTTCAACTCACTCCTACTTTTAAGTTAAAGTCTCACGCACTAAGATTTTAAGTCAACACCTTATTCAGTTTTAAGTTAATACCTATATTTGATATTAATTAGGGAACACAAATCATAATTAGACTTATTTTTGTCAATCTTTCCTTATAATTTTACAATGATCTACCTACAAAGTATGATCGCATAGAACGACCATCTACCCCTAGACGTAGTTACAAAACAACCATCTTTTTGTTTTCCTCAAATTCCTTTTTTAAGAAAGTATTCATCATACAGCCGGAATCATGAGCACGGTACACGTAAGACATCCAAATAAGCAATGAGAAAAATATAGTGTTAATTATACCATATTCGTGGTACACTTGAATGCATGATAAAATGTTACCTTTGTTAACTTCTTTCTGTTTTGTGATGAAAAAATTGCATGAAACCAGCATTCGATGTAAAAACGACCGATGAAGATCAAGGCAATGGATGGTTAACTTTATTTTGGTAGTTTGGGCAAGGGAAGTAAATATGCATTATCCCCGGTTCTCTCGCTTTTTCTCCATGACCGATTTTACAGCTTAATCCATCCATCTTCACTGCCTGTCCTTCTCTTTCTCTAATGGATTACAACCAATTTCATATCAAATTCATTACTTTGATTAGCAGCTTGTTTGTCTCTCATCCCAGATTTTTGGATTTCAATTCTAAACTGATCCTCATTTTTCCTTTTCTGGGTATTCTTCTAATTTCTTGGTTGTGCATTTGGTTGTTTGTTTCCTTTGTTACCTGAAATTGGGTATTTTTTGTCTTAATGATTGCTTGACATAGATTACATGGGTAATAGTTTCTTCATCATTATTCTTATACCTTGTGGATTCTTTTGGTGCATAGATAGCGACAAAGACGGGATGAGAATCGATACCACGACCTCCTTCACATCTTCATTCCTAGTTGTTTATATGTAACAGTTAGGAAAAACAATGACGAACCTGGCATTTCTTGGTCTGCCCCGAATATCTTTTGTAACATTAGTGTGGTTAGCAATATCAAAAAAGCATAATTAGATTTAAATTGCAACTGGCAGAATTTCATGCTTTTCAATGCGCAACTTTAACCATAAACATCTTCAATTAGATATAAGTAAAAAATTTGATATTTAAAAAACTATTTATCGAGATGAATTTAGCAAGATCCCATATGAGTATATGACTGTTTATCTCTATGTATAAATCATAGAAGATGGTTTAAGAAAGTGTGTGAATAGTGTAAATTTTTTTAATGTTGTAACTATAATTGAACGGAGGCAATACTTGATCTGGGTGTGGGGTCGGGGGGATTTAACGGCCTATTTCAATTTGATAGTGTATAAAATAATTTATGTGTCTCTAACAATGAACTTAGACTTTTGTTTGTGTTGGTCCTATGACACATTATGTTTAGCTATGTTACTCCGACACTTTCATTTACCTCAAAAAATTGGGTGTTGTGTCGTGTCGTGTCCGACACGACACTTCACTTGGATAATTCATTTTAAACTAAAAACTTGACTTTTTTTCTACAAAATAGCCGAGTCGGACACTTGGACACCCGTATCCGAGTAGACACTCAGTCCGTGTCCGAGTAACATAGCTGTTTAGCATATTTGATATCTTTTGGACAAGATTTGAAATATACTATGGTAAATAGATAATAGCACATGTGGATTTTTTTGAATGATGGTATTCTAGATCGGACTTAACTAATTAGGGGTTCAAGCAACATATCAATGTAGTTCACAAAGCTTCTAGCAGTTAAGATGAGAGAAGGGTGTGAAAGTACATCTTATTTGAAAGAGCAAGGCTAATTTTCTGAATGTTAGCATCCAGTGATGGCTAAGAAAAGAAAAGTTTCAAGCTTTCTTTACCTGTCACTAACTTTTTTCACTTTTCTAGTCATTAAAAGGGTATATAAAGATGTCATTTTGCTAGTTGTTAGGAAGTTGACATTAGCTATAACTGCCTGCTTGATAGGTTGTGAAGTATGTCAATGTCCATCCATGACGATTTGGGAAGGTGGTATTGAGTGGTAATGCAAGTTTACGAAGTAAAACACATGTTTGAGGATGGTAATTTTACCATGGACATTGACATGGTTTTTTCTTATATAATTGCTCTAAAATTCATTGTCCATACGACCATCTATTACCTCCTACCAAACGGATTGTTGAAGTTTTCCCCTTTCAAATGTTCTTTTCAGGACTCTGTGATGTGGTATTCCCACTCATAGAAATCCTTACCTGTTGATCAGCAGCCCTTGAGAATGTTAGTTTTATCTAGTTGGTCTTAATGAAAACAACCTCTTTGTTATTGCAGTCTATACGTACATATATTTACCCCGAGTCCTACTCAGAGCAGGAGCTGATAAAAGCATTACAGTATCTTTTTTTTTCAATTCTCAACTGTTTTATTAGCACTTCATCGTTAGCTCTGCGTTTGGTGCATCCTGTTAAATCTTGTCCCGTAGCTACTGGTGCATCCGGAGCTTCAGTGCTGACGTAAACTATTGGTTTTTCCATGAAAAAGGCTGACTTATTGCAGCTTTTATCTGAGTAGTAAATGAATGGTTGAGTTTATGCATGTTTGGGACCTGAGATGTATACTAGTTACACTTAAAAAGTGAAGAGTAATAACTATGCTAAATGATGCAGGATGGGGAAAAATAAGCTGGATATAAAGAAATTAGAGAGCCCGAACAGCCGTCAAACCACTTATTCAAAACGAAAACATGGGATCTTGAAAAAGGCGCAAGAGCTATCTATACTATGTGATATAGACCTTGCCCTTGTTATGTTCTCCCCAGGGGGCAAACCAAGTTTATGTTCTGGAAAACACAGGTATGCACAATATTATGTCATGTTTATAGCACATTGTGTTGCAGTTTAACAGCCATCAGGTACTTGAGGCTGTTGCAAATACTCACATGATAGGCCTCCTTGCAGAGTTATGGACCAATTATGCAGATGTTCTTATTAGTTTATTGTGGGTTTGAATAACTCTTGTATGAACTTATGGTCCGTATCTTACGATTAATCAATGTGAAACCCGGATTTTGATCCAGTGGCAGTCTTGCATTATTGATCATTAAGCTGCTGGACCAAACCAATCTCTGAAATTAAGTGTTCATTAGATGGATGCATATTTTGATCCTTGAAAGATGAGAAGAGACCCATAGCTGAAGTATTACCGAAATTTGGATCTTTTCTGCTTATTCTACTGTCTTGGCTTGCTTTCCTTTACTGGATTGTTAAAGTGTATAAACCTAAAATCCTTTGGTAAAGTCTTGATGATGGTACATGGGTGCAGCATCAGGGCTACGCCTTGTTGAACAGAAAATAATTTTAATGGAAAAGGAATTTTCCAAATAAAAAGAATATTGTAAATTAGTTTTCCTTTGTTTGTTTTTTCAGAAGAAAAGTTGGAGAGAAAAGGGATAATGAAAATGGAGGGTGGGGTTGGGGGGGGGGGGGGGAGTTAATGGTAGTTGAAAGCAGAAGGGAAGTAATAGGAAGAAAAGTATTAAATTTCTTATGGAAAAATTTTCCATCCTTGGGAGGGACTATTTTTTACCCTTAGGAAAGTTACTATCCACCTTTTACAAATCAAACAAACGCAAATGAGAAAATTACTTATCCGGCCAAAGGATTTCCTTTCGACCAAAAACTCTCTAAAAGAAAACATAAAGAGGATTGTGAAGAATTTCTTTTAGTGCATATGCAGAAATTGAATATTCTGCTTTGATATCGAAGTGTTCAGTTTCCCTCATTTTCATGAAAACCAACCTTGCTTAAGCATTTTTATAAAATAACTAATACTAGTAGTTATATGCTTTAGTGGAGTTTTGCATTGTATGCTAAATATTTAGAACAGTCAATATGAAACATCTAGAATTAGAAAGTTGGGTTCTCAAGGAAAGAGTCACAGTTGATTTGAACATCTGAATTCCACTTGTGTAGCAGCATTGAGGAGGTTATTGCAAGACTCAATCAGATGCCTCCACAGGAGAGAACAAAAAGGTAAAAATTGAACATCATTGAATTAATGGTTCTTTGACTTGGTTCTATAATGACCTTGCTCCATTGCTTGTTTTCTCTTTTCTGATTAAAACAGAAAGCTCGAAGGTCTTGAAGTAAGCCTGTCATCTATCATGCAACAATCGTTGATATTAAAGTATCCATTTGCAGCTATCAGTTTTTCTGGTTAGAATTTTGTGTTTCCTTTTGAAAGTCTAGGCACTGAAGAAAACATACATGAAGAAGTCTGAGCATGCTGTAAATATCGAAGATTTTCTTAATACAAGGTATTTGATGGTTTCTTGCAGTTTGACTACCTGTAGTCTATGTTACTCGAACTCTTTAGTTCAGCACAAGATCAGATTCTCGACACTCTAACCTGGGTATGGAAATATCAGCACTTCATTTTTGACCAAAATCATGGAACTTTCTATAAGATATCCGGTTCAGACACTTGGACACATAAGCATGTCTAATATGAATACGTAGAGTCCCAGTAACATAGCCTATAGCTTTCGATATTACGTTTATATAGTTAGGTACTTCGTTCTTTTCTTCCTCTTATTTGTTAACTCCTTGTGCTTAACCAGTGCCCCAACATTTAAGGTATGCACGGAATCCAGGTACTCAATAGCCATCACTTATCTATGGTACCGACTACCGACCTTCCACTTTCTTTTTTTGAACCAGGGTTGGTTTTCTAGAAAATTTATCTCCGCATTATGTGACTGACCAAGCTGTTCGACTACAAACAAGACTTGCAGAGATCCATGGAAGACTCTGGTAATGTTCAAAAACTTGTTTTTCCCATTCATATGTTTTATTCCTCAACTCTAGTGTGGTTAGGCGAGTAATTTCCATTTCTTATTGTATGTTTATATTCTTAATTTGCCTTCAGGTGTTGGACAAACCCTGATAATGTCAATGATTTTGGACTTCTGATGCAAATGGAAGATTCACTTGAGAAGTCGCTTCACCAAATTCAAAAACAGAAGGTAGTACTCCTACATATAAAACTGATGTTTTCAGTTTTTTTTATTCTTCTAAAAGTCAGTGCTCATATCCTCTTGTGCTTAACTGAATACTTCAAACACTCACTGAAACAACTTAAGAATGACAGTAATTTCCTTCTTACCTTTTCTGCACCCTTTCGGTTTCTGTGAACTATCGTTATTGGCATTGCCAGCCTTTTTCCTTCAGTCACACAATCATGGTTGACAATCATGTTGAAATTGTTTTTCCCATTAAGAGTTGATCAGTTGTGTGCCGTTTAGTAATTTAGCTATTTGCTATTCATTTAAAAGGTTGTAAGCCATTAGAGTAGTCTAGATTACTTGTTTGTTCGAGTCTCTCTTTTCCTGGACCAACTCTACATTAATAGACTAATTTCATCTGTATATAATTGGTTTTACCTTCCATTTAATGGTAGGAAGAAATCAAGAATCGACATCATTTGGCCCTGGAGAATGAGGTAATGCCTTTTCATTCACCTTGAGAAAAGTTTTCAGGGTCGTTGTATACCTTCTCCCCTCCCCGGCCTCAATCTCCTATCAATAATATAGAAAAGCCGCTTGAGTTCTCAACTGTTATCTATTGTTGTGCAGTTGAAAGATAGCATACCGCTACCCTTCCAAGGAAACGGTGGACAACAGCTTCAGCCCTTGCTATGGGCCCCAAGTGATAATCTTCAGCAAATGGTTCTAACTCAGGAACAAAAGTTACATACCCAAAGGTCAGTTGTGAGACTTGTTTTTGTTAGGACTTCCGTTAAGTTCGATAAGACCGTCATGTTGTGAGTAGCTTCAAAGCATGTCTTCTTAGGACAAGATGTCATATACTCCCAATTGTAGAGAAATAGAGAAAGTATTTTATTGCAAGTTAGTATCCAAAATCCGCACTAGCTGTTAGTGGTTAGCAAAGTTTCGCCTTGTATTCCAAAATGGTCACAAACCAATTGTAACATTGGATTCGAAACGGGGGAATAACAATGTGCACGATGTTTACTGTCAATTTGGATCGCTCATTATATTTGCATTTGAAGATATATAAATGATATCAATTTGAATGTCCCAGCTGTTCATTCAGAGCATAATGATTTCCGATTTGATTGTATCTTTAGGGAAATAGAGAGCTGTACTGGTTCTACTTCTGGCAGCTACTTTGGTTGTCTAAGCACAAGTAGTAAGTCAGAGGCAAACAGCCCTGGCCAACTAAGTGGGATAGACATTGTTGGTCAGGATGCATTTCAGGGACTTCAATTTGGTGGGATGTATTCATATCTTCCTTATGGCCTCAACATGCAGGGTGGTGATAGTAGTAATATGAATTCAATGTTAGGTATGGATCAGCGACAAAGCACGCTTGCTTATGATGCTGGTAAAAATCAGTCAAGTCTACAGAGCCATGGCATTGGCAATCAATTTCTACCTGATACTCCTGCTGATTCTGCATTTGCAAACTATTCTAACTACCAGGTATGTCTTGTCTTTCCCTAGTTTTCACCTTCATAGAACTTGTAGCTTCCAGTGTATAGAATGAGCAAACATATTTACATGGGATAATTGGAAGCATAAGATTGAAGCGTGTAAAATCAGCCCATGTCATCTTTTTTTTGCTTGGTTGAGCATAAGACTAATTTCTGATATACTTTCTAATACTTGAAAGTAGATGTAACCACTAGGCTGGTCTAGGCTGGATCAACCCGAGCCCAGTCAGCCCAGTCTAGGATCTGGGGCACCTGAACGAGCCTCGACTTGGGAAAATCTTGACCTAGATTGGTTCACAGGGCGGTCTCGTATAATTTGGAGGCCGAGTGCGAAATTAATATGAGGTCCCATAAGGTTAAAATAAATGTCGTTATATTTATTGTTATCAAAATTAAACTTTCATGCAATATATAGAAGTTGTTTTTTTCCAAACAAAATTCAAGACATGTTACATAGAAATTCAAGTTACATAGAAATTGGGGATTAACTCACAACCGGCTAATCAAATAGAAAAATTAAGGATGTTCCATTGTTTTAGATGGATAAATATAAAGCGTGAGCATGGAGAAGAGAAAGAGACGAGCATGGTTTCATGGAGAAGTTCAGAAGTAAATGAGTATTTAGTAGCATGGGGTTTGGTTTTGGGAATTGAAAGGCATTAAATGAAAGCTGACTGATCGAGGAGAGGACTGCTTCAAGTTAGTATTTACTGCCTCATGTGTCAAGATGCAGTAAATAGTTTTTTTTTTTTACTTTGGTAAAAAATTTAGTAATTTGGGACTAAAATTTTGGATCCTGTGCAGTTGCTCACTCTGCACATGGCTTTAGACGCCCCTGTTGGTTCACCTTGTTGGTGGGTTGTGAGTTTAGTTCTTGATCAACCAATCTTGCTCGACCTATCAAGTGGCCCCCTTAAGACTTGGTCTCACCACCCAATGCCACCTCTATTTGAAAGTATCACAATCCTCATTGTTACTTTGTGTTAGTTCATCTCTCATGTGATTCTTCAAATCATGACTCAATTTGTTGTGCCTAATCCTTTATTCAGAAACTTTTTGAGGTAAAATTGATTTAGGTGCAACTTGTTCGGAACATCATGTTTGCTAAACATCATAAGTTCTCGTTCTTGTTTAAAATGGTATATACTTCATTTCACATCTTCATTTTGATCTAATAATTGTAGTTTTATGCTCTTTTTGTTTGTGGCAGAAACCAATTGTTCCAAATCCTGCGATGCCGTCCTTTTGTGAAAGAATTAATGAAGATCCCAGTTCCCTTCAATTTGACGATACTAATTTACTACAAATATAACTTCGCCATGGGCTGCTTAGATCCCCCGATACCAATGAACGTTGCGGAAGTGATCTTCACCTCTAGCCTTTTGTATTACATAAGTACTATACTATATTTATAGACATGGACAAACAACCAACTATATCTTTTTTTTGTTATTTCAGACTGATGTTATTGGTTCATGCAGCCATATATATGTTTGTTTAAGCGTCACCCGAATTGAAATATCAGTATACTTATCACTTCTTGTTTACGGTATAAATCATATATATTGTTTTACATTATGGAGGAGTAACATTTTGAAAAAAAAAATGTACTTTGCATTGGTGGGGAATTAACCAAAATAAAGGTTGTTGATGTTGCTTTACCTGAACTATTAGATCCAAACATGTTTTAACTTCAAGTGTTTCAGCAGGCGGTGTCAATCGGAGTATCAAGCGTTGATAATTGTGGAATTCCGACAGACGATTATAGTTTACTACTACCTCCGTTTTTTTGTATGCATGTTTGCTTTTGCGCGCGGACCAAAGAAAAAGTGTAAAAGTAAGATAGAAGGATAGTAAAAGTAAGGAAAAAGTGAAAAAAGGTAGAGAGAAGGAAAGAAAAAGTATGAGAGAATTGTAATAATTAGGTGGGCCAACCTTCTATTTATGGGAAAAGGTAGAAAGATACCAATTAAAAAAACACCTAAAAATAGAAAAATGTGCATATTAAAAAAAACGGAGGGAGTATCAATTTTATAATACATGCACAAAATCATGGATCGATAATTATTGTATATTGTAATATAATATTTTTAATTTATGCTAAATTATGTATCATACTCTGAACATAGAAAATAGAGAGGATGAAATGAATATGATCTAATACCCCTCATGCACTATGGGTGTGTTTGTTTTGGAGGAAAATACTTTTCATGGAAAATACTTTTCCAAGGAAAACTCAAAAGTAGATTAGTTTTCCGTTGTTTGTTTGTATAGAAAGTCATTTTCCTTCAACTCATTTTCCTTTGTTTGTTTGTACATAAAATGACTTTTCTCTAATCTCATTTTTCCTATGTCTCTATTACTCATCTTACTACTTGTATTATCTAATATTGTGAACACCATTGATTTGATACTTTTAAAAGAAACAATAAACTTTAAAGAACAATCATAATTTTTTAGAAATCAAGAATATTAAGAAACTTGAGACAAATGTAAAAATATTATCAATCACAAATATAATATCATTAAGCAATTTTTCATCTCCAACTTGGCAAATTAGTTCCACAATATGATATTTGTCATCAATTAAAATTAAATGTTTGATAATAGGATAAAGGATTTCACAAACTTTAAGGACAGTTACTCAAGCAACCCGGCATGTTTTTAAGCTCCCAAATGACAGTCTCTCAAGCCAGAGATAGAGATTTCACAAACTTATCGAGCCAAAGTTTGGGTAGAGGAAGACTCTTTGTCAAAAACGCTTTTCCAAGCATTTCACGCTCCACCAAATGATAAAATGCAGCCACCCGAACCGCTTCATGGACATCTTCCATCTTCATGATTTCGTCGTAAAGCTTTTCCATATTCAGTTGATTGTTAGAAAATTGTTTGAGGGCGCTAACCACTTCTTGAAGTTGAGTTGAAATATGTTCCATATTGGACTCTTTCTCATCATTTCGGGACCTCTTTCGATTTGGCCTTGAATCTGAAGAAGTACCACTCTCAGCTTTGGAAGGCATGTGTTGTATTCATTATTTTGATGACGACAAATAAAGTAGATTTGACTTAGGATTAGTTTTATTTATTTATTCGCAAAGTATTATTTATTTATTTTGTTAGCCCTAATATAACTTATGGAGAACTGGTTTTAAGATTTAACCAAAGTTAAGTTATTTAGGATAATAAGATATTCGTATATATTGCTTTTGTGTATATTTAATATATCTAATATTGTGGAATATTAATTTTCATATGTTAATGGAGTTTTACAGGTAAATGAAGAGATGAACAAATGGGCATAACTACCCTGCTACGAATCAGGGTTGTTGAAGCAGTTTCAGCCAGTTCCTAGAATCTAAGAAGCACAATCTAAGTCCAACAAATTATACGACTAACAACCAAGACATATTCAACAACGAGAATGAAGATCGTGGACTTGGTGGGCTGAGCATGACTGAAAAACGGCTTGAAAGTGGTTAGACGTGGATGAATTCAAGCTGTAACAGCCCGGATTCACCGACCAACTTAATTAGAACTAAACACAGCGGAAAGCTTAATCCGGACTATTACCATCACACTCATCGTCCTAAAACGACGAGTATGGAACTCTAAAAACCTGAACTTTTTAAAACTTTAACTATAAAACATTAACACTAAATGAAGTTATCTAAATGATATAAATAGTATTAATTAAATAATAAGTCCACAGAAAATTCGGCAAAGCTCCATTTGAAATACGGACCGCCTAAAATTTAACTTAGGACTCGCATCCAAATTATAAACATGTATAACATTTTAATATATTTCCAGCAACTATTCCCAGCTTCTACTTTACAAATTCCTATTTAAAAACTATTTACAACATAACTAAATATTATACTATTACAAAGTCGATCATCCTCGCCTCAATACATATAAAGATAATTGCAATAAGAATTCCTGCATCAAAGCTTCATAACTTCACTGCTTCCACCTGAAACTAATACGACACTGCCACCCACCCAAGTGACAGGCCACAGAAATGACAAAACAAACATTTGACTCTCATCAGCAACCCGCTGAGTACTAAACCCGTAAAATAAATAAAACATGGTTTGGTGGTTTTTGTTTAAAACACTCTTCACATATATTCACAACAATTCACATAAACTCTATATATACTTTAAATAACTTACTCAACAATCCCTACAACAATATACAACTCTTATTGAAACCGTAGTTCATAAGGAAAGGTAATAGCGATATAATATTTATTTGAAAACTCGGCTTATTTCCAAAACATTTAAGTTTCTTACAAGAAACATTCATTTTCATTTCTTATCTCGGTGTGAACGCGAGTGGAGAGGGGTACTACGTACCGGCTGTCTCCAAACTGTTGAGGGTCGTCACCCCACCTTTTATGTTCTGCCTGCAAGACTTAAACTGGACATGTCCTTCAACGTCAGGATTTCACCCCTCCTGATTGGGTAACAGCTAGGGACTACCCGCCCTAACCCGGGTGCATGTTCACAACCTCATTTCACCATTCTTATTTATATTATATATATTCAACGTAGTATGTGGCGACTCATTCACCTTATTTCACATATCACATCTCACATCTAACCTTGTAACACATTCTCATAAATATCACACTTTAATATTCGTAAATTAAGTGATATATAAAGTAATCGATTTGAAAATCATTTCATATAATTATAAAGATATTATTAGCATAACATCTCCAATCGAATTACTTCACCGACCTCAATATAGTCATTTACTAATCAGTCGTAAACTCAACCTCCATAATTTACCTTAATAACCTCAACTCCTTTCATTATAACATCCTTACTAGTGTATACCTCAGTAATAGAATAGAATAGATCGACACTCATTCTATATTAGAGTTACTCAGACAAGCTAGCCCCAAATATCTTCCTTTTATTAGGTTCTTTTGTGAATCTCCCAAATCAACAACAACTGAACATAACAACTAATTCTCCCATCACAACTAGGACATTTACGTAGCTTGATGAATCGATAAGAAGGTTCTGTTAATCTTAAAAACATGGACTTGATAAGATCGGGGATGATTCAGTTTAGTATATTAACTCTTAAAGTCTTAATCCATATAACCTTCATTAACTTTGTGACCTGTATATATTGTTATTATTAACAACCAACAACAACTAGGATTAATGTCCTTATATTCCCGATATATAGCCAATTCTATAAATTAATATTTCAATTTAAGACTCTAAGTTGGGAACCCTTACGTCAATATAAATTATTAATTCAATTATGAGATTCAATTCTAAGTGGTTCATGAAATGATTATTCTTAGCCAAGTTAGATTTTAATCCACACGTTTAACTCTTAAGGTTATTCCAAACTGATCTTAATACTAATGACATATATAAATTAATATTAAACTCTAAATGAGACTACTCAGTACTCTTGGTTACTATTCAATTGACACATAGGTCATCCTCGTTCTTAAACCAAAACCACAACAATGAGACTTATACAATATATTAATTTAACGAGAACTCTCAGAGCTTGTATTCAATTCATATTTATAATTTGCTACTAACTAATGGATATCTTTAGACTTGGACTTAAGTTTCTTAATTACACTAAACTAACTAATTCGGTTCTTTTAGGCCAAGACTAATTAACACAATTCTATAAGCTGATTCAAATTACTTTCCAAATTAATAATGACCTGATCCCTTACTCAATTTTCTTTATATTAGCATCATTCAACTCAATTTGATAAATTGATTTGAGTTTTCTTATTGACGTACTGACCAAGTCCCTATTTCAGTTCTTTAATTCCGAATGTATTCTATTTCAAACCAACCCATTAGATACTGATCAAAGTTTCAGAGGTATGCGGTACTGAACTATGGATTATACGTAATTATTACATATATATCTAGATTCCATACACAGACCACTTAATTTCAAAAGCTCCTCTTACAAATAAGATCCGAGAAATCTTCCTAGAATAATTCCATACTACCTAGAAAACAAACTAACCACCCATTTCTCAATACACTAATTTCTCACTTCAATAATTACTGAGCTCCCTTCTCGACAGCATTCTTAACAAAAAGTAAACTACCCCCTCTCTGGCTTCGAGTGTTAAACTCCAATTCAAATCTTAAATATTCAACCAGTAATAAAGTCCACACTCCAACCAGATTCCTCTGTCTCATAATTGAGAAATCAGCTAGTTTATATTCTAAACTATGATTAATTTACCCAAACCGATACAACTTAGTTTACAAAGAGTTCTGCAACCATTAATTGACAAGATGAGTGCCATAGCAACACAACAACAATGCGGGAACAACAAAAGCAACATCATTAGCCTCAATTAGTTCTATCTTACAAAGATGAAACACACTTGATAACTACTCAATTACAATATAACTCATATAAGACCACACACCAACTCGTTCAACAATTTATTTGTAAAAGAATTTAGGTTATAAAACTACAGATAGTGGTTTAGTAACTCAGTTAGGGTTTCAAAGTGAGCATAGGTGGCGGTGGTGTGGTGGTGGAGCAGCGGTGGTGGTCGTCAGTGGGTCGCGTGACCCTCCTCTCACGCATTCCTTCATTCCTCTCAATAAAACCCCCAATTTTAATCAAAATCTCTAAATAGATGAGGGTTTTGGTGTTTTGGATCTTACCCCATCTTACTCCTCCTCTAATCGCCGGAAAATTGGCCGCAAATGGTCTGAGATCTTGCGCCACTGCTCCCTGCTCTGTCGCACGCTCCTTCTCCCTCTTTCTTCCTCCTCCGCCCCTTGCCGGATTTTGCTGTCGGCCTCTTCTCCTTCGTTCCTCTCTCTCTCTCTCTCTCTCTCTCGCCTCTTCCTCTGCTCCTCTCTTCTCACCTCTCTGTTCTTTCTTTTCCTTCCTATTACGTTTCTACCCCCCCTTCCCTTCCCTTTTGATTTCCTTTTTTTTAATTTAAGTAATGAGTCATTCTCCCTATATCTCCCTCTCTCACACATAACCCCTTCCCTTCTCCTTATGTGCCACGCCATTCCCACACTCATTTCCTTTTTTTTTTATTTAAATCTAACTTATCAAATAAATCACCACCCTCAGATATATTTAAAATGTAATTAATTTGTCTATTGGAAATATAAATCTCATTAAAACTAATAACTCAAACCCATTTCTTATATTAATATAAAGCTCTAAATTATTAAAAGTAATTCCATAAATATAATTTAAAATAATTACGTCAATAAATATAGCACAGCTTCCTACTATAATAATAAAATCAAATATAAGTTTTCATTTAAAACACAAGGGTTTCAGAAATTAATTAAGCTAATATTATAATTAATAATTAATAAAGGTGCTCCTAAAACAGAGCTATTACACAAACGTCCATTACTAACCGTTGAAGAAGAACATTGAAGAAGAAATCTGCTATTTAAACATTGAAGAACAACGAATTTACTTCTTAAGACTTTCCAGATTAATCTTCTAATTTCTTTTAGAAAGTTTAAACTCGGTTTTCTCTCTTCAACTACTCATTACTGTAATTCATATTTAGAGTTTGGGGTGAGTGAAATTTTGTGAGAAAATTTCTATTCTTAAGAGTGAAAGAGAAGAAAGAGAAAGTGAAGACTTCGAAAGAAGTCAAGTGAGAAAGTCACGTGTTCAGGGAGAACAAGGTGACTGGGAACCAGTTCCTAGAGGAACAGAGTGAGATACTGTTTATAATAGGGTCTAATTGCAATTATAAATAAAATGACAAGATTTTTTCCTAGAGAATATTGGAAGAAGATCTTGTTTAAAATTATTTCGTGTGTTCTTAGTTAAAGTTTCTCTTTATTTCTTTCTAAGTGTTTAATTCCGCAAAAAAAAACTTATAATTACCTTTACTACAATTCACCCCCCCTTGTAGTAAACTTGTCGTTCTATAGGACCAACAGCATGCTCTCAATGGTCATACTTGGTTGTCCACTCTCAAGGGAAGCACTAACATCAATGTCACTAAATGTTTTGGAAAAATTCCCTCTTGCCAAATCTTTTCCGGCTACTATTGAAATCTCATCTTACAAATCAATCTTCCGATTAAGAAACTTCTCATGTGTTGGATTTTGCTGCCAAGATTAAGAAATGAAAAGGGTCAAATAGCAGCATAACATACTACATGGGTATGCACAGTAGCTAAAAGCATTATAAACTCCATATTTCAAATTGAAAGTAAAATATAAAAGGTCACTTGATATGTACAGAATAAGCTAAAAACATTGTTGACTGATCTCCTATTAGCCTAAGAAACTGAAGAGCATAAATAACACCAAATCATTAAAAATAAAATCCCTTTCACTGCAACTCATACAAATTTAAGAAAAAATTTAACTTCATGAGCCTTGTAAAGTCAAAGCTGCAAGAGTTATATGGATTAAGAAGACTCAATTGGATAGTTATACATATACTTTCTTATCATGTTCTTCAATCCTTCTTCTTTTATGTTATTGTTGAATCTGTCCAAGAAGCAGTCCGTGTAATGACGGTCATTTTCGCAGAAGAGAATCAAATCATAATCTAATCCAAATCATAACCAGTAGCTAATAGCTTCATCATAAATGTAGAAATTTAAGCTATCTTAATGTATAAATAAATCTTAATAAATAAGATTTTACCCCACCCCCTTGATTATTGAATGAGAACTTATCTAGATGATTGTAGTACTCTGTTTGAGATTCATATTGGGCCTTTGGCCGAAACTATCTAATCTAGCTGCTGAGGTTATGTCAAAGTGAAAAGAGCAAAAAGTTGCAAACAGTACACAAGAGAAGTCTAAAGCAAACCAAACCACTTTGCAAAATATAAAGAAAGCCTATATGTTTTGTGCTAAAACCCAGGAAAAACCCATCTGAATAGACCACAACAAGCAATTCTGAAAATGTGGATTGCAATTGGGTGTGAAGAATGGCAATGTTTCTATTTCTTATTTATATGGGACAAGGAAAATCTCAAAGAGATGGGGTAAAGACTAAGAAGAGGAAATATGTAAAAGAAGGCACAGAGCTTAAAATCATAATCTAACAGTGAATGGGTTTCGCACTGAAGAATGAAGTCAGCAAAATGAAAATATATTTGATGATAGTCAGCAAAAAGAAGACTCTTTCTCTATAACAGAATGCAGCAGCATACAGTAAGCTTATTTGGTCCAGTTAAGACCTTTCTCAATAGCAGCATACAATAGTATCCAGCAATAGCAGCAGCATCACGAGCAGCAGTAGCACACCACATAATCATTCAACAGAATAGAACTAAAGTTGCAACAATCATTCAAGTAACAAAAGTAGCAAAAAGAAAAGAAAATTACCTTAATATAGGTATCATAAGCTGTGGGAGATGCTGTTATCATCTTCAAGTTGTCGTTCCACGGCTTCCACCCAAACCCAGAATTGTTTCGGACAATTGATATAGTTGCCCAAGCATTTCTCACTGTCTTCATATGGTTCTCCACGTGGTCTGCAGTACAATTGGCTTGAAATTTCTCAGAGATGGCCTTATCGGCTGCCACAAATGAGCTAGTATGAAAATTGTTATTAGGCCTGTTTCCCTTTCTAACTTCTTCAACCAAAAATCCAAGCAACTCCTTTGACATTTCCTTTGACCAGCGAAAGTTAATCTTCTTTTCTTCTTTGGCTTTCTATAGTAGTCACAAACAACATATAATACTCCCAAAAATGATGTATAATATGTAAAGAGCATAACAATAGAAAAATCAGCAACATCCCTGTTGAAATTAGGTATTATAGTTTCTTAGAATCAACCAAACAAACATGTTTGTAGGCTAAAAGATACATTAAACACTAGTACAAGTTCATAGAATAAACAATAGAAGTTTAGTAAACTAATTCATATGCTAAGACCATCATGTTCGGGGCTTCTTATATGCTGTCCACATTGCCAATGCTATGGCATTCCGCTTCCTCGCGCACTCTTTGTTCTCTTCACGCTCTTCTCTTCGAATACGGACTTCTCCGATGCCTTGTGATGTCATCTCAACTTGCACCTCTCTTTTAATTGGATCATTCGGATCCACCCCTCTCAGATAATTATGCAAGACACAACATGCTAGAACAACATCTACTTGTGTAGCATAAGGCCAAAATGGCTCGGCATCCAATACTCTAAATCGGTTCTTAAGTACACCAAATGCCCTCTCCACGGTTATTCTTAGTGAAGAGTGACGAAGATTAAACAATTCACGTTCATTTTCTGGTGGTTAGTATATTCTTTTAAGTGGTACCGAACACCCCTATATGGAGGCATAAATCCTTTACGATCACCGTATCCCGCATCAGCAAGATAGTACTTCCTTACATGATAATGACATTTGTGATTGTTACTAACTAATTATTAACCTATGCATAAAACTCAAAAGAACTGAAAGACCTTAAAATACCTTCAGGAACTTTAAATCCCCTTCTCCTAAGACCCTTGAATCATGAGCGGACCCCTCCCAACCAGCCAACACATATGTAAATTTAAGATCAAAATCAACCACACCTAATACATTATGAGTTGTCTCTCCCTTTCTGCCACGGAATCTACCTTGCATCTCAATAGGTAAAGATGCACGTACATGTGTGCCATCTATAGCTCCTATGAAATCCTCAAACAACGGAAAGAATCTAGGGTTGTTTTCAATTTCGGAAGGAAGTGATAATTCTTGTGGTTTCACAAATTCCAAATACAAACTAAGAATAGCTCCAAGCACAACATGAAAGTAACGATGGATGCCCCCCCTGCCACTCTAAATCTTACATTATGCCCCAATATGTATAAAAATATCAGTACTTGTTCCTTAACACCTATTCGAATATTTTCTTTCAAGAGTCCTCTCTCCACTAAAATATTGCACAAATTAAAAAAACTTGAGGCCTCATACGAATATGACCCAAACTATCTCTATTTATATAGGGTTGCCTAATTATTCTTGGCCTTATAATTCTATGTCTATGGTCATCTAGAAAAGCAAGCACATAACCTATAACAGCAGCCACAACGCCAATAATAATCATGCCTTTAGTTTCAACAGACATCTACAATTCCAAAAAAAAGGTCAAACACACTTGCATATATAGTAGAGCTTTTCTCATCACATAGGCACAGACTCATAAAATCATACCTGAGAGGATTTTCGAGCAGACAATCCATGCTCTGGTTTCGGATCCATAGCTGAAAACATCCATCAAAATAAACTCATAAGCATAATTGTCTCAAAATTGTGTAAACACATAAGCATTCAATACATTATGCTAATATTACTGCATGAACATAGTTATGCATCACAAACAGATAACATGGCCAAAAGAATATCATCATTCACCACCTCTGAAAATAAATACAAATTATTCAACATGAAACACTATACCCCTACTTACTCCTGGTACAAACCAAACTCAAACCAAACTCAAACAAAGAACAAACAAACAACAACGAAGACACATATCTGCATTGAAAAAATTAAGCTCAAACTCATGCTATTAATAGTAAAAAGCTTAAAAACTATATAGAAAGCTTGAAAATCTAAATAAAAATCTATTAAACAAAATCAGGATAAGAATGAAGCTAAACAAAATCCCTAAATATCTGAATTTCTTAAATAAAAATCGATTAAACACATATCTGAATTGATTTAGTTAATGTGATGCTAAACAAAATCCCTAAATTAAGAATGAAGCTAAAATTTAAGAGAGTTTTTAGGGAAATACCTAAATTGATTTGCAAAATGGAAAATCAGATAAGATAATAGAAAATTCGAGCTTCGATTGTCGATTATAAGAGCAATAAAATAACAAGTAATGATTGATTTTCGATTTGAAGAAGGTTGGGTTGATTGCGAAGCTAGTAATGAAGAAATCCATGTGTTAGGGTTTGTGAAAATGGGGATAAATTCGTTAATGGAGCAGAGAGAAGGAGTGAGGTTATGAAATGAGAGAAATTACTTGAGCAGATGAGAGCAGCGAATACAACCGCTGATGAGATGAGAGCAGCGAAGAAGACGACAACTGAGGAAAAGTACGCGTTCCTTCTTTTTTGGAGGAAAAGGCTTTCTTTCTCTTGGAAAACTCATAGTCAGTCCAACTTTTCCTTTTTTTGGGCTGGCCAAAACAAACAGAGGAAAACTAGAAAAATCGTTTTCCTTTGGACGTTTTCCTCCAAAACAAACACACCCTATGTGTAATGTCTTTTTTCCATATTTGCAATCAACACAACATAACACTGTACCCTTCACCTTCTCCTTTGCTGTGTTCTATATCCTCTATTCCTCTTCTCACGCAGCACTCATCATCTTTATCTATACTCTTACCTTTTGTTTTGATCTCCTTTTGCTTTTTCCACTTGTTATTTCTCCTTAAAATTTCTTTGTTACCCCAACCCTCGTAATCATAAGAAACCCATGTCGATTTTAACCCGAATTTTTCCATAAGGGTCAGCTAGGGCATAACCCTTAATAGAAATACGACAAAAAATTAGATGAAATTTTGGTTATTTCTCTCTAGTCGAAATTAGGTTGTTTTGGATTAAAACACATCAATTCAAATCTTTCAATTTTTCTTTTTGTGTGTTGTATGAACTTCGAGGTTTTTATCGAATTATATTGAATTCAATGATGTCATTGTATATAGAAGGAGTATTCAAATCTAATCTATGTCGATTAACTTTAGGCTTGATTTTGATTTTCTTTATTCAGTTTTCGGATAATAATCGGTTTGGGTTAATTTCATTCAAGTTATTTTGGATATTGAATCAAATTTAGATCGAGTTAGTTTTGCGTCGGCTTGGTTTATTTCAGGGGTTGAGTTAAAATAAGGTCAGCGACTTTGGGTTTGGTTTTGAGCTTTGGATATTGAGTTTTACATCTCGGATGATAGGTAATATTTATTATTTCTTTATTCGCGTTACAGAAAACTATGTCATGCAAGCAAAGCTGAAGAAAAATCCAAACCCGCCGCTGAACTAGATCTTTCCAAATAACATCCCAATTAAATATTGGGGTTTCCACTAATTCTTTTCTCACTATTTTCATAGCCTGTTTGATAGAGAATCCCCTTTAGAATAGCCACGCCAATAAAGGAGGTCCTTCATCTCCGGATCTTCAATTAACTCATGGGAGACTATCTTCTTGAGAGTGTCCTCATCGATCACACCCGCAAACAAATATTATCTTCATCCAACACTTGATTCTCACAATTCCTCTACAGTCAATTATTCTAATTCATTAGGAACAGACGATAGCAAAAGCAAAGTGCATCCTACTCCCACCGTCAACATTACAGTTTCATAACCGTTTCGAACTGAGAAACACCACGTATATACTCAACTCCCGTGGTCAAAATAGACTTCAAAATTTAAGAGCCTATGGAAGAAGACATATCTTGAGGATCAGGAAGATATTGAGTAAGGCAGATGAGACGAATCATGGAGTCAGAATCGGAGACAGACCGGAGGAAAGTTATTGTAAAGGATCTAGGATTTCATAAGCGGACCAGCACCAACTTCAATTTTTTGGAAAATCCAAATTGTGGAATTCATAGAATAAGATAAATTTGTATGCAATATGTCAACTTGTTTTCTCTTACCCTTCTGTCTCTGCTCCTAAAATATAGTAAATATGATTTGTTGCTGAAAATCCGAGATTGCGAAATATTGAGTCTAAAATCAAGATCGGAGCGCCAGCATCTGATCTTCCAGTGAGAGAGGGGCGATGGAGTGGAGCGTTTTTGGATTTTTTTTATTTTTCTACAATAATTGGATAACATGTTTAGGTTGCCTGTCACTAATATGTACTAGTCATATATGCATGCGATACGTGCGAAATCATGTAAAAATTATGCATGAATATATAACAGTAAGTTTATTTAGGATGTTTTGTATTTCTTTTTTCAAAATTTAAAAATTTACAAATGTGAAAACAGATAGTTATGGAGAGGGTTGTTCTATTTAATTAGGAATTTAAAAAAAATATTGATTTTTGGTGTCCCCTACTATTCACTTGTAGAATAGAGATAGAGAATAAAACGTATTTGAATAATAGATGTTGTTTGGGTGGAAGTTATTTCCTTTGGAAATAGAAATTCTTAGGAAGTAAAGTATGGGTCTTGGGTTTGGTGGAAGCGAAATGAGAGAAGAGAAACATAGGAAATACAAATTCCAAGTGAAACATAATTTCCTATGGAACATGGGAACTCACTCACCAAGCCCCCCTTGGTGAGTAATTTCCTAGGAAATACAATTTCCTAGGGTGTCAACCAAACAATTTTGCCTAATTCCTAAGAAATTAACAAGTAAAAAAATTCTCATGAAATGTAAATTCCCATGGGAAATAACTTCTCATGTGCACCAAACGAGGCCTGAGAGTCTAAATAATACATAATCAAATACCCTAATACACCCCCTCAATCTTTACGATATTGTTTTACTTTTTGAGTTTCGATGAGAATTTAAGATATATAAGAGTGTAAAAT
The DNA here is from genome assembly GCA_947645195.1 of Patellifolia procumbens. Classification (NCBI taxonomy): domain Eukaryota; kingdom Viridiplantae; phylum Streptophyta; class Magnoliopsida; order Caryophyllales; family Amaranthaceae; genus Patellifolia; species Patellifolia procumbens. The sequence continues at coordinate 342,091 of CANSGD010001128.1, forward strand.
TAAGACTATTTTACTTGATTGGTTGATTAATTTGTTATATACTTGAATGTAGGAATCATGAGTGCTACTACTAGATCAAAAAATCAAAGGGAAAGCAATTCGATCTTCGACATTTTTTTTATAATTAATTAACGTATCCCCCATGACAAAACCTTGGCTCCGCCACTGGTCTCGAGTGCTTCGGTCGAAATATTTTCATGGGACGTTGTGATGTCGACATGTTTGTCCCTACCTCGTCCATGTGAAATGTGTTGAAAGGGTTACAGACATGCTAATTCCTACGTGAAGGGGTTTCGATGACGATAGGCAATGGAAAGCAAACTATTGGGATCCCTCATGGGTAATCCAAGGTCCCTTCTGACGAATTGCAATCCAGACCATGTACGAGTATTGAGAATAATTGGCTAACCGATTTATGTTGTCTATCACTATTATGTATATAGAAAATAAAACGTCTCTAGATAATACATATTAAGAGTCTAAATAATAAATAATCAAATACCCTAATACATCCCCTCAATCTTTATAAGGTGTAATCACGGATAGATTGGAGCGATGTTTACAAAACAACTCAGAAAAAAGATCCTTAGTAAATATATCTGCAACATTTAGATATTTAAATGCAATAGTAAACCCTAATTTACTAACTAAGTTAGAACAATAAACTAGGTAAAGTTGGGGGGTAGATAGTGATGGAGATCAAAGGAGGAAGATATAAAGAAGAGATGAGCTGACGTTGATGAAGAGGATGAAGAAGACGATGGCTGGTCAAAAGGGGGATCAAAGAAAAATAAGGTGAAAATAAGAAAAGAAGGGTGAAGGAGAAGGAAAACAGGAAAGGAAGGGAGGTGAAGGTACAAAAGGACTCTGAACCCTGACCTAACTCCAGTTACTAGGGTTGCGACCATACATGTCGCTATCCTCATCACTGGTGGTCGGAGATTGGCCACCACCCATGAATGGTGAAGAAGGAGGAGAGTCCCAAGAGGAATCGTCCTCTGAAGAAGGAGAAAGAGAAAGGATGGAACGAGGAGAAAGAGGTGGAAGGTTCTCACCATCAGAGCCTGTTTTGTCAGACTCTGAACCAAGAGAAGTAGCTTCTTCTCTCTCAAGCTCATCCAAGATAGCATCAATCCTCCTCTACTCTTCCTCTTGGAGCATTCTTCGTTCCTCTTCAGCCCTTGCAGCTTTAGCAAGGTCCACTACTGGTGGCGGTGCTAGTGGCGGAGCAGATGAAGAAGAAGCAGGAGAAGGAGAAATCTGAGGAGATGGAGGGTTAGAAGGTGCTCCACCACTTTATTGGCTTGATTCATGATATCACGTATTTATATAGAGTTTTCTCCCTTATTTACAAGCTAATTTGTGCGTCATTGGAGCTCTTGGGAGCTATTTTGTGCTAACTTTCATTTATAGTTGTGGTTTCGTGTTTTAGTGTTGAATTGCAAGTCTTATGGAGTTTTCTCCTTATTCCCGAGCCATTTGGAAGCAACCACGGCTTTACGAGATGTTACGAGGCACGTAGGATGGCTCACGAGCTTTATGGGTAGTTTAGGAGGTCCCAAGACCCCTAAACGTGAAGATTAGAGAGCCAAAGAGTCAAAAAGGAGGTTTCCGTGCACTGATCGGGCAGAAATGGCCCGATCGGGCGAAGAAATATTGATCGGGTGTAGATGTTGCGGACCCGATCGGGCGAGGGGTTGCCCGATCCGATCGGGCGAGGAAGCATGTCCCCAGACCCGATCGGGTGCCCACCGCCCGACCCGATCGGGTCCTCTGCATTATGGTTGCTGCTGCTGCCTATGCCACACAAGACGCCAAAATGTTAAAGCTGCTGGGCACCCGATCCACGACCCGATCGGGTGGGTGATCGGGTGGGGGCCCAGTTGCTCTATTGATCATGCGCTGCTGCTGCGAAGGCCCAGGAGCCAAGTGGGTGAAGTTGTGTCTCGGCCCGATCGGGTGGAGGCCACGGGCCCGATCGGGTCTGGCACCTTTACTCGCGAATTTCGACTTTCGTTTCCAAATTTTAATTAGACTTGAGGGGGTATTATAAATACCTTTTTCCTCATTATTTAGGAACATCTTTTATTATCTTTCATTAGCTTTAGACTAGTTTTATTCTTCATTGTTCTTAGTTTAATTCAAACACTTTAGATTAATTTAGAGGTGATCAAACCTATTTCGATTTCAAAAAAAGTTCCTGCTTTCCGTCAATTGGTATTCTTTCTTACCCTAATCTCTTTTGTTATTCTTGATTGCTTAGTTTATTTATTTAATCGTTCATGATGCAATTGTTAGGGTTTCACATTAGTTTTGTCTTTGTTAATTCGATTATGAGTGAGTAGTTCTCTTTCTAGGGTGTTAGATAGGAAAGCCATGTTTATACCATGATTGTGATTTAGACTCCTATTGATTTCTAGGGCTTGATTAGGGTGATTGTGATGTGGTTTGTTCTTTATTGAGTAATCAACGTTATTGCGCAGTTTCTTTGGTTGCTTGTGGTTAATAGTTGTTTGCACAGATCCGTCTTACGACTAGAGGCCTAGGACACATCAGTAGTTCTGATTACGTTAGTGACCATGCGGCGTATGTTGAACTATGAGCGTTGAGTCTTAACCATAGCTCAACATAGGCTCTAATCCCCCGACTCTTGACTAAGGTTTTGATAGTTGTTAACCTTGTTTGATTGGTATAAGCATGGTGGACCGACCTAGTACCCTAGACTTTTATTCCATAGTTTAATCCTCGTTTTTTCCCGTCTTTCTTAGCTGAATCATTAGTTTAATTAATTCTTCTCTGATTTACTCTGGAGTAGCTGAATTGGTTGAATATTGATTTAGAAACTCTGTCTCCCTGTGGATTCGACCCTGCTTCCACTGACTACCTTAGTTAGAGGACCGTAGGTTTATTTTTGATTATGTGACACGACTAAAACCTATCAATTCACCAACAAATTTCTGTCTCTTTGATGGAGGTTCTGACATCATTGGGGTTTTCTTAGAGAGAAAACTTGTGAAAGGAGGATTTTTTAGAAGAAAATCGAAGATTGGAGGAATAGGAGTGAATGATGAATATTACCCTTACTTACCCTTTCTTAAATAGAGAGAAAGAGTTAACCTTTCAACTCCTACCTTCATAGATCAGAGACTCTTCATTTATTACACTGAATATGATTTGACAATAGAGAGGGTATATTAAAACACGTCATTTATCCCTAACACACCTCTTCGTTTTCTTAGTGTAATAATTGCAGGGCTGAAATCATTTATTTTTATTGGAAGTTGAAAATAAAAGCCAATAGGATTTTTTTGCCTTAATTTGTATTAAGAATCCTTTCAGTTGGCAATTAATGATAAAGATACCATATTTTACCGCTTAATTATGGTAAACCACATTTTCTTTTATTGGGTAAATAAAATAACGGGTTAAAAAACGCGTCATTAATAATTTCTTTTAATGGTCTTAAATTACCCCAATTTATATACATTATGGGTAAATTAAATTTCTGTTATTCTTCTTTGAACTTTTCTATCAACCAGAAACCATTTGAGCTTCTTCTCTTACTTCGTTCTAATTAAAGTTCTTAAACTTCAATTCATGGATTCTCAACAGCAATTACCACCTGTTCCTCCATTAGGGAGGTATTGTGGATGTTTCAAATCCCTAGAAGCAAAGAAGCTCTGTGAGATTACCAAAGACTTTGATCCTGAATATCATCGTAAGGTGATGTGGCTTTTTGAGAAATCCGAACACCTGGATGTACCTGGTAATTAGTCTATCTTGGTACTCCTCTTAGTTTTCATAAGAAGAATAAAAAGGCTAGGGATAGAGTATGCCCTAGATTACAACAATGTATCATGGGTACTCATTTAAGACCCTTAGGGGGCGTTTGGTTCTCACAAGGGAAAGGGAATGGAAACAAGAAAGGGTTAGAGGGGGAAAGGAAAACAAAACCTTTAGATTAAAAGAGTTGTTTGGTTAGTTTTTGTTTTCCTTCCACCTTTCTTCTTCACCACCATTGCACCACCCATCTCCACCCTCTCCCTGGTTTTTAGGCGGCAGCCCCTCTCCCCACCACTCTCTTTCCGTCATAAATTCAGTTTCGCCGCCCTCTCCCCTCTCTTCACCGCTCTATTTCTGTCAGAACTCCAGATCCGCCGCCCCCCTCGCTCTCTTTCTGTCAGAACTCCAGATTTGCCACCCCTTAACCTTCTCCGTGCGTCACTCTTTTCATCCTAATCTCCAGATCCACCACCCCTAAACCTTCTCGCCGCTGCTCTCCATCTTCTCCCTTATTTTTCGGTGAGTTGCGGTGGAGTTTGGGGTGGGTTCGAATAATCTGGGGTGGTTTCCGGTGCGGTATGGTGGTTTACGTGGCTATGGTGGGATCATAGGTGGTTTACAAGGGTTGTGTGGGCAGCACCGGGGGTGGCAGCGCCACGAGGTGGAGGGTGGTGAGTGGTGGCAGCGCCTTGGCGGTGGTTCTGATGGTGGAAGTAGAGTGAATTGGGTGGTTGTGGAGCGGGTGGGTGATCTGATGGTGGTTGTGGCCATTGTCAAGGTTGGTCAATGGTGATTGTGGTGTAGAGGGATATGGGGTAATCCCCAAACCTTGGGGGAGGGTGGGAAATCAAGTAAGGGAAAGTGAAACTGAAATATGGGTAAAGGGAATGTAAAAAATCAACAAACAAACATCATGTAAAGGTAACAAGGGTTTTCATTCCCTATCCCTTTTCTGAAGCCCCCTATCCAAACGCCCCCTTAGTGTTTAATGATGAACCATTTAGGTTAGAATGGCCCACAACAAGTAAACCTATCAAAGGTTGGGTCCAAGGAATAAATGTCAGAGCCTGATTTGATAAATTGGCTCCTTACCACTTAAAATGGCAAGAATGAGGATTTATAGCTTTCTGAAATTAGCTACATACAGTATCATTCCTTTTGATGGTTCTGTAACCTCTGTTTTTCTTTCATCATGGGATCCAGTACTCAACTGTTTTGTACTGAGAAAAGGAGTTATGGCCATTACCTTAGCAGACATAGCTTTTATGACTGGTTTATCTCCTTATGGAGCTGAGAAAGATGAACTGCCCATTTTCTATGTTTTACCGAAAGCCAAGGATTTATATTGCCAAGCTCATAGTCTATTTCAGGAACTGATGAAGGGTGGATCAGGTAAAGCCACTTTGAAGTGTGGCTTTCACTTCATGGTTGACTATTTTGAGAATATAGGCGATTATATTGAGGGGGAGGAGGTACTTTTTATAACCTTTGCCCTTGCTAGACTTCTGATGCCTAAGGCTGGTGATGTAACTGCTTTCTTCTCTAGCTGCCAATATTGCTGCTCAGCATACCACAATAGCATTGGGGCATATTGTGTTGGGTCAGCTTTATAGGAGCCTGTTCAGATGTAAAGAAGCCAGTTTGTCCTTAAAGCCTGATGGTACAATAACTTCAGAGTCTGTGTTTAGATCCAACATGGCTGAAACCGCTTGTTGTTGATCAAGCTCCTGTCCTTTCTCAGCTTGAGGTATAGCGCATCTGTCATGTTCTGACCCCATATCTTCAACATGGGGGCATCCTTTTATTTCTCCCTCTTTCTCAACTGACTCTCCTAATTCCATAACATGGGGGGCAGACCCTTCGTCACCAGGAGTATCTTTATTGTGACCTTGTCCTATCTCTCCCAAAGAACTGGGGCCCGGGGCACATCTACTTGCCTTGGTTCCAGAAATTCCGTTTTGGAAATGACCTGAGGATTAGAAGGAGAACCAAGAGGAGAATCAATCTCTACTCTGGGTATCTTGTGCTTCCTCTTAGGGCCCTGGGCCACTGACTTTCTTCTTTTGTATCCAGTAGCAACAACTCCCTCTTTAAAGCTAACTGGTGCTGGATCAGGGTTTTGTGAGCCTTTAGAACCTGATATAGAACTAAGTCAGTACAACTGATAACCATATCACAATGCAATGCCTAGACAATAAACTCTTACCTTTCTTGGACATGTCAGTAAGAGTCATCTGATCTTCATCAGCGTCTGAATCTTCACCAGCAGGTTGTGAAGATGTAACTGGAACTTGGATGTCAACTGGAGTCTCTACCCCTGGCTTAACCACAGAAGATGTAGCCACTGGAGGCATCTCCATACACAATGGAGGTTTGGACTCAAACATCTGATCCAACTTCCTCCTAATAGAGCCTCCATCAGCCAACTCCAAAGACATCTCCTCCCATTGGGATCTCTTCCTTCTCTCACCCCTTGTGTGAGGGTCTATTTCAGGGATGTAGACCATGCAACTCTGCTCAAAGTCTTGAACTGGAGCTCCACCAGTCCCAGAGTCTTCATCTTCTTCATCAATGACCAAAGGGCAGTCCTTTGACACCCCTGGTTGTGAAAGAAGAAAAGTTGGACTTATAGAGTTGCGACCAACCATTCTCTTCTTCCTTGAGCCTCCCACTATGGTCGCCAAAAACTTGTTGGTGCAAAAATAGTTTGGAAACAAGTAACGATGCCTCGTTGCAAGTTGGTCCAGAACACCAGGGAGGTGATTCACACTCCTAAGGGTCATTGGTCCTTAGCAATAAGGGATATCCTTAAAACTAAAGGCTCCTTGCTAACTTAAGTAAGCACAAACTATTAATGGCTAAGAAATAGCTTGCAATACAAAACTTAAAGGAAATTATAGAGACATAAGTAGCAAATAGTTATAAGAACAACTTGAAAGAAACTATTTCATTGATGATGATATGATTTCGAGTCTTACACAAACTTTTATGCAAAAGAAGGTAACAAACAATCTTAATTGAGGAAGAAAGTGAGGAATACTGTCATCCTTTTTGCACTCAATGAGACAAAGTAACGATGAGAGGCTTTAGAACATAGGGTGTTCTTGCCAAGTAACTATCTAAAACTATGCTAAAGATACCTAAGATCTAAGGATAAATTTTGATGTTTGTTTGGTTGATGATTGATGTCCTTTTCTTCTGGCGGAATCCTCTATTTTTAGCCAGCTAGAGAAGCGATTTATCCTTGAATTCGAATTGCTATTCATCTAATTTCCAACTGCTGGGAAAGTTTTAATTTGGCGCCTTTAATTGCACGCTCCTTGAAGCTTCTAGAGTCTTCGTTCTTCTGAGACTATGGCTGGCCTTTGGGCTTCACGTTAGTAAATGCTTTGATCCTCCATGACAGGGTCAAAGTAACTTGGACTTCGGCTGAAAAGAGTTGGGCTTTCGTAACTCATGAGTCCCAAAGCCCAAAAAATAAAAGTGGTAGTAACACCCTCCCAAGTATTGACGTTATTCGAAAAGAGATCTTTGTTATGACAGAAGAGACAATAAAGATTAATAAGAACGTGAAAGCAATAAACACACACAGAGTTTAACGGGGTTTACTAGCAATGTGCTAGCTACGTCCACCACACCAGAGGGAGAGTAGTTCTATTTAGGAGAGAAAGTTCTATTTAGGAGAGAATACAGAATACATATTAGTGTTAGGCAACACTAAGATTAATTAAATAGTGAATATGGCTATAGGTTTAACCTAAATGTTTCTATAAGCACCTTTAGAATTAACCTAAACAAAATGGGCCTAAAACCCAAAACATAACATAAACCTTATAATACCCAAGAAGCTACTATATTTAACAATCTTCCATTGAGAAATGAATTGATAATGATGGAGGAGGAGGATGGTGGCAGCTACTATTTTTCTTTTGTTTTATTGATTTCTTTACTTCGGACTTACTATTGTGGCTATGAATATTTTATTGTTCAAAATCATATTTGTCTATAAGAAACTTTAAAACTTATATTACTAAGTCTTAGATATTGTACTTAGTTAATATACTACGTCCCCTTAGCTTTTTATCACTAGAACACTTGGATTGGCAAGTTTTATCAAGTACTCAACTAAGGAAAGGTCTCTATTCACTTAACTAGAATGCTTTCCGTTTGTGGATATGTGAATGTTCCGTATTGTCTGTTGAAGTCTAAGGGTCGTGTTATAAACAAATTATTATTGAAATGCACATTTCCATTGACATAGAAAATGGAAATTTTCAATCAGTCTTGTACGTTGTATGTACCTTCAGGAAACTGTCAAAATGAATAGAGTGGGAACTAGGATGGGAGCATGGATTGTTCCTTCCTTCACTTTGTTATGGAACAATCATGTACCATCGAACTCATTGAAATCCTTACCGTAAAAGGGCAATTTGTGATAATGCAATCTGGCTAATAATTTCACAGTTTATTAAAGTTGTTTTCTTTTGAATTGTTGGATATTATTGTTTCAAAGTTGTTAAGATTTCTTTGAATTAGTGGGTAGTTAGAATTAGTCAAACTAGTGTTAGTGTTCTTTTATAATGTGCGTGCATATTTAGTGGGTTAGCTAGTTGTTAGTGGGTCAAATAAAATTGCATTAATATAGGAATTAGTGGTTATGCTTCCACTTTTCTAGGTTTAATTGTTAAGCTTATGTCTCTATATAAAGAGCTAGTAATGTACGTCAGTTAGTGTAATGTGAGCAAGTTATTCAATATAAGCTTTGCTTTGTCTTACATACAATCATTTCTTCCGCTGTCATTCTCTTTTTATTCTCATAATTTTAACTTTAACATGGTATCCTAGCTAATCCGAGTTCGATCCTAAACCTTTAAAGTCCAGTCGTGAGTCGTGAGTTTTGAGTGTTAAACACAGTGAGTGTAACTATGGCAAATAATGGAGTCAATTCGTCCTTTCAACCTTTAATTCCAATCTTTAAGGGTGAGAAGTATCATCTATGATGTATCAAGATGCAAACTATGTTTCAATCTCAAGAGTTATGGGATATTGTTGAGAACGGGTACAAAGAACCGGTCGAAGCACCGGCAGAACCCGATCAAAGTCTGCGTGAAAGTCGAAAACGGAATGCAAAAGCGTTATTTATTATCCAATCTTCAGTAGATGATGAAATATTTCCTCGAATTTCATCCAGTAAGACAGCAAAAGAGGCATGGGAGGTGCTCAAACAAGAGTACTTGGGTGATCAAAGGGTATTGAAGGTGAAGTTGCAAACTCTTCGTCGTAGTTTTGGAGAGTTAGTTATGGGTGATAGAGAATCTGTTCAAAGTTATTTATCTAAAGTAACTGCAATTGTAAGTCAAATGAGGTCTTATGGTGAGAATATTAGTAGTGAAGAAGTTGTGAGTAAAGGTTTAAGAAGTTTGAATAAAGATTGGAAACATGTTGTTCCTTCAATTGTGGAGTCAAAAGATTTGTCTAGTTATTCTTTTGATGAGTTAATGGGCTCTTTGTTAGCTCATGAGTCTTGGGTAAGTAAAAGTGAGGATGTAGGAGAAGAAAAGGCATTTCAAGTTGAAGGGCAAATATCGGATGATCAGTATTATGATGGAAGTCGTGGTCGAGGTAGTAATAGTCGTGGTCGTGGTTACGGTTATGGTCGAGGTGGTGGTGGTCGCGGTCGTGGTCTTGAAGAAGGTGGAGGTCGTGGTGTCAGTAGTGTTCAGTGCTACTATTGCTAAAGATTTGGTCACAAAGAAGACCGTTGTTGGGACAAACAAAGGGATATGAAAGAAAAAGAGCAAGCCAATCTTGCTCAAAAGGTTGAAGAAGAAGAGGAGCGGCTCTTCTAAAATCATGTGTCGTGAATGTAGTGGTCGAGGTCGTGTTCGAAGTCGCGTTCGTGTTCGTAGTTGAGGTCGTGTTTGTGGTCGAGTTCAAGTCATGTGGTGTTCGAGCATTACTGTCCATGTGTGTTGAAGTCCAGCAATTGTTGCACGTTAAAATGTGATGAGCAACATTAGTTAGTTTTGAAAATATATTAGCAATTATGTTAGTCGTCACAAATTATGAACTTTGAATCAAGGGGTATGTTGGATATTATTGTTTCAAAGTTGTTAAGATTTCTTTGAATTAGTGGGTAGTTAGAATTAGTCAAACTAGTGTTAGTGTTCTTTTATCACAAGAGAATGTGCGTGCATATTTAGTGGGTTAGCTAGTTGTTAGTGGGTCAAATAAAATTGCATTAATATAGGAATTAGTGGTTATGCTTCCACTTTTCTAGGTTTAATTGTTAAGCTTATGTCTCTATATAAAGAGCTAGTAATGTACGTCAGTTAGTGTAATGTGAGCAAGTTATTCAATATAAGCTTTGCTTTGTCTTACATACAATCATTTCTTCCGCTGTCATTCTCTTTTTATTCTCATAATTTTAACTTTAACATGAATGACTAATTGTATTCTCCATATATGTGAGGAGTCTGAGGACATGATATGTTGTTAATTGGCAAGAGGAAAATACAAGTTCATAAAGTTGACAACATTAGCGAATTAGAAGAGCACATTGGTTTCTTTGTATAGATATTATGTCAATCCGTAGGTTATCATTTTGGCATGTGTTTCTGTTTCGCTATATTGGTCTACTGAGCCGAAGTGTTAAATATAGTTGTTTGCTCGTGACTTTCCTCATCAATCATGGAGGTCTACATACAATTGAAGAATATCGTATACAACTTGCTCGTACCTATTATTTCTATTGTGTATACGAAGTGATAATTTGCGATTCATGGATATTATATATTTCTTGATGTCTGATTTTCCATCTTCTGGTCATATATGTGAGAGTTATTAAGTTTCACTAAGAAGAGACTCAAGAGAGCAATGTGAAATTCTTGACCATAGGTTTATCTTGTTGGGATCTTTTGTGGAGCAACTGATATGAGGTGGTTGTGAAAAAAGTTGAACTCTTCAATTTATTAGGATTCTTTCATGACATACATATGGTTCCCTATTTTTTATATGACTCCTTTCGGCCATTTGGTTCTTCTAGACGAGCTATGGGTATTTTCTATAATGTGGTTATTATGTTGGTTGTGTACTGTGCCTAACGACTGATGTCAAAGAAAACATTTTAAGGAATGTCTTCATTTATAGATCGAAACGAAGGAGGACTCTGCCTGCTTTGCATTATTATTAGGCGGTCTTGTGAGTTTCCAGGTTGAGTTCTTTGAAAAAACTTCATTCATGTGGTAAGTGTTTGTTATCCCATTCTAAATGTAGAATGAAAACTTTATAACCTCCTGACTTGTGAGGGATACATAGATTTAACTTATATAAGCATTTAATCATCTCGTTGGATCTTGTGAAATGATTGTGAGAGTATTGAACGAGTATTGAGAATAATGATTGGCTGACCTGTTTAGGTTGCCTGGCATGCTATATATAGAGAGATACAAAATATCTTTACAAACCCTACTAAGAGTCTAATTACCAAATTACCCTAATACACCCCCTCAATCTTTACGGGGAGGAATCACGGATAGATTGGAACGATGTTTACAAAACAACTCAGAAGAAAGACCCTTAGTAAAAATATCAGCAACCTGCAACTGTGTCGGAACGTGCTTGACCTGAAGTCCACCTTTAGCAACCATCTCACGAACAAAATGATAATCAACATCAATATGCTTACTACGATCATGATGAACAGGATTGGCAGTAAGATACATAGCAGAAACATTGTCACAATAGAGAATGGTAGGCCGTCGATGAAAATACCCTAAATCAGCCAACAATTGACGTATCCAAATTGTTTCGGCCGCAGTGTAGGCAACAGCACGATACTCAGCTTCAGTAGAAGACTTCGAAACAGTAGGTTGCTTCTTAGAGCGCCAGGAGATCAAATTCTTCCCTAGGAAGACAGCATAACCAGTAGTAGAACGCCGAGTGTCAGGACACCCGGCCCAATCAGCATCAGAGTAGGCAACAGTCACAGTAGGAGAGCCAGTACTATGAAGAAATAGCCCATAATCAGAAGTTCCCTGCAGATACCTGAAAATTCTTTTCACAGCATGAAGGTGAGTAGTACGAGGCGCATGCATAAATTGAGAAACCGAATTAACAGCATAGGCAATATCAGGACGAGTCATAGTCAAATATTGCAATGCACCAACCATACTACGATAATATGTGGGATCAGCAAGAAGTTCACCATCTAAGAGAGAAAGAGTGACACGAGAGACAACAGGAGTACGTACGGGTTTGACAGTATGAAGATGAAATTTCTGAAGAAGATCAACTACATATTTGTTTTGAGACAAAAGCAAACCCTGAGGAGTACGTAAAACCTGAATGCCTAAGAAATAATGCAAATCACCCAAATCCTTCATAGCAAACTGGGCAGAGAGAATACTGATAAATTTCTGAAGCAAAGAGGAACTACTACCTGTAAGCACAATATCATCAACATATAGCAAGAGAATGATAATATGACTACTGTGTTTGAGAGTGAACATGGAGGTGTCACAACTGCTGCACTTGAAACCAATAGAGAGAAGAAAATTGCTGAAACGAGAGAACCAAGCTCGAGGAGCTTGCTTCAAACCATAAATGGATTTTCGTAACCGACAAACATGATGTGGTTGAGAAGGGTGTTCAAAACCAGGAGGCTGACGCATATAGATGATAGGTTTTAGTCGTGTCACCTAATCAAAAATAAACCTACAGACCTCTAACTAGGTAGTCAGTGGAAGCAGGGTCGAATCCACAGGGAGACAGAGTCTCTAAATCAATAATCAATCAATTCAGCTACTCCAGATGAAATCAGAAAGGAATTAATTAAACTAAGGAATAGACTACGGAAGACTGAATAAATCGAGGATTAAACTATGGAATAAAAGTCTAGGGTATTAGGTCGGTCCACCATGCTTATACCAATCAAATAGGGTCAACTACTATTAAAACCTAAGTCAAGAGTCGGGGGATTAGAGCCTATGTTGAGCTATGGTTAAGACTCAACGCTCATAGTTCAACATACGCCGCATGTTCACTAACGTAATCAGAACTACTGATGTGTCCTAGGCCTCTAGTCGTAAGACGGATCTGTGCAAACAACTATTAACCACAAGCAATCAATGAAATTGTACACTGACATTAATTACTCAATAAGAACAAACCACATCACAATCACCCTAATCAAGCCCTAGAAATTGATAGAAATCTAAATCACAATCATGGTATAAACATGACTTTCCTATCTAACACCCTAGAAAGAGAACTACTCACTCATAATCGAATCGGCAACAACAAAACTAATATGAAACCCTAAGAATTGCATCATGAACAATTAAATAATTAAACTAAGCAATCAAAGTAATTAAAGAGATAAAGAGTATAGAAGAGTACCAATTGACGGAAAGCAGGAACTTTTATTGAAATCGAAATAGGTTTGATCACCTCTAAATTAATCTAAAGTGTTTGAATTAAACTAAGAGCAATGAAGAATAAAACTAGTCTAAAACCTAATGAAAGATCAATAAAAGATGAATGAAAGATAATGAGGAAAAGGTATTTATAATACCCCTCAAGTTCACTAAAAACGGGAACAAAAAGTGAAAAAGCGCGATAAAGAGCACCAGACCCGATCGGGCCCGAGCACAGTACCCGATCGGGTCCACATACAAATTCTCCCAACTTCACTTATGGGCTCTGGCAGCAGCAGTGCAGCAATAAGGCGAGAAAACGGCCCACCCGATCGGGTCGGGCGGTAGTCACCCGATCGGGTCGGGCGGTAGTCACCCGATCGGGTCTGGCGCCAACTTGGGCCAGCGTGTTCCCCTCGCCTGTAGCACCGCAACGAGACCAAGCAGCACTCCACCCGATCAGGTCGGGCGGTAGCCACCCGATCGGGTCCGCAACTTTTATACCCGATCATAAATACTTCGCCCGATCGGGCTATTTCTGCCCGATCAGTGTACGGAAAACTCCTTTTGACTCCTTTGCTCTCTAATCTTCACGTTTAGGGGTCTTGGGACCTCCTAAACTATCCATAAAGCTCGTGAGCCACCCTACGTGCCTCAAAACATCTCGTAAAGCCATGGTTGCTTCCAAATGGCTCGGGAATAAGGAGAAAACTCCATAAAACCTGCAATTCAATACTAAAACACGAAACCACAACTGCATACGAAAGTTAGCACAAAATAGCTCCCAAGAGCTCCAATGACGCACAAATTAGCGTGTAAATAAGGGAGAAAACTCTATATAAATACGTGATATCAAACTCCCCCAAGCTAAACCTTTGCTTGTCCTCAAGCAAACAGCACATGAACATGGAATAGATTACCTCACCCCAAAGATAGAAACAAATCAAAGCTCAAAACATTTTCAAGACTAAGAATCGTTCAAGCAGGCATAATTCAAGTTTGGCTAATCAAATCCATCCAACCACCAATCATTCAAGCAATTTATCAAATTCAAGCATCCACAAAGCATACAAGTCCTGAAAAGGCACTCACAAGGTTGTCACTCCTCTCAATTTTGTGGCAGGCACAAATGTGCCCGAACACTCACCAACCCGACCATAAGTACCCTTCCCACTCACACTCTCATGTGTTTAAGAAGGTTTAATGACGCTCATCCTAGTCAAGTCGACTCAATTAGCAGAAATACTCTTTAACTTTGACAAACTGACTCGAAATCAATCAAATGAACAATGCAGACATAAGCTCAAGAGGACTTTATAGGGTTTTAATAGGGCTTAGGCGAGAGGTAGGGGATACTTTTGGGTAATGTGGTGGAAAAACCAAGAAAGGGGGAGCATAAATCATTCAAACAAGGCCTAAGATGGCCTACACAACTCCCAACAATCACCATAAAACCATGTAAAGTAACCCAACTCTCATAAATCAATGAAAAGCTCATAACAAACCCAATTTTCTAGCAATGGAGCGAATATTCTTTTATGAACGTACGTGAATGAAAGAACTAGAATTCTTTTGAATTTTCATTTCATTTTTCTTTCATTTTTCTGAATTTCATTCACGCAACTCTAAACTTGCTTTCTTTCTTTTCTCTTTCTCACTCTCAAACCACAGCAAATACACTTTTAAATTCCTCAAAAACCAAACTAAACCAACAAACCAATCTCAAACTCAACCCATACAAAAGCTCCCCCAAGCTAGGCTTGGAATAATATCAAGTGAAGGCTTTTGGCTCATAATAGGGGTTTAAGTAACACGAAACAAGTCATTAGGCTCAGCGGGGCTAAGGAGGATAAAAGTATATCAAAAACTCACTCTGAAGCTCAAGAATAAGACAAAAGAACGCCTCTATCACAGCACATGCTACAAGTCATCTAAAATCAGACAAGTACGAAGTCAAAGTCAAGATCAATCCACTAAAGAGGAACTAACACACAAGAATAGACTGGATAATAATATGAATCCAATAGGCTACAAAGAGGCCTCACAGTCTAACCAATTCAGGTATGCAGCACAAAGTGGTCTAATATAATCCAGAAATGCTCGAAATCATAGCAATCAAACATCAAATCATAGCCTCAAGATCACAAATGCCCAGCTATCCAGAAAACAAAGTCAAATCAATTTCAAATAGAGCACAACAAGGGGCACAGGGAGGCAACTAAACCAGTCATGGGAACCATATTTTTTTCATTTTTTCAGTATTTTCCGAAAGCAATAAATCTATCCTAGAAAGCAGTAAAAGAGATAGGGAATACAAACAGAACTCCTCCCCCAAGCTAAACTTGGCAGTGTCCTCAATGCCAAAAGGTGATAAGGACTATGCTAAGAGGAAAAACAATGTTAGTACCCTCACTGTCGCTCACAAAAGGAAGAAAAATAAAAAGAAAAGAAAAAGGGAAAGAAAAGAAAATACGAGTTGCCTCTCGCACAGCGCTGGTTTATAAAGGTCCCGCACGACCATAATCCTCCCTCTCTCAAATAGGAGGGGCTTGGCAGTGAGTGCCACCCTCATCAAACATCTTTCTCCTCCAAATGTTCTTGACAATGCCTCCAGACGGTGAGGCAACCTTAGGTGGAATTTGAACCTTCTCCACCCCTACTTCATCTAAAACCTTATCCCTGCAAAAAGATTGTTCAAGCATAGGAGCCTTAACAGCATTGGTTAGTTTAAAAATCACTTTATCATCACCAACACTCAGAGTTAAAGACCCAGACTTGACATCAATGACAGCACCAGCAGTACACAAAAACGGCCTACCCAAGATAATAGGAATCTGGGCATCCTCATCCATATCTAACACCACAAAATCAACAGGAATATAGAATTTCCCTACCCTAACAGGAACGTCCTCTAAAACACCTAGAGGGTATTTTATAGAACGATCCGCCATCTGTAAAGTGATTTGTGTGCATTTAAGGGCTCCCATGTTCAGTTTCTTATAAACAGACAATGGCATAACAGAAACAGAAGCACCTAAATCACACAAAGCCTTATCAATAAAAATAGGTCCAAGATGGCAGGGTATAGAAAAACTATCAGGATCTTTTAACTTTGGTGGGGTTTTATTTTGAATAAAAGCACTACACTCTTCAGTAAGAGCGACACGTTCTACCCCACCAAAGTCTCTTTTCTTAGTAATCATGTCTTTCAGAAATTTGGCATAAACAGGCACTTGGGTAATTAAGTCTGTGAATGGAATCGTTACCTCAAGGTTCTTGACCATAGACAAGAACTTACCAAACTGCTGATCGACCTTGGACTGTTGCATCCTGTGAGGAAAAGGTAGCCTTGGTGTAAAAGGCGTTTCAGAAACCTTCTCCTTTTTCTTCCCTGTCTGTTCAGCTTCTGCAGACAAATCGACTTCAGACGTCGAATTCTTTCTTTTTCCTTCCTCTACGACCCTCTTCTTCCCTGCAGTCGGGGTAAACTCATCAATGGGCACTGGAGGGGCATCATATGCAATGCCACTACGAAGAGTGATGGCATTCACATGTTCTCTCTGAACTGGTTGCCCTGGCAATTGTCCCTGTTGCCTCTGTGCATTAGATTCTGCCAACTGAGCAACTTGAGCCTCGAGAAGTTGGATGTGCTTCTCTTGAGCCCTCCTTGTTTCCTCATTTGCCTTTTGCATAGACAATATCAGTTTCATCAGTTCAGAATTGCTAGGCTCTTGTGGGTTGTTTTGTGGAGGTGGGGTGTGGAAATTTTGTGGAGTTTGGAAGTTATTGGGATGATGGAAGTTTTGTGGTGGTGGTCTTTGGAAATTTTGTGGGGTTTGATGGTATGAAGGTTTAGGGTAGTTTTGTGGAGGTGGAAGTTGATGGTTTTGTGGGTTTTGGTAGTTATGTGAAGGGGGGAAGGTTTGTGGTCTTTGTTGGAAGGCATTGGCCTGCTCCATCTGAAATTGACTGAACTGACATTCATACCCAAAGTGACCCTGAACACCACATACCTCGCAGTAAGATGAGGTAATGGGTGCTACTGCAGACATAGCATTGATACTCATGGGTGGAGGTGTCGGACTAGAAGACTTCATTAGCTGCTGAGTTAGTTGCGCCATATGAGATGTAAGCAATGAAATAGCGTCAACTTCAAGTACCTTCTTAGTCAAACTCCTAGATGATGAATGGTCATTGGCTGCAAGATTTGATATGAATTCATAACCCTCATCAACTTCCTTGTCTAAAAACACTCCTCCTGCAGACGAATCAACAATACACTTCGTCTGAGGCTGCAGACCATTGTAGAATGTCTGCGTCAAGAATCATTTGTCCATATTATGGTGTGGACACTCTCTCTGTAAATCTCTAAACCTAGCCCACGCTTCCCTTAATGTTTCATCAGGCTCTTGGAAAAACGTGGCTAGTTTATTTCTGATTTCTGCTGTTTTAATAGGTGGGTAATACTCTCTCAGAAATGCAGCAGAAATCTCACTCCACTCGGTTTCTTTCACATCGTTCAACCATTTTTGGGCTCTATCTCTCAGTGAAAACTCGAACAACATGACTTTGAGTTGATCTGGAGTGACGCCGGCATGTTTAACGGTTCGACAAAGTTGTTGAAACCGTTGCAGATGATTTGCCGGATCTTCAGTAGGATGCCCACCAAACTGATTTTGCTGGACCATGCTGATGAGTCCAGGCTTGATTTCGAAATTTGCTGCGGCAATGGTCGGCATAGTAGGTCCAGTGGAGAGACCATCCGGGTTGGGCACCCCATATGACTTCAGTGATTTTGACATAACTGAATTCAAGGTGTCTGTTCCAGAGGTGTTCAGCTGAACAGACTGCTTTTCTTTCTGTTTTATCTTTCGGATCCGCCTGATTGTCCTAGTAAGATCGGGGTCCGCTGGAATTGGGGAACCGTTTCTTTGGGACCTGGGCATACAAAAGAAACAAAAAGCAGCAGTAAAACGTACCTCGATTGAAACAATGAAGTTCCAATGAGGTACAGAGAAGTAGACCAAATAATTAAATAAAAACTTAGAGAACTAGCCGTCTCCCCGGCAACGGCGCCAAATTTTGATAGGTTTTAGTCGTGTCACCTAATCAAAAATAAACCTACAGACCTCTAACTAGGTAGTCAGTGGAAGCAGGGTCGAATCCACAGGGAGACAGAGTTTCTAAATCAATAATCAATCAATTCAGCTACTCCAGATGAAATCAGAAAGGAATTAATTAAACTAAGGAATAGACTACGGAAGACTGAATAAATCGAGGATTAAACTATGGAATAAAAGTCTAGGGTATTAGGTCGGTCCACCATGCTTATACCAATCAAATAGGGTCAACTACTATTAAAACCTAAGTCAAGAGTCGGGGGATTAGAGCCTATGTTGAGCTATGGTTAAGACTCAACGCTCATAGTTCAACATACGCCGCATGTTCACTAACGTAATCAGAACTACTGATGTGTCCTAGGCCTCTAGTCGTAAGACGGATCTGTGCAAACAACTATTAACCACAAGCAATCAATGAAATTGTACACTGACATTAATTACTCAATAAGAACAAACCACATCACAATCACCCTAATCAAGCCCTAGAAATTGATAGAAATCTAAATCACAATCATGGTATAAACATGACTTTCCTATCTAACACCCTAGAAAGAGAACTACTCACTCATAATCGAATCGGCAACAACAAAACTAATATAAAACCCTAAGAATTGCATCATGAACAATTAAATAATGAAACTAAGCAATCAAAGTAATTAAAGAGATAAAGAGTAGAGAAGAGTACCAATTGACGGAAAGCAGGAACTTTTATTGAAATCGAAATAGGTTTGATCACCTCTAAATTAATCTAAAGTGTTTGAATTAAACTAAGAGCAATGAAGAATAAAACTAGTCTAAAACCTAATGAAAGATCAATAAAAGATGAATGAAAGATAATGAGGAAAAGGTATTTATAATACCCCTCAAGTTCACTAAAAACGGGAACAAAAAGTGAAAAAGCGCGATAAAGAGCACCAGACCCGATCGGGCCCGAGCACAGTACCCGATCGGGTCCACATACAAATTCTCCCAACTTCACTTATGGGCTCTGGCAGCAGCAGTGCAGCAATAAGGCGAGAAAACGGCCCACCTGATCGGGTCGGGCGGTAGTCACCCGATCGGGTCTGGCGACAACTTGGGCCAGCGTGTTCCCCTCGCCTGTAGCACCGCAACGAGACCAAGCAGCACTCCACCCGATCAGGTCGGGCGGTAGCCACCCGATCAGGTCGGGCGGTAGCCACCCGATCGGGTCCGCAACTTTTATACCCGATCACAAATACTTCGCCCGATCGGGCTATTTCTGCCCGATCAGTGTACGGAAAACTCCTTTTGACTCCTTTGCTCTCTAATCTTCACGTTTAGGGGTCTTGGGACCTCCTAAACTATCCATAAAGCTCGTGAGCCACCCTACGTGCCTCATAACATCTCGTAAAGCCGTGGTTGCTTCCAAATGGCTCGGGAATAAGGAGAAAACTCCATAAAACCTGCAATTCAATACTAAAACACGAAACCACAACTGCATACGAAAGTTAGCACAAAATAGCTCCCAAGAGCTCCAATGACGCACAAATTAGCGTGTAAATAAGGGAGAAAACTCTATATAAATACGTGATATCAATAGACTTCCTCATTGAGGAAACCATGAAGGAAAGCATTTTTAACATCGAGTTGACGAATAGGCCATTTAAAAGTAGCAGCAAGAGTAAGAACTAAGCGAACAGTAGTGGGCTTAATGACAGAACTAAAGGTTTCAAAGTAGTCAATACCTGCCTGCTGATGATTACCAAAAACAACAAGTCTGGCCTTAAACCGCTCCACAGAACCGTCAGAATTATATTTAATCTTATACACCCACTTACAACCAAGAGCGTTTCTATTGTTGTTGCGAGGCACAAGTTCCCATGTATCATTCTTAATTAATGCTTCATACTCGTCACGCATGGCTTGTTGCCAACGTGAATCTTTAGACGCTTGCTTAAAATTAGACGGTTCAGACTCAACAACATCGGTTTTTAAATCCAATAAATTCCTAGTTGAAATGATTCCGTCTTTTAGACGCGTGGTCATGGTATGAACATTAGTAGGATCGACACACGTAGACGACTTTCTAGGACGCCTAGGGGGAGGGACGATAGGAGGCGGGGACGACTCAAGACTAGACGGGGAGGGGACGTCACACCCATGAGGAGAGATGGCGTGTAACGGGGAAGGGGGTAGCAGACCTCCCGCGGACGCAGGGGGCTGCTGCGGACTAACAGCAGTGGGGGGGAGACGCGGCAGCTGCTCGCTGCTGCTGGGCGAGGGCTCTGCGGGCTCGCATGGGACCTGCGGGCAGACATCGTGATGCTGCGTATGCTCGCGGGAACCTGCGGGCGCGGGCTCGCATGCATTCTGTGAGCAGGCAGCGGGTTGCTGCATGTGCTCCCGTAATGCGGCGGGCTCGGGGGAGGGGAGACTCGAGGACACAGGCCGTGGGTCACTAGACAAAGGAAGACTCGGGAACCAAACCAAGGGGTCAAGAGACTCGTCCAAAGACGGACCAATGGATGTGCTAGACACGAGTTAACGATATGGAAATTTCCGTTCACTAAACAAGACATGACGACTGGTGTAAATTTTGCCAGAAACAGGATCAAGACATCGATAACCCTTATAGTTTGATGCATAGCCAATAAAAACACATTGAATCGACTTAGCCTGTAATTTATTGATTTTAGGATCTAAAAACAACGGAAAACAGGCACAACCAAAACATTTCAAAAACGCATAGGAGGGGGACGATGAAAAAGTTTAGCAAACGGGGATGAACCCTGCAATGCCGAACTGGGAAGACGGTTTATCATATAAACCACCGTATAACATGCATCGACCCAATATCGAGTTGGCAACTCAGATTGAATAAGCATAGTACGTGCCATTTCGATAATGGTGCGATGTTTCCTTTCTGCAACACCATTCTGCGCTTGAGTCCGAGCACAAGACTTTCGAAAATAAATTCCCGAATCACAGAAATGTTGTAGTAAAGGAGTGTTATCAAACTCACGTCCACCATCACTTTGGAAAAATTTAATTTTGGAATTAAATAAATTCTCAACAAGTTTTTGAAAAGCTAAGAAGGTCGAATAGACATCAGATTTCAGTTTAAGTGGATATAGCCAAGAAAAACGTGAATAATCATCAACAAAAACCACATAATACTGAAAAAACTGATTAGATTTAACTGGCGATTGCCAAAGATCACTATGTATCAAATATAAGGGATAGGGGGCACGATGAGTCACAGACTCAAAAGGCAAACGATGTATCTTTCCTACTTTGCAATGAACACAATCATCATGAAACTTAGAATTACATGAAATCAAGTTTTGTGAACGTAAACTTCCTAAAACTCTAGCAGAAGGATGACCAAGGCGAGAATGCCAAACATCTCCAGACTCCTTGGTGGCTAGGAGGGCAGGGACAGACGACTCTGGACAGGCTCGGGAAGACTCTGAACAAACTCGAGAAGACGACTCTGACTCTAGGAACGAAGGCTGAAGAGGGTAGACACCATTCCTACTGATTCCCCGCAATAGAACTGCCCCCGTGGTCTTGTCCTTAACACAAACATAAGACTCGTCAAAACAAACTATGCAAGAATTATCCTGACATAACTTTTGAACAGACATCAGATTATGTTTTAACTGGGGAACATGACACACCTTCGTGAGGCGAAGGGGGCGACTAGGGGAAGACAGAAGCAAATTACCAAGTTTATTAATGGGAAGTCGTGTGCATCACCAACAACAATAGAACTCGAACCAGTGTAAGGAAGAGTGTTAGATAGCTTACCATCCTGGGAGGTCATGTGAGAGGCGGCTCCAGAATCTGGATACCAAACGGAGTCATTTGTTTCACCACCAACAGACAGTGCAGCTAGGGCACGTGTGACACCATCAGGAGAAGAAGGTACAAAGCTATGATTAAATCGTTGAGGGCAATAGGCTGCTTGATGACCTGGATACCAACAAAGACCACAAGTATCGGAAGAAGGAGTATTGGCTAAATTGCCGTTAGATGGATTACTTCCTGCTGAAGACAAATCATTAGCAACATAATTGGCACAAGAATAATTAACATACGAATCATCATGAAAATTACCCATACCATTAGTGCGGCCTGCATTGCCACGACCACCCTGTCCTCCATTGTCGCGTCCTCCATTGTTACCACGACCACCCTTGTTACGATTGTTGTTCCTGTTTTTGTTCTTACCACCCCCTTGACCTTTAGAATTCGAACCACCCGAAGAGGACGATTGTGAACCCGAAGGGCCAGACTGAACAGCAACTAAGGCCTGATGAGCTGTAGGCGTCTCGGCATAAGCACGCATAGCTTTAATGCGTTGCTCATGCTGAAGAAGCTTAGGGCGAAGATCATCAAACGACAAAGACGTTTGAAATTGAGACAAAATAGTAACAAGAGCATCATAATCACGATCCTGATCCAGAGCGGTCAAGGTATACTGAACCAAATCATACTGAGAGACAGGACACTGAATAGCAGCTAAGGAATCAACAATTATTTTAATATCACGCAAAAACACTTCCATAGACTGCTGATCAGTTTTTTTCATATGACTAAGTCGACCTTTTAACTCCATAGAACGGGCCATACTAGCATGCAGAAAACGTGTCTGTAACCTATTCCAAATCTCAACAGCAGTACGTAACTCATGCACATCCATCATAATATCACGAGAAATCGATGCATATAACCACAGTTTAATTTGCTGATCAAGTCTCATATACTCATAAAACTGTGGATTAGGCAACGATTGACCTAAATTATCAACATAAGTAGGAGAAGGAACAGGAATTGAACCTTCTACAATACCAAGTAATTGATGCGTGGGAAGAAAACATGTCACCTGAGTTTTCCACATGAGATAATCTTCGGGTGATGCTAATTTGATGGTAACATATCGGGTGATATCTTGATGGGCAAAAGAAGTCGCGGACGGAAGAGACGAAGGAACAAACGGCACGGAAAAGGGGAGTGGGTGGCTGCTGCCACCACTCGTAGGAGGGCCAAAACCCTGTGGAAAATCGAGAGGATTTCGGGACATGGAGCGCAACAAACTAGGGCTGGCGGTGAGAGAAGCGGACGCGCCTAGGAGTGCGGGTGGTGGCGGAAGCGACCACTGGCCTGAGGAGGCGTAGCCACCACTGGTTGCGGCGGCAGTGATGGGGGCGGCTGCAAAGGAGCCGCTGTACGGGCTGCCGTGAAACGGAGCCACGTGCGTCTGGATGTGGCGCACGTCGGTCGTTGGCGGGGCAACGACGGAAGAACGCTGATGAAACGGCGTTCGAGGACTGACAACAGAAGTGTCGGCAGTGCTGGTGGTTTGGGCGGCGGACATGGTGGATGATCGCCGGAGAAACGCCGAGCAAAGTGGCTAGGGTTTCGGATAAAAGAGAGAAAAAAAAACTTAGGTTTTTTTTTTTTTGTGCGGAAAAATAAACCTAGGCTCTTGATACCATGAACGAGTATTGAGAATAATGATTGGCTGACCTGTTTAGGTTGCCTGGCATGCTATATATATAGAGATACAAAATATCTTTACAAACCCTACTAAGAGTCTAATTACCAAATTACCCTAATAAGTATTATGCAAGTTGTCTATGGAGTTCAAAATAGAATTTCTACCAGAAGCTAGAGCTCTGAGTTGACATTCAAACTGCATGTTCTTGTTTAATTCAGGATTTATGGTAACCAGTTTGGTGATGGCTTTAAGTTTTCTTTGTCCGCTATGTGCTCCCTCCATTTTTCTATATTCTAGCCAATAACCTAGGAATATAGGATAAAGGGATCATCTCATGTCTGAGTGGAAGTAGGTCCCATAAATTGTGGAGGCACTAGAGGTTTATAGACGAGGAATAGTGTATCCAATGTGGAATAAAATAAAAGCAGATAGAACTTAAAAAATGGATGTAAACGGAAAGTGGGTAGCATTTTAAATTAGAGGTACTACTTAGGATAGATGTGGAATCTTAATTTTCCATTGCTAATGATGTGCATCAAAAATCAATCTGCTATACATGTAAACGAAATAGTGAAAGTATTGGGTCAGACCGTCTGACCAATACTTAATGTCAGACGGAGCCCAATACTTCTCTGTTCATCCTCCTCCTTCGAGCTTCAATCCTCCATCAATGGAAACCCTAACAATCTCTTATGCAACCGCAACTCTTAAATCACCATCTTCTTCTTCTTCACCTTCTTATTCTCCTCTCTCTATCTTCTCTCCTAAACACTCTTCCAGGCCTAATCTTCTCTGTCTTCCTCTGCCGCCGATGCTGCTACTCGCTTCATTTCTTGTCATCGGAGTAATTCAATAATTTTAGTTTCACAATTTCGAATTGGTGCACAAAATGGAAATTGAATAATTGACAGATTCAAATCGAGAGAGAAAGGGAAAGGGGGAGGGAGAGTTGTGAAAATGGTGGTAATGGAGGTGTGGTTAGAAGATTCAGATGAAGAAATGGAGGAAGAAAAGATGATGAAGGTATGTTTTAGTTACTCCTTTTTTTTCATTTGTTTTTATTCTCTTTTCAGTTAGAGGTATGTGTTTAGTTAGTTGTTAAATGAAAGAATAAGAAAACTAAATGAAAGGATAATATAAGTAACTGAAAACTAATTTGATTTCATTTAGAACTTATTTATTTTCATTTACTTAAGTTTTGTTTCCAGTTAGAATAAAACACGTGAATGAAACAATAAGATAACTAACTAAACTTAAAAAGACATCTAATTGAAAGAAAAAGATCAATTGAAAAAAAATTGAAACCAATTGAAAGTCGTCCGACCAAATGTTATGGTCAGACGCGTCTGACCCAATACCTTCTCAAAGAAATATGCCCGTCTTTCCGAATTAACAAAATTAGTATCTGTGGGCAATATATTCCTATGAAGAGATCACTAACTCATTATGAACAACATGATAGTAGTTTGCATTGCAAATTTGCTATGGAATTCAAAAGACCATTTAGTATTGGAATGAAAACTCAACTAACAAGGTATTTAAAAGGGTATGTAAGACTCAGAAACTAACCATCGACAATGATCGTAATTCGTGACAGCATGTTTACTATGTAATGTGCACATTTCTTATTCAAACAAACTGATGTAGCTAGTGTACTACAAGCATTAGATTTTGGGTGATCTATACTCCGATTAGAACTACACAATACAATGTGAAATGAAGTGTTGCTTTCATAACACCGTTACATAACTTAAACGAGCCCTGTAAAGGGGTTTTATTTTCAGGTACCCAATAAGTATTGATAAATTCCTAGTAATGATGAAGCAATACAGTTTCTTATATTTAATCATCAACTCTCTCTAACCAGTATTTCTTAAAACAGGGCAGCTTAGCTTCATGGCATCAAAAGAACTGTCCAATTTAGAACCCTTCATAATAGCACTAAGCAGCTCACCACGATCATAAAAGAACTCGGTTTTGATCACCCTCATATGTTCATCCACCTATGTCAGAATCCAGAAGAAATTAAATAGTGTCAAACGTGGAAACATTTTGTTAGAACAAATATTGATTACTTGACGTGTGATTTTGGCATGCATTCCTATATTACTAATAAAGGACTACATATATCATTATACTTAGTTTAATAACAAAACTTGGATAGGTGTTTGATTGTTCCTATTAAAAGAGACAATTTTCTTTATTCAAACTATACCGTATACCGCACCAACAAGTGTTTAGAACAGTTGGTAAGGGTTGTTCCAGATTAAGTTTTGACGATTTAGCAATACTTGAATCCAAATCAATTGAAGTCTAGCTAGTAGGCTCTGAATTATCGAATGGTTTAAAAAATTAGATACCTCAAAAATAGCAACTCCAAAGAACTCGACAAGTTCTCCTGTAGGGGGGTGGCCTTGGAAAGGACCCTCCATGTAAGCCCAGTGCCTGAACTTGTATGTGATCACCGGTGGACCGGAGTAGACTTGGAGGATTTCGAGGGCGAATCCTCGAGGGAAAGTTGTTGTGAAGAGCTTGTGGGATGACTCGTTTGTCTCTTTTGCTGGGTCATACAAGCGCATCTCTTCTGGTAATGAAGTTTGCAAAAATGCATTATATCCACCTCCTGCTTTCGCTATTTCCTCCAATGTTCGAGGCTTTCGTCCTTGCAATTCATATTCACTATAGAAAGTTAGATGCCATGCCACCACTAACAACTCATATGTATATAAATGCATACTAAAATAAGCTCTATACTATACTACCCACCAACTTCATCACATGGATTGACTAAATGAGCATAACATATTCTTACAAAGAATTATAGATGAGTTAATATTTTATCATCTTCACGAGTGAAAGCGAATCTAATAAATTCATGCAAAAAACAATTTCACTTATATAGTAATATAAAAATATGGTTAAAGTCGATGAATTTTGATTTTGACGAAAACTAATGAATAAATCTTGGGAAGGTGGAGCGGAGGAAATACAAATTTCTCCTTCTACCAATCAAATAACTAGAAAGTCATGAGTTACTAAATCAATCATTTTAGCAATAGCTTAAATGTCATTGATCAAGTCATGTAATTCAAGAAAGCCAAATAGAACAAACAGAGGAAATGAAAGCAAACGGTTATACCATTGACGCTTTGAGTAAACTTGGTAGGATCAATTGCTTTATAATCCTGAGGATCCGCCTTATGGAACAGTTCCATCTCCATTGTCTTCACCAGGTTTTGTACTTTCTCTTCTAGTGAACCAGCTGGCCATATCTAGCAATCATCAAGTACTTGGACATAAGACACATACCAACATCTAAACAATCAACACTGCAACATATACTATCTCCGTTCCATGGGTATTGCAACCTTTGACATTTTACACTATTCATACACTTCCCTTTGACCTTCTTTTGTGATTTATACATAAGGATAAATATAGTCATATGGGATCTTGTTAGATTCGTCTCGATATATATTTAATTAATATCAACTTTTTACAATTTTTACTTAAGTAAAATTAGAGATATTAGCGTTTGAAGTTGTGCATTGGGAGACGTAAAACTCCCTATGTTGCAATACATATGGAACGGAGGTAGTATATACATAACATCTACTCCATCCCTCGGTATCTATTTGTTTATCGCGTTTTCATTTTCCGCATAGATCAAGAAACTATAGGTCAGTTCTTTTCAACTTATTTTCAGTTTAGATAAGTTCATATAAGGGTTAATAACATTGAATAAGGTTGAATAAGTTTATATAAGTTCAAATTAGCAAAAATAAATGAAGGAAAACAGACTCTAAGAGTAAAAATGTGGCTATTGACTTTTATGAAAGAGTAAAAGATGGACAAAAGAAACTTCACAAGATTAAAAAAAAATGACAAAAAGGTGTGACAAACAAGCACATATGGAGGCAAGTTAATAAGTTCAAATAAGAGGTTTCAAGATTATTTTTTTTACCTAGAATAAGCTCATCATTATTTTTCAGATCGGTTCTAATAAGTAGTTCATTTTAGAGTTATCGAATAAATAGAACATCCGAATTTATTCATATTGAATATACATGTTAAATCAAGCTTCATTTTTTTCATTATGGGAAGAATAAAAATGAGTATGCATAAGAGGAAAAGGTAACCTTAGTCCTGCCTTCTTCAAAGAGTTTGTTGACAACATCATAGTTAGGAGGAGCTCCAGATACCCATTTGGTGTTCTTCTCACCTTCTCCATAAATGAAAGAACGATACTTGTCTCCCTTCTCACTTGGTGACCCCATTTTTCTTTCTCTTTGAGTAGTAAGAGTTGTTGATTGGTACTATTGGAATGCTAAATAGTATGAGGTTTATTTATAGGAGTGAATCTTTGTCCATCCTCCTTAGGCAGCTTTGAAACTTTGAATCATTCACCCTTCATTTGTCTTTATAGGAGAAATTAATAAAATATCAAGAATAAGATAATTTTCAATCATACACCCTTCACTTGTTTTGGTGGCTGCTTATAAGAGGTGGTTAAACTTCGGGTGATTTTGTTCACATGTAGTGCCAAACTTTATGCTAATTTAACTTATAATATTACACCTTTTGGTATAGGATTAGCATTAATCCCTGGTGATGTCTAGGGTTTTTTAGTTAGGGATAGCAAATGTAATTCAATGTGCAAAATATCGTAAAATAAAGAAAATAAGTCATCTCATTTAAACAACTTAGCTCCTGATTTTAATTTATATATCATTCATTATTTTCCATAGAAGCATCAATAATAGTATGAAAATTATTATTTGATAAAAAAAGCAACCTACATGCCTCTATTTTAATTTAATAGTAATCTTCTTAATTGAAGGAGTATCCTGACTAAACCTTAACAATCTATACACATTATCTAGAAAGACCGCCTAATTTTAACCTTAAAATTAGACCAGGCCCAATTCTAAGCCCAATCTCAACCATTGCAGCAGCCAACCACGTCGCATCCTCAGGCAACCTCCACCGCCACAAGAACCTCCCATCCACGACGCTAATTTTCAGAACTCCATCGTCTTCCACCTCAATTTAACGGTCAAGATGGAGATGAAGGTGTAGGACAAGCTAACGGTCCAGGTGTTGATGATGGTGGTGTTGTTGATGAATCGAATGGTTCGCAAGGTGATGATTCTGACGATGACGAAGATGCGGATGATGGAGATCTTGATAATGGAGGAGAATGTGATTCTGAAGATTGATCTGAACCTTCTCTTTCTTTCCTTTTGTTGATTCCACTTTTAACTTTCTCTTCTTTGCTCATGTAGTTTTGGAGGCGTTTTACATCGGATAATTTCACTGGTTTTAGTATGAAATCTTCTGCTCCTTCCTCCAAACATCTGCTCATACATATTTTTTTAAAAATTAGTACGATTTGCTAAAATGTCGTACTTCAATCTCAATCAACAAACTCTTGTTTGAAAATTAAGAAAAGTACCGATCGATTCGCGTCAGAACGTTTTCGGAAGACATGATAACAACTGGAGTTTCTTTGAAGCTAGATGATTCCTGCTATCAACAATGGCGATTTCAATTAACAGATTAGAGTAGGTATCAAATGGATTAAAGTAGTCACTTATTCAAATATATAAAGATAATTTATTCCATAGAGAAATTTGCCAAAAAGGACCTTTAAAAAAAATTATTTTGTGAGAAGGGACCTTAAAAAAAAATTGGCTTTTAAAGGCCAAAAACAAAAAAAAAATTGTGAGGAGGGACCTTATCTGCTTATTAACACCTAATTAAACACTAATTATATATTAAATATAATTAAACAAAATTATACGTAATAAAATTTCCCCCCCTCTCCTCTGCCATACCCACCACCAGCAGACCATCACCCCCATCTCTCTCCTCTTTCCACTATCAGGGTTGCCTAATCAATATCGGATATATGCATATATCCATCGCCTCACTTTTTTGGCAGTACATTCCATGAAAATGGCAGTACATTTCTTATTTATGGTAGTATATTCTAATATATATGGTAGTACATTTTTTAATGAAAATGCCAAATACAAACTATATAGTTATATAGGTGTGAAAATATCGATTTTTATATACTACGTTTCTCAATAAATGTATTGCCATTTTCATGAAATGTACAGCCATTTTCATGGAATGTACTGTCAAAAAAGTGAGCCGGTGCATACATGCATATATCCGATATTGATTAGAGATTAATTTTGTTTAATTATATTTAATATATAATTAGTGTTTAATTAGCAAATAAGGTCCCTCCTCACAAACTTTTTTTGTTTTTGGCCTTTAAAAGCCAAAAAGTTTTTAAAGGTCCCTTCTCACAAAATGTTTTTTTTTAAGGTCCTTTTTGACAAATTTCCCTATTCCATATAATTTTTTAATTTTATTGAAGTTAAAGTACTTCAAAAATTGATCATAGTGGTGCTGAAATGAATTAAATTAGGAACTACTTTGTACTTACAATTTATTATTTGTTCAACAATTTATTTTTACTATTAAAATTTTATCTTATGTGAATATAAATTAGGCTCTTAGT
This sequence comes from Patellifolia procumbens, assembly GCA_947645195.1. Classification (NCBI taxonomy): domain Eukaryota; kingdom Viridiplantae; phylum Streptophyta; class Magnoliopsida; order Caryophyllales; family Amaranthaceae; genus Patellifolia; species Patellifolia procumbens. Next base: position 372,409 of record CANSGD010001128.1, read on the forward strand.
GAATTAATTTAGTGACTTAATGGGTTAAAATAGCCTTTTATTAATGTATGTTAATTTAGTCTCTTATGTTTCATTAGGAGACAAAGTTAAAGTACCCTATGGTTAGAATTAGGTACCAAATAAATTAAACTAGTGCCTAAATGAAAAATATAGTAATTTACTAATATCGTAGATAAACTTATGCTTTAATAGTCACTTATTGACATTTGGCATATAACGGACAAGTTATGAATTTTATATGATGATCTGAATTTAAATTGGGCTCTAAATGGATTAACTTAGTGATTTAATGAGTTAAAGTAACCCCTTATTGACGTATGTTAATATAGTCTATAATGTTTCAATGGGAGGCAAATAAAAGTACTAAACGGATAGATTTAGGCACCAAATAGATTCAACTAGTGACTAAATGAAATAATAGTAATTTACTAACATAGCAAACAAAACTTATGCTTTAACAATCACTTATTCCCATTTGGCATATAATGGTCATTAATAGACATATAATGGTCATCAATTGACATATAATGGTCACTAATTGAAACAAAGTTACTACGAGTGGGTGGGCTGTTTAATGTGGTGCGTGGCTGATTAGCTATTGGGCCTGCCTAATTTTAACGTAAAATTAGGCGGTCTCTCGCAAGACGAGCTGAACAATCTACTATTTGTGAATCACACATTTGAGAGTATGAAGAAAGGTAAAGAGAAATTCATAATCCTTTCCTAAAAGCCCCTAGACCTCTCGGAGGATTGGATCCATAACCTTATGAGATTAAATCCTTACCGCTAGGTTAAACCTTGCTTGACTTCTAATTTCTCCTTATTGCCTTTGAGGACACTGTGAATTTGATAATGTGAACTTTGGAGCAGGTTACTTTTTTATTTTAAGGGGATGGCTATAGTACAAATCGGACTCCTTTTCTTCATAGAAAATAATTGGTACTCTGAATCTTGAATATGTCACTAATACGGAGGCGGCTAAGTCGAGATTTTACAAATTAATCTATTATTGGTGCTACTTTTTTCGCTGATCTAGGCTTTATTTAATTGATAATCTTTAAGTACGGTAAATTAAATTTGAATCTAATGATAAATGATCTGACTTTTTGATATTCAGTTTCCTAAAGGTCTGACGACAATTGATAAATGACCTGACTTTTTTAAATCTAATGATAAATGATTTGAATTATTTTTAGATTAAATTTGAATCTAATGATAGATGATCTGACTTTCTTGATTTAAGGTTTAGAAATTAATTACTTTTTATTTAATTAATATTCATAGTTAGTTGAAACAAAAACTTTTTTGAAATTGAGTTTGAACAAAAAAATGTCTAAAAGTTTCTTATGTTAATTTAGTTCTTGAGTTCATTTCGTATTTCTCTGTTCATTATTGTTAAAACAAAAGTTCACTCTATGTGTATTTGTTAAGTATCTTGAATTAAATGTTCTCTCCATGTCCATTTGTTCATTACTTTTGATCAAATGTTAAAATCCACGTATGTTTCTTTAATAACGTTTTGTATTTTTCTTCCTGCGGTTTGGAACGCGTGCACCGTGAGTCTGTGAGCATCATGGGTCCTTGTGTAGGATGGGATTTGCATATTAGCAGCAGAACAACTAAAAGTACAAAAGGAAGGGTTGTTGCAGCAATATTCAGACATCCATAGAAGGAGTATGCAACTTGAAAAAAGTAGAAAATTTAAATGAAATGATAGCTCTTATTGTTGTACATTGACAAATATTGTTATCTCCTTTGCAGTGCAAAAGGAGCATTTGTTAAGTGAATGTGGAACCAGTATGTACATCTACCCCTCCATTTGGCACAGACAAAGGAAGTACAACTACCTCTCTCTTTGTGATCATGATCGAGTTCGTCTATCTTGCTCTCCTTGTACATAGAATGTCATAGTAATCTACAATTGCATGCCCAACAGCAGCATCTCAGCGTTGTGATTCTCTTGGATTTTGCTGGTTCTTAAGGATTTCGGTCCTGGGTTTTGCTACCTCAACGAATATTACCCTGCCATCAAGAAACTGGAAGTGGAAATGTGTGTCAAAAAGAATGATTCTTCATAAGCTTCTAAAAAAATGGAAGAGAATAAAGACAAGTTTTGCTTTTTGCTGAAGTGAGGAAACTATAATTGGTTTTTAGTTCAACCACATGTGTAAGCATATGATCAAATAACAAAAGGGAAATTCTACATGGTAGCCCTGAGGTTTGGAACTTTCTACGTGGTAGCCTTTCTTAAAATAAATTCTACATGGTAACCCTGAAGTTTTGGAAAATCTATGTGGTAGGCTAATTAAGTTAATTTTCATCATTACCACCTAATTACCTTAGAAAACCATTAAAAAATTTACTAATTACCTAATTAACAAAAAAAAAAGAAAAAAAAACACAATCAGTTTAGGGGCTGGTTTAGGGGTGGGGCTGGGCTGGGCTGGGGGTGGGGCGGTGCTGGGGTGGGGTTTGGGGGGCGGTGTTGGGGAGGGGGTGGTCGGAAAGGGGTGACGAGTGCAGATCGGTGGTCGGAAAGGGAAGGGGGTGGTCGAATTGGGTGGTGGTCGGAAAGGGAAATTTTTTTGAACCCTCCCCACCCCGGAAACACCCACCCCCCGAAAGCCCCCACCCTCGAACACCACCACCCTCAAACCTCCCCACCCCCCGAACCCCACCACCCTCGAACCTCCCCATCCCCCGAACCCCACCACCCCGAAATCCCCAACCACCGTAACCCCCTCCCCACTTCAGCCACCATCGAGATTGCTCACCACCGACCACCGATCTGAACTCGCCATTCCTTTCCGACCACCGATCTGCACTCGCCATCCCTTTCCGACCACCCCCTCCCCGTCACTGCCCCCCAAAACCCCACCCCAGCACCCCCTAAACTGATTTTTTTTCTTTTTTGTTGTTAATTAGGTAATTAGTTAATTATTTAATGGTTTTTAAGGTAATTAGGTGGTAATGGTGGCAATTAACTTAATTAGGGCTACCACGTAGATTTTCCAAAACTTCAGGGCTACCATGTAGAATTTATTTTAAGAAAGGCTACCATGTAGAAAGTTCCAAACCTCAAGGCTACCATGTAGAATTTCCCATAACAAAAACCATAAAAAATCATTGGGGCCATTGTCAAAATGCTGAAAAGCTTTCTTAAGGAAAAAAATCAAGATATAATTTCTCTGAGGTCATTAACCACACGCCTAAGCATTACAAAATACTCCTAAGTTTACTCTAATACCCTCCGCATGTTGCAGCATGGAGATCACGAATGCGTTTGTATAAATATATGCAATCTGCATATGAGTAGACACGCGACAAGAAAGGGTACCACCTTCTTGTATTGAGCCAAGCAATCCCTCTGTGTTTCGTTTGTTGACCAAAAATGTAAGGCCAACTCACTTTCACAACAGAGACTTCATTGCTCATTGCTTGAATACCGAATATGAACCTCTAAACTCAAAAGAAGCCACTAGCTCACAAGTAGCCACAGCTCTGGAGCAATATTCTACTTTGTAAAGGATCTCGGCATTATCTATTGATTCTAAATCTTCCAATATATCAAGGGTTTTCCAGATAAACAAGTCAACTCGTCAATTACCTACGAGGGAACCTCCCATTGTGAGTTACACCAACTCAAGAACAAAGTTACAATGAGAACAAACTGAACGCCTTGCAGTGACTACCCCAATTAACTGAAAACAGCCCGTCTTGGCATGCACACTTTAATCGCAATTTGCAATACAACAACTTTCGTTCTTCCTCGATGTTTGCCTCTAGCATCAGTCCGAAAGGCACACTCTTCTTGACTCAAACCCTGGCGTGCTTTGTTCAGGGTCAGGAGGGGGCTAGCATATTCATATTAATCATCCCATAAGTTTATATGGTTCCATCAGAAATTGGTAGCTCCACTACATTCATTGTTCCAACTTTAAAAGTTACCATATATGCACCCACACCCCGGGATCTTCGAGAGTTCATAACAAAGAACCTTGAGTTTTACTTAGTGCGTGGCTACTAGTATGGTTTTTGTTTGCTATAAACTCCTTGAAATTGTTCTTTCGAGTCCTCGTAGTAGGAGATTGTGGGTTTGAAGCTACGTTCAAAAGTATGAATGATCCATTGAACAAGCATCAGATGAAAAGTGAATCTATCATCAACTTTTGATGTATCGGTGGGTTGATCATATATTTGTCGACGAAACCGAATTTGCACCGAGCTCGGAGGGATGGTCAGATCAAACGACTTCTCATAGTTTACACAGCAAAGTTAAATTTGAGAAACGTATAACCCGAATTATCCTAGGAAGTAGTAGGATTTATTTTCTGTACCTCCTCCTACTAGGCCATTATTGCAAGGTTGAAGTTTGTGTTTGTGTTTGTGTTTGTATGTTTACTTACTTCGATGCCCTAGGATCTCTGGCTCACTTCCATGTCAAGAAATAATCTCACATAATTAGTATTGAAGGCAACCATGTTTTATACGACTTAGTAAAGATAGCCTTGCATAACAAGAAAACTAACTCCACTACGCCTAGCGAACCTCCGTCCATTGAAATATAGCAAAGGAAGACCTAAGCCAACTCCGGTGCAAATACACAGCTATTTGGTCACAGCAACGAGAGTATTGAAGTCAGAGGTGTAACGAATGAACGAACGAACGAGCGCATGCACGCATGCACACACGCACGGGCACACACTCACATGGGACTATATAGTCCAGTCAATAGTCGGGAAATGCAACTACACTCAGGCTTCTACACTAGTAAACACCTGAAAGAAGACACGGTAATGCTCCCAACAAGGGATGACAAGAGAATCAGGTCTATGATTCACAAACATAGATTCAGCTCAGGCTCGGAGGGAACACTAGTCATGCCATGAATAGAAGAGAATCACCAATAACCAGTCCAAAACACCAAGTATAGAAGTAGAACCTATGTTCATTAAAATTTAAAAGTATATCAATAATGATAGTGAGATTAATAAGAATGATGCTCACTTCGAATTCCTAACACAGTTACCCTAAGGATGTTCTTATGCCGTGAAAAAACAGTAGTTGTGAACTGCTATTTTAATATTAGGAGCCTAAGGAGTGAATTCTGATTTGCATCGATATAATTAATTTCCATGTGCTGATAAACGTCCTATAAAAGGATCGACATTCAAGTGCCAGCATACAAGAGATGTTGCAGATTTGGCTTAGCTACAATTGAGGCCTTTAGGGATTCAATACTTTTGCTAATTTGAGCTGCTCTACAATTAGAATAGGTTTTAGCTGATACAGATAGTATCAAATTAAGGACAGTTGCTGTTTTAGTCTTAGTAGACAATCAAGCTTCTGTGAGTTTGTGCAAATTCCAATAAACCATGGTCTCCGGAATATTGGCTTTGGCAGTAGAATCCTCTCGTGAGTCAGATCAAAGGATAGACGGATAGACCCTTTAATCATTGTAAGAGAAAAGTGTTGGGAATGTTATTCCCAAAGTCACATGGAAAGAATATCTAGTGGAGGAGCTATTCATATAGTGGTACTCACTACAAGGCCTTTTGGGATTGTGCCCAAAAACAAATCCGTGCGGGCTGGGCCCAACGCGGACAATATTGTACTAGTGTGTGTATCTGTGCGTCGGCGGCCCAACAAATGGTATCAGAGCCGGGCGGTTCGGTCCGGGACGGGAGGCTGTTGTGACGGTGCGTGGGAGTCACTCGTTTGTCGTCGATATTGGTGATCTGGTGGGCCCTTGTATCGAAAGTCTTCCTGGTGTGTTCAGGTGTGTTGAACGGAGGTTGCCCTAAGGATGGTGGTGGTTGCCCTGTAACTCGTGGTCGGAGCGAGTGACCATGTTGTCCAGTGGGCGTGTGGTTGGTTGGTTGGCCCTGTAACTCATCTCATGGGGATCTAGTGGGCATGTAGACGAGAGCGAACAGGGGTAGCTTATGGTGTAATCAGCGGCGAGTCCCGTGGTGTAGTGGCGGTACTGAAAGGGGCAAGTAACAGATCGGGTTTATAGTTCAAGGGAAGGCCATATGAGTTATGTGGTCCTTGGTCTGAGGGAAGGATTGTTGGGAATGTTCATCCCAAAGCCCCAAATGGAAAGAATATCTAGTGGAGGAGCTATTCATATAGTGGTGCTCAATACACTAGTACAAGGCCTTTTGGGAAAGTGCCCAAACACAAATCCATGCGGGCTGGGCCCAAGCGGACAATATTATACTAGTGCGTGTATGAGTGTGGGTCAGTGGCCCAACAAAAAGTATACCAGAAAAAGGTCTTAAAATTTTCATATTAATGCCAGCAGTAACAATACAGGCAGCAGAAAGCTATCCTTTTTAAAATGATTGCAGAATGTGGAAGACATGAAACCATAAGTCCTAATAAGTTCTCGCTCACTTCAAAATAAAACACCTGAATATATTCAGTCTGCATTATATGAAATCAACTCAGGCCAATTAACTGATTTCCTGGTAAGAAGGCATCAAAACCTATGGACCAAACAGTGACATACCACATTTGAGCCCTTGTATTTGAGAATTGATGTTCACATGTTAGCATTGAAAATATTTTTAGCATACACACCTTTCCATGCATTCCTTCTATGGCATTTTTAGACTCCTCTTCGGTTTCATAGCGAATGAAAGCAAAGCCCCTGGGTCTATTTGCCATTTTATCCATCACAAGATTAACTGCAGAATAGTTACGAAAATAAGGCTCTAGGATCAAGCGAATTATTAACAAGTTACGGGAGGAAATGCTAGGTGCTGCATATACAAACAGGTCAAACAAACTTATATATGTATTAGTTACCTTCCACAAGTTGGCCAAACTTTTGGAAAGCATTTCGTAAACTTTCATGAGTAGTGCGGAATGAGAGACCTGCCCAAAGTAGCATGCATTAGCCCTCCGGTATACTTGTGACTATTGAGAAGGGTGAAGATTACGATATCAATCTGCAATTCACAATTACAAGCACCAAAAATTTAATGGATTCAAGAAAAAATATTAAGAATCAAGAATCAAATTGTCATCATACTACAAAGAACTAAGGGGTATTTGGTATGATGGTATGAGAGAAAGAGAGATTCAGGGGAGGAAATGGGATTTTATATCCCATTAGGGCGTAATCCCATGTTTGTTTGAGGGGGTAAGGTATTTTGATGGAGATTGGGAATGGGATTAAGACTACTCTTATCCAAATTCCAAACAAAATAATACAGGAGGAGGAGGAGAGGGGCATGTATCAGAGGTGAGATAAGGAGTTGGGAGAAAAATGAAATTTACGCCCTTGATGAAAAGGAAGGAGATTGAGAATCAGAAAGGGTATATAGGTAAAATAATCATTTGATTCCAACTTATTCGCAATTTGATACAAACAACGATAGACATGGTTTTACCCTCATCCCACCTATCAATTCTCTATCCCTATCCACCATTCTAATCCCCACAACACCAATCCCAATATTCCCAAATGACAGATGCCCCATGACAAAAAAAACGACCGAGACCAGACTTATATCAGGAAATTAAAAGGTACTCCCTTTACATGACTATGCAAAATAACTGGTGTTTCTTATCTAATCTTGAACTGTGGATGCCCCCTATAAGCTAAACAAGAGTTGCTTTTCACCCTTGTTAACATGTTGTATCCCATTTTGTTGGTTTCTTTTACAGATATCAGTATTGATCACTTAGTACTCTGTAACTACTCATTATTACTCAAGACAGTTCCCATAACCTAATGGATTTTACATATAAAGGAAGGTAGCTCATAAAAACAAATCTCCTTAAACAAAATTAGGAAACTATAGGATGAATGCTGGTGACAAAACACCTACCAAAACAATAAGCTGACACCAAATAGTGAGAGCAGCTAGGTGAATAACTAACCAGTGCTATCTTGCAATAATGGCGGCTATCAAACAAGTTTTCTTCATCTTCTAATGCCTACTTAAAAATTTATACATATACTATTAAAATAGAGTTCTGCCTCCATTACTAGGGTTTATGTGAAAGGCCCAAAAGTTGTATATATAATATAAATGTTGTAAAAGGATAGAAGCCGCGTGATCATGATGAAGCATAAAACCAAATTCCAAGTAGCAAACAATTTTGAAAAGGTTTGCTTATGTTGCAAGCACGAGACAGGGGAGATAGGAAAAACTAACCACTAACATAGAGCTTCGTAGACATGGATGAGGTAGGATGGGATGAAGAAGACACACAAGACATGACACATTGACGGCTTGAGGACATTCTTCCATGGCCATTGACATGAAAAGAGAGACAAGGATGTTGTGGATGACAAAATCCACAGAAACATAACAAAGAAGAAATATTGAGTTGATATTTTAAAGGGATAAGCTGAGAACAATATTCTTTTCTTGGTGATCTTTGCTTCCAAATTCTGTTTATTTGTGAAGTGGTGGTACAAGGAGCAATGAGAAAGCCTGTTGCCGCTGTCATCTGAAATAAACATGTCAATATTACATCTTTGACTTTGCATTGCAGAGTAAATACACGTATGGGAACTCCTGTTAACAACACTTATCCACCTCTTTGCACATCGAAGAAATACAGAGGAATGTAATTGCAAGAGCTATTTAAACAATAAAGTACCATTTATTTTGCATTTCAGAGTGTGAAACATTATAACAAGGCATCAGCTAATGATTACAGCAAAAACAATATACGTGAAAAAGGACCTAAAGTCTAAAGGAGTTTAAGGAGACAGAAAAACAACTCCATTTTCTCCATATTGTTCAAATATTTTGTAAAAGGATACACCTATATATCCTTGCCCATGTCAATCTCTTCTTCATAGTAACCTGACTAACCTCAATGAAAAGGGAAAATATCATATATAAATAAGTGAATTTGCCATTGCTAAACCAGTTCTTTTGTGGAGTTAACTTCCCCACTCTGTGAGGTTTTTGGACCAAGCTCAAATGTATCCATTGAGTGATTAGTGGCAAGTCCGCTGATATTTATGGCATGCGCATAAAAGACAGTACAGGCAAAAGATATAAATTTACAAACATACATATACACCCCTAAAAGAAAGCTCTCCGTTTTAATACTATCCTCAAATGTCAGAGGTTACTTGATCAAACAGACATGATTTGGCAACAGGAGTGCTTTTCTCCTTTCCCCTCCACTACTACGCTCTCTAGAAAACAAACTTCACCACAACGGTAACTACCTGACTACAGCACGTTCCTTCAGTTACCTGCTCATTGACTATGAACTACAGCCTCAATCACAAAGTACTATTAAACAGTATGTGTATGACAAATTAACCTCCAATCAATAAATTGATTGCATACTCAAAAGAAAGCAATCAAATCTCCTACAGTCATGATCTGATTGGATTGCTGAATTAATAATGAGCATGACTTTTATAGGCTTGGATGGACAAGTTCATTGACTTGGTAAGGACTTGCATCGCTTATCTGATAAGTAAGAAGCACAGGAAAAAAGAGAAAGAGGAATTGAAGAGCAATCAAACGATATAAGCAATCCTTTTTGACGAGAAAGAAATACGTTACACCAACTATGTGTCAATCCTTTAGCATTTGATCAGCTCAATCCTTTCCTTTCAAATACAATTGCAACAACAAAGTGAGAATGACAGCTCCAATCTATAAGCTTGCTCCTGGTAGATGTGAAAAAATGTAATGACTGGATATTAATAGGATAAGGGTAATTTTGGTAGTTTATAATAATTTAGGGACTAGGAACTTAGTAGAAGTTTTAGGGTAAATTTATCTATAAATAGAGCTAAGTAGAGAGAGAGTAGTCATGAAAAATATTGATCAAGTTTCTCTTAGTTTTATTTAGTTTCATTTAGCTTACGAGACTGTGACCAAGTCACTCGAATACTTGGCAATCGATCTTGTATTTTCCATTTATCAATCAAAAACTCCATTTTCATTACATTATTGTCTTTACACCAATCCCATTCTACTTCTGTTACTTTCACACTAATCTGGTCGGCTATGGCAGGCTACAACCAGTCCACACTTTGGTCGGCTCTACCAGTCCATAACAAAAAATGACATTCCCAACTTGGAAAGGAGATAATACACTTCAGGAGAAAGGAGAAATTTTAATAGCACATCAACAACTTGATTTCACCTATATTTCTGGGACTCGGATATCCATGTCAGACAAGTTTAAGTGTCTAGGTGTCCGACCGTCTTTGATGAAAATTTTGCATGACTTAGGGCCAAAATGAAATGTTGAAAAGTAACTGTATACATGTCAAAGTGTCAAGGATCCAACACGTGTACTGCAGGTTTTGAAGAATATAAAGAGTCTGGGCAACATATAATTTCGGATTGGCAAGAAAGAACGATAAATATGCACTTCAAACAACTTATCACCCGTAATGACAGCCCGGTATCAATATTTCTAATGCGTTCTGAAAAGCGGGGTTATGAGCCAATCAATATGTGATACGGGACTGATTATCACGATGCAAGGTAACAGGCTTCAAAGAATGCACTCCCAATTCTTCTCAAAGTCCCGAGCTGTCTCCAAGTCCCACAAGCTTGACTCATAATCCCTCCATTTTTTTTCTTGTTCCATTTACCTTTTGGGGATGTTCAAGAATAATTATTTCATTTCCTTTACAAAATAAATTTTCTCCATTAATTGTGGGGTCCACTATCTATATTTTCAACTTTTTCCTGCCAAACTTTGGAATCCACCTTTTATTCTCTCCTTTTGTCTCCTACTTTATCAGAAATCACACAGTTCTAATTTAATCAATTATTAATTAAACACTATTTATTAAGCATTGTGCCCAAGAAAAGTGGAACAAGTAAAAAACATGGAGGGAGTAGCATGTATTTCTCTTCAAAAGATGACTTGTTTAGATTTCCATGTAACTGGTGGAGTATTAAATACAGCCAAGCTAACTCTCACTCATCTACAAGAGGTGGGACAAGAAGAAAAAACCTGCAGCTTCACGTCGTCTGAACCCTCAGGAAGTATATCTTGGCCCAAAGTCCTTGTGATATATCGAATCACACATAGCAGATTAGCATCAAGTGAGAAGTCCTAGGACGGCTTGATAGACGTTTAGGTTTACATCACACATTACAACTTTACAAGTCAGGATGGGTGTTCGTGAGATGGATAGGATCAGAAAAGGATCCATTTTATCAGAAAGCAATTAAATAATTGCAAAGGAAGAGGGGTGTTGATAGCCTTACAATGCAGCATGCCTGCATCTATGAGAAGTTTCTTATCTTTTGACATAATACATCATTCTTAACAGTAGTGCTACCGACCACTATAGTCACTCTTGTTTAGAGTTGTTTCAAGCATATACAAAATAACTATGGAAACTGAATGTTTCATCCCTATACCATATAGCAGCAGCTAACAGGCCACAACAAAACATTCTGCGCACTAAAACTCGCTAAGACCTAAGACATTGTTTTCACATGGCCTCTTGCCCTCCATGTCCCTCCTTCCGTTGTCTTCCATTAACTGATGTTGTCAAGCTTGTAAAGTAATGTCGACTCATATTCTTAATCGTAAGGATATGCTTGGATTAGGGGTACATGACATATATTGACTACCAATCTAAAACCAATCTCAAGCAATAATAGAACAACAAACAAGAAAGCAATAAATCGATACAGTCTATGCACTAGAAATCGATGTACACCAACAATAGACAAGATGCTTACAAATCTCTCAAGATCTCTCTAAAGCTTCTCTCAACTCTCTAATTGTGCGTTACTGGCTAAATACAGCCTAAACACTATTTATAATAAGGGTAACAAAGAAAATCTAATGTCAAAAGGAGGATTGCAAATAATTCCTGAGCTGAACGGAGTGCCCATCCAGGGTCAAACATTGGCTCTTCGGTTTCTTCGTTGTTGCTTGTCCGTGCATCACTCATGCTTGTTCAAGCACATTACTCGTCCGAGCACGGCTTAGTGCTCGTCCGCACTAAATGATAAGGATATGACTTGGTCTAACTCCATCCTTATCTAACAACTCTATCTAGTGCATTACCTCTTAACATAATTAGCTAGTTCTTATGGTAATCTTATCTTTATAGTTGTATAGCTTAGGTATACCTCTAGTTTGTATTCCTTCAAATATGTTTACATTTGTCAATAAAACCATCACTCGCTAAACTCTTCTCTATATGGTATCAAAGCACTAATCGACTTTCTCTTTTCACCATGGCTGCCCTCAATCATGCTCTCATCTCTTAAAGTCTTGAACTCACCAAGACTTTCACCATCATCCATATCTCCAACTTCCTAAAGTTCAACCCCACCAACTATCTCTCTTGGAGGATGCAACTCCAAGCTCTTATAATAGGCCATGACCTTCGATGCCACAAACACACTCCCACCTCTCCCAGCCCCGCCTTCCCCTCTTCTCCTCTTGTGGGCATCTAAGATTAGCTTCTTTTTGGTGCGCTAATAAGCAGTCTCCAAACCAACTTCGTCCCTATTATTTCCCAAGCCACCACTTTCAAGGCCTCATGGGATATCCTCGCCCAAACTTACGTCAAACCGAGGTGTGGACACATTAAACAACTTAAAGAATAAATGAAGAAAATAAACAATGGTTCCAAGACCATCACTCACTACATAAATTCGCTTAAAGCTTGTGATAACCAACTCACTTTCCTCGAAAACGATCGAACATGAGGACTTCGTTGACTACATCCTTTTTAGCTCGACACTGATTATCCTTCATGAGCGTGACACTCCCATTTCCTTTGAAAAGCTTCATAAAAGCTTATCAATAAGAAGTCCACATTCAACCCACCATTCCACAACCAGTCCCGCCAAGCCATGCCCTAGAAGCCACCACTCACAAACGGGCTCCTTATAACCACTCATCTACCACGTATTCCCTTGCCCTCCTTCCCACCCCTTTCTACTCCACTCAACAAAATTGCCATCCTCGCCCTTTCTTAAAGCAAATGTTAAGGGTGTAGAGAGCAATGACGCGTTGTCGCTTATTGTTACGTCTTCCAACAAAGAATTCCTAATACAAACCTACCACCGGCATATCCTACGTCTTCCAAACCCCCCTTCTCCGGTAGAGGATCCAAGATTTAGGAGATTGGGGTATGGTTACAAAATAAATCAACCACTCAACAACAAGAATATCATTAAATATCGCAAACCAATGTAAACATTAAAGTAAATAATCGAATGTTACAATTAGCTTATGTAAACATTGAATATAACATTCAGTTTACATTATCGTGACTTCCCTCTGCCTCCGTCCAAAAGAATTCAAAACTTTTATCATTCATCTTCTAATCCTAACATTTAGATGAAACCAACAATTAAAGAACTCATAGTTAAGTTATTACATAAATACATCTAACATTTTATATTTTAAATTCACAGTTTCACAACATATCCAATTTTAACAACTACAAAAGACATCCAATTCAATAAATTCTGCTTTCGTCCTCAACAATGGGAAAAAAAAAGTACTACTATCTGCTTTGAAGAGACAAATTGTTGTAAAGTGGGTAACAAATTAGCTTAATTAGAAGTTACTAGCACATATGTATCTAGCAAGCAGAAATATTTCCAGAATTACCAAAATGAGGAGCTAAACACTACAATTATTTCATACAATTCAAGAAATTTCCAGAAATAATCAACAGCAAGAGTTAAATTTATAGTTCAAATTCCAATTCAAAGAATTAAAAGATAAGCAAAAACAAACTTACAGTGGTCTGCCGAGTCCGACGCGAACAACAGAGTGAGAGTGTTGAGCCGTTTCTTATCCTTCCTAAACACTTCTCGGCTTAGCGCAAATTAGATCCTACCGTCGGGAGTAGGATACGCATTGTACTCCCGCTATACATTATTAATAAATAAAAATTTCACACATTTTAATAAATAAAGTTTAAATGAATATTAGCTCATCTTTAATGATATTACGGGGCCAATTTTTTCCGTTGATCAAAAATTTTCCCTTTAAATATTCTAATTAAATTTGGCATATGTTCTTCTATATAATTTTATTATTCACTATGATTATTAAATATGTTCATTTATTTCAAATATTCATTGTGTAATCATATTCAATTTTTAAAAAGTTTTTGTTCCGATTAACTTTGACATATATTCTTTTATCTCTATACTATAAGGGAAGAAGGGGGTGGACACCAAAATTAAGAAAAGAAAAAAACAAATAAAATGAATGAAGGAAGTTATTAAGTGTAATTAAGTTTTATTCCAAACTTAACTATCATATTTTTAGCAAAAGATGGTTAAAACTTTAAACTAAAATATCTAAAAATCTACAAAGTAAAAATAATTTTAAAAATTATCAATTGTTATATTTTTTGAGATCTATAAATAGACACCCACTTTGTAATATTTTTATATACTTTTGAATTTTTTATTATTTTCAAATACATGAGTAATTGATTGCTCATGAGTGAAGGTGCATTTGATCAAATTATTCATGAAACTTGATATAGTATTTTAGGATGAGAGAGAAAGTAGTAGAGGGAGAGGGATGATGTACTTTTTTTATTCATGAGTGATGATGCTAATGATATCTTCCGTTAATCTTTTGTAAGTTTTGTTTTTTTAGGCGTTTTGTTTTTAAAACACTTTTTCTAATCTACTCTCTAATATTTATTACTCTTTTTTATGTATTTAATTTTTTTAACTATTAAAACTCTTTTAAGATTACAATTACACCCTCTAAGAAAACAAAATGATCATTACTTAACGATTATTTTTAAAAGTATGAAAAATATCTACTCTCATATCCTTAACACGAAGCACGCATCGCGTGCATATTTGGCTAGTAATGTATAAGTTTAATGTTCACTATGGTTATTAAATATGCTCATTTATCTCTACTCTTTTTAAAGCAAGAACTTGATTTTACTGTACCTTATGAACAGTAAAATGACAGTTTTACCCTTCTTTTTTCACATTATTGCTTTGATGCCCTTTTTAGTGTCGTTGCTCCACAACCCTTCCGCCTCTTCTCTCTTTCACTCAAATTTCCCAGCTTTGTCAGTAGTCTCCCTCTCCCTTTCTAAAATCAATCGTACTCCAAAACCATAATAAATGGCGTTTTACAGTTCTGCTCTAATCCTCAAATTTCCCGACGTTTGCCACTTCTGAACCTGATTTTTATCTCCACTTCTCTCCCCTATTATTGGTTTGCCTTTCTTCTCTTCTCTAAATTCACTTATACGGTTTAATTGATTCATTTGATACATCTGGGTTACTATTTTTTTATTCTAATATGAAGTTTTAGACAGGTGATTTATGCAAAAGTGTGGGATATGGGAAAGGCAAATGTAAGATATGTGAGAAAGATGATTTAGACTATGAATGTGAATGTGAGCCTTCAGGCAAACACTTTCTTCCAGTTCTTCTGATTTCTCTGGTTGATGGCAGGTTGATGCCTCTCTAGGCCTTCGCCTTCACTTCTCTTCGTCGGAGCAATCGCAACCGCCTCCAAAGGGCCCCTCAAAGATCAAAATGTGTAACGCCGTCTCTTTATAGGCTTCGTGTACTTTGATTTTTCCTGATTTTTCACTGTTAATTCATTCCTTTTTGTCATAATGAATATCAGATTATTTATTTTTTGCAGATATCGTCATCAACAATTGTCAATTTGCCGTAATCATATCATGGATCTATGTGGGTAAAATTCTAATTTTTTTGGGTCTATTTCAGTTAGGGTTTTTTGTGGTTTAATCTATTTTTTCTGCGGATTCTATTTATGAGTGGGTTTTTAGGTATTGAATGCCAAGCTAATCAAGCTATCTTTGTTCAATTTATAGGAATTTGGAATGCTGAATTTGTGTTTTGGGGTTGTGGTGATGTTTGAGTGTGAAAGGTTGATGTGGGTTCTGATCTTGCTAAAAAGAGATTATTGCCAATTTGAATATTTTGAATCTAAACTGAGAAATGAGGATCTGGTTTTGTTTGTTGAAGGAAATTTTCTGGTTTTCAGCTGATTTTTCTAGAGATTTTGATGGTTTATTGTTGTTTTGCGAAGAAATTGAATGCTTACAGTGGGTTTAAGTTGTATCGTTGATGCTTGCATATTGAACGCTTATGTCATCTTATTGTTCGAAGAAACGTTCAATTACTTTCGAATTCACTAATTATATCAGCGTACTTGATTTTATTCTTTCAATTCCAATAACTCATGCATATCTAGGGTTTTAATTGCAATGTGGACGAACTGGAGTGTCTGCACTTTATTTTACTTGAATTTCTGTTTCTCAGTTATTACTTGTAACTGATAAATGAAGTAGAAGTAAGTCTTACATTGCAATGGTGAGTGGCGACTCTTTAAGTATAAGAAGTTGGAAACCTGTCATAGCTTTAATTGTAATAGCATTATGTCATAGCTTTATTGTACATGTTTGTTCCAAGATATACAGACTAGCGAATATGTCTACTAATGCGACAAGTGATCTCAGTAATGCACGGGTGTTTAAATTCCAAGATGTTAGCTATAGTGTTACTAGCTTTGAAGCATATTTCCTTTCCTTTGATATGCACTGATTAGTGTATGTTTAGATTTTCAATTAGGATCGTAAATGCGAAAGTTTAGAATTTCAATCTCAACTCCTCTCTTGTTTTTTTCCATGTGTCTTATATATGAACTGAGAATATTAGTGGTGCACTAGCATGGACACAAAAATGATCATGTGATTCATGTTTGGGTTTCATTATTGGCGTAGATATGCTAGCATTGAAGCTAACGGGTGTCAACTGACTAAGTTGAAAAGCTACAAAAGGAAAGAGATTACTAGCAGCTCTGGAAATCTGGATCTTGTTTGATAAAACTGAATTTCCTGCTTCAACAAATATCGGTGAAAAGGTTTGTTAACATTTATATTTCTCAAAAGCATTGTTCTAGGTACTTCAATTTCAAGTGCTATTACGTTTAGAAACTTGACATGGTGGTTTATCTTTACTCTTTTAAAAGCAAGAATTCTCCTATTGTTCTTAAGAACAGTGTTTGGGTGAAAACCATGACAAACAATGTGCATAAGCAACCAAAAGCGTGCCTTTAGAAGCTCCTCATCTCTATCTTCTTTTTTCTCCCGGGTTTTCCTCTCCTCTAATTTAAATCTTTCCCTTCCATTCCTCTCCTTTCAAATCTCCCCAATTTAACTTCATTCAAATATTTTTCGAGTATATATGGTTAGACCAAGTGATCCAGCTATCAAGCTTCTCGACGTTTTATTTTGACGTCTAGATTTCTACTAGTGGTATATAGAAATCTAATGTGGAGACATATTCTAGATTTCTATCATAATAAATCATAATAAAATATAAATCCTAGATGTACTTGAAAATATAAACGAGTTTGTATTTCTAATGCTAGTAAAATCACAACATCTCTCTACTCAACATATATGGAGTAGATGTTCAAGTATATGATACTTGTTTTTCCGCATTATGCATCTATATTCTTACAGTGGTATCAGTTAGCTTATTGCATAGATTGATATGATCATGTTGATGCATGTTTTCCTTCATATTTTAATTCAATTAGGGGAGGGTATTAGCATGAGTATATTTTTACATGATTAAAATAGGATTTTAATCTAGTGGGAGTATAAAAGTTGTTTATACAATTTTCAATACATGTATAATTGTTTCATGTTTTGATTAAAGTTGATAATTAAAATTTGATATACATGTATGATTCATGAATTACATGTTTTAAGTTTTTTTTATGCTTAATCAGATTATGTGTAAAAAAGGTTATTGCATCAATTCTTGAATAAAAGGGCCTATTGTGATTTATTTATGCATTAAAATGTTTAATGTATATAAAAATCACAAGTTTTGTCTAAATTGCCTAAATTTGGCTCGTTTTCTTCTAACGGATTAAAACGTTTAATCCATTTTAACTCTTAATACATATCAAGTGTTTTATCCCTTAATGCTTAGTATCCTATGCTAATAACTTAATAAATTAAAATCATGTTGGATGTTTAATTTTATGTTAGGTTGTTAGTTTTAATAGTTGATTGATTCTACCATGCCTATTTTTATGATTTAACATCATGATAATTTTATATTTTAATATGATTAAAATATATGTGGTGTCTAAAATTGCTTTAATAGTTTTCTTTAAATTTAATAGTTGATTACATTTGTTAGATTAATATTTTAAAGCCCTTATGAGATAAATTTTAATATGATTAAATCTTATCTAAAGGTACCAACCATTTACTTAATATGAGATTAAATCATCATAGTGTTATTATATTTTAAAGTTGTTAAAACATGATAATTAATTTTAATAGGTTATTAAAATGCATGTTCTATTTATATATGATATTATGAGAGCATGCGGTGACTTGTATGTCCCAAACTTGGATAGAAAATACAATCTGCGTATCATCAATGTATTTTTGTAATCTAAATACGATCTGCGCATCATTGATATTTTTGGAATATCTTAGTTTCAAATTCCAAAAATATTTATTCAAGTACCCATAAAGCACAAGGATGGAGATCCATGGTGATTTAATAATGGTGGCCTTAAAGAGTAGTCTTTAGGTTTAGGGGCCATACTACGATCACAATTTATTTTATGCATTTAAATGTCTTTCTATATTTTGTTATGCATGTGATTTATTTTTGCAATGAGTTCACTAGTAATTTAAACGCATGTTAATCAACTTAGGTCCCTAAAATAAATATTGGGTAATTGTTATTTCAAACGACACCTACTAAAATTTGATCGTTAGTAATAGGTTCTGCCAAGCAGAGTGTTACTTCCAATTTTGGGTTAAGTAGAGTAAATTTCTGAAATTTGCATGTTTAGTTTGGTTTGGCCCAACAAAATCATCAAAACGGTTTTGGATTTTGAGGCAATATTGATGGGTTTTGTATTTTGGTGATCAGTTCTGTCTAGGATTAGGAAGGCTCTCCCCAACGTTGTGGGTAACTTCCTTGCCTGGGAGCTAGAATCATCTTGGCAATCACCCATCAACTAAGAATTACAATTGTTGTAATTAGTAAAAGAGTTTACTTACCTTTTATTCTTGATTTTAAGTTGAGGCTAAAGTCCACTTAGAATCCATGTTTGATAGGATCTTAGAATCACTTGATTCAATAGGGACACTTTGAAATTGATCAAGTGCATGGCTTTTATTTTAAAATGTTTAAAATTTGTTAAAAGCTATAATGATAAACATACTTATTACTTTTGCATCTTCTATGTAGATATCATGTCTGGGAACAACAACGATTCACCGTTTAACTTGCGTTCAATCCTTGAGAAGGATAAATTAAACAGGAAAAACTTCCTTGATTGGGAAAGGAATCTAAGAATTGTTCTTAGGCCCGAAGGTCGAGAGGATGTTCTTGAAACCCCGATCCCAGTTTTGACTGCCACCACTACTGAAGCCGAAAAGGAGGCCCATAAGGCCATTGAGGAAAGGTCGGTAATTGTTACTTGCCTTATACTCGTGTAACACCCCGCCCAAACTGAACCTTTTTATATTCATAAAACTCGTTTGAGGGGAAATCAACGAGGGTTCGATTCGGATGGAGCGTTACCGCCGCACTAAACTCCATGGAAATAAGTGCAAGGCTAAGTAACTAAAACATATTCATTCTAAACTTAATTAATCCTTACAACCAAATTAAACTAGTTCGTTAAGTACTAAATACTAAGTGTTTCAGAGTTCCAGCGGAAGCAAAATATTAAACTAGGTGGATGACAACTTCTAGTTGATATCTCATAAATCCCCTCGAGCACCCACCTGAAAATAATCATTGAAAAAGACAAGAGAGACAAGCTCCCAAAAATCAGATAAACTGAGTATATTCCAACTCCATCCCGTAAAGTACTTAAGTTTAAAATACGTTGAAAATATTATATAAGTCGATTGAAAAGCATAGCACATAAATACATATAGTTAATAGGTTACATTAACATATCAATATTTTATTTTATATACGGAAGGGAAGGAGAACGCTAGCAAGCTGGTGATGCACCACGTAAACCACTTGCTTAAATAATGTGAGCCGGTGAAACACCACGTAAACCACTCACACAGTGGGCCGGTGATACACCACGTAAGCCACCCACTAAAATAAAATTGGTCATAAAACAGAGTCCCTAGTGTGCACACCCCTTCTAACTTGGAAACACATCAAGATAGAAGGAAGACAAATAACAGAAAAATCAGCATAGTAACAAAAGAAAACATGTAGGTGGCCGCTGAACCTCCCATACAGGGCAACCTGTTCATTATTTCTCTCCGATATTCCACTTTAAGTGATTAATAGTTTTTACTACAAGTCATCACATAACACATGTTCACATATACATCGTTCTTTTAATCGAGAGTTAAAACTGTTACTCCAATTCCATGACTCATTTCATACATAGCTAATTCCGATAGCATATCCATATTCTCAACCATCATTTGGTTACATTAACTCATAACCATTATCACAAGCTCATCACAATGTCAACTTCCGTTTATAAATCCATATTAATAATAACGTTTAGGGTTTTCCTATGTGGTACCTCTGGGTATCAGTTTTTCCAAGTGGTACCCCTTCAAAATGAAAGGTCCATATTGTACCCTTGAAGTGCAATAATTGTCTGAACAGTACCCTTTAATCTTGTATTAGTGACGGTGATTAACGAATATTAACCATGGTTAACGTAATACAACAACCAGCCTTTAATAGCTTTAAAAAAAAAGAAGAAAATTAAATTCTAAAACCACCAAACCCCTTAAATGATCAGTTCATTCAACTTCCATCATCTCTGTTTCGAAAAACCCCAAAAATAAACTGAAAAATTAAACCCTAAAATCATCAAGCTCTCTATCATCATCTGGATTCATTATACACACTCAACGGTACTTTGAGAGACGAAATTCCCTCAAAAAGAGACCGGAGGTTGCTGAATTTTCACTTGTGCGACGCCATTGCAGAGGTAGGCTTATTCCGAAAAATTCAATCATTTTGTGTGTTATCGTCGCACTTAAAAAAAAACCCCCTCATATTGCATTGAGTAGAGGAAAATTTCAATTTTATAGGTTTAGGTACTCTACAATCGCACATGGGTCTGAAAACCTCTAACTTGCAAGGTGAAATTGGCGAGTACGATTTCCCAGAAGATTTGGACATTTTCACAGAGAAAGAAAAGTGTGAAGAAGGAAAAAGATGATGAAAGAAGAAGGTGATGAATGAAGAAGATGGCAAGCAGATGGTTTAATACTCCTAAACCCTAGACAATTGGGGGGAAATTTCCCACCAAAACTAAAATTAACATAACCTAACCTAAGTTAACTACAGCTAACAGAATTTTTTAACTTAAGTTAACGGTCAGTTAACAGCAATGGCATGGCTTATACAATTATTGCACTTTAAGGGTACAATGTGGACCTTTCATTTTGGAGGAGTACCACTTGGAAAAACTGATACCTTAAGGGTACCACATAAAAAAACCCTAACGTTTATAATAACCATGTTAAATAACGATAATAATAATAATAACAATATCAATAATAGTAATAGTAATAATAATAATAATAATAATAATAATAATAATAATAATAATAACAAAGTTATATCGAGTTTAATTACTACGTTAAACAACGTTATAAAAGTCATTGTCATAGTCCATAGTCCAACTTCCATATTCATGGTTCGGAAATCTCAATCCACACTTGTTATCCATTTTGTTACTCATAATTCATACTTAAATTGGTAATCATCACCATAACTAATCCATAATCAATATCCACATTTAAACTTTACGATCACATAATCACATCATTAATTCACATAATCTCAAGGTTAAATCATTTTATTTTACGGAATCTACTTGTAGATGAACATTGGTAATTACCTCTTGAAGCGTGTCCGAAGTTAATCCACGAGTTGATCGCACTCTCGATAAGCTTCTTCTACTAGATCGGAGTGTACAATTAAACGAAATCTAAAATTAGTTTCCTAAATAACCCCTTATGATTTTATAAATAAATAACTTAAATAATTTAAATAACTTAAAGAAACTTATTATTTATTTCAATGAAGTTTATAAATCAAAGTTTAAGTTTCTCGAATTTATTTATAAAAATCATTTTAAGTACTTAAACATTATTTCAACTTTAATATTTATTTAACTTAAACGTTATAAATAATTTAAATAAACATGGAAAATCAACTTCAATATATTCATTATTTTATTTTAGAAACTTAGAAATATTTTTGAGTTATGAAAAGTTAATAAAATCATTAATAGTAATAATAAACTTAAAATGAAAGTTTTATTTTAATTAAACAAAACAACTAACAAAGAAGGATGGATCATTTATTTAAAGTGTTGGGCTAACTTTAGAATTAAAAATCTGATTTGGGAGGGAGTAAGATTGGGCTTTGGGTCAATGTAGTTAAGTAAGGAGGCTTTGGGTTATTTTGGGTTATTTGTTAAGTGGAAACATAAGAGAAGGAAATAAAAGAAACAGTAGAAGAGGAAGGAAGGAAAAACAGTGGAAGGAGGCTGCCGGATTCTTGTGCCGGTTTCCGACGACACTGGGCGGCCGGAAGGTGGCCGCGGCGTGCGGCTGGGCTGGCGGTCAGCAGGGGGTGGCGTTTTGGGTGGTTGCTGGGCTGCGTGGCAACAGCGAACAAAAAGAGGGGCGTGTTCTGGCTGTGTGTTGCTGCTGCGTGGCGGCAACGGCTGCTGCTGCTGCGCGGCGGCGGTTGGTCGGAGAGGTGGTTCGTGTTTTGGTTGTGGTGGTTTAACTGGTGGAGCTTGAGGTGGTGTTAATGGTGGTTTGATCATTTTATTTTCTTAATTTTTCAAAACTAAAATCAGAATTTTAGAGGGGAGAATGAAGAGAGTGAAGCAAACCTTGAATGTGATTTGCTTGAGTTCTTGGGTGGGTATAGATGGGGTATTTATAGGCCAAATTTCTGATTTGGGTTTGAATGGTCCAGCACCATTTATGGGTTTGCTTGAGGTTTTGGAGAAACCATTACTATGGTTGTTGGGTGAAGGAGGAAGGTGATGATGGAGGGTGATAAGAGCTTTGAGTTGGGTGATAGGTGATAAGTGATAAGTGGTCATGATAGGCTATTGGAATGATAAGGGCATGTGTAGTAATTTTAAAATCAAGCTTTAAAAAGTTGTGCATCAAATTAGCTAAGTACATGAAATGTACATAAAATGACATTATAATTTATTAAATTTCAAAATGTTTCTTTAATATAATTTCAATATGAAATAATAACATTAATAATAGAAATAATATTATATCATTAAAATAATAAATATTTTTCCAATAATTTAAAATAAATCGAAATAAATCAAAGAAAAATTCAATAAAATTCAAATTGATACGTTTTTAATTTAAAATAGAATAAATTATTAACTTATCAAAATTCGGGTTATTACATCTACTCCTCCTTAAAAACGAAGTTCGTCCTCGAACTTTAAAGTTAGTTATTTAATCCTAACGAAATATTAGTTTTGTGCTTTGTTAGTATTACAACTCGCGGCTATGGAACCAAGCCTTCAAAAGAGGTTTGCTAGCTTGGATGCCTACAGTATATCCGACAGCTGAAAACTATGTTTTAGCCACAAGCTCGGATTCAGAGGTATGAGACTCACAAGGCTATTCCTGAGTGTGTGTTAGTTGAAGGCAAGTCGATCGCCACTCATGTCTTCAAAATGATTGGTTATTTCGAGCCAATGGAGAGGTTGGGCTTTCCTTATTGCCAAGAGTTGTCTACTGACATCATACTTCACTGACTTCATGATGGATTCAATCAGTTTAGGTTGAACTTCAATATGAATGGAGTGATGAAGACCGTTGCTGAGTTACATGGGATACTCATGACTGTCGAGCAAAACATTTCCACTGCACCTAAGAAGGAAGTTCTTATGGTTCAAAAGGGAAAGGGTTTTAAGAAGGTTTGGGCTGGCAAGAAAAAGCAAGATAAGGGCAAGCAAGTTGCCACTAAGACTATTGATAAACCAAAGGCAAAGCCAAAGGTGGCCGCAAATGCTAAGTGCTTCTATTGTGATCAAATAGGTCATTGGAAGCATAACTGCCCGAAGTATCTGAAGGATAAAAAGTCTGGGGCTTCTTCTTCAGGTATTTATGTCATTGACATTAATTTAGCAACATCTTCTTCTTGGGTATTTGATACAGGTTGTGTTTCTCACATTGTTTCGAATGTGCAGGGACTAAGAAGGAGTAGAACCTTGGCTAAAGGAGAGGTAGAACTGTGCGTTGGAAATGGTGCAAGAGTTGCGGCCGTCGCAGTTGGAACTTATAGTCTACCTTTGCCTTCTGGATTAATATTAGAGCTTAATATTTATTATTATGTTCCTGCTATTACCAAACACATTATTTCTATTCCTGTTTTAGATTAGAGTTTTTTGTCAGAAACAACCTTTTATAATCACTTTTTTTTGCGAAAAACAACCTTTTGAATTTTTTTTTGCAACTTACAACCTAAAACCTAATTTTTTTTGCGAAATGAAACCTTTTTCTAATTTCCGTCATTGACCATAAACTGAAATCCATTGACCGTTAGTTTGATGTATTTTTTTCACTTTTTCATCTCCTCCTTCTTTTCCCCGCCCCTTCTCAGCCACCACCCCAGAACCACCCCACCCCACCCCAAACCACCCCGACACCACCACTACCCTACCCGAAACCACCCCAATCCACCTCCCACCCTAAACCACCCAAAACCACCTCCCACCCTAAACCACCCCAAAACCATCCTACCCCACCCAAAACCACCCCAAAACCAGCCCACCCCTTCTGAAACTACCCTAGAATAACCCCACCACACCTGAAACCACCACTATCCCACCCGAAACCACCCCCCAAAACCAGCCCAGCCTACCCGATAATGTGGTTTTTGAGTTTTTTTTTTCATAGATCTATAATTCGTTTCAATTAATATACCATTACATTGAAATGTTCATTGTAAACATTAGTAATGTTCATTGTAAACATTAGTAATGTTCATTCATTTGTATTGATGTTCACTATACATTTGATGTATATTTGAGTAATATTTTGTTAAAAATGTTTATTCTATATAAATGATGATCTTCTGTGTTTTTTTGTTGTTCAAATGGTAATAACAAAACAATGTATTATTTTGGCGTTTGTTGAAAATTAAATCCATTTCATTGTATTATTAAATATTGTTAATTTGATTTTTTTAATAATCTGACTTTAGGATGTTCAATTTGTTCACTTAGTATATTAGTACATTCTTTGAAGATATTCATTAAAGAAATTAACAATACTCTTTAATTTGGACTTATGTTAACTAAGCATCTAACAAATAGTATTAGAGTAATATTTGTGTGAATAACTGTTCATTTGCATTGATGTTCATTATAATATACTGTATATACTCCCTATGTTTGTTTAATTGTTATACCTTATCTTTTTACGTTTGCCAATGCAAATGTTTGAACGTTAATATCTCTAGTTGTGTATTTGTAAGAATTATCGAAAATATATATTCGGAAAGTGCATATCGAGGCAAATTTAACAAGATCCCATATGAATAAATTTTTGCTTACTCATACATCACATATTACAGTCAAAGTGACATTAGTGAATAGTGTAAAATGTTCAAACTGTAACACTTAAAAACAAAACGAGGTAGTATGTGTTAATATTCGATTTATTGATATTGTTTGTTTTATTTGAATGATTGTTCATTTTATTTGAATGATTATTGTTCATTTGCATTGATGTTCATTATAATAATATTTTCTATTGTTCGTTTTATTAATTTGTTCATTTTATTAGAATGGTTGTTCATTTGCATTGATGTTCATTAAAATAAAATTTTCTAATGTTTGTTTTATTGGTATTTTTCTTTTCTCTGAATAATTGTTCCTTTCATTTGAAAGATTGTTCATTTACATTGTGATCATTATAATTCTATGTACTATTGTTTTATTTTATTGGTATCGTTCATTTTATTTGAATATTTGTTTATTTAATGTGAATAATTGTTCATTTGCATTAATGATCATTAAAGTAATATTCCCTCCGTTTCAATTTGATGTTCCCATTTGGAATATGGGGGAAAATAAATGCAAATTGAGGTGGATGAGAATCTTTTTAATTTTATATTGTATATAAATGTACCTTGGTACCTTTTTGCTTTTAAAAAAGTAAGAGAGAGAAAGAAAAATGAGTGATTGGGAAACAAAAGAATCTAAAATGGGTCATGTGTAACACAAAAAAAAGTGTACTAAATGATTGGTTGTTAAAGGGTAAGATGGAGAAATAAATATTCTTAAAATAGAAAAGATTCAAAGTGGGAAGAACTTTCCGAAACATCCCAAAAAGGAAAATGGGAAGATCAAATTGAAACGGATGGAGTATTTGCTAATGTTCGTTTTATTGGTATAGTTTATTTTATTGAATAATTGTTCATTTTAATTGAAAAATTCTTCATTTCTTTTGAAGTTTATTATAATAATATCTTCTAATGTTCGTTTTATTAGTAATATTAATTTTATTTGAATACCTGTTTATTTTATTGGAATACATGTTCATTTTATTTGAATATTTTTTCATTTTATTTGAATGATTGTTCATTTATATTGATGATTATTATAATATTATTTTCTAATGTTCGTTTTATTGGTATATATTGTTCATTTATTGAATAGTTGTACATTTATGTGAATAAATGTTCATTTGCATTGATGTTCATTATAATAAGGGAAATTTCATGAGGTTAGGGCTAATAGCCAGATACCCCCCTTGGTCTTCGATTTAGCTCATATGTCATTGAGGTCAATATTTGTGGCTAAAATGTCATCACTACTAACGGACGTTAAGTTTTTCGTTATATTTTCTTAATTGTGTTTACATCTATATATATTAAAAAGCATGAGCCTAGCGTTGCTATCCGCCACATGTCGCCCCATGTCATCTATTGATATGGCGCCACTGTGCAGTTAACATGGAAATTCTTTTGTAAATGCTTACAAAATGCATACAACAATGTTTGAACTTGAGACTTGTCAAGTAGAAAATCCATCACTTTTCCACTAGGCTACACCTCCTTTTTGTGATCTACTTTCGCTTTCAAGTTACGTATCTCATTACCTAAATTTTTGTTAGGATAAGAAGAACCTCCTGAAACTTTTTCTCTTCCAATGTGCGTCTAATTTTTTTGTTTGTCCAATACAATTCCCCAATTAAATATCTTACCTTATTCTCTTTCTCGTACTTATATCAAAAAGGAAAAAAAAATCTTATTACAATCCTTCTTCTATTTGTAACTTGTTTGTTTATTCCAATTCCCCTATTACTGCTCTATCTTATCCTCAACCTATAATTATATCTAAAAAATTCATCTTCCTACCATTCCTCTTTATTTTTTGTCTCAACCTTTGAGGTCAAAATGGTGTTATTGCGGTGGATTGGTGGCGGCAGCGGCGTAGATCTACAAGGATAACTTTTTGCGACTGAAGACATTTTATAATAAAACTAGCTCACGCTTTTTAATATATATATAGATTTAGGTAAAGTAGAACATATTGTTCAAGAATGCTCTAGAATATGAGACTTATTAGTGATGAAATAGGGATTGATATCATAACTATTCTTCTACAATGTTAAAATAATTCTAAATGGGTTAGAAAGGTATTATGGCACTTATTCAATTATGTATAACAATAATAAAATAAACACTCATTTTCTTAAAAAAAGGTATATCAACTCACAAAATGAGCAAAAACCATCTAGTCAAAAAAAGAACTAACCTAAGAAAATATTTTATAGCAAACACAACCATACAAAAACAACAACACGTAATCTTGGCCAAAACAACAGATCCAATGAAATATACAAAAAGTAACTCAATACGATTTTCCCAGGGCATCGCCTGGGCCAAAAAACTAGTTTGGCTTTAATTATAGGAAAAAAATAATGGGTCAGGTCACTATTTGTGGCTAAAATGTTATTACTACTAACGAACGTTAAATTTTTCGTTATGTTTTCTTAATTGTGTTTACATTTGGCTTTAATAATAGAAATTAAAAAAAAAACAATAAAAAACTCCCATTAGATTTGAATGATTGTTGCTAAAAAACGATAGTTAAATCTATAACATAGATCATCTACTCTTTTCTTCAAGTTTCTATTAAAAAAAAAGAAATGGAAAACGATATGGGTAGATATGAATTAAATATAAGATATGGGTAGATATCCAAGTATTAATATTATCACTGCTAATTATTACTCATATTATTTATATTATTATTTTAATAATAATATTAATGTTAATTTACTTCTTTGACATTTAGTATTATATAATTATCATCAAGTATTAATATATTAATAAAAATTATTATTACCTATTATTTATTATTATTATTATTAATTATTATTATTAGTTTATTATTAATATTGTAGTATTACTTATATTTATAATAATTATTTATTATTTATAATAACTATTTATTATTTTATAATAATTATTTTAATAATTTATTATTATTTAATTATTTTTAATTATGAATTGTAATTTCATTCAGTTCATTTCAGTTCGATTCAACTCCATTCAATTCAATTCAATTCAGTTTAATATAAAGTTCAGCTGCACTTAGTTCAGTTCAGTTTAATTAACCTCAACTGCATTCAGTTTAGTTGAACTATTTTCAACTGAAGAGAACAAACTCTAAATTAAATTGAACTGAATTGAAAATAAGGTGAAGAGAACAGAATATAACATATAGATGATAAAATGAGTGTCTTTATATCTTATTCTTAAGAGGTCCAACTTCCAAGGATCGATTTATTGTTCATACTTTTTGAATGTCAAAGGCACGCAGTCATACTTATTAAGAGGATGACGTGACCGATTCTATTACCAAAAAGGTGATTATGATAGTTTTGTGGAAGGAAAAAGAAAGAAAACAAAATAAGAAGATATTTGGCATTAAACTTAGGGGGCGTTTGGATAGGGGTCTTCAAGAAAGGGAAAGGTAATGAAACCTGGTAATGAAACCTTGGGTTTCCCTTACTTGCTGTTTGTTTGATGTTTTTTTCCTTTCCCTTTACCCAATTTCAGTTTTAGTTTACCCCCAAATCCCTCTACATTGATTCCCCACCTCTACCTAATGTTTTGGATTCCCCCAAATCCCTCTACAACAAAACAACCGTTGACCAAACTTGACCACCACCTCACCACCACGTTCCAACCACAACTACGACCAGACCACCTCCGCCAACCATAACAACCACCAGACCACCTCCACCAACCATGTCAATCACCAGACCACCTCCGCCAACCATAACAACCATGGACCACCCTTTACCCACCGTCACCCACACCTTCACCACCATGTTAAGAGGCTGCCTCCACCCCTCACCACCATTAAAACCACCCCCACACCTGAAACCACCCCCACCAGAACCCAAACCCCAAATCTGCCAAAGCTTCCGACACCAACCTTACAATGTTGGACGCGTCTTCTTCTCCTCTCTCTCTCTCCGGCGCGCCTGCTTTCCATTTTTCCGTCGTCGTTGTTGCCGGGAAAACCCACGAAAGGAGCTCGAAAAACGGATCTTGTGGTAACCTAACCTAGATCTTGTGGCTGCCGGAAAATTGGAAGGGAGGTGCGCTAGAGAGAGAAGAGAGGTGAAGACGCCGGAGAGAGGGGAAATAGAAGACGCCGGAGAGAGGGGAAAATAGAAGACGTCTTGTGGCTGCCGGAAAAGAGGAAGAGAGAGAGAGAGTGGTTGGAAGATTTTTTTTAAAAACCCATTCCCCTTGTTTTACCAAACAAGTTTTTAAAGTAAGGGTTTGGGTTTCATTTCCTTAGCTAACCCTTTCTTGATTCCTTTCCCTTTCCCCTCTTCCAACCAAACGGCCCCTTACTCATTAATCTCAGTGCTTGTTTGGTTGAATGGAAGGATTCCTTGGAACTTTATTTTCCCATGTAATTGTTGTTCTTGGAGTTGCTAAATGTTGTTTGATGATTCATGGAAAATGATAATTTTCATAAGAATTTCCACTTACCTAGGCCCCTAGTAATTTCCTACATTTTATGTGAAGTGGAACTACCTTGGAAATTCTACTTCCCATGAAATTATCAACCAAACAACACCGAAGAAATCCAATTCCTAGGAATTTTAACTTCCCGTGCTAAACAATAATGTCAACTAAACAACACCGCAATGTGATATAACACACTTACAAAGCACTACTAATAACATTCTAATTATTAACCACTAAAGAGATACACAAGGAATATGGCTACTTTACAGGGTTGCAGATCACTACTTGCAGACAAGCGCGGAGGGGTCCGTCCCTCTAGGTCGCCCCACAAGATTAATTTTTTAATATATATGTAGAATTTAATGTAGTATAATAACACTAAATAGCCTTGGTTTAGTTGATTTTATCACAAATAGAGTAAACCTTTTTATTTTTCATACAATTTTATTTTTTAAAATTGTTAATTCTAGCCCCCTCATCCGAAAAATCCTAACTGCCATTGCTTACAGACCCACTAGTCCACTTCTTGCTACTTGTTATCCCACTTTTTGCTGGATGAAGTATTTCCTACACATTATGGAATAACCATTAATTTTGTGGCAATATTTTAACTATTATACGTGCCACATAGACTTTTTTATATTAATATTGATTGTATATGATAAATATGCCGTCTAACATAAATCTTTGTACCATCCTTAATAGATAAATTATTGGATGAAATTCGTTTAACTTAAATAGTGGTCAAATCGTCCATTACAGAGTGCGGTGAAGTTCCGTTCTCACATTGTCGCATAACTCAGGATTCTTGAGGAGGCGAAATATTGACAAAGACTAGTCTTTTATACTTCCTCCATTTTTATAAGATGTCACACTTTTTTTCACGGACTCTAGCCAATTTTTGGATAGGAGAGATGTAGAGAGAAAATATTAGTGGAGACTCAATAATAAAGAGAAACTTTTTGCAAAAAAGGAAAATATAACATCTAATTAAAAACTTGCTAAAATGAAAAGTGTAATATCTAAAAAAACGGAGGAAATATAACTAGATCTGATATTTGCCCCTTCTTCCAGAAACAACGGCCACTAGCAAATTGCAACCATGAAAATATTGTCCATTTCTTGGTTGGACATTAGCAAAAAGCTTCGGTTTAGTTCATATCTTTCGGATTTTCTGTCATTTCTTCAACTAATATTAAACCGTTACATAAGCCAAAAATATATATAATGAAAAATAAGCTAAATTTCCTAATAGAAACAAATCCAGTATTTGTCAATATTAGTGTAGTACCGTAGTACTTTACAAGTTCAGAGATGTTACAATGAAAGATTTGAATGACAATTCATTAGATACAGAAGAGGGTTGTGTGGCCAGTTAGAGCACGAAAAGTATTACAAAACATGTGAGAAATAAATGCATATCATCGTCTTTAGTTGCACCGACAAAAACTTGGCATAATAGTAGCTGCATGCCGTAGGAGCTAGATACTATAATTAGAAGTATTTTTGTGAAACTTGGCATAATAATAAAAAATTAATAATGATAAAAATAATATGATAATAATCAATATCTATGAAAAAAAAACCTAACACATTCATGTGTATCACTGGATTCTTACAAGATCCATTTTATATAAAATTCTCATAATTATTAGTTTTTGGCGAGTCTTATTATTGATGTTATTGATTCCTAAAAATTATTTAATGTATAAAATAATGGAAAATTTGTCGGAAACAACCTTTTAAATACACTTTTATTGCGAGAAACAACTTTTTAAATTTTTTTTGCGAGAAACAACCTTGTATATTTTTTTTGCGAGAAACAATCTTATATAAATTTTTTTTTGCGAGAACACACCTTATCACTCTTTTCCGGTGTTGACCACAAGTTTCCGGCCTTGACCAAGTCAAATTTGCTATTTGCACTCCTTCTTTCTTATTTCCACACTCCTTTTCCCTCCTTTGTTCCCCATTATATAAATCCCATGCTTTTAAAACCCAAAAAGTTCTTTCTCTTCCACACAAATTTGACTTGGTCAAGGCCGAAAATTTGTGGTCAACGCCGTAAAAGAGTGATAAGGTGTGTTCTCGTAAAAAAAATAATTATACAAGGTTGTTTCTCGCAAAAAAAAATATACAAGGTTGTTTCTCGCAAAAAAAAATATACAAGGTTGTTTCTCGCAAAAAAAAATTTAAAAGGTTGTTTCTTGCAAAAAAGTGTATTTAAAAGGTTGTTTCTGACAAAAGATGGGCCAAACATTTTATGAGAGGAGGAATGATAAGGAAAATCCTACTCTCAAAGTGCCTTTAGTGGATTGAACCTCTAACTTCAAGGTTGGAAGGCTCTCTCTTTTCCACTAGGCCAAGCAAGGCTTGGTCTTGAAGTTTATATTTATGCATGAACAAACCTATGCAGTGGTTACGCTCATAAATTGTGTAGGCATATAACATATGAGTCTTATTTTGAAATATTTTTTGAAATGATTTCAATTGTATAAACATCATAATAATTCGAATTAGGACACAAAAGTTATTGCTAATTTATGTATGGTGAATATCTTTAGTATATTATCTAAAATCAAACTTTATCTTTTTATGCTTAATGATTATCTTTAGTACTTTATTTAAAACTAAAATTTTATTTTGACTCTATTGTTTATTCCTCTTTATTTCATACTTCCTCCTTATTTTTTACTCGCACCATTGGACAGGTTTACGCAACCCAATCACAATTTAGATGTTAAATATCTTTAATTATATACAATAAAAAATTATGCAAATTAGCTTTTAATAATCTATACAATATAACAAGATCCCACATGACTATATTTTTTCTTACATGGAAGTCACAATGTTGATTTAAGTGGACATGTGTGAATAGTGTGAAAGAGGGAAATGGTGCGAGTATTAAAAAACGGAGGAAGTAAAATATAAAAATTATAAACTCTATCTTTTTATATATAATGCTTATCTTTAATACTTTATTTAAAACTTGATTGGTGGAACTATAAAAATCTATTAGGAGTTTGTACTTCCTTTAAGTAAGAAAATATTGAAAATTGCAAAGTATTACTCCCTCCTTTAATTTTTATTTGTCCTACTTTTTGTTATTGTTTGTTCCTTTATGTTTATCCTACTTTTTCATTTTTCCCTATATGGGAAAATCAGATTACCATCTACCACTATTTTATTACTTTGTAGTGCCACATATACCTTATAATTTTCTCCCACCGACTTTAGTCACCACATTAATAGTAGTATAAAAGAAAAGTGGACTCTTTAATTGTTGTTCCCACCAACATGCCTATGACATCATCTTCCTTAACATTTAAAGTTACAGTAAATGAGATAAACAAAAAGAAATGGAGTACTACTTAGAGAGTTTCAATATGGTTACATGCATCTATTGAGTGGAATTCTATATAGAAATTTCTAGTAACGTATAGGGATATAATTTCTCATCGAAGAAACATAGACAAGTTTTTTTTTCTTCTAATATATACAATTTTAAAAGTATATAACTTCGAGATCCACTCGAGTGATGACTTGTTTATAATTGGATCGGGTACATAGCTATTTGCATCAAGTGATCAACTTCACGTACCAAACTATGCCCCCCATCATATACTATTTAGGTGATGGTTACAACTTACAACTTACAAGATTAATAGTATGAATTAATACAGTGGGGAAGAGCTTGGTAGAATTAAATAGATAGACAATCTAGGAGACATACGCGTAGGAGAAATGGCTATGTGGAACAACAAGGGTCTTTAGTCTTGCATCCTCTGAGACAAACATAAGCATTAGCGTTTAAGAGTGCTGGAAATATTTTTGCTATTAGCAACAGTCAACATCACAACCACTTATTAAAATTATTGGTATTTAAGATGGTCATTTTATAAGGTATTAAAATTTATTAGAACTTAGTTGAACTTATTTCATTTTAATTTATCTAAATTTACTATACTATAACCTTTTTTTTAAGGCGAAGAAACACCCTAAGCTCTACAAGTTCAATAAATTTAAATAAGTTCACAACAACAAGCTAAAAAATACCTCACCCTCATTGTTCATATATATATGTGGTAAAATTAAATGTATGTTGTAGCGGCTAGAATGCATGTCTAACGAAGGTTGTTGGACTGGGTCGGAGGTTCCAACCAAGCGACGCACTCGGAAACCTTCCTCTTTGTAGCATAGTTAAGATGTTTCGAGATAAAAGCTCTTTAAAAGGTAAATGAATTCCTTCTCCAAATTAGCTAATTTTTTTGTGAACCAATCCAATTTAAATCTAAGAAGACGTAGGTCCAACGAATACGAAAACTTGCGTAAAGGAATTAAGCCGAAATGGAGCTAGCAATTAGGACCGTATTGAAAAGTGTCCGGCCAACTCTTTTTTACGCGTCACTTTACCCTTAAAGGAAAATGAGATGTCCACTTTCCTTTTGGTTAGCTGCCCGCTCCTTGTCCTTCTTTCTATATACCCTCATTGAGCTATCACCCCCAAGTTGCAATTAGTTGAATATGGACACAAGACAGCCTAGAGAAACATGGACATGGATGAATGTTTTATTCACCCTACAAATATTATCACATAAAACATCATTCTATTCAGCCAAAAAAAATACCTGACATAAAAGATATTATAATTTTTTTATCTGACGGAATCTCATAATTGATTTGACATGAGAACTCTACAAAATTTTGAAAATTGAAAAATTGGAAATTTTCAACAAATTAACATCAAGTTTAATCAAAAGATAGAAGAATACATTGATTCGAAGAACATTTATAATATTGCATACTAATGTTTGAATTGGGATGGAAATTAAACTATTCAAAACTTTGACAAAATGGAAGATCTAAAATCCTACCCTAATGAACGTCATGTCATGTTAAAAGAACATATGAAAGAAAAAACATCTATTCTAATCATAAGAACATATATAACTTTTAATAATGATGTTCTAATGACATGGAAACAAATTTAATTCCGAAAATGCTAAGTTAATGCTTCAATTAGGTTGACCTAAATGAACATTAAATTCACCGAAATGATCATTAGCACACAAAAAGAAATATCAATTAAGGTTTAGTCCAACCATAGAACCTAATGGTTCCATGTCCAAGGCCAACTTTGCACCCTAGGCGAGTCTTTTTATCAATGCTAAGTTAGAGGTGATGAAACTTTATCCGACTAGCCTAAGCTCGATCCAGAATTTGTCGGCTTCGAGCAAGAGTGTATGGTCCACTCATGGGCCCACCCGGTCTAATTTTGGGCACAAGAGGTGGCCTTTAGGCATTATTTTAGTCCTTTTTAGTTAAAACATGGAAAACCCGCAAAGCCCAAAAAAGACCGAATTTACAACGCGGTTCCAAAAGCTTTGGACATGAACTATTGGCCTAAAGTCGCGAGCTAAGCTGGGCAATTTTTTTGTGGGATCGGCTCGTGTTTCATTTGATCATCTCTATGCTAAGTATTCCTCAATAACTAATAGCGTACAAGACCATGAGAGAAAGGAGAAAAGAACCTATTTAAGTTTAAAGTTTTGGTTCATAGTTTCTTATTTGTTGTGGCCAGTGGCGGATTCAGGATTTTCCGGATGGTGGTTCACCATTAATTACCGATCACATATTAGAATCAATTTTTTTATATCAAAAGTACCCCATAATACATTTCATTCCAAAAGTAAAAGAAAAACATTAATAATTCATATTACTGCTAAATAAAACTAGAAAATACGACAAATAAAGTATTCAAACATTTGAAATAATTTAAATATTCAACAAATATAACAATCCAAAATTAGACAGGAATTGAATAATTATAACTCTTTGAGTCCCTCGTACACCCCAACGATGTAAGATAAGGAAAATGACCATCCATAATGGTTAGCTGTGTCAATCCATTTAACCTTTTAAACCATACGATTTAGAAAATTATGATGATAAATCAATTTTTCGTACCTAATTTTATTTTGTCATTGTATGAATTCATGTTTGACTAACCACTAACATATTCTCGTATTGAAATTAATTTAAAGAATGAAGTACAAAATTTCTATTTCTTACCTTCATATCATACTATAATTTTATAAATATCTATGTTTTAAAATTAAATGGATAAAACCATGTTAGTTTCGTGTTGAAAATCTTAACACTAACCCGACCTATTTATCAATTGGTCAAACTAGCTTGTATTGGACCGTTTAAGTGAACGTGTAAAGAATACTAAACATATTTCATTTATTTCGTATCCGATTTGTGTCGTATTTTTGTGTAAAATTTTTACGGCCCTAAATTTTGTCCATCCATTATGAAAAAACAGCCAAGTGCTTTGTAATTGTACCATCTCCTTGGCAGGTGGCTCTTTTGAGAGACTCAGGTGGCTCTTTTAAGCTCTTAGAATTAGAAAACAAAATGGTGAAGAAGAAAAACAAATTCCGAGATATAAGATATAAGTCAAAGCTATTTTCTCACCTAAACTACCCTCTTCATCTGTAATATCACTCTCATGTCTCAACTCCTCTATTTTTATCTTTACTCTGTTTTTATCTGTAGTATTACTCTGTTTTCACCTAAAATCCAGCTAAATCGACCCTGTCAGTCCCCACCATTTCACTAATCAAAAACAAACATGAGCTTTCAACACCAACAACGTTTACAGTGAGCTTAAATTAGGGAGGACTAATGAAGGTTTGTAATTTGCTCAAAGAATAATGTTTACAGTGCTTGATAAATTAGATTCATTACTTAATTTCATCTTAGATTGTACTATGGGAAATTCCCAATGGTATGGCTATATATTTTTATTTTCCCAATGGTATGGCTATACTTTTCAAAATCCCAAAAATAAGCCTTTATACTTCCTCCGTTTCTAAATAAGTGACACACTTATTGTGACTATTCCGTTTTAGGAAAGTGTGTCACTTATTTAGAAACGGAGGAAGTATAAGGGCTTATTTCTGGGATTTTGAAAAGTATAGCCATACCATTGGGAAACCAAAAAAGTATAGACATACCATTGGGAATTTCCCTTGTTCTATTTTATCTTATTTAAGTAATGAATCTAAATCTACTCTAATTACTTATATATAACAGTAAGATAAAACAGAATAATCTAAGATAAGAAGGAATAATCTAAGATAGGGAAGATATCATTTTGCAAGCTCAACCAATACTGTTTCAATACATTTGCATAAAGAGGAGTGATTAATTTTTCTGAGAAATTTTAATTTTTTTAATTTTTTTTAAAGGTGTTATTAACTAGTTTCGCCAGTGGTTGTGGCCGGTGCTCGTCGCTTATGCCTGCATGAAGATACCACATATGCTAAATGTGCGATGCCAACACTAGGGATTTGAAGCGAAGCTTGGTTCAAGTTGGAGATCATGCTAGTGGAACCATAGGTCGGCAAAACTCCAAGGCTCTATACCTCCCATCATCAACCTAGATCTTATTTTGTATTGCAAAGAAATCATCGTTTATTGTTAGATTTCACCTATACAACCTCCTAAATTTTTCAATACAAAGATATCGATTTTTTTGTTGTTTTTCGAAAGAAAGAAATTGTTCAATTAGTTACTCATTGAAATATCGAAAAGAAGATTGTGACCCAGTTGAAGTAGTAAAACGAAGAAGGTTAACCAAACAAGAATAAAAAAAGACTCCTCAATGAGCGAGGTTTTGTGTTCACCAATATTGATCGTCTTAGCAAGGACTTAAGTACAAGGTGCCCAACTACCTTGACCGAGGCCTAACCTTTACACCTCTTGTCATGAATACGTGATCTTATCCAGTGGCGGATCCAGAAAAAATATTTAGTGGGGTCAAAACGTAATTTTTATATTTTATCGGGGACAAATGGTCAATTTTTCGGGACAATTTTCAAAAAATCGAAAATTTTCAAGGAAATTTTACGTTTCTACCCATTCACCCCACTAGTTTAAGCATAAATCCGCCACTGATCTTATCCATTAATGGGTCTTGCCTTAAACCCATTGACTAAGGTGATTTGACTCCAAATTAGTAAGTAGGATCAATCACCATCTCGCGAATCACACTAACCTATAAAATATTATAAAGATCAAAGGATTTGGGTGTTCTTCTGAAAAGCAGGCCGCATGACTTAAAATTAAACGATCATCTCTTAAAATAAAAGTGATAGAAGTTAAAAATGAACAACCTAAAACAATAAATTGGAGTTGTAAATCTTTGAAAGACAAAAAATAAAATTTTGAAGTTTAATAATGAACAAATTACACTCAAGATTGAAAAATCATTAGCCATGTTGCCCCTGAGCGTACGAGTTTGTACATCGTGTATATACTTTTATCCTACACGAGGATGTAAGATGTGCTTTCTACACCGAAGACTAAATTTTTCTCGTTGCTAATTTAAATAATTAAGTTATAAAATTCATAATATAGAAGAGTTTTATACACCCATGTGTAGGATAGATGAGTTTAGATAAATTTCAATGAGTGGTTTTAGGATGAAAGCAACATGACCTAAATTCACTTTGAAATTTTCTTCACATACGTGCTCGCCGGGGAAAATGAAAGGGCCCATGCCGTAGCTTTAATCAATTTCGCGGGAAAGCTGGCGCTTTTTGTGGGCTTGTAATTGATACACTGCGGACTGCACTGGACTGCTATATTTGGGCTTATCACCAATCAATTAGTTTTGATCACATAATCTCTTGTTAGTTTACTAGTCAAATGATGTGAGACTCATGTGATCCTACAATATGTTACAAGTAGCATTTTCTTCTTTTCCTAGAGAATAATTTGATTTTTTTTTTTTTAAATATTTCAAGTATCCGATTTTGAATGATAAAGACGATAAATTCACAAGTCGTAAAAGGCGCAAAAATAGTGATCCAAATATAAAATTATGCAAATGAAAATCAAAGTTTGTAATAGTGATACATAAATCATTTCTCATTAGAACTTAAGAATATGGAAATTTACACTTTTGGAGTTCAATAATTGCATAATATAGAACTCCAATAGTCACACCTCATCTCACACAACCTCAATCTCAAAATAGTAAAATATTAACTACTAATTATACTTACTTTAAATATTCTTCAAATATGCTACTAACAAGTAAATACTAAAGGCGGGTAGTAAAAATCCACCACTTCCTACGCCACTTTCCTTAAATAAAAAGGTCACCAAAATAAAAGAGTAGGGTATCTAAAATAAAATAAGGGTAGTTTTGAAAAGTGACCTTAAAATGAAGCCTCATTTCCAATTTTACCCCTACGAAAAAAGTTCAATAATCTCGGGTAATTTAATACTAACCCAAGTAAACAAAACCCCTAAAACTATATACTTCTTATAGTATAATTATATCCTTACGCAAAAAGACCGAAAGATCATTATCGGAAACGGCGTTGCCCCTCAACGGAATTGAGCACCGGAGTAGGTCTGCCCGAAAGACCAGTGAGAAGGAGCAACATTGTAGGACACAACACTACGACCATCACTAGTAGTGACCTTAAAGGAGAGAGCCTGCCCGTTTAGATAATTGTTGCTTTGCCAATTTTGCCCCCAATTTCTTGACATAGCTTGCCAACCTGTCCTTGATCCTTTAATTGCGACTGCATGGACATCTCCTGCACCGGCAACGTTGGTGATTAAAACCAAGTTGAAGTAAGAGTGTCCATTGATTGTGAACCTTATTCCTCCCCTTCTCCTGCAAGGTACCCTATAACAAAAAAAAAAAATTGAAAAGAAAATTAGCTTTTACCTTTTTTATATAAAAAATATAGTATGTGACAATTTGTCAAAAAGGGTAAAATAATTTTGATGTCTTTTCCTAAAGAAAGCTAGCTTTTTCTAGTGAAAATTTTAGAGGTGTCCCTTTATGCCTTTAATAGAAATTTCTCGTTGAATTTTTTACCTCCCCTGTTCAAAAATAATTGGAACAATTTGACATTTTCGCTATTTATATTTTCGAGTTTTAGGACTTTTCTTCCTTGACATATAAAAGCAGTTGTAAGCATATAAGATGTTGTATAATATGTTTTAAAATGTAAAATATTATTTTCATTATTTTTGAGAATAGAAACCTATAAATATTAATGACCAACATTATACGTTAATAAGTGTGAAAGACTGAAAGTATCATTGTTGATTATCTTAAGTAGCATTTATATACTCCATAGTCTAGCAAAAAACCTGCATTATTATCCACTAGTTGAAAAATGCCTAGCTTATAAGTTATAACATAAATAAACGTTTTAAGTATTATTTATAGTATATTTCAGTTATGTTATACTTCTTCTCCTTTTTTAGTTGAGACACTTCCTTTTTAACTAGAATATCTCTCTATCTCTCTCTCTCAACGCTCTATCTCTTTCTTCTCTAGAAATTACCTAAGAGTCCATAAAATTAGAGTGTCACAACTAAAAAATTAGATGAAGTATAGTGAATCAAATCAGGTGTAACTGAAATTCAACATATCAACATATCACCATAAATCCAAAAGGACCATAATTATGATAAGGTGGGTCATTATATATTAATACTACAGTTGAAATGTGGTCTCAAACCAATTAAAGCTCAAAATGGCAAGATAACTAAGATATTTAGAGGGAAGGATTGAAGTACTACCTCCATTTCCCAAATAAAAATTATTATGCTAACATTTTAGAACACCATTCACACATCTTAATTTTACATTTGATCTTTTCATCCTTATAACGTCTTTAAATTATGAACGTATTACGTAGATATAAAGAAGAAAAGAGTACTAAGTTCTAAGTGGTTCTAAAATGGTGGACCACGTTACTTTACCCTTTTTTCACGTTTACTTTTTCTCTTTTTGTTCATACATTAAAGCCATAAATGTTAATCTTAACACACAACTTTTCAAACACACACACTACAACTTTCTTGACACCTGCTCCCTCAATCTTCTTTTTTCCTGCATTATTACTTTTCACGGTCTTTTACAATTTTCAAACCAATATACTAGTATCTCTTACATAAGCAAACATTATAAAAGCTACATGTTATAATAGACATTGAGATATTTAACAAGATATAATGTGACCATATTTTTTCTAGTGTATTAAGGAAATTAAATCAAAGTTTTAAAACTTTAACCTAAAAAAGAAAATGGTGCACAAAAGATTAGTACATAGTTAGCACCACAATCAACATTAAATTTAGTAAAACTTGCTAAAAAATCACATAAGAACATAATACCTTCGGTAAGCAACAGGAATGATACCAGCACGGTACTGAGCAATGTGTTGAAAAATAGGCTGAGAAAGATCAAAGTGATGCAGAGGAGGATCACAACATCCACCTGGTGGGCAGAAGTTGGTAGCAGTAACAACAATTGTGCCATGAAGACACCATTTTGGGTCATTCACACACCTTATTTCATAGCATGAACCACATGCTAATCCATTGTTAAATAATGCTGTGCTTAATGCTGCTGTGTTTGTTCCATACCCTTGACTGTATAGATTTCCATATCCACATGCTCCTCCTATATTATACATTAAGAGTAATAATATCAGTTTAATGAGCATTTGAGGTTTGCTCGTTTAACGCGAGCTATTAGACATAGGTACGTGTCTAAGTGTATGACTCGGCTATTTTAAAATAAAAAAATCCGAGTAACATAGTTGATACTTACCCATAGTGCCAGAAGCATCACCACCACCATAAAAAGTGGCATGAGCATTAATCCAACCACCACCTCCTCTACCATATGCTTCAGCAATTGAGAATAATGAGAGAACACCCAATAACAATATTTTATAAGCTACCATTTTCCTGCAAAATTCAACCCAAAATTTAGTTTTTTTTTTCTTCTTATTTTTCTAGAAGAAAGAAAGAGAGAAGAGAGAAGAGAGGAAGTTTACATGTGGAGGAAGAAGAAGTGGGTGGATAGCAAGAAAGAGAAAGAGGGAAGTTGAGTTGAGGAGAAAGAGGGAGGGAAGGAGGAGAATAAATAGAGTGATTAGGGGAGGTAGGGACTGAGATTGCTAAGCTTAGTCACATATTGACACTGACACACATATGGCCATGGGATTAATCTTGGGGTCCAATTTTAGGGAACACTGTATGTTGTTGAGGGAAAACACTGCTCATTTATTGCTCTTACTAGTAAATTTGTTTAGGTGAGTTTTTTACCTTCAAAAAAATAAAAAGAGGAAGAAAAGATAATGCAATAGTTAGGTATAACAATCTTAAATCCATATTCACCCTCTTAAATAAGAAGGACATTGCTATTATTGTCCCATTTCACTATATAGACATATAGTCATTCTGTTTTTTTAAAACTACAGGCACTCTGCATTTTTGCATTATTTATAAATTATACACTCATTATATTTTGATCCATAATGTTCAGTTATCCATAAAGAAAAACATAGTTATGTATGATCTTGCTTGATGCATTTCAAAATATATTATCAAAATATCAACCTTTTATTATAATTATTACTTAGTAATAATCAGAGTTATTAACAATCAAAGTTATACCTTATATTATAATTGTTATCTATAATTAGAGATATTAACAATCAAAGTTATACGTTGACATCCGTAAAAGTCAAATTGTTTAATTTTCTTAGTTTTCTACATAGGTCTTGTTGAAGTACACTTTTACCTTTTCAAATCACATTCTAAATATTTTCCATGTATAAAATTATATTCAACTTAAACAATAGATGGTTGTTTGACAATGGAGTATATTTTGTGAGTATTAGCATCAAGGTGTGGTCTAATGGAGTCTATATTTGATCTATTCTCCCAATTATGAATGTTTAAGCGCATTATCTAACCCTATTTATTTTGGTTTTAACTTAGTTTAGTGGTTTGTAGTTGGTTAGTGACATTTTTTGACTTCTCTATAACCTAACTTATCGTTTAATTGGCTCAAATTCATGTTCCTTAACTATCGTGGAAGAATGCATATGACCCTTGCCATTTTATCTAGTTTAATAGTCTAGTTAGGTATTTGTTTGACATAAAGAGATTAGCAGTGATCTAATTTTTCCTTCATTAGCCCCAACAATTCTTTGGGTGTTAAATATTTTTAAAAATGAGGGGAATACCTCTTCTGAAAAACTATTTTCCCAAAGTAATCGATTAAGATGTGTTCTTTTCACGTTGAAAAACAAGTTTCAGGTTAGGTCAAGTTCTTTCAAGGTGGTTCAGCTGTAATCAAGAATGAAAATAAGGTGAAATCAGGAGTGATCCTATTTCATTAATTAGGTACAATAAATTCAAATCAAATAAGTTCACTTTGAATAAGTTCACGTGGGTATTATGTACACATGCTAAGCGAATACGTAAGTGTGAATGAACATAATTTCATAAAAAAATTGTGAATGACTTTCTTTTGGGTTACGGGGAAACAAATTGTAGCTTAACAACGTGTTTGGTCAAAAAAGGGGGAAGGAAAAGAAGGGGGAGGGAAGGGAAGGGAAGGGAAGGTGAGGGAAGAGAAAGGAAGGGGAAGGTAGAATGATGAGTTTTCCTTCCAAATCTCTTCATTATTGGAGGCAGAAATTTCTTACAAATTAATAATTCCATTTCCCTCCCCTCCAAATACCTCACCCCTCACTCGGTATCCAAACAATAGATCTTGGCCAATGGCCATCTCCCTTCCCACCCTCCCCTTCCCTCCTATATTGGCTTTTCAAACAAGCTGTAAGTCACTGACATCACGTCATCAATGCCACAACCTATCTAAACGCCATTGGAGTTAGATATGATACTATACAGAAAGTTTTACTTATACATTGTATGGAGATGAGGAAATTGAAGGAAAGGAAGAAGGGGGAGGACAATTTCACTTGTTTGGATAAATGGTTGGGGAGAGGAGAGGGGGATCCATTTTCCCTCATTCTTTAATAAGCATAAGCCTTATGAATTTATAAAGATTTGGAGGGAGAATAGACCACACCTTTCTACTCCCTTTCGCTTCACTCACCCATCCCACTATCTCCATCCCCTTCCTTTCCCTCCTTATTTCCTATCCAAACAGAGCGTTAAAGATATAACATCTAATGCTTTGTTTGGGAAAGAACATTTTATTTGAAATGTTAAATTTGGTCCAAATGAAGTGTTTGGAAAGTTTTGGAGTTTGGAATTGAAATTGGGCCAAATTCCAACACATTTAACAATACCCAAATGTAAAAATCCTGAAATTCCACCTCATGATGTGTCATTTACAATTCCAATTTATTTAAGTATTCAGTTTTCCCTATCTATCTCCTTCATCCTTTCTTAATCAGTCGACAATTTTCCCACCCCCAAAATTTCATTTTTCATCAAACACTTGCTTGCTCCCTTCTCTCTCTTTGATTTTCTCTCCTCTATTTTCATGTCCCAAAGCTTCTCTTTCCATAACCCCTTCTTCCACCTCTTGTATCGTCATTAAAGCCGGCACTGCCCCCAAGTTTTCCAATTAATTCAACAACGAGGTTTTCTCCGATTTCGTATGCTGCTTCTTTGCGCTCTTCTATCATCATTTTCT
The DNA here is from genome assembly GCA_947645195.1 of Patellifolia procumbens. Taxonomy (NCBI): domain Eukaryota; kingdom Viridiplantae; phylum Streptophyta; class Magnoliopsida; order Caryophyllales; family Amaranthaceae; genus Patellifolia; species Patellifolia procumbens. The sequence continues at coordinate 416,968 of CANSGD010001128.1, forward strand.
CTAGCAAAGCTAGGGTTGAGTAATGGCTTGTAAATTCAGACGCGTTGTCAATCGTTAGATGCTCGCAGGAGGCCAAAAGTGACGTCTTGTCGGAAGTAGGGAGATGATTTAGTTAACAATTTTAGTAACTTCCCAAACAATAAAATGGAATTGTAATTCTCAGATTCAACTTTTTCGTATTTTCCAATACTAGATTTGAAATTGAATCTTGACATATTAAATTTCCGAAATTTCAAATGAAATTCTAGTTCCCAAACAATACCTAAGTGAAATGAGTAATAATAAAGCACTAAAATGGTTCAATAAGTGCATCATCAGTGAGTGCGCCTCAACAACTCCAACAGACAACTTTCATTATCTTCTGAGGGTTGTTATGGATTAGCTGCTCCTCTCTTCGGCCAAACTCGTCAGTTGTTTCCACTTCATCACCTTGAGAGAGAACATAATTCATCTTGAACGTACCCTTATATCGGCCATAATACTTCTTTCCTTCTTTGAACTCTCTTTCGCTTTTTTGCCACTCAAGCCAGTGACTCTTCCTTATTCCCTAGTGGATAGGCTAGTAACCGTGTTGCTCTGCATTCGAAATTTCCTTCTCCATCTTTCATCACGCACTTTGAAAATTGAGGGGGTCTTTTTTTGCTCGGGGTTTTGGACTAGTAGGCTCATCGCTCATATAATGGACGAGACGGGAATAGAGGTCCATGCATTCCGTTGTTGCTACAAGTGGGGACGAGTGTGAATAAGAACTTGGCCTCTTAAAAATAGTGTGCATGCATGTACTTACTTTTTACTACGTATGATTCGTAGGGAAAATAAATAAATATTAGGGAAAGAGTATATAAAATCAAATGTTAGGTTGTTGGATTTTAATTCTATCAAAATTTATGATATTTACCGATTGAGAAGTAGATATATTAATAGTTAAAGTTGTGCATTGATAAATATGACAGTCAAACTATTCTAAATGTAAAATATTGGACAAACTTTTTCTAAAGGATTTTTCACAAATCTAGTAGTATGTTATAAAAGAAAGCTGTTTGAAAAAATCTTGAAAAGAATAATTTTTTGAAGCAAAATTCCTATAAAAAGTACTTCCTCCATATCTAAACAAGTGACACATTTGCATAGTGTTGACTATTCACAGTTTAGACTTTAATTAGCTTTGATGATTTACATTTTAGAAAAAATATAGTTATCTGGAATAATTTTTTTAATATCAAATTTTTTTAATTTTTACCTATTGATAATTGTAGATATTAATAGTTAGAATAATGCATTTACAAACGTGAAAAAATAAAGTATGTCACTTATTTAAAAATAAAGGAATATTTCTATACAACTTATTCGAAGAAAAGTACCATTCCTTCTACTAGCACTAATCTTTGTAACAAGTTAACTCCGTTCCCACTTCCCACCTTCCGGAACTTGGTTTCACCACACATTCACACTTCCACATAGAAGCTAATTAGTAATTAGCTAAGTAGTAATTTTTTCTATTTTATGAGTATATATGTTTCTGACATATAAGTTATATCATCGCGTCTCTCGACTCTATACCTGTGTGTGAGAATGTTAAGCCGCGATGTGAACAAGATCAGAAGGTATAAATGCGATATCAGAAGATCTTCTCAGCGGTCATTTTATGAACAAATTTAATGCACGAGCAGAATTTTGACTAATATTATACTCAAATTCACATCTCTTATTTTGACTGATATTATAATCAAATTCACATCTCTTATTAAACCTCCGTTTGGTTCAACAGTTACATCTTCAATAGAAAAATAATTTTACGTGAAAATACCATTTTTTTTAAGGGAAAACTCGATTGAAGATTAGGTTTTTTAATTTTTTACATAAAAAGTTAGAAGTATAAGGCAAAATAGAAAAGAAAGGCGAGGATTGATGGGAGGAGAAAAGTGGAAGGTAAGGAATACAGAGCAAAATGCGTTTTACCTTCATTTATGAAGGAAAACTAGTATTAGACCCGGTGATGTCCGGGATTTTGCATGTTACAATTAGTAGTAGTTGAAGATATCTAATATCATTTAGGGGTAAAAATATCATTAAAAGAGTCTTTTATAATGATTTTAAGGTTACAACCTAACTCTTGAATTTCATTTATATATACATGAGCATTAATTTTGACAAAAGAAGCAATAATACTGTGGTGGAGGGATGGTTGAATCTCTTTATTTCATACCCGAGGTTGCGGGATCTAATTTTCACATTGATAATTTTTTATATATATGATTGAAAATGACGTTGATAGAAAATTAGTAAAAGAAGGATAGAGACACGTGGCGGATTGCAACTCTTGTGACACGTGGTGGATTGCAATTCTTGCTTACGTGATCTAAATAATCGAAATTGAGATTTGCCTTCTTGAATGATTTTAAGTATTGAAAATATTTTGAGCTTTATATCTTATTTGCTGGGTGAAGAAATCAAATTTATATTCATGTCATGTTTTGCTTGAGGACAAGAAAATGTTTAGGTTTGGGGAGTTTGAAGTGATATATATAGTTTCCCCTATTTGCGAGCTAATTATATGTTCTAATCGTACTTTTAGGAGCCGTTTTCTATTAATTTTCTCCATTTTATGGTTTGAGGTTTTATGTAGAGTTGTAGGCTTTAGGGGACCTTTCCCGTACTTTCTAAAGCGTTATGACTTATGATTGCCACAATCGAATGGAGGAGTTAGGGAAGCACTTACAATAAGTTCTGAGGGTCCGAGAATGATTCTCGATTCCTATACGAGCCCATCAGTACTGAAAACTTGGCGTAAAAGGCCAAGGAAAGTAGGTGATATCACGTATTTATATAGAGTTTTCTCCCTTATTTACAAGCTAATTTGTGCGTCATTGGAGCTCTTGGGAGCTATTTTGTGCTAACTATCGTATGTAGTTGTGGTTTCGTGTTTTAGTATTGAATTGCAGGTTTTATGGAGTTTTCTCCTTATTCCCGAGCCTTTTGGAAGCAACCACGGCTTTACGAGATGTTACGATGCACGTAGGATGGCTCACGAGCTTTATGGATAGTTTAGGAGGTCCCAAGACCCCTAAACGTGAAGATTAGAGAGCCAAGGAGTCAAAGGAGGTTTTCGTGCTCTGATCGGGCAAAAATGGCCCGATCGGGCAAAGGAATTATGATCGGGTATAGAAGTTGCGGACCCGATCGGGCGAACGTTGCCCGACCCCATCGGGCGAGGAGTCAAGTCCCCAGACCCGATCGGGTGGGCCGCAGTCCTCACTTTCTCACTGCTGGGCTGCTGCGTTGGCCGCAAGATCAAGAAGGGGCGAGTTGGTATTTGGCCCGATCGGGTACTGTGCTCGGGCCCGATCAGGTCTGGTGCTTTAAGCGCGCTTTTTCACTTTTTGTTTCCGTTTTTAGTTAACTTGAGGGGGTATTATAAATATCTTTTTCCTCATTATTTAGGGACACCTTTTATTCATCTTTTTACTGCTTTAGACTAGAGTTATTTCTCATTGTTCTTAGTTTAATTCAAACACTTTAGATTAATTTAGAGGTGATCAAACCTATTTCGATTTCAATAAAAGTTCCTGCTTTCCGTCAATTGGTACTCTTTCCTGCCCTAATCTCTTTTGTTATTCTTGATTGCTTAGTTTATTTATTTAATCGTTCACGATGCAATTGTTAGGGTTTTATATTAGTTTTGTTGTTGTTAATTCGATTATGAGTGAGTAGTCTCTTTCTAGGGTGTTAGATAGGAAAGCCATGTTTATACCATGATTGTGATTTAGATTTCTATCAATTTCTAGGGCTTGATTAGGGTGATTGTGATGTGGTTTGTTCTTTATTGAGTAATTAATGTTATTGCGCAATTTCATTGGTTGCTTGTGGTTAATAGTTGTTTGCACAGATCCGTCTTACGACTAGAGGCCTAGGACACATCAGTAGTTCTGATTACGTTAGTGACCATGCGGCGTATGTTGAACTATGAGCGTTGATCTTAACCATAGCTCAACATAGGCTCTAATCCCCCGACTCTTGACTTAGGTTTTGGTAGTAGTTGACCCTATTCGATTGGTATAAGCATGGTGGACCGACCTAATACCCTAGGTTTTTAGTCCATAGTCAATTCCTCGATTTATCCCGTCTTCTGTAGTTTATTTATTAGTTTAATTAATTCTTCTCTGATTTCATCTGGAGTAGCTGAATTGCTTGAATATTGATTTAGAAACTCTGTCTCCCTGTGGAATCGACCCTGCTTCCACTGACTACCTTAGTTAGAGGACTTAGGATTATCTTTGATTAGGTGTTACGACTAGAACCTATCAGTAGGAAGCAAAGGTTGCTGGATAGACAATTGAAATGTACCATTCTTGTGCGCCCTTGTGTGTGAGGTGCGCCGACCTTGTTGTTTTTCGTGAAGGCTGCACGATCAGCTAATGTGGCCCAATGAGATTGCGCGGTGTATAGTTTTAGTTATAAATATCTCATCTTTGATCGTTCGTATAGTAGAATAGTTTAGTTAAACTAGTGAAGCCATTTAATTTCCTTGTGGATTGACCATACATTCCTAGTTTTTTTTGGACGCGTACTTTACTTGTTACATTAGTAGAAAGTTTTGTGTAATTATATTTGTTAGTACGTGATTGGCCTATCAGAAATATTTATTTTCTTAAAGTAGTAGGGTAATAAAAAATCATTCATAAGAACGTGTAATATTGTCATAGATTTTCAGTTTATACCTTTTAATAATATACACTAGTTTTATATGCACGCGACACGTACCTCATACGAAAGAGTAATATGTAAGAATTTGGAAGAAGGTACATTCTAATTTCTCCAGTGAAATGTATATATAATTTTATATTTTCAAAATAATCGTTAAGTTTTAGTTTATTTATTTTTTTAGAGTGCAATTGTAATCTCAAAAGATTTAAACTAGTGAAACAATATAAATACATAAAAAAAGAGTAATTAATATTAGAGCGTAGATTAGCAATAATTATTTAAATAAAAAAGTCTAAAAAGACAAAAATATCTTACCAAAGATTAATAAAATATTCCAACAACAAAAAAATCAATAAAAGATGTCATTTAGAGCATCATTACTCATTATTAAAAAGGGTATTGATATATACAACCCTTTAAGTATTAAATACATTACCTAAAATAGTACTCCCTCCGTTCCCATTTGATGTTTACATTTGGAATATGAGGGAAAACTAATAATTGAGGTGGATGAGAATCTTTTTAATTTTACTTTGTAGATTCTCAGATATTTTAGTTTAAAGTTTTAAATTTTCTTTGCTAAAAAACTGTTTGCTAAGATTGGAAAAAAAACTTAATTCAGTTAACGTTCTTGATTTATTTAATTTCTTTTTACTTTTCTTATTTTTGGTGTCCACCTCCTCTCCCCTTATAGTATAGAGATTATTTGAAACTTTGACACTACTTTATTTTTAAGGGCTTCTTTCAAAGATTTGTAAGGAGAAAATTATATCCGTCAGAGTGAAATACCGCAAGAGTTATTACGGCGTGACTGAACATGCAAGAAGGACCCTTTTGTTTGAAGAAAAGGATGGGGAATTCCCAAGTCCCTAAAGTATCCGAGTAGTGTTTAATCTCATAATTCAAAGTAATACGCAATTATTACCACTAAACCACGTAAAACATGGTTACCATTAATGACTTGAGATTATTATTACTTATTAGGACTATTAGATTTAATCATACTTAGGCCTCGTTTGGTTCAAGTAGTGGAATGGAAATGGAATGGAAACAAAGAAAGGAGTGGAATGAAAACAAGAATCATTGAATATTTAACTTGTTTGATTCAGCCAATAAATAGAATGGAATCATTAAAATAAAAATGTCAAAGAAAAACAAACCCCCACCTAAGTAATGGTCTATGAGCAGAAACAATTGGGTGGATTGAGTATCCCCTAAGTAATGGTAATTCTTATCCTCTTTCCTTAAACAAACAACCAATAATGGAAAGGATTTATTAATTCTGTTTCCGGCCCCTCAAATTGAAGGAATTGTGTCATCGACTCTAATGCAATTACTAAATATAATATAGATCGTATTATGGAGATAACAATTCATTTAATTGGGTCGTCTTTACGTCTTGCTAGAGAACGCTATAGACCTTTGTGTTAGTAAATAATAAACCCGAAAACCCACTTAAATGAATCATACAAGGTCACACATAATATTTGGATCAACAAAAGAGAAACCCATAGCCCATAAACGCTATAGGGTAGTCGGCCCAAGAGGGAGATAAGAGGAGATTATTTGACCTAATTATTTCTATATAAAGGTCAAGACAGTCAGAAAATAAGATACAATATCTCTCATTATTTTCTCATGCTCTTTCTCTCTCTCAACTGCCATTACTCCATAAAAGAAAAACGCTTTCTTTCTTCCTTCCAACTAGCATTGGTGGAGTGTTGATCCAAATTGGTGGACTCACGTTTGCGATTCTTTCTCCAACATCGTTGGCTATACTTCGAAGTATTCAATCCCGTCAAACCAGTTGAAATCACGCATCAAGAGGTTAATAATTAATTATTATATCCTTAGTTATATGTGCATGATATCCTGTTTTAGGTGCTTATGAATTAGATTCATGAAATTCCATGAAATTCCACTTATAGTACCTATAATCCTACACAAATTTCCATACCATACATGCTCTTAATCTATACGCAGAAGTGTCTTCTCAAGATCAGATTGGAGATGTGACTTGTGTGAGGGATCGTGTGTGGTTTAAAAAGCATGATTAGAGATATGTCATAGAACTGTGTCTCAAGCACATCTTAGAGATTTCTAAATTGCAATCAGCGCATCATAATGACTAACACAAAGCATAACCTTAAAAATAGAATCTAAGCTTGCATCAATGAGTGTCGACCAAAACGATTAGAGACCTTTTTGATTGCCATTATTACTACAGAAAGAAGGTAAGTTAAAGTTAAATTTTCATCTAAGTACCACTAATTATAGATTATAAAGTAGATTTAGGATGTGTTTAGTTGAAAAAAAATGTATTATTGGGAAACTATTCTACTACATCTGTTTTTTTAATATGTATGTTTGCTTTTGCGCGCGGACCAAGAAAAAAGTGCAAAAGTAAGGAAAAAGTGAAAAAGGTAGAGAGAAGGAAAGAAAAAGTAGGAGAGAAGTGTAATAATTAGGTGGGCCAACCTTCCATTTGTGGGAAAAGGTGAAAATGTACCAATTAAAAAAACATCACAAAATAGAAAAATGTGCATATTTAAAAAAAAACGGAGAGAGTATTTACTTTCTTTCTGTAGTGTGGGTAAAATTAAGAGGAAAAAAAAGGTAGGTGAAACGTTTATTTTCCAAGGTTGGAAAACTTGTTACTATACCATCATGAAGCAAGGAAGCCACATTTTTCATCAATCAACAATGGAAATGGGCTTAAAGGAAATTTTACTTACCTTGCAACCAAAATACTAAAGAGTAAAGATCAAGCTAAAATTAAGTATTTTTCCCACCGAAAACTAGTTTTAATGGAAAATTAATTATTTTCAATTGAAAATATTTGCGGTCTAACCAAACACAATCTTAATAAATTAACCTATGCTTTATACGAACCACTGAAATGGGCTCAATTAGCCTTTACATAAGCCTTTGTTGGAAGATGATTTGGTTACATATAAACCTAGTGAGATTCTATCCTCAAACAAATTGATAATATGTAGTTTAACCAACTAGACTTATATATGTTTACCATTCTTTAACCAACTAGAATTATATATTTATCATTATTTTCCCTCATATTCAATGTGGGACTCACATGTTAGGTACTCGATCTTTACACCAATATACGAAAACATAATCGAAAGGTAATAGGCCAACAAAACAATCAAAGAAAAGAAAAAAAAGTAGAAAATAGACACGAAGATATAAATTTCTCTTGGAAATTCACGAATAGGGAAACAAACCGACCATCGATGTTCTAGGAATCAAAGATAATTAATAATAGTGTACAAAAACAATCAAAGATATCCTGACTGCTTTTAACAATGTACTATCTCCCTTTCGCAATGCATTTAAGATTAGAAATTGTAATTCTTTTGTCAATAACTACCTATTTTTAATTTGCGTTATATGTTAATTCTTCGTTTGTAATTTTTATTCAATTTAATTATCTTTTCTATGCAATTTTAGTCGATTTCACTATTAAAACTAGTTTTTTGACCACAATTGTGGATTTTGCTTCAGAGTAATTTCCAATTACAGGTTCGAGATAAAACTAAATTGTTATCTTTTTAGAAGATACCATTTTAGGGGGTTAAATCGATTATTTTTAAATCCCCTCATTTCGGACGCAAAACACGTTTTGGTTGTAAAGACTATTGAGATTGCATATAAAAATAGTTTACAAAAAATAGCTAAAATCTATAATGTGTACTATCATAGGTAGTTATGGACAAAAAATACTTAGAAAATTTTCAATACTAACTAACATTGACTTTTTATCTTTACCAATATCTAAAAAGGAATGCTATCATATGCGTAGTGTAGTAGTATGTTATTGGATTAGTCTTCTAGTACGTTATTTCAACTTATTATTACTTATCTTAATATATTTTAACTTATCGGAACTTATTAATACTTATTAGAACTTATCTAAATATCAGAATTTATCTAAATATCAGAACTTATATTTACTAATTAGATTTTATTCAAACCTTAGTTGTCAAAGCGCCAAATCTTGGTAAAACTTATCTGAACTTGGTAGAATTTATCAGAACTTATAGTACTTGTTTGAACATATTTTTTTCGATAACGCTTGGAAATAAATTGAAAAGAACATGGCCTTAATGTGTATTTTCAAATAGAAATTCTTATATGCGGCTGGCTATACCATATATTAATGATGTGGCAGGATTATTTGGTAGCCCATACATTATTCTTTCACTCTCCAAACCAACCACAACGATCGATAACCTCTCCCCTTTATAGTTAGTAACCCCCTTCCAAAATAGTCAGTATCCCCGTTCAAAAAGTCAGTTCTCCAAGAGTTAGTATCTCGCAAAATCGTTATTAGTAACCCCCCTAAAACAGTTAGTTACCTATCTAAACAATTGGTAACCGTACCCTGCTAACTTGTCAATAACTACCAAAACACTTGTAACTCCCTAAAATAGTCATTGTGCGCACGCCAAATGGTTTTTTAATCTGTGGCAAGTCGCGTACACGATTTCCTAATTTTCAACATGTCATACTGTATAATTTAACTCAGCAATAATTAGAGATACTAATGATAAAAAAATTGGATCAACATGTGTGAATTGTGAAAGTTAACATGTCATGTATTGCAAAATGGAGGTAACATTTCTTAGAATATAATAGGAAATTAAGGATCCGTTTGTTTTAATGGAAAATCACTTTTCAAGGAAAACAATATTCAATGGAAAACATGATTTTAGAAAATGTTTTCCTTTGTTTGTTTGATTAGAGGAAAAGTTAGGGAGAAAAGGTAAATGAAGTAAAAGTGAACGAAAGATGGGAGGAGACTACAAATAGAAGTAAGCAGTGAAGAAGAAAAAGTTGCATACCTTCTTTACAAAATGAAATTGGTTTTCCTCTTCTAAGAGCATTTTCCCACCTTTAAGAAAATCATTTTCTACCCCTTACCAAAAAAATAAATGAAAATGAAAGAAGGAGGAAATCAATTTTCGAAGAAAATAGTTTTCCATTAAACAAACGGAGCCTAAGTCATTCAACAAATCCCCCGTTTGGTCCAAGTCACCAGTGGCATGAGTAAGCCTAAACTAACAAGGGTGACTTTTCAAATGATTAGCAGAACTTGACTCTATATATAGAGAGATAGATAAAAAGATAGATGTCACAATTTAGATAAGTTGGTGCTACACTAGCATCAGAAATGGGCAACACAAACCGTCCTAAAATTCTTACCACACATTTTATTAATAATATACTACCTCCGTTTCGCAGAGAGTGTTGTATTTAAATAGTAAACATTATTTATAAAGTTTACTTTACCTATCGTCTGTGATTTATGTATAAGGAAAAATATAGTCATATGAGATGTTGTTGGGTTCATCTTGATATGTATTTAATCAAGATCCACTTTTTTTTATAATTTTACAAATATACACAACTATAGATATCAACACTCAAAACTTTTTACAGACATGCGTAAAAATGAAAAGCGTAACAATTTATATAAACCAAAGAGAGTATAGTACTTTTTTTTTACAAGAAATATTATTTCATTAATTGAAAGCCAAACGGCTCTTACAATAGATATCAAATAAAAAACGAAAACAATTTAACAAAATCAAACAATAGTGTTTTTCTTTAGTATAGTACTATATCATAGGTGATCATCAAAAGTCAAACTAATAATCCTAAATCAAAGATATAACAATTCGGCACATATGACTCTTGCTATCTTAATATAGCTTTTAAGCGATATATCGTTTATGTAAAATGGAGAGAGTATACTACTATCATAGGTGATCATCAAAAGTCAAATCAAAAAGCTACTTTAGCCAAATTTCTGTCATTTTGATAAAAAGAAAAGAAAATAATATACCAAACATAATTTGAACCTTTGGTCTTGTAAAAGCACCCAAACACAACAACACATTACACATAAAAACGGCATGAAACACAACCTACATTCTCATAGCACCAGAAAAGCTTACTTAAGTAACCATTAGCAGATTATGGCAAGGATTAAGTAAACTTTATTGATCATAATTTGATCGTGAATACTATAATCATATTATAAATCCTGAAATCAGATATTAATTAATAAGTGACACGTACCTTGAGCGATTAATTAAAGGACAAACCCATGTGACAACCTACCAACCGTAGTTAATGTCTTTCCTCCTAATCATACTAACAATCTAGCAGCTGTAGCCTGTTATCGATCTGTATGTATGCACTATGCACTCACTTCTCAGTTCAATGTTGGTCAGCTATTTTATCTTTGTTAGAATTATTAGATAGTGCGTATGCCTTTTAACGTAAACATTGATTTGATCCCTTAATATTTTTTTCTAGATTTTGTTTAGATTTTTCTTGCATTGGCCGTGATCATAGGACCGAGATTCTCGGATGTTTGAGGTTGTTGTATGTGTTGATTAACTAACAGCCAAATTTAAGAGATTACATAGTATTATACATCTACATATATAATGATGAGTATGATATACCAAGCGTTATTTGTTAGATCATTTCTTATTTAAAAGTCTTTAAATGAGTAAAAATTAGACGTCTAATTGAAAATATGAAAAAAATTAGTTGTGTTTGGTAGATAAAGTTTTGATGGGAAATTAGAGTTTTAGATCCAATTTAGAGTCTTTTGACTAGTCATAGTATTACAAAATCATAGTATTATGACTAAACTTTTCCATTGGTAGTCCAATGGTGGCCCTTAGGTCTCAGGAATTCCCAGTGGCGGAAATTCCAAAAAAAATTCATTGGTAGCCCTATTTTACAAATTATTCTCAAAAATAATTTTAATGAAAAATATTCCGTTAATAATAAAGCATATTCTGTTAGTTAACTGTTGAGTCGGTCACTCGCAAGTAAAACGAGGCATTTTGGGTCATTTTTTGTCAATTGCTACCTTAAACTCAACCCTTAAACGTTAAGACTGACCCACTAAAATCATCCCTTAAGGGCAAAAAGGACCCAAAATACCTCGTTTTACGTGCGTGAAACTACCCCTAACTATAACTAATATAATATGCTTGATTATTAGAGAAATATTCTTCATTAAGGTTATGTTTGGCTTTTAATTTGTAAAGCAGGGTTACTAACGAGGAATTTTTTTTGGAATTTCCACCACTGATAATTTTTGAGACCTAAGTGCTACCATTGAGAATTTTCCTAAAGCTATTAATGGTCAAAATTGCAAATTGGCAAACGTAATTGTTAGAATGTGTATTACAACTAATAAAAGGTGAAAGGTAGTGTTCATATATACGATATTTTTTGTTTTACCTGAATGTATATTTCTTGAGAAGAAATTTTTATACTATAATGTTACAAATAGATAATTTAAAGATATTAATGATCAGAGTATTGTGTATTACAACTAATGTACAAATAAAAGTAAATTGTTCATAAACAACTTCGAATTTCAGTGGCAGGTTGGTTCGAGCTTGATTCAAATTTTAACGAGCCAAACTTGGGTTTAAAATTACAGTTTGAATACTTTAACAAGAAAATCTGGGATTCAATTGTGCTATACCCATTGGCTCATGAGCTCGTTAAGAATTACAAAATTGGGGAGATGTTCGAGTTTGAACTCGCCAAAATTAAGTCAAACTAAATTGAGACAATTTAAAATTATGTTTGACTCATTTCAATGGTTGAATTTAGGTGAAAATCAATGGAAGAAGTATTTGTGTGTGTATGCATAGTAAAAGCCTGTTATTATTGGCTGGAAACAGTCACACTGATATGAAAATAACTAAACTAAAAAGAACAGTGAACTGTAAGAGTAAAACTATTATATTCAACTTAACTTAACGGACTAAAAATAAAAAAGTGAAATAAAATAAATTTAACTGAACTGAAAATAAAAAAGTGAAATAAAATAAATTTAACTGAACTAAAAATAAACTAGGGAGAACATGCCCTTAAGTTCTTGCGAAATTATGAGATATCTCCATATCTTGAAGAAGTGAACTAGACTTCTGATAGGTTTGCTTTGGATTGATATTCGAATCCATTTAGAATGAAAGTTTTTTGGACAAGACTCGACTTTGACATTAATAAATTTTAATATGGTCCATCCAAATTACCCCTTCAACCCCAAGTCCCTCCCCTATGTAGAGTTGTCAATTCAGATGCACAGGTCGGATCCTGGTCATGTTATGTCGGATCGGATGTTGTTTGGTTCTGGTCAAGTTCGGTCAGTCACCTAGCTAGATCACGATGGTTACAGGTTGGGTTAGTATCAAGTCGGGCTCTAATTGTTTCGGGTTCGGGACGGGTTATGTCGGACAAATATAGTAATATGTAAGATCACATTGATTATAGTAAGACTAGATTAATTCAATTCAATTATAATTTGGTTATAAGTTGCTAGCCGTGTATATACATGATGCCTGCGAATGAGAAATAATGGAGTAATAGGATGGTAACAATTAGAATTCATTTCAGTTTGTTTTTGGTTCGAATTAAATTCAGTTCGATTTCAGCTCAGTTAATTACAGTTCATTTTATTTTAGTTGGTTTTTTAGATAGTTCATTTCAGTTAAATTAGAGGCCGCTTCTGTTTAGTTTATTCGGTGCAGTTAGTAGTTTAACCATCACTTTTCAACCAAAATAAGTCTAGTCTCATGTTGTAGTCTGTTGATGAAGTCCTTCCTAGATAAATAGAAATGAGAAACATATTTAGCCTCAAATAAAGGTGTCGAATTATTATCTTAAGTTTAAAAAGATGTTAAATTCTCATGCTCTTATTTAGTAGTTTGTACCTGAAGAAGATCTACTTGCAAGAAAAATCGAAATGAGAAATTTTTGTTTGGCATCACGAAACTATTTTTAGTTAATCTAAATATCAACACTATAAAAAAAAGACTTATAATTCTATATTTTTAGTAAATCTAAATTAGAAATTGTATTGTAGTTTTTAAAAAATTATGTTAGTTTATTTGTTAGAATTTGGATGTGATAGAAAGTATTACTGTACTTTTAGGAAATTAATAGAGTAGGAGAGTAATATTTTAGTATTTTTATAATAAATAATAATATGGTCTTATAAGGTCGAATGAGGTTGAATAAAGGCTAATAAAGTTAAATAAAATCTAATAAATTCAGATAAATTAACATAAATTAATATAAACAAAAATAAATTGAAAAGAACTGACCGTATATCCTTATGTAATAATACGAAATGGAAGTGGAAATTATAGTAAAGTTTCAATAACCAATAAACCAGAAGTATGGTTACCGCATTGGCATAGGAACGTAGGTGCTTGAAAAAGGAACCTTTTTCAAGCATGGATAGAATAGGGGATAGGCGTAGCTTTTTGCTGAAATAGGAGAATCATCTTCTTTGTTGGTGTCCACTGCCCAAAGGCTACGATACTACAATATCATAAACAGAACTGGGTCGTCAATATGCTCGCTGCTTTTGCCTTTTGTGTTTGCTCTCACCTTTCACTGTTTCTCCATATTCACTGGTGTCCCCACAAAGGTTTAAATTGAGAAAGTCTGCCTCTGAAGGCTGAAGCTACCAGAGTCAAAGTCTCTACCTGTTTTTTTTTTTAGTACTCCCGTATCACGGTGTTCTGTGCATCAGGATAACGTAGCTAGGGTAAAGCGGCGACAGCCGTAAACGTCTAGCCTCCCGCCTAACTGTCAACCACTCTTTCTCTTTCTTTCCACCTTCCACAAAATTTCCGACAATATCTATCGACACCCAACCGACAAAAGGTTCAGTGCTCGACCGCTCTCTCTCTTCCTCCTACTTCCCTAAAACTTTAGGCGACCTCCAACAAAGTCGGAAAACGTCGATCAACAACTTAAACCAGATGTTCTTCGAAGTTTTAGAGGATGTTCTCTTAGATCTGGTTCATTTTGTTCTTTTAAAATACTTGTTATGTTTTTTTGGTTATTCGCATACATTCTTTCCAATTGACACCTATTTTTTACTTTTAATATTCCTTTAAATAATGTTTAATGTTATTTTAATGTAAAAGAGTATTTTGTACTTTGAATTTTTATATTTTGTTCTTTATATTTGAAGTAAATGTTCTTTTAAAACTGACAGTTTTTAAATTTTTTTGTAAGTAAATGTTTCTGAAATTTTGTATTTTGTTCTTTGTAAAAAAGTAATTTTATTATTTGCAATTTCATATTTTATTCTTTTTGTTTTAGGTAAATGTTCTTTTGAGATTGTCAGAGTGTTTGTTTTGTATGTTCTTTGAATTTTCCTATTTTGTTCACCACACAAAAGTATTTGGTTCTTTGAAGTTTTGTATTTTGTTATTTTAAAAAAAGCATGTTGTTCTTTTGAAATTTTGTTTTTTGTTCTTTTTGTTTCAAGTAAATGTTCTTTTCATTTTTCATTTTTACAATGTTTACTATATGTTCTTTGTAATGCTGTTAGAGTTTGAAGTTGCATTTTTTTGTAACTTGTGCTACTGTACCGAAAATGACCTCATCCTGGTGCACAGTGCTCCGTGCTCCCGAGAGCACCAAAAATAGATTAGTCTCTACCAAGGAATTTTAGATATTCTATTCAAAATTTTTGGTCTTCAAAGCGATAAAGTGTGGTGATGGCAGCTATCACGGTATTAGATTGTACATATTCTATTTGTATAAGATTTTATCAACTCAACTAGCTTGCAATTGCATCGAGTAAACAATTTATAAGAGTGTTTTAGTTTTCTTGCAAAGAAAAATAAAATTAACATTGTTCCACTAGAGCATATTATGTGTGATTGCTTATATTATACTAGGCTTATATGCAAGCTAAAAGATTCACATTTTTTAATTAAAAACTTAAAATTAAAATATTACCTTCCTTGATTATAACAGTTTTAACTTCCTTGATTTATTTAATTCTATTTTCATCTATTTTTATTTTTGGTGTCAACCCCCCTCTTCCCTTAATATAGAGATGAAAACTCATACTTCTTCGAAAGTTGAGTTTTTTCCATGTAGTAAAAATTCTTAGGATGTACAAAATTGGTTTTTGGATGGATGATACTCATATCACCAATTGGTTTTAAGATGAAACCCCATATTGGCTTATGTGTGGTCAGGCTCTTCTCCGCTCAGGTCTAGGTATACAAGTCCAATGAAATATATATGGGCATCAAAGCAAACTATCTTGACCCATCATTAGAAGGCCCACGAGGATGTTTGTGACAATCTAGAGTGCAAACTTGAAGATGGGCTCGCACGTGAGGGAGTGTTAGGGAGAAATACCCATATACGTGTAAGTTATTCTATTTCCAATCAATCTATAAATAAATGACAAACAATATAGAACAACAAAAAAAACAAAAAAACAAAGCAAGAAAATTGACAAAAAGTGATTAACCGTAGAAACCCGAGCACCGGGAAGAAAACCCTCCACCATGTATTAGAAATCAGTAAATGTTACAGAAGATGAATTACAAATTCTCTCAAGCTTTAGATCTCTCTCGAATATGTGTGGTAATGTCTAACTCGCCGCTAAACATTAATATAATAATGTTATCCAAAATCCAATCAAAATCGGCTTCATAAATAAATGAAAATAGAGCCCTCAAGCAGCTCAGCGTATATGTGGTAGAGTTATACATTCCAGATAAAAAGTTATGGACTCAAAGCCTCTTAAATTTATTTTTGAAACATATAAAAGATAATTGATATGCCAATTGATGTCATGTCAGCATATATCTTAGGAATTACATCTATAAGTATTTTGATGATAATAAACACATTTTAAAAAGACAAAATTGCGAGAAACTACCTTTTACAACAACTTTTTTGCGGGAAACTACCTTTAAATTTTTTTTGCTAAAAACTACCTTTTATCAAAAAAATTGTGAGAAACTATCAATTGACGTGAGCTGTTAGTTTGACTTGGTTTGACCGTTAGTAGTCTCACGTGCAATAACCCATTTTGCCTCCAATTCTTTTTCATTTTCCCTCCTTTTGTATTTCACCTTCTCCCCCTTTACAAACTCTATTCCTTCTCCATTTCAATGAAGCACCCCAATTGTTGTTCATTTTAGCATGTAAATAAAAATCCCCTCTTTTAATAGAATCTGGATATGATTACTATTTTTTGCACAACGAAAGCTGTGATGAGGAGGGGCCAGGTTGTCTTGCTTATTATTATTTTTTTCACTTGGAACAAACATATTCACCATAACTGCGAGCACAAATTTTTTGGAGATTGTGTTTTTTTATCAGTAAAGATGGAGATGTATTCTATTCTAAACTGAGATTAGGAAAAATAATAGTTTTACTCCAATATAAATAGTTGAAAAATAATTGAATTAAAGAGGGGATTTTTATTTACATGCTAAAATGAACAACAATTGGGTTGTTTTTCATTGAAATGGAGAAGGAATAGGGTTTGTAAAGGGGGAGAAGGTGAAACGCAAAAGGAGGGAAAATGAAAAGAATTGGAGGCAAAATGGGTTATTGCACGTGAGACTACTAACGGTCAAACCAAGTCAAACTAACATCTCACGTCAATTGGTAGTTTCTCACAATTTTTTTTTGATAAAAGGTAGTTTTTCGCAAAAAAAATTTAAAAGGTAGTTTTTCGCAAAAAAAATGTTGTAAAAGGTAGTTTCTCGCAATTTGCGCGGGCTAGGAGGCCGCCGATTATGACATGTTTGATTGTGTAACACTGATTTAAAAGCAAATATTAAACTTGGATGCTCACAAATGAAGTTGTTGAAGATATTGAAGCTTGGGTATCTGTTGCGCTTTTCTTACTAGGGATGGCAATTCAGTCCGACTTCGACCCGAGTCCGACTCGATCCGAAGGAAAAAGTCCGATCCGAATCCGAAAACATAAAAGTCCGAATGAAATCCGATAGGAGTTGGACCTTAGGTAAGATCCAATCTGAATCCGATTAGAGTCTGATTATTACTTGTTACCTCCTCAACTAATAGATTGAAAGTATATTTTAATAGAAATAATAGATTTACATTATAAGAAATTAAGTAAAACATTAAAAAATTTATATTAAAGATGTGTTTTGGTTATTTAATATGGTAATTTAATCCGAATCCGATCGGAGTCCGAAACAATCTGAAGGAAAAAGTCTGAGTCCGTATCCGAGAATATATAGTCCAAATCCTAATAGGAGTGTAAAAATCATAGTCCGATTGAAATGGAGCGGACTTGGAGTTTGGTAAGTCCGATCCGAATCCGATCCATTGTCATTCCTATTTCTTACATGTTTGTGATAAGTACAAAGTCTATGATTTGGTTGGTCCGAACTTAGTGCTAGTATAAAAGATGACCTTAGTATAGTTACTTATTTTTCTAGTGTTAGGGAAATAATTAATAATAATAAAGTCATGCTTTATAAAATTATTTGTAAAATGAAAGGGGGAATTTTTTATAGAAAGAGAATTTTGAAAATATATTTTTGAATTACCAAAACAAAGATCTTTGATTTGAGATAAACAAGATCATGCATTTTCTTGTGAAAAGTACAGGCTTTCGGAATTTAATTTTCTAAGATTTTTTCGAATAAAAAAGTCCATTTTGAAAGATATGTCTTAATCTCTTGAAAAATCTAATGTTAATTATTAGAAATTCTATCTTTATCTTATTTGGAAAAATAATCATTATACAAAAGGAAAAAATGTTATAAATAAGCCAACCTATTGGTATCAGAGCCTAATATTCTTGTAAGGTTAATCCCTAGAGAATAGCTAGCATGAATTCACAAGATCACTCTCAAAAAGGACACTCAAAGTGCCCGGTTCTCAATGGAGAAGATTATGGATGGTGGAAGGCTAGGATGAGGATTTACATCCAAGGGTCGGATTATGAATGCTGGAAAATCATAAGAAAAGGACCCACCCTCATCCAAGCCAAAAATAATGAGGGAAAGCTGGTTGACAAAGACGAAGACGACTACGATTCAACCGACTATGCAAAGGCCGAGAAGAACTTTAAAGCTATGAATATTCTCCAATATGGAATTGGACCTGATGAATACTCAAGGATCTCTGCTTGCTCAACGGCAAAGGAAATATGGGATACTCTCGAGTTAGCCCATGAAGGCACAAATGAGGTAAAACAATCTCGCATTGATTTGTTAGTTCAACAATATGAATTGTTTACCATGGATAAAGATGAATCAATAAATGAAATGTTTACTCGCTTTACTATCATCAGAAATGAATTGCGTTCTCTTGGAATAAATTATTCGTCATAAGAATTGGTTAGGAAAGTGTTAAGAAGTTTGACAAGTCGTTGGCTACCAAAAATAACTGCTATACAAGAAGCCAAGGACTTGTCGAAACTTCCCCTAGAACAATTAATTGGTTCTTTAATGACTCATGAACTTGTTCTAGATGCTAAAAATCCTACACCAAAGAGCAAAGGTCTAGCATTAAAAACTGAATTAGAAAGTGATGATAGTGATAGTGATGAAGATGTTACTTTTCTTACTAGGAGATTCAAAAAAATTCTTAAAAAGAACAAAAATAGTAATCCTAGCAAAAATGCGAATTTCAAAGGTAAGAGTACTACATCTAACTATAAGAAAAGTGCTACTAACTCTAGATGTTTTAAGTGTGGAGAATATAGCCACGGGATCAAGGAATGTCCCTTGTGGGAAAATGAGAAACCCAAAGATAAAAGAGAACAATTAAAAAGGGAGTTCAAGAAGGCCATGGTAGCAGCCGTATGGAGAGAATCCGAGTCTGATAAGGAACAGTCAGAGGCACTGAGCCAAGAGGCAAAACTTTGCCTAAATGCAACTGAAGGATCTCAGAGAAGGTCTCAGTACCTAGATGACTCGCATCTATGTCTTATGGTGAAAACACCCACCTCCCAAGATGAGGAGGACAATGCAGAGGTAAATCTCACTTCTTTGAAATCTAAGATACCTCTATTATCCAAAAACAAACTAATTGCTTTGCTTAGTAATGTAATTGACGATTGTCAAGAAATGTGTGATGAATTTATAAACATGAAAAAAGATTTGAAAAACATCACTAAGAAAATAATTGGGTTGGAATTGGAATATAAGAAATTGCTGGATGATAACAAGGACTTGGTCAAAAGAAATAAAGAAATGGACAAAACGATAAATGACCAAGTCGTTGAGATAAGTGCGCTAAAATATGAAAAAGCTCTTGCTAAAGAAATTGTAAACAACACTGTGCCCTATACTGAGCTTGAGGCAAAGAATCTTGACTTTGAAAAACAAATAAACTTTTTGAACCTTGAACTACTGGAACTGAAAAATGAAAAGGAAAACCCTAGGGTCGACCCTATAAATGAAGGACAAGGTACAAAACTTTGTGAAGATTTTGAAAAAGCCAAACATGACTTAAACACCCTAAATGACAAAAATGAAAACTTGAAAGCAACAATTGAGTCTTTGAAGGTGCGACTGCAGAAGTCAAAAATTGTCACACCTGGTAGTAATATCCTAGACCATATGATCTCTCAAACAAAAAATCGAAACAGAAATGGTTTAGGATATACTGACCAGAATCTCAGTACAGGTCTCAGAGCTAAAAATTGTGAAAGAGACTTTCGAAAGCAAAAATATGTTGATCTTCCCGAATATTTGATTTGCTACTTCTGTCGAAAGAATGGACATCTCATGAATGACTGTAATGCAAAGAAAAAACATGTTGAGAAGAATGCAAAGTATGTAAATCAAATATGGGTTAGAAAAGATCTCTTAGATGCTCAACGAAAGAAGAAGGGACCCAAGCAAGTTTGGGTTCCTAAAACTAACAAGTGATCTTTTTGCAGGTGAAAGTGAGAGAAAGCAGCCTATTATCCTCCGCATTAGCTGCTTAAGACCTATGATTAGTGAAAATTCAATTCCTCTCACTTGTAGCCTTACCATGGAGGGTGTGTTACATTTGGCAACAATAAAAAAAAGGGTGAATTTATTGGCTTTGAGATATATTTCTAGCAATTGATTTGTGTTATATGCCTTATCTTCGCTCATAGATGTGTTGAATCGAAGTCTATAATATTTATCCATGTGAAAATTTGTGAAAGAGTCTTTTAATTGTGATTTAGGACTCGCAAGGTCTAATGATGCTGTCCTGATGTCTTGATTCTAAGTTGCCAAAGTATTAAGCTAAATGATCCTAAGTTGCTGAACTATTGAGCTATGAAATGTTAATTCACTTTTCTATGGCAAGCTTGATCTTTAGCCCAATATTTTGATTTGCTTATTTTGAGTTTGACATTTGGCCTTATTATTTCTTCTTTACTTATTCTTCATTTACTTCCCCATTACATCCTTGTTTTCATCCCCTATTGCTCCAAACAACAAGTGCTTTTAACCTTGATTCATGATTATGTTCGGGGCAAAGACATTTTGTAAAAATGGTGAAAGAAGATGTCATGAGTTGAGGGGGAACTTGAAGAGGTCGGCAATGAAATTCTATAAGTGAAAGAAAGAAATCAGTGGGGCACAGTACAAGGCACAGTGCCATGGACATAATTTGAAAGAAGATAAGATCACGTTTCACAAGTTAATATTCTTTGCTGGTTCTGATTAATTGACTCTATGATTTCTATATAGTCTACATCTCCTTATCAAATATATATATATATATATATATATATATATATATATATATATATATATATATAAGGAAAGAGATGAGACAATTCATATTAGAGTTTAATTATGAGATGATGAAAAGAGTTGTGATTACCATGTCTTTGGATTATTGAATATACGAAGCAAAGCTATCTTTGAAGGAAAGAGATTGTCCAGTGGCACAGTAACATATACAGTGCTAAAGTGAAGAAAGTTCCAAAATCTATGCGTGATGATGTCAAAAAGGTAAATAAGGTTTGAGCACTTGTTGAGCGTATCCTCATTCCAAATAATTCAAGCTTGCTTACCTTATTTCTTTATCCTACCATAATTCTTCAGTTTTACCTTATGATCCATAACTTTGAATTGTGAATTTGATTAACTCTTGCTTCATAGTTTCGGATTGTGAGTTGGATTAGTTCTTGCTTCAAAGCTTTGGATTGTGAATTGAATCTTGACGTAGCACCAGCATCACTAGATTGATTTTTGCTTGAGCTACTATTTTGCATGGACAATTGACTTCGAACTATGATACTAAGGATTTTTATGCCTCCTTTTTGATAATGCCAAAAGGGGGAAGATTTGGTATATAGCACTATGTTAATGCTAGATGTTCATTCTCATGAAATCGTATCATGTTTGCCAATGTAATATTTGCTTATGTGAGGGGGAACTATTATGTGTTTGTCATCATCAAAAAGGGGGAATTTGTTGGGACACATTGTCCATGTGTATTTTGATGATGACAAACACAATTAGTTGATCTAACATGTTTGGTGAAGTTTTGTTGCAGATGCCTAAACGAAGTCTCGAAGAATCAATTGTCAAACGCTTTAGACTAAGGCCAATTCCCAAATATGTAAAAGTGTGTGTTCGTAAATAACGGATCAAAGTGCTAAGGTGTAATATTAGAGATTGTAGGTATTTTACTTGAGATAGTAACATAAATGCAATCTATAATATAACACCTAAATAAAACGATTTGCGAAATTTGAAAAGAAAAAAGGAAATCGTTTTTTTGTTGAAGATTGTTTTGTAGAAAATCTGGAAAATCTTTTTTGTGGGAAAAGATAAGTTTTGGAATAAAAAGATTTTAGTAATATTCTGATTTTAAGGAAAGAATTTGTCTACAAAATCAGTCCTAATCCTATTAGGAAACTAATATCATAAAGGAGATAAAATCTTCTTTAAAGATAATTGTTTGCTTAGGATTAGGAAACTATCAAGAGGAAAATTCTATCTTTGTAAAGCTGAAGAACTGATTTGAAAACGTGAACCTTTATAAGAGCAAAAAGATCAGAAAATAAAAAGATATGTTTATCCAGAAATCTTTTTACAGAGCTATTTTCAGTAACATATCTTCAACCTCTCTGAGACTAGCACTGAGATCTGTGACAGAAAAACACATACTTAAGCTTCGATAATACCTCTAAACTGCTTAAAAACCCAGAAGCACAAAAAAAGAGGATTCAAATCTTTCAGTAATTTCATCTTTTATAGAGAGTGTTGAGTTGAGTTCCTAAGGGAATTAGATTTAATTAGGCAACACTTAGAGTTAAGTGTTGGGGGGCACTACTAGGGTTAGTAGTGAGGGAATCAAGTTGTATCAAGAGTTTGGTATTTTGTGATTCAATTAATAAAAGAAAAGGTAGGGTGGACGTAGATCTCAGAGGTGAGATTGAACCACGGTAAAATTGCTTGTCTCGTCTCTTTATTACTGCTTTTCTATTTACCATTCTAGAAATTCTTATCGAATTAACAATATTCATATACGCAACTCAAAAACTCAGAGAAGGTCTCTGAGATCTCGAAATAAAGTTCGATAAAATTTAGAAAATACCACACTCAATTCAACCCCTCCTTCTTGAGTGTCTCCTTGTGATCCAACACAACCTTTACTTTGTCTTCTAATAATAAATCAACCTACTCGAAAACTCCGATAGTTCCAAACCTAGCCTTCATCAATCACACTAAATTAGAGCACCCAACTATGGCAAGGCCTCCTTAAGGGTTAGGTTAGTAAATCCGGCTCGAGACGCGTTCGTTGAAAAAACCATTGTAGGAATGTAGACCATTCAATAGAACAAAGGCGAAGTGATCAACGAGAAAGGGGCCCTACTCACTGCAGGAATACACTAAAAGATCGGAACTGCACTCATGCCTTTTCCACATAAAGCTGACCCCTCCCCCTACGTAGTGATTCTATCAATCATGTACGTGAGTAGGACCAACCATTCTGCTTGGTGTGTCATGAGAAAAAAAAAGCCATTTGCACCAGGCGCACAACAAATAAACATTGTAAATTGATCTTCCAAAATTAAGTCATGACCAGTGGGTAACTTGTTTAATAGGTAAAATATCACATGTACTAATATTTAATTGATCAACTTTTTTATATTAAATTCACTTTATTTAATTCATTCTAATGAAATTTTAAATAATTAAAATTGTATTTTTACAAACTAATTTAATTTTTCTATCTCTCTCTTCCCTCCTAAACACCACCTTTCCCACCACCCTTCCCCAGCCAACCACCTACGACCCCTAACCCTAACACTTTCGACAGCTTTTCTCCAAAATGCCAACAGCGCCCCCTCCCCGTTAACAAAACCCTTCCCTATGAAACCCTCATCACACCATTAGCAGACCCCCTTCCCCGCAAAACCCTCCCCGCCCCGTCAACAAACCCCCTTCCCCCGAAACCCTCCAACCCGTTAAAAGACCCTACTCCCCGCAAAACACCTCTCCTTCCCTGTTACAAACCCTCGCTCGGCCGCTCCTCGCAAACACCACCCCCTTCCCACAAAACAACACTTCTTCAATGAAACAACCAACGCTACCACCAGAATATGCCCCCACACTGCCGATATGCCTCCCCTACCATTGATGCTCGCTTCTCAGACCTTAAACCACCCTTCAAATCACCCGAAACTGTCCCACCCCAAAAAGCCACCAACGAAGGCTAATCTATTTTCCATACCTCACCATTATAGATCTCGCCTCAAACTTGTCCTTCTCTCTCTTTAGACTAGATTGATGAACGGTGGAGGTCCCACTACCCCATCTCGTCCTTGTCGGTGGAGGCCGCTATTCTAGTCGGTGGGGGGAACGGTGGTTTCGGGTGAGGATGGTAGAGCATGGGAAGAAGGTGGGGGAGGATGTCGGGGTTTCCAAGGGCAAGGAAGGTTTTAGGTTTTTGATAGATTTAATTAACAAAAAAGTAAAATAAAATAAAATGACACAGGTTATAGGTTTGTTGACTTGATTAAATTCAAGTAACTGACAAGGTTTACTTATTATGGGATTTCGAGTAGGTTGACTTGATATTAGAAGATGGAGCAAAGGTCTCCTTGTTAAAAACAAATTTTCCTATATAAAAAGATTTTATCTTTTAATTTTAGGAAAGTAGTTTTATTAAACATCATAAAGTACTGAAATAGCTTGAATCATTTTGTTTAAGGATTTAATTTTCCTCGATCTATCAGCTTAACAAATAAACTTACTAGGCAATTCATTTGCTTAATGTTTTAATCTTTATGTAGTTCTCTTACTATATTGAGTGTTGGGTTGAGTTCGAGAGTGAGATACCGAGGTTAGTAGTGGAGGAATCATTTTATCTAGAGTGAGATATTAAGAGACTTATTAATAAAAGAAAATTTTGGGTTGAGTAGATCTTAGAGTTGAGATTGAACCGCGTTAAATATCTTTGTTTCATCTTATTTATTGCTTCAAATTAATCGCTTTATGTGATTTAATTATTAAAGTACAAAATCTGTTTTAGTAGTCGAGGAAAATATAACGAAGGGCATTGAGCCAAGAATTCGGTTTTTGCTATGTAATAAAAGGATAGACAGATTTAACATCAGAGTAGTATAGGTTTTCACCGTATGGAGTGTATGTGTCGGTATGTTTTCTCCCCTTCTTGAGTATCACCTTGCCCTTTAACAATATGTCACCAAGCAAAGTACGTGATGTAAGTGTGAATCTTGCAAACAAGGACAAATTAGAGTTGAAGAATGTCCAATTTATCCTTGATCAAAAAAGGACTTAATTTCAATTAGCCAAGTTGACAAGTCCAGTTATAAGGTCGTGTTTCGAGGGTACTTCTTGGAAAGTTTTCAAGGGTATTATGGACTTATGGTAATGTGACATTGTACACCGCAAGGAAAACAAGAAAGGTGATTAAGGAAGGAATCTTCATGAAGGGTGGCATTTGTTCAGAACGTGTAGCCCCGTTCATTTTCAGCACAAGAGCGCTCAATTAGTGAGATATTACGCAGTCATTCAAGAGTGGCTACTTGTAGGAAAACGCTAAAATTTGTGAAGGAGAACTATGTGGGTAAAGTTGGAATCGTTTCGTCGATTTTGGATTGTGGCACAAAAAACATGACAACAACACACATGAGTATGCTGCATGAGAAATTGAGCCGATAGGGATGTTTTGTTTGGATGGGAGTAGTTGCTAGAGTTCTCACAGGCTATGGAGAATCTTATGGTTCAGTTGTGATGGTGACTCGCGGTCGACTAAAACCTTCTGTATTATGCTTTAATAGATTATTAAATACACTAGTTGAGACTTGAGAGGTATCAATAACTTTTAAGTTTTTACTTTTAGTGTTACAAGGTGGTTATTTTGTGTACCTATAAAATTTTGACAAAATTTTTATAGATTATACTCATTTACAAACTTGTTATCAGTTCTTTTAGACGAGGGGCCTAAAATAATTGTCTATCCATCTTCCTACATAGTAAAGTAAACTAATAAATTGATATAAATATAGGAAAATGTTTTTGTTAAAATCAAAGCAATATGAAAACAAGTTTGATAACAAAGAAACAACTAAAAAAGGAATGACATATATATATATTTTACAAGGTTGACTAATTATGTGTTTGCTATGTCCAAAGGCAAGATGGAGGAATTGATTTATTATCTTTTAGGTAAGTGAGTACAAATTAAAGAATATGAAAATAAAAGAGAATTAAAAGGTATATATAATACGTTCTAATAACCTAAACCGAACAGAATAAGTCCTTAGTCGTTTCAAGCACCGCATAAACAAATTTAAAACATTTCAATTGCGTCAAAACATATAATAAAGGATTATCAGATCAAATCACTTTCTTCTACGCGATCATCATCCTGAAACCTCTAGGTCTTGAATGAATTTTTGAGGAGGATAAAAATATAGTTAGTGGCAAAGGTTGACAATTTATTTGGCGCTCTCTCTCTCTGGCAAGCAAATTAAACTTTCATTTGGATAGTAGAGATTTATATAAGTATTAATGATGAAAAGCATGTTGATATAGTAAACACATAAACGAGGTACACTAAGAGAAGGCATTATAAATGATGGGACCCTTGAATCACATGGAAACTCACATGGTTAACTTAGGAGCACCACGAGTTACAGTGGCAAGCATTGCCATTGCGTATGCAACTGAGCTATCAATTTGCGCTTCACGTAATGCGAATTCGATGAATAACATTATCCTCAGTTTGCTGATCTTGTGACTTACGAGTATGTGACGCAGTTGAAACTACCAACTTGTCATTGCGACACGACACTCTTGTGGAGTCGTGGTTGCTAATTGTGGTTTGTTTACTGTTAAAGTATTAGATATTTGTGAGAGAATTGTTGCTGTCATCTCTTCTTATTAAACCAACGCACCAA
Organism: Patellifolia procumbens; assembly: GCA_947645195.1. NCBI lineage: Eukaryota > Viridiplantae > Streptophyta > Magnoliopsida > Caryophyllales > Amaranthaceae > Patellifolia > Patellifolia procumbens. The sequence goes on from CANSGD010001128.1 coordinate 443,912, forward strand.
TACACCAATTTATAGAGGAGGTATAAAGAAGTTCTCCTAAGAGAGATAGAAAACCTAAGATAAAGATAATATCCTAACTAGATAAAAGATAATCACAAAAGATACAGATAATTACAAAATCTTATCCTAATACTCCCCCTTAAGTTGGAGCGTACACATCACAAACGCCCAACTTGCGTAGAAGATATTTGAATTGTTGTCGTCCTAAAGCTTTTGTCAAAATATCAGCCATTTGGTTGCCCGTACGAACGTAAGAAGTAGCTATATTTTTGGTGAGTAATTCATCACGCACAAAGTGGCAATCAACCCCAATGTGTTTAGTACGTTCATGAAACACAGGATTGCGAGCAATATGCAAAGCGGCTTGACTATCACAAAATATGTGCATAGGGTCAGTATGGGTTATACCAAGAGAACGTAACAAGGCTTTAAGCCACTTTAATTCACAAGTAGTAACAGCCATAGCTCGGTATTCGGCCTCGGCGGAGGATCGAGACACAGTATCTTGCTTCTTTGTCTTCCAAGACACAGGGGAAGAGCCAAGAGCAACAAAGTATCCACTCAGAGAGCGTCGGGTTAAGGGACACGCAGCCCAATCACTATCACAAAAAGCATAGAGGCGCAAATCAGAAGCCTTTTTGAGCAAAATTCCTTGTCCTGGACTACCTTTCAAATATCGCAGAACACGCATGGCGGCTTCCCAATGTGCTAGTTTCGGTGTACTCATAAATTGTGCAAGGATATGCACACAATAGCTAAGATCTGGGCGAGTGATTGATAAATACACAAGACGTCCCACGAGTCGTCTATATTGTTCTGGATCCTTATAGCACTCGCTATCCACCTTCGCTAAACAATGATTTTGCTCCATCGGTGTATCTATCGGTTTACAACCCGTCATTCCAGCTTCTGAAAGAATATCTAATACATACTTTCGTTGTGATAGAAATAATCCAGATTCACCCTTCGCGCCTTCTATACCCAAACAATATTTCAAAGGACCAAGGTCCTTCATATGGAAGCAAGTGCCAAGATAAGTTTTGAAACGAGCAATAGCTGGAGATGAAGAGCCAGCAATTATTAAGTCATCAACATACACAAGTACATGCAAAGCCACATTCTCTCGGACATAGCTAAATAAAGAATAGTCAGCACATGATTGCGTAAAACCAAATTTTTTTAAAGCAAATGATAACCTGGCTCTGATACCATGTTAAAGTATTAGATATTTGTGAGAGAATTGTTGCTGTCATCTCTTCTTATTAAACCAACGCACCAATACACCAATTTATAGAGGAGGTATAAATAAGTTCTCCTAAGAGAGATAGAAAACCTAAGATAAAGATAATATCCTAACTAGATAAAAGATAATCACAAAAGATACAGATAATCACAAAATCTTATCCTAATATTTACCTTCTTAAACTTGAAGAACTGCTAATTGTAAATTTGTAACAATATAGAATGCAGTGGCCAGTGGATGACTTGAAAGACGTTCTACTTCAAAGCTACAATAAGTTGCTTCACTTTCGTAAAGGTTGCATCAAATACGGATGTGAAATATAATTTCCATAAAGTATTATCTATTTAAATCTTATTAATGATTTTAGTTTTGTTAATTAGAGTTATGTAACTACCAGAAATATGCCAGAAACTCATCAATTACGCACAGTTTAAGCACTCCTCATAATGGGCTTTGCCAATTCAATGAGAATATATAACTTCCGTCTTATTTAAGGCCTGAGCCAAATTTAGCGATAGATCATAGTTCAAGACCAAACATAACCATGTCCAAACCCTAATGTTTTTGGATTGAAAATTTGGATCGCCCATATGAAAACCCTTAGAAAATTTCTAAACTTCTATGATCTTTAATAAGAAGGAATTTATCTATTTCTAAATTTTACCTTAACAAGTCTAGATTTATTCATATAATATGAAAAGTGGCATAATAATATTTGTTCTTTCTATGTTCAATCTTGTGCCTTTCTCATAAAACAAGGAGTAAGTTAAGGAAACTTAAATGATTTCTGACAAGACCGAAAGATCTGGGTAGAGCTGATACCTCTAGTTTGAAAGAATACAAAAAATCCCAACTATGAACTCATATGATATATTGAAAATTAAAAATATACTCGCATTGCATGCCGCCACGTTGTCATGACACCATTTCATGTATGAAATGTCAATTCTTTTTACGTTGTTACAAAAGATCCGTTAAGAGGATTTGAACTCAGATTCTAGCATTTAGTATGCTATTATTAAAAAAAAATATATAATCTCATTTATACGTATGAAATTATATTATGGTAAGAAGAATAATTCTCTGGGCCTCCCTTGCACAGGGCTCCCACCCAGAGGCCCATGACAAGTCATACACCCCCAAAGGGCCCAAACCCCCATCTCCCCATCAATATTGAAATTTTGCTTCCACCAGGATTTGAACCTTGGTTCCCATGTGGGAGATAGGAAGCCATACCATTGGACCTAAGGGTCATTGGTATTTTATATGTTATTATGTTATCCTCTTTTTTTGCTACCTTTTCCAATCTGCTAAGTATTTTATAAGAGCAGATGTGGAGGACCAAAAAATAGTTATTAGAAAATAGTGGCAAATCCTAAGATTAAAGAAATACAACAGTTTTTCTTTTCCTTTCATATTGTGACTGTCATCCTTTTACTTTACTATTTCGCATCCGTATGCATTTAATGATAATTTTAAATTAATAGAGCCCTTCTTCCATAGAAATATTTTTCTAAAAAAGGAACTCACATATTTTTGGCAAGAGTAGTATCCCACCACGTGACAGTCTCCTCTTTTCCAATAACATTCACCCAATATCAATATTATCGTATAATAAGAAAAACGTTATAAATATAAAGTTTTCAGCTCATAACCTCAAGTATGAAATAAATTGTTTTATCCACTAGAATTACACTCTCATTGATAATCTTATCAAAAATAATAATAAAATTGATATTATAAGGTTTATTAAAATTTGAGCTACAAACAACTTCATCATCATCATCATCATCAACAACAACAACTAAGCCTTATTCCCAAAGTGATTTGGGGTCGGCTAACATGAATCGTCAACTGAAACCGTTGCTAAAGGAGATGACATCGATAAGAGTGATAAAAGGTTTTTAAAAGGGTTTAAGTTTTAAGAATTTTTAAATATGTTTTTGAAAACAAGGTTTACACCAAAAAGTTTTAAAAGAGGTTTTCAACAAAAGGTTTTAATACCAACACAATTGAGAAAAACAAATAAATGCAGTAATCACAACCCTTCCTACATGGATACTGCCCCTCCACCCACTTCTATCCAACGCCATGCTCTCCTCAATCCCAAGTAGCCTCATATCACTTTCAATTACCTTCATCCAAGTCATCTTAGGTCTTCCCATGCCCCTTACAATTTGATTACTCCTCCACTCTTTAATTCTTTTCACCGGTGTATCATCTGATCTCCTTTTCACATGACCAAACCATCTTAACCGATTCTCCCTCATATTTTCTTCAATGGATGCAACTCCAACTTTTTCCCGAATCACTTCATTTATTAATCGGTCCTTCCTTGTGTGGCCACACATCCACCGCAACATACGCATCTCCGCCACGTTCATCTTATGAACGTGGCATTGTTTCACAGCCCAACATTCGGTGCCATATGACAAAGCAGGCCTAATTGCCGTACGGTAGAACTTTCCCTTCAATCTTTGGGAAATGCCGGAATCACAAAGGAACCCAATGACGCTTTTCCACTTAAACCAACCCGCGTTAATTCTATGACCCACGTCTCCATCCACTCTCCATCCTTTTTGAGAATGGATCCAAGGTAACGGAAGACGTTCGATCCTTGAACCACATTGCTATCCAAATTGAGCGCCCCTATCTTGCTGCTTGTAAGCCCACTAAACTTGCACTCCATATACTTCGTCTTACTTCTGCTCAATCTAAAACCACGAGCTTCTAATGTATGCCTCCACAACTCGAACTTACTCTCAACACCTTCCTTTGTCTCATCAATCAACACAATATCATCCGCGAACATCATACACCACGGTATATCATCTTGAATTGACCTCGTTAGTTCGTCCATGACTAGAGCAAAGAGAAAGGGACTAAGTGCAGTATCTTGATGCACTCCGATCGTAATAGGGAACTCTTCTGTTCTCCCCACCGTAGTCCGCACACTCGTAGTTGACCCCTCATACATATCCTTGATGATATCTATATATTTTTGTGGAACACCTTTCTTTACGAATTCCCACCAAAGTATTTCTCTTGGTACTCTATCATACGCCTTCTGCAAATCAATGAAAACCATATGTAAATCGTTCTTCCTATCACAGTAATGTTCCATTGTCTGTCTCATGAGGTGGATGGCCTCTATAGTCAATCTTCCTGGAATAAATCCAAATTGGTTATCCGATATCTTCTCATGTTTCCTAAATCTTTGCTCAATCACTCGTTCTCAGAGTTTCATCGTATGACTCATTAGTTTGATTCCTTGGTAGTTGGTACAATCTTGTACATCTCCTTTGTTCTTATACAAAGGAATCAAAGTACTCTTCCTCCACTCTAATGGCATTTTGTTGTGTCTCCAAATCATGTTGAAGAATGTTGTCAGTCATTCGATTTCTCTCCCCCCTAAACACCTCCAAACTTCGATAGGTATGTCATCTGGCCCCGTAGCTTTCTTCAGTCCCATCTTTTTTAATGCTGCAACGACTTCTCCCTTTTGAATCCTCCTCATAAACTCTCGATTTAGCATACTTGGCGGGATGTGTACATCCCCGATGTCTAGTGCTTTATCACAATTGAACACGGTATCAAAGTACGACCTCCATTTATCCTTTATCTCCTCATCCTCCACAAGCACTCTTTGGTCCACACCCTTCACGCATTTTACCTTTCTTATGTCTCTTGTCTTCTTGTCCCTCATACGCGCAATCTATAAATGTCTTTTTCCCCTTTTTTCGTATCCAATCTTGCATAAAGCTCTTGGTTTACCTTTGCTTTAGCTTCCCGTACTGCCTTCTTGGCTTCTTTTCAAACCTCTTTGTACTTCTCATAGTTCACATCGCTTCTATCTTTTCCCAAAAGTTTATAACCTTCTCATTTGATTTTTATCGCTTGTCTCACCTCCTCGTTCCACCAAGATGTGTCCTTACTCGATGATACAGTTCCTTTAGATTCTCCAAGGACCTCTTTCGCCACTTCCTTTAGGCTATGTTCTATCTTTGTCCATGTCGAATCTACATCCATTTCCGTGTTACCAGACCAAATATTTTTGCTAGCCATCTTAGCTAATAAGTTCTCTTTGTGCTCCCCTTGGAGCTTCCACCACTTGATTCGCGGCTCCACATTGGGTCTTCGCTTTCTTAAAGACTCCCTACCCCAAAAATCAAGCACGGCTAGTCTATGTTGGGTGGCTGTGCTCTCACCTGGTATTACCTTGTAGTTTGTATAACTCTTCCGCCAAGCATTCCTTACTAAAAAGGGGTCAATCTGACTCGCGTGACTTCCGCTCCTATACGTAACAAGGTGAGAGTCTCTTTTGTCAAACCAAGTGTTCATAATACTAAGACCATATGCTAATGCGAAATCCAAAATACCACTTCCAGCTTCATTTCTCTCCCCATACCCAAAACCTCCATGAATGCTCTCAAATCCAACTCGACTAGTGCCCACGTGTCCGTTAAGATCCCCACCAATGATCAATTTTTCACTAATATGCACTCGTTGCACAACCTCCTCTAAATCCTCCCAAAATTGTTGTTTAATAGATGCTTCCAATCCCAAGTACGGCGCATATGCGCTTATGATAGTCACCGCCTCACTCCCTAATACTAGCCTGATACTTATAATGCGGTCGCTCTTCCTCTAAACTTCCACCACATCATCACTATATTCCTTATCAATAATTATGCCTACTCTATTCCTACTCTTATCCTTTCCAGAGTACCAAAGCTTATAACCCCGTGGGGCTAGTTCTCTTACTTTTTCACCAAGCCACTTGGTCTCTTGAAGGAACATTATGTGAATCTTTCGCCTCCTCATGACCTCCACCACCTCCGCCGATCTTCCCGTCAAAGAGCCAATGTTCCATGTTCCAAACCGCATCCTACTACCCCTACCACTACCACCAATGTTAATAGAATCGGGATTCTACTTTGAATCGAAAGGGGTTCTTAGAATCGAATCGTAAGATCGGATCGTAGAATCGTACGATTCTACAAACATGTATAGTCAAGATATCATAGTAACTTTAATTAGTACATGCTCATATTATAAGTAAAAAAGATAATAATTAAAGAAAATAGATTTTTACATTATAAACAAGTAATAAATGACGATATATATTTATTAATACCTTTGTTGACATGATTTAGTTTGATCTGTAATTATGAAGTCCTCGTAAGTTATAAGTAATTACTAGAATCGTATAGAATCGTAGATAGAATCGGATGACTACAGTTAAATCGTAGAATCGTACGATTCTACAATCCGCATCGGGATTCTAACAACTATGACTACCACTACCTTGGACTAGCTTCTTTACCCGCACCCGTCCCTGATGCGGGAACATTTGCATATTTAACACCACCCCCGGGCGCCGGGATGGCGCGCCGCTTCTGGGCGACGGCCTAGCAACCCTTGAATACTTATCACTACACCCATGTCTATGAAGTGTAGGGCGTCGCTGGGAACGCCCCCACGTTTTTCATTTGTCGATTCATGTCATAATATGGGGCTATGTTTTACGCTGGCCGCCCCAAACCTACCGAAACTCTCCTCCTTTATCCGGGCTTGAGACCGGCAGTGAAATTCACACAGACACTCACAGACGGAGTTTACAAACAACTTCATACATAAATAAAATGAATTACATTCTTCTTTAGATTGACATATTTTCACACCAAATTGAATCTAATAATAAATTGAACTGATAATTATTTACCAAACATTAGACATATAACAACTAACTACTCGTTATACCACCGAAATCACTCACTAATTATTTGTGAAAGATGTCTAAAAGTAACTGAATCCATTAATTGAGGGGGCAAATCATAATGCTTGATCGAGTAGTTGAGAATGGAGAAACTTTGTGATTCTCTTCATATAGAACAACACCGTATACGGTATACGTGGGTGAACCCCCCTCCGCTCAAACCCAAATCTTGCTTACTCTTACACGACTTCTTCACCCAAATTATATGAAGCATGCATCATGTATAACTAAAAACTAATTTATGGAATAACCGTTGGCCAATAATTGCGTCAAGGGGTCCATGACATAATCATAGCCCAAAAGGCTTTATAAGTCTATCCACCACTAACCCAAAAAAAATTCTTAAAATTTTGCATTATCGTTGCGTTTTACCTTTATCTATACTCCAAAAAATAATAGCGTGCGGATTTTTGTTTTTTCACCTTTTCCTAGTATTGGTTTCAATTTTTTTTTCAAACTAATGAAAAGAAACTCTTTGGAGAATGAAGACTACTTTGGCAACTCTTTAGCTACATACGATTGCTTTTAGTTGTTTCGATTTAGTTTTTTACACTATTTACAAATTCTTCTTCAACAATATTATACTAAAATAAATGTAATTAGGTTTGTTTCAATATACTGTATATTTTTTTTCGCTCTCATAAGTTGTACTCGAGCTTGTTATCTCATATACCATTTGCAATGACTTTACCGATTAAAATAGGTTGCGTCATTTTTTCATACAAAGGGAGACATGCATTAGATCAACGATGTATATAGTGTATAAATTCAAAAGAAAATAAAATTAAAATATATTAGATTTTCGGATAATAAAGCTAGATATTTGAAGATGTGGACTAAATAAACTTGATATTTAAACTTTACTAGTACTCCATAATGTGGCGAACAGTTCAAAAGTAGTTGCTCTCTAAATTAATATTTCTATGCCTATTTGCATGTCTTATTGACGTTTGATAATCCATTACTTAGATATTCATATCTTCTGATTTGAAGGCTTTATGCTTAATGCTTAATGCTTAATGCTTGTAGTTCAACGCTAGCAAGAAAAAAAGAAAAAGTAAATAGGCGTGAATATGATGTTAACATCATTGATCATTGTGTGGAAATTGGGTACTATCAAACGAGATTTTTCCTTAGCGAACTAATGATAAGGTTGTTGACTGGTAGCTATAAATGCTCTTTTATACTTCCTCTGTTTTAAGATACTTGTATTATTTTGGCTTTACTAATTAGAAAATTTTTGGATTTGTTCTTTTTAACTTATTTTTGCTTATATATCTGAACTTATCTCAACTTATCTGAATCTATTCGAACTTCTTACACCTAATTCGACCTTATTAGAACTTATTAGACCTTGTTATATGAAACCTTTATTAGACCTTATCTCAACTTATCTTAATTCATCTGAACATATAGGGACGGAAAATAGTTGAAAAGAATGAACCCTTTATCATATACTACCTCTGTTTCACAATAGATGCATCATTTGCATATTGTGTACTATTCAGACTTTAGACTTTGATTGGTTTTGGTGATTTTCATTTTAGGAAAAACATAATTATATTGGATCTTGTTAGATTCGTCTCATTGCGTATTTTTTAAATATCTATTTTTTATAATTTTCACTTATTGACAATTAAAGATATTAATGCTTAAAATATTGCATTGACAAGAGTGAAAAGTACAAATGATGCATCTATTGTGAAACAGAGGAAGTAAAATACTAATGTTTAATGGATTTTAGATTCATTGTACAATTCAATGTAGGAAAACTTTATCATACAACAAATCAATTGCTGATAGGTAGAGAAGCTCCTCAAACTTATTAGGTTGTTTATTCTCTCCTATTCTTCAATGTAAGACAACATTTTCACTCACATGTAGATGATTCTTGGGCTCTCAAAACTCGCCCTCACATATCAGTTGTCCATAATTATGACACGAGGTACTCAGGCCAACCTAGGCTCCGATACCATGTTAAATTTTAGTTAATTGATTGGCTCGGGGCTATGTTTAATAGAGGAGCGTTTGACAACTTAAATCTCGTAGGAGATTTCATCCTAAAATCAATTGGTAATAGCTGGAGTAGCGCTCCTTAAGCTTATTAAGTTACTCTTTTCTCTTGTTTTCTTTAATGTCGGACAACACTTTCATTCACTTGTGTGGTTGTTCACACTTCCACAGGCTCTCAACAATTTAATATATATCGAGACTAATCTAATACGATCTCACATGACTATGTGTATCCTTATGCATAAAGTATGATATTAGGTTAAAGGGAAATGTGTGAGTAGCATATTGAAAAACATAGTGATTATTGAAGACAAGAGGAAACATATACTATGTGTTGACAGGCTAAAGTCGTATCACCTAATCAAAGATAAATCCTAAGTCCTCTAACAATGGTAGTCAAGGGAAGTAGGATCGAATCGACAAAGTTTCTAAGTTAATATCCAGCTAAACAGCTAATTCAGACAAGATCAGGGAAGAATTAGCTTAACTACTAATTAAACATTAGAAAGCAATATAAAGAGAGATTTTAATCTATGAAAGGTCTAGGGAATTAGTTTGGTCCACCATGCGTATACCAATCATAGGATCAAACAACTATCAGAACCTAGGTCATCAAGAATCGATAGATTAGAGCACGTGTCAAGCTATGGTTAAGTCTCAATGCCCATAATTCAACATACGCCGCATCTTCACTAACGTAATCAGAATTACTGATGTGTACTAGGCCTCTAACAGTAGGACGGATCTGTGCAAACAATTATTAACCTCAAGCAATCAATGAAATTGCGCAATAACATTAATTACTCAATAAGAACAAATCACACCATAACCAATCTAATAAAACCCTAGAAACTAATAGCTATTCAAAGTAATCAAGGTAGACTACTCAGATATAATTAAATCAACAACGAAGAATCTAATATGAAACCCTAACAATTGCATCATGAATGAATCAATAATTAAACTAATAGATCAAAAGATAATCAAAGATATTAAGAGTAGAGAAAAGTACCAATTGACGAAAAGCAATAACCTTTTATTGAAATAAATCTGAGGTTCAATTACCCCTTGAACTAATCTAAAGTATTTAATCTAAGAAAAGCTGTCTAAAACTAAACTAAGAATAATGGAAAATAAAATAGAATAAAAGATTCTCTAAAATAATGAAGCTTAGCTATTTATAATAGCCCCTAAATGCTAGTTAAATACGAATAAAATAAGATAGAAATTCGGATCCGCGAGCGCGCAACCCGATCGGGCAATGGGCCACCCGTTCGGGTCCACACAAAAATGGACCAAAACTTTTATTCTTCTTGAAACGTAGAAACAACAGCAAATGAGAAAGGGATTGCCCCCCCCACCCGATCGGGTCGGGCAGTCTTTACCCGATCGGGCTGACACACAAAATACCAGCACTCTTCACTCTTGGAGTACGCAGCAACAACATGGAGATAGGGGCTTTGAGCCCACCCGATCTCATCGGGCAAAGAGCACCCGATCAGGCTGGGCTTAATCCTGGCCCAGATCTTCTTCCTCTATGGAGAACAAAAAGCAAAAACATTGGGGGCTCTCACCCAATCGGGTCAGGCAAAGGCTGCCCGATCGCGCCCGAGAGTCCCACACCTGATGCAATAAACATTCGCCCGATCGGGTCATATTTTGCCCCATCAGAGCACGGGTTAACTCCTTTTGGCTCTTTGACACTCAGTTCTTCACATTTAGAGGTCTTGGGACCTCGTAAACCATATATAAACCTTGTGCCCACTTTTACGTGCCTCGTAACAACTCGTAAAGCCGTGGTTGCTTCCAAATGGCTCGGAAATAAAGAAAACCCCCTAAAACCTGCAATTCAACACTAAAACATAAAACCACAACTATATACGATAATTAATATAAAATAGCTCCGAAGAGCTCAAATAACGCACAAATTAGCTCATAAATAAGAGAGATAACTCTATATAAATACGTGATATCATTCATATATGTCCTCTATTCTTGATTAATTTCAATATGTGGCTTTTCATGTTTATTAAGGTATTATAAGTAAAAATTATAAAAGAACTAGATATTGAAACAAATCAAAGAAGACTCTACCAAAGACGGATTCATGCAGGTAAATGGGTAAACAAGTGTATATCCAATATCCTATAAGATAAACAAAAATTCCCACACTTAATAATTATGTGATAAGTTGCAGCTCAATGGTAAATTATCATATATCAATGTTGCGTGTGGTCTTATATTTAACTCTCCAACGCTTACTCTTTTGTTCTTTCTCTCCAACGCAGTTTCTTTTGGGCTATTCTCTACCTTTTATTTTGATTTCCTCCCTTTGGGTCATTGCTTTTCTATCCAATTGCCTTATACCTTTAACCATCTGCCTTTTGTGTCTGAGTTTCTTTGCTTCATAACACTAGCTACTACAAGGTTTTAGACTTTTTTTAGTCAAATATATTTGAAAGACCAACAAGGTCTAAAAATTAATTTGGAATTTGAAACTACGATTAATATACTTCCTCCATTTCACTAAAGATGTTACACTTTCCATTTAGGAAGTTTTTAATTAGATGTTACACTTTCCTTTTTTGCAAAAAGTATTCTCTATCTCTTTCCAATCACATGGTCTCCACTTATTTTTTCTCTCTACTTCTCCTACCCAAAAACTGCCTAGGAGTCCGTGAAAAAAAAAAGTGTAACATCTTTAGTGAAACGGAGGAAGTATTGTACATACCCAAGCCACTTTAGAATTTCTAGATCCGCCACTGAACCCTACATTATTATCTTGTTCTTACGTACAAAACACAGACATTATTGTTAAAGTGTCGCATTTGAAAAATGTTAAAGTCAAAGTGTTAAAGTAATGATTTAGACACTGTAAATTCTTATTTAGACACTACTTTTTAAGATCATTTGTTTGCTCTAAGTTCTTTCCTATGAGAATTGTCTAAATAAAAATTTAAAATGTCTAAATCACTTCTTAAATTATTCCCATCAATAAAATACTTAGGGTGCATGTACGAATGAGACTGTGGGTGGTTCTGTCATCTAGTCATTTCTTCTCTTCGGGTTGATGTTGGAGTACAATTTTAAGTGGTTGAGTTTTAAGGCACATGGTATTAGAAAATGATAGTCTCTAAGCTATTTCAAACCATTGGCTATTGATGGAAGAGTGCGAACCTTGTCCAATATCTGTTAGTTGGACCCAAACACAAGAAATGATGATCTATAAGCTAACTGGCTAGGCCAAGGACAAGCAAATTTAATGTGAAGGCGAGGTTGCGCCCACCACAAAATACCAACTTGGCCTCCTTGCTTTGTACATGTGTTTTGGGCTGCCTTTGCAAGTAATGACATCGCACATGATTTGTGGGGTACGTGATGTTTATTTATTACCCATTTACAAAGAATTAGGAATTTTTTTTAACTTATAGATATACTTGAGGTTGGTAAATATGTCGGGTTAGATCAGCTTTGTATTGACTCAATATTAAATTGGTTGAAAATGTTTAAATCTAATCCATTCAGTCAACAGGTTGAAAATTTTAACCATAACCACCCCTGTATTATATAGGTCACCTGCTTAAACCATTTTATCCATTTAGCTTTGACAATTTAATTTTTTAATCTTAATTAATTACGGTATAAAATAATCAAAAGTACATTTCACTATTAAATGAATACATTTTGAATTTTTTTCTAAAAGTATGATAAGTTTGATCCATCTTTAGACTTTCTTATGTGGCTTAGTTTTTTGTGATCTTTATATATAAATGGGGCAAAGTAGGTTGTGTTCAGACTACAACTTTTACCCCTAATGCAACAACCCATTTCGATAACTAAGTGGAACAACCTGAACCCTCTTATTTCATGTCAGGGTTGTAGGTCGGCACAATTTTGTCATCCCTAGATATACTCCTTCTGTTTGAAAGAAGTTCTTATATTTATCACGACACGTAGTCTAGAGAAATAAATTATTGAGTGATTTTCAACTGTTATTATATCAGGAAGTTAAACGTGATAGGTGATGGTGGCCCGATGTGGTACTCTGTATTGCAGGAAAGAGACAGTGGGATATTATTTCGTCGGAAGACTGTGTATCTTTGATATAGCAACAAAAAAAGGGTATAAGAAAAGTATTAATATAAGTGAGATCACTGCCAAAGGAAAAATGTTCAAAATATTTTGGAACATATGAAAAAGGAAGGTCATTAAACCATTCTGGGATAGAAGGATTCATTTCATATCAGCAAAATTATAGTCCCGCGTTTTTAATTAATAGGGATGTTTTGAATTTTGTTACTATTCTCATTCTAATATTTGACTATCTTATGTTATCTATACGTGAGGAAAAATAGAGTTATATCGGATGTTGTTTAATTCGTTTTACTACTTAGGGTCTATTCATTTCAGCTTAATTTCAGTTCAGTCAGTTCAGTTCAGTTCAGCTTCAATCAGTTCAGTTCAGTTCAGTTCAGCTCCATTCTTTTATAACTATTTTTTAAAATATTATTATGTTGGTCTAATTTATTTTACCAATTGCTCTTATTATTATTATATTATTATTATTATTATTTATTTTATATTATTATTATTAAGTATTATTATTACTATTATCTTTATATTATTTTGTTTATTATAGCTTTATTCATTGTTATTACTATTATCATTAGGGAGGAACATGGTTTAGGTTAAAAACACAAATAAACCCGCATTTTCAGCTCATAATCCAATCAAATCACATCAAAATAGTTTATGATGTAATTTTGCACGGTCCGACCCAATCATTATCTTATTACTAAATATTAATATATAATTAAATCTAATTATTAAACTAGTAATATTAATAAAATTCTTAGATATTATTGTTATTATATAATCATCATCAGGTATTAATATATTGATACAAAGACTATAAAATAATTATTATTAATTATCATTATTAATAATAATTTATGATTATCAATATTATTTAGGGAAATTCCCATTGGTATACTTGAGAATTTAACAAATCCCACTAGTATACCTGTGTTTTTTAGATTCCCAAAAACATGCCTGAGTTAATGATAAGCTCCCAACAGTGACTAAAGTTAAGTAACCGTTAAATATCACTAATTATGATTAATAAAGAAAGAAATATAAAGGAAAACCACCACAACCACCCCTTTCAATCCCAGCCCGGCCACCCCACCCCCACCTCCTTTCGACCCTCCCCAACTAGCCCCACCCACCTTCCGACCCTCCCCAACCAGCACCGACCACCTTTCGGCCCTCCCCAACCAGCCCCACCCACCTTTCGACCCCAAGCACGACCCCTCCTACCACCCCGCCCACCGAAATTTCCACCCCAACCACCAAGGAGCTCAGAATCGTCCAACACCTCGACCACTAAGCCCAGACTCGCCGAACAACACCACCACTAAGCCCAGATTCGTTCGACAGCTCCACCACAACACCCAGATCCGTTAGATACCACCACAACATCACCAAAACTGCTCGACACCACCACCACCACCCCGTCCACCAAATTCACCTGATAGCAACACGAGCAACCTACACCACTGACTAGAGAGCCGCCACCCTCCTCAAAAACCTAGCCAAATCCGGCCCCTAGAAGCTGGTCACGAGGAGGTGGCTGGGTGTTTCCATGGGGTGGTGGAGGTGGTTGAAGGGGGGGGGTTGCGTAGGTGGTTGCTTTGGATGAGGTGTTCTCATGGGCTGGTGGCTTTAGCTGGGGTGGGGGTTTGGCTGGTTGAGGTGTTTTTTTTTTAATTCTTTTCTTGTAAAAAAAAATGACGGAATATTCCAATTTAACGGAATATACCTTCATAATGTTACGGTTGGGAGCTTATCATTAACTCATGTATGTTTTTGAGAATTTAAAAAACATAGGTATACCATTGGGAATTGTTAAATTCTCAAGTATACCAATGGGAATTTCCCTATTATTTATTTATAATTATCATTTATAAATATCCAAAATACAATTACTATTATTCATTAATAATTATCCATTAGTATTACCTATCATCATAATTATTATTTAATATTCATATTGTTATTGTTTAAATATTATTTGTATATTTATTAAATTCAATTTTAATTCAATTTTAATTCAATTCAATTCATTTAGTTCAGTTCAGTTCAGTTTAGTTCAGTTCAGCTCCAATCAGTTCAGCTCAATTCAATTTAGCTCCAATCAGTCCAGTTCAGTTCAGTTCAGTTTAATTGTTTTCAGTAAATCTAAACAGGCCCTTAGTTTTATAATATCAATTTTTTATAATTTTTACTCATGTGCAAGTAGAAATATTGGTAATCAAAGATATTCCTTGGCAAGCGTAAACAATAGAAAATAGAGGGAATATTTTAAAAACAAAATCCAACACTTTACGTATTACGATTGTCATTATATAACTTCAAGTATCAATATCTTTAATTATTTACAAGTAAATATTGTAAAAGAAATAAGTATCATGAAAAGATGCATTGAGATTAACCCAATAACATATACTCTCTCGGCTTTTAACATATAGATCTTGATTTTCACGTTTCACAATAATACATAACTTTGGTTGTTAATATCTACGTAATTATTAAAGAATTATAAACTTGATATTTTTAAATAATTATGTATTGAGACGCATTGAACAAGACACCATACAAAATATTACATGTAATCTTTACAGGAAATCACAAATGTTGCATTGGTCAAAGTTTACTAAATAAATTTTGTGAAGTATGTAGAATACAAAAAAATGGGAGAATATCACATACTTCCTCCGTTTTTTTAAGTGATACATGTTGGGTTTTGGGTTTTACGTTTTTTGAGGCAAAAGATTTTAAGTGTGATTAGATGATTATAAGTGGAAAGTAGGATATATAATTAAAAGTTAATCAAACACTCATTCACCACCCCTTCCCCACTCTCTCTCCTCCTTCCACCACCACTGCCCCCACTCTACCACATCCACCGCCACATCTACCGCCACAACCACCACCAAACCACCACCTAGCACTATCACCCACCATCAAACAACCACCCAGCCCTACCATCGACCACCAAAACACCACCCAGCACTACCATCGACCACCCAGCAGAACCACCCACCACCAAAAATCCAAAACTACCACCAACCACCAAAAACCCCAAAATCTACTACCAACCACCAAAAACCCCAAAATCTACCATTAACCACCAAAACACCACCACCAGATTCGACCACCACCACATTCGACCGCCACCACCACCAAATTCCTTGCCAAATTCGACCCACAACAACACCAAATTATGACCCACAACTCCTCCAACTCTCTCTTACGTGAGAAATTGAAAGGATGGAGAAATGGCCTTTGAGTGTTTGACTTGGCGAATCTTCATTAGGAATCTTCATTGGAGGAAGAGAGAGGGGTGTCGCAAAAGGGGTTGAAGTAGTGGTGGTGGCGTTCGATTTTCGTGGGACAGGAGGGGGCTGGGGCGACTTCGTGGTGGGGGTTTAGCTGGGGCTGCAAATTTGTGGTGGGGGATGGGTTGGGCTGCGAATTTGTGGTGGGGGATGGGTTGGGCTGCGAACTCGCAGTTTTGGTGTGGGTTTGGTGGTGGTGGTGGGCGGAGGAGAGAGGAAGACGGTCGCGGTAGAGGGTTTTGGTGTTAGCGGTGGTGGAGACGTGGTCGTAGACGTGGTGGTGAAGTGGTGTCGAGGAGAGGAGGGAGAATAGGTGGGTGGTAGAGAAGGTGGTTTTGTGTTCAGGTGGGTGGTAGAGAAGGTGGATATGGTGGTGGTAGGTTGGCTGGGATTTGAGGAGAGAGAGAGGTGGGTAAAATTAAGAGAGTAAGGTTGGGTTTATTAAGAGAATAAAGATGATTAAGTGTTTTTAATAAGGGTAGAATTGTCATTTCATATACCAAAAGTTACCAAATAAAGTAAATCACCAAAGTGTATCACTAAAAAACACTCATTTTTAGAAGGTGTATCACTTAAAAAAAACGGAGGAAATATTAATATTTATTTTACAGTATATATTAGTATAACACATATGTTCAAATTTAAAGTCAATGCATGGCAAGTATTTTGAAAGAAAGGAGGTTGAATATCTAAAGAGAATTGGACTATAGTAGATAACCATGGAAAGAACAAACTGAGTGCGCAATCAGAGAGACAGAGACTATATGAAATTTGAAGATTTTGAATACAACTTTTGACATGAAACTGAAATAACGAGCAAAAATGACTCTGGAAAGGAATTGATTTGATAGAGGCCTAAACATTAGGGTGTTACTAAACATAGCCCGTATTTACTAGAGCATAGCCCGTATTTACTAGAGCATAGCCCGTATTTTAGAGTGAAATGTCTAACTTACCCTTACTAACCCCTCTCCTTCTCCTTTCATTCATCACTCTCTAACCTTCATCCCCTCTCACTAACACCTCTCCTCCTTCCATCCTCCCCTCTCACTAACCATGCCTCCAAGAACCAAGAGGGCCAAGATCCGGCAGCCGCCACCGCCGCCACCGCCGCAACCGCAACCGCCGCCACCGCCACCACCACAAACTTCGTCTTCAATGGAGGCGCCACCACCGCCACATCGCCAAGTAAGTTTTTTTTTTGAATTTTTATAAAGAACTCCTTAAAACCGCCCAAATTTTAAAAAAAACCGAAAACATGGAACCGGAAACTGGGTCCGGTTCCGTGTTTTCGTGTAAAAACTTAATTTTTTTTAAAAAAAATGTTGTTTGATGTTAAAAAGAGTTGTTTAATTAGAATTTTTTTAATAAAAAATCAAGAAAATTAGCGTTTTGGGTGTTTAGGAGCGTATTTTTGGGCGGTTTTCCGGAAAAACACGGAACCGGACCCAGATTTCGGTTCCGTGTTTTTCCAGAAAACTGTTTTTTTTTTGAATTTTTGACGACACGGAACCGGAATCTGGGTCCGGTTCCGTGTTTTTGTGCAAAATAGGTTGGAGGCTTGCGTTTTTTTGAATATTAATGTAAAAAAAAATTTAATAAATTTAAAATCTGAAAAATGACGGAACAGGATGGAGATCCGGTTTCCGCCATGGTGGAGAGAGGCCTGCCTTCTCGTTTCCACCATGGCGGAAACCGGATCTCCATCCGGTTCCGTCATTTTTCAACGAATTTTTTTTTCCCGAAAAATATCTATTTATTTACAAAATTCATTTTAATTAGTTATTAAAAAAAATTAATTTAAAATTTTATTATTTGTTATTGTTTAGTTGAGTTTATTTTAAAAATATGAAAAAAATTTGTAAATAAAGGATATAATTGTTAATATTGCTTATAATTAGTGAATATAAATAATAATACTAATTAAAATTTATTTAAAATTAATAATATTAAATTAGTAATAATAATTAGTTTATACTTTTCCATACGTAATCTCTTTATATAGTGTCAATATTCGTTAATAATAATAATAATTACTTTAGAATTTGTAACTTGTTTGCATTTGTTAATAATTAGTTTATAATGATTAGTTGAGAAAATGTCTTAATAATTAGTTGAATAATTTGTTTACACCATATGTTTATAATAATTAGTTTATAATAAATAATAATAATTAGTTCATGATTATTTATTAGTTTGAAATAAAATATATAATATCATTGTTAATTAGTAATCTCTTTAAATAGTGTTAATATATATATTAACATAATAGTTAGTCTAGAATTTGTAATGTAATGTGTTCGCATTTATTAATAACTAGTTTAGAATAATTAGTTAACAATTTTTAATATTTATTATTTTAGAATATTAACACCATATGCTTAGAATAATTACATGAAATGAAATGAAAGATATAATATCATTGTTAATAATATGTTTTCATTCCTAGTTTTATAATTGTTTGTTATCCAATGCATAAAAATTAAATCTTATTTATATTATTGAATTAATAGACACGTGGCGGGAAATCATTACCTCTTATTCATGTTCATTATGATGATCAATCGGGTCCTCGGCATACTCGATCTCGGGGCGTAGATGCCTCCATTAGGAGGGCCCGGGACATGGCACGGGGCAAACAAGCTGTCCATTCAGAGCAGTCTAATGTTGGTACGTGTTCTGATGGTGATGGGGATTCCGAGGAGACGACTGATGTGCAGACTGATATGCAAACTGATTTGCAGACACATATGGATGGTTCAGAGGAGGGTCGTATGACTGTTAGGTTGAAGAAGGGTAGAGGAGGTAGGTTTGTCGGGGGGTCTTCTAGCACGGGCCAAAGTAGAAGGAGAGTGTTGAAGAATGCAGATAAATCGTGGTTGGTTCAGGGACCTATGCCAGGAGGTCCTATTGATGGTAGTGTGATTCCTAGTTATCCGGGTCACATCGCTTCGAGTTTGTGGTTAGGAGAGGATCGTGATGTCCTTAAATGTGAGACTAGGGGAGTGACTTGTACATCCTTAGGGGATTGGGGTAGATCTATGCCTCCTGCCATGGCCACACGTATTGATGCCACGTGTTTGAGCCATTTGCCGGATCTTATGTATATGCACATTGACATGCCTTTGATTTCTGCATTTGTTGAGCGTTGGCAACCTGATACGAACACATTTCATCTGCCTTGTGGAGAGATGACTATCATGTTGCATGATGTATATCAGATTTTAGGGATTCCAGTTGAGGGTCGTACAGTTAGTTCTACTATGGATAGCTCGGAGTTGAAGGGTTTATACACTGAGTTGCTGCAGGTGCAAATTGAGGACCTTGTTCAGAAGCCGTTGCCGATTTGGGGCAACGGAGGGATTACCATTTCTACCATTCTATCGAGATGTAGAGATTCATCTCGAGCTCCTTCTGCGTCCATTGCCGGTTATTTGCTGTTGGTTCTAGGATGTACATTGTTTGTGGACAAGAGCGGCACTCGAGTTCCTCCGACGAATATTTTGGAGGTACGTGATGTTGATTCAGTAGCCGGCTACTCGTGGGGTTCAGCTACTCTTGCATACTTGTATCGGCAGCTCGGGATGTCCAGTAGGACTAGTTGTACGGGGATCGGTGGTTGTCTCACACTTTTACAGGCGTGGATTTATGAGTACTTTCCATGTTTTCGGCCCCTACGAGAGTCGTTATCCATCGCTCCGCATGATCCCAGGGCTCGTAGGTGGGGCTACAGACTTGAGAGCAAGGATCACATTCGTCTCTCCACCTTCCGGAAGCGCTTGGACATTCTTCAGTCATTTGAGGTATAATATTTTGTATATTTATTTAGTAGTTTATTAGTACTTTTCTTTTTATTTACGTTTCAAAAAATATATGCAGGTTGAGTGGTTGCCTTATGGCCCATATCCAGCACGTGCAGTGCCCAGGACTATGTATATTGGATGCATACGTTATCGAGATATTGTGGAGCCATATAGTCCTGATCGAGTGTTACGGCAGTTAGGTTACGTACAGTGTATTCCCTCTCCTATTCCTACGCCCGATAGTGCATATAGACCAGCTAACGTGAAGCAGTATGAGGTCGAGTTTTCAGCTGAATCAGCCGAGTCCTCATGGCGACGGTTCTCGCCAAGGTGTGGAGGTCTCATTGTTGGTGCCTTGGAGCCTGCTCTAGAGAGATCAGCATGTTCACCCGACTACATGGAATGGTTTACTCGAATTTCTCATGTTCGGATCTTGAATTACGACACTACCGGAGTATGCCCTATTCCAGAGACGACGAACACTGATTATGTATGTCACTAATTTTTAATAATTGTATGTAACTTTGATTATGTATGTCACTGATTATGTCACTATTAACTTTGATATTTTGCAGTGGATGGGCCGGTGGATGACTGCTACACATCCTTTGATGGAGCAACGTTATGATGATCAACGACTTACCACTCAGACGGCTTATGCTATGATTGAAGATATTGTAGCTGATTGGGATGAGGCTTTGCGGTTGTCAAGGGTGGACCCCGAATATGATGACTGATGAGGAATTTACTCGGATTATGTAATAGTTTAGTAGTGAATTGGACCTCTACTCATTAACCGTTTAGTTTATTTTAAGTACTTGTTTATTTAATGAAACAATGTTTTCTGTTCGCGTTTGTTTTATAATTATGATTATGTGATCTTCAATGCATAACAAACCATAATATAGGATTCTACTAAACATAATATTAAGTTAATATAATGTCAATATGAAACCATAAACTACAAGTTAGAGGCTTCTACTAATCTCTCCCAATGACGTTGCCTATGAACATATTGTTGATGCCATTCACTCACTCTATCTTCACGAATATCTTGCCAAATCCCACATAATGGAGGTATAGGGTGATTTTCAGCTAACTCTAATCTGATGTAATGTTTGTAACTCCCTAAATGTGCAATACAGAACTCGGATGTTGGCCCAGTAGCTGTGTCCGGGGCGCGCCAAGGAAGAATGGTAAGACATGGAAACAATGATCCATGCGGACCAACTGAGAACAAGAAAATTGCCGCATTGAAAAATGCAGCTATCGGAAATAAGTCCTGATGTACAACCATCCAATGATTTTCCAAACAAGCACCACCTGTCCATCTGATCCTATCAATATTGCGATCAATCCCATCGAAATACACCATGGAGTACGTATCTCGATAACCTGCAATCTCATTTGCGATCATCATCCGTGCCATCGGCCAATGCTGCTCACCACCAAGAAAAAGATCAGCAACACAACGAAATCCACAGTTGCCATCTGAAGCAACATCCGTCCATCCCACTATAAAATCTCGAATAACTCCAGGGATACGTCTGTAGTAAGGAAATTGATCCACATCCATCCGAGAAGAACCTGTGATAACAGGAGTCGTAATTGTACTTAAAACGAGAAAAATTATATATGAACTAAAATTCAAATTTACTTAAAAGAAAAAAATTATACCAGCTGATGCAGATAAGTCCATGGATGAACCTGATTGTGATCTGCCCTGACTTGATATAGAAGGAGTGGATCTACCACGACCTCGACCACGGCCACGGCCACGACCCATGTACTCAAACCCGCTAGGATCTCTCCTAATGGAGTAATGACTTCTTTGCCGAGTAGGGCGTCCTCTTTTGGTCAAATTAACTTCTGGCTCCTCAAAACCGGCTTGTTCGGGGTGCAAGTGTGAGTGAAGAAGTTGGTTGACACTTCTACGAACACTAGGATCACTAGTGTTGACCTCATTAATCAATGTCTTGAACAAATCAACATCCTGAGCTTCTTCAGCTACAAACTCTGGGACATCCACCCCATCTCCAATGACTAGTGTCTTCCAGTAATGGTGAATTTGATTAAGGTACAAACTCGTGCCAGATGAGAGAGTTCTATGTATACTGCATGCACACGGGATACTATGAGTACGCAACAATGCACATCCACAACGAACATGAACCTCATTCGCCAACTCTCTCATTCGATTTTCCTCGGCTAATAACAAATCAAGACAATAATGGGAAACACGTCCATTTAGATTTCTCAAAGCCAACCCCTGATACATGGCCCCATGTCGTCGACGAGAAGACTCGAGAGCAGTCTCGATCTTCGAAATTTGGTTGCCGATGTGAGCATGAATTGCGTTGAATACAGTGTCAAGGGCTCCAGTGTTGAACCATATCCATTGTTTCAACGATGCATGGGCACTCTCAACTCTACATGTGGACGTGTTACCCAAGTGCAGTACATCATTCGTCCAAGCTGAACAAAATTTTTCTTTATATGGAAGCCATGTAGCATTAACATATTGTAGAACCCTTGGAAAAGCCTGCCAAACATCTGTCATCTCCATGTATGCCATCAAATATTCATCTACATCGGGAGCCTCTATAACTTTCCTCCATCGACCATTTACAAACCTTTTCCCGAATTGCTTGTCGCCCCCACAAAGTTTGGCGACCCTTGCCTCAACATCCCTGTTGATGTGCCATCTACATAATAAGTGATGAGAGTTAGGAAAGATGGACTCAACAGCATTCATAAGTCCCAATTCCCGATCAGTAACAATAGCCGCCGGTGTGTATTGAACACCAAGTACTAACTTGAATTTCTCCAAAATCCAAGTATAGCTAACCGTAGTCTCATTTTCTATCATAGCCCAACCAATTACGAAGTTGTGGTTGCAAGGGGTCATGCCAATCAACTCAACAAGTGCCATATTGTACTTGTTAGTTTTGTATGTTGCATCAATTCCAACAACATGAGGAAAAGTACGTAACAAGTTTGCCGACTTTGGATGCACCATAAACACATGAGTAGCTGCGCTTGTCGATTCATCACCCAATACCCAATGACTGTACTTCTCCTCCTTCGCCATATGTAGAAATTGATTCATGACGCTTCTCCCTTCCGCATTATCCTCCCTAATTGAAGATCTGTAGTTGTATATGTGTCTGATAGTTTGATGATCATCTGGAAAGTTCTTCGTTACAGCAACCATGATGTTCGCCGGCTTTACTTGAGCGGCTGTCATCTCCCGAACAAGTTTCCTAGCACCAACACTGAGACCGCTTAATGAACGGTGACCCTCGGGGTAGACGATGAACTCATGGTTGTGCATACCACTATGTCCCGCTCTAACAACAACCTGCCATCCACACCCATCTTTAAGTTGCTTGATCTTCAAATTAAAGGGACAATGGCAAAATTTGGTCTTCGTATTTTTGCGTTGTGCGGTTTCTAGATTTCGCTTTGATCCTGCATAGGGGACACCACGTGTACAACGCATTTGGACATTCACATAGCCATCCTTCAACGGTTTATGAGAAGCAATTACTAATATGAAGCCTATGCTCAATGCAGCTTCCTTACACCACTCTGTCGCCTCACTAAGCTCATTAAACACAAAGTCATTGTGAAAACGACCACTATAATCAATGCCATCACCACCATAATCTGGTTCGGGAACCTACAAATTCATATAATTTACAGGCATTGTTAACTTTTCAATTATTAAACGTCATTATTTTTAAATAATTAATGATCAAAATATTATATTATAAATTTAATATTTAACATTTATTTTAAATAATAACAATATTTTAAATAATAACATTTATTCATTATTTAAAATCGAATATCGCTTGTGGAAAAATGTGAAAATCACAGAACCGGACCAGTTTTTCGGTACCGGGAATCGAAAAATGGGTCCGGTTCCGTGATTTTCACATTTTTCACGGAACCGACCCCAGTTTTCGGTTCCTAGTACCGAAAAACGAGGCCGGTTCGGTAATTTTCAAATTTTTTACGGAACCGGACCGGTTTTCCGGTTCCAGAACCGGAAAATCGGTCCGGTTCCGTAAAAAATTTGAAAATTACCGAACCGGATGAGTTTTCCGGTTCCCGGTACCGGAAAACTCATCCGGTTCCGTAATTTTCAATTTTTTTGAAATTATTTTCAACATAATTACGGAACCGTGTGAGTTTTTCGGTACCGGGGACCGAGAAACTCATCCGGTTCCGAATTTTTCAAAATTTAAAAAAAAAGTTCACTCACCGGTTGTGGAGGCGGCGGTGTCCACTCCTCGTCGGCCATAGTATTCCAAAAATTCCGGCCAATGTGGTGGTTGTGGTGGTGGTGGTTGTGGTGGGGGTGGTGGTGGTGGTGGTGAAAGGGGAAGAAGTAAGTGGTGGTGGGCCTAGGTGGTAAAAGGGAGAATAAGTTAGTGAGTTTAAAATGTTAGTTGATGTTAAAAGGGAGGGGTAGTATAGACTTTTAACTGCGTATTCATACGAATACGGGCTGTGAACTGGTAAATACGGGCTGTGAATAGCCGCACACAAACATTAACTTGTACCAAATTCGAAATCTTTGATTGACCAATGTGACAGGTTTGACAGAAGTGCATACAAAATAGTAGTTGAAAAACTTAAACTATTTATCAACTAACTTAGATTTCTAACTCAAAGGATTCGTTTGATTTATATGGAATAATCGAGTTGAAATACTGATGAAATCTCAATTTATTAGACATAAATCTCATATAGTAATTAAATTTATGGAAGTTTAGTAGACCTGTCAAAATTCGACCCGACCCGAAACCGGCCCCGAAATAATGGATTTTGAACACAATTTTTTGACCCTAACCCGATTGTGTCCGAACTCGGAAAAACCGTTTTTACCCGACCGACCGAAAAATCATTATATTTTTAGAAATAATATGAAATTATGGGAATTTTATTGCTAAAAATAGCTTCAACTAGAGTTTTTGGTTCCAAAAATGAATTTTGTTGAATGTGGATGTAATTTTAATGGTTGAATTCAACTATAAATGACTACATTTTATATAAATTACTAGTTCTAACGTATATGTGTATATTTTGTTACATATGTGACTAAAATACCAAATAAAAGAAAGAGCAAATACAAATCCCTTAACCCGTTGGATCGACCCGAAACCGAACACAATGGGTCTTGAATAAGGTTTATTTGACCCGAACCCGGAAATATTTTATTTTGAACGACCCGACCGACCTGTTTAACAGTTCTAAAGTTTAGTGAAAGCGTACAGTGGACAGTTTCCTTTAATAATCTCTAGTTATTTAAGGGAGGTAAGATAAGCAACTTTGTTATTTTAGAAGAATTAAAAAATTGATAGGAAAATCTACATTTCCCATTCGGATGTTCTTTTATTAACCAAACTTCTTACTCATTTTCATTTCGTAAAAACTTCTACCTTATAAATTTATCTCATCAACAAACAACCACTAATTATTATAAACATACATCCTAGCTAATTTATAAAATATACTCAAGTTATAGTGGTTATAGTAAGTATAGGAGAGTTGCTTCCCCCTTTTCAGTAATTTTCGTGGTAGAGGTAGTTCAATTTAGACACCGACATAAGTAGGTGACAAGAATATGGCGTTAAGCTGTCATCAAAGGGAGTCATGACAGTTGAATTAAATTAGTAAACTCGACAATAATTAGTGTTTGCTGAATGGGGAGACTTATTGCCTATTGGTGCCAAATTTATGAAATCATCAAAGAATTCGGTTATCTGGTCCTTATATAGAGAAAGGCTATACATACATTGGTTGTATGTGGGCTACACATATACTGTGATGTGGCAGTTTATGAGTGGTCCTCAATTTGGGCCCCAAATATTATATTTTTAGAATTTTCATTCAAATTCAAATTCCATTACAAATTTCAAATCTGATTTGTATATTCAAAGCACAATAATTTCCCAACCACCTCATTAAGGAAAAAATGTGACATTAATGACAAGCATAGGATTCGAACTCAGGACCTAGTAACCATAAAGACTCCTTCATTGCTGCTGTTGTAACCAAGTGGGCGAGATTTCACTATGATAACAAGTGGATATATTAAATAATTATAGTATACATAACCGATATAAGTATACGGTAATATAGGTTTTGCTTACTAATTAAATATACGTTGTGACTAGAAAATTTACAAATTTAAAATCGTTTGAACCTGCTATGCTACTAGTATAATTGAATGTTATATATATATATATAATCTGTTTTATTTCAATTTTAATTACCATATATAGACTTCATACGTTTCTTCGATAGGAAAGTTTGATGTTTGGTTTTGAACCGAAAGCTTAACGCTCCATAATACTATTATTAGATGACTATTTGTTATAAGACACTATAATTATTAATCTTGTACCATAAAAATACTAAACATCGATATATTTCACCTAAAATTGATATTATGTATAGAGAAATTCTTACAAACTAAGGAGTAACAACTATCCACCATTTCAGTACTCAATAAAGAGAGATAATAATCAAGAAAAACATCTTTGACCAACTCAGGAGAATCCACCCAATTCCCATTCATATCACAAATACCATATACATTATTCTGGATTCTTCTTTGCTTTATAGCCTGATGAAATAACTTGGTGTTGTCATCACCATCTTTGATCCAATGAGCCCTTGCTCTTTGCCTCGGAGACTCAATGTACTGCTTATGAACAGAATGATAATAAACAACAGCTTCCTGTTCCTCTTGCCTCTAAGCCAGGTTAAAAATATCCCTATGCAGCCTACTTTGACAGTCCACCAGTTTTTTAAGGGCCAATTAGGGATGTCAATGGGGCGGTGCGGGGCGGATGTTGGCATTCCTATCCCCATCACCGCCTAAAAAACTCATCCCCATCCCCGCCCCATCACCCATGGCGGGGGAAAATCTTGTCCCCATTCGCGCCCCAACGAGGACAAGGTAAAATCTATCCCCGCCCCATCCCCGCGCGAATCCCCGCACCCGCCCCATCCCCGCACGAATCCCCGCACCCGCCCCATCCCCGCCCCAATCTATTAGGGTTAAGGGAGAGGGAAAACAAAAGTTTAAAAATAATTTTGAATTTTAGCCTTTAGGCCTTTGAAAAATAAAAGTATCAAATGAAAGCAGTAAACAGTTAATAACATTTAGGATTTTAGACCTTTGGAGAATACCTATGGTGGGGCTCAGACGGGGCGGGCGGGGATGGGGAAGGGAGGTTGGGGATGGGGCGGTTGGGGATGGGACGGGTATGGACTAACATCCACCCCCGCCCCATTACCCATGGCAGGGATGGTTTTCATCCCCATCCCCCGCGAAACCTTCCCCCATCCCCACCTAACTGGGGCAGGTGCGGGACGGGTCTCCGTAAAACCCGTCCCACTGACATCCCTAGGGCCAATGCCTCCTGAGCTTGAATATCCAGAGAATCCTTGCATAGATTCCTAAGAGCTTTCTTAGTTGCTTTAAGCTTAGAAACAACTGAAAACATCTTTGAACCTGTAACAGTTCCATTCCATCCCTCTTCCATAACAGACTCAAAACTAACCAAATCCTTCCAATATTTGAAAGGCCTCCTTCTCAGTTGCACATCCTGCACCAACTGAATGACCATAGGAGTATGGTCAAAATTACCTTCAGGAACAAACCTAACTTCAGCATTAGGAAATGTATCACCCCAGTTACCACTAATAAGAACCCTGTCCAGTTTACAGAAAACTCTATCATCCCCTTGCTGTTTATTAATCCAAGTAAAAAATTGACCCACACCTTTTAGGTCACTGAGCCCACAATCAAAAACACAACTCCTAAAAGGTTCAGTTTCCCTAAGTGAAACCACAGAGCCAATCCTTTCATCACAATTCAACAAACAATTAAAATCTCCAGCCACCAACCAAGGAGCAGCACTCAAATTAGCAAGCCCCCTAAGATCATTCCACAAGTTCACCCTACCAATAGCATCATTAAAAGCATAGACAAAAGTACACCTAAACACAATGTTCCTATTATGCATAGGTGACACCACACAATAAATCAACTGATTTGTAATCAAACCAAAGGTAATAGAGAAAGAGAGAGGGTTCCAGGCCACAATAACTCTCACACCTTTATAGTAACTTGAGTTGGAAGTGAAGCACCACCCTCTAAACACATTTGTATAAAGTGAACCCATATTAATGGGTTTCACTTTAGTTTCCAAGAGGCAAACAAGACCCACAACTTGAGAATTAAGGAATCTCTTAACACTACATTGCTTATGAGTATTGTTCACCCCTCTTACATTCCAAACCACTACCTTATCCATTAGGAATAGGAAGGCTTCCACCTCCCTCATCCACCACCTGATGAGCTTCAATACCAACCTCAAGGTCAACAACAGTAATATCAACAACAGTAATATCAGCAGCATTAATATCAACATTAGTGATATCAACAGCAAGCTAAGCCCTTCTACATTCACATTCAGAGCATCAAAGGAATTGGTAATATTCACCTCAGGGATCTTAGAATCCTGAATTTTCAGAGCATTAATTCTTAGGTCTAATGAAACCATCAGTAGGGGCCACAATATTCTGAGCTCCATCAGGTTTCTCAAACTTTTTAGGAACCCAAATCTATCTAGGTTTCCTCACCTCAACATTCTTCCTACATTCCTCATCAGAGTTCCCCATCATAGAGCATTTAGAGCATTTAACAGGTTTCCACTCATATTCAACCTCCACTCATATCTCACAACTATTTTCATTAATGAAGACAAGCTGATCAGGAAATTCATGAGTAACCTGCATCTCAATCAATATTCTGGCAAAGGACAATCTATCTCTATTCTTGGTAGCTAAATCTACCTTAACAGGCTTCCCCAACCCCCCCAAAATTTTAAATAAACTCCTCTCACCCTAATACTTGAAGTCCAACTTTAACCTCACCCAAGTAGGAACAGACTTAAAATCATCCTTAGTAAACTCCATACCAGGATCCCAAGCTTTCAGGAACATAGGCTTCTTGTCGAAAAAAAGGAATACCTCTTTTGAGCATTAAATCTCTCTTCTCCATTGATTTGAATCTAATCAAAAACACCCCATTATTCACTAAGTCAACCTTATCTAATCCATCATTCTTCCAAATCCTCCTACAAAACCCATCCATAACAGAAATAGGGGGATTGGCTCCAGCAACATAACCAACCACAGCAGAATTCCAATAATCAATCTCTGAATATCAAAA
The DNA here is from genome assembly GCA_947645195.1 of Patellifolia procumbens. Lineage (NCBI taxonomy): Eukaryota > Viridiplantae > Streptophyta > Magnoliopsida > Caryophyllales > Amaranthaceae > Patellifolia > Patellifolia procumbens. The sequence continues at coordinate 473,409 of CANSGD010001128.1, forward strand.
AGATCAATTTTAACAGGAGTATGCACATTAACAGCCCCAGCACAAACAACATTAACACCAAAACCAGTAGAATTCATCAAACCATTTTCATCACAATCAATAATTCCAACATTAAAATCAGGTTTAACATCATCAACAACATTCATATCCACACATTCATCACTCCACTGCAAAATAGGAATAGGAGAATGATGCTTACCATGAGAGCCCTCAGCTGCTTTGCCATCCCAATCGAACCACGAGCCAGACTGCTTCGAAATAACAGAAAGCCAATCACTAAAATTGCACTTCAAAGAAGATCAACCATATACTCTTTCAGAGATTCCTCAGGAGTACGAATTTCCTCAATATCACCGATGACTCTGCCAACATCGTCTAATCGCAAATCCCCAACACCCATAACATCATCCACCTTTTTCATCTTCTGATTCGAATTCGTAGATGGACCTCTAGCTTTGCCATTCGTGACCTTCGAACCTCTGTTTTCTTTGCCATGGCGTCACTAAAAGCGAAGGAGAAACGAGAGAGAGAAGGCCTGTTTGTATGCATTTGAAAAAAGCAATTTAAATGTGTAAATAAATAAATTAATCCAAATAATTTAAGATTCTTAACCTATAATCACATTCTTTCATGTATTTATAACCATTTAAATTAATTTATTTGTTTATAATAATAATAATAATAATAATAATAATAATAATAATAATAATAATAATAATAATAATAATAAAGTGAAACACCATTTTAAGGAGTTGGCTTTAAAATAGTATTGAATACATAGATAGATATAGATAATATTGATTAATATTAAGAGATTATTTACTTCACATACTATAACCCTATTCTCGTCAACTTATTTAAATGAATTGAACTTATTTTTACTGAATTGAACTTATTTTTATTGAATTAAACTTATTTGTTTGAACTTAACTAATTTTTATTTAGCTGAACTTTTTCCTGAAATCTTTAAGCAAATTGCTTAAGGATTGAACTTATATATTTAACAAACTAAACTTATTTTTCTTGTTTGAATTTATTTTTACTGAGCGAACTTATTTTTACTGAACATAACTTAATTTTACTGAAATTTATTAACATAAGTTGAGAAGAATAGAACTTCCTAAAACTGCCAGTTATTTTTTAAATATATATGTTTTTTGCTCGTAGTTGTTTTTGTCACCAAAAGTCGATTTCTTTGTATAAATCTCTAAGCCTTAAATTTTCAACCTTATATAATAAAATTTAAAAAATAATTTGTTTCAGTGAGAAGCCTCCAAAATATGAATTGAGGCTTCACATTAATCCCTTCTTTTAAAATTTTATATTTTAAGTTTTATAATTTATATTTTAAAAAAGTGCTCATTCAAGTACTCCTTCCGCGCCATATTTTTCTAAGCATTTGTTTTTTTTTCACTATTCATATATAGAATGTATATCTTTTATATCTATCAATATATAAGAAAAAATATAGTCATGTGCAGTCTTATTTGATTCATCTTAATAAATTATGGGTAATGATATATACAGCCCTTAAGGTTGTATATAAGTATTAAATACATTATCTAAAATAGTACTACCTCCGTTTCACAATAGATGCAACATTTCTATATTGTGCACTATTCACAGTTTAGACTTTGATTGGCTTTGGCGATTTACAGTTTTGGAAAAATATAATCATGTGGGATCTTGTTAGATTCGTCTTAATATGTATTTTTTTAATATCCTCTTTTTATAATTTTTACTTATTGATAATTAAATATATTAATGTTTAAAATAATGCATTGGCAAGCGTGAAAAGTACAAATGATGCATCTATTGTGAAACAGAGGAAGTATTAAGTTGGGAATTTATGCCAAAATCACGCGTGAATCGTTGTTATTAGTACTTATGTGTTACTTAAATTTCTTTATTTAGGTTCTTATAAGACAACCCTAAGGGTTGTATGTATCATTTTCCTTAAATTTTATTCAACTTTTACAATTTTTTACATACCTGAAATTATGGATATCAATGATATAAAATTTGCATTGAGAAGCGTATGAAAATGCACAAAAAATATGGAGCAGAGGGAGTAACTGGCAATATTTCCCCACCAAAAAAATATAGGGAAATTCTCAATGGTGGCCCTTAGGTTTTAAGAATTCTCAGTGGTCTAAATTTCAAAAAAACTTTCGCGCTAGTAACCCTGCTTTACAAATTATTCCCAAACATAACCTTAATGAAGAATATTTCATTAATAATAAAGCATATTATATTAGTTAATAGTTAAAGTAGTTACTCGCACGTAAAACGAGGTATTTTGTGTCGTTTTTTACCCTTAAGGGATGATTTTAGTGGGTAAGTTTTAGCCCTTAAGAGTTGATTTTGAGGTGGAAATTGAAAAAAACGACACAAAATGCCTCGTTTTATTTGCTAGTGACCGCCTTAACTGTTAACTAACGGAATATGCTTTATTATTAACGGAATATTCTTCATTAAGGTTATGTTTGGGAATAATTTGTAAAGTAGGGCTACCAACGAAAAAGTTTTTTTCGAATTTCCGCCACTGGAAATTCCTTAGACCTAGGAGCCACCATTGTGAATTTCCCAAAAATATAACATCAAACTTTTAGAAAAATGAAAGGAAAAAAAAGTTCCTTAGAAATGACCTCAGCCATAAAAAAAAGGAAAAGAAAGAGAAAACTTAAATCTCCATAAGACCATGAAAGTCATCCGAAGAAAAAATTTGGGCACCCAATATCTCAACGTAACACTAACATCTCTATCAAACAATATAAACTTCATATTTATCTGTTGCAATTCCAAGGTGGAACTAATATTTCCGTTAATTCTCAACTCTCAACTCTCAACTCTCAACACTCACATCTCCAATCAAACAAATTAAATTTCAAAAACCTAGGTGAAATTAATTATCTTAAATTAGGACAAGAAAGGAGGTACATATCTCAAAATACGTGTTATATCATAACGTTAGTGTCTCAATACAAATACAATGACACGATCACAATACTTCAAATTCTATTCACATTTGCTATGAACAATTATTAACAATCAAAATTATCTATATCCCATGCGTTAACGGACTATAAGCATTTTTTGCAAAGTTTTTTTAAAAATTTTTGGAAATGAGAATAATCAATTGATAAAAGAGTCATATGACATCTACAATTGAGACCAAAACCAACAAATACAAACAATTTGAACCAAATAATATTCTAATTTAGCAAAACTATCATCATCGTTGATGAAATCTAACATTGATGAATACTTTCATCCACATTGCTGTCCTTTACAGCCTTTTACGAGAGGGTCTTGCGATATGTTCTAGTTTTTGAATCAAACACAATTTGACCCAAATTTAATGATTGTAGATGTAGAATTGACATTGGATTCAAACGCGGCACAAGCTTTTATCAACAAATTAATTCTTCTTACAACAAAGAAAACAAATACCTCAATCTTCTCAAAGAGAGAGAATGGAGTTTTATACTGTAGATATAAAGTAAAAGAACAAATTAAGGAAAAGAGGGCTTATCATCGGCCAAAAGAGACTGGTGATAACTCCTAGATCTCACACACAAAAACTAGGGTTTGTGAGAATAGAAAAGAAAGAAGCGAGAGAGAGAGAGGTGAGAGCCGTAGAATTAGAGTTTCTACAAAGAATATATGAATCCATACATATTGTATAATCCAGTTATAGAGTGCTCAAGATAGTGTTAAAACATTATTATATAGATTCTATTTTTTCTTATTGGCGTTAAATTCTTCATATATTGTTGCAAAGGAATTATAAACTTTTATCGACTTAAGTGTGTTTCATAATTTCCTTTAATATTTAATAGCTTTCTATTGATGATATTTCGAGCAAATATTAAATAGAAAAAGGAGAGTTACTTCTAATTATCAATCATGATTGTTGTGGTGGAAAGAGGATTAAAAATCGAATTTAGAAAAAGGAGGATTTAATGGGCAAAACATTGGTGGAAATCCTAATTTGAACATTGTTCAAAACTCTTTTAGAATTGTTTATCCAACTTGTACCTGGTGTTTGGTTGATTCTTGCAGCCCTAATCTTGAATTATCATCGTCCGGGTACTTATCTTTTCTGAGTTGGTTTAATTTTTTTACAATTTTAATGTAGTTACATTTATTAGTTTTGATGTAGTTACATTTATTAGCGGAAATCCTAATTCGAACACTGTTTAAATTTTTTATAATTTGAAAAATGTAGTTGCGGATTAGAATCCAATAATATGGTTGATATTTAATTTGGAGCACAGAAGTTTTAGTATATGCTTTAGGTAGATGATGGATGATTGGTTTGTGGATGATCGATGATGATATACAACATGAAATTTGTGGATGATGCATGATGCATTGGTTCTTTGGTAATATTGTTGTGGCCACTACGTAGTGCATAATATGTTAGATCGAAGATTGTAGTAGTTGTATAATGCTTCGTATTTGCAAGAGTTTTTTTAAAAACATTATTGGAAGAGTTATGTTTAAAAGATATCACTTATCCGTGTGTGCTAATCTTATTGAATTTAATATCACTATTTGATTTGGAGTAGATCGATTTACATATTAATGTATGTAGTGGCGGATCTATAAATTTTTTGTTTAGGCCTAATTTTTTAGAATATATGATTCATAATAATTTGAATAAAAATGTATACGTGATAAAATTAATCTAATCCGATTAGAAACTAACTCGATCCAGAATGAATCAATATCCAAATAACTCAAAACAAATTAACTCAAACTGATTCTAACCTGAAATCTAAATTAAACCAAGTCGAAATCAAATATAAACATGAAAAATAAAAAGACTTTAAGGGTGATCCGTTTTAGCCCAAACGATTGAATTTCGACAAAGCACTATAAATCGAAACTTGAATTATTTTTTTTTCATGTTGTACTAGAGTGCCCTTGTTAACGTCTGTAGAATATCTTCCCCTGAATCTATGTATTTTGTCACGCAAAAATTTTTATGGCAGCAAGAACTACGAAAGCAACAAATGAACTTAAAAAAGGCCTTCAATTTCAGATAATGACTACCAAAAGTGGAGATGAACTAACTCTGGTTAACATTGATCAGCCGCATGTTGAAGACAACATTCTGCAATTAGCATTTTTAGACAATCAATTTGATGATGTTGTTGTATTCTGGTTATCCAAGATGCGCTATGCTGCCCGAGCTCAATTCAAAAAAGACATTAAAAAAATCGAGTTGAGTACAAAACAACCCTCATGGAAGAAGGATTGTAACACGGTGCTCCAAGACCAGCAGATGTCGCACTTTTCGAATCTGAATATCATATTGCATATCTGAATTACAAGTTTGAGTACATAATATTGTTAAAAGCGTAATTATTAAAATCACAATTTAAGTATTAAAATCTTACGATTTTAATTTGCAAAACAAAATCGCAACTAGAATCTTAGGGCCCGTTCGGTATCACTGTGGTTTTCTATTTTTTGGTTTTTTGATTTTCAAAGTCATATGATTTATGTCCTATAATGAATAAAAAATTAGTCAAATTTATTGAGAACATGATAATTTTGAAAACTGACAACTAAAAAGTGAAAACCACTTTTTCTGGTTTCGTGTTTTTTGTTTTTAGTTTTCCAAAAAACTGAAAACAAAAAAATTGATAACGAACAGGCCCTTAATCAGTCAAATTATTAATTATAATATTAATAAATCATTTGAATCTTAAAATTGTCATTAATATCTCACGATCACATGATTGTGATTTGTGACTGTGGTTATTAAAATCACGATTTAAATCTAAAAATCTTAATTACTATTTCACGATCTTAATTTGCAAAACGATTTAAATCACAACTAGAATCTTAATCAGTTAAAATCTTAATTAGAATCTTAATAAATCATTAGAAACTAAAAATTGTCATTAGAATCTTACGATTTTAACGATCTTATATGATTTTATCAAAATTTCGAGATTCTGTTAAAATAATGGACCAAACATATTGTTAACGTTTCTCTCTTGATAGATGAGTAATACTAACATATTCAATAATAAAAATTATCAAACTTACTCAATTCACTATTACAAATCACTCAAACTCATCTTCTTCAACAACAATGATAATACTAGTAGCAGTTCTTTAATAGACTATTGGTGGCCTTGCACTTCTAATATTAACCATATTTAATGATTTATCGTGTAACTCAAGGACCAAATAACTAAACAATATTTTTAATGTCATTTAAATGATAAAAACGGCTAAGTACAATGCATTGTAAAATTCTATTTTCGCAAGATTGGTAAAATCTTACAATTTTACGATTCAATTTTACGATCCGATTTTACCAACATTGGTTAGAAGGCAAAGATTATTGGCCGGACTTCTTAAGAAATCTGAAGAGGGTATATAGTGGCCATACCCATACATCTTTACTACTGAAGTTGTAATGTAAATCCTTTAAGTGCTCTGAAACTTCTGAACGCCGTAAAGATTCATGTTTCACCTGCATGAAATACACCCATACATATTCTTAGATCATGTGTGATGATGAGAATTTGATCGTTTATTTAGCTTGTATTAGTATTTAAGATAATGTAACTTGATAGAGTATAAATCTATTCCTGGGCCTTCAACCATTAGCTTAAGCTTTTGGTTGAGTTGGTTCATTGACATGGTATCAGAGCAAGTGTGACTACAAGGTCACGAGTTCGAATCTCATCCACCCCTCATTTCTAAGTGGAATATATAGCGCCAGGTATGAGGGAGGCCTGTGCTGCATCCACACTTCAAGCCCAGTGGGCTCTTCGTGAGGGGGTGTGATAGAGTATAAATCTATCCTGGGCCTTCAACCATTAGCTTAAGCTTTTGGTTGAGTTGGTTCATTGACATAACTTCTCCTCCTTAGTCCTTATCATGTAACTTCCCCAACTTAATGTTTCATAATTTCATGGTCATTTTTTTGTTACGGTGGTGGTCTTTTAATGGCCAAGTTACTCCATTAAAGCTTTATATTTGAAGCTTGAAGCCTTGAGTGCTTGAATCTAATAATGAGATGCATATTTGTGGTCTTAAGTACTTGAGTTTATAGTGATAACTTATCCCCTTAATTTTCTTTCCTGATTGTTAGAAATAATGCTAGGAAACAGGGGTACACTGTCGTGTAGTTTTCAACACGACCGTGTAGACGAGTGACATGAGAATCAATTTGCTTACTGATTCACGTATTCCAGAGGGACACGGTCGTGGTCATTTCGACACGACCGTGGAGGTTCAACACGACCGTCACAGAGGACACGGCCGTGTCGAACTGTGAAGCGTTCGAGTTTTGCGGTTTATTCTTTTTAATTATGGGGTTAAGTGAACCGTTTTTCCTGCTCTTCTTTATATCCTCTCTTAACCTCACTTCATTATTCATTGAATTAGAAACCCTAAACACATGAGAGTTTAATCTTTCTAGTAAGAGATTCTGAGCAGTTCTTGAGAGTTGTTCCAATCTTCCATCTCGGGTGAACGAGGTTGAAGATATATGTGTTAATCTTGGGGGGCATCGTCATCGTGTAGACCTTCACTGGTGGTGGCGAAATTTGCTTCTAAGACAGTGGTTCTTCCACGGCGCAGATTATTCTTAGTTTGATGTTCCTAGAGAGTAATTTCTTCCTTCTCTCCTTCTTTAATTTATGGATTCAACAGGTATTATTTCCAACACTGATTTCTCTGCTCATGCTTCATGTAAGGGCGAAGTGGTTGCGGTGAGACGATTATGCAGGTGACTCCCTAACCTTCGTGTATCTTGTTTCTATCACGCCCACACCCCAGTAAGCATACAACAACACCAATTGAAGGGTTAGCTATAATCTCGTTCGGGCAACGCTCCTTACCCACATGGACCACGATGCTGCGCTGGTTCCAAATCTCCCACGCAATCCTCACAATCTTCACAACTTCATCTGCCTGAACAATCTGGACATGCACCGCATCCAGCCAGTATGTAACATCGCCAAAAATCATCTTCTCCATTCGCCCCATAGCATCCCTAGCCTCCCAGCAGTCAATATCGTGTGTAGTCCATTTTCAGGTTCAATCTTGTAACGTGTACACAGATGTGAGATTGAATATCATTCTCTTATTTAGACGACCCTCAGCAGTTGGGATAGCCCTATTGCATATGTTGAAGGAATTGTGTCCTCGACTCTAATGCAATTACTAAATATAATATGGATCGTATTATGGAGATAATAATTAATTTAATTGGGTCGTCTTTATTCTTGCTAGAGAACGCTATAAACCTTTGAGTTAGTAAATACTAAACCCGAAGCCCACTTAAATGGATCCTACAAGGTCACACATAATATTTGGATCAACAAAAGAGAAATTCATAGCCCATAAAGGCTATAGGGTAGCCGGCCTAAGAGGGAGATAAGATGAGATTATTTGACCTAATTATTCCTATATAAAGATCAGGTAGTCAGAAAATAAGATACAATATCTCTCATTATAATCTCCTGCTTTATGGGCTATGGGTAGCCGGCCCAAGAGGGAGATAAGAGGAGATTATTTGACCTAATTATTCCTATATAAAGGTCAGGCAGTCAGAAAATAAGATACAGTATCTCGCATTATTTTCTCCTGCTCTTTCTATCTCTCAATTGACATTACTCCATAAAAGAAAAACGCTTTCTTCCTTCCTACTAGCATTGGTGGAAGGTTGATCTGAATTGGTGGACTAAGTAGAGGAATCATGTTTGAGATTCTTTCTCCAAGATCGTTGGCTATACTTTAAAGTATTCAATCCCGCCAAACCAGTTGAAGTCCCGCATCAAGAGGTTGATTATTAATTATTATATGATCCTTAATTATATGTACATGAGATCTTGTTTTAGGTTCTTATGAAGTAGATTCATGAAATTCCGCTTATAGTACCTATAATCCTACAGTGGTATCAGTTTTGCCCCTTGCATATTTTTTTGGTCATTATAATATGATTTATTTTGATGCGTTTATCACTAATTTTAATTTGATTAAGGGGAGGAATTGAATTTTGGATTAAATAATTGGAATTAATTAAATGAGATTTAATTGCTTAATATTTTTTAATTTGGCCGAAAATTTTCAAAATTTCGAACCCTAAATGTTTTTGTTCAAAAACTGAGGTTTGGTCGAATTTTGACGCTCAAATTCGACAATTTGATGATAGTTTTTGTCAAATTAATTTAGGGCTTTTGTTTTCTTTAGATTCGAATTGCAAAATCATGTATTTGATTGTTGTTTTCGTTTTGAAATCAAAGAGTTCGGTTGGTAACAATGAAAGCCTAACTTTTTCCCCAAATCAATTTAATTGGGTGTTAAATGGATATTTAACACTCCAATTTGTTTGAAACGTTCAAATTGAAGGATTTAAAAGCATATATGATGCGTTTTATGCTCGAATTTAACCTTAAAATGTTCGATTTCTTCCGAAAATTACCCAGAACTTACCCAGAAATTACCCTTAATAATTACGCTTTTAAATACATAGCAACGGTGTTGCTTTTTCGGCGAAAGGTGTTGCTATGGTGGTCGTCGTTTTTTCCTGCAAGCTGGTCAGCGTGCTCCGGTGGCCGTCGTTTTTCGTCCTGGCTTGCGTGGCTGGGGTGAGCGTGGCTGCGTGCTGGTTTGCGTAGCCAGGCAGCATGCTCAGCCACCAGGCCAGCGACAGCTTTAAAAAAATATTTTTCCCTTTTATTATTTTTTTTAGAAAATCTTTTATGATTTAAAGTCATATCTTTTGGTTATTAAAATATGATTTTAGTAACCGAAAATCTGGTTGATTTGGTCTTTTGGTTATTGATTTTTTTTAATAATCGAAAATCATAAAATCTTTTGATTAATATCTTTTGGTTATTGAAATATGATTTTAATAACCGAAAATCTTGTGAGATTTAAAGATTAAAATCTTTTGGTAATAAAATATGATTTTGATAACCGAAAAATCAGAAAAATCTTTTAGTTAATATCTTTTGATTATTGAAAATCAAACAAATCTGATTTGTTTGAGAATATTAAGCAGTTTCAATTATATTTTATTTTGACTAGGTCATAAGATAAATCCATAATCTAATTCTTTAATCTAATTAAAATTAGTTGGAAAAAGATAATATCTTTTAGTTAGTTAGATTTACTAGCTTAAATATTTTATCTTCTTGCTTTAATTAAGAATATTTGATATTTTAATTATTGGCAAGCATGATATGTGATTTTATTATATGGCAATTGAATATATTTGATGTAATTGTTATAATAACTAGTAAGATGACTAGTATGATCCAATAAAATAATCAAAGTGGTTTTGGACTTTAAGCAAAGTTGACGGGTGTATGTGATGTGATAAGTTCTGTCTAGGATTAAGAAGGCTCTCCCCAACGACGTGGGTAACTTCCTTACGTGGGAGCTATAATCACCTTGACAATCACCCATCAACTAAGAATTACAATTGTTGTAATTAGTAAAATTTTATGTTAAGGTGATAAACTCTGTCTAGGATTAGGGAGGCTCTCCTCAACGTCGTCGGTAACTTCCTTACCTGGGAGATATAATCAACTTGACAATATTATTTTACAATGCTTATAAGTTTACAGTATGTTGGTTATTAATAATATTGAATAAAGTTCACTGATTAATAATAACATAATAAACTTACGTCCTATAAATATTGAGGTTAGCTTTTCAAAACATAAAGTACTTATTAACCCTTAATTAAAGATAATAGGTCATGCCTCCGCAGGGTATTGTCATTAATTTTGGGAGATAAGGTGAAATTGCGAATTTTGCATACTTAGTTTGGTTGTCCTCAACAAAATCATCAAAAGCATTTTGGATTTTGAAGCAAGAGATAGTTAAGCATGTGATGTTTTCCTATCTAAACAAGAATTATAAAACGTTATAGTTAGTAAAGAGTTTACTTACCTTGAGAATGTCACTTTAAAATAAGGCCTCCGTTTACTTAGCGTTGCATGTTGATAGGATCTTGTACTCACTTATTTAAATTGGGACATTAAAATTGAATAAAGTGACAAACCTAGAAACCATTGCATGTTTTAAGTTTGTTTCATAAACATAAAATTAAACTTTGACTTTTATTTTTCTGTCTAGAAGTACTATGAATAACAACAACAACAACTCTGTTTTCAACATTCGCCCTTTCCTTGTGAAGGATAGGTTGAATGGAGCAAATTTCCTTAAATGGGAAAGGACCCTAAGACTCGTTCTGAGGTCGGGGGTAGAGAGGATGTCTTACAAAACCCACTTCCAGTAATAACTAATGAATCTACTGAAGCCGAAAAACGTCGTGCTAAACCAATCACTTGTCTAATGGTGGCAGCCATGGAGCCGGATCTCCAAAAGAGGTTCGAAACCAAGGATGCTTACACCAGTATGCAAGAGTTGAAAGCCATGTTTCAGAAACAGGCCCGAACTGAGAGGTATGAGACTAATAAGGAGATCTTAGAATGTCACTTGAAGCCAGGTCAAGCTGTTGGCCCAAATATTTTCAAAATGCTGGGCCTTTTTGAAATCATGGAATGACTTAGTTTCCAAATAGGGAACAGTTGGCTACTGACATCATTCTCCACTAATTGCCTAACAACTTCAATCAGTTCAGGATGGCTTTCAACATGAATGAGTCTGAAAAGACCTTGCAAGAGTTGCTAGTCAATGCTGAGAGGAATCTTCCTAAAGAACCAAAGGAAGAAGTTTTGATGGTTCAAAAGGAAAAACGTTTTAGGAAGAAATGGGCAGGCAACAAGGATAAAGGCAAGAAAGTTGTCGTTGCTCCTGAGAAACCTAAGCCGTCCGCTAAGCCAAAAGCAGCCGCGGAAAGCAAATGCTTCACTAGTGGAAAAAATACCTATTGCTGCACCCTATTAGCGGCGGACTATGTGAACAACCCGTAGCTAATATTGATTAACTACTGGTATCATAAAAAGCCAGTAACTAAGTTACATTTTGATGCGGGCTTTGATTAAGGCCCTCAGCTAAATTCCCAAACAAATCCATTTTGAGGCGGGCTTCTTTAAAGGCCCATAGCTAAGCCTAGTGAATCCAATTAATAAAAAAAAAATAGAAAGCGCCACAACATCACGCTTTCTCTTTCTACTAGGGTTTTCTCTTCCGTCTCAAAAACAATTCTTCGTCTCTTCATCTCTTCATCAATGGCTGCTGCTCAATCACTCTCAAATCCTTTCCCTTTAGAAGATCAAACCTCATTTCCAACAACAGAACTTGATCTTCTCGTCTCCGCTTCATTTTCTCTTTCATTGGTTTCCAAATCACCGACAAAAACGACGACTTTCCAGCGGCTTTTTCCGAATGATACTAGACCGGTGAAACGACGGTTCATCGTCAATGAGAGTTGAGATTCCCAAGTAACGAACACGAAAGAACTTGTTGCTTTTTTCCATATATCGTCGTCACTGCAGCAGTGTCTCCTCCTCCTCTCTCGAATCTTCCCTCGCGCTAGCAACAACACACTGATGTCAGTGACAATGTTGTTAGCATCGAACAAACCGCTCCCCAAAGTTTGGACTAAGCAGGTTCCTAATTCTTTCTCATTTTCTCTCTTTCTCTCAGCTTCATTAGTTGTTTTTTTTTGCGTCAATTTCTGCTTATTATGATGTAATTTGTGAATTTTTCTTCAATGTATATTGTTTTTATTCGCCACCACGATCGGATCGCAATGCCTTTATTGTCTTACCAAGTTGATTTTGTACTTCATTTTGGAATTCTTTGAACTTTTCAAATGATTCCGACTTATGTTTCATTAAATAGACATACTCATATCTACTTAAATCGTCAGTAAAAGTGATGAAGTACCCAAACCCTCCCCTAGATTTTGAGCTCATAGGCCCACAAACATCTGTATGTATGAGGCCCAAGAGATCACTCGCCTTTTCACCCTTTATTTCCAGTAAAAGGTGATTTAGTCATTTTCCCCAACAAGCATGACTCACATACATCAAAAGATTCGAAATCAAATGATGGAAGGATTCCATCCTGTTGTAACTTTTGGATGCGATTTTGGTTTATATGACCCATTCGACAACGCCAAATGTAGGTTAGGTTTGAATCATTCAATTTTTGTTTCTTGCTATCTATGTTATAGACCTGTTTCAACCTATCTACTACATATAAGCCATTAATCAATTTTGCACTAGCATAGAACATATTATTGAAGGAAATGGAACAACACTTGTTCTTTATTTCAAAACAAAAACCTTCATCCTCCAAAACGGAAACCAGAAATAATGTTCTTAGTAATTGACGGGACAAAATAACAATTATTTAGTTCTATAATCAATCCAGAAGATAAATATAGACTATAACTTCCAATGGCAAGTGAAGCAACTCTTGCTCCATTTCCAACGCGAAGCTACCTCGACCTTTACTAGCCTTCTACTTCTTCTTAGTCCCTGCACATCGTTAACAACGTGAGAACCACAACCGGTAACTAATACCCATAAGGAAGTAAAAGTCAAATTGATTTCTATAACATAAATACCTGAGGTGGAAGCCCTCGACTTCTTTTCCTCCAAGTATTTGGGGCAGTTTCTCTTCCAGTGACCTATCTTTTCACATGGAAGCACTAGTGGAAAAAATAGTTGTTGCGGGCCTCAAAGGGGCTTGTTGCTGCGTACATGGGTCGTAGCTATTGAAGGAGCAACAAATCTGAAAAAACAGTAGCTGCGTACAAAAATGCAGCTAAAATGGATGTTTAGCTTCGGGCCTAAGATAAAGCCCGCAGCAACAAGTGTCAGTAGCTGCGGGCGTGAACAGATAGCCCGCAGCAAAATCTGATGATTACAGTCATTGTAAACGAGCCGAGCTGAGCTCAAGCTCGACCAAGCTCGGCTCGGCTCGAACTCACTTTGATCGAGCTCGAGCTCGGCTCGAAGCTCGACGAGCTCGCCTACATGAGGCTCGAGCTCGGCTCTTTTCCAAATGTTCGAGCTCGAGCTCCGCTCGGGCACGGCTCGTTTTTCTTTTTACCCGTCTAATGGTTACGACTCTTCCTTAAATAAAGTAAAATATGCAAAATTTCACCAGACACAAATTTAATGCAATCAAGGTCTTTCATAAGATAACAAACAATTTAATACAATAGACTAGTTAAGGTGCAAAATATAGGAATAACAAAATAGTCCACTAAATAACTCCAAAACGAGCCCGAGCCGAGCTCAAACGAGCCAAGCTTTGCTGGGCTCGAGCTCGAATGACTAAAGTATAGCTCGGGCTCGGCTCGAGCTCGAAGTTGACCGAGCTTTGACCACGATCGGATGTTAAATATTCTTGTGCCAACTATGTTGCTAATGATTTGTCTTCAGCAGGAAGTAATTCATCTAACGGCAATTTAGCCACCACTCCTTCTTCAGATACTTGTGGTCTTTGTTGGTATCCAGGTCACCAAGCAGCCTATTGTCCTCAACGCTTCAATCATAGCTTTGTGCCTTCCTCTCCTGATGGTGTCACACGTGCCCTAGCTGCACTGTCTGTTGGTGGTGAAACAAATGACTCCGTTTGGTATCCAGATTCTGGAGCCGCCTCCCACATGACCTCACAGGATGGTAAGCTCTCTAATGCTCTTCCTTACACTGGTTCGAGTTCTGTTGTTGTTGGTGATGGCACACGACTTCCCATTAATAAACTTGGTAATCTGATTCTGTCTTCCCCTAGCCGCCCCCTTCGCCTTACGAAGGTGTGTCATGTTCCCCAGTTAAAACATAATCTGCTGTCTGTTCAAAAGTTATGTCAGGATAATTCTTGCATAGTCTGTTTTAATGAATCTTCTGTTTGTGTTAAGGACAAGACCACGGGGGCAGTTCTGTTGCGGGGAATCAGTAGGAATGGTGTCTACCCTATTCAGCCTCATATCCTAGAGTCAGAGTCGTCTTCCAGAGTTCGTTCAGAGTCTTCCCGAGTCTGCCCAGATTCGTCTGTTCCTGTCCTCTTAGCCACTAAGGAGTCTGGAGATGTTTGGCATACTCGCCTTGGTCATCCTTCTGCTAGAGTTTTAGGAAGTTTACGTTCACAGAACTTAATTTCATGTAATTCTAAGTTTCATGACGATTGTGTTCATTGCAAATTAGGAAAGATACATCGTTTGCCTTTTGAGTCTGTGACTCATCGTGCCCCCTATCCCTTATATTTGATACATAGTGAACTTTGGCAATCGCCCGTTAAATCTAATCAGTTTTTTCAGTATTATGTGGTTTTTGTTGATGATTATTCACGTTTTTCTTGGCTTTATCCACTTAAACTGAAATCTGATGTCTTTTCGACTTTCATCGCTTTTCAAAAACTTGTTGAGAACTTGTTTAATTCAAAAATTAAATTTTTCCAAAGTGATGGTGGACGTGAATTTGATAACACTCCTTTACTACAACATTTCTGTGATTCGGGAATTTATTTTCGAAAGTCTTGTGCTCGGACTCAAGCGCAGAATGGTGTTGCAGAAAGGAAACATCGAACCATTATCGAGATGGCCCGCACTATGCTTGTTCAATCTGAGTTGCCACCTCGATATTGGGTTGATGCGTGTTATACGGCGGTTTATACGATAAACCGTCTTCCCAGTTCGGCGTTACGGGGTTCATCCCCATTTGCTAAACTTTTTCATCGTCCCCCCTCTTATGAGTTTTTGAAATGTTTTGGTTGTGCCTGTTTTCCGTTGTTTTTAGATCCTGAAATCAATAAATTACAGGCTAAGTCGATTCAATGCGTTTTTATTGGCTATGCTTCAAATTATAAGGGTTATCGATGTCTTGATCCTCTTTCTGGCAAAGTTTATACAAGTCGTCATGTGTTGTTTAGTGAACGTAAATTTCCCTATCGTTCTCTTGTGTCTAGCACACCCATTGGTTCGTCTATGACTGAGTCTCTTGACCCCTTAGGCTGGTTCCCGAGTCTTCCTTTGTCTAGTGACCCATCCCCCGAGCCCGCAGCACCACGGGAGCACGTGCAGCAACCCGCTGCCTGCCCACTGGGTGCATGCACGCCCGAGGGTGACCCACATCCCAGCAGCCCTGCTGCCTGCCCGCAGGTGCGCCCAGCACCCGCAGCCAGCCCCAACCCTCCCTCACAATCTGCTGCCTGCTCGCAGGCTTGCCCCGCGCCCGCAGCGTCTTCCCCTTCCCCCACAAGCAGCTGCTGCCAGCCCGCAGCACCATCCCGCGCCCACGGGATCTTCCCCACCCTCGCCTTTTACTCCTCCCCAAGCCGTCCCACATGAGTCATCCCCGTCTCCTATCGTCCCTCCCCCTAGGCGTCCTAGAAAGTCGTCTAGGTGTGTCGATCCTACTAATGTTCATACCATGACCACGCGTCTACAAGACGGAATCATTTCAACTAGGAATTTATTGGATTTAAAAACCGATGTTGTTGAGTCTGAACCGTCTAATTTTAAGCAAGCGTCTAAAGATTCACGTTGGCAACAAGCCATGCGTGATGAGTATGAAGCATTAATTAAGAATGATACATGGGAACTTGTGCCTCGCAACAACAATAGAAACGCTCTTGGTTGTAAGTGGGTGTATACGATTAAATATAATTCTGACGGTTCTGTGGAGCGGTTTAAGGCCAGGCTTGTTGTTTTTGGTAATCATCAGCAGGCAGGTATTGACTACTTTGAAACCTTTAGTCCTGTAATTAAGCCTACTACTGTTCGCTTAGTTCTTACTCTTGCTGCTACTTTTAAATGGCCTATTCGTCAACTCGATGTCAAAAATGCTTTCCTTCATGGTTTCTTCAATGAGGAAGTCTATATGCGTCAGCCTCCTGGTTTTGAACACCCTTCTCAACCACATTATGTTTGTCGGTTACGAAAATCCATTTATGGTTTGAAGCAAGCTCCTCGAGCTTGGTTCTCTCGTTTCAGCAATTTTCTTCTCTCTATTGGTTTCAAGTGCAGCAGTTGTGACACCTCTATGTTCACTCTCAAACACAGTAGTCATATTATCATTCTCTTGCTATATGTTGATGATATTGTGCTTACAGGTAGTAGTTCCTCTTTGCTTCAGAAATTTATCAGTGTTCTCTCTGCTCAATTTGCTATGAAGGATTTGGGTGATTTGCATTACTTCTTAGGCATTCAGGTTTTACGTACTCCTCAGGGTTTGCTTTTGTCTCAAAACAAATATGTAGTTGATCTTCTTCAGAAATTTCATCTTCATACTGTCAAACCCGTACGTACTCCTGTTGTCTCTCGTGTCACTCTTTCTCTTTTAGATGGTGAACTTCTTGCTGATCCCACAGATTATCGTAGTATGGTTGGTGCTTTGCAATATTTGACTATGACTCGTCCTGATATTGCCTATGCTGTTAATTCGGTTTCTCAATTTATGCATGCGCCTCGTACTACTCACCTTCATGCTATGAAAAGAATTTTCAGGTATCTGCAGGGAACTTCTGATTATGGGCTATTTCTTCATAGTACTGGCTCTCCTACTGTGACTGTTGCCTATTCTGATGCTGATTGGGCCGGGTGTCCTGACACTAGGCGTTCTACTACTGGCTATGCTGTCTTCCTAGGGAAGAATTTGATCTCCTGGCGTTCTAAGAAGCAACCTACTGTTTCGAAGTCTTCTACTGAAGCTGAGTATCGTGCTGTTGCCTACACTGCGGCTGAAACAATTTGGATTCGTCAATTGTTAGCTGATTTAGGGTATTTTCATCGTCGGCCTACCATTCTCTATTGTGACAATGTTTCTGCTATGTATCTTACTGCCAATCCTGTTCATCATGATCGTAGTAAGCATATTGATGTTGATTATCATTTTGTTCGTGAGATGGTTGCTAAAGGTGGACTTCAGGTCAAGCACGTTCCGACACAGTTGCAGGTTGCTGATATTTTTACTAAGGGTCTTTCTTCTGAGTTGTTTTGTAAACATCGTTCCAATCTATCCGTGATTCCTCCCCGTAAAGATTGTGGGGGTGTATTAGGGTAATTTGGTAATTAGACTCTTATTAGGGTTTTGTAAAGATATTTTATCTCCCTATATATATAACATGCAACCTAAATAGGTAGCCAATCATTATTCTCAATACTTGCACAGCAGAAATCGAAACGTAAAGAGAACAAAAAGATAATGAATCGGACAAATTTCGTTAATTACCTCCCATTTTGCTGGCTCTCTGGATCTTGAGATGGTAATTCTTATAAATCAGTTCAGAAAGAGGTTACTGAAGTTTTGCTCTTCCAGTTGCTATTTCTCCTTCTTTTTCTTTTGTTTGGTCTTTGTTCGTATTTTAATCTGGTATTGATTGTGTGGACGATGCATTTGATGATCTTTTAGGTGATTCAGGGAAGAAGCAACCTCAATCAACGGCGAGGTCGGTGAGGGCTGGCTCTAAGGTTTCTGATAAGGGGATGTCTAGTTTTGATGATTTGTTGCCAGGTTTTGGTGGTGGGAGTACCTCTTCAAAGGTATTATTCTGAGTTTTTGATTGTGTAATTCGAGTTTCCGTTGCTGAATTGGGAATTTTTTTACGCAAATGTTTGTGTGGATAATGCTTTACTTGGGTTTTAGGTGTTAGAACTAATCTATGGTTTACTAAAATTGCTCCTGATCAAAGGCAGAAGTTTCTGCAAAGGTTGCAGCAAGTACGGCAAGGCCACAACAATATTCTTGGAATGCCAAGTCTTGCTGGAGGAAATTCTAAACTCTTCTCGGGGCAGCAGCAGAATCCACTTCTACAACAGGTTGATTTTTTCTTTTACTTTGTACATGATGCTGTATTTTTGGCAAGACCTTTTTAATTTAAGTTGTGTTTGATCGAGGCTGGTTTGAAGTTGCTGAAATATAAGTGTAATTGGTAGTTCCTACTCAATCTTGTAGGATTTCAGCTTGCTAAATGATTCGTACTCTAGTTCGGCTGATGAGAATACATGACAAAATGCCGGAAGAGGTAAAGTATTCAGCAATTTAATCTCAGGATAAGATAACATTTGCATTCTTTAGTTTATAAATTGATTATAATTTTGATGAGGCTCTTGTTTCAGCGTACTATATTGATGAAGCTCCTCTAATATGATGATGTTACGGTATGTCTTTGAATGTAAACTGATAAATGCTAGTTGTACCTGTGCCTGTCATTATGCATCTAGATTGTCGTAAATAACAGTTAATTCCTATAAACTTATTAGCTTTTTCTATCATGATAGGAACATCTAAAGATGATAATTCACTAGAATCAATAATTTTATGCAGTTGTTAGTTACTTCTAAGACTTCAGTTTTGGCAGTTAAATAAATGTCGCATCCATGAATCTGGATCTATCATAATGCAAAATGCAGACTCTGTGGACCTTGATTCTTAGAGAAATATTCAAGGCAGCAAGAGTCATAAATAACCGAGTGACCATGCTAAATACCTAATTCATGGTGACAACCAGGACTTCTAAGCATGCACATGTGCTTTCTTTGTCATGCAACATACTTTTTCTTATGTTTAAGTCTCTTCATGGTGTGTATCTTTGAATAAATGTCAACCAAAATTGCAGCCAATGGCCTATGAACCACCATTGGCTCTTAAGGTGGGATATTCAGTTGTTGTATTATGGCTGGATCAGAAGGTTATGGTTCTCTCTACCTTCATAACTAGAATCATCATCATTGCAGGTCAAGGGTGAAACTGGATCCTTGTGAAGATGACAATGAAGAAAACAATGTTGATAGTGTGAGTTTAGGAGCTGATTTCGTTTAAAGAGATGATACTTCAAAGTCGGACTGTGAGGTTTGTAACTTATATGCAACTTTTTTTGCTTGCCTTATGTATAATTTAGGTATTTCGTGTTGTAATCCCACTCTAAACCTCATCCAAGTCATTCTTACTCTCTTATTAGGGCCTAGAATATGGTCTCTTTGCATGAATCCTACATGAATGACATGGCATGCTGTAGAATTATGAGTTGCTTGCTAATCTATGCTATGTTTTCCTAGATAACCAAACAACCTTGTCAAAGAAGATACCAGTGTTTTTTCCCTCAGAATTTAATAGGCCACATCAAGACACCTATGTTCATACTTAATGCAATATATGACGCATGACAGGTTTGCAGATTTTTTCAATATTTGAACATATCTTAGGTATTGTCATTTGTCAAAGATATGTTTTTTCAGTTTTTAAAAAGATGTCTTCTTTGTCACATAATTCAGGTTCAGGCTAGTTTAGCTCCAAGAACAGCTGACTCACACCACTTATGGGGTCAATGCAAAATGAACCACGCACGTTGTTCTTCATATCAGATCCATTTTTTGCAGAGTAAGTTTCTCCAGCCTTGAAGCTGCTTTTAATTCTTATTCTTTGATATTATTCTCAGGTTTACCCTCCTAATTACATGTTGCAGGATTTAGAGTTCATATGCTAAATTCATTGCTGGTATTGTTGGTATTGGTGGATCATTGCTGTATACAAATGAGTGAAGCTGGCAGTAGCAGGTTATCTGGTGTGGACGTGTGGTCTGTCAATTGCGCAGTTTTTTTTTTTTAAAAAAAATAACTTTGCTGCGGGCCTCTCACACAGCCCGCAACAAAATCTGATGATAATGACTGTAATCATCAGATTTTGCTGCGGGCTATCTGTTTACGCCCGCAGCTACTGACACTTGTTGCTGCGGGCTTTATCTTAGGCCCGAAGCTAAACATCCATTTTAGCTGCGTTTTTGTACGCAGCTACTGTTTTTTCAGATTTGTTGCTCCTTCAATAGCTACGACCCATGTACGCAGCAACAAGCCCCCTTGAGGCCCGCAACAACTATTTTTTCCACTAGTGCTTCCATGTGAAAAGATAGGTCACTGGAAGAGAAACTGCCCCAAATACTTGGAGGAAAAGAAGTCGAGGGCTTCCACCTCAGGTATTTATGTTATAGAAATCAATTTGACTTTTACTTCCTTATGGGTATTAGTTACCGGTTGTGGTTCTCACGTTGTTAACGATGTGCAGGGACTAAGAAGAAGTAGAAGGCTAGTAAAGGTCGAGGTAGCTTCGCGTTGGAAATGGAGCAAGAGTTGCTTCACTTGCCATTGGAAGTTATAGTCTATATTTATCGTCTGGATTGATTATAGAACTAAATAATTGTTATTTTGTCCCGTCAATTACTAAGAACATTATTTCTGGTTTCCGTTTTGGAGGATGAAGGTTTTTGTTTTGAAATAAAGAACAAGTGTTGTTCCATTTCCTTCAATAATATGTTCTATGCTAGTGCAAAATTGATTAATGGCTTATATGTATTAGATAGGTTGAAACAGGTCTATAACATAGATAGCAAGAAACAAAAATTGAATGATTCAAACCTAACCTACATTTGGCGTTGTCGAATGGGTCATATAAACCAAAATCGCATCCAAAAGTTACAACAGGATGGAATCCTTCCATCATTTGATTTCGAATCTTTTGATGTATGTGAGTCATGCTTGTTGGGGAAAATGACTAAATCACCTTTTACTGGAAATAAAGGGTGAAAAGGCGAGTGATCTCTTGGGCCTCATACATACAGATGTTTGTGGGCCTATGAGTTCAAAATCTAGGGGAGGGTTTGGGTACTTCATCACTTTTACTGACGATTTAAGTAGATATGAGTATGTCTATTTAATGAAACATAAGTCGGAATCATTTGAAAAGTTCAAAGAATTCCAAAATGAAGTACAAAATCAACTTGGTAAGACAATAAAGGCATTGCGATCCGATCGTGGTGGCGAATATTTGAGCCAAGAATTCGATGTCATTTGAAAGATTATGTAATACTTTCACAATGGACTCCACCAGGAACTCCACAATTAAATGGTGTCTCTGAAAGGAGGAATCGAACTCTACTAGATATGGTTCGATCAATGATGAGTCTTGCTGATCTTCCGATTTTTTTTTGGGGATATGCTCTCGAAACAGCTGCACACACACTAATAGGAGCCCATCAAAGGTTGTAGAAAAGACTCCATATGAGATGTGAAATGGAAAGGTTCCAAACTTATCTTTTCTTAAAATCTGGGGTTGTGAGGTCTACGTAAAGCGTTTACTGTCAAATAAACTTGCACCCAAATCAGATAAATGTCTCTTTGTGGGATACCTAAAAGAGACAAGGGGTTATTACTTCTATAACCGTCAAGAGAACTAGGTATTTGTTCCTCGTAATAGTGTCTTTCTTGAAAAGGAAATTATTTCCAGAAAGACAAATGAGAGTAAAATAATTCTCGAACAAATTCGAGATGAGCAACAACTAGACGTGGCTCACACCATGTCAGAGAAGGCTCGACAAGACGAAAGTCAAGTTCAGGAGATGACGTATTCAACACGTGAACCTCCTACTGTCCCACTTGAATCTAATTTAAGCGAAAATCTTCAAGATGTTGAAGAGAACATTTCTATTGATGCTCAGGCCCCGCGTAGGTCAAGGAGACCCAGGATTCCAAACAAAAGATTGGTTGATTTCCTGTTAACTGAAAACTCTGAAATAATGATTTCGGAGAATTCAGAGCCTACTACCTACAAACAAACTTTGACGAGCCCAGACTCTGAGAAATTGCTTGAGGCCATGAAATCCAAATTAGACTCCATGTATGAGAATAAAGTTTGGACCCTAGTCGACTTGCTTGATGGGGTTACACCTATTGGATGTAAGTGAGTGTTCAAATTGGAAAAAGACAAAGATGGAAATGTCTATGTCTATAAAACAAGACTGGTTGCAAATGGATTCAGACAAGTTCATGGTATAGACTATGACGAGACCTTTTCTCCAGTGGCAATGCTGAAATCAGTTCGGATACTTTTAGCAATTGCTGCATATTACTATTACGAAATTTGACAGATGGATGTTAAAACCGCATTCTTGAATAGGTTCTTGAATGAGGATGTATATATGACACAACCTGAGGGTTTTGAGGATCCAGAAAATCCTAAAAAGGTTTGCAAGCTTCAGAGATCCATTTATGGATTGAAGCAAGCATCTCGGAGCTGGAATCTTCGATTTGATGAGGCAATCAAATAGTTTGGTTTTCTCAAAAGCAAAGAAGAATCTTGTGTTTACAACAAATTTAGTGGGAGTAGCTTAGTCTTCTTGGTTCTGTATGTAGATGATATACTACTCATGGAAAATGACATACCAATGCTTGAGTGAGTCAAGGAATGGTTGAAAAGTTGTTTCTCTATGAAGGACCTTGGAGAGGCTAAGTACATATTGGGAATAAAAATCCATAGAGATAGGTCTCGAAGGATGATTGGACTAAGTCAAGAAACTTATATTGATAAAGTTCTTGCAAGGTTCAACATGGAAAACTCGGAGAGAGGATTCGTTCCCATGTCACATGGCATTTCACTTAGCAAGAGTCAGTGCTCGACTGAGCCTGATGAGTTGAAGCGAATGAATATCATACCTTATGCCTCGGCTATAGGACCTATCATGTATGCCATGATAAGTACTCGACCAGATGTTGCATATGCCTTAAGCATGTGCAGCAAATTCCAAGCAAATCCAGGTGAAGCACACAGGACTGCAGCTAAGAGCATCCTTAAGTACTTAGGAAGAACTAAAGGCATGTTCTTAGTCTATGGAGGAGAAAATGAGTTGGTTGTAAAAGGTTATACTGATGCGAGCTTCCAAACCGACTGAGATGATTACGGCTCTCAGCCAGGGTACATCTTTTGTCTAAATGGAGGAGCATTGAGCTGGAAGAGTTCAAAGGAAAGCACTGTAGCAGACTCTACGACAAAATCAGAATACTTAGCAACGGTTGAAGCAGCTAAGGAAGCTGTTTGGATAAAGAAGTTCTTGACAGAGCTAGGTGTCATACCTAGTGCTCTGGAAGGGATTCAGCTATTATGTGATAATAATGGTTCTATTGCACAAGCGAAAGAACCAATATCACATAACAAATGCACACATGTAATGAGGAAGTATCACCTTATTCGCGAGATAGTTGACAGAAAGGATGTCAAGATCTGCAAAGTTCACACGGATGAGAATGTGGCTGATCCGCTTACTAAACCTCTACCTCAGCCCAAGCATGAAAGTAACGCTAGGGCTATAGGCTTGAAGCAAATGTTAGAATGGCTTTAGATTATATTATGTTTGAAGAAACTTGTTACAATGTAAAGACATGGTTTTGCTATTTTATGTTTATGAGAAATAAAGTTTTATCTTATTTAATTTTGGTTTAGTATTAAATAAAATGTCCAAAAATATTCTTGAATTCAATGGTTTTTTCAAATATGTGATTTGATGAATGAAACACCATTAGTGAACTGAGTTCATAGAATATTCATGTTCCTAATCCAAGTCATTAGATTGGACAAAATGACTTATTAAAGGATCAGCATATAAGATTGGTTGATAGCGCTGTTTCATGGGCTATGGGAACATAGAGATGCTTAGTCAATCATATGGATATGTATGTTTGATACATGATCGAACTGACCTACTTAGAAGTTTAAATAACTTCTTAATTATATTAGTGGATTCCTAAGACATAAGTACTTCCAATTGAAACACAAATGCTTCCAACTGAAACATAAATGCTTCCAACTGAAATGTAACTGATGTAGACATATAAACTCAACTGAAACAAAACAAACTCCAACTGAAACAAAATAAACTCCAACTGATACAAAACAAAACCCAATTGAAAAGCATTCTCACCTTCAATTGCTTCTCACCTGCTTCTTCGTCTTGTTCTTCTCTCACCTACTGTCCTTTCTCTCTCCTCACTGTTCGCAAAACTTGCCCAATGAAATTCAAACGAAATTAACACATACCGATTATAATTATAATGCAGCTTGACAGCCCAATTCCGACAAGAATTTGGGTCAATCGTAAGCTAGGGTTAGGACTAGTTGAACCAAATTGCTGAAGAGATTGATTGAATTTCTTTGATGAATCGCAACTGATGGAAGAGAACGTGAGATATGAAACCGGCCACTAATGTAACTGAGAGAATTTACAGATACCATCCACTGCTCCAGAAGACGGTGAGATGAGATGGAGTCGCCGCCAGCAGCCACGCCGTTCTCGCGGCTTCGTCCGACGAAACATATTGGGTCAGACGGTCTGACCTAATAGTTTCACTTTGAAGATTCGTGTGGATAACATAGTGATGTGATCATACTATCAAATTAGACACTAAGAGACTTTAGGAATTTGAATATTGCACACTCGTCTCGGACAAGTGGGAGATTGAGGGAATTGTGTCCTCCATTCTAATGCAATTACTAAATGTAATATGGATCGTATTATGGAGATAATAATTCATTTAATTGGGTCGTCTTTACTTCTTGCTAGAGAACGCTATAGACCTTTGAGCTAGTAAATAATAAACCCGAAGTCCACTTAAATGGATCCTACAAGGTCACACATAATATTTGGATCAAGAAAAGAGAAACCCATAGCCTATAAAGGCTATAGGGTAGCCGGCCCAAAAGGGAGATAAGAGGAGATTATTTGACCTAATTATTCCTATATAAAGGTAAGGCAGTTAGAAAATAAGATACAATATCTTTCATTATTTTTTCCTGCTCTTTGTCTCTCTCAATTGGCAATACTCCATAAAAGAAGAACGCTTTCTTCCTTCCGACTAGCATTGGTGGAGTGTTGATCTGAATTGGTGGACTAAGTAGAGGAATCACGTTTGAGATTCTTTCTCTAAGATCGTTGGCTATACTTTGAAGCATTCAATCCTGCCAAACCAGTTGAAGTCACGCATCAAGAGGTTGGTTGTTAATGATTATATGATCCTTAATTATATGTGCATGAGATCCTATGTTAGGTGCTTATGAATTAGATTCATGAAATTCCGCTTATGGTACCTATAATCCTACATATTTTCCCAGAAATAATTTCATTTTTGGAGGAACATAAAGTGCCCAAAATTCTTCCAATTAAGATGTATAAGAAGTATAAGTTATATTTTGTTACTTGTGTAAATATAGAAAGTGAAAGTTAGTTAGAATTAGTTTGATATAAATAGACTTCCTCTAACAACTTTTGTAAGTAATTCATTCTCTTCATTTTATGTTCTAATGAGAAACTCTTTTCTCTCTAAAACTCTCTCTTCTCTTCATGAGATTCTATATGGTATCAGAGCTACATCTCATTTATGAGATTCGTTATTACAAATTTCTTCTCGTTTCTAGCTGATTATGATTCTTTGATATCATTTCAGTGAAATTTTTGATTTGTTCTTCTCAAAGAACATTTCTCTTCTTCGAATTTCAGCTACGAAATTTCTTGTAATTGCGACATTTTGTCTAGTAATTACGAAATTTCTTGTGCACGGATTATTATCTTCATTGTCGATTGCTCAAATTCTTCTAATTGAAGTTTGATTCTCTTCAATGGCGATTGAAAATTCTTCTCCAATTTCTTCTAATCAAGAAAATCCTTCTCATGGAGGTAATGTTGATACTCTTAATCCTTATTTCATTGCTCATTCTGATAATCCTACTTCCTCTCTTGTTCCTGCTTTATTTTCTGGACAAAATTTTATTCGTTGGAGCCGTAATGTTAGAAGAGCTCTAATAGCTAAGAACAAGGAAGGATTCATTATTGGTTTAATTTCAAAACCTGCTGTTACACATAAGGATTTTGAGAAGTGGAAAAGAGCTGATTTCATGGTAATGAGCTGGATTCTTAGCTCTATGAGTGCTGATTTAGCTGATGATTTCTCATACTTAAACTCTTCTTTAGAACTGTGGTCTGAATTACAAGAACGTTTTGGTCAATCTAATGGTCCATTGATATATAACTAAAGAAAGAAATAGAGAATCTGAAACAAGAAAATTCTTCTATTATTACCTATTATAGCAAGATTAAGAAGCTATGGGATGAATTACAATGCTTGAGAGCTCTTCCTATTTGTACTTGTGGTGCTCTTAGTTCATGTTCTTGTCAATTTCTCAAGAAAATTGATGATCTAGATGCTGAAGATCAGTTAATGCAATTTCTGCTTGGTTTACATGGTGGTTATGATACTACCATTAGTAATATACTTGCTATGGATCCATTACCTTCAATGAACAAGGCTTTCTCTATTACTCAGCAAATAGAGAAACAGAAGGAGATTAGTACTGTCACTAATCAGTCTATTGAGAGCAGTGCATTGATTGCTCAAAGAATGAATAGAAGTTCTTTTTTTCATAATTCTACTACTGGAGCTAAGAAAGATTCGAAGAAAGATAAGCTTGACAGAAAGTGTGATCATTGTAAAGGAAGAGGACACACTATTGATCAATGCTTCAAATTGGTTGGATATCCTGAGTGGTATAATACAATCAAAGCTTCTAAGGGGCCTAAATCTTCATCTACTCCTAGGCTGGCTGCTCATGTTCATAATGCATCTTGTGATGTTATGGCTGATTCTCCTTGTGAAGAACCTACAGTTGATCATAGTATGCTTAACAACTTTTATCAAGAGTTTGTCAAAGCTATGAAAGGAAAGCAGTCTACTAATGGTGGTTCTTTTTCTGGAGGTTCTGATTCTACTACCACCTCATATGCTAACTTTGCAGGTATTACTTCTCATTCTCTTAACTGTTCTATTGCTCATAATGATAATCATGCTATTTGGATCATAGATTCTGGTGCATGTGATCATATGACTTATGATAGAACTCTTCTACATAATATCAAAACCTTACCTACACCTATTAAAGTTGGCCTCCCTGATGGTTCTTATAAGTTTGTTTATTTCACTGGCACCATCTATCTTACTAAGCAGCTGGTTCTTCATGATGTGTTACTAGTCAAAGATTTCAAACATCATCTCTTATCTGTTGGGAAATTACTAGATCAAACTGGTATTGGTGTTATATTTACTAGAAATTCCTGTTTATTTCAGGACCTTTCTAGTAAGGTTGTGCTAGCTTCTGGTAACAGAGAAGGTGGACTATACTCTTTTCTCTCAACTGGTACTTCATATTCCTCAATTTCTTCTGCTGTCTCTACACAGTTTCCTACAAGCAGTATTTGTAATACTGTTGATATCACACCAACACTTCCAAATAAAACAGCTACTAGTGTATTGCCTAAGCTAGATGATAAAAATTCTCTAGCTATTATTCATGCTAGATTAGGACATCTCTCTTTGTCCAAGATGAAACATGTTGATATCTGTAAATGTCATGGTATGACTGAATACAATTGTGAAGTGTGCCTTTCTGCTAAGCAACATAAATTGCCTTTTCCTATTAGTGATTCTAGAGCTTCTTGTTGTTTTGAGCTCATACATTTGGACTTATGGGGTCCATATAGAATATCAGCATTGAATGGAGCTACATATTTTCTCACTATTGTGGATGACTATAGTAGAGTTACTTGGACTTTTTTGATTCATAATAAACAGCAAGTTTTACAAGCTATTATGGATTTTTTCTTGATGATAGAAACTCAGTTTCACTGTATGATCAAAAAGGTTAGAACTGATAATGGTACTGAGATTATTAAGAATGAATGTATCAGATTCTTTGCCTCTAAAGGTGTTTTACATCAGAAGAGTGTGGCATATGTACCTCAGCAGAATGCTAGAGTTGAAAGAAAACACAGACATTTACTTGAGGTGTCTAGAGCTCTTAGGTTTCAAGCTCATTTACCTAAAAGTTTCTGGGGTGATTGTGTTTTAACAGCCACTCATTTAATTAACCTCATGCCTATGAAGGTTCTCAACTGGAAAACTCCTTATGAAACTTTAATGAAACAACAGCCAAATTATCATAATCTTAGAGTGTTTGGATCTTTATGCTTTGCTTATAACATGGATCCTAAGAAAGATAAGTTTGATTCTAGAAGTAGAAAATGCATTTTCTTAGGCTATCCTTATGGTCAAAAAGCTTACAAGCTTTATGATCTTGAAAACAAACAATGTTTTGTTTCAAGAGATGTTATCTTCTTTGAAACAATTTTCCCCTATAACTCCTCTACTCTTCTTTCTCATCCTAAACCTAAAATCACTTCTCTGGTTGATTTTAGTTTTGACCCTAATCCTTTATCTTTTCCTTCTTCAACTACACCTTTATCTCCTTTACATAATACTTCTTCTAATTCTCCTTCTGCTCAGAATTCTTCTTCTGATTTTCATACTTCTTTTGGATCTTCTTCACCTGATCATGATTCTCCTCTTATATCTTCACCTACTTCTCTTCCTCACTCTATTCCCATTCCTGTTTCCAATGAAACTATAACACACACTTCTACCAGGATAGTTAAACCATCTACTAAATTTACTGATTTTGTTAATACTTACATACCTCACAAAAATCCTATTCATCCTTCTACTTCTGATTCTACCTCTTTATCTTTTGCTGTTAATTCTTCTAAAATCATTGAACCTAAATCTTATCATCAAGCTAAAACTGATCCTAATTGGGTTATAGCTATGCAAAAAGAGATCTAAGCTCTAGAGGATAATGATACTTGGGATCTTACCTCTCTTCCTCCTAAGAAAACTGATGTTGGTTCTAAATGGGTTTATAAAACCAAACTTCATCCAGATGGGAGCATTGAGAGATATAAAGCTAGGTTGGTAGCTATTGGTTATCAACAGATAGAAGGAGAGGATTTCAATCAAACCTTTTCTCCTGTAGCAAAATTAGCTACTGTCAGAGTACTCATTGCTTTAGCTGCTGTAAATGATTGGCATCTTTGCCAATTGGATGTTAACAATGCTTTTCTACATGGTTTTCTGGATGAAGAGATTTATATGATTCCTCCTGCTGGATATTTGAAAGCTAAGCCTGATCAAGTCTGCAGATTAAAAAAATCTCTTTATGGTCTTAAACAAGCCTCTAGACAATGGAACAAAGAGCTTAGTAAATTTCTCATCTCATTGGGTTTTATTCAGTCTAAACAGGATTATTCTCTCTTTACTAGAAAACACAATGGTGAATTTCTAGCCTTATTGGTGTATGTTGATGATATATTACTTACTGGTACTTCTCTACCTCAAATTTCTGCAATCAAAAATTCTCTTGATCTTGCTTTCACTATTAAAGATCTTGGCAACCTACACTATTTTCTTGGTGTTGAAGTTAGTAGAACACACAAAGGAATTTTCATTTCTCAAAAGAAATATATCAAGGATATTTTGATTGATGCTGGTATGGAAGATTGCATAGCTGCTTGTACACCTTTATCTACAGGCTTGAAGCTATCTACTGTTGATGGTGATCTTCTCACTGAACCAAACACATATAGAAGGCTAGTTGGCAGATTATTATATCTTGGTCTTACTAGGCCTGATCTCTCTTATTCAGTTCAACATCTCAGTCAATATATGCATGCTCCTAGAATACCTCATCTTAGAGCTGTTCTTCATCTTCTGAAATATCTCAAAGGAACTATAGATCATGGTCTCTTCTATTCAGCTTCTACTGATCTCACTCTCACAGCTTATAGTGATTCAGATTGGAGTGCTTGCAAAGACACTAGCAGGTCTCTCAATTCTTATGCTATGTTTCTTGGTTCTAACTTAATTTCATGGAAAACAAAGAAGCAACTTACTGTCAGTAAAAGTTCCACTGAAGCAGAATATCGAAGCATGTCTGCTGCTGCTAGTGAAATTGTATGGATACATGGTTTATTGGAAGATTTACAAGTCCAGATTTCTCAACCTATTACTCTCTTCTATGACAACACTTCTGCTCAGCATCTTGCTCACAATCCCATGTATCATGAGAAAACTAAACACCTCAGAAGGGATATGCATTATATTAGAGAACAAGTAGAGGCAGGTTTCATCTCTACTGCTCATGTTTCTAGTCAAGATCAGATTGCAGATATTCTCACCAAGGCATTGGCTTCTTCACAACATCATTTGCTCTGTGGCAAGCTTGGACTTATATCTCAAGTCAAGCTTGAAGGGGGGATATAAGAAGTATAAGTTATATTTTGTTACTTGTGTAAATATAGAAAGTGAAAGTTAGTTAGAATTAGTTTGATATAAATAGACTTCCTCTAACAACTTTTGTAACTAATTCATTCTCTTCATTTTCTGTTCTAATGAGAAACTCTTTTCTCTCCAAAACTCTCTCTTCTCTTCATGAGATTCTATAAGATGGAAGAACCATCTCGATTTCATTAGAATACTAGATGAAGTAGTAACCAGACCTCACTGTATAACAGTATAAGAGCCATTCTCATTGTAATGCCACGTACCCAAACAAGTCACTAGAAGCTGAGGTAGAGAAAAGAACATTCAGAATTTCATTAGCTTCTAAAGAGAGATACTTTGCACGCACGAAGTCTTCTTTCCAAGCTCCATTTTCTTTATCAATTAAATCAGCTAGCCACCTTACAGGTTACAGCAATCCATCCACAACTCAATAACCTGCCTCTGTGTAAAAACATATAATTTTCACTGGTTTTCGTATAAATACGGATCCAGGTTAAGCTTTCTTTTCTTTTTCTTTTATAACATTAAATACCTTCAAGAAAATCATACATTTTTCGGGTATTATGCTATGCTTTTTTTTATGGCCTCAACAGCAATATTTCTAGATATTGCAAATGAAGGAGCATTGACTTGCCAAGTCAATAGTAATTTCCGGGAAATCCTTGAGCCATTATTGTTCTTCTATATGTGGCGATAATATATGCTTAGCCATCAAAAGATGGCCATGGGCTCAAGGTAGGCCCAACCAGGCAGGCACAAGTTTCATGGGCCGTGCCAAAACTTGGCAACCCTGGCCCACGGTACAGCCCAACTCACATGGGTCGTGCCGGGCTAGTCCACGTGTAAGCCCGTAACTCAACCCACGTGTTAGCCCATGGACTGGCATAATTGGGAGCCCACAGTCCATCCCGACGTACAAGCCCATAGCCCAGCGCGACGTGTAAACTTGATTACGACCCCCTCGTCAATATTTTTGCCAAAAAGAAGTTATTTTTCAGCCTTGATGTTTAATTGTAGAATTGTAACAATAATTTAATAAAAAAATGTACAAATATATTAGATTAAACACTATACATTATCATGTTTCAACGTATAACAAGTATTTTGACCCGTGTGAGGTTCTGGATCAATCTCAATAAACAAATACATTATTCTTTTATCATTAACGTAATAAAAGAGTAGAGATCTAAATATTAATTAGTTTAACATGCTTCGTGTTGCGTCTAATGTACTAGCCCATGGATCTTCCTACTTGTCGTCCTATGGGCCGTGCTCTCGTACCGTGACCAGCGTGCCAGCCCTTGGTCTAGTTACATGCCAATATGGGCCAAAAAAACGTTGCAGGCCGTGCTATGCCATTTCTCTTAATAGGCGGTCTAAGCCCAACCTACGGCCCGACACACATAGTGACATGTCATGCCATGCGTGAGTCGTGCCCTGCATTTTTCATGCTAGGCCATGCCGTGCTTTGGGTCGGCCAGACGCATTGCCATCTTTACATAGTATGAGCTAAACTATTTCCTTCTCTCTTCACGTGTGAAAAGCCGTGTTGTTTGATTTGTCTCAAATCATTTTTTCAAATCTTGCAACTTTCTCTTTATACATTCATATATTCATTTTTGGGACAGCAATTCCACTCAATACCCACACATATTGACCATTTTATAACAATTTCACAACTACATTATTCTTCCTATATGCTTGTAAGAACTAATTTTTTATGCACGTGATGCATGAGACAATAACTTTCTTTTAAAACAAACACCTCGAGTAGCTAGCTTTATATACATGCAATTGAATACGTTAAAAAATATAAATTTAAAAAATGCAATTAATATAATTGAATCATAATAGAAGACAAACAAATAGTAGTGTAACCCTTTTAAAGTGTAGAAAGTATTGATCAGTGAACTTTTTATGCTAATTGGAGGTCCTCTCAATTGTATACGTATATATAATCTTTAAAGTATGTAATTTGAATTGAAAAGAAATAGGAGTATGTTGTATGAAGAAATTAATTTCCATTGGTTGAATCAACAATTCTATTCCGTCCAATACATGTGAGTCAGAAAATTTTATCAGGTTTTATTTTTGGGATATTTCATCATCATTATAATTTTCAAATGTAATTTGTAGTGAGCTGAATAGTATTGATTTGTGGTTTTAGGTGTGGTGATTTGTTATAATTTTAAATTTTAGGTGCCATTAAAAGATTGGTTGAAATATTTAGAATTAATACTTCCTCCGCTTTTTTTTTACTTGCATAATTTCCCATTTCTGGAAGTTGCAAACTACTTGCATCATTTCCTTTTAGGGAAATATCTCCTCTTTACATCTCTCCAATCACATGGGTCCCCTTTTTTTCCTCTCTCTCCTCTCCTTAATTCTTGTGCACATGCTCAATAATGTAAGTATAAAAAAACGGAGGTAGTATATAGTAACAAAAGTTCAATATTTGGTAATTCATTTAATTTAACTTTGGTAATTAATATATTTTTTATTGATTTAATTTAACATTGGTAATTGAATATTACGAGTTTAATAAAGTTTTTAGGATTAAAATAAATTTAATTAATTGTTAATTACGTTTACCTACAATTGTAGATCACCAACAAGGGACGGCCCAATACTAGCAAATGGTAGTAAAAGGTGAAATTATTGCTGGATTATTTGAAGGTGATACCATTGGTGGAAGACCGGACAAATGTGAGATTTTTCCTGTTTGCATAGTTCACATGGACATCCTATTTGACCCCCTTGTGACACCTAAGCAAAAAATGCATTCAGGAATTTAATCACCCCAATTTCAAATTGAAGCAATGGTCTACGTAAATACATCCAACTTAATTCTAGCTCCCATTAATCTATTATTCTGAAATCAATAAAAAAAATTAGTTTATTTGTAACAAGCCTTTATGTAAGCTTTACAACTATTATTATAGACCTGAGTGTACCATGAGTATGGTACACCCGAAAATAGTTTCGTCATTTCCGCCTTTTAGTAACCCATTTGCAATTACACGCGCCAACTCTTCGGTGACTTTCTATTTCTCTTTCCTTCTCTCTCCGCTCTTCCTTCACTGGCAAAGATAAGCAATTAGTCCATTTTTGAATGCTTATAGTTTAATTTCTTTCATTTTGTTTGATTTTTACTGCATTTTTTCATTTTTATGCTTAATTAATTCTCCTCGTTATAGATACTTCGCGAGAATCATGTAAATGAGCAATGATTCTGAAAATCAATTTCCTTCCTCTATAATATTCGAGTCAATAATCCTGTATTTTTTTTCGCAATTCTAAAACTTCAACAAGCTTGCAAATTTAGAGGATAGATAAATTTACATGTGAGAAACATCTGTCAATAATTTTGTCATTGTTTTTCTTAAAACATCTGTCAAGCAACAGCTAAATGTATTCTTCAGAATGTGAAACCACAAGTTCAGATCAAAGAAACTACAATTTACACCTATGGTTCAAAAGGTTATCAAAATCCATACTTCCCAAATTAGCAGTGCAACCCTTAACCCGAACATTCAAATCATGATCAGCTGAGTATACAATTCCAGTGATATGACAACTTTATATAAGAGGCTTCATCCTTTTCTAGAGCTACTAGGACCAGCTGCAGTCTTGGAGCACCCACCTGTACCATGATCAGCAGATTTTCCACCAAAAAGATGCAGTGGGTATGAGCTAGTTTTCTTCACTTTTCCGGGAAAATCTTTGCCGGAATTACCCTTGTGAGAGAGACCGTTTTTTATCTTATGTCGGTTCAGGAGCAACTTGCTGCTTTTCTGTGGAGTATGCAAGGCCCCTTCAACACAATCACCAGCTTGAACACAGCCCCAAGTTCTTGATGATCCCTCTTCACTGAAAGCTCTAAGTCTTGGGAAAGAATTGCGCAACCTGGGAAAGATATGCTGCTCGGGAGTAGTTTCTCTCTCCACTTTAGAGCAAATAGGACAAGGAGGATCACTTTTATGGGACTTCGGTGTTGTCTGCTCCAAACATTCTGCATGGAAAACATGCCTGCAGGAAAGAACCCCAGCGACAGGCATATCTTCACTTCTAACTATTCTTCGCGAGCTCCAAGGCGATCTCTGAGAAAGCAATCTATCACATAATCCACATTTAGATCCCTCGCTAGCATTAGATGATCTAGCAAGATAATCAGGCTCAAATCTCTCAGAAATCTCTGTCAAATCAATACTGCTGCTGCCACTACTCAAGCTATGATTATCCCTCTGGGGAGTGGTGACATCATATGCAGAAAGTCCAGCAGCGGGGCTTGCAGAAGCTTCTCTTGTAAAAGACTGAACTGGAAAGGATAGAGGATGAATAGGTTTTGACATGAAAGAACGACGACTAGGGAAGTTTCGAGGAGTTGCAAGGTTTAGCTTCCCTGTGAGCTCAAACTCACTACCATCAGAGAGAGGTGAAGTGAAGCCCCCGTCATCTCGAACCATGGATGTACCCTTCAAAGAGATAATAGGGTTATTCACACATCCATAGCTAAGGCAGTTCTAGGCATGAAGCAAACACAATATAAAAAAGTACCTCCATTGTAGGTGTGAAGCTCAACGGCCCTGATATTGTATCTGCGGGTTTAAATTATTGTTTTTAGAAAGAAGAGTAGACTTAAAATAAGTAACTTTAAAGTTTTACTGGTGAAACGATTGAGAAAGCAACTAAGAGATCGAATCAATTCAAAGGTTACAAGTGGGTAGAGTTGTCCATGAAGGGGAAACAAATCTACCCAAGCATAACCTTAAGGTAATACTCCACATATACCAATCCATGCAATATATGAATACGAGAGAAAAAATAAATCATTCATCTCATCAGCCTACAGGAACACCAAACTCAATGGGCAGTAACTACCATAATTAGATTTCAAGATTTGACATTTTAGGATCTTACACAAGCAGAGAAATGACACAAAATAGCGCTATTCGTAACATCAGAATAAGCATTTCATAGACTAAAAACCATAAAAATATATGAAATGTTTGACTGCATATGTAGCAAAACTGCATGTACCCTCTATATCACTCTTATTAGAGAAACTGCATGACTATATGCTACTTCCAACCTAGTTTGATATCTTACTTTGAAGTCCATCGTCATCTCAGCAAAATATGGGTTCAAGATATGCAGACTTTTTCAGATATGGGAGTCCTGAGACTATCTCATCAATGTTTGCCAGCATATCTCTAAGTAGTAATCAAGCTTTACAATTTCTAAATAATATTAACAGAAACATCTGAATGAATCCACAAAACTATCACAATTAAGCTCTTCTACCAGACGCACAAGTGAAACAATATACAGAACGGACTTTTCACACATCAACGATAACTTCAAATGGACATCCAAAAATTATAAACCGCAACTTCAAGTTAACAGATGGGTAAACCAGCAGAGAAAGGAACATGAGATCGGATGAATCCAGACAAACTATCACAATTGAACTCTTCTAGGCGTTCTACCAGGCAAATGACAAGAGAAACAATATACCCAGTGGACTTTTTCACCCTGAACAGTGAAGCTTCAATTGGACATCTAAAAACTTTAATGTCAACTCCATGGTATCATACTTCGTCCCTATTTCTATGTGACCTGTATTCTATTTCAGGACGACATTTCTTTTTAGCAGTCCGTCTCTTTATTTGGTTACTTATCTCACTCAAATGACTATACACTTTTATAAATCTGCATAAGTGTTGGTACCATCAATAATAAGATTGGTGCTACAATTAGATAATTATATACCAACGACTAAGGTTTTTATAGCAGAACTCAAGGGTCTCTGATCTGAAAAAATTTCATATAGATTCCAAACAAAAAAAATACC
Source organism: Patellifolia procumbens (assembly GCA_947645195.1). Lineage (NCBI taxonomy): Eukaryota > Viridiplantae > Streptophyta > Magnoliopsida > Caryophyllales > Amaranthaceae > Patellifolia > Patellifolia procumbens. Next base: position 510,155 of record CANSGD010001128.1, read on the forward strand.
AAAATTAACTATCAGGACTCAGAAGTAATTCATTTATATAATAATAATTTTTACGCACATCCTCTCTTATGAAATTATTCAGTCCTTAAAATCTAGCTTTTCACAACTATGCAACATATCAACACAAAAACTTGTATGCGAAAGAATTCAGTCAACCCCAAATTAAAATAAGAACACCTCCCCCGCGTTTCTATTTAATATGGTGTGATTACATTAATCATATACAATGGGCAGGAGGTACATCTGACCAATTGCGTAAGAAAATGAAGAAAAGAAAGGAATATGAATTATCATAAAGGTGCAGTATCTAACCATACAAGGAAACTGAGTCAATGAAGGAAACACTTAACCGTCATGAAAAAGGGGGGGGTGGCTTCGAGAAAACAAGAGCTATAGAGCCACTTTTACTTTTTAACTTATTTCTTAAGGAGGCGAGCGCAAAAATAGAAAAGGAGTAACGGTGGCCAGGCCTGCCCCACTCCGTTGTAGCTATGGTCTTATTTCGAAGATTGTCCTAAAGTTAACTTTCACCCAACTTATAAACCCACAATTAATAGGAAACAACAGCTTTATTCTTTTTTACTCGAAAGCAAAATTTTTGGGGAGTATCATATTTGATAAGAGCCAATAACTTCCCATAAAGAAAACTAAGTCGGATAAAGACTACACAACAATTAAAAGTTCCAATAAGGGGCAATAAGTTTATAGTTTAAAATAGAGAACTATCAGGGCTAATAAGGCTTCAATGATCTCCCCTAAAAAAACTTTTCAACCTCTTACCTTATGAACCCTTATCTAGATTTATTAGACCTATCCTTATCATCTCAGAGTATTGGCCCTTACATGAACTTATCTCAGTTATCAATTGACTTTGTAGCCTTTACCTAAACTTATCTAAGCTTATTGGCCTCTTGCCTGAAAGCCCTTATGTGGCAGACTCTAATCTAAACTTACTTTTCCTGTATCTCATTTATTTAAAATAAAAGCAACAAAGCTTAAGTTCAAATAAGGGTTTCACAAGTGATAAACAAAGCCAACTAACAATAATCCCAAGTGACAGTCAACTAGCTTTTGATCCAACTGAGCATAAGCTATATCTCTATACTGTAAAGGAAGAGGGATGGGACACCAAACTTAATGTATTGCCGAATTTACCCTTTGTTGTTTAATTAATAATTTATAGAAAAAATAATTTATCATAAAAAATAAATAAAAAATTAATGAGAACAATTGCATAAATAAACCACCTATAATCATCCCACAATCCCACTACATCACGAAAAATAACTACCCACCACCCACTCACCCAACCTCAATAAATAAATAACATAAAAAAAACTGATTCAAAATACCAAAACTACTATGATATATTTTTTGCACACATTGTGTGCATATAGGGCTAGTAACAATTGATAGCCACTCCAATACATAAGCAAAAAGGGATAAATGTTCAAAAAGATAAAAAAATCTTCATCTATTATAAAAATGTTGAAATGTGCCATTGACAGTATGGGATTTAAAGAAAAAGAAAGTGTATTGAATTCGAAGCATTAAATATAAGTCTCCTTATTTTTTATCACTGCCAAAGCAGAATGAAGTTTAAAGGAGGAACTACTAAGAGCTCCAACTCAAGGTTGTAAAATAATCCCCAGCACAACAATAGAATCACCAGATAGTACAGATCCTTGCTACCCCAGCATATGCAATTTGTCAAATTCACGATGTCTCCAAAGGTCCATTCAGAGCAGAAAATACGTACAAAGAATATAAATTTTGAATGTGGCTTCTTTATGTATTTTCTAGCAATATCTTGTTCCAAAAGGTATGCTAGGTATAATTTCCCCCTAACTTTAGAGTCCACCTAGCTACAATATACTTCCTCCGTTATTTATAATCACTACATTTTCGATTTAATACTATTCACACATTTCCATTTGACCATCTATCATGATTCATGCATAAGGACGATTATAGGATCTTGTTAGATTCTTCTTGGTATATACTTAATAGATATCAACTTATCTATAATTTTTACTTGGACACAATTAGAGATATTAATGTTCAAAGTTGTAAGTTGGGAGGCGTAAAACACTATATGTAGTTATTATAAAAGAATGGAGGAAGTACAAGCAGTAAATATTTCCGGCGCCTCCATGTGTAGTTGTCCTCCACTAAAAAGAACTTGCAATAAAAGTGAGAATCATGTAGAACACTCTTACTAGCGAGTAAGAAGAAATCAAATACAGCTGACATGACAATTAGAAAGGGAAGGAAGGCAAAATATAGTGCTTGAAGCAAACCTCTCCTGGTAGAAGTTTCAAACTCATCAGTACTGACTCCTTGCACTGGCGGCGGTGTCCAAGGCTGGATAAGAGAGGCATCCGAGGGACTACTTATATACAGGGTACCACCCTCAGATGCAGAGTATTGGTGAGTTGGATGATAACCACCTCTAATCCAGCTTCTACTTTCTTTACTGTTTGTTGATGTAGATCCAAATAACTGAACGCTGTCACTAGAACCATATTGTATACCTTCAGGCTGGAAGCCATAATCCCATCTTGATGGTGGTGGCGAGAAGCTCGTATTAGTTCGCCAATACGGTTCATGAGGACCCAGAGGCCACTCCCGGCTTGTTCCATTGGACCCATGTGGCCTAGCGGCCACGCAACATAGGGACCCCGTTTTAGCTATGTTTCGTGGAACCAAATAAGATTAACCCTCTTGGCTTCAATCTTTACCAAACTAGCAGATATAAACCTTGAAAATACAATCTTTATTTAGTCAGAACATCAAGAACATTAATGTCTACAAGCCAGTAACATCAGTGCTCTCCACTCATCTAAGGTCTTATACAGAATGTATAAAGAGAGATGTTCTGGTAATTATTTATCATGAAATAGACATATGCCTAAATATCTCCACCAAATATTAATGAGACATTGCTCCATCTTTGGCAGCTTCTTCAACACCTAATAACATGGTTCCAACTTCATGCCCCAATGGAAATCCTGGATAGTGCAGAAAACAAAGAGAGCTCAACCATATTGTCAACTACAATTATTAACAACCATGGAGGTTAATTCATTGCTAAATTCAAAAGTAATGCAGTTGTCTTGAGGCTCAGAAAAACATCAGCAAAGAAAAATCCAATCGTGCAGCTCATGCAACAAGAACAGAACAGGTTTATAACTTTACCATGAATACCGGAGTTCCTAAATATTTCACATTCACGGTTTCACCTATGTGAAGTGGCCACTTAAAGCCTTAGAAGTTCCTCTATTAGACCACAGGATACCCAAGGAAGGCACTTTAGCTCATCCCCTTCCCTTTGAAATGCCTAAAAAAAAAAAAAAAGCTCTTCACACTAAACTTTATGGGCCTATACGGTCCAAGGTCTGAAAAGTCCCATCTAGTGTATCAACATAATGACCCTAGGTCCAATAATACTCCCCGCTACTCTAGAACATCACTATATAGTGGAAACCAAGCCCGACTTCAGGTCCAAAGGCTAGAAAGTCCCATCTAGTGCATCAACACAATGACCCTAGGTCCAATAATACTCCCTCCTACTCTAAATATCACTATATAGTGGAAACCAAGCCCAGCTTGAGATCCAAAGGCCTGACAATCCCGCAATAAGGGTACATTGAGTGTGCATGCTATCGTCGCAAGTCTTTGCTTAGCCACTAGCCATCTAAGCCTTAATGTTCAAGCAATGTCTCTCAAATCCCATGGCATGTTAACTAGAATACCATAGTCCATAGGCCTACGTTGTGGCCAAGGACTCAAGCCGCGCACTAACCACATCTAACCCATAAAGTCCAAGTATAAAGACAAGGACAAGCTGATGTCAAGCCTAGGGACATATCTGGAGACATGTTTAGGCGCACCTTGTGGCACGCAAAGCCAAGGCTCAGCTAGTAAGAGAATGCTCATAAGTCCAAATGCTTTCGAAGCTCAAAGATGCAAGCCAGAAAATAAGCTCAGGAGAGAAGCACAAGCAGTCAAGTGTACCACCCAACAGGCATCGGACGCCAAAGGCACATGCAGCGGCGTCTATTGCTTTATGACAGCCAGAACCACCTTTGCATACAAATGTGCGCCACTGTTGGCAGTGCAGTACTAGAACAATGTAGCACCAGGCTCTGTCCCTCTTGTGTCCTTCCAGAGCTTTTATGGCTATCTCTCAGTAGTCACACCTTGCTTGCCTAGTTCAAATCCCTTCATGCCCATGCCTACATACATAGATTATTGTACACCAGCAAGCTTCCCTCATTGGTTATAAAATTGATTACCACTCCAATATCTGCTAAAAATCTCCTTTGGTTATAACATTGAATGCCTTTTTCTAGCACCATATCCAAGCATGACATACACTATTACACTCACATTGATGAGCAACAACCACCTAAGGCATTTGATCCTTGATTGTGAAAGACAAACATCGAGAGCCATCTTCCCCTTCTTGGCTTCAGTTCTTTTAATTGTTTATTTCCAGTGTGCTTACTTGATTGTTTTGATTAATTCATGTTTTGATGATCTAATCATGAGCATGGTAATAATATCTCCACCATATTTTATATACTTCAATCACTTAATTATAAACAGTACTAAATTTAATTGATTTGATAACTACACAGAGCCAACTACAATTTTATATAGGATGTCCCGATGATATAGCAGTATGTGATCATTTACTTATTGGAGATGAAAGGTTAAGTGACAGAGTGACGGACATGAAAATGGACAAGATTTACACTTCTACGACCCCTAGTATCGCCTCTAAATTTGAGGTTTTGGCAACAACCTGACCATCAAAAATTAAGGTCTACTGATGTTTATAAAGTCCCATGACAACTTCAATTTCGCTTTTCGATGCCGTAATTGTTTCCCTCTGCATGTCGCAGAACTTTATTGAGCCCCCAAGGTCTACAGTCTGCGGTCTACAAAAAGACGCTTTAATAAGACCAAAAAGGAATTGAAATCCTTAAAATACATCCAAATAATATAGTTCTTGCCTCCTTGGCACACCATGCACATCCTTTTACACTCATAAGATTGAGCCTTAAACTTGATGGATATTCTTCATAGAAAAGAAAACAGGACAGCAGTAGCTAATGCAGCTTGATAGTAGTTAAATTGTTATTTGGTGAAAGCAAAGCCGCAAAGTAATAGAACAGTACAACACTTCCACACTAAGAGTTGGTTAGCAGACCTCCTCACCAAGGATTACAACTTCAAAAAAATTTGAACTACAACATTATATTTCACTCCCTTCATCACAGGCATAGGTCATAATTTTGGTACCGTACCGTCCATCAACAAAGTCGTTTCTAAAGCAGTCGAATAAATCTGATCCACCGAACCTTGCCCAATCCTTTCCCACTTATCCAAAAATATATGTACTTGCACTTGTAAGTCAATAACCCCACAAGAAAACGATTCTAATCGAATATTTCATTATCCAGATTGATTTCTAAAACCTCATGTTACCCTCATTTTCTCATTGACGTCAAAACTTTCGTCAAGTTTTCGAACCTCAACAACCTCAAAAGTCATGTGCCGCAGCATTCATGAAGCCAGCTATAAATATGAGCTAATCAACTAAACACTAAGGGTGCGTTTGGTAGGGTGTAAAACGTTTTTCTTGAAAACTGCTTTCCCATTTTACATTGTTTTGTTTGGAGTAAAACATTAAAATGTAAAATTTGGGGTAGAAAACCATTTTCCACCTTATTGAAAACATTTTCCCCAAAAGTTGGGAGGAAAACATTTTCCAACACAAGCGTAAGGAAAACATTTTCCCTCACAATTGAACTAATTGATTTTCAGTTCAACCAAACATGAAAAATGCTTAAAATGGAAAATCATTTTAAATGCAACCAAACAACGGAAAACCTTCATAAAAATGAATTTTCCGATGTAAAAGGTTTTCGGTTTTCCATGGAAAACCATTATCATCTGAAACGTTTTACACCCTTACAAACGGAGCCTAATTCTTGGGTCAATTCAAGTACCATTTAACAAAGAAAAACAAAAGGTAAAGGACATAATATGAAGGTTTTTCAACACTCAACCAGTAGCACGGGTAATTCACTTAACACTCGTCCCCGTACACGATATACGTTTTCCGCCCCCGTACTCCCTACTCCCTATATCCGATTTTGACCCCGTACCCGACTCGGTGCAACCTAGTTTCGCAGTACGTCAACAAATTCAATTAGATTTCTAGCTCCAAGCCTTTGTCATGAATTATGTTTTAAGTAAGATCGAATATTCCGAGCTAAACACAACATTTTAATCTTTCCACTTTAATCCAACAGATAACGAAAGAACACATAAAAAAAAAAAGCAGCTAAAAAAGGAAAAGCAACACACTCACTAAAGCTAGCAACAGTAACATCAATTCTTAGCATTTAAATAACATAAATTTAAGCAACTGAACAACAAAAAATGAAAAACTCGGTTCTTAACATAGTAGAATTTTCCATTGAAGAAGAAACAAGGGTTTACCTGAGAAAAACAGTTGACCAAAATAGATGATTTTGGTTGTCAACAGGAGGAGAGAGAATGATGGATAGTATGGTAGAAATGATTAGCAGAATAAATTCCAAATAATTTTACAAAAACCCTAATTTGTTTGGAAACAAGGAAATAAATTATAAATGTACAGAAATTTGAAGTTTTGGGGGTTTTAGAGAGAAGAAGACACTAGTGATTTGAAGAAGTGGAGGAATTATGTTGTATCTTTCTTTCATCTTATACTTTAATCGTGTGATTACTTTTTACTTTGCCTTTTTTTTTTTATGTTTTTTATATTGTTTCTTTTTCTTTTTCAATGGAAAGATGACCCACTCTCTTGATTGAGATTAATATAAAACTACAAGTGTTGTTTACTTTTTCATTGTGATGGGTTTCTCATTCTCAAGACCTGAAGATTACCAACCTTTAAAGAAATGAACTTATATTATCGGACTGTAACAAATTAGTTTTTATTTTATCTTATTTTTTATTGTACATATACGGTAAAATATTTCTTTTTTGTCAGGAATGAAGCGGAATTATTTGAATACAGAGAGAGTATAATAAATAAATAAAAACTTGACAAAAATAGAAGGGATGCTTGAATTGTTGTCGAAAAACCAAGGGTAGAAACAAAATGTCATTTTACTCACATGGTAAAACTCTTATATTACATTCTAAAGTTTGAAATATCGACAAATATAGGCGGTACGGTGTAACTGTGTAGGGAATCCCTCACCTTTTTATTTACTTCCAATTTCTGGCCTACAAATACTAGATCAAGAAACCATAAATATTTAAATCTAGTAAAGTACTTATCACCATTACCCAAAAAACCAAAAACAAAACAAGTGGGATTATTGAGTTTTGACTTTTGAGTGACTCGTTGATATAATAGTTTAAGAATCAGTTTACACCGACTACACATAAAACTTCAATTGGCATGCATCATGCAGTATATTGTGGTTTTAGCATATATGGAAACCACTTCCCATTAATCCACACAATTCAAATTCATCCCCTCATATTGTTGATGCCAATGAGGAATAATGGAACACATCTTGAACCAACTAGTTAACATTTTTCTATCATTGACTTTTGTGATCATATCAATTGATCATCATTCACATTTTGACTAATAAAAGGAAACTAATCTGATCGACTAAGAAATCCAACCAACCCACTCACTCCACTAGTCTTTGCTCTTTGCTTGTCTATTACACCTTCATAGATGCCTTGAAAGAAACTTCGTCGAGATTTACTTGCGAGCGATCCCATAGAGGTGAGGATTAATAAACAAGGCACTCGAGATAGAAGTCGTGCTGCTGTCGACACTTGAAAAGCCCGCTTCAGAAATGTACCTCCCGTTTCCCTTGTCAGATGACAACCATCAGCAAGCAGCTGCTGCAACGGGTCGAGAACCTTCTGCAAAAGTTTGAGGGATGTTCCATCTGTAAATCAGATTTAAAGGAGCTTGTTATGAATCTGAAACAACCATGCCGTACCAACTGAAATAGACGAGGAGAAATTCCAGGTTTAGTAATCAATACCCTTTGCAGCCACATGCTCCACAAACAAGTAAAGGCCACCTGGTTTAAGCACTCTCTTTACCTCTGTAACATGGTGAAATAAAATTTAGGGAAGTGTAATTCTGGGTGTCATTCATAAATGGAAAATGAAACAATATTGATGTTACTAGTTTACTACAACTGCGTCAAAGAAAATTTTGGATCCAACTCAGATATTATAGGGATATGATCATATATAACATAACAGCCAGTTCACAGAGTAATGAAGTCTTAGACTCAAGAATTATCCTTAGGTTATGTAATCGCTTAGGAAGCATCCTTGTGAAATATATGATATATTTCCTCTGTTTGTAATCGCAACATTTATTTTTATGGGTCAAATTTTACGAAACAAAGTGTATACTTCACTGTTATTAAGAGGAAATCTTGTTGGATTATGCCTTCAATGTTATTTTCAACTTCTCACAATTTTTACTCATAAGTAATAAAAGATATAGGGGAATATATTATTTTTTGACTTTGAAGTAAGTAAAGATATTAAGGGTCAAAGTTGTGCATTGAAAATCGTGCAAAAGGCAGATGTTGCAACCAAGAAAAAAGGACGAACTAGTTAATACTAAAAACCGTTATGATGCTAATACTACTAGTCTACTAAAACATATATTCAAGTGATGCAAGGACGTGAAAATTTTCTAGATGACATTGACAAGTATTTCTATTACTATAGAAGGCAGTTGCCAAGAATAGTGGCTATTTGCCAATTTGTTCACTATAATACACCAATTAGTGCATAAATTTTCCATTTTATAGCTTACTTTATTAAAATATTACATGTTCTTCTCGTTGCTATGTGCATTAAGTGAACAGAAAAAGGAAGCTTCTGATTAAATAAGACGGGCACCTTGAAGAGTTCTATGAACATCATTAACAGAACACAATACAAGTGTTCCAATGACAGCGTCAACAGAAGCATCATTCAGTGGCAATGCCTCTCCTACCTGAACAAACAGTGTCCATGGTTTATCTCACAAACAACAAAGCAATCCAAGCACAATTAACATGGGAAGATTTAAGTATGTCAATGTCCATTTTCCACGACGACGAAAAGGTAACTTTATTCCGTTGCAAATCTTTGCTTAATTTTGTATTGGGTAACTTTTCCTATTAAGTTGTTGGGGCCCATGACTTTTAACCCAACCTTAAAAACGTGCACAAAGCAAATGGAGCAAAATTGGCATCAAGGGAGTACATTTTAAAGCCTGCTATCAAAATTTCGTATTATTATAATAAACAGCAGAGCAGCACTTCAATTACCCTAGCAAGATCCAAACTTTTCGAAATGTCTAATACTCTAATTACTAATTACAAATATTTTGCAAAAATCGAAAAGCTTGGGTACAGAACCTTACAGCTTGGAAGAAGTTGAACTTTTCTGGTGAAAGACCTGCAGCATCTGCTGCTCCCCTGGCATACTTCTCCATCTTTCTGTTTGGATCAATGCTGAAAACTTTACGTGCACTGCTGGCATAGTATTTCAGGTTAGGACCTGTCCCAACGCCAAGTTCCAATACCTCTTCGGCTTGTCCTCTTAATTCATCAAAGAGCATGGACTTATAACCTGCAATCTTACAAGTAAGGGAGAGTGTGCCACTTCGGTAAGCAAGCAACAGTAGTTAGGAAACCTGATGAGAAAACATTCCTAGAAAGAAGCAACAAAATGAAAAGAGCCATTATTGATGATAACTAACCTCTGCCTCATATGGTTTCATGCCATTGTTCATAACAGATGCATAGAACTCCTCATACCAGTCTGGCCTTGGAGGGTGGATTTTCTTTAACGTTTCCTGTATGTTAGAAAAGGTTAGGATTAAGTATAATGATTGATGATCAAGGACCATTAAAACCTCACCATGAATAGCATCATAGTTTTGTGACAATGACCCTCAATGGATCTAGGCATCTAGCTATGCACTAGCGTACATGGGTCTACAGCAACATACCCAACTTTTTGGAAATGTATCTTTTTTCTTTCATAATTATTATGTAATGTACCTAAGTTACTGTCTGGCCAAGAATTAGCCATGACTATTCCTGTGAGTCCTCCTACGGTGAAAAAAAAGATGAACCGAATCCACGAAAGACTGTTTTTTCTTCTTCTTGTGTTCTTTCTGAATGGCAGCATCAGGGACCACTTTCTTCCCCCCAGAAATGTCAATTCCAACATCAAGATGCAACAACAAAATTTTTAGGCTACAGTAAAGAGAACTAAGGATGTGCAAATCTAAACCACCATATATCTTTCCTTCTTTCCACAATACTAGCATTATAAATTTTCTATCTCAGCCACTGTCTTCCATTACATTCCTGAACAGCATGAAGTATTTGCTGATTGCATTAGCATATCAGATGAAGTGCATAGAGACAATAAATCAGTCACAAACAATTTCCACTTCTTCATCCCAATTCACCTAGCAGTGACATCCTCTTTGTTCTATATATTGAATCTAGTACTCTCACTTCAGTGTGTACATATCTCTAGCTTATACCCAGCAGTTTGTATATTGTTTGCTAAATACAGGTTATTACACTGCTTTTAGGATTTAGAACTCAATTTTTTTTGCTCCTACCCCCTTCTTTATACTTAAGGATATGTGACTAATAGTTCGATCCCTGCCCCTTGCTCGGCAAACAAGAAGATTCTTTTGATAATCTCACCTTCCTTAAGCTTGCACAATTCTAATTTCTTTACAATGATAATATTTCACACTCTTTTCTCTTTTTTCCTTTACCCTTTTGAGCAGTGATAATTCAATCCTTGAAGTACCAAATCTTGCACATCCCAACACCAGCCATCTCTTACATCACCAATTCACCAGAATTATTTGATATATCATCACCAAACACACACCACGACATATATCCAAAGTACTGCACATACCACCATAGTTATATATACACGATGCTCCAATGACTCTCTTCTCTCAACTTGTATCCAATAATTTTAAGAAAAAAAAGTTTAGCTAAGTTTGGATAAAGCTAAGATAGGGCTAATAAGTAATATGTCCGGACAAATGAAATTCAGGGTCCGTAAGTTCAAATTATTCACTCTCAATAAGTTCAAAATTTTCGGTTAAGTAATAAGTTGAGCTCACAGCAAAGCCTTGACAAATCATGATAGTATTTCTTGACAAATTGTGGCGAAATGTGCAATACTGCTCCTTCATTCCTATAATTAATTGGCTCGACTAATAGGGTCAGTTTTTTCAACTTATTTTCATTCGTTATAAGTTTAGAGAATGTCGAATAAGGTCTAAATAAGGTCGAATAAGGTGTAATAAAGTCTAAGGTCTAATAACTTCATATAAGGTCTAATAAGTTAAAGATAAGTTAAGATAAGCAAAAATAAGTTGAAAAGAACACAGCCAAAGCCTTTCTAGCTTAAGGTTAAACTTACATAATAATAAAAAAATTCGAGCTTGATCATGTTACATAGCAAAAGTCCAGAAATTTAAGCAGCTCTTTCATTATTGATGCAATCTAAATAAAATAACCAAAAAACTTAAATCTACATCACTGCATAATAAAAGTTCCAAATTACAATATCATAAAAGGAAACAACAGAAAAATAGACAATACTTATACAACTAAACAGAAGAGAGAAAGACAGGCTAAAATGTATACCATGGAAGATGAGTTGGGTTGTAAGGCAAGAGAGGGAAGAGAATCATAAAGCACAGTGCTTGCAATTGTCTGCATAAAATGTCTTCTTCCACAATTGCATACTCCTGATGACTGCAAAATTATGGGTTTATCTCCTGATTTTGAATGAAGTAGATTAAACCCTCTTTCCACATTGGTGGTGATGGTTTTAGTATGATTAGTTGATGATTTGAAGTGTCTGGGAAATTGAAGAGGGTTTGGGAGATTTGAGGTGGGTAGTATTAGAGTGGCGGGGATCATTTCCTTATATATGTTGCGTTGTTCTTTGAGAAGAGCACATTGCTGAGGACATCTGATAACTGATTATAAAGTACAATATTGATTGAAGAAAGTAACCCAGTTAGGATTAGGACCTCATCCTTGAGCTCTTCCTTATTTACAAGAGTACCCATGACTGAGCCTGTGACTACAAGTACCAAGGTTGCGTTTTCCTCATCCAATAAAGTTTTAAATTTATCTACTAATAAGGCCCTATTCCCGATTTCCCGTCAACCGAAGTTTGCTAAATTGAACTTATTTTTACTGATTAGAACTTAGTATTACTGAACTGAACTTAATGGTAATGAACTGGAGTTATTACTACTAAACTGAACTTATTTGTACTGATTCGTGTTGTTTTACTGAACTGAACTTATTATTACTCAACTAAAATTATTGTTACTCGACTAAACTTATTTTTACTGAACTAATTTTTTTTAAATAGAACAGGGGCTAAGTTTTTTAGTAAGTTCGAATAAGTTTAGGTATATTCTAACACCTCATAACATAAACTACAATAAGTTCAGGTAAATTTCAATAAGTTTTAATAAATTTGGATAAATTTTAGGAAAAATAAGATGAAAAAATGCACCCTAACTAACCTTTTCGATGGCTAATTGTTATAACAAACCAGTATTGATTAGAGTATTATACGATATTTTGAATATTAATGAAAAAATTGTTTTTGTTTTCCAATGCAAGCATTTAGTAAAGATGTCCGTACTCATAGTCTAATTCTTTTTAAAAATAATCTCATTTATAAGCATGAAATTATATTAAGGTAAAAAGAATGAATAATCCATTGGACTGCCATCGCAGAGGTTCCCCACCCAGAAACCCATTACAAGCCATAAACCCCCAACCCCTCTATCTCATTTATAAGCCACTAAAATATATTATTTTGCTTCCACCAAGATTTGAACATTGGTATCCCATATGTAGGAATGACATTGGGTAGACCCATCAATTTCTTCCAGATCCAGACCCAATCAGGACTCATTGTGTCTGGAATTTTCAAACCCAGCTTTGGGTCTGATGGGTCTAGGGTCAGTCCTTAGTGGGTCCTTTTGAATTTCAATTTTGATAACATTTTGTAATCTAATAAATTTATTTTGCCTATTTTAGAGGTTTGCATGACCATGGTTAAGGTTTGCTTCGAAACAATTAACAAAATATAGCTCATAAAATCTTAAAATGTTTCAACTTACATCATTACATGTCTTAAAATGTAGTTACAACTACTCATAAAGTAGTAATTTACAACTTTTTTTTTGAATTTTTTTATGTAAATGAGTCTGTGGGTAGGGACTAGGGACTGGACCGGTTCTTGATCTGATATATTTGGACTCGCACCAGACCCGCCTGATAAACTCTAGACCCAAACCCGCCCCAAAACACATTGGGTCTAAAAAAGTTGGATCCAAACTTTATAAATGGGTCTGTGGGTCTGGGTCTGGGTCTAGGTCTGGGACGAACCCAAGACCCATTCCCATCCCTACCCATATGAGAGATAGAAAGCCATACTATTGGACCCAAGGGTTCTTTGTCTACTCATAGTCTAATAGCTTTAATGAAGTCAATTATCAAAAGTTTATGCATTTGGAAATAATTTTAGGAGGGGAAACAAGACAATTAGCTACTTTAGGAGGAAGATGATGCATTCTCTTCACCTTGATTTTTGTCTGAACTTATCATAACTTATTATGAAAACTTTATTGGAACTTTATTGTGGAGTTATTTATGTTTTTTTTCCTATTACAAGTTAATCAAATTTTTTTTGAAAAGAAGATTAAAATTAACAGTTTTTAACCGGTCAAACCGATCACAAGTTTAAAAGGTCCATGTTGAGCATATGTATTCCAAAGGTGGTATTTTTACCTGAATATCAAAAGTTGGGATCAATTTGGGAAAACTAGACAAATGTGAGGTTATTCCCATCAATTTTTCCTTTATTATATTTAACATTAGTGAAAAATACACTAACATCATCACAAACCGCAAGTCAGTAAATTAAAACAACAAATTCAGATTAGAATATTCGTATTGAGATAATATATCTATATGGGTAGGGGTGATTATCGAACGAATCGAGACCGAACTCTACTTAGGTCGGCTCGTGTTCGTTTATGTTTATTCGAACTCGAGCCGAGCTTTAACTAAGCGTTGACCGAGTCGTTGTCGAGCTGTTCACGAATAAGTTTGACCTATTATTATTCTTAGTTTATTTGTCTACTTTATTATTTATTAATGAATATTATATTTTTATGAATTTATTTTTAAACACTAAAGTTATTAGCTTTTATTGTCTAATATCTAGGACAAATACATTTTTAAATTCATACATAATATAGTATTTCAATATATAAAAGAATAATCGAGCTTGTTCATGAGCTTTCCGAGCTGAGCTTAACATAACTCAACTCGGCTCGTTAAGGTCTCGAACGCGCTGAACTCGAACTCAATCCGAGCCACAACGAGCCGAGCTTTGACCGAGCCGAGCCCAAACTGTTTGCGAACAAGATAATCTCATTCTCACTCCTATATATGGGTAAAGTCGCACAGCACCAAACCATTTTAAGTGGTGCAGTTTGGGTCAGTTCGAAAAAATCTCAAACCGTTTTTGTGTCTGGTGGTTTGGTTATGTCTCAAACAATGCACAACTCTAATAATAACAGTAATAATAATGAGTAAAGGTAACAAAATAATAATAATAATAATAGTAAGAGTAATTAGCAAAATAAATTAGATCAACAATAATAATAATATTGAAGAAATGGTTAAATAATGAATGAAGTTGAATTGAACTAAATTGGACTGATTGGAGATGGAGAGACAAACCCTAATTTATTAACCCATACCCTTACAACTTGGGTCTTTTCTCTCTCTTCTAAATAAAATAATATCACTAACTTTTATCATGTCTACATTTATAATAAATTAACAATTGATAATTGAACAATACTTATCATACTATTTGGAAAATGATAGATACAACTCTTAGAGCTGTATGTAAGAACCACAATAAGAAAATTTAAGTAACTTTCAAACATTAATAACACCGATTCACGTGTGATTGTGGCATAAATTCTCAACTTAATACTATTTTAGGTAATGTACTTAATGCTTATATACAATCCTTAGGTGAAAATTTTTCAGTGCTCTCCGTAGCACAGTGTTCTGTGGGCCGGGATAGGGTAAAGCGGCGGGGAGGGGGAGCACCGACGAGGTAGGGTTAGGAAAAAGCGACGATGGACTAGGGTTAGGGCAAAGCGAAAGGCTAGGGTTAAGCAAAGCGGCGAGTTATGACAACATATACCGGCGTTTCCTCTTCTCTCTCCTCCTCACTCTAGCGTCTCCTTTCTCTCTCCTCCTCACTCCGGCTTCTCCAGGTAATCTTCCATTTTTTTGGATATGTTGTGCCTGCATATGTTCTGTTGATTATTCTTATATGTACTTTTAATTGGTACTTTTTTTTACTTCTTAATGTTCCTTTGTATAATGCATAATGTTCCATTAATGTTAGTTAAAAAACATATTTTAAATGTTCTTTTGTATAGTACTTTATGTTCGTTTAAAATTGTCAGTTTTTTATAAAAAATTATATGTTATTTGAAATTTCATATTTTGTTCTTTTTGTTTCAAGTATATGTTCTTTTAAAATTGTTGGGTTGTTTAAAATTATTGTATCTTCGTTGAAATTTGTATTTTTTCTTTTAAAAAAGTATTTTGTTCTTTGAAATTGTATTTTGTTCTTTTTGTTTATATGTTCTTTTAATGTTATGTTCTCCCGGTGTTCACTTATATGTTCTTTCTGACGATTTTTTAATGTTATGTTCCAAAATTCACTATATGTGTTTTCTACCAACTAATCTTTAGAAGTGTATCTATCATTACCCTACTTTTTAAGTCTAAAATGTTACCACTAACATGTAAAACGCACCAAAATTTATGAATATCTAAAACAAGTGGGAAATTATAAAATGTTACCAAAACCTTAGGGAGATCATCCTCAATTCTTCATCCAACATAGTTGAGCCCAACAAGCATTATAATTATGCTAATGCAATGAGCCAAATCCAACAAAACCAAAAGGAGCGAATCCAAAAATCACCTTGTAGGCCCCTCTCCCCACTCTTCCCCTTGTGCATTCTGTATAAGTTATAACTAACGCCATTTTAGTATTCAGTTTTCCACATCTCTCTCTCTTTCTCTCTTTCTCTCTCTACTCTCCCCATTTGCTGTGCCACTCGCATTCATATTCAATCAGGTAATCATCAAATTCAATATTTTCAGCTTTTGATTCGAATGATTTCATCGCATCAAATTCTCTGCAAATCTCATGAAGTTGCTCTTGAATTGCGTCGCTTGTAAGCTGAGTACTGTTCTATTCATTCATCGCATCGCATTTCTATTTCGTTAAGCATGATCAGTTTGTGGAAATTGAGTAATGAATTGTTTTATATTTGAGCTTCTTTATGATTTTATTGGATCACAGTTTAGAAATGGAATCTGGAAAAGCTATGCATTGATCGATTACTGAAGAATTGGTGGATGTTCTTTTTGATTCGTGATTATTAGGTCAAAATGTCTAAGTCAAGTCATATGTTTGATTTTGAGAAATTTCATTAAAGTCATAAGACAAGTAAGTAGTTGTTCATATATGGACATTGATCCGGAGCTTGAGTAATTGTCCGTGCGGCCGGATTGAGCCATTAATAGCTTCATTTCGAACTATATGCGATGGTTCGTAGATTTTAAGCTGAGTAGTAATATATTCATTCATCGCATAACATTTTTAATTCGTTAATCATGATCAGTTTGTGGAAATTGAGGAACGGATTGTTCTGATTTCAGCTTGTTTATGATTTTATTGGATCAAAGAAAAATTGTGAAATCTGAAAAAGCTTTACTTGTGAAGCTGTGCATTGATTGATCACTGAAGATTGGCTGAATATTCCTTTTGGTTGAACTCATTGATTCATGAGTATGAGGTCAAAATGCTCAAGTTGAATGATATGTTTGATTTTGAGATATTTTGTTTTTGGCTAAAGCGCATAGAAGTCATAATTCAAGGAGGTATTTGTTTGTCTATGGACAATGATCTGGAGCTCAAGTACGGTCGGTGCGTCCGGATCGAGCCATTATAGCTTCGTTTCGAACTATATCCGATTCGTAAGCCCCTCCGACTGGCTTTAATTGGAGAAAATTGCGAGAAAGGACCTTTAAATTTGACCACTTTGTGAGAAAGGACCTTAAGAAACTTTTTTGGCATTTAAACACCTTAAACAAAAAAAAGTTTGCGAGGAGGGACCAAATTGATACTTACAACCTAATTAAACACTAATTACATATTAATAAAAAAATATATAATTAAAACTAATTATACCTAATTTGGATTGCAAATAACAAAAAAATCCCTCCTCACAAATTTTTTAGGAGGAGATAGAAGGTGGAAGAGGTGATAATAAGGTGATGATATAAGGTGGAGGATTTGGATTATGTTTTAATTAGTTGATTTGGTTGCATATATAAAAAATTTGGATTACAAATACCACAAAAAATCCCTCCTTGCAAACATTTTTTTAAAGGTGTTTAAATGCCAAAAAAATTTCTTAAAGTCCTTTCTCGCAAAGTGGTCAAATTTAAAGGTCCTTTCTCGCAACATATGATTTGCAGAAGTTGGTGCACTACTATGATAAAAACTCCAATACTAAAAAGGAGAAGAAATGGATGAATCAGACAGAAGAGTAATAAGTATTTGTAACACCAAGAAAGATTGAAATTTTACCGATATGATTTTTTTCCCCATATTTGTATCTGTTTGGCCATTATTTGGTGAACTGGTGCTAATAATAAGCTAGAGTTTTGAAAGATTATTAGTAGAAAGTTAAAAGAAAAAGTTGCAAGAGACATTGTTTTTTTTGTGTATATTTTCTGAATTTGACATCTACTAGAGGACAGGCTGATGAATTCGGATGAGCTTGTGGACTTGTGGTACTAATTGGTAAATCATTGTTAATCTCTCAATAAGATGATCATTATGTTAATTGAGATAAGTTGTTTAATTGATGATAATTTTAGTTGAGACAAGTTGTCTATTGCTGCTTTTGATTTTTTAGTCTTGATGTGCAAAGAAGTGGAAATCTTTGTTCTTTTCTGTCTTGTAACTAATATAAAGTTGGATACTAGAGACTTATGATTGGATAGAGCATGAAGGTTACATGTGGTGGCACTTGGTGGTAAATCATTTCTTATTTTCTGTTTCTAGATAAGCATTAATTTTCAAAAGATGAAGATGTAAGGTTTAATTTGCGGATTCAATGACTGAATCAGTCCCTTGTTTCTTCTGATCTGATAATCCATAATATATGTTATATTTTCTGTTGATGGTTTAAATGATCTAACCTCCTTATCTGTTGCAATTTTTATTCTTTGGTCAGGCTAAACATGTCAGGAAAATCCGAAGAAGTTATTGTCAAAGAGCAGGGTATTGTTGAAGGTGAGCCACAAGGGCAAGTTCATGAACTCCCGGAGGAGCAGGCTGGAAAAACCGAGAAGAATGAGGAAAATCAGATGCCTTCTCCAAAAGAGCAGGTATTATTGTTTTGATCTATTCATAAGTGTCTCTTAATGAGTTTGTAAAAAGTCTGCTGAATTACAAGATGAGTTGGGTGTCTTGTGATGGTTTTAGTTGGGATTGGTAATTTACCTCTTTTATTTCTAGAGGAGCTTGTTTTCATTACAATGTTCCGCCTACTTCCTCTAAAATATTTTGTATGGAGTGCTTACCCTTTAATTTTCTTTCCAGGAGGAAATGATGAAGAAAAAGTATGGAGGAATTCTGCCAAAGAAGAAACCATTGATCTCAAAGGTAAGAACTAGTGAAAGTTTATCTCATCCAGGAAGCAGTCTGTTTCCCTTTTGAACGCTGTAGAACATTTTACAATCATAACACCCTTCTGCAGGACCATGAACATGCATTTTTTGATTCTGCTGATTGGGCATTAGGAAAGGTACATGAATCTTTTGCAGACTACCATTAGTTTCCACCTATTGACATTGTGGTGTCCATTTGGGGGTAATCTTTTTTCTTCTTAATCCGTGCTTATGTTCTTGACGCCATCTGAACAGCAGGGAGGCCAGAAACCCAAAGGACCACTTGAGGCACTCCGCCCTAAGTTACAGGTATCACTTGTATAATTTTTTTTTGTTTCGCCATAACTCCCAAACACTACCTTTTTAAACCCTTTCGTTCTCCACATATGTTGCTGTCCAAGATGTGAACATTCTTGTATTCTGATGATAAACGGGGGATTTTTTTAATAGTATGATAAACTAATGCGGTTTTTACATATAATGATGTTGTGGTGTTCTTCCCGGGATATTACATGAGAATTCATGCTGTTGAGGTCGATATCTATGGGCATAAAAATATACTGTAGCATGAATTATAGCTTTGGCTAATGCTCTCTGTACTTCTGGAGCGACCCATCATATTTTCTGTGATGGTGTGAGATCATGATTTGAGTCAGCTGCACTAATTATTCCGCCAATCGATTACTGCTTTATAGAATACCCTTTTAAAAAGATCTCTTTTGTTTGATCTATTTTGACATTAAAAGTAGTATGACATGGTACATAATAGCTGGCTAAGTGCTATTTTTGTTTCTGATTTCTTAGCCAACTCCACATCAGCAAGTCCGTTCTAGGCGCTCAGCTTATGCTCCTAGTGATGACGAAGGTACATCCGCTCAATTAACTCAAATTTAGAGAGACTAGAGACATCAGTTCAAGTCTTATAGTATTTGTCCCCTTTCGACAGATATGCCCAATATGTCAGCTGAAGATCATGACTGTACGGCAGATGATGACAAGCATGAAAAGGTCGTTTCTGAGGATCAGAGCTGCCAAGGCTAACTGCTTTCTTCTGCTGTCAACCGTGTACAAAAGAAAAATACATCTATTTGTTGGGAAAAAAAGAAATCTAGGAATGCAACTTTCCTATAAATGCGGATGATAAACTAAAGAAAGTGTGTTCATTCTGCTGATACACATACAGAGCGTTAGCTGGAAGATCTCATAAGGTGATATTGTGTCCTGAGTACACTTACTTGATGTACTAAAACAGAGACTGTTGTTGCAATACATGCTTATATTTGACACTTTTAAGTATTTCAATGTTATATGTTAGGATTTTACGAGTCCTGCTGGGATAATGTGAGCATTTGTCAAGTGTATTTTGGTCTATCTTATTCTGAACTTTGTAAAGCATCGTTCATAAGCTGCTGCACTGGTTGCACACGAGTGGGCAGTGTGTGCTGCTGCATCTGTGCATAATATGCACCTACGATACCAACTGATGCAACAGCTTATGGAACATGGTCTGTATCATTATAAATGGATCATATATCTTTTATGTTTCTCATTAACCTCTAAGCTTCAAATAGAGGTATACTGTATTTTGAAACTAAAAATGCCACAACTTTTTCTTTTTACTATGAGCTTGTCCAAATTCTTCACATTGATCTGAATATATGTGATTAGGTAAAGAAACTTCAGGTTGGTTTCAGGGAAATACAAAAAGGTGAGATGAGTTTCTCTCATGATTCTGTGAGCTTTCTTTCCCAAAGTACCGTTTATCTGATAAAAAAAAAATTCTCACTCTACCGTTGTTTCGAAAATAATTCTCACTCCACCCACTCGCTAAATGAATGAGTGATAACAAACTAAAATCCCTAATTCGACTTAAGATGTTGGTCAATTGCAACTACCTACCCCTCTTTATAATACATTTTAACAGTTAAAAATGAATTTGAAAAGAAGTATATACTAACTTAACAATTAACAATTTTGTTGTCCTGTTTTTTTTAAATGCTGATATGGACGGTGTAGGAGGGAAAATATTTTCTTCTAAATAGCTCTATCGGGGAAGTAGTTTACTAGAAAGTGGTACTCTTGGAAATTTTTTTTGATTATGTAACACTATACAATTCCCTGAAATTGAGAAAAGCATTACAACTATTATCATACACCTGGGTGTATGATGCTCATGGTACACCCAGGGGTACTTTAGTAAATAAATTCAATTTGTAGCCAAATTACACGTTGCCATTTCAACCTTTACATTTCTATCTCCTCCCTTCTCTCTTTCTGACTCTCTAACCAAACCTCCATTGTTACATGATTTAAGCTCTCGTTGATGGTAAATTTCTTTGATTTTTCACATATTTTCATCTTTAACATTCATTAACAACTTCATACTCTAGATATTGCGCATGAGTTATAGTGAAATGAGTAAAGCAACTGAAAAATCAAGTTTCTCCTGCAGTTTCTCATTGTTGAAAGAGGTATTCACCATTTTTACATTTCACAATTTCTCGATTCTCTCTCATTTTCTCTCCTTTTGTTCATCTTTTCATCCTTATTTTGGAAATTATTAGTTTAAAATTGAAAGATTTGCTCATTTAAGCAAGTGAAAACAATTATTTTGGTCAGTGAATTTTTTCCATCTAACGTTTTTATTTTTTCGAGAGTACATATTAATTCTGCTCATTTGCGCAAATGAGCTGGTGTTTATTTGCTAATACTAAGAGATTTGCTCATTTGAGCAACTGAGCATAATGGAATTTCTTTTGAGTAAAATTTTGCTCATTTCCTCAGATGAACATTTTGAATGAACATAATTAATTTGCTCAGGAGGAAAACTTCTGCTCATTTCCTCAGATGAACATAATTAATTTGCTGGAAGAGGAAAAATTCTGCTCATTTCCTCAAATGAACATAATTAATTTGCTCAGGAGGAAAAATTCTGCTCATTTCTTCAAATGAGCGTATTTTACTTTTTCAAAATTATATGTTTTTGCTTATTTTCACAGATGGACATTTTATTTTCCCTCATGAAATTCGCTCATTTTCCTTTAGCTCATTTGCGCAAATGAGCAATATATTTTTATAAGGTCAAATAAATTTGATTCTATGAATTCGATTCACAATACAAATTAATTCACCCGAAGTCTGATTTTCGATTGATTCTATGATAATTTCTCGAGGTATTAGGTCCACCATTGTTAAATTTCGAAACTTCAATTTTCAAGTTGATGAGTACCAAAAAAATCAGATATTTCTTGGAAAGAATGTCGAATTCACCAATTGGTTATCGTAGCTCTATAAATTCCGCAACAAATTTAGCTACAATTGTTCCAATTGTACGTGGATTTTGAATATTTTGTGTCAAATTTAGTTGCTGCTTAAAAAATCAAGAGAAATAGAACGTTGGAGCTGATAGGAGATTTTTGTTTTCATGCCTGTAAATTACCAGCGTACCCCTGAAGTTCTGCTTTATTACGAAAATGCCACCGGGTGTACCATGAGCATGGTACACCCGGGTGTAGGATGCATGATCTCGAAAAGCATGGGAAGGAAATGAAAATTCTCACGAGAGTGCAAGACATGAGACATATCTTATCAAGCCCCCTACGTAATTATAATTTTCTAGAAATGCAATATTTTCATGAGAAGTTACTTTTCATTGGAGTCAAACGAAAAATCGAAATTTACATAATATTAGGCAGGAAAAGGGGAAGGGAAGTCATACTATGAAGGGCCTGTTCTTTCAGCTTATTTTCAGTTCAATCCAGTTCAGATCAGTTCAGCCCTAATAAGTTCAGTTCAGTTCAGCTCCAATAAGTTCAGTTCAGATCTGTTCAACTCTAATAAGTTCAGTTCAGATCAGTTCAACTCTAATAAGTTCAGTTCAGCTCCATTCATTATTTAACCATTTTGTTTAATATTATTATTATTGGTCTAATTTATTTTACTTACTATTATAATAATAATAATTATTATTAATTTTTGTTTTTATTTATATATATACGTATATTTTTTTGTTATCATATCTTTACTTTATTATTATTATTATTATTATTATTATTATTATTATTATTATTATTATTATTATTATTACTATTATTATTATTATTATTATTATTACTACTATTATTACTATTATTATTATTATTATTATTATTATTATTATTATTATTATTATGGCTGAACATGGTTTAGATTGGTGCGCGGTGTAACCAAATTTCATATCAATACGAGTATTCTAATTTGCAATTATCGTTTTATTTTATCGACTAGATATTCACTATTACATCTACAAATAAGCTACAAAAAGCTATTAGATACTCCCTCCTTTTTTTTAATATGCATGTTTTACCATTTTGGGATGTTTTAATATGTACCTTTCTACCTTTTCCCATAAATGGAAGGTTAGCCCACCTAATTATTACACATCTCTCCTACCTTTTCTTTCCTTCTCACCTTTTCACTTTTTCCTTACTTTTACTAACCTTCTCTCTTACTTTTACACTTTTTCTTGGTCCGCGCGCAAAAGCAAACATACATATTAAAAAACGGAGATAGTATTAAAAAAATTACAAAGTTGCTAATAATACTGGAGTACTATTTAAGGTACAAGCCGTACAATATCGTCGTTACGTTGAATATTAAAGATACTTTGGCTGTTTGTGGTGGGGTTTGGTTTATAAATATTATAAACCAACCCACACAAATTGTAGTTTGGTTAGAAGCACACACACGAACCCATATTTTAAGCTAATTCTGAATATAATTACTAATTATTATTATAATGATAATATTAATTTACTTCTTAGACATTATTGTTATTATACCATCATCATCAAGTAGTAATATACTAATACTAATAATAGTACTATGGGAAATTCCCAACGATGGCCTTTAGGTATTAGAAATTCCCAGTGGTAAAAATTTCAAAAAATCTTTCCCATTGACAGCCCTGCTTTACAAATTATTCCCAAGCATAACATTATCCAAAAATATTCGTTAATAATAAAGCATATTCCACCAGTGAACCGTTAAAGCGGACATTTACACAAAAAACGAGGCATTTCGGTTTTTTTTTTTCCAATTTCAACCTCAAAAGCGATTCTTAAAGTTAAGTTTATGGGGTTAGTTTTACCCCACAATGTTCGATTTTTGATGTCAAAATTGGCTAGAAACAATCCAAACGACCTCTTTTTGCGTGCGAATGACCGTCTTAACAGTTAACTAACGGAATATGCTTTATTATTAACGGAATATTCTTCATTAAGGCTATATTTGAGAATAATTTGTAAAGCAAGGCTACCAATGAGAATTTTTTTTTGAGATTCCCACCACTGAGAATTTCTAATACCTAAAGACCACCATTGAGAATTTCCCTTATTTATAACTATCTTTAATAATAACAAAAATAATATTATCATTATTCATTTAATATTATTCTAAATTATTAAACATTACTTGGAATTATAATTACTTATTATTTAATATTCATAATAATAATTATTTAGTTATTATTGGTATATTTATTATAATTCAATTTAACTCAATTCGATTCAGTGCAGTTCAATTCAGCTCCAATAAGTTCAGCTCCAATGAGTTCAGCTCCAATAAGTTCAGCTCCAATCAGTTCACTTCAGTTCAGCTCCAATAAGTTCAGATCAGTTCAGTTCAGTTCAGCTCCAATCAGTTCATTTCAGTTTAGTTAGAATTAGACGAAGAGAACAGACTCGCAGTATATCATACGAAAGTCAACTAAGTGGAACAATAATAAACGATAGCAGTCGACTAATTAATGTTTAATTTTTTTGATGGGGACTTATTAAAGTTTCTATATGCTCCTTCCTTTTCATAATGATACTAATTTTTCGTTTTCATCCGTTTTATTAAGTTCTACTCACTTCTCTCATTAAAAAAAGTTCTAGACACTTTTTCTATTTCTAAACTGGCAAAGGTTTATCCCTCCGGACACTATCTTACTAACTTTTTAGGCCCACATAATTCTACATTTACAACCACAGCCCACTTTCACACCATCTCTCCTCTTTGCATTGGATTTTGTAGTAATAGTAAGAGCCCTTATTCCAACTTATTTTCATTCCTTATAAATTCAAAATAAATTAAGATAAGTTCAGTTAAGCCGCAATAAAGTCGAACAAGGTTAAATATAGTCGGATAAGTTCAGATAAATTTAAATAAGTTGAAGTGAATAAATCCTAAGTGAGTAGAACATTATAACACGGAGATAATAATAATTAGTTAAAAAATAATTACTTCATGTAAGTATATTCAAGGAAAAGAAGATAGTACTCCCTCCGTCCCCCAAAGGATTTCCCATTTGCTTTTCTTGAAGTCAAACTTTGTAAACTTTGACCATAAATTATAACTAATATATAATATAAATAATTGTCATAGGTGATCTTGTTAGATTTGTATTAATAGGTAGATTCAAAATATCAATATTTTATCATTTTTATTAATAAATAATAGGAGATATAAGCGATCAAAGATGTGCATTGGAGACCATGCAAGAAGCAAATAGAAAATCCTTTAGAGACGGAGGAAGTATTTGACAAAAAGGATTTTAGTTTTATCAAACTTCACCTATCACATTTTTTTGAAAGAAATAGGCGAGGCATCAAAGGAGAATGGCTATCGAGATCGAAGAGTAAATGGATAAGAGCGTTAACATGACATTTAAGACAAAGGTCTCCACCTCTTAAATGCACGCTACATGTGTCGAATATTAACTAGCTACTCACCTCTTAAAGGCCAACAACTCGGCTCTAGAACTAGTAGTACAGCGCCTTTTGTTAAGTACCAAGGATCAAACAGAACATATACGCATACAGAAAACATATTTCAAGAGTACATTGGTTAAATTTACACGTTATTGCCGATTTGTGATAAATATGGGCATGAGCCGAATCTATCAAGACAAAAGGACAAAGTTCACGTTACAACATTGAGGTTCCATCATCAATTCATAGAGTAATATGGATGGAGTAATTCCTTAGTCTTATAAGTCAAAAGTCTCCATCTTATTTATCAATATAAGATATTTACATGTAATATTTTGCCGGGCTAGAACTTTAACAATTTGCAATGCGATTTTTTGTTCTTCAAAACATTGATAACGCTTTTATAGAGTTGTAAATTTATAGAACGGAAGAATTATTAGATTATGCTATGGGTTTATTTGTCGGAATTGTCTAAGGTATTTAAAGATTTCAGTTTAGATATTGAATTATCATTCAGCTTGAATCTAAACGTTTTTGCAACTTTTGTTATTTGGTATGTAACTAATTAGTACCAAGTAATACTTGGTTTAGTGGAAATGAGTGTACCCTTCCAACCTCAAGGTTGGGGGTTCAATCCCCACTAGGAGCACTTTGAGGGCAGGGATTTTCCTCACTAAGGGCACTTTGAAGGTAGGGATTTCAATTACCCTTCTCCCCTACTCTCAAGTGTCTGGCCCAATAGGACCCGAGTGGGGTCCGAGCCACTTCTTATCCAAAAAAAAAGTGATTTAACCATCATTTCGCCTTTCTTGATATCTTATACTAGATGGGTTGAAACTCAAGTTGGTACTATCCTTTTTCAACCTTGTTTTGATATGCTATTTACAGCTGACAAGTCTATCATGGCTCTAATGGACCTGAGTTGAACCTAATATAACATACCTGATCAAAACTGAACTGAATTGAACGGACCTGACCTGAAATGAATTGAAATCACCAATAATTGTTTATACCTGAACTGAGCTAAATGAAGCTGAACTAAACTGTACTGACTCAACTGTTTAAACCTGAAATAAACCGAAGAAAAATTAATTTCTATTAGTTTAGTCCAAAACATCAGAGCCGTAGTGTATTTCTTGCGAACCGGTATTTGCTAGGTTAATCCCCAACGGTTGATTACTATCTAAGTATCTATAGTGAACAAAATTAAAACCCTCCCAAAATACACAGCCTTATCCACTGTTTCCAAGCCACCACCTCTTCTCAAGCCTAAGAGAAAACAACAATGAAAAAAGGAGAAAGAATCCAAACCAGATGAGGTGGGGAAATCTTTCTCTTTATCCCTACGCTAATTACAAGAAATCTCAAGTACTCCTAAGTCCTACCTTACAAAGGAAACTCAACAAGTACTCCTCTATTTAATGGCACAATAAACTCTTCACCCATCTCCCTTTGTTCCCTTCTATTCCCTATTCTTTCCATTTTCATCCTCACCACCTTTAACATTTGAACCAAACCTATAAATAATTATCATCCAATGTCTAGCATGTTTGTGCAAAGGTATAGTTGTTGCAGCCAAGGATGACTTGCCGGTAACGGCCGGATGGTTAGTTTAATAGTTTTTATCAACTTTAAGGCATTTCTTAGATTAGTACACAAGCAACCTTAGGGCTCTTATGCTGTTATGCATGTATATATGTAGTTATGTTACTCGTACTTTTATTATTACATTTCTAGTGTCTATACCCGTGTTGGATTTTTGATATACGACATGGATATGGACTCTTCTGACACTTTTTTGGACCAAAATCAAGAGAAGTTTTCATATCATGTCTAACACGAGTACTTGAGTGCCAGTAACATAGGGTATATAGTTGATAAATCCAATGTCTTTATGAAGCGGATATAGAAGTGAAGATCTACGTGAGCCGGCAAGTTATCTTCGGCTACATTAATTGCCTTTGTATCTAAATGTTAGATTAATGATGATGCAACATGGAAAGGCAAAGCATTGCAAGTATTGGAGAATGGATATGACATCATCAAACTTTTGCTCCAAATCCAGTAAGATATACAGTATTAAATCTGTTGCTATAATATGTTTTTCTTTTACTTTAAATGAAAGGTAAGGTATATCATTTATAAGAAAAAATGATCATGATTTAGATGGGTTTCAACAATTTATTATTAGTTATCTACTGATTAAGGTTGTGTTTTTTATGTGTATTTAACACCCTACTCTCTAACCTCAAAGCTAACTCTATATATATATATATATATATATATATATATATATATATATGCTATAATGCTATTCTATCAATCAGATATGTACAGCAAATTGGAACAAGATTTAGAACTGACAAAATATATATCTACAGCTTGTATAAGGACAACTGTTTATAATGCACATGATTTTAGGAATATTTTGTTGGTAGCAATTGTGTGATTGCAGGTGCATTGTTGTTGTCAGAGTGCTGAAATCTCTTCACACCCCCTTTCAAGTTGGACTTGTGGTGGAAGAAACATGGCCCAACTCGACAGAAACAAGGCTCAACTTTCTTATTGACAGAAAAAAAGCGATGCTACCGACTTTATAAGCTAAGGACTCAATAATAACATTGCTTACTGGTAATTTTTTTCCCGTTCTCGCCCGGGTCGAGATTCTTAATCTCTAATGAAAAAGATAGCTCCATGAGCAAAAGCTCTTGTCATAATGAATCCTGCGCCACCTTTTAATAGTTAATACCTTCGGTCCTGTATTTCAAAGGATCCTCTTTCAACTTGACTTTGGGATTGACCTTATCTATTGGTCTTTCTTATTGACGGTCCATTCTTCATATACCTCAGCTCCTTATTATTTGATGCTAGGTTGAGAAATCTTGTCATTTCAAGCTTCCATTGTCTTAACCTTGTTCGAGTCTATAAGACCTCTTCATTTTACAAACGTTACCTCTAGGGACATTACAACAACCTAGCAGGGGAGAAGCCAGAGTTGGTTGATCGAGTAGGCAGACCATTCTAACATATTTGGGGCCACTTCACTAGGATATATGCCTAAGGAGGGCCGGTCTAATAGAATTGGGCCACTTTACTAGAATATATACCTAACTTTCTTTTATTTGGGCCTTTTATAGCAGGCGCAATGACCTTCTTAGGCTCCAACTATGCTTCCCAAGCCGCCTGAACCCTAGGGTACTTTTGTACATACTTCATCATCCAAATTCAATGTAGGAATGCATTGTTGATATCTAGTTGTTTTTCCTACTTCAACTAGAATGAGTTTTACTTTGTACACTCACTTTCTATCTATTGCTCTTTTGTCTAGGTAATTTCTTATATTCAAAAGTTTCATATTACTGTAAAACTTCCTACTCATGTTTCCATTGCAAACATCCATTTTTCATCTTGGGAAGCTTGTTTATAGCTCAATGGATCAACGACTGACATTACATTGTTGAAAGATACTTCAAGATTGCTAGAATATAAATTTTGCATCGTCACTTCAATGGCTTGGAAGTTTGAAGTGACAATCACTTATGGGTCATAATCCACTGGTTTGGTTCAAAGGTTTCATGGATATACAGACAATCATAGCTACATTATCGAAACCATCTTATAACCGAGACAATATACTGAGAGTGTTTCATAGCAAGTTCGAAGATAAAACGGAAAAAGAGTCCTGACCACATGGAAGAAGTAGGAAGAGAAAGAGTGGTTAATAATATAGCTTGTATCACAACCCATTAGCTCAGACTTTTGGGTTGTGTTGAGCTATGCTCATTGGTTGCCTACTCTTCCCTAGTTCCCCCTTTGGGCCCTAACAGTTGGTATCCAAGCCCAAGGTTAGTGATCCTTGGAGGCTTTCCGAGTCATGTTATGGTGAAGCTTCGATGGCCCAATGTGTTTTCGAGAGAGCCCAAAGCTTGGTTGTTCGGACTAGTTGTTGAAGTGGACTTGTGTTCAAGGGGGAGTTTGAAAGGAGTGACCTATTTTTTGTGAGATCATCGAAGAAATAGGAAGAGGAAGAGTGGTTTATAATGTAGCTAGAAATGAACAAGATTGATAGTAGTAGAGAGCCCACATTGCTGACGTGAGAAGGAGGATTAGAAGCAGGCAATGATCCTTCAATGTCTTTTTTTTCATTTCTTAGAACCCTCCCTTTGATCCAAAACATACTCGATCACGCCATGCATTTGGTATGAGAGTTGGAAGAATATGATTTACATTAATGATACCAAGCAGAATATATACATCACTAGTCTAACCACTTAGTTAGGAAACCTAGATTTACAAGGAGATATCTTAGGAAAAGATAATAACAACTTGGAAACAATATACATAGGATAATACAAGATAACAACCAAAGAGTTGACTTCATCAACTCTTATCATGACCCCTCAAGATGGATGGCCGAAGGGAAAGACCGATCTTGGACAGGAGCATATGTAGGCGTGGACGTGGCAGTGGCTTTGTTAAAGCATCAGCTAACTGATCATCTTGAGCTACAGACACAACACGTAAGACGCTATGTTGCACCTTTTCACGGATGAAATGATCATCAACACCAAGATGTTTCATGCGAGATTGGAAGATAGGGTTCGCACTGAGATGAGTAGCACCGACATTATCGCAGTAGATGACGGGCTTGGTGGCAGCTGGAATGCCAAGTTCACTAAGGACGTTGAGAAGATAGACTAATTCGGCTTCTATATGTGCATCAGAGCGATATTCAGCTTCGGTTGATGAGCGTGCAACCGACTGTTGCTTCTTCGAGCTCCAAGAGATAGGATTTTGACCCAAGTAAACAATGTAAGCCCCTGTGGAGATGTAATCATCACGATCACCCGCCCAGTCAGCATCGGAGAAGGCATGTAGGGTCATTGGAGAATCACGATGGAAGGTGAGGCGATGATCAAGAGTGCCATTAAGATAGCGAAGTACTCGTTTGAGGGCTTGCCAATGGGTAGAGGTGGGGCGGTGCATAAATTGAGAGAGACGATTCACAGCAAAAGCAATGTCGGGACGAGTAAGGTTCAAGTATTGTAGACTACCAACAAGAGTACGATAATCAGTGGGATTATCTAATAGAGTACCCGAGTGTAAGGTGAGAGGAGTGTTGGCGTCCATAGGAGTAGTAACTGCTGTTGGATTATGCTCCAAAAATATTATTAATTACTATTTTATGTTTATGCATATTTCTTATTAATTATTGCTAAGTAGTGGGTTCTAGAAAATAGTAGTTATGTGATTTGTTATCTAAAGAAATGGGGCACTAAATAGTTGCACTCGACGTTCAATACAAGGAGCCTGGGTAGTTGTTACTTTCTTTTAGGAGATTTAGTTTGTTTGTTTGCCTATTTAAAAAGCACTTTATCACTCATAAATTGAATGAATGCAGTTAATCGTTTTCTCTTCTTCCATCTCTTTCATTTATCTTAAAATCTCAACATGGTATCAACAGCTCCGGGTTGGATTCGGGGAAAAGTATATAAAAAAAGCGAAAGATAAAAAAAACAGAGTGGGAGAGATGAACAAAAAAAAAACTAAAATTATGAGTGAAGAAAATAAGCAATGCAGGCTTGGTTTCAAAATTGTCCGTGAGCAATTTTTTTATTTTCTCGAGTGAATTTTTATCCATGGCAAACAATGATTTGTGTTAGTTTGATGTGTTCATTGGTTCCCTTTAAGCCTATGATAATAGAATTTCATATTCTATGAAAAAGAGGGCAAAAAAATTATTTGGAGGTGAAGTAGTAGCCTTCACGTATATGGAAGTCGTAATCAACACAGAGACAATTTTCAAGTTTATAGAAATTGTGAACAAGTCGATGTGGTCAATTTACATGACTATGTCAAATAATATTGATGGAGAGATGTGCTCCATTGAAGGAAGTTTGGTGAGAAGTGCACCATAAATTGTGGGTTAGAGAGAAGGGCTCTAATACAAGATGGTGAAGAGAAGGGCTTCACAAGATGATTGAGAGAAGTGCTCCATAATGGCAAAACCGAGATGCTATTATTGTCAAAGAATCGTGAGGTACATATGCGAGACTTACGATATTGTTCATTCTAGCGGGATGGAAAAAGTTGAAGAAAAGTTTACGAGGACAAAGAGGTCTCGTATATGGGTCCCGGCAAAGGATGTAGCACAAGATGAATTCGGCATAACGCAATGTCGGACATAGTAGATTGGTTCTAGGAATTTTTGGAGCAAGAGTGTGTGTTGGATTATGCTCCAAAAATATTATTAATTACTATTTTATGTTTATGCATATTTCTTATTAATTATTGCTAAGTAGTGGGTTCTAGAAAATAGTAGTTATGTGATTTGTTATCTAAAGAAATGGGGCACTAAATAGTTGCACTCGACGTTCAATACAAGGAGCCTGGGTAGTTGTTACTTTCTTTTAGGAGATTTAGTTTGTTTGTTTGCCTATTTAAAAGGCACTTTATCACTCATACCATGTTGAGATTTTAAGATAAATGAAAGAGATGGAAGAAGAGAAAACGATTAACTGCATTCATTCAATTTATGAGTGATAAAGTGTCTTTTAAATAGGCAAACAAACAAACTAAATCTCCTAAAAGAAAGTAACAACTACCCAGACTCCTTGTATTGAACGCCGAGTGCAACTATTTAGTGCCCCATTTCTTTAGATAACAAATCACATAACTACTATTTTCTAGAACCCACTACTTAGCAATAATTAATAAGAAATATGCATAAACATAAAATAGTAATTAATAATATTTTTGGAGCATAATCCAACACACTCTCTTGCTCCAAAATTCCTAGAACCAATCTACTATGTCCGACATTGCGTTATGCCGAATTCATCTTGTGCTACATCCTTTGCCAGGACCCATATACGAGACCTCTTTGTCCTCGTAAACTTTTCTTCAACTTTTTCCATCCCGCTAGAATGAACAATATCGTAAGTCTCGCATATGTACCTCACGATTCTTTGACAATAATAGCATCTCGGTTTTGCCATTATGGAGCACTTATCTCAATCATTGTGTGAAGCCCTTCTCTTCACCATCTTGTATTAGAGCCCTTCTCTCTAACCCACAATTTATGGTGCACTTCTCACCAAACTTCCTTCAATGGAGCACATCTCTCCATCAATATTATTTGACATAGTCATGTAAATTGACCACATCGACTTGTTCACAATTTCTATAAACTTGAAAATTGTCTCTGCATTACGACTTCCATATACGTGAAGGCTACTACTTCACCTCCAAATAATTTTTTTGCCCTCTTTTTCATAGAATATGAAATTCTATTATCATAGGCTTAAAGGGAACCAATGAACACATCAAACTAACACAAATCATTGTTTGCCATGGATAAAAATTCACTCGAGAAAATAAAAAAATTGCTCATGGACAATTTTGAAACCAAGCCTGCATTGCTTATTTTCTTCACTCATAATTTTAGTTTTTTTTGTTCATCTCTCCCACTCTGTTTTTTTTATCTTTCGCTTTTTTTATATACTTTTCCCCGAATCCAACCCGGAGCTGTTGATAACTACTTAGATATGTGTCTATCTTTTAGGTTAGTTGCTATATAGTGTAAGCCTATAAAAAGCACTCATTATATTGAGATTAATTGAGCAAGTTTAACGCAAAACTTCTCCATATTTTATTTACTCTCCTCTCTACTCTTAAAACTAACAACTGCCTTAGCATCGAGCATGGAGGCACGAGCGAGTAAGTCAAGGATGTATTCGTGTTGATTTAAGCAGCACAAGGTTGAACTTTGACCCCTAGAAAATAGGTGAGAAGGCCGAGATCTTTAAGAGAAAAGCGTTTGGCGAGGGAAGAAATAAATGAGGAGATAAGAGTGGCATCAGGTCTAGTTATGATGATATCATCAACGTAAACTAGAACGTAAATGGTATGAGGAGTGCTTTTGGTGAAGAAGAGAGAGGTGTCGGAAATAGCGTTGGTGAAGCCAACACTTAGAAGATATGCTCGGAGCTCTTTGTACCAAGCACGGGGGGCTCGTTTCAAGCCATATAAGGCTTTCTTGAGGTGGCAAACATGATCAGGGAGCTCGGGGTTTTTAAAGCCCGAGGGTTGGACCATGTAGACATCCTCAGTGAGAGTACCTTGAAGGAAGGTGTCATTGATGTCAAGTTGGCAAAGAACCCAACCTTGAGTGACAGCAAGACTTAGGAGGAGACGAACGGTGGAGAACTTGATAACGGGACAAAGGTCTCGTTGTAATCATGTCCGGGTTGTTGGTGAAAACCCTTGGCAACGAGGCAGACTTTGTGTTTGTCAATGGAGTCGTCAGGCTTGTATTTGGTGCGGAACACCCATTTGCACCCAACTAAGTTTTGGGAGGGATGGCGAGGAACAAGTTGCCATGTATTATTATGAAGAAGAGCATTGTGTTGAATAGTCATGGCATAACGCGATAATGGGTGAGCAAGAGTAACTTTTACAGTAATGGGTTCGGAGGAGTATAGCTGGGCAGAGAGATTCATTCTGTTGATGGGTTTGTAGATGTTGTTGGAGGCCCGAGTGCCATGAGAATGAGGGTGAGAGGGTTTTATTGGATTGGGGCGTCCTTGACGTGGTCGCGGACGTGGGGCAACAGTAGGGAGAGCAGTGGGAGTGGGGATAGCGGAAGCGATAGGTAGGGGGGAAGAGAAGGAGTTGGCGAGGGAGGAGTGGAAGCAGTAGGTGGAGCTGTGAAAGGCGTAGTGGTAGGTGAGGGGGATGCTAAGAGAGGGCAGGAGAAGGAACACCACGCATCTGTGGTGGATGTGAGATCAGGAGGCAGTGACATATGCGAGGTAGCGAAGGGATATTGATGTTCAACGAATTTTACATGGCAAGAGGTATAAATGCGGTGAGTTTGTGGATCAAGACAAAGGTAGGCATGCTGCATGGTCGAGTATCCTATGAAGGTACATGGTAGAGAACGGGGTTGTAGTTTGTGAGAGTTGTAGGGGCGGAGCCAAGGATAGCACAAGCAACTGAAGTTGCGAAGGTGATTATATTTAGGCGTGAGGCCAAAGAGAGTGATCGAAGCATGAGAGAGAAGGGCGAGACCAGTTTCAACCACATGACGATGAAGTCGCTCAGCATACCCATTGTGTTTGGGTGTGTGAGGTGGAGAGGTGAGATGAGTGATGCCATTGGTAGAGAGGAGAGAGGCGAGCTTGATAAACTCGCCACCATTGTCGGAGTAGAAAATGAGTATGGGACAACTGAACCGTTTTTCAACAAGAGCTTTAAAACGAATGAATATGGCAGCCGTATTGGATTTATTTTTGAGGGGATATAGCCAAATAAATTTAGTGAAATGATCAACAAAATAGCACTAGTCTAACCACTTAGTTCGGAAACCGGTTGAGGGAATAAGAAACCGATTTAATGACTAATCTGATGTCATATAAGAGGTCTCTTTTCCCATTTTTGTAGTAGTGAAGGATAACAATAACGATGATAACAATGATAAGAAAGTACTAAGACTGAGCATCACCACTAACATAAATCGATCGGATACAACTTACATTCCAGTTAAAGAATCGAACCTTAGGAGAGATGACATTCTTTCGAAAAGAACTACCTTAAGACCACTCTCGTGACTACAAAAAGCCTAACTAATTTGCATGTTTCCTATTTTCATGGCTAACAAACAAAATTAGAAGCATTAAGAATCAATGTCAAATGAAATTCTCAATCTCAATTCTCACTATTTTCATGTGAGAATCTCGATCAATGACAAGCCAATCTATATTGAATCCCAACTTTTGTTGGCGAATTCAATAGATGAAATAACAACAATGCTACAAAGAATTCCTAATTTCAATTCCAACTCTCATTGATAATAAAAACTAGGTCTAACGATGATGCAAATTGATAATGAAAACAAACTTGTCAAACCCTAATCATACGATTCAATAACATGGAAGTAAAAGAATAAAATAATCAATCCATGCTAGGGCTCCACTCAATATTAGAAATAAGATTACTCACTAATCATAGCAATAAGAACTATAAACATAATTGAAAACATAATTAAGATATAGAAAGAGGTAATAGAGAAATCAAACTTGAATTTAATTGATGAATCCGAAGTCTTGAATCTTCAAAAGTAAATGATAACAAAGTAATTGAGATGGAAAACTAAGAGTGTTTTTTCTAAAACAATGAATAATAAGAGTCTAAAACTGTGTAATTAGGAATTCGTTACAATTGCTAATCGAAACCTATTTATATTCTACTAATAAAATAAAGATAGGAGTCCGAAAAGGACTAAATTCGACACAAACTCGATCAGGTTTAAGTCCAACCCGATCGGGTCCAAGGTCAAACCCGATCGGGTCCAAGTCAAATCCGATCGGATCCTGATTGAACGGATCCCAAATGA
This sequence comes from Patellifolia procumbens, assembly GCA_947645195.1. Taxonomy (NCBI): domain Eukaryota; kingdom Viridiplantae; phylum Streptophyta; class Magnoliopsida; order Caryophyllales; family Amaranthaceae; genus Patellifolia; species Patellifolia procumbens. The sequence goes on from CANSGD010001128.1 coordinate 546,190, forward strand.
CTCTCTAAATGCATCCAAATGAACTCGAACGCGATCATGAGTCTCTAACGATCATCTAAATGCTCCAGAATGGTCCCTTCCACCTCCAAATAGCTCTAATGTCCCTAAAATAACTCAAAAGACACAAAACTACAAACAAGAGTAAAATCTAGCGGAATATAGAGGAACCACACATGAAATGTATCGTTTTAGTAATGAAATGGGGGTCAAAACATGGTGAAATATCAACATAACACTACTCTATCTATTCCTATCTAATCTTCCTACTTTATTTTTCACAGTCTCCGAAAACAATATTTGACCGTATTTTTCTCTTATTATGTGTTAGTATAAATTGTATAGAGTTAAATACTTTTATGAAAGTACTTTTGTAGACAAATAGATTAATGATAATTTTATTATATCAATATTTCAATTTCTACGATATTAGTTTTCCAAATTTGACGAAAAAATTGAAAGTAGGAACAATAAACAAAACTAAGAGAGAAATATAGAAATTGTTGTGGTATTCATCTCAATATATACTTCTAGAACTATTTAGTACTTTCTTTGTTTCTTTTTAATAAACACGCGTTGTATAGTGACATAACATTCGCTTACTTCACTCTTACCGTCGTTTGTGATATGTTTATAGATAAGGAAAAACACAATTATGCTATTAGACTCATTTCAACATATATTTTCAAAACATAGCTTTTTATAATTTTCAATCACTTTTAATTAAATATTGATGGTCAAGGTTATGCACTGACAAGCATAGTGAAAGTCAAACCGCGTAAATTGAAAAGAAATAGAGATAGTATTATACTTACGAGTCCCATATACTCCATCTGTTCTTCTTTTTTCTTATTTGAAATATTTTAAGGAGATAAAAATAATCGAAGTAGGAAGAATAGAAGAGAACGGAGGATTTTAAGTCAAAGGTTGACTTCCATCTTATTCCACATAGGAACCCCACAAATTCGTGTAGATTTGACTACCCTTAAAAGAACGTCAAAGCGTTGACTTAAAAAGGATTAAGAAAATATTCATCCCACCTAAACAACAGATGCACCAGCTAAAGTGGAACTGTTTGAGCTGAAAGAGAATCATAAAATTAACCAATTTCCAAATTCAAGGCAGTTAGAAAGCCATGAAAAAGTTTATAAAATACCATAGTTTTTAGCTTTAGCAAGTATACAATCATGTAAACATCAAATACACTATACTTTGGCGTTATTAGAGAAGCAAAAATACCAATCCCACTTATTTCTTAGCAAACCCATTAAGCCAATATGTCCTGTCTCTTCATTCTTGGATTATTTCTGTTCTCCTTAGTATAAATACTAACATTTAGAGCTCATTGCCTTCATCAAGCATTTAATCATCTAAAAAGTTACATAAAAGCTAAGAAATTAAGCAAATTGCTAGTAATTTATATCAAAAAGAGAAGCAAAAATGTCTAAGGGAGGTGCACTTGAAGCTGGTGAGGCCTCTAAGAATGCTGCTGCGGCTAACCGAGGAATTTCCATCCTTGACTTCGTCTTTAGGATTGTTGCTGGTGCTTCTACCCTAGCAAGCGCGATAGCTATGGGAACAACTAATGAAACGCTTCCATTTTTCACACAGTTTATTCGGTTTAGAGCTGAATATGATGATCTTCCAACATTTACGTAAGTATCATCTGATTATGTTAAATTTGGCAATACTAACTTAAAAACACAAACTGAAACTAATAATTAACTGATTGGAGGAGCGGAATATGTTTAACAAATCCTTTTTTTCTACTTCTAATTCTAACAAGCGATATGGTATAACTTTTATTCCCCTTTACTCCGATGAAGGTTCTTTGTGGTGGCAAACGCGATCATAACTGGTTACCTAGTACTTTCTCTTACACTCTCGATTTTCCACATTGTACGAAGTGGATCTAAAGGCACCAGGATTTTGTTGAGCATTCTTGACACGGTACTAATACTACAAAGATTAATCAACCATTTGCTCATCACATATTAAATTCATCACATTCTAGCTCCTTTTAGTTACTTATATTTCCTTCATATGTAGGTTGCATTGGGTCTATTAACAGCAGCCGCATCAGCAGCAGCAGCAATCGTATACTTAGCACACAAAGGCAACACCTCGGCCAACTGGTTCGCAATCTGCCAACAATTCAACAGCTTCTGTGAGCGCATTTCTGGTTCACTCATCGGCTCCTTTGTCGCAATTGTCATGTTTGTACTACTGATCATACTTTCAGCAGTTGCCATCTCTCGTCGTCACTGATGCATATACATTTGAAGAAGCTAAGGATTTTAATGTATATTTTTCTGCTACTTGTATTTGTGCGTTTCTCTTGTTTCTTTTGGCTGTTTTCATCTGAGACTGTAATGTAATTGTGAATGTATTCTTGAAAGGAAAGCGCTTAGTTTGTTGTTAAATTTGAATGTAATTAAGCAAGTGATTTTATATTAATGGTTTCGATATTATGGTGAATATCAAGCTTGATAAAACGTTAATTAGCATGAAATTCGGGCGAAATAACGTTTGATATTACATTAAAGATCATATGTACTGAAGTTATGCAACTAATAGAGTTGAAACAGGGTCCTCTGTTTTGTGAGGAGCTTATGCTAGGAATCCCAAGAGATTGTCTATTGATTTCAATGTCTTCTCATAGAAAAGATATGACTCGTATACTTTTGGTGTTCGGACATAGTAATCAAACTGCAAAAAAACCAAAGAAAAAAAACATTAGCATAAAAATAATTCATAAATTCATCCAATTATCCAAATCATTAATGGTTGGTTTGGTTTGAGTAATTAAGAAGAAGTAATAAGAATGAACATATATATGTAGTTTACTATAGTTTATTATTTTGAGTTGTAGTCCTCCTCCACATTTTCAAATCTATATTATAAAGGAAAAATTGACAAGAACAGTCCAAACTATTGGCCATCTTCTATAAACAGTCCAAACTATTGATAATCCATGAACAAGCCAAACTATTACCCCAATCTTCCATAAACAGTCCCTATGACCTGTTGACCTGTTATAACAGGTAAAACTTATTTTATTTTTATTTTTCTTTTTCTTTTCGGTTTTAATACCATTTTTAATTAACTTAAAAAACAAAAAACATATTTTTCCATCTTAGTCCCCCACCTCAGTCCTGCCATCCACCCCCAGGCCCCCACCCCTTCCCACACCCACACCGCCACCACCATTCCCCACCTCAGTCCCCCATCTCCCATTTTCCCCACCTCAGCCCACTCCACACAACTCTCTCCCCTTCATCCGCCACCATACACACCACCTCCTTCGACTCCCGAAACCTCGCCGTCATCTCATCCCCGCCCTCGCGGCACTCGAACACAAACAATCCTCCCCATCCTCACAACGACATCCACCACCCCCATCATCATCATCATCACGAGTCGTAAAAACATCAGACAATTCCCAACACCTAACACTACACTCTCCCCCACCCCATAACCGCTTATCAGTAGATATAATCAACCCTAATCCACGCCCTACTTGAGTTTCTCTCCTCGGATACGGTCTGACCTCAACACTCGGAGGCTGGTCCGGTCTAACCCCTGACCGAACCGGTAACTTAAACATCCCGGTTCCGCCACCGAAACCGATGAACTCCGGTAACGGCGAATTGTTGTTGTTGTTGTTACCGCCATTGTTGGAGTTAGCTTTAGAGAGTTTGCGATCGAGGAATTGGATCATGTAATCGAGCTTTTTAACGGCGGATTTGACATCGCTGTTTGAGGTGGTGGTGGAATTAGGGTTTTGGAGAGTGGAGGAGGAGGAAGAAGGGGAGAAATCTTCGTCGAATGAGGAAGATGAGTCGAATCTGTCGAAGATTTTGGGAGTGCGAGGGAAGGATGGAGGGGGTGTGAATGAGTTGAGTTCTTCGTCTTTGAAGTGTGCTTCCATGGCGAAAATTGAAGGATTGGATGAGGGGGTGGGACAACTGTGAATGTGATATTGGGGGGTGAAAAATGGGACGATGGGAGGTATGAGTAGTTCTGGGTTTTTGTTTACTGGATGTGGTGGTTGCTAGGGAGGGGTTGGAGGTGGAGAGAGAATGAAGGGTGGGCTGCTGGGGTTTCAGAGAGGGAGCCTGGAGAGAGAGAGAGTGGAGGGTGCTAGTGAAACAGAAGAAAAAAAAAAGGCGAAAAAAATAAAATTCATTAAAAGGTCACGTGCTAGTCACGTGATCTTAAGTTTACCTGTTATAACAGGTAAACATGTCAATGGGACTGTTTCTGGAAGATTAGGGTAAAAGTATGGACTGTTCCTGGATTATCAATAGTTCAGCCCTTTTATAGAAGATGGACAATAATTTGGCCTGTTGACGTTAAATTTTCCTATTATAAATGAGATTTCCTTTTCCAGATAACATATTTTGACACCAAATGACATTAGTTATTTTTAACTACTAAACAATTAGACACCAAAATCCCGGAAAATGCCTGAACCTAATCCTATTTTTTTGGTTTAAGAGTACAAGCGATTATCAATGGGGGACCTTATTTACAAATTAACAAATATATGAGAGTGGATATTCAGTATACTATCATTGGGAGCTCGACTCGTCTACGAGGTTCTCTTTTTACTTCTTTTTGATTCCCTTTTTGAACAACATTTACATAATATTTGCATAATTTTCAAATAATTGGAGGGTGTCTTGCGAAGAAAAGGAGGCATCACTTTTCTTTTTTTATCCTATCAGAATAATTAGTATAAGAATTCAATTTTGTCATAATTATAATGTAAAGAGAATAAGAACAATTAGACCTTCTAAGTTGCAAGTAAGAATAAAGTATGACTTAGAGTGTATGGAAAATCGCATATCCATTTTGAGCTTTAAATATATGAGGAGTACATAGTTCTATGTACTTCCGGGAGTACCTTAATTTGCAGAGATTAAAAAAAACATTAATAGGAATAACGAAAAAAACATGAATTACCTCAGCCATGTTGTCTACCAACTCATTAGCAACATTAACATAATCCTGTTTTCTTCCTTCAGGAACCATAACCAACGCACTCTTCATATCCTGCTTCAAATAAGCTTGTTTTAGCCTAATATAAAATATAACATACCTCCATGACATGGTCTCCAACATGTGCCTTAGGCTATGTAGCCCTTCAGCAGTATTTTTCATCCTAGCCACCGCGTCTTCCGGTGATAAACCGGGCTCGAAAAAATGCTCCCACAAAAATGAACGAGTCCCCCATTTCAATTCTTCAGCTTGTGCTTTCAACGGCATACATGTAGCATTAATGCCTAGCCCTCCTAGTAATGTTGACACCAAAAACTTTCGCCGAAAAGTTTGATGTTCATCGTCGGAGTGCGATGATCGGATCGTCGTAGTTTTATGGGGATATAGGTGGGTGTAATGTGGTGATTTTTTGATCTTGGTTTGGAGTAATGAAATTGTGGGATTCAAAATGGTGGTCATGGTTTGTAGTAGTATAAGTTTGAGTGCATTTTTGGTGGTGTAATTTTTGGATAAGGAGATGATTCTATTTGGTCGGGCAGATCTTTGTGCTGACCGTTTGCCTTGCCCGTTGGTGTAATTTGGACCTATAGTTTTGAAAACGTGGCATATGTTATCCATACAAACTTTGGGCTTTCTTTTGTTTAGAGATAGGGCTTAAAGCTTGTTGTGGGCCAATCAGTTTGGATGCACCATATCAACCAAAGTCCAATGTAAAGATGATGAGCCCATTTTTTGGATGTAACTGTGAAGCCCATTCATGGTGAAACGTTTGTGGGGCTCCCATCCGTTGTGCATTAAATGATTTGATTCCGAGAAAATGTTTCTTTTTCTCCTTTTCTTTATTTTTTAATGAATTTTTTGCCAATTACAGCCATGTAAAATAATCTAATTGTTAATTATAGCCATAATCTTTTTTTCTTGTGAATTACGGCCATAAAAGACTAATATCTAAGTAAGTTGTTGCTATTTTCACTAATTACATCACTAATCCATAGTTTGACCAGTCAAATCATGTTTAATATTTTATAATCTTTTTTTATTTTATTTATAATATTTTAAAAATATATGTTTTTAATATATGACATGCTAATGGGCACGTATTTCGAGACAATATTTAATCGCGTTTTTCGGACTCAAGACGATGTTTTTTCGAAAAACGGACACCGTCGGACACTAATTTCGAGAATCCCTACGAAATGAGTACCTACAGGCCGTATTTTCGAGCACGTACTTCGAGACGGGTTTTTCGGACTGAACACAACGTTTTTTTCGAAAAAGGGACACCGCCGTGCACCCTTGTGGGCACGAATTTCGAGAATCCTTACGAAACGAGTACCAATAAGCCGGATTTTCGGGCACGTACTTTGAGACGAGTTTTTCGGACTGAAGACGACGTTTTTTCGAAAAACGGACACCGCAGGGCACCCTTTATGGGCATGAATTTCGCGAATCCTTATGAAACGAGTACTAATAAGCCTGATTTTCGAGAACGTAATTCGAGACGAGTTTTTCCGGCTAAACACGAAGTTTTTTTCCGAAAAAGAGACACCGCCGTGCACCCTTTTGTGGGCACGAATTTCGAGAATTCCTACGAAACGAGTACCTACAGGGCGGGTTTTCGGGCACGTATTTCGAGACTGGTTTTCGTGCCCATGTAGGACGTACGACGGTATCCGTTTTCCGGAAAAAACGTCGTGTTTAGTCCGAAAAATCATTCTCAAATTACGTGCCCGAAAATTCGACTTGTTGTTACTCGTTTTATAGGAATTCTCGAAATTCGTGCCCACAAAAGGGTGCACGGCGGTGCCCCTTTTTCGGAAAAAAAACGCCGTGTTCAGTCCAAAAAAACCCGTCTCGAAGTACGTGCTAAAAAACCCGGCCTGTAAGTACTCGTTTCGTATGGATTCTCGAAATTCGTGTCCGTAAAGGGTGCCCGGCGGTGTCCGTTTTTCGAAAAAACGTCGTCTTCAGTCCGAAAAACGCGATTAAATATTGTCTCGAAATACGTGTCCATTAGCATATCATATATAAAAAACATATATTTTTAAAATATTATAAAATTACATAAAAAAAGATTTATAAAATATTAAACATGATTTGACCGGTCAAACTATGGATTAGTGGTGTAATTAGTGAAAATGACAACAACTTACTTAGATATTAGTCTTTCATGGCAATAATTCATAAGAAAAAAGATGATGGCTATAATTAACAAATAGGGTATTTTACATGGCTGTAATTGGCAAAAAATTCTTTTTTAATAGAAAACACTAGTTTTTATGTTCGAGTAATTTTATTGTTTTACACTTGATTAAAATAATATTTTTAATTAATTTACTAATCGATAATTACGGACACGTTCGGTATTACTACAGTTTTTTTTATTTACAAAGTCATATGATATGTCTTATAATGAATTAGATTTAAGTCAAATTTATTGGGAATATGATGATTTTGAAAGCTAACAACTAAAAAGTGAAAATCACTTTTCTGGTTTTGTATTTTTGGTTTTTAGTTTTCAAAAAAAAAATGAAAACTGAAAACCAAAAACGATAACAAACAAGCCCTACAATTTTTATTCAATGAAAAAACAAATTTGCAAGTAAGAATATGACATAAAAAACAATGTAGGGCCTGTTCTGTTTAACTTATTTTCAGTTCAGTTTAGTTTAGTTCAGTTCAGTTCAACTCTAATAAGTTCAGTTCAGTTCAACTCCAATAAGTTTAGTTTAGTTCAGTTTAGTTCAGCTCTAATAAGTTTTGTTTAGTTCAATTCAACTCCAGTAAGTCTCGTTCAGTTCAGTTCAGCTCCATTTATTATTTAACCATTTTGTTTAAGATTATTATTATTATTATTATTATTATTATTATTATTATTATTTTATTTTACTCATTATTGTTGTCATTATTATCATTATTATAATTAATTAATATTATTATTTTTATATATTTGTTGTTATCATATTTTTACTCATTATTATTACTATTATTATTATGGTTGAGCATGGTTTAGATTGGTGCGCGGTTTAACCAAATTTTATGTTAATACGAGTACTCTAATTTGCAATACTAGAGTACTATTTAAGGTACAACATTGTCATTACGTTGCATATTAAAGATACTTTGGGATTGTGGTGAGGTTTGGTTTATAAATATTATTTACTTATTATTTATATATTATTACAATTCAATCCAATTCAATTCAGTTCAATTCAGTTTAGTTCAGTCAGCTCCAATAATTAAGTTCAGTTCAGTTCAATTCAGCTCCAATAAGTTCAGTTCAGCTCCAATAAGTTTAGTTCAGTTCAGCTCCAATAAATTTAGTTCAGTTCAGTTAAACTAGAATTAGACGAAGAGAACAGACCCGTAGTTTGGTGGATTAACTATGACAATTCAAATAGATGATCTTGAGTTTATACCCTCTAACACACTTTTGATGTGTTTAAGTCGCATTAATTCTGTCATACCACAAGAATTGTACATATCCATACTCGAAAGCAAAAAGGTACCATGGTCTTCCATTGAAATACTGAAACCCCCTCCCCTTAAAAAGTGCGTCTAATAGCTCTCTCTTGAAAGCGATTCGATTGATGAGATCATACCGAAAAATAGAAGAATTTCTTACGAGTATAACTCTTATTTTCAGGAAGGCTCAACTCGTCGTGGATTAAGGGATGCTCTAATGCGGGAATATCTGGAACAAAAAATGGGCTCTTGCTTGGCAATGGGTTTTTCTTGTTAGTTCTTTGCTTTGTCAATTTTCTTTTTGATAAGACTTTCGCGCTGGCAGTGACGAAGGAATCCCAAGATTCGTAGCTATTGTGGTTGTGGAAGATCGGTCTTTAGGTCAAGGAAAGCCGAAAGCAGGCCAAGGATGGGTCAATCTGTTACTTTCCCCTATGAGTCCACAAGCATGCCTGTGGGTATCTTTTTATATGTTTTCTTATGTATACATTCTTCTATAACATTGCAGGAAAGTCTACAACATTGGCTCGCTGATGCGAAGGCTAGAGATCAATTTGTTATTCATGATGGCCAAGATACCAAGGTCCTATGGAATGATGCTAGGCAATTGAAGTTTGATCCTGTTTATAAACGTGTTGTATTTCCTTCAATAATTTTTATATGTTTTTTATACGACATGATCAATAAGCACACATTAACATGTACTTTGTCTTTCTTCTTCGCAAGTTGTGGGGATATATATATAACAGTAAGATCAAGTGAAAACTGTTTTCACCGTGAAAATCAAGTAAAAAGGGTACATAGGAGCACAAAGGGGTACGCGTGCATTCATTAATGAATTTTTTGTAAATAGTAACAACTTTGATTTTAGCAGCACAACTTTGATGTTAGAAGCACGCGTATCCTTTAGCGTAATATGTACCATTGGAAATATAATATGTACCCTATTTTAAGTCAGGACTGATAATTTTCAGTTTTTAGCAGATCCGAACTCTCTCTATATATAATAAAACGTGTAGACAAGAATTGGAGCTTGCCACATGTCTTCTCATGTCGCCATCACCATTATTATACATGATAGTTTTCTTTTTAAATGTATTCAAAAGGCAAGTAATATGTTTTGAATACACGCCATCTTTGTTGGAATTGTAGGAATTCATAGATGCGAATAGCGGAATTTCAGGAAACAATTTCCTAACATCTATGACAGAATCGCATGCATAACAATATATGAATCGATACATAGAATAGAGAATACACAAACCTTTTTATTCACCACTTGAACAGGTATGTAAGGTTTGAATACTGCAAAGTATTATCACAGATCTAATACTTTAGAGATAAAGAACTACACTTGTAATTCCTCTATTTAGTCCACGAACACCGATTAATACCCACGTCTGCTAGAACGGAAGAGTATGAACTATTCACTCTCTTACTTTTGATGGGATAGGCGCCTAGACTAAAGAGGGAGAAGGGTTTTTCTTTTTCTCTCTTTTGTATCAAGTTACTGACTAACTGAATTTTTCTATCTCTCTTCTTATTATATCTATATATAATAGACAGAGATTAGGTTAAGAGAAACCCTAATCACCCTAATAGTGGCCGGCCCCTTACAAGCCTTTATGGGCTTATTTATTTATTAATTGGTGTTACTTAGTGTGACCTTATAGGATTAATTATATTAGTTGTAGCCCAAACCAATTTGTCTACCAACCGTAATTTATTCTCTAGCAAGCAAATACGGTTACTAAAATAATTAACTATATTATCTCAATAAATACAATCCTATTTATATTCAGTAATTGCGGAAATTGTCTAAGGACATATTCCTTCAGGAATGTCATAGGTTCTACCGCCAAGACATATTCTTTTTTGTTTTCAAATTGCAATAAACAAATCGTTTTACTTCAATCACACATTTAGCATAAATTGTAATAAGACAAAGTTACAATCACGCAGAAAAACTAAGGGTAGGGAACAATTATTTATTTTATAAGGTGTACCATAATAGTTTTATGACGTAAGTGCATACTTACTAGATTACTCCATTAGTTGCCCTTAGTTCTTCGACCCCCTATCATTTAGAGGGTGACATCAAAGACTGCAGCAAGAGCTGGAAAATTGTCTTTATCGATTTGAGCAGATGCTTGAGCTCCAGTACCCTCATCTGGAGGAGCATAACTCTAATTGCTAGAACTTTCAAGCTTGGTTTTGATTTCATCCCAATTTATATTACCTTTTGGATACTTAGTTCTAGGACTAGTTTCGACGTACACCTGAAATAATTAATCGTTGTCAGACATAAACTTATCTTATGTATTAGTAGTTCGATCTTCCGCTTTTTATTAGTTAAAATTGTTTAACTTTTGTTCTATTTATGTATTTTGTTTTATCGATAATAGTTTACTAGAAAAGAAAATATATAGTCATGTCGGATCTTATTGGATACATACGTCTCAACATATGTTTCCAAACTATCAAGCTTTGATAATTATTAATTAATATTCCTATATAATTGTTACATTTACCTTTTTACGCTTGCCAGCGCAAATGTTTGAACATTAGTATCTCTATATTTGTATTTGTAAAAAAAATATAAAAAATACATATAGAGACGAATCAAGCAAGATTGTGAATTACCCACATATCATAATTAAATGATGGTCATAGTGAAATTTATGAATATCGAATGTCAAAGTATAGCAATTATAAAGGAACAGAGGAAGTTTTAAATTACCTTGTTTGAGGAGCCGTCTCCGGCGGACACTCCATGCCAAGATCCAGGCACAGTTACTTGGTCCACCTTGTACATTGGGGCCAACATACACCACAACCGCCATAGAGCCATATGAATCCACCAGAGAGACACCATTATTGTTGGATCGAAAGAAAACACTCAAGAAGGGGGGGGGGGGGTTGAATTGAGTGGCTATTTGAAATCATAATATCGCAAAAACTATCTTTATAGCACTGTGCCACAACAATTAAAGTTCGTTTTTCTCAGCAGCGGAAATTATAAATCAAGCACACAAATTATCTTGTCAACCCAACTCTGAGATCTATTAATATTTAACTCAAAATATTAATTGTTTGAAACAAACTTGTTCCCCCCACTACTAACCCTAGTAGTGCTCCCCAACACTTAACTCTAAATATTGCTAACCAAATTGGAAACACATCCGGTTCCAATTTGACACTCTCTAAAATCAATTACAGAAAAATTCAAAGTCTCGTTTACAATTGCTTCTTAGATAAGCATATACGTGAACAATGAGAACAATTTAACTAACTATAGCACTGTGCTATCCACCGTGTCCTGGAATTCGGTTTTCTTTCTTTTAAACTCACAAACCTGATTTTTGCTCTGTGAAAACTTTGTGTATCTAGTGAAGGGTGCCGCCATATATATATAGGGTTAAACCCATTCCTAATCCTTTTAGATAAAGAATAAATCTTTTAATAATTCTATCATATCCCTTAAATTAAGGGATAATTATCTTTATTAAAAGATAAGATTATATCTTTAAAAATCTGATTTTTATTTTCAATCTAAAAAATCTTTTTCTTGAAAAAAAATTTTATGATAAAAATTAATCTTATTATAAAGATTAAAAGATGAATATTTTAACTTTATCTAATAAAAACTATATTTTCATAACCAAGATTTACTTTCTTTAAAACAAGATTTACTTGGTGAACCAGCTGTTCCAAGTTGAACTTGGTGAAGTCTTTTGTTTCTTGTAAAGCAGTGACCTTAGCCATCCATCTATCCTTAGAAAGACTCCTAAGAACCTTTCAAACCTGTTCCTCAGAAGAAATAAACTTTCTAAGAGAAGCTAACTCATTAATAATGTTAGTGAAATGTGTAAACATCTCTTTTATGCTTTCCTTAGTCTTCATTGAGAATAGTTCATATTGATTCATCAGTAAATCAATTTTAGATCGTTTGACTTCACTCGTTCCTTCATGGGTTACTTCTAGTAAATCCCATATTTTCTTTGCAGATTTGCATCCAACATTTTGTGTTAAATTTTGACAGGCTAAAGTCGTATCGCCTAATCAAAAGTAATCCTAAAGTCCTCTAACAAATAGTAGTCAGGGAAGTAGGGTCGAATCCACAGAGAAACAGTGTTCTTTTCCAAATTGTCGGTCAAATCTAGATTATAGGAAAGAGTGTTTGTGAGTGATTATACTAAACTAGACTATAACTATATCAAGAATATCAATAATAAAGAGTCTAGGGCATAGGTTCACCAATGATCAACATTTCGGGATGAAACACAACGATCAACAACTAATAATGCAGTCAAATAGGTTGATTTGCTCTCTCAAGTCTAAACCAACCATAGAATGATATTAACAGGCTCTCGCAATTTATTAATACCAATTCTACCTATTGAAACTAGCCTTAATATCAAGTTTATACCTCTCGGCGCATAACTTAATATTGCAACACTATAACAATCAAATCTGGCCAAATTGGATTGAATAGAAATAAAAACATTCAATAGGAATCAACATACATCAATAAAAATCAATACTTTATAAACATCCCTTCATAATTGATCATGGATCCCCTTAAACCCTAGAAATAGACTACTCAATCATAATTGGGGAAAACATAAACATAATGAAATAAGAAGACATGAATTAATAATCAAGGATTGAATAGAATTAAGAAGAGAAGAGAAATAATACCAATTGTAGAACCAATCTTGCAAAATCAAAGGTTCTATTGGAAATTGAATGTAAATTGGGGAAAAAGCAAAATTAGGGTTCTTCACTAATTGAGAGAAAAAGAGTCTAATCTCAAATGAATTAATGATGGGAAAATAAAAATAGAAAATAAGATAGGAAATAATAATATTTCCTTGAGTGTTTATACCTTTCTATTTCCTAAAACAACTAGAAAAGTAGAGTCCAAGTCGTCAACAAATAAGGCCCTATTCGACACGGAAACAACCCGCGTGCGCGGGTTTTCATCCTGCAAAACAGCTTCAACTTGTAAAGACCATATCTTGCAAACTAGAAGTCATATCGGGGCGTGTGATACACCGTTGGAAATCTCTTCAAGTCTAGTTTCCAACCCCACTGGAATCACTCAATTCCGATCTCTGGATAATGAGTTATGATCAAAAGAGTGCACATGACTCGATTTCCATACTTCTTTTAATAAGTTTCCGCTTTGTTTGGGTTGCAATCTAACTCGAAGATGCCCTTTGGACTTCTCATTTGACTTAGCTCCTTCCTAGATGCTTCTCATGCTTAAGCTTGTCCGATAATACTCCAATTGTGTTCTCAATACCTGAAAACTATCAAAAACACCGAAAACACACACAAGAGTAATATTTTTTCAACTTAAGTAACTATATGCAATTATGGACCAAAAATGCAACTAAATGATCCTAAAATCCAACCTAAATGCATCATGAAATACCTATACTAATATGACTCATCATGATGTATCTTGTAGATTTTATTGTTATATCTTTTAGATATTATGATTATGTAAATATTTTTTGTATAGAATTAATGTTTTATTAGGTTGTATCCTATACATATCTATTTAATGAAATTACTCCAATTAAGGAGATTATCATTAACTTACAGATGATGGTGCCATTCTTTCAATTCTTCTGTCTTAGATAAAGAAATCATAAATGTATCAGAAACACAGACGCAACAGTAAAAATCTTTATGTAAAATTCACTCAATGTATTAAGAAGAAACTAGTAACTTAGAAATATTACATACCTATAGGAGTATGTGTTATGTATATTTGTGTTTAATACTCTGCGGTGTTCGATGTGAATTAAGTATCATACTTTTCCTTCCTATTTATAGACTGATAAAGCATCTAATTTAATCATTCCCTTATATTAATAAAGCAACGACTCGTCGTGGTCGTGGCCGGTGCAACGCCTTAATTTTAAAAATTATCAGTATGATTTTTCAATAATTCGCAAAGTCATTAATATTATTCCTGAAAGTCTACTCAGAAAAGACAATGAACAGATCCGATCATTGGTCTCTAACTCATGATTAACAAATTCACATAGACCTGCGTAAATTCATTAGTGTGTATGTTGCCCTTATTTGCTAATGTCTTTTATCCATGATCATAAGTTCATCACTACAGGTTGTATAACAAACTTATCATGGTTAATTCATACCGTCAATTCATCAAACATCCCATGCTTTAAGGGTTGTATCAGATCGAGGTACAAACGAACCCTCGGTCAACAGTTTGGGCTCGAGTACAATGAAGGATATGTTACATGTAGCTGAACTGAAGTGAAATACACTAAATTGCGCTTAATTAAACTAAATTCAACTGAAAATAAATTGGAAGAACGAGCTTGACTTCATAAATGACTTGGGTTTTTTTGTTGAAATTTGATTCATGAACGAGCTTGAACACGGTAATAGATGTACTCATTTATTTATGCTCATTGACAGTTCATTTATATTTGTTTACGAACAAGCTCGTTTATTTTTATTTAAGGGTCTTTCATTGTGATATCTTGGCGAGTACAATGAAAGGGACGTCTGCTCAAACATATCATCATCATCATTGTAAACAGAATGTAGCCACCCGAAGACAATTTTCCTCACTACGGAAGGTGGTGTGTCCAGATGCTGGGCCACCGGAGAGTATATGCTTCCTCACACAGAAGGGGGCCAATCGCCAGAAGGTAGGTGCACGGCCCAACATAACAGAATAATGTCAAGAACCATCTTTCACTTCTATTTATTATGTTTTGTTTCTTTTAGGTGTCTTTGATAAACATCTTGAGATCATCATGGAATCATAATCCTTTCACAACACCATAACATAATCATACTTTCCAACCGTCAATAATAACATCATTTTCATATTTTGGTCCTGCAATCCATAAAAGAAATTTATAACATTAACTTCATAAGGAAATCACATAATACATCTATAGAAGGGGAATGTGGGTGTTAACAGTAGACATTACCTCGAGTCCTGCTTAAATATATATACTTGTTAGCTGGGGGAGGCTTTTTTTAAAGAAATTACTGGGTGAGGCTGTAATATCCTTTCCTTTTCAATGATATCGTAGGGAGATTATTAATATATATAAATGGATAGGCTCTTGTAAGAACACCTCACTTAAATGAGAACACCTATTTATATGAGAATAGATCTTGGCCATACATTTTGAACCATCTAACTACTTGGTTTTATTTTTTTGGCTAAATTAGAACATTGTATTAAATATTTCAAAATCCAAGTTCAAACAACATCAATCAAACTACAATGCCTGGAAAATGGCCGTGTAGATAGGAAGAAACTTTTTTTAGTTAGACAGAGGTCTTTCTTAATGATCGACCAATAGGCTTGCAAAATTTTTGATCCAAACCCATCTAAATTTTTTGAAGGTTTAATGTAAAAGAGTGCGTTATAAATTTCCTGATCTGAAATGCAATTTTCTACACACAAAATAACAGGGTCCTGAGGATGAGCATAATCAGACATGAGCCAGGTGCGAAATTCATGTGTAAAAGTTGTTAGTATTTCATATGCTTCATCAACCCATTGGTCCATATAATTTCGTATTCAGAAAATGATTTGTTTATTTTATCGTTTTGTAACTTTAGCATGGAAATTTTTTGTGTCCGATCGCCTTTAGTAACCCATCTTTTACGGCCCAATTTTCCCCAATCTTTCTGGTTGAAGGACAGTAATGATTGTCTTTGCCTTTGGAGGTGTTGTAAGTGTTGTTCAATATGCGAATTTGAGGGATGCAGAAGAAGTGTGGTTCAATAGTTTGAATTTTCATATTATTAATTTCTAACTTTTAATATTTTTGGCATGGTCGTAGTATTGCTTGTGCCATCTTTTGAGGTCTATTTTAATACGGTGTAGCTTTTGACAGGTTGAGAAAAAGTGGCACCCTGGTATAAAAGTATTATTCCAGTGACTCTATCATGATATACTTCCTTATCTCTAATACATCTAATTTTTATTCATTTGGAAAAGTCGTAATGAATAATGAACAAAAACACTTGTCTTTGGTGCATCATGCTCATGATACACCTTGGTATAATGCTCTCAGTTTCTATTGTACCTTTTAAATGGCCAATTCTTGTGAAAGACGATCTTATATTAAGCTTAATGTAAGACCTACCCAATCGGGCATAGACCCATTTAGCACGGATCCACGAAAGCGCAAAAGTTAAGGTATTATGTTAAAAAGTTAAAAAATGCAAAAGTTAAGATTTTAGGTCGAAAAGTTAAAAATATCAATTTGTCTGAACTGCTAATAATTGTTAGTCTTGTAGTTTCAAAAGTTAACGTTTTAGATTCAAAAGTTAAGATTTTTAGCCCATTTGTTAATACCATACCTGTTTCTAATTTCTAATTAAAGTTAATATTTTAGGGAGAAAGGTTAATACTTTTTCTTATAAGTTAAGTTTTTTGTCGAATAGTTAAAATTTATTATGTATTATAGATGTATATTCCAAGGTTGTTTTGATGTTTGGATTTAAAAGTTAACTTTCAAGGTTTAAAAGTTGATATTTTAAGTCTATTTGTTAAACAAAATAACTTATGTCAATATTCAAAAGTTAAAGGTTTTAGGTTCAAAAGTTAAGTTTTTAAATTTATAAGTTAACATTTTTAGCCTATTTAGTGATTCTACAGAAATGGTATTAGTTATAGATTTTAATGCAAAAGTTAAGGTTTATATACTAAAAGTTAGAAAGGCCTGTTTCATCTAATTTTCATTATTATTTATGGATTAGGACATAAGTGTTAAGTTTTATTTCCAGAAATTTAAACACTTGGAGTAGATGTAAATTATCATTATTAAGGGCATGCTTGGAATGAGGGTAATATATTTAGGAGGTAATATATATAGGAAAATTTCGGCATTCATAAGTAATGATAAATGGGATAGAGTGGTGGTAGAGAGGACAAGGTGGTGTTGGTTGAAAGAAAGAAATTACCCTTCAAATGAGGGTATACGTGGGGGTGGTGGTGGGTAATTATTACCCCCATGATGAGGGTAATAATTCTTCTCTTTCTTCAATTTCCTTTCTACCAACATCGCCTTATCCTGTACACACCACTCTATCCCTTTATCATCACCTCTTAATATCTTAGTTTCCTATGTTTGACTTTTATTACCCCTTAACACATTACCCTCATCCGAAGCATGCCTTTGTGAAAGCCTCATTCTTTTCGTTAGTAGAAGACATTTTTATTTTTCTCAACCTCTCAAATTAACAAGATGAATATATTTATAGACTCTTGGTCTTTTGCACAAGTGGTTTTGCGGGTTTTTTTATTTACATGAAGAAGAGGCAGTATAAAAAGAAGAAGAAACCCACAAAAGGACAAAAAAACGCAAAATTTAAGGTTTTAGGTTAAAATGTTAAAAAACGCAAAAATTAAGGTTTTGGTCGAAAAGTTAAAAAAACCAATTTGTCTGGGCTGCTAAGCATGTGACACGCATAATTAGACTTCTAATTGACTTATCGGACTGGTTTGACAATAAGTCTTATCCTAATACCGTTTTATTGTAAACCAACTCCTTTTAAAAAATTATCGTTAAACTAAAAGTAATACAGTAGAATATAGATAGAAGACGAAACTTTTGGGCATACTAAAGCAAACCTTATTAAAATCAAGCATTTCCGAGTCTTTCGGAGAGATGCTTGATGTTCCAACATGAAGTAATAAGCAAGTGATCTTACTTCCGTAACAGGAGAAAAAAAAGAATGATTAGTGATCAACTCAAAATAGACTGATTGCATTCTAATTTCCAACTAGTAACGCGTAAACGATGAGTTCATCTCTCAAATTAAATTCGAGTAGTTAATACTCGTGTTCACAACTAAGAGGAGTTAACCAAGAATACGTAGAAAAGATATCAGCTTAATGCCTGTTATTAAATTAAACTACTTTGTGGGCCCGTGGCCTCGGCAATGTCCTAGATCCATTTTATATTATACTGGGTTACAAATATATTCCTCCTCAAATCAATAATTAATGAATATTTTTTTAATTTTAAACTTAAAATTTGAAGGCATAATTTGAGAACCAATACAACAATCTAAAAGGATCATGAAATGATATGATGTAGGGAATTTCTTGACTTTGTCCAAAAGCTTTATTAAGATAACAAGAATTGTCAATCTATACTTCTTTAAAAGCCAATCTCAACATTACTGTTCAAATGAACAGTACCACGTCACTGAGCAACATACCCCAGCCTTGCTTGCCATATGTAAACTTTTGCCACCTCACCCTTCCCTCCCTAAACCCCTTTCTAAACTTTAACCTCCATTTTCCTCATCATCATCAGAGCTTCTTTTCTCCACCTTCCATGGCTCTCACCATTGAATCTGCAACCCATGCTAATTTAAATCATTTTTCCGCCAAGAAATCCTTTTTATCTACAACCAACTGTTCAATACTTAGCGTTTCGACAATGGAGAACAGAGGAAATTCATTTTGTGGTGTGGTCGGATTTCTGATGATCGAATTACGACAATGGAGGTTCCATCTCCCAGTTAAAGCCCAATAATGGCATGCATGTCAAATTGCATTAATTATCACAACTGTGATTTGATTCACTTTCCGGAATTCGAAGGGAGTTGTGCCGAAACAAATCTAACTGATATGCTCCAGGCCTCCAGATGTTTCGCCATTATTTTAAAGAGATTGTAATTGAAAAATTAAGAGATTGTAAAGTCCAAGCTTATTCTGATATCATGCGTCCAAGCTAGATTGACATCACTAATCCTCCTATTACCACATCATCAAATTTTATTTAGCCATAAATCTAACTTTACAATCTCTTATTCTGATATCATGCTCCAGTTGTTTCTCAGCTCGAAGAAGTTAAGCTTCGTTTCGACAAAATCAAATCTAATCTAAATTCCAGAAATTCTGCTCTCATCCTCATGAAATCTTCACTCGATCTCCAGGTTTTTTTTCCCCACTCCTTGAAATTCATCCGAAATTATGCAAATTATATATATTTTGATTGTTTATTGTCATTGATTAAATTAGGGAGAGTTAATTTGATTGGAGAACACATTGATTACGACGGATACTCTGTATTGCCGATGGCAATTATTTTGAAATGACTTTTTTCTTTTGGAGATTAATGAATTGGGGAAATAATAACCATCGACAATACAGAGTTATCTGCGTAAGAACACATTGATTTGTTTTGGGGGGCTAAGTTAGAAGATTAGGTTGGTCAAATAGGTTGGGGAATTAGTGGATGCTGATCTTTTAGGCAATTGGATTTATGTATAATAGTGTTATTATATGTTTCATGAGGATGGATCAGATTTTATTAGTTAAACTAGGTTCACACTAAATAGTAATTGTGAGGGAGGACTTGAGTTTGATGTTTTAAACTTTTTGGAGCCATTAAGTCAGTTGTATTATCTTCAATATATCATAGACAGATAAGTTAACAAGTATTCTTTTTGTTAGTCTAATTTGTTGGGTAAGTTCCTAATTGGGTTGTTGGATTGCCAATTTTGTGTGGTGTAGTCTATCAGTAGCCTTCCCTTGTTTTCTTTACCTTTTCCCAGAAAAAGGGGGCAGTATTTTGAGGCTTCATAATGCCCTCAAGTTCCTTGGGAGTGTCTTGACCACTTTTACCACTTTTACCACTTTTCTTCCTTTTACCAAAAGAGGGTACTGCTTGTCTGCCTACTTTTAAGGGTATTAAATATACACTTTGCATTTTTACGGGGCAGTATTATCTCTCCTTAGCTCTCCTTAGCTCTGCTTTCCTGGGGAAATATAGAGAGAAAAAGAGAGGTTTGTTCTTTCAATCATCTTCCATTTTATGAGAATCATTTACATAACAAGACTTATATCACATTAACAAAAACTTATGACAAAGAATAACTGATCTTGCACCAGAATCAGATTACATAAATTCTTTAAACTGAATCAAGAACATATAAGCTCAGGGATTTAGCAACAAAAATTACAGAATATCCACTACACATGTTACAATAAATTCAAGGGATTTGCTATTTCCGACGTCAACAGATTATTTAGCTAATCTTCTAATGCATCTAATCTTGTAATCACTCGACTTTGTCGTATGAGCTAAAAGCCCTTTGATTAGATATATCAAACATTATGAATAACATGAAGTGGGGCTTTACTGTAAAACAAAGTTGTCCTTTAGAATTAGTTTCCAATCATCGAATGGAGTTTTTTCGTTATTAGTCTTTTACAAGTTTGGGCGATCCATTGCTTTCTTATTGGATTTGTTCCATTCCCGTGCAGACTATTTCGCATTTCACGATACAGGAGGTGTTCCTGGAAGATCTGAGGGTGTTGTGTTCGCTTACAGTAAGGCCCTTCCTTTTGTAATTATTTAGGATCCAATCATGTTATGCTTCCAGTATATGCTAAACTATTTTTCGTAGTTTTGTGATATCTTAATTTTTAAATAATCATAGAATTAGTATATGCTTCCAGTGGTGTTGTATAGTCTTCCTAATAAATTCCATGCATAGATTAGTAAGTATGCTTCTATTCTTGCTTTGAGTGACCACTATAGGTAGATTAATACCCTGGTTACGATTATGTTTAATATTAATTGTTTGTTCCTGTTAGAACTTAAGATTATGTTTTGCAAATCACATGTTATATTTCTCGCGTGTTAGTCTATATAGGTGGATTGTTTTGATGTTTTATTCCTTTTGCGTGTGAGGTTTCGGGCTCGTGCGTTGCATTTGTTTAGTTTTGGATTCGCTGAGTTAACTTGTTCTATGTGCCTCTTTCTTTTCCCTGTTAATTTTTGTGGTCCTTCGAATAATTGGAGTAATCCTCGTACGCAGACCTAGACACTTTTAGTGTACTTCTCGAAGACTGGTTTACAAATTGTCTTTGCAAACCCTCCTTTGGTGTTTATTGTCTAGGGGTTGGTGTTTGCTATAAGCATCAGATACTTTTTATGATTTAAAGGAAATCAGTAAAATAATGAGGATAAATTTGGTGTTTCCTATGTATGGTGGCATGTACTAGGTCCTCTTGTAGACTGTTTCACTTATGTATGATATTCAGTTTAATGGTTTGATCTATAATATTAAATTCGAAGTTGCAACGTAACAGCTGAGTTGTTTTCATTTGCTTCTTTGATATTTTTTACGTTATTGTTTATTGCTTGACTCAAAATTATTCTTCTCTAAATCACTAGGATTCTGTGAGCATATGTTTTACTCAAACAGGTTTCGACACTTTTTTTTTTCATGTGGTCGGACTTTTCCTTGGCCGGAATGAGGCAACATCCTGGCTAGCCCCTTGCATTGTTGACATGATTCTTAGTACAACGCAAATCTCGCAGTTTTGATTCTATTTAGTATCATTAGATGCAGCCGTTTGACAGTTCATCAACTGTTATAGAATGACTGAATACTGAAGTCAGAAAGCGCTAAGGAAAAGTCTCTTGATACAATTTTTTGCCTTTTGTGATATGGTGACTGCTGTCTAATTTTAGAGGAAGTTTTTTTTTGTTTAAAATAGAAGAACAGATTGTCTGTTTTTATCTCATGTGCATTAGGCCTTGACCGTGTCGTAAGCAGGGGGTAGTGAATTAGAGGTGAAGTAACCTTGAAGATCATAGCCTTGGAGATGTCATGACTAATATTTGTGAAAGTTGGCAGAAACTAGGATACTTTTTACGTGTTTGTATGAATAAGAGTGTGTTATAATGACGAGGATACTCTATTTCATTCAGAATCCTATGATAAGGCTGCTATGTTTTACTGGCAGCCAGTGTTGAATGCAATAGCTCTTACATAGCACCAAGTAAATATAGACATTCTACTCTATTTGATCTACAATTTAAGAGTAGGTGTTGGAGCAGTGACATTCTTTTTTGTTGTGTGCTTGTAAGTATGGTTTCTATACGGTTACCTAAATTACACCTAAACTTAATGGATGTAGACACGTTTCAAACAAATACAAGAAATTTATTCATGTGTTTTGGTTTAGTGCTGATTTCTTGTGTTGCTTTGCTTTCCTTTCATGTTATCCATCTACGAAGGTGCTTCAAGTGTGCTGTCACAGGTTTCTCTCCTTTTTCTCGGATAAAAATAAATTGACTTTGCTATATTGAGCTGAACCATTATGTATCATCTTTTACTATAGCTTTTCTTTTTTACACTTCCTGAGTGTAGTTGTGGCTTTATAGCCATGTGCCTATATTATATCCCATCTTGCTTACATGATTTCAGAAAGAATGCATGTAGAAGATATTTGCTGCTCTCGAGTGGTTTTTTAGGACATGGGTTCGTTCTCTTCCTTAAAAGTCCATTATAATGAAAGTGACGTTCTTGGCTTATAATAGCTATTTATGTTGCATGGTGCTAAGAGTCTAATTTATATAATAACTACAGAAAGTCTACGAGTGCCATCATCCAAACGACCGTATCGAAGCAGGCGTTTGCAATTTAGTGAGCCTGATCCTTGTGAACCCCCTGTAACAAGGCGTCGTCACGGCGAAGCATTTTCATCGAGTGCACCAGCTTTGCACGCATGTGCTGCAGTTTTTGATATTCAGGAGCAAGCACAAACACGATTGAAACGCCAAAATCGTCGCAGCCACCGACGATGTAACAAGCTTAATACTATTACTCCTTCATAATTTATTATCCGTTTCCTAAGGCTCACCTCTCTTTAATGCTAATGCTACCAGCTGCACCTGCGGCAACTATTGGCCAGAGTATACCAATTTCTGCGTCTTTATTATCGCCTCCCACGTTCTGTACAAAGTGTGAGGCCAAGAAATTTCAATCTGAATCCGCTTATTTTTGCTGCCGTAATGGAGAAGTGAGTGTAGCCACCAATCAATACCCCCCTGAGCTTCTGCGGTTGTTCACATCAGACGACGAAGATGCTGTGCACTTTAGGACATATGCAAGGTTATACAATAACCTATTTGCATTCAGCTCTCTTGGAGGAAATTTTGATTCAAAGACTCATAAAGGAATATATGTCTTTAAGTTACATGGACAACTCTATCATTATATTCCTGATTTACTACCATCAGATAATAAACCTAAGTTCTTACAATTATATTTCTATGATGCTCAACACGAAAGAGAAAATCGAACTAACTCTTTTGAAGAATTACGACCTGATATTGTTGAGAAAATTATGCAGATAATGCAAACTAATCCATATGCTAAATTTTTTCAAAGCTTACAAGACAAACATATAAATGAGAACACAAAAATTATACTGAATAAGAATTCTGTGATTGATCAGCGTGTCTATAATGCTCCCACATCAGAGGAGGTCGCAGCGATTTGGACTGATGCTTCAGCATCTACTGAATGCAACGGTCCATATATCGTTGTTTCTGGCAAGGCAAGTACGCACCATAGAATTATGCATTACTATGGTTGCTACGATCCACTACAATATCCGCTTTTGTTTCCGTATGGAGAGTGCGGGTGGCATCCAGGGCTAAAAAAGATGTCCAATGGTGGTCGCCAACAGCTTGGAACCTCAATTGACCCCGTGAGGTCAAGCTCCATTCATGATGAAGAGAGTTTGCTTGAAAGAGAACGAACCGGTAAGGCATTCATACTCTTATGTTACTTAGTCAAACTTATGCTATATCAAAGTAAAGTGAAATTGACGTTCCTTGTTCATATAGTTGCGCATTTGGCAAGACGCAAGCTTGACAAAGAAATTTCATGCCGTGAATACTATGCATTCCTCTTCCAAATACGAGCATCCACTTGCGTGTTGATTGCATGTCGCTTACTCCAACAATTCATTGTGGATATGTACGTAAAGATCGAAAATACACGCCTTGATTTTTTGAGGAAAAACCAGTCCACAATCAGAGCTGATTTGTATCAAGGGTTGTTAGATACTTTGGAAGCTGGTGAGAGTAATGCTGCCAATGTGGGGCACCGTGTCATTTTACCTCCGTCTTTTATGGGTGGGCCTCGAGATATGAAATGTAGATACTTAAATGCAATGGCACTTGTGCAAAAATATGGAAAGCCGGATCTATTTGCAACAATGACATGCAATCCTAATTGGGCCGAGATCAAGCAAGAATTGGCTCCAAGAGAGAAAGCACAAAATAGACCTGATTTAATCGCTAGAGTGTTTCGAGCAAAGTTGCTTGCTGCAAAAAGAAAATCATGAATGAGAAGATTTTTGGGGAAGTGGCAGCAATGATCTATGTTGTCGAGTTTCAGAAGCGTGGTCTACCACACGCTCACTTTCTCATTATTTTGAAGCCCGAGTACAAGCTCAAGGATCCATCTGATTTTGATAAATTCGTTTGTGCAGAAATTCCCTCACATGACA
Source organism: Patellifolia procumbens (assembly GCA_947645195.1). Classification (NCBI taxonomy): domain Eukaryota; kingdom Viridiplantae; phylum Streptophyta; class Magnoliopsida; order Caryophyllales; family Amaranthaceae; genus Patellifolia; species Patellifolia procumbens. Next base: position 571,004 of record CANSGD010001128.1, read on the forward strand.
ACCCACATCTTCGAAAAGTTGCGCTCAGTCATATGATGCATGGGCCCTGTGGAAATGACAACCCTTCTTGTCCTTGTATGATAAAAAAGGGAGGTCAACAAGTCTGCAAAAATGCATACCCTAAGCCCTTTTCACAGCACACAACAAACAACAATGATGGTTATCCAATATATAAAAGATCGGACACTGGTGAAGTGGTTCGCATTCGAGGGAAGGAAATGGATAACAGATGGGTGATTCCGTATAATCCATATCTCCTAGCCTTTTTTGACTGCCATTTCAATGTAGAGGTATGCTCAACAATTCAAGCAGTAAAATACTTATATAAGTATGTATACAAAGGCCATGACCGAATCTCCTTCAATGTTGTCCAAAGAGATACAACTCGTCCTTTTGATGAAATCGAACACTTTCAATCTGGACGATGGATCTCACCTCCAGAAGCAGCATGGAGGATTTTTGGTTTTGATTTATACGGCATGTTCCCTTCTGTTATGCCGCTTCAAGTTCATCTGGACAACAGACAAACTGTTCATTTCAGACCATATGAACATGTCAACTCAATCGTAAATGATGATAGTCGTTCAAGGACCCCACTCACTGAGTTCTTCAGGATAAATGCATCTTCCAATGGTGGAAAAAAATATTTATACTCTGAATTTCCAGAACACTATGTTTGGGATGCAAAAAGCAAAACTTGGAGTGAAAGGAAACTACAGTTCAAGGTTGGAAGGCTTACCTTTGCAAGTCCTTCTGAAGGTGAACGGTTTTATTTGCGTTTGTTGCTTACACATGTACGTGCACCAAAGTCATTTGATGATCTTCAAACGGTCGATGGGTATAAATGTGCTAGCTTTCAGGAAGCAGCGTTAAAGCGGGGTTTGGTTGAGCAAGCAGATTACATTGAACAGTGCCTTGATGAAGCAATTGAGATGCAAATGCCGCATGCATTGCGCCGTCTGTATGTTACGCTCCTGATCTTTTGTCAGCCACCTAATCCTAAAGACTTGTGGATTAAGTATTATCACGCACTTTCAGAGGATTATAACCACAAGTACCCTGGGCTAGAAAGCAAGGTGTTGTTACTCACAGTTGAAGATGTTGAGCGTCTTTTAGAAGGCATGGGTAGAACACTAAAGGAATTTGGCCTTGAGTATTTGAAAGACATTCAGGATGCTTCGTTTAGAATTACAAGGGATATAGAAGATGCTTTGAAAGTACCTATTCCTGAAAAATACATTCGGGCTCGGAAAGAGCTCAATACTAAACAACGAGAAGCTTACAAAAAGATTATTGAGCATGTTAAAGCTGAAAGGCCAGGGGGTTTTTTCATTGATGGACCGGGGGGGACTGGAAAGACGTTCTTGTATTGTGCCCTGTACGCAAAAGTCAGGATGATGAATAAAATTGTTCTCTCAACTGCTACTTCTGGTATTGCTGCTGCAAATCTGCCGGGTGGGCGCACGGCACACTCACGGTTTAAAATTCCTATTGACTACAATGCTTCTCTCACATGTAATGTGCCAAAACAAGGCAGTCTTGCTGCCTTATTGAAAGAAACAACATTATTTATATGGGATGAAGCATCAATGGCACATAAAGCAAACATTCATGCCCTTGACCTGCTCCTAAGGGATTTGTGTGCGCCTGACCTTCCGTTTGGTGGAAAAATTGTGGTGCTAGGGGGAGATTTCAGGCAGGTTTTACCTGTTGTTCCTCAAAAGACGCAGCGAGAAGCTGTGCAAACGAGCTTGGTTTGTTCAGATTTGTGGCCTGAATTCCAAAGATTTCATCTTACTGAAAACATGCGAGCTAGAGAAGACCCGGCATTTGCAGAGTTTTTACTTGCTCTAGGAGATGGCAAGCTCCAAACTATAGAGCAAGATCTTGTCAAAGTGCCTGATGAAATCATTGTACCTTTTGAAGACAGTGATGAACCTGATGAACCTGTACAACAGCTTGTTCACACTGTTTTCCCAGAAATCAAATCTGACTTTTTCACTCCTCAAATCTTCATTGATCGTGCAATACTAACGCCAAAACATGAAGATGTGGATGCAATCAACAACTACTTGATTGAACGGTTCCCCGGTGAATCTATATCGTATAAAAGCTTTGACAGTGTATTAGATGATAACTGTAATGTCTACCCAACAGAATTCCTCCATACGCTTTGCCCGGGAGGCATGAGCCCACATGAACTCATTTTGAAGAAAGATAGTCCTGTCATCTTATTGCGCAACATTGATCCATCGTCTGGTTTATGCAATGGAACTCGCTTGACTTGCAAGAGATTTTTTCCAAACATTATAATATGTGAAATTGCAACTGGGTACTATGAAGGGAAACAAATCATGCTTCCGAGGGTAAAGCTACGCCCACCAGCATCCTCGAATTTTCCATTCCAGTTTCAACGAAAACAATTTCCTATCAAACTGAGTTTTGCCATGACAATCAATAAGTCACAGGGCCAAACATTGAATCAAGTTGGCATATATCTCAAACAACCATGCTTCTCCCATGGTCAGCTATATGTTGCCCTGTCACGTGCGCGCAAATCTACTAACGTCAAAGTTCTTTCGAAGCCAATGACTCTTGACCAGCCTCAAAATTATGTGAGGAACATGATATCTTTTGAAGTTTTGCTACGTGCAGGCATCATATAGCTTCCACTAATATAGTGGTAAGCATCCTTTTTTTATTCTTTTTTTTCTTTTGCTGCGGCAAACTTTGTATTAGTTAAGTCTTTACATGCCCTACTGCCTTCTTACTCTTTCCTTTTGTCGGGTCTAATTAGGACATTTGTCTAGCGCTTGCCTTGTAAAAAGAACAACTATTACCGTTAGACAAATTATGCACCTCTTGCCTTTATATCATGTTATTACATTTTGTATTTTGATTCTTGAAACCTCGGGATATAGTTTGCCATCAATTGTTAGCTCAAGAAGGAAATTTTGCTGTACTTCTGAAAGCTTTTTAAAGTTTTTAATTCCTTTCACAGTTAGTTTGCTGAATTTATAAACATTATATGAATGTCAACAGTATATGACATAGATTTCTATTAAAGGTCACGATGCCTTTCATCACAGATACACATATGTAATGATACCAATTATAGACGATGGAATTTCTCCGTATTGCATTTCCATAGCAGCACCTTATTCTTAAAGATTTACTATGCTTAATTGTTGATATCAATCCTGTGAAAGACCCAATGTGAATTTCATCTTTAAATTTTGTTAATACTATTGGGTTTTAATGTTCTGGAACTCGTAGTCCTGAAAATAGAATGCAATCAGGCTGTATGATCTCAATTAACTGAATTAACTCAACCACCATAACCCGTTTTCAAGGACTCCAGAGGCTCCTCTTCCATTCATACCTGAAGCGGTTGTTGCCAGGTACTGTTGAATAGTTGTTGACGATCATCAAGTAGCAATATGTAAGTGCAAATTTCCTTTTGTTATCTTGTAGTTTTTAGCTTTAAATTTACGATTTTGTGCAGGTTGGTGTTGAATTTGATCTTCCCCATTGTATCTAATTGAGCCTTGATTTCATAACTTTGACATTTTATAAAAATGCCATGCACTTCAATTGTGTTGATTCTATTACTGGTGTGCTGATTTACAACTGACTATTAGTACCCTTATTCACTTACGCTTTGTACTAATAATTAACTTTTGTACATGTTTGGGACTGAAGTGCTTGCCTAGAACAATCCAATGTGCTTATGTCAATATAACTTGGTTAGAACAATCCAATGGGCTTATGTCCTGTCATCTTATTGCGCAACATTGACCCATCTTATTACGAATTTTGCACGTCTCTCTTTTCATTCCTTTTGTCTAACTATCACCGAGATTATGAATTTGCTTAGGTTGTGTTGATGTGTGGTAGATGTGTTTCGATTGTAGTGCAAAGAATCCTACTTGGGCATCGCTGACTTATCGGATCTTCCTTTGTATCTACTGCTCCGCCACTCACCAGAGTCTCGGTGTTCATATCAGTTTCGTGAGGTATGCTGATTTCATTTCATTTTGAGGGGCTTATTGTGTAGCTATGTGTTACATTTGATGTGTGGTTGGTTGAACTTCTCTGGTTTACAACACCTTTCAACTGGAATGCAGAAATGCTGATGTTTCGATTTGTGAGTGTAATTAACCGTTTTTAATTTTGGTTAATGGTATAACTAGATCGACATTGGTTTTAAGAATAATCATGCATCATTTTATGTCGTGATGTAAAGTTCGGTGGTGAGAGTGATGTGCATCTATGTTATTCATAAGAAGAGCCAGTTAAAATGGTGAAGGTATGAGGAAACTAAAGTCCTCTTGCTGTATAACCCAGCAGCTTAATTGGGCAGCGCCACCATGCACCAAGGTAATCGGTAGCGGCATCACCTTCACATACAATAAGTGGCGGCAGTTTCTTACAGTACCTAAATAAGGCTTCTCCCTCCTTCTTTCATTATCAAATACCTACAATTGTTGTAAGTTTCCTCCATTCATCTACATCTTTTCTTTCTTTTTTGGGTTTTCCTTTGCCCATGGCCCCATGTCCTTGATTCGTAGCTGAAACTCGGTTTTATATAGGAACGACCCTTTTTGATTAAATTCTGGAAAACTTTGAAGGGTTTGTGTGAAATTTAAAGTGGAAACTAAACCTAAGAGATCAATATTCCTTCTTCATTCCTTAATTCAATTATTGCAATCTCTGCCAGCTAGATGAGTGGATAATTAGGTTTTGAAAGTACTTTAATTTCAGAAATTTTTGGAGAATTAAAGGCCAAAACTTTACTTACCCTTTTGAATTTTCAGCACATTTTACATTTGGGTTTAATTTATGGGTTTTTGATTTTCATGGTTGTGTCAGGTTCTGAACTCAAGACCACAGTTTCTGCTTCAGAAATTCAAGTTTTTGTTAGGAAAAAGAGGGTCAAAAGAGAGGCTGGTGAAGAGCTAGAAACAAATAGAAGCCATGGAAATACAGTAAGTATGAATATCCTATTGGTATTTGTGGTTTGCAAATTAGAATCAGTGGCAGACCCAGATTTTTAGTGTCGAGGTGTCAATTTTAGATTTTGAAATTTTAGACCCAGACCCAATTCACCCCCAAACTCAATCGGACTTTTTTATGTTGTACCTTAATTTTCTTCGATTCCTATGTTGTACCCCAACCTTTATAAAACTCCAAATACTACGTCCTTTATAATGCATAGTGCCGCACTGTTAACTAGGGGTCATTGACTACATTAACTTTATATATTTAGAGGAACTAATCTAATTTATATCTATCCATTTTTTTGGTATGAAATTGAACTATTACATATAGGTATGAGTTAGATTTGTTACCTTACATAAAGTTAACCGGGATTAGTGATACTTAATAGAGAGGACATTGTGCACCAAAAAAGGAAGTATAACGTAGAAAAACCAAACCATATTTGTTTGTGATGCAAATCACAATGATTAGTCTGATTCTAAGAAACTTGAAATAGCACTTTAGCAGAATCCTTGGTATAGACATGTTGACATAATGTGCGTACATGTATTCGGAGTTTGGCACAATGAAACCTATTACTCACAGAGGCCTGGAGCCATTTGACTTCACTCTTTGCTCGAGATGAAATAGATTGCTTTTGCTCATGAAGTTGAATTTAATACAGTTTGTGTTCATACACCATATGCCCTGAAATCAAGTCGGCTGATAAATTTATGTCCTGTGCGATAGAGATATTAAGTTCCACAAATTAGCAGTTGCACTAAAAAAATTCGTTAATGACATTTTGTTAGTTTATTAACCTTATGTGTTATAGCCTTATAATATTTCATCATCATAGTTATTCCAGCTAAATTGAAGTGATTTGAACCATAAACCCCAATTCCCTTATTTCTTTTGGTTGGGATTGAATAGGTTCTCAATAATGGAGGTTTACATATATGTGATTGAGAATCAATTACCTTGTTTATGAGATTTAATGGGACATCAGTGGTTTGACTGATATCATATAAGTGCTTTGAGAATCAGTCACCTCGTTTTTAGGCCAATTTCTCTTATCAACTTTGGTTGTGAGGAATTGGGGGGTAATGTAATCAATTCGCTGCTCTTGAACAGGTATCATTACTGATGAATTGAGAGGTTTATTGGAGCTTGGTTTCCAAAACTCGAAGTGGGATAGCGAATTTTAAACTCAGAGCAGAGTCGAGGATGCGACACAGGTACTTCAGTTAAAGTGAAGAGTTCGAGTAACATAGCTGACAGTTGCTCATGTAGGGCATAATTTTCCATCGTATGCAAAAGATGTAAAATGATAAATTTTAGTGATTTGAGAGTGAAACACAGCCACACAGCCAATTTACTTCTAGACATCTAGGTCTTTATTTCCAAATACAGGTCAAGGTTGGTAAACACATTTTCAAGGGACTCTACAATCATTAAGCTTGTAATTAACATTTCAACTTTCAAATAATCCACTCAAACCACTATAAATACTAAACTATAGGACATTAGTAACATCATCCTTAGGAGAAAGCCATGGAGAAGACTAAGAAAATAGTTGACAATGCAAATTACAGAGGACTAAAGACCATGCCTTTCATCATAGGTAAGAAGCAAACCTATTTAACTAACCTTAATCTCTTCATTGTTCTATCAATGCTACTATTTTTTCAAGGAAAAGTGAGCTTTTTGTCTTAAAAATATAGGAAATGAGACATTTGAGAAGCTAGGAGCAATTGGTACCTTGTCCAATTTGTTACTCTACTTGACAACAGTATTCAACATGAAAACAATAGCAGCAACAACTATGATCACTGTCTTCAACGGCACCATGAACTTTGCAACTTTAATTGGAGCTTTGCTTTCAAACACCTACTTTGGACGTTATACGACCTTGGGCTTCGCATCCGTTGCCTCTTTTTTGGTACTTTCTTCCCCTTAGCTTTCATACTCTTGTACTTACAAAAATGAATGGTGGAATATCATGGTTTAGATCACATACACACGACCATGATGCATAACATACTCACAGTTGCCTGTTCTTTTTGGTTAGCTTCAAAGTTATAATGAGGATGTATAAGCATTTACTTATTGTTATCAGTTCATTGAAAATATTTCTTTTAGCAAGTAGGCTGATACCAGCAACAAAATAAAGCTGACTATTTGAAAAACTTGAACTGATATAAAACAAAGAACTGCAGTCTTTAAGCAAAAAACTTACTGTGCCAAATTTTTGCTCTTTTTGGACCAATTCAGGGATTGTTGATGATAGACTTAACATCATTAATCAAGAAACTTCATCCTCCTCAATGTGGGAACGAGGAGAGTGTCTACAGTGGACCGTCATCAGGACAGATAGCGTTTTTGCTGACTGGGTTGGGACTGCTGGTAGCAGGAGCTGCAGGTATAAGGCCATGTAACTTGGCTTTTGGAGCTGATCAGTTCAACCCCAATACAGAATCAGGAAAGAAAGGTATCAATAGTTTCTTCAATTGGTACTTTTTCACCTACACTTTTGCACATATGGTGTCTCTGACACTCATAGTTTATGTGCAATCCAATGTGAGTTGGAGTATCGGATTAGCGATTCCTGCAGCGCATATGTTACTTGCTTGTGTGATGTTTTTCATGGGTACCAAGATCTATGTGAAGGTTAAGCCCCAGGGTAGTCCTCTTTTGAGCTTTATTCAGGTTATAACTGCTGCAGTTAGAAAAAGTAAACTGAAACTACCAGATTCTCAGTTGGGTTCTGTGCTCAAATACTTGCCTTCTGATTCTGTCAACTCCAAATTGCCTCACACTCATCAGTTCAGGTAAAGAGCCTTCTTACTTGTGAATTAACATGTATTTTGAATCTTGATAGTAATAGTTTGTAGAAATAACATGTTCATACTATATAATGTAAAAAGCAAATCCTATCCTAACATAAAACTACCTCTGTCCAAAAAACGATTGTTGCAACTCCTTGTTGCTAGCATATGTTGCTTGAACTCTTTTTTTCACCTTAGGAGCTCATCTTCGATCTAGGAATTTGTAATACGGTGAGCAAAGTGCCCTACCATACATGATCTCTCATCTTACATCAGAAGTCTAATTTTTGTCTTAGGAACATAGTTCTAACCCCCATACTTCAGGTGTTACATTTTTCAAAAATCTTGTCTTAATATGACAACTACATATTTTGGTATTATATAAAACTAAGCATAATATTAGGGCCCAATTTACATAGCTTTCAAAGACATCCCTATTTCGGTACTATACCTTTCGAGATATGGAAACTTTACACTTCATTTCTGACCAAGATCATGTTATTTCATAGAATAGCAGAGCCTGACCCTACTTGAACACGCATCTGCATGAGTTATCACGTACGAGTAACATAGTTGTCAGATTCTCTCTATTTCTCCCCACAGAAGAAGTGTCACAATTCAATATAAAGTGCCATAATTCAAAGTAAGGTAACATAAGTACGCCAGATTGGGAAGTCGTCATGTATAACTTTTGTGCTATTGTTTTTGGAGGATCAATGTTGATCTCTAAGTATGCTAATAACAAAAAATGAACTAAATCTTTTCAGATTCCTCGACAAAGCTGCTATTATAACCCCAGATGACCAAATCAACAGGGATGACAAAGCTGCTATTATAACCCCCATCTAATTCATTTTCTTTTGGTATATTGGCCTTGTTTCTAATATGATAATATTATATTATGTAGTAACAGTGGTGGAAAGTGGGAAAAGGGAATTACAGTTGCTAGGATTAATACTAAACCCATTACTATTGTGTTGAGTAGCTTTAGCAAAAGGGAGGCAAATGCTAAACTCATGTCTCTCTTTTCTAATGGAGTAATATGATTGTTTGATGAGGTTATGTGTCTCCATTTGATTAGCAGTATCGAAAAAAGGAAAGAGCAGCAAAAGGGGTGCACATTGGGGTGAAATTTAAGCTAAAAACAAGGAACATTGTTTATGTAGTTGTACTTGATAATACCCAAAACAGATTACAAGTATGGGCTACTTGTCCTTTGAAGTCTTCTTTTTCCTTTCTGTCAAACTATTACTACTGTACATCACTTTTACTTACTGTTCTGCCAACTCCCCAACCCCAATTTACCAATTACACCGTCAGTTTTTTGTACATACAAGACACTATATGAAATATGCATATATAGTTATGCATAGTTCATTTATATCTTAGCCAAAAACTTCTGGTGGCAGCCTTGTTCTCAACTCTCATTTCTTCCTTCAATTAAGGTATTCACTATTTTTTAAGCTTTCTTCATGTTCAGTTAGTTAGTTTCTGTTCAAATCAGTTTATCTACACTTTGTTTGTAGATTTAAACATTCTAAACCTTATTTCTTTGTCTAAAAACGTCATTAGAAAGTATTAGAATAATTTTTTTGCCTTGTTTATCATACTAACTCAAATCATCAACATTTTCTTAGCATGTACTAATTGCTACTTTTTCATTGCCCATATGTTTTTTGTTAGCATAGGTTTTTGTCAGTAATGGAACTTCACATTAGTCTATTTTGCTATATATGTCCAGGCTAAAATGGAATGTTGTAAAAGTACATCATGCTACTACTACTCCTTAACTGATGTTTGACTATGTTTAGAAGTTAGTTTTTTTTTCTTTTTATTACCTTCTTGCACCTTTATACATGTTGCTTTAAGATCATTATTTAGCCTTAGATTAAATGCTTGGGCAGCTTGGCTATGTAATACTACTTGGGAGTGGTCCCAGACTATCAATGCAAAAAAGGTTGACTCTTGGTAGCCCTTGATTGAGTTGTATATGTGTTGGCTCGTCACTTGTCTATTACATCTACCTAGATCAGTAACTATAACTGACAAAAGCACTTGTTCAGTTGTTCCTACTAATTCCATTTGTGTCAACGCAGCATTCTAACTTTTTGTCTATGGAATTTATGCTAAGAATCTTAACTGGAGCATAACTAACTAACAGATTACTGAACAAAAAAAATGCAGGTTATTGCAGGCCAAAATGAAGAGGAAGTACACATACTTGAATGAACTAACTGACAAGTCAAGTTCATTCACTCTGAAAGTCAGATGTGACCAGAAAGCTCGACCAACTCAATCCCCAACCAAGCGTTATCAACGCATAAAATTCACCGATGAAATGGTAACTTTAGCCTATAGTACACAACTCAATTATTATTATCTTTGTATATTTTTTCCTCTAAAGTAAACCATTTCACACATAACATGCCTAAATTCACATCCATTTTCAAATTAAAAATCCTTAGAAGTGATCGTAATTAGTATTAACATATCACTTTCTTTCCTTAACTTCGAATGAGTATAATTGTGCTTGTAACGTATTTTTACCGAAAAATTATGATGTGATGTATACAAAATTTCTGTGAAATATGCAGGGCAATGAAATGAGGGCTACACTATTTGATGATGACATTCAAAAATTCGAGCAAGCACTGCAACAAGGCGGTGAATATGAAATCTCGGACGTGCCGATCCGACCAGTTCCACAACAATACCAAGTCCGTCCTAATGAATTCCAAATGAATTTTAATGATCGTGTGAAAGTCATTCCTATCAATACCCAAGCTGCTGAACTGCTACCAAAATATCTCAATCTCGAAGCTGTGCCACGCAATGCCAACCCCAAAGATCGTTTTGGTATGTTGCACTTCCACCGCATTTGCTATTACTTTATTATCGGCTAATCACATGAACTATCATCCTTAATTTAACTTGACAGATATAATTGGAATCGCCCTCTTTGTTGACAAGCCTAAAATGGTCAAGCGTGGAGAACGAGAACAAGAAGTTCGCGAGATCTTGTTAACAGACCACAGGTTTTCTTCCCTTTGTTCCAGAATAATAATTTCAGTCTAATATGCTACCATCAATTAATATTACAAAGGTTTAAAACTATTCTAATTTCCCATTTTCAATGTTTTGAAAACCAGCTCTACCCATCCATTGGTCATCTCTCTCTGGGATGATCTTGCAAGGGATGGATCCAATGTTCTCGATGCATGGGCACAATCTTTCATGATCGTTGGATTCACTGACATGCAAGCCTCCACTCACAAAGGTATTACCCTCACAAAGCTATATATGTTTGATCAGCTCGTATGCCTTCTCCATATCGCTAACTGATCCAGAATGTCTATATAAAAGGATTTTCTTTGCGTTCCTCCGCCTCAACCGCTATTCATGTTAATCCGGAAGATGCAAAAGCAAAAATCTTAGTGAAGTGGTATGCATCACTTATATAATAGCTATTTCAAATTGGAAATTCGAAACTCCATATATGTATCGTGATGCACTTTCACTGTATCCTGCAGGCTATCAGAAAAAGACTCTGTTCTGCTTGACCGCCGATCAAAAGCGATGTTGATAAAGTATCCAACAAATGAAAAAATCATCACTACTATGGCACAGATCACGGCTAAGAAGGTCATCAACTGTAATGTCTGATAACCACAAACCATTTTTCAAGTGTATGCTAAGTAACACATTTTTCACTGTTTTAGGCAAACACTACTTGGCAAGACGAGAAATTCTGGGTCAAGGCTACTATCCCTGAAGCCACTCTGAACAACCTCCGCTCCTACCTTGGTTGCAGTGCTTGTGGCAGGAGAGGAGAAGCTGAAAATGGTTCGAAGTATAAGTGTGGATTTTGTAATGCAACAGACTCTACATGCATTGCTAGGTATTTATACGAAACCTAAACTCTATCAATCTGAAAGGCAAAGCTGTCATGAAGCTATTAAACTTTCTGTCACTATCATTTACTTATGATTCTCTACATCTATGCCTCTAATTCCTTTACATTGTAACTCGCCAAATGCAGGGTTAATTTTGCATTCGATGCTACTGATGGAACTGACACAATGAAGTTCACGATCTTCAATGAACACGTAGAGACACTCTTTGGAATGAAATGTGAAGATCTTATCAAGCTTAAAATTGTGAGTGGCTCTCTTCCACATATTGTTGCTTATATGTTACAAATAGTACTATCAAATTATATGAACATAATCTGACAAAGTTTCCAGCCACACCACACACGAGCCACGAAAACTTACTTATTACCCTCCACAATTATTAGTCTTGCTACTTATTCAAGGATGTTTATATGAACCAAACCAGGTGAAGTGTTGTTAAGGGTAATTGTATTAGCTCGAGATGGTTGACAGGTTGTATAATGGTGGTTCCTAGAACAAATCATGAACCTCAAGTGTTTTTCAATACATATAGAACAGTTACTCTTTTTGATTGTAGCTTTTCGTGTTTGCTGAAGTTAGTTCTTCTTATTAGTTTGTAAATGCAATGTTGTGCAAAGTATTAGACAAACCTGTCGGGTAGTTGCTCTTGTTCTCCATGGAAAACCTGAAGAATAATGTGATGAGTGTGGGTATTAGAGACTCAAGAGAGTATTTAAATGACGTCTATGTTTGATTTGATATGTTGGTATCAGATTGTGATTGAACTTAGTATGTAAAGAGTGACAGGTTCTCTTAGAAATGATCTCGAAATATGTACTTTAACAAGAAACAAAGTCATGCATGTTCAATGAATCAATAATATGCTTCTTACAAATGATCTCGAGTGACAGAGTTTCTCACTCCTCTCGCCATAAACCCCCAGCAAACTCAATAATCTGCTCGGTTGTGCTGATTTCTCTTGTCAACATCCCGATTGCATCCTCCTTCTTGAAAGATCCGGCACACTCCGCCTCGAAGTTACATCATATTAGCTACCCCTAATAAACAGTACGAAATAGTATAATTGGGCCCTAATTAAAGCTTTTGACAGAAATTTGACAGACAAATAAATTACTACTACTTCCTGAGAGCATTGATCCCTAAGAGTATTAATAAAGAAGATATCAAATAGTACTATAGTAGTCTAATCCAAAATAATCAATCTACTCATAAATAAGTCTCCACAAGTTACGTTGCTCCACCAAAAAATCTCCTACATAACTAATTCTGTTTCAGAAACCAATCTGCTTCACAAATCACTCTTCTCAAGCTTTAGATGCTTTTCATAGCCTGGAGGTTGTAACAAACTTGTCATTGGGAGGATACTTCATTTGAAGATAGAATATCTACAATTTACTTGATGTTATGTAAGAGCTACTGCATTCAAGTACAATATAACAACCTCATCATCGGATTAAGAATCAAATAGAATATCCTCGTCATTACATCAGTTTCTTATTCATACGATGGCTAGACTCTTATCCACACACTAAAATTATTTTACCTTAATATGCTTTAGTTAATTATTCTGTTGTTTCCCCCCTTTTTCCTTGGGTGAAATGAGTTAGTCTGAACAAATCAAGTAGTCTGCTGCATTGTTATATCATGTATTTTGTCGAGTACTCTGCATTATTGTTGTATTAATTTTAGTCTATTATATTCAAGGCAGTTCCCTATATTTCCAATTCGTTATATTTCGAGCAATTTGCTGCTGCAATTTTGGCCTGATGTATCTCAAGCATGCAGCCTATATAATTTTACTCTGCTCTTTTTTTAGCAATTTGTCATATCGTCACTAAAGCTAAGTCTAAGCCTCACATATATCACCAAATTTTAGCCTACCCTAGCATATATCTCTAAATTTCCTTGGGAACACTTGACGTTGCAACTTGTAAGTCTACCGTACACATAGAATTTCATAGATTTCATAACAATTTCTTCTCTCAATAACAGGAACAAACAGAGGACTTACCAGAAGAGGTGCGCGAATTGCAAACCAAAGAAGTGCTCTTACAGGTTGGTCCCACTATTGGACTATCAACAAGTCAGATGCTGAAGTGGACAGTACGTTCCATCGTCCTCGAATAGGATATGAGACTGCAATATGCTTTTGGTAACAAGCACATATAGGCCCTAGATAAAACTACACCATCATCTTGTCTTTATATCCTTTAAACAACACAAGGTTTTGCATCTTCCGCGCCCATGTGTTTCATAAAGGAGTGTAGAAAAAAAAAGGGTTATGTATGCTTGGTTTCGTTTATGTATATAGTCGTACATTAAGGTTTGTTGTGTGCCATGTTTAGAGCATCTAATTACTTTTGGATATTATGTTTGTCCTAATGTTTCATGTAATGCCACCCACTCTAAACGCTACAAGCTAAACAATTATGTATTTTGGAAGGTGTATTTAGTAGTTATATCATAGTCTATTTAAGGTATATTTTTGCACCGCTCCTTTGTGATTATGATCCTGATCTATACAAATGCATCACAATGGAATCACTAGCCTACAGTACCAAATACTCACGATGGTCTTCAACCCCGACGGTAAATATAAGGTTCGGTCTTCTTAGATATTACTTTAGCTGTATGACATTTTCCTTTTTTTTCAATGTATTTATTAGATGAATTCTTTCCTACAACATCTTCTATCTTTAGCAAAGGCTATTTAGACAAGCTAGATACGACTAATTAAACGACACGTAATATAGTCCAAGCGATTACACGCCATATTGGGGGGCCGCGCGCGTTAGCGCGCGGTCCAACAACTAGTTACAATATGATAACAAAAAAGGATGTAGTTTGATGGTAAAGCTTATAATGTTCTAGCTAATAGGTCGCAGGTTCAAAACCTATTACATGCATTTTGGAAGCAATAAAAAGTAAATATTGACATGGGATGACATGTGGTAGGCTGCAACTATTGCCTACATGTTTTAATATATACAGAAATAGATTACTGAGGCGAAGTTCAGTTTTTGACATACTCTTACTAGACAAAAGCTATGCACATCGATTCTTCTCACCCTTCTCATTTTAAGATTTTTTTCACTGGATTCCAACTCTCTTTATTTATATATATATATTAGGGTATAGACGTATGATAATCATTTATAGGTCTTGGGAGTCAAGGATGTAACATATTACAACATAATTATGGTGTAACAAGATACGCGTGGCCCAAAGTTAAAGAAAGGAATGTGGTGCTTTGGGCCTTGTTGAGTATGGCCTAGTTTTTGAGTTTAAAAGTAATTTCAATCCTTGTTAAGAAAAATAACCACATATGATACGATCCCACATCGATGAAACAAAAAAAGAATAACACATATATAAGTTTTTTGAATTATTCCAATTATTATCACCGATTAGTTTGTGAGCGGATATATGCCTAACTTTGTTGGTTTTGTGAGTGCATATACTTCCCTCGATTTCCATGTTTGAATCTAGTAGCTAGCATTCTTTCCCTTTTTTATTCTTTTTGACTTCATGGACAATTTTATTTCTTAAACCTTGTAGTTTATATTTTTCGTAGAATTATTTTAGGTGGGTATCATTTTTAAAGTTGTTGGTATCATATTTAGTACAATTAATATTATGTGCATACATGTTACATCAATTTAGAAATAGCATTCAACTTTTTAGGTTTGTCTCATTTTATTTTTGCATCTTATGTCACTTTGGAAAATAGTTTATGTCATTTATACCTGGACTTATATCATCTTACCATAAACTTATATAGACTTCAATTTTTGGTGAGTTTTAATCATTTTTGTCACATATTTCATGTCGTTTAAGTTAGCTAGATTTTGGTTTAATTTGTCATTTATTTCATGTTACTTCAAATTTTTTATGTTATCCGTTTTCATATCAATTTTAATCTGTTTGATATCATTTCACTTTTTTGTATAAATATCGTTTTGTTAACTTTGTAATATTATATTATTAAAGTATCATAAAAATTAAAATGACACAATTTCCTATTGATTTGTTACTCTTTCAATACTACATCATTATAACATATACACTAATATCATTATTGTTGCATGTTATGTCATCTTGAGCAGAGTTTCTCTATTTTTTATATATATTCTCATATCATCTTCATTAAAAATATATGATTTCAATCTATGTAATTTTGGCTATGTTTTGTTCGTAATTGGCCAGGGTTAATTAATATGTTATTAGCAGCGGAATACCTAACTTACTCGGAGCATCACCAGCGTATCTCTCTTTTGGGAATACAAGGTTTTATAAATCTTCAAATAATAGATTATCATTTCATTAAACTAAATGTCGTACTAAATTACAATTAATTAAGTACTGGAAATTTAAAACATTAGTTTTTTAGTGAGTACTTGAACTAGTGAAACCTCACTTCTACGTCATTCCATTCTTCCCACAAGTACGTAAAATAGAAAAACAAAACTTTATGATATGAGGCTTAGTAACGACTACACTAACATCGTAAATTCATTTAAATCCAATTTATTTGTAAACAAGGAGGATATATTACAGGAAAATCATTTTTGAAAAACATTCTCCATCCAGAAAGATTTGAACACTTGTTGGGACACATAGTTTAAGGTGATAAGTTGTAGTGTGGTTTTAAAATATTATTAAATAAGAAATAGAGGTAAAGATGGATATGATAGGAGTTGATTGGGAAATTTTTTATTGGAGGAGAGAGAAAGTTGGGTAACTTTTTAGTGATAAAGATAAAGTGTGCGGCCAAATGAGTGTAAAAAAAAATTTTAAAAAAAAATACAATCTCATTTATATAATCTCATTTATAAGTATGAGATTATATTAAGGTAAGAAGATTAATCCTCTGGGCTGCCCTCTCACATGGCCCCCACCCAGAGACCCATTACAAGGCATAACCCCCCTCCTCCAAATCCCAAGCAAATGCTTGGAGTAAGAATTAATCCCTAGACCAAGTTAGAGAAGATGGGAAGACTCACCACTTGAGCCACAATCCTTGTAAAAGAAAAAAATATAGAAATAGTGGAATCATGCCAAAAATGGAAGCGTTCAAACTAATTTGGGGCAAACATAAAAAAAAAGTGTTCAAACCACTATAGGACGGAGGAAGTATAACTTAAAAAAACATTATTCATCTAGCATTATCTTCTTTATCAAGTTCATTAACATATAACTTTCATTTTGATATCTTGGCGGGTACAATGGAAGGGACGTCTCCTCAAACATATCATCATCATCATAAACGGAAGACAATAGCCCAAGGACAATTTCCCTCACAACGGAAGGTGGCGTGTCCAGATGCGGGGCCACCTGAGAGCATATGCTCCCTCAAACAGAAGGTGACAAATCGCCAAAAGGTACATGCATAACCCAACATCACAGAATAATGTCAAGAACTAACCATCTTTCACTTTTATTTATCATGTTTCGTTTCTTGTAGGTGTCTTTGATAAACATCTTCAGATCATCATGGAAATCAAAATCCTTTCAAAACATCAAAACATAAGCATACTTTCCAATCGTCAATTGTAAAATCATTTTCATAATAGATATGATGACCACGTGATTTGTTCTTATTGAGTAATTAACGTTATTGTGCAGTTTCTTTGATTACTTGAGGTTAATAATTGTTTGCACATATCCGTCTTACTTTTAGAGGCCTAGTACACACCAGTAATTCTGATTATGTTTGTGAACATGCTGCATATGTTGAATTATGGACGTTGAGACTTAACCATAGCTTGACATTGTTCTAAGCTATCGATTCTCGACCTAGGTCCTGATAGTTGTTTGATCCTTTGATTCGTATAAGCATGGTGGACCGAACTAATTCCCTAGACCTTTAATTCATAGTTAAATTCCGATCTTTATATTGTTTTTCTAGTAGTTAATTATTAGTTCAGCTGTTTCTGTCTGATTTTGTCTGAAGTAGCTGTTTGGCTAAATATTAACTTAGAACTCCGTCTCTCTGTGGATTCGACCCTACTTCCCTTGACTACCATTGTTAGAGGACTTATGTTTATCTTTGATTAGGTGATACGACTTTAGCCTGTCAAATTTTGGCGCCGTTGCCGGGGAGACGGCTAGTTTTCTAAGTTTTTATTTGATTATTTGGTCTACTTCTATGTGCTTCATTGGAACTTCATTGTTCCGATTGAGGTACGTTTTACTGCTTCTTTTTGTTTCTTTTGTATGCCCAGGTCTCAAAGAAACGGTTCCCCCATTCCAGCGGATCCCGATCTTACTAGGACAATTAGGCGGATCCGAAAGAAAAATCAGAAAGAAAAGCAGCCTGTTCAGCTGAACACCTCTGGAACAGACACCTTGAGTTCAGTCATGTCAAAGTCACTGAAGTCATATGGGGTGCCCAACCCAGATGGTCTCTCCACTGGACCTACTATGCCCACCATTGCCGCAACAAATTTTGAGATTAAGCCTGGACTCATCAGCATGGTTCAGCAAAATCAGTTTGGTGGGCATCCTACTGAAGACCCGGCAAATCATCTGCAGCGGTTTCAACAGCTTTGTAGAACCGTCAAACATGCCGGGGTCACTCCAGAACAACTAAAAGTCATGTTGTTCGAGTTTTCATTGAGAGATAGAGCCCAGAAATGGTTGAACGACGTGAAAGAAACAGAATGGAGTGAGATTTCTGCTGCGTTCCTGAGAGAGTATTATCCACCTACTATAACAGCAGAAATCAGAAATAAACTAGCCACGTTTTCCCAAGAGCCTGATGAAACATTACGGGAAGCGTGGGCGAGGTTTAGGGATTTACAGAGAGAGTGTCCACACCACAACATGGACAAATGGTTCTTGAAGCAGACATTTTACAATGGTCTGCAGCCTCAGACGAAGAGTATTGTTGATTCGTCTGCAGGAGGAGTTTTTCTGGATAAGGAAGTGGATGTAGGCTACGAGTTTCTATCAAACCTCGCAGCCAATGATCATTCCACTTCCCGAAGCCTCACAAGGAAGGTACTGGAGGTAGATGCCATTGCATTATTGACTTTGCATATGGCGAAGCTGAGTCAGCAGATTAACACCTTCAGTTCCTCTTCCTCAGCAGCACCCCCTTTGAGTATCAATGTTAAGTCTGCAGTAGCACCCATTACCTCATCTTACTGCGATGTATGTGGTGTTCAGGGTCACTTTGGGCATGACTGTCAGTTCAGTCAACTTCAGATGGAGCAGGCAAACGCCTTTCAACAAAGGCCACAAACCTTTCCCCCTCCACATAACTACCAAAACCCACAAAACTATCAACCTCCACCTCCACAAAACTATCCTAAACCCTCATACCATCAAACCCCACAAAATTTCCAAAGACCACCACCACAAAACTTCCATCACCACAATAATTTCCAAACTCCACAAAATTTTCCCACCCCACCTCCACAAAACAATAACCCACAAGAGCCTAGCAATTCTGAACTGATGAAACTAATATTGTCTATGCAAAAGGCAAATGAGGAAGCACGGAGGAACCAAGAGAAGCATATCAAACTTCTCGAGGCTCAAGTTGCTCAGTTGGCAGAAACTAATGCACAGAGGCAGCAGGGACAATTGTCAGGGCAACCCGTTCAGAGAGAACATGTGAATGCCATCACTCTTCGTAGTGGCATTGCATATGATGCCCCTCCAGTGCCCATTGATGAGGTTACCCCAACTGCAGGGAAGAAGAGGGTGGTAGAGGAAGGAAAAAGGAAGAATTCGACGTCTGAAGTCGAGTTGTCTGTAGAAGCTGAACAGACAGGGAAGAAAAAGGAGAAGGTTTCTGAAACGCCTATTACACCAAGGCTACCTTTTCCCCACAGGATGCAACAATCACAGGTCGATCAGCAGTTTGGTAAGTTCTTGGCTATGGTCAAGAACCTTGAGGTAACGATTCCATTCACAGATTTAATTACCCAAGTACCTGTTTATGCCAAATTTCTGAAAGACATGATCACTAAGAAAAGAGACTTTGGTGGGGTAGAACGTGTCGCTCTTACTGAAGAGTGTAGTGCTTTTATCCAAAATAAAGCCCCACCAAAGTTAAAAGATCATGGTAGTTTTTCTATACCCTGCCATCTTGGACCGATTTTTATTGACAAGGCTTTATGTGATTTAGGTGCTTCTGTCTCTGTTATGCCATTATCTGTTTTTGAGAAACGGAACATGGGAGCACTTAAATGCACACATATCACTTTACAGATGGCGGATCGTTCTATAAAATACCCTCTAGGTGTTTTAGAGGACGTTCCTGTTAGGGTTGGGAAATTCTATATCCCTGTTGATTTTGTGGTGTTAGATATGGATGAGGATGCCCACATTCCTATTATCTTGGGTAGGCCATTTTTGTGTACTGTTGGTGCTGTAATTGATGTTAAATCTGGGTCTTTAACTCTTAGTGTTGGTGATGATAAAGTGATGTTTAAACTAATCAATGCTGTTAAGGCACCTATGCTTGAACAATCTTGTTGCAGGGATGAGGTTTTGGATGAAGTAGGTGTGGAGAAGGATCCAACTACACCTAAGGTTGCCCCACCGTTTGGAGGCATTATCAAGAACATTTGGAGAAGAAAGATATTTTATGAGGGTGGCACTCACTGCCAAGCCCCTCCTATTTGAGAGAAGGAGGATTATGGTCGTGCGGGACCTTTATAAACCAGCATTGTGCGAGAGGCAACTCGTATTCTTTCCCTTTTTCCTTTTCTTTTCATTTTTTTTATTTTTATTTTTATTTTTCTTCTTTTTGTGAGCGAGAGTGAGGGTACTAACATTGTTTTTCCTCTTAGCATAGTCCTTGTCACCTTTTGGCATTGAGGACACTGCCAAGTTCAGCTTGGGGGAGGAGTTCTGTTTGTATTCCCTATCTCTTTTACTGCTTTCTAGGATAGATTTACTGCTTTCGAAAAATTCTGAAAAAAAATCAAAAAAAAAATGGTTCCATGACTGGTTTAGTTGCCTCCCTGTGCCCCTTGTTGTGCTCTATTTGAAAATGATTTGACTATGTTTTCTGGATAGCTGGGCATTTGTGATCTTGAGGCTATGATTTGATGTTTGATTGCTATGATTTCGAGCATTTTTGGATTAGATTAGACCACTTTGTGCTGCATACCTGAATTGGTTAGACTGTGAGGCCTCTTTGTAGCCTATTGGATTCATATTTTTATCCAGTCTATTCTTGTGTGTTAGTTCTTCTTTAGTGGATTGATCTTGACTTTGACTTCGTACTTGTCTGTTTTTCGATGACTTGTATCATTTGATGTGATAGAGGCGTTCTTTTGTCTTATTCTTGAGCTTCAGAGTGAATTTTGATATACTTTTTTCCTCCTTAGCCCCGCTGAGCCTAATGACTTGTTTCATGTTACTTAAACCCCTATTATGAGCCCATGACCTTCATTTCATATTATTTCCAAGCCTAGCTTGGGGGAGCTTTTGTATGTGTTGAGTTTGAGATTGGTTTCTTGGTTTGGTTTGGTTGTTGAGGAATTAAAAGTGTATTTGTTGTGGTTTGAGGGTGAGAAAAATATAAAGAAAAAGCAAATTTAGAGTTGCGTGAACGAAGTTCAGAAAAATGAAATAAAAGTTCAAAAGGATTCAAAGTTCTTTCATTCACGTACGTTCATAAAGAAAAAAATTCACTTCATTGCTTGAAATTGGGTTTGTTGTGAGCTTTCATCGATTTATGAGAGTTGGGTTATTTTTCATGGTTATATGGTGTTGTTGGGAGTTGTTTAGGCCGTATTAGGCCTTGTTTGAATGATTCATGCTCCCCCTCTCTCGGTTTTTCCACCACATTACCCAGAAAGTATCCCCTACCTCTTACCTAAGCCCCATTACAACCCTATAAAGTCCTCTTGAGCTCGTGTCTGCATTGTTTATTGGATTGATTTCGAGTCAGTTTGTCAAAGTTAAAGAGTATGTCTGCTAATTGAGTCGACTTGACTAGAATGAGCGTCATTTAACCTTCTTAAACACATGAGAGTGTGAGTGGTAAGGATATTTATGGTCGGGTTGGTGAGTGTTCGGGCATATTCTTTGCCTGCCACAAAATCGAGAGGAGTGACACCCTTGTGAGAGCCTTTTCAGGACTTGTATGCCTTGCGGATGCTTGAATTTGATAAATTGCTTGGATGATTGGTGGTTGGATGGATTTGATTAGCCAAACTTGAATTATGCCTGCTTGAACGATTCTTAGTCTTGGAAATGTTTTGAGTTTTGATTGATTTTTATCTATGGGGTGAGGCAATCTATTCCATGTTCATGTTCTGTTTGCTTGAGGACAAGCAAAGGTTTAGCTTGGGGGAGTTTGATATCACGTATTTATATAGACTTTTCTCCCTTATTTACAAGCTAATATGTGCGTCATTGGAGCTCTTGGGAGCTATTTTATGCTAACTATCGTATATGGTTGTGGTTTTGTGTTTTAGTGTTTAATTGCAGGTTTTAGGGAGTTTTCTCCTTATTTCCGAGCTATATGGAAGCAACCACGGCTTTACAAGATGTTACGAGGCACGTAGGATGACTCACGAGCTTTATGGGTAGTTTAGGAGGTCCCAATACCTCTAAACGTGAATAATTGAGAGCCAAAGAGTCAAAAAGGAGTTTTCCGTACCTTGATCAGGCAAAAATGGCCCGAAGATATTGTGATCGGGCAAACTTGCCCAGACCCGATCGGGCAAGCAACCATGTGCCAGCCCCGATCGGGCGCTGACTGCCCGACCCGATCGGGCGCTGACCCATTTTTCTCTAACTCGCTGCTGGGCGTGTTATGCGAAGAGAAGCGGAGCCCAATAAACTTTGGCTGCTGTTTTGATCCGCGTACAGACAAAAAAGTTTTATGGGCTTGTTCAGCGTGGAAGGAAAGATGCTGGGCCAAAATATTTGTTTGGCATGTTCCAGCTGGCTGCTGGCATATTACACGGACCATCGTCCTTCTTGGAATTGGAAGCTTAATTAGTTTTAGGTAGGGGTATAAATAGTGGGAGGTTCTCTTTGAGGAGGGCTTTTTTGGATTATCTTTATTTGACTTTACGTTAGTTTAGTTTTGAACTTTTTAATTTGCCTTTTTTTAGTCAAACACTCTAGATTAGTTTAAAGGCGATTGAACCTTGGATTCGATTTGAATAAAAGTTCTTGCTTTCTGTCAATTGGTATTTTTCTCTACTCTAATCTCTTTTATTATTCTTAATTGCTTATCTTAATTATTTATTCATTCATGATGCAATTATTAGGGTTTCATATAAGATTGTTTATTGTTGATTCAATTATGAGTGAGTAGTTTAATTTCTAGGGATTTAGAGAGGGAAGCCATGTTTATACCATGATTATTTGAATTGCTATTAGTTTCTAGGGTTTGATGAGATAGGTTATGGTGTGATTTGTTCTTATTGAGTAATTAACGTTATTGTGCAGTTTCTTTGATTACTTGAGGTTAATAATTGTTTGCACATATCCGTCTTACTTTTAGAGGCCTAGTACACACCAGTAATTCTGATTATGTTTGTGAACATGCTGCATATGTTGAATTATGGACGTTGAGACTTAACCATAGCTTGACATTGTTCTAATCTATCGATTCTCGACCTAGGTTCTGATAGTTGTTTGATCCTTTGATTGGTATAAGCATGGTGGACCGAACTAATTCCCTAGACCTTTAATTCATAGTTAAATTCCGATCTTTATATTGTTTTCTAGTAGTTAATTATTAGTTCAGCTGTTTCTGTCTGATTTTGTCTGAAGTAGCTGTTTGGCTAAATATTAACTTAGAACTCCGTCTCTCTGTGGATTCGACCCTACTTCCCTTGACTACCATTGTTAGAGGACTTAGGTTTATCTTTGATTAGGTGATACGACTTTAGCCTGTCAAATTTTCTCCACGCAATCCTAAAAAAGTTTATAACATTAACTTCATTATAAGGAAATCACATAAAACATTTATAGAAGGGGAATGCCGGTGTTAGCTGCAGTAGAAGTCACCTTGAATCCTGCTTAAATATACTTGTTATCTAGGGGAGGCCGTTTTTAAGGAATGTGGGATACTGTAATATCCTTTCCTTTTCAATCTATCCAAGGATATCGTAGGGAGATTATTAATATCTTATATATATATATATATATATATATATATATATATATATATATATATATATATATATATATATATATATATATATATATATATATATATATATATATATATATATATGTATGTATAGATGGGCTCTTGTTAGAACACCGCACTTAAATGATAACACCTACTTAAATATATGAGAATAGATCTTGGCATACATTTAGAATCATCCAACTAATTATACTTTTTATGATTAATTAGAACATTGTATTAAATATTACAAAACAGAAGTTCATCTGTGCCTGTGTAGAAGATCGGTGGTATCTGAATGAAGCAGCACCTTATACTCTGTGCTATCGGATAGTGCCTTAGCAAATGAACCCATATATCAGGGAAGTTAGGACAAAAAGGGCAGTTAGGGTTCTTGTTAAGGCCTGTAGTTTAGAGAGTGACTTTGATAGGTAAGACATCCTAAAACAAGGACCAGAATAAATATTTGATCTTCGGCGGTAAGTTGGTTTCCCACGATTTGTTCCGGCTGGTAGAGTTCCTGATATGTGTAGTGATGAGTGATGAAGAAAGAGGGGAAGAGCGATTAGGAAAGGATTAATGCCAAAGCCTAGCATAAGCTGTCTCGGAGTTAAAGAATCTACATGGGGCAAGGGAACACACCAATTCATCATTACCAGAAACAAAAATATAAATAGCTAGAATGTAGTTGAGGAGGTCAGTTGGTAACACATAGGAGATAATTATTGACAAATCTCATCTACCATCCACAATGCATTCAGAAACATTTAGAGCAAGATCTTCCTTAGTGTGAGGTCCACTAATCAAACTCCTTAGGTTTTACCCCATCACTTTCTCCCGACCTCCTCTATATTTACACTTTATCAAACATTTATCCATTTTCTCTCCTTATTCCATTTCTCTTTCTACCTATTTCTTTTCTCTCTCCGATCCTCTCAACTTTAATTGTGGAATCGGTACCACCTCCTACCGAAAACTGCCATCGTCCAGTGCTTGATACCGTTGATTCATAGCAAAAATGACAGGTTTATTGAAACTGTCTATCTCTCACGCACACTATCTCCTCAGCTTCTTATTCTTTCTCCTCTCACCTTTAATGGCTTCTTCATTCTCGCCATCGACTACAGAAACCGGCAACTTCATGCATTCACACCTTCTCGTAGCTGTGTCACACACTCAATTTGTGATAGTCATTTTGTTCTTGGTGTTGAACATTCTTCTGCTATGCGTCTGTTTTGTGATAGTCAGTTTGCTTTTCATATTGCTAAAAATCCAGTTTTCGATGATTGTACTAAGCACATGAAGTAGATTGCTATTTTGTTCGAGACGAGTTGTTGGCTGGTAATCTTTTATGGGTCATCAGTTTGCTGATATTCTCACAAAAGCGCTTGGTAGACGACAGTTCATTTTTCTTCTCTGCAGGTTGAGCATACGTGATTTACATGCTCCAACTTGAGGGGGATAATTATATTTCCTTGATTTTAGGAAAGTGTATTTCTTACGTTTGTTAGCCAATATATCTTTTGTATATTTGTGATTATCTTGTATTTATCGTTTTATGAGTTAAGTTATTATCATTAGGGTTGTATATCTGCTCAATTCATAATCAATGAAAATTAAGTCGTTTACTCCTAAGTATTCGATCAAATGTTAACACACCCTCCTTTAAATTCCTTCCATATCTTTGGGAGTATACACCGGAACAAAAATCTCAGCACAATCAACCTATTGCTGATATAATGTATACTACAAATAAAACAAAAAAAAAAAAATTGCCCCTCAAGTACACTCTTTCATATCCTTTTTAAATTATTCAAATTATTATCACGCTATACCGTTCAAAATTCAATATTAGAAAAATTACAAAATTGCTTTCCAATAGTTAAAATTAGTTCAGAATATTATTGCATAATGCTTTTAGCCTAATTTAAATATACGATACTAGAAAGGACTCGGGATATCGTCGGAGTCCACAAACTAGTTTTATTTTATAAAAAACATGTCATTGTTATTGTATTACAATACTAATTAGATTTTAGATTGTCACCAACTCATTAAGTGCGAGTGCGTAATAACATTAACATGGAAATGACAATAGTGACAAGATGAAAGATATTTTAAAATAAGCAAGACATTTAGGGATAGAGGATATTTCATCACACATTTAAGTATAAATTTTAAGATAAAGTTACAATCACACACAAACCAAAGGGTAAGGAGCAGTTATTTATGATATAAGGTGTATCGTAGTAGTAAAATGACGTAAGTCCATACTACTAGATTACTCCATTAGTTGCCCTTAGTTCTTCGACCATTTATCATTTAGAGGGTGACATCAAAGACTGCAGCAACAGGAGGAAAATTGCCGTCATCGATTTGAGCGGATGCTTGAGCTCCAGTTCCCTCATCTGGAGGGGCATAACTCTGATTGGTAGAACTTTCAAGCTTGGTTTTGATTTCATCCCAGTTTATATTACCTTTTGGATACTTTGTACTAGGACCAGTTTCAACGTAAACCTAAAATAATTAATCATTGTCAGACATAAACTTATCTTGTGTATTAGTAGTCCTTCCGCTCTTTATTAGTTAATTATTAGTTAAAAATGTTTAACTTTTGTTCTATTTATGTAGTATATATTGTTTTGTCAATAATAGTTTACTAGAAAAGAAAATATATAGTTATGTGGGATCTTTTTGGACACATAAGTCTCAACATATGTTTTGAAGCTATCAAACTTTGATGATTATTAATTGGTGTTACAATAATGTATTGTATTAGCAAACGTGAAAAATTAAAGAATTTATTGCATTGAACTCATTATCAACGACAAGATCGTGAATATATTTGTCCTTACCCACATATGATAAATAATAGTTAACATGAAATTCATGAATATCAAGTGTAAGTATAACAATTAAAAAGGAACGGACGATCGAATGAAGTACGTATTGAATTACCTTGTTTGGGGAGCCGTCTCCGGGGACACTCCATGCCAAGATCCAGGCACAGTTACTTGGTCCACCTTGTACATTGGGGCCAACATACACCACAGCCGCCTTAGAGCCATATGAATCCACCGGAGGGACACCTCGGTGGGAAGCCTTACCTGAACGACTCACTGTAATACTCGGTGGGTAAGTGCCAAGAACTTTCCCAGACCAATCTTTCTTGTCTAGAAGCGTTACGGCTCCCACACCATCGTTCAACATTGCAGCTCGTGTTGTTGCCTGGGATTTCGCATCGGCCCCAGGTGCCGCAGCCAAAAGCACGCTACATTCCATAGCCTTAAATTGTGGGGCATCACTATGAGCAGCGTCTCCTAGCTCCGCCTTCAGCTCCTCCATAGCGGCTATGTGCTTCTCAGGGAATATTGGTGATGATGCCATTCTTTCAATCCTTCTGTCTGAGATAAAGAAAGCATAAATTTATCAGAAACACAGATGCAACAGTAAAAATCTTTATATAAAATTCACGCAATGTAATAAGAAGAAACTAGTAACTTAGAAAAATTACATACCTACAGGAGTATGTGTTATGTATATTTGTGTTTGATACTCTGCGGTATTCGATGTGAATTAAGGATCATACTTTTACCTCCTATTTATAGGCTGATAAACCATCTAATCTAATCATTCCCTAATATTAATAAAGCAACGACTAGACGTGGTCGTGGCCGGTGCAACGACTTAATTTTAAAAGTTATGAATATGATTTTTGCAATTATCTGCAAAGTCATTTAATATTATTCGCAAAGTCATTTCATATTATCCCTCAAAGTCTACTCAAAATTGATAATAAACTTTACAATAAAAAAAAAGAAAACATCATAAACTGATCCGAATATCCGATCATTGGTCTCTAACTAATGATAAACAAATTCATATAGACCTGCGTAAGTTCATGAGTGTGTATATTGCCCTTAATTTTGCTCGTGTCTTTTATCTATCATCATCAAATCATCACCACAAATCATATAACAATTTTAATTTGGTTCATGTGTGTGGTTCTGGCTGTATTGACCGCGTGTTTTGGTGTAACTGGTTATTCCTTGCCTTGGGACCAAATTGGTTATTGAGCCGTAAAAATTATAACAGGTGTACCAGACGCTATTCCTTTGATAGAATCGCCTTTAGTAGAATTATTACACGGACATGTTAGTGTAGGACAATCCACTTTGACTCGTGTTATAGTTTACACACTTTTGTATTACCTCGTCTTATTGCGGTATTTATGTTAATGCACTTTTTAATAATACGTAAACAAGGTATTTCTGGGCCTTTATAGAATAGAAAATGTATATCATAGATAGATATTTGTAATCAATCATTATTCACTTGAGGGGAGAACAATAGTAATTCATTGCTACATGTATGGATTATTGAAAATAGTAATCCATGTATTTGGATATTTCCCTTCAACTCATACGTTGCTTTAGGGTTTCATTACATAGGGATATGAACGAGGTGAAATTCTCTGTGAACAACTTTGGCTAGAGCACGATCAAAGCTCTCTCATTTTTGTTTGTTTATCTAATTAATGAATCGAGTTTGAACGAACTTTGGAATTTGATTCATCAATGAGGTTGACCACGAGCATAAAATAAGAACTCATTTAGTATGCTCACGAGCAACTCATTTATACATATTTATCAACAACTCATATTTATATGTTCGTGAACAAAGTCATCTACATTCATTCATTTTCATTTAAAATCTCGTTTATATTAAATAAATAAGTATTTTAGCAACCGATCTTACTATTTGTCAAACGAATTTCTGTTCAACTTTGGTTGAGCTTGGTTTTGTCCTTCTCGGAAGTTATGTTAGGTAAAATGCCTTATTATAGGAATGGGGGCATTAAGGAACCAATCCAACCAAAAACCTATGCTGATGGTTGAAGGTCCATGATAGGATTTATACTCTATTACGTCCCCTTGAATAAAAGTCAATAGGGTTAGAAGTGTGAATGCAGCACATACCTCACCATGTCCGGCACTAAATATTCCAATTAGAAAGGAGCGGTTGATGAGATTTCAACCTGTCACACTAGTTTTCGTGACCATCTTAGGAAACCAACTCAACCAAAAACCTAAGTTGTGGCTGAAAGTATAGAATATGTTTTATACTCCCTCCGTCTCATATAGATGATACAGTTTGACTGCCACATAGTTTTAGGAGTGTTATTTAATTTGACTTCTTTCTTTTATTGTAAGTAGTTGGTTATTTGTATTTGTTTAAGTATATAAAGTACATGGTAGGGTATATGTGGGCCATTGTATTGATAAAAGTGAATTAAAAAGGGGTTGGGGTGGGTGGGACCTATTCATAATAAAAAATTATATTTTTAATACAAAGCCATGTCATTTATAGAAGTAAATTATCTAAAATAGGACAGACGAATATAAAAAGTGTATTATCTAATATAGGACGGGGGAGTACTCTATTTGGTGAGAACTATTTAAGTGAAATGACCTCATCGTATCCGCATCACTAGCTGGAACACAAATAATTGACTATACTTCCTTCGTTCCAAATTAAATGCAACAGTCAATATTTTGCACTATTCACAGTTTGTACTTTGACTAAAATTTGAGCTTTACACATAATGAAAAACATAGTCAAATGGGATCTTGTTAGATTCGTCTTGTTAAATACTTTCGTAATATCAAATTTTTATAATTTTTACTTATATATTATAGTAGATATTAATTGTTAAAGTTATGTCTCGACAAGCGTAAAAGGTGAATTGTTGCATTTAATTTGGAATGGAGGTAGTATATCATTATATCTATCCTCAAAAAAAAATTAAATAAAGAGATGACCTCATCTCTTTCCCTTACTTGCTATGAAGCAAATACTATTATATAAAAAAGCAAATAATAAGAGTTATTTCACGTGATTGAAACATATTACCCCAAAGACTCGGATATGCATTGCTAATATAATGGTTGTTTGGTATACAGGGATTTATACAGATAATAGAAATTTCCATGATTATTTTCTGATTTAGGTAGTTGTTTGGTTAACAGGAAGTTGAGAAAATGGGATGTTGGATCACAAGGAGACACTCAAGAAGGGGGGGTTTGAATTGAGTGTGGTATTTTCTGAATTTTATCGAACTTTCTTTAGAGATCTCAGAGACCTTCTCTGAGCTTTTGAGTTGCGTATATGAATATTGTTAATTAAATAGAAAGGCAGTAATAAAGAGACGAGACAAGCAATTTTACCGTGGTTCAATCTCACCTCTGAGATCTACGTCCACCCTACCTTTTCTTTTATTAATTGAATCACAAAATACCAAACTCTTGATACAACTTGATTCCCTCACTACTAACCCTAGTAGTGCCCCCCAACACTTAACTCTAAGTGTTGCCTAAGTAAGTCTAATTCCCTTAGAAATTCAACTTAACACTATCTATAAAGATGAAATTACAGAAAGATTTGAATCCTCTTTTTGTGTGCTTCTTGGTTAAGCAGTTTAGAGGTATTTATCGAGCTTAAATATGTGTTTTTCTGTCACAGATCTCAGTGCTGATCTCAGAGAGGTTAAAGATATGTTTCCGAAAATAGCTCTCTAAAACAATTACTGGAAACGCGTATCTTTTATATTTTCTGATCTTTTTACTCTTTGTTAAGGCTCACGTTTTTCAAATCAGTTTTTAAGCTTTACAAAGATAGAATTGTCCACTTGATAGTTTCCTAAACTTAAGCAAGCAATTATCTTTAAAGAAGATTTTATCTTCTTTAAGATATTTGTTTCCTAATAGTATTAGGACTGATTTTGTAGACAGATTCTTTTCTTAAAATCAGAAAATTTCTAAAACCTTTTTATTCCAAAAAAAAACTTATCTTTTCCAAAAAAGATATTCCAGATTTTTAAAACAATTTTCAAAAAAACGATTTTCCCTTTTCTTTTTTTTTTTTTTGTTTTCGCAAATCATTTTATTTAGGTGTTATATTATAGATTGCATTTATTTTACTATCTCAAGTAAAATACCTACAATCTTTAATATTACACCTTAGCACTTTGATCCGTTATTTACGAACACACACTTTTACATATTTGGAAATTGGCCTTAGTCTAAAGCGTTTGACAATTGATTCTTCGAGACTTCGTTTAGGCATCTGCAACAAAACTTCATCAAACATGTTAGATCAACTAATTGTGTTTGTCATCATCAAAATACACATGGACAATGTGTCCCAACAAATTCCCCCTTTTTGATGATGACAAACACATAATAGTTCCCCCTCAACATAAGCAAATATTACATTGGCAAACATGATACGATTTCATGAGAATGAACATCTAGCATTAACATAGTGCTATATACCAAATCTTCCCCTTTTGGCATTATCAAAAAGGAGGCATAAAAATCCATAGTATCATAGTTCGAAGTCAATTGTCCATGCAAAATAGTAGCTCAAGCAAAAATCAATCTAGTGATGCTGGTGCTACGTCAAGATTCAATTCACAATCCAAAGTTTTGAAGCAAGAACTAATCCAACTCACAATCCGAAACTATGAAGCAAGAGTTAATCCAATTCACAATTTAAAGTTATGGATCATAAGGTAAAAGTGAAGAATTATGGTAGGATAAAGAAATAAGGTAAGCAAGCTTGAATTATTTGGAATGGGGATATGCTCAACAAGTGCTCAAACCTTATTCACCTTTTTGACATCATCACACATAGATTTTGGAACTTTCTTCACTTCGGCACTGTATATGTTATTGTGCCACTGGACAATCTCTTTCCTTCAAAGATAGCTTTGCTTCGTATATTCAATAATCCAAAGACATGGTAATCACAACTCTTTTCATCATCTCATAATTAAACTCTAATATGAATTGTCTCATCTCATTTTTTTTTATTTTTTTTTTGATGTCATGGAAGGATTTATTTTTTTCATTTTTTTTCCTTCCTATTTTCCATTTTTTTTAAAGGAGATGTAGACTATATAGAAATCATAGAGTCAATTAATGAGAACCAGCAAAGAATATTAACTTGTGAAACGTGATCTTATCTTCTTTCAAATTATGTCCATGGCACTGTGCCTTGTACTGTGCCTTGTACTGTGCCTTGTACTGTGCCTTGTAATGTGCCCCACTGATTTCTTTCTTTCACTTATAGAATTTCATTGCCGACCTCTTCAAGTTCCCCCTCAACTCATGACATCTTCTTTCACCATTTTTACAGAATGTCTTTGCCCCGAACATAATCATGAATCAAGGTTAAAAGCACTTGTTGTTTGGAGCAATAGGGGATGAAAAACGAGGATGTAATGGGGAAGTAAATGAAGAATAAGTAAAGAATAAATAATAAAGCCAAATGTCAAACTCAAAATAAGCAAATCAAAATATCGGGCTAAAGATCAAGCTTGCCATAGAAAAGTGAATTAACATTTCATAGCTCAATAGTTCAGCAACTTAGGATCATTTAGCTTAATACTTTGGCAACTTAGAATCAAGACATCAGGACAACATCATTAGACCTTGCGAGTCCTAAATCACAATTAAAAGACTCTTTCACAAATTT
Organism: Patellifolia procumbens; assembly: GCA_947645195.1. Lineage (NCBI taxonomy): Eukaryota > Viridiplantae > Streptophyta > Magnoliopsida > Caryophyllales > Amaranthaceae > Patellifolia > Patellifolia procumbens. Next base: position 603,379 of record CANSGD010001128.1, read on the forward strand.
TCACATGGATAAATATTATAGACTCCGATTCAACACATCTATGAGAGAAGATAAGGCATATAACACAAATCAATTGCTAGAAATATATCTCAAAGCCAATAAATTCACCCTTTTTTTATTGTTGCCAAATGTAACACACCCTCCATGGTAAGGCTACAAGTGAGAGGAATTGAATTTTCACTAATTATAGGTCTTAAGCAGCTAATGCGGAGGATAATAGGCTGCTTTCTCTCACTTTCACCTGCAAAAAGATCACTTGTTAGTTTTAGGAACCCAAACTTGCTTGGGTCCCTTCTTCTTTCGTTGAGCATCTAAGAGATCCTTTCTAACCCATATTTGATTTGCATACTTTGCATTCTTATCAACATGTTTTTTCTTTGCATTACAGTCATTCATGAGATGCCCATTCTTTCCACAGAAGTAGCAAATCAAATATTCGGGAAGATCAACATATTTTCGCTTTCGAAAGTCTCTTTCACAATTTTTAGCTCTGAGACCTGTACTGAGCTTCTGGTCAGTATATCCTAAACCATGTCTATTTCGATTTTTTGTTTGAGAGTTCATATGGTCTAGGATATTACTACCAGGTGTGGCAATTTTTGACTTCTGCAGTTGCACCTTCAAAGACTCAATTGTTGCTTTCAAGTTTTCATTTTTGTCATTTAGGGTGTTTAAGTCATGTTTGGCTTTTTCAAAATCTTCACAAAGTTTTGTACCTTGTCCTTCATTTATAGGGTCAACCCTAGGGTTTTCCTTTTCATTTTTCAGTTCCAGTAGTTCAAGGTTCAAAACGTTTTTTTGTTTTTCAAAGTCAAGATTCTTTGCCTCAAGCTAAGTATAGGGCACAGTGCTGTTTACAATTTCTTTAGCAAGAGCTTTTTCATATTTTAGCGTACTTATCTCAACGACTTGGTCATTTATCGTTTTGTCCATTTCTTTATTTCTTTTGACCAAGTCCTTGTTATCATCTAGCAATTCCTTATATTCCAATTCCAACCCAACTTTTTGCTTAGTGATGTTTTTCAAATCTTTTTTCATATTTATAAATTCATCACGCATTTCTTGACAATCGTCAATTACATTACTAAGCAAAGCAATTAGTTTGTTTTTGGATAATAGAGGTATCTTAGATTTCAAAGAAGTGAGATTTACCTCTGCATTGTCCTCCTCATCTTGGGAGGTGGGTGTTTTCGCCATAAGACATAGATGCGAGTCATCTAGGTACTGAGACCTTCTCTGAGATCCTTCAGTTGCATTTAGGCAAAGTTTTGCCTCTTGGCTCAGTGCCTCTGACTGTTCCTCATCAGACTCGGATTCTCCCCATACGGCTGCTACCATGGCCTTCTTGAACTCCCTTTTTTATTGTTCTCTTTTATCTTTGGGTTTCTCATTTTCCCACAAGGGACATTCCTTGAACCTGTGGCTATATTCTCCACACTTAAAACATCCAGAGTTAGTAGCACTTTTCTTATAGTTAGATGTAGTACTCTTACCTTTGAAATTCGCATTCTTGCTAGGATTACTATTTTTGTTCTTTTTAAGAAATTTTTTGAATCTCCTAGTAAGAAAAGTAACATCTTCATCACTATCACTATCATCACTTTCTAATTCAGTTTTTAATGCTAGACCTTTGCTCTTTGGTGTAGGATTTTTAGCATCTAGAACAAGTTCATGAGTCATTAAAGAACCAATTAATTGTTCTAGGGGAAGTTTCGACAAGTCCTTGGCTTCTTGTATAGCAGTTATTTTTGGTAGCCAACGATTTGTCAAACTTCTTAACACTTTCCTAACCAATTCTTCTGACGAATAAATTTTTCCAAGAGAACGCAATTCATTTGTGATGATAGTAAAGCGAGTAAACATTTCATTTATTGATTCATCTTTATCCATGGTAAACAATTCATATTGTTGAACTAACAAATCAATGCGAGATTGTTTTACCTCATTTGTGCCTTCGTGGGCTAACTCGAGAGTATCCCATATTTCCTTTGCCGTTGAGCAAGCAGAGATCCTTGAGTATTCATCAGGTCCAATTCCATATTGGAGAATATTCATAGCTTTAAAGTTCTTCTCGGCCTTTGCATAGTCGGTTGAATCGTAGTCGTCTTCGTCTTTGTCAACCAACTTTCCCTCATTATTTTTGACTTGGATGAGGATGAGTCCTTTTCTTATGATTTTCCAGCATTTATAATCCGACCCTTGGATGTAAATCCTCATCCTAGCCTTCCACCATTCATAATCTTCTCCATTGAAAACCGGGCACTTTGAGTGTCTTCTTTGAGAGTCATCTTGTGAATTCATGTTAGCTATTCTCTAGGGATTAACCTTACAAGAATATTAGGCTCTGATACCAATTGTTGGATCACAAGGAGACACTCAAGAAGGGGGGGTTTGAATTGAGTGTGGTATTTTCTGAATTTTATCGAACTTTCTTTATAGATCTCAGAGACCTTCTCTGAGCTTTTGAGTTGCGTATATGAATATTGTTAATTAAATAGAAAGGCAGTAATAAAGAGACGAGACAAGCAATTTTACCGTGGTTCAATCTCACCTCTGAGATCTACGTCCACCCTACCTTTTCTTTTATTAATTGAATCACAAAATACCAAACTCTTGATACAACTTGATTCCCTCACTACTAACCCTAGTAGTGCCCCCCAACACTTAACTCTAAGTGTTGCCTAAGTAAGTCTAATTCCCTTAGAAATTCAACTTAACACTATCTATAAAGATGAAATTACAGAAAGATTTGAATCCTCTTTTTGTGTGCTTCTTGGTTAAGCAGTTTAGAGGTATTTATCGAGCTTAAATATGTGTTTTTCTGTCACAGATCTCAGTGCTGATCTCAGAGAGGTTAAAGATATGTTTCCGAAAATAGCTCTCTAAAACAATTACTGGAAACGCGTATCTTTTATATTTTCTGATCTTTTTACTCTTTGTTAAGGCTCACGTTTTTCAAATCAGTTTTTAAGCTTTACAAAGATAGAATTGTCCACTTGATAGTTTCCTAAACTTAAGCAAGCAATTATCTTTAAAGAAGATTTTATCTTCTTTAAGATATTTGTTTCCTAATAGTATTAGGACTGATTTTGTAGACAGATTCTTTTCTTAAAATCAGAAAATTTCTAAAACCTTTTTATTCCAAAAAAAACTTATCTTTTCAAAAAAAGATATTCCAGATTTTTAAAACAATTTTCAAAAAAACGATTTTCCCCTTTTTTTTTTTTTTGTTTTCGCAAATCATTTTATTTAGGTGTTATATTATAGATTGCATTTATTTTACTATCTCAAGTAAAATACCTACAATCTTTAATATTACACCTTAGCACTTTGATCCGTTATTTACGAACACACACTTTTACATATTTGGAAATTGGCCTTAGTCTAAAGCGTTTGACAATTGATTCTTCGAGACTTCGTTTAGGCATCTGCAACAAAACTTCATCAAACATGTTAGATCAACTAATTGTGTTTGTCATCATCAAAATACACATGGACAATGTGTCCCAACAAATTCCCCCTTTTTGATGATGACAAACACATAATAGTTCCCCCTCAACATAAGCAAATATTACATTGGCAAACATGATACGATTTCATGAGAATGAACATCTAGCATTAACATAGTGCTATATACCAAATCTTCCCCCTTTTGGCATTATCAAAAAGGAGGCATAAAAATCCATAGTATCATAGTTCGAAGTCAATTGTCCATGCAAAATAGTAGCTCAAGCAAAAATCAATCTAGTGATGCTGGTGCTACGTCAAGATTCAATTCACAATCCAAAGTTTTGAAGCAAGAACTAATCCAACTCACAATCCGAAACTATGAAGCAAGAGTTAATCCAATTCACAATTTAAAGTTATGGATCATAAGGTAAAAGTGAAGAATTATGGTAGGATAAAGAAATAAGGTAAGCAAGCTTGAATTATTTGGAATGGGGATATGCTCAACAAGTGCTCAAACCTTATTCACCTTTTTGACATCATCACACATAGATTTTGGAACTTTCTTCACTTCGGCACTGTATATGTTATTGTGCCACTGGACAATCTCTTTCCTTCAAAGATAGCTTTGCTTCGTATATTCAATAATCCAAAGACATGGTAATCACAACTCTTTTCATCATCTCATAATTAAACTCTAATATGAATTGTCTCATCTCATTTTTTTTTATTTTTTTGATGTCATGGAAGGATTTATTTTTTTCATTTTTTTCCTTCCTATTTTCCATTTTTTTTAAAGGAGATGTAGACTATATAGAAATCATAGAGTCAATTAATGAGAACCAGCAAAGAATATTAACTTGTGAAACGTGATCTTATCTTCTTTCAAATTATGTCCATGGCACTGTGCCTTGTACTGTGCCTTGTACTGTGCCTTGTACTGTGCCTTGTAATGTGCCCCACTGATTTCTTTCTTTCACTTATAGAATTTCATTGCCGACCTCTTCAAGTTCCCCCTCAACTCATGACATCTTCTTTCACCATTTTTACAGAATGTCTTTGCCCCGAACATAATCATGAATCAAGGTTAAAAGCACTTGTTGTTTGGAGCAATAGGGGATGAAAAACGAGGATGTAATGGGGAAGTAAATGAAGAATAAGTAAAGAATAAATAATAAAGCCAAATGTCAAACTCAAAATAAGCAAATCAAAATATCGGGCTAAAGATCAAGCTTGCCATAGAAAAGTGAATTAACATTTCATAGCTCAATAGTTCAGCAACTTAGGATCATTTAGCTTAATACTTTGGCAACTTAGAATCAAGACATCAGGACAACATCATTAGACCTTGCGAGTCCTAAATCACAATTAAAAGACTCTTTCACAAATTTTCACATGGATAAATATTATAGACTCCGATTCAACACATCTATGAGAGAAGATAAGGCATATAACACAAATCAATTGCTAGAAATATATCTCAAAGCCAATAAATTCACCCTTTTTTTATTGTTGCCAAATGTAACACACCCTCCATGGTAAGGCTACAAGTGAGAGGAATTGAATTTTCACTAATCATAGGTCTTAAGCAGCTAATGCGGAGGATAATAGGCTGCTTTCTCTCACTTTCACCTGCAAAAAGATCACTTGTTAGTTTTAGGAACCCAAACTTGCTTGGGTCCCTTCTTCTTTCGTTGAGCATCTAAGAGATCCTTTCTAACCCATATTTGATTTGCATACTTTGCATTCTTATCAACATGTTTTTTCTTTGCATTACAGTCATTCATGAGATGCCCATTCTTTCCACAGAAGTAGCAAATCAAATATTCGGGAAGATCAACATATTTTCGCTTTCGAAAGTCTCTTTCACAATTTTTAGCTCTGAGACCTGTACTGAGCTTCTGGTCAGTATATCCTAAACCATGTCTATTTCGATTTTTTGTTTGAGAGTTCATATGGTCTAGGATATTACTACCAGGTGTGGCAATTTTTGACTTCTGCAGTTGCACCTTCAAAGACTCAATTGTTGCTTTCAAGTTTTCATTTTTGTCATTTAGGGTGTTTAAGTCATGTTTGGCTTTTTCAAAATCTTCACAAAGTTTTGTACCTTGTCCTTCATTTATAGGGTCAACCCTAGGGTTTTCCTTTTCATTTTTCAGTTCCAGTAGTTCAAGGTTCAAAACGTTTTTTTGTTTTTCAAAGTCAAGATTCTTTGCCTCAAGCTAAGTATAGGGCACAGTGCTGTTTACAATTTCTTTAGCAAGAGCTTTTTCATATTTTAGCGTACTTATCTCAACGACTTGGTCATTTATCGTTTTGTCCATTTCTTTATTTCTTTTGACCAAGTCCTTGTTATCATCTAGCAATTCCTTATATTCCAATTCCAACCCAACTTTTTGCTTAGTGATGTTTTTCAAATCTTTTTTCATATTTATAAATTCATCACGCATTTCTTGACAATCGTCAATTACATTACTAAGCAAAGCAATTAGTTTGTTTTTGGATAATAGAGGTATCTTAGATTTCAAAGAAGTGAGATTTACCTCTGCATTGTCCTCCTCATCTTGGGAGGTGGGTGTTTTCGCCATAAGACATAGATGCGAGTCATCTAGGTACTGAGACCTTCTCTGAGATCCTTCAGTTGCATTTAGGCAAAGTTTTGCCTCTTGGCTCAGTGCCTCTGACTGTTCCTCATCAGACTCGGATTCTCCCCATACGGCTGCTACCATGGCCTTCTTGAACTCCCTTTTTATTGTTCTCTTTTATCTTTGGGTTTCTCATTTTCCCACAAGGGACATTCCTTGAACCTGTGGCTATATTCTCCACACTTAAAACATCCAGAGTTAGTAGCACTTTTCTTATAGTTAGATGTAGTACTCTTACCTTTGAAATTCGCATTCTTGCTAGGATTACTATTTTTGTTCTTTTTAAGAAATTTTTTGAATCTCCTAGTAAGAAAAGTAACATCTTCATCACTATCACTATCATCACTTTCTAATTCAGTTTTTAATGCTAGACCTTTGCTCTTTGGTGTAGGATTTTTAGCATCTAGAACAAGTTCATGAGTCATTAAAGAACCAATTAATTGTTCTAGGGGAAGTTTCGACAAGTCCTTGGCTTCTTGTATAGCAGTTATTTTTGGTAGCCAACGATTTGTCAAACTTCTTAACACTTTCCTAACCAATTCTTCTGACGAATAAATTTTTCCAAGAGAACGCAATTCATTTGTGATGATAGTAAAGCGAGTAAACATTTCATTTATTGATTCATCTTTATCCATGGTAAACAATTCATATTGTTGAACTAACAAATCAATGCGAGATTGTTTTACCTCATTTGTGCCTTCGTGGGCTAACTCGAGAGTATCCCATATTTCCTTTGCCGTTGAGCAAGCAGAGATCCTTGAGTATTCATCAGGTCCAATTCCATATTGGAGAATATTCATAGCTTTAAAGTTCTTCTCGGCCTTTGCATAGTCGGTTGAATCGTAGTCGTCTTCGTCTTTGTCAACCAACTTTCCCTCATTATTTTTGACTTGGATGAGGATGAGTCCTTTTCTTATGATTTTCCAGCATTTATAATCCGACCCTTGGATGTAAATCCTCATCCTAGCCTTCCACCATTCATAATCTTCTCCATTGAAAACCGGGCACTTTGAGTGTCTTCTTTGAGAGTCATCTTGTGAATTCATGTTAGCTATTCTCTAGGGATTAACCTTACAAGAATATTAGGCTCTGATACCAATTGTTGGATCACAAGGAGACACTCAAGAAGGGGGGGTTTGAATTGAGTGTGGTATTTTCTGAATTTTATCGAACTTTCTTTATAGATCTCAGAGACCTTCTCTGAGCTTTTGAGTTGCGTATATGAATATTGTTAATTAAATAGAAAGGCAGTAATAAAGAGACGAGACAAGCAATTTTACCGTGGTTCAATCTCACCTCTGAGATCTACGTCCACCCTACCTTTTCTTTTATTAATTGAATCACAAAATACCAAACTCTTGATACAACTTGATTCCCTCACTACTAACCCTAGTAGTGCCCCCCAACACTTAACTCTAAGTGTTGCCTAAGTAAGTCTAATTCCCTTAGAAATTCAACTTAACACTATCTATAAAGATGAAATTACAGAAAGATTTGAATCCTCTTTTTGTGTGCTTCTTGGTTAAGCAGTTTAGAGGTATTTATCGAGCTTAAATATGTGTTTTTCTGTCACAGATCTCAGTGCTGATCTCAGAGAGGTTAAAGATATGTTTCCGAAAATAGCTCTCTAAAACAATTACTGGAAACGCGTATCTTTTATATTTTCTGATCTTTTTACTCTTTGTTAAGGCTCACGTTTTTCAAATCAGTTTTTAAGCTTTACAAAGATAGAATTGTCCACTTGATAGTTTCCTAAACTTAAGCAAGCAATTATCTTTAAAGAAGATTTTATCTTCTTTAAGATATTTGTTTCCTAATAGTATTAGGACTGATTTTGTAGACAGATTCTTTTCTTAAAATCAGAAAATTTCTAAAACCTTTTTATTCCAAAAAAAAACTTATCTTTTCCAAAAATAGATATTCCAGATTTTTAAAACAATTTTCAAAAAAACGATTTTCCCCTTTTCTTTTTTTTTTGTTTTCGCAAATCATTTTATTTAGGTGTTATATTATAGATTGCATTTATTTTACTATCTCAAGTAAAATACCTACAATCTTTAATATTACACCTTAGCACTTTGATCCGTTATTTACGAACACACACTTTTACATATTTGGAAATTGGCCTTAGTCTAAAGCGTTTGACAATTGATTCTTCGAGACTTCGTTTAGGCATCTGCAACAAAACTTCATCAAACATGTTAGATCAACTAATTGTGTTTGTCATCATCAAAATACACATGGACAATGTGTCCCAACATGGGAGCATTGAAAATTCCTTGGGAAATAGAAATTCTCACATAACGTGGGAGATTAATCACCCACTCCTCCCCTTGATCATTCAGAATTCCCACAATGAGTTCAAACACGAAATGACTATATTGTCCTTAAAAACAAAATATAGGCGCCAAAATTCCCTCCCACTTCCCACGTTTTGCTCTTCCATCGTTTAAAATAGGGTGTGATACGCTGAAATTCCCCTCCTTCTTCATATCAGGCGCCACTTCCAAAGACTAAGGTATGTAGGAAATCAATTCATGGGAAGTGTAAATTCCTTAATGTCAACCAAAAAGACTAATGCTATTTCCTAGGAATTAGGGAAATAATTTCCGATGAAATAAAACTTCCCACAGGAATTAACTTCTCATGTATAGAAAACAACCACATATTATATACACTAGGTCATGGCCTGGGTAACGCCGGATTTGAGTTTTATCTATCTACTTTCATTTTATATAATTTTCAGTATTAAATACTTTAAGATTTAAAAAATATTATAAACAAACTAAAAAGATATTATAATTTTGGTAGTTATTTATATAGAATTCTCATCCGACTAACTTAACAATTGTTTAATGTTTAAAGGATTTTTTGTATTAAGAATATATAATTTTCTTTATCTTGAACTAAAAGTTACTTTCTTATAGAGATATAGTATTGTCATTCTAAAAAAAGTCATTATATGCTTTGGTGGTTTGAAAAATAAAATAAATTAAAGTTAAATTTGTCATAATATACACATGTTAATTTGGTAAAGTTAAATGTCGAAATAAATTAGTAAACACGACAAACATGTTCCACTAATCTATTCTTGGGGCCTATTCTGTTCAGCTTACATCACCTCCTGTTGTGGTAACATTACTTGGATGCTTAATCCCAAAAACTGCATTGGAGAGCTTTACAAGCAAATGTAATGCCCTAGGATGAAGATCCAATGGTGTAAAGTTGTATGGAACAACAACATTGCTCCTAAACATGGGTTCATTTTGTGGTTAGCTATGCTTAGTCGTTTATAAACAAGGGAAAAGCTTAATAAGCTGCAGATCAGTGATATTCGTAGCTTCCTCATTTGTGAGAGAGGAGATGAGACGCACCTTTTCTATTGCGAGTACAATCATAGATGTATGCAAGGTGTTAAAATTTGGCTTCAGCTCAGATTACTAACTACCTGCAGCTGATTAGGTGCATTCAAAGAAGATTTCATGGCAATAGGCTCCAAAAACAAGTCATGTATGTTGCTATTATGTTTCTAAAAAACTCGGTTCATCAAGAGATTTTCACCTAATAACCCTTATTACCATATAGTTTTAGGTAGAATTTCCTTCGAACTTGTGAAGTAGACTCTCTTTCCTTATGGGTGCGGCCTAGACTCATACTTTTACCAGACTAAAATAAATTGGTGAAACATATCGCCAAATCATACCTTTTCGCTTAGAATTTTAGATCATCAAGAACATATAAAAGAAAATTATATTTTAATAGATTTTTCTATATATATTACAAAAAAAAAATGAATTTAAACCACATAATGTTTTCAATTGGATGACAAAAATCTTCAAACCTCCTTAATCAGTGTGTTCATGAGAATCATAAGTTTGGAATACGAGTTTGAAGTAAGTGCGAGATAAGTTTAACTGTTTAAGCACAAAAAAGTTAGTTAAAGTAATTAACTTATACGAGTTTGAAGTAAGTGCGAGATAAGTGTAAAAGTTTGGAGTACATGTTTTTAACATAGCTTAGGGTACACCCTTGAGAGAAAGCTTCCCTAAATTTCCTCTCTGTATCACAAAAAAATATACATGTTTTTAACGTAGGGTCAATTTTAAGGAAATAATACTTCCTCCGTTTTTTTAGCTGCAACAATTGAGAATTTTTTATAAGGGGTAAAAAATTCAATTATTCCAACTAAAAAAAACGGAGGCAATAAAAATAGTTCTATACCCCTTGTCCTATAAATTATCTCCACTTTCATTTTTCTTTTCTTCCATAAGACTCTTTATACTTATATATTTGGACATGACCCACAATTAATTTAATCGATCTATTATTGTTACAAAGATGGCCTACTACACTCATATATATTAACTCCACCACTAACTCCTATTACTTCTATGCCTGTAATTTGGTCTTACATCCTCTCTTTCTTCTATACCACAGCCTCCTATCATATCCTAACAACAATTGATAACCAAACAACAACTTATATTATCATCTAAATTACGTACCAGAGTGGGTATCAAGAACATTTTTGGACGGAGCTAGGGAGTAACTAATATATACATTCATTGAAAATAGGATATGGGACAGGTTGTAGAAAGATACTAATAAAGATACTATACGAAAACTTTTAAAAAAAATAAACAAAATTTCAAAAAAAAAAAACAAGGAGATAATATGAGAAAGGTTTTAGTAAAATCATCCATATGAATTGTTTTTTTTAATGTAAGATCTTTTATCATATATATCAATCAATTACCAAGCTTTAGATTTACTTATGTTCAAAATATTTTCTATCAAACTTAGGGTTTATAATAATTTCTATGGAAAAGTGTATAATTTATGCATTAAATATTGTCTACTTGATTCTATTTTATTTTTGAAATAAAGTCCTTCATTGATTTGAAGTCATACGACATCTACAATAAAAGCCAAAACTAACTAATACATATCAAACTGAAATAAATAAAATTCAATTATAGCAAAATTACGATCATTGAGGAGATTTAACACTTCTGAAAACTCTCATCTCTCATATCGTTGCCTGCTACAACCTTCTACAAGGGGGTCTATCGATCTGTTGTAGTTTTAAAGTACAACTGAATTCAAATCAACTAACTATAAATGAAGTGTCGACTTTTGTTGCAACCCCACACAAAATCCGATCAGCAAAGGAACCTTCATAATCACACAAATAACAAAAAACAAAGTCCCCAAACTGTCAAATGGAGAGAGATAAAACCCTTGGGTAGATATAACCCTATATATGGATAGAATTACTCTTCATTAGAGAGATACCGAAATTTATTAGCAACAATAACAAGAAAATAATTAAGCAAACGAAAATTGGGACTTACTACCATAGTTTTATTTTAGAAAAAGATGTCATTACTATTGTATTAAGATACTATTTAGATTATAGATTTAATAACATTTACCCTGAAAACGACAATAGTGAATATGTTTAATAAAAGATTAAACATAAGAGGAAAGAAATTTTAAAATAAGCAAGACATGTACAGATAGAGGAAATTTCATCACACATTAATTAAGTATAAATTGTAAGATAAAGTTACAATCACGCAGAAAACTAAGGGTAGGGAGCAGTTATTTATGTTATAAGGTGTATCGCAGTAGTAAAATGACGTAAGTCCATACTACTAGATTACTCCATTAGTTGCCCTTAGTTCTTCGACCATTTATCATTTAGAGGGTGACATCAAAGACTGCAGCAACAGGAGGAAAATTGCCGTCATCGATTTGAGCAGATGCTTGAGCTCCAGTTCCCTCATCTGGAGGGGCATAACTCTGATTGGTAGAACTTTCAAGCTTGGTTTTGATTTCATCCCAGTTTATATTACCTTTTGGATACTTGGTACTGGGACCAGTTTCGACGTAAACCTGAAATAATTAATCATTGTCAGACATAAACTTATCTTGTGTATTAGTAGTCCTTCCGCCCTTTATTAGTTAATTATTAATTACTTAAAAATGTTTAACTTTTGTTCTATTTATGTAGTATATTGTTTTGTCGATAATAGTTTACTGGAAAAGAAAATATATAGTTATGTGAGATCTTATTGAATACATACGTCTCAACATATGTTTTGAAGCTAACAAACTTTAATGATTATTAATTAGTGTTATAATAATGTATTGTATTAGAAAACATGAAAATTAAAAAATTTATTGCATTGAACTCATTATCAACGACAAGATCGTGAATATATTTGTCCTTACCCACGTATCATAAATAATACTTAGTTAACATGAGATTTATGAATATCAAGTGTAAGTGTAACAATTAAAAAGGAACGGACGATCGAATGAAGTACGTATTGAATTACCTTGTTTGGAGAGCCGTCTCCGGGGACACTCCATGCCAAGATCCAGGCACAGTTACTTGGTCCACCTTGTACATTGGGGCCAACATACACCACAGCCGCTTTAGAGCCATATGAATCCACCGGAGGAACACCTCGGTGGGAAGCCTTACTGAACGACTCACTGTAATACTCGGTGGGTAAGTGCCAAGAACTTTCCCAGACCAATCTTTCTTGTCTAGAAGCGTTACGGCTCCCACACCATCGTTCAACATTGCGGCTCGTGTTGTTGCCTGGGATTTCGCATCGGCCCGAGGATCCGCAGCCATAAGCACGCTACATTCCATAGCCTTAAATTGTGGGGCATCACTATGAGCAGCGTCTCCTAGCTCCGCCTTCAGCTCCTCCATAGCGGCTATGTGCTTCTCAGGGAATATTGGTGATGATGCCATTCTTTCAATTCTTCTGTCTTAGATAAAGAAATCACAAATGTATGAGAAACAAAGATGCAACAGTAAAAATCTGTAACTAAAACTACATAATTAACCTTGTAACTAAGAGCAAATACATACCTAGTGGATTATGTCAGTCTGATATATGTGTTTGATACTCTGCGGTGTTCGATGTGAATTAAGGATCATACTTTTACCTCCTATTTATAGGCTGGTAAACCATCTAATCTAATCATTCCCTAATATTAATAAAGCAACGACTAGACGTGGTCGTGGCCGGTGCAACGACTTAATTTTAAAAGTTATGAATATGATTTTTGCAATTATCTGCAAAGTCATTTAATATTATCCCTGAAAGTCTACCCGGAAAAGATAATAAAACTGATCCGAATATGCGATCATTGGTCTCTAACTAATGATAAAAAATTCATATAGACCTGCGTAAGTTCATTAGTGTGTATATTGCCCTTATTTTTGCTTATGTCTTTTATCTATCATCATCAGATCATCACCACAAATCATATAACAATTTTAATTTGGTTCATTCCTTCTATCTATTGATTGAACATCCGTTGCTCTAAGGGTTTCATTACATTGGGATATGAACGAGAGACGAAATTCTCTGGTGAACAACTTCGGCTAGAGCACGATCAAAGCTTATTTTTGTTCGTTTATTTTAAATGAATCGAGATTGAACAAATTTTATAACTCGTTTTATAAACAAGTTTGAACATGAACATAGAATAAGTACTCATTTATTATGTTCACGAATAACACATTTATATATATCTATCAACTCATTTATATACGTTAATGAACAAGTTCATATATACTCATGGAAAGCTCCTTGATTTTCATTTAGAAGCTCGTTTATGTTAAATAAAATGTATTTTAGCAAATAATCACTATTTTTCAAACGAGTTTTTGTTCAACTTTGGTTGAGCTTGCTTTTGAATTGTTCGTAAATTATATCAGGTAAAATGTGAAAACTATATGGTTGTCCTTTTAAAATAAGTCTATCATAAGTCTTTTATATCATTAATTATTTGGTTATAACAGAATAGGATATTACCATCAATAAACATGTATTAAAAATAAATAACAATATTCTCCTTTTCTGTTAAGGATATAACCAATTAAGAATATCATATTGATGGACAAAACCCAATTATAGGCTTATGGTGGTCATTCATCATCCGGTAAAATGTCTTATAAATATGAACTAGTATTATGTCCTGGTGATGCCCCGGAGTCTTCGTACTTTACAATTTCTTAGTGACTAAAGATAAAAAATGTGAAAAATATTGTTAAGAAATAAATATTTATAAATAAGAAAAATTGGCACAAACAACACAAGCTATGCGTTTGGTGCACAAAACAGTACCAACAAAAAAATGTGCACAAAACAGCACAAAAGTTTTTTCATCGGTGCAAAAAACGACATAGATGTTTTTAGTCTAAGATTCTCCTTTTTTGTGAATCTTAAGTATTTTAACTTTTTTTTTACATTTTGGATTCGTTATGGAACCGATATTCATTGGTATCCAACTCTATCCCATATATCATTCCATTGGAATGAAAAATTATCCTCCTCCCTTAGATGAAGAATTTATTCCAACATGGTATTATCAAATCTTAGAGAGGTAGAGGGAGCGCCTTCCACCACCGTTTCCCCACCCAGCCACCCTCCCACCACCCCTACCCTACCCAACTGCCATTTCCTTCACCCCCTCCTTCTACCTTTGCGCTTTCCTTCACCCTCTCCGCGGCCTGCAATATCTTGCCCCCGAAAGCGATTACTCAGTTTGTTTTTTTTCTCCTTGTTAGGAAAAGATATGCCTGGAAAATCTCTTTTCTGATTTACCTGCCAGTTTACCAAGGAAGAAAAAGAAGAAGGAAATCTGATATATCTTTGACTGAAGATTTTATCTTATTTGATATATCTTTAACACGATATATTAATATTTCATATCTTTCCTTATTTTCTTATCTTGTACTTCCTCCGTTTCTAAATAAGTGGAACATAGAGAAAGTGGGGGGAAACCAATGAGGTTAGAGAGAGAAAGTTGGGGACCACAATTAAAAAGAGAAAGGGTACTTTAACTAAATAAACAATTGGGGATATATTGTTTGAGCGAGGGTAATTATGTAATTTTATCATTTAAAATGTTCTATTTTGAACTTGGTGTCACTTATTCTGACATTTCCATTTTAGGAAAGTGTGTCACTTATTTAGAACCTGAGGAAGTATATAACAGCTCGTAAGGGATTTTGTTACCATTTTCTTGTACTATAAAATGAACCACCAAGCCAATATTCATTTAGGGTCTGTTCTTTTCTTCTAATCAGCTCTGAATTTTTCTTTTATGCAATGATCTTAATTTTTCTGATCCGATAAAATCTGAACTTATTATAGTTGTTTTTTGTTCTTATTATTTTATGATCTGAACTTTTCTTATCTAGATCTGATTTGAACTTTTCTTATCTGATTTGTTCTAATCTGAATCTTTTGAATCTGATATGATCATTTCTGAAATAGGTACTAGAATATTTAAATAAGTTGAAAAGAACATAGTCTTAGTATCTTTATGTGACAAAGGCTCTTATTTTGTAATCATCTAGGTTTTTCATTGAAGATTAAAGAAAGCTCTCGACTTTCTCACTAGTGGACTACGTCACATTGACCGAACCATAATTAAATCCTTGTGTTATTGCTTATATATTCTTATTGTCTTTTTTTTCTCATTCATGGTAGTACATAATCAACTTAGTTGTTTCTGAGCATAGTCTTTGTTGTAGCATTTACTAGCAATCAACAGTTCCTCTTGCTGTTTCATTGATCAAGAGATAGAGGTATCTAGCTTCATTGTCTTCTTCAATTAAGCTTGATTATGTTACATTCCATTTGGTAAAAGCTTGTTTACACACACTGACATGGTGATTGTACAAAATTAATCTTGTTACAGTCTTACAGAAGTTGCTATATTTGTTAGGAAAAATTGACTGGAATAATCCAAACTATTATCGTTCCGCCAAGAATAATCCCTACTCTGAGTTATTCCTATATAATCCCAACTATTGGGGACGTTCGCCATAAACACCCCGTGACCTGAAAGGAACCTGTTTAACAGGTAAACGTGCCACGTGTCATTTTTTAATTGGCTTTTATAATTGATTTTATTTTATATAAAAAAAATTCCCTCGTTTTACGCCTTTCCTTGCCCACCTTCACACCTTCAGCCCTGCATCACGCCTACCAGGCACCACCCTTCCCCTCGCCACCAGCCCCAGCCACCATCCTTCCCCTTGCCACCACCCCCACCCCCAGCCCCATCCACCACCATACCTCTTCAACACCTTCCTCCTTTCTCCCTCTGCATCACGCCTACCACGCCTACCAGTCACCATCCTTCCCCTCTCTCTCACCCCATTCTCTGTTGCCCAGCCACGCCACACACCACCACAACCTCACCCAACAACAACCACCTCAACACCACTCTTCATTTTCACCGCAACCTCTGTTCCTCTCGCCCTCCTCTCTTTCTCTCGTTCTCGCTTTCACCTCACTCGCTCTTTCTCTCTCGGTGCCACAACCCCACCACCACAACCCCCTCTTTCCTCACTTTGAAAACCCAACCCAGCACCACCTCGTTCAAAAACCATCGTAAACCTTTACTTGGGGTGGTTATGGTCACGATTTTGGTGGTGTTTAGAGCTTAGGGTGACGATTTTGGGTGGTTAGGTTTATGGTGATGATTTGTGGTGGTCAGGGAGGAAGGTGAAGAGGAGGGGGAGGCAGGGGCAGTGGTTTCAGGTGGCCGGCGAAATCTGGGGAGGGGGTTCGGGAATGGGGGAGGAAGAGGAGGGGAGGGGGTGTTGGTTATGGTGGTGGGTGGGAGATAAAAAATAAAATGAAAAATAAAAGATAAAAGAAAAATAAATAAATTTACCTTGTTAACTGGTTGCAAGTCACTTGGGGTTGTTTATGGCGGACCTCCCCAATAGTTGAGATTATACAGGAATAACTCATAGTAGGGATTATTCTTGACAGAACGAAAATAGTTTGGATTATTCTAGTCAATTTTTCCCATTTGTTAAATTATCTAGAGCTACATATTTTCTTTTTGGGGTAATCTTATTCATATGGTTGCTCGTACATTAGCGAGGGAATCTTATCAGAAGAACCAGTAACCCTAAAGTCATACAACAAAGCACTTTCGACTCTGTGCAACAGAATGCTGGTGCTTCTTGTCGTTCTTGATGAATTTTAATTTGCACCAACGCGTATAAAATAACATCCCCCTCTACTTGAAAATAGCCTTGTATCTTCTAAAGGAACCTAAATAAGATAAGCAATAGTAATTAGCACAAAGAGTTTAAATAACTATATGAGTAATTCCCTCCATTGCTTTAGTAAGGACACTGTTTTTACTTGGGCCAAGGAATAAATGAAAAAAAAATGAAAAACTTAAAAAAAAGTAAGAATAAAGTGAAAAGGGTGGGCAGAAGGAGAGTGAAAATAACAAAAGATACATACCATCCGTTTCTTTTTATTTGTCCCCTTTACTGTATCTCCAAATGTTAAGGAAGATGATTTCATATCATTTGGGTGGAGACAACAATTAAGGAGTCTACTCATTATATATTAAATATAATGATTAAAGTAGCTGAGATAAAGTAATTATAAAATATGGGTAGATGAGTAATATAATTTTCCCATATATGGAAAGATAAAAAACAGGACAAAAGAAAAAAAAGGAACAAAAACGAAAACTAGGACAAACAAAAAAAAATGGAGGGAGTACATTAACTATATGTGCTAGCAAAGTATAGAGGGTTATATCTCCCTATAAAATTTTAGGTTAATAGTACTTTTTTAAGGTTTAATTATTTTGTTTTAGTGTTAGATTTTAGTTTTATGTGTTCAGTTTTCTCATCGTGTCCATCCTTAAGTTAGAGAGACTTAAGCTAATTCCTTGTATCTCCTTCAAAAAAAAACCTCCCCACAAAAAAGAAATGCTTCTAAATGACAAAAGTCTCCATTTGAATAACAGGGTGGAGAGATCTTTGCAAGTCTTTATTTCATACTTGATGTTAAGGGTTTGGATTTTTACATTGACATTTTTGTAGAACTTTTGAGAATGGCCTTGATAGAAAGCTATTGACAGATGGACAGTAACACGTGGCAAATTGCAACTTTTTGACTACACTTTTTAATATATATGTGTGTGTATATATATATATAGAGAGAGTCAGGTTTTGCTAAAACCTATGATTTGCTTAAAACTGAAAACTATCAGTCCTGACTGGAAAAAGGGGTACATATAAGATTTACAAAGGTACAAATTCGGATTAAAAGGTTTGCGTATTTCTAATATCAAAGAAGTCAGTATTTATAATGTCATTAATAATGCACGCGTACCCCTTTTATGCTCCTATGTAGCCCATTTATTTGGTTTTCACGGTGAAAATAATTTTCACTTGATCCTATTCCTATATATATGTAGACATTGTAAAATACTAGATTGAAACCTAAAATGTAATAAATTGATATTGTTGTACTTTTATCATTCATTGTGATCCATATATGCACCATATATCAAGGGCAAATTTGGAATAATATTTATTCAACGAGGACGAAATGATAATAAATATTGCTAAATGAGAGTCTTTTAGGAAAAAGCACGCTAGATAAATGAAAAGTGTAGAAATGAAATAATTAAAACATTTGGGACGCTTAAAAAGGAATACGGGAAAAATATTATGGGACAGAGGGTGCATCTTCAAGACTCCTATTTTTTAATCCTCTAGTTTTTCCATTGAAGCTTAAAGAAAGCTCTCGAATCCCCCAACCGTGGACTAGGTCAAGTTGACAGAACCACATTATATCCTCGCACTAGTAAAAAAAACCTTTATTTGCTGCTTCATATTTTATGTCATTTGCTGCTCATTTCTATTATGCAGCAATTAGAGGTGTAGCAAATAGAACATTTCTATTTGCTGCTCAGTAAAAAATAGCAGCCAAAAGGAACCTTTTTGCTGCTATTTCAATAGCAGCAATAAGAATATGTCACATCCATAAAAATCTCTTATATTTGCTGCTATATTTTTCAAGAAAAGCAGCAATTAGAAACACCTTTTTTCATAATAAAACACAACCGATTTTTTTTTATTACTATTATTATTTCAATTATTTTTATTATAACAATAATAACATTAACAAAAACAACACAATAACTATAATTAGCCACAAGATGCAGTAAAAATTTCGGCAGAACTTCCTCTAAAAATAAAGGTACCCTTAAATTTATCAAAACCTGTAATCATATTATCCGTAACCATACAGCCAAAACAAAACCAATAGTTGGTCGGATCGGTTCGGTCAAAATGATTCGTGCATCCGAACAAAATATAGAACATCAAGTAATTTAAGTCTAACCTATATACACTAGTACACTACCAGCAGCTTCACACCAGCAGCAACGCACCACCGTACCAGCAGCAATGAACAACAGCAGCAAGGGGCAGCAGCAGGAGGCAGCAACGCGCAGCAACAGCAAATAGGCAGCAACATCAACTAAACAGCAGCAGGGCAGCGGCAGCAACACGACACCAACCGCAAATCGGCAGCAACAACAACTAAACAGCATCATGGCACATACATTACAAGTATTAAAAAGTTTTACATTATACATAAATATATAATGATTTATACAAAATCCTCTTTTTTAGATCAAAAAGTTTAGTACTAATTACTTCATAAACGCAATGATTAACACTTTATAAACAATATAGTAGTAGTAGTCCAACAAATGAAGGTATGTTGAATAAGGGAGATTCCAAAACAGTGGGTTGGCTTTTAAAGATCTCCTCTTGATCCTTATAATTCAACAAAAGTCTTTGTTCATCCCCCCATATCCTAATGCCTCTTAATACCGAGATGTACCAACCAGATTGTAATCTGATCTTCTCTTTTCCATTCAGATTATATTCTTCTAAAAATATAAGAAAAACAACATGATTAGTGGTGGGTCCAACTTAATTAATTGTTTAGAAGTTCCTTAATCTCTCCCACGTAGGTATTTGTGCACTTACACACATGTGCGTATAAAGGCAGATAATCTGATAAGTTCAATTGAACACACAAAGCAAAGAGAAGTTCAAAGAGAAAACCGGAAAACCCAAAGAACATGAAAGAGGTAATTACGTACTATAAGCATTTGACGAGGTACTTACCATTCAATAATCACATACAATATTCGATTAAGAACTTCGCCCATTTCTCTCGTACGTCATTAATTTCCTCATGGGTTGCTGATTCTTGAAGTAGTTAGTCAGGATATTTTGTCTAGTTAACTGTAATGTTCAACTATGTCTGAATCTTTTTCGTCTGTCTCTATGTCATGTTGCACTACGTTATAATGCTTGTATAACTTCCATGTATGACTATTAGATTTCGGATGTCTACATGACCCTAGGTTATCTGTGATGGTTACTTATGTATCTTGTATGTTTGGCTTTGGTTTTTTTAATTTCTACCCCAAGTTCCATTGATAACTAAGGCTATGTCTGCTTGGGAGAAAAGTGTTTTCTCGGGGAATTACTTTCTCCAGTTTCTATTGTTTGGTTTAGGTCATATTAAAAGAAAGATATAGAGTCAAATTAATTTTTCGAGGGTGAAAAATTGATTTACCCCATGAACCACAGAAAATCAAGGTAGACCCGATATTTTATCCGGATAATAGTTTTCCTAAAAATTCATTTTGCCATTAAAAATACTTTTAGCCAACCAAACACAGCCTAAGAGGTGAAAGACGGCAGAATGTTATTGAATGGTTAGGACAAAAGGAATGCATTTTTATCGTCAAGCCTAGCATAAGTCGAACAATTAGTAGATACTAGGGAGCGGTCCAAGATGAGTGTCCTGTTAAACATAGCTCAAGAGTAGGTTCATCATATTTCTATGAACTTGCATTACACTTGATTACTACTCTTGTAGCTGACTAAGCTAAGCTCATCTTTCCTATCCTGCACCTGCAATTACCTGCCTTCCCTTATAACTAATTGTGATTGGTTTGTTATCCTGACCTGTATAAGAGGTTGAAAGCTGATGAATGACGCCTTCATATTCACAGGCATTTAAGGAATGTAAACATATATTTCTACCATGGTCGTCTCAATCTCTTAATACCACAGACTTGTTAGGTTTCTTCACATATGTAAATTCGACACAAATTTCAAATTTATCAAGTTTAATATCCACCATATTAGAGAGCAAATGTTTTTTTCTTCAAATGCTTGAGTGAACTCTACTGAAGTCGCCTAATTGGTCATGCCATAGATCAATTTACTAAGCTATATAAGCAGAGGAGAAATCTTATTAATAGTTGAAGTGAGTAAAACATCCAAAACAAATACCTCCTCATTAAGAAAAACAGGAAATGTATCAAAGCATTAACAGAAAAAGGCTAAGAACGGAAAATGGCTAAGAACCCATTAACAGAAAAAGGCTAAGAACCCATAATTAAGGAGGTTGAAGACAAAGGGAGCAATGTATCAAAGCATTAACAGAAAAAAGGCTAAGAACCCATTAACAGAAACTCATATTTCAAAGCATCCACCAAAAACTAAGCAGCACCCAATGCTTAAATCAGCAGAAAAATCAAAAAGACTTCATCTTAGCATCAAATTAGAGCAGAAACAACACCAAACTTACCACTTAATATGCTTATGTATTCCAATCCAATTCAATTAGAAACAGACGAAATTTATTTACAATTAAAAAGCACATAATTATCAAATTCAACAAAGCAAATTAAACCTTAAATTATCGAATCCAAAACCCAAGCAAAAAGATTGAATGAGAAAGAACAAACCTTAAATAATCGAAATCCTTTGTTTGCTTGAGCGAATTCCAACTGAGAGCACAGAGAGCAGAGAAATCCAATTATACGGTTGAATATGAGAGCACAGAGAGCAGAGATAACTATCGAAGCTTTATGAGTGAATTGCAACCCAGAATAAACAAAATATAATGGTTGAACAGGGAAGAAGATAAGTATCCAATAACATCTTTGAGCGACTTTTTCGTGAATTGGTTAGGACGATTTAGTGGGATTGAATTGAGGGAGTTCGTGTGTTGTGGGAGTTCAGGGAGGGAGATGAATCAATCTTGCCGCCTCTTTCTTTTTCACTTTTTAATTTGCTTAACTGATGATCTTTTTTTTAGAGAAACTACTAATCTTTCTTTACAATTGTAATTTAGTTTATTATTATAAATTTTTCTAAATTATTTAAATTGTCTATTGGCTGCACCACACTCATTTAACTTGAAGCAATTAAAACAAAATATTTTCTTGTAAATTTTTTATATTATTTAATTGATTGTATTGGCTGCACAACTTAGATTAAAATTGCAGCGAATAGAACGAATTTTTCTTATTGCTGCATATTATTCTTTAATGTTGCAGCAAATGAAAAGTTTTTTGCTGCCATCGCCTAAAATAGCAGCAATTAGGGGGCAACAAATAGAACTTTTTTTACTAGTGTCGTGTCCACATTTTTATTGTCTCTTTCCTAATTCATACTCCCTCCATCCCATATTATTTGATACTGTTTGACCGGCACAAAGTTTTAGAAGTGTTATTTGACTTGTTTATTTTATTGTGAGTAGTTAGTTGTTGGTATTATTTAAGTCCATAAAGTATAATGTGGGACTAATGTGGGCCATGGGTGTATTGCAAAAGTAAAATAATAAGCTAAAGAGAGAGAATGCAATAGGACAAATATGGACTCATCCCATAATAAAAAATATTTTTAGTGTAGGACTATACTGTTTTTAAAAGTGTATCAAGTAATATGAGACGAACGAATATGGGAAGTGTATCAAGTAATATAGGACGGAGGGAGTATTATATTATTGATATTAGTTCCGCATTAATCAAAGACATTCATCCCTATTATACAACAATCATATGATATATGGCAGACTAAAATAAAAGGTGAAACATATCGGAATAATGTAGTTAAACTACAGTATAAAAAGACAGTAAAAAGAGGTAAATGTATTATAAGGACGCCAATCCCAATAGAATTATTAGAAATTAAATTGGGATCCATTTGAAATCTTATTTGTTTTATTATCAATTAGCGACAGCTATCTAATTATTATGATCTTATTTAAATAGACTTGAAGAATATTATTAAATGATTATGAGAATAAACAATCATAAACCTTTTTAAAATTGAGGCGGTGCACCGGCCATTATTACATTTAGTCGTTCCTTGAAGGAATTGAAAATTTAGTTTCCAATGTTTTAGCCTATAAATAAGAAAGGAGCTGGAGGTATGATCCTTCATTCACATACAACTTCGCAGTGTATCAACCATAAATATATATTTTCCACTAAGGTATGCATGTAATTTATGTTGATTATCAAACAATGGTTGTTTTGCTTGATAAGATTATTATTTTTAAGGATTTTTTTTGTTCAAATTCACCTAAAAGTTGTTTTTAGAAACTCTCACCTTAATGATTTTTTTTTTAAATTTCTACCGATCATTCCAAATTTTTTTAAAAACTTCCACCAATAAATGATTTTTGTTAAATTACATTAATAAAACCGTTAAGTGAGCCTCACATATGCATTTTATTATTAATTTACGCTGAAATCGAAGTCAATTTTATCAATGTAAGAGCAAAATCTCAACATATTTTTGCGAGATCATACCTTAAGGCCATTTTCCGGCATTGATTTTGGTTTACAAGCGTTGATCAAGGCTATATCTATGCGCAATCCTTACACCTGAAGGTGTTTACTGCCTGACCAACGCTTTCAATTAAAATTTGACGTTAGAAAAAAGTCTTAAGGTTTTCTTTCGAAAGACAATTTTGTTTAAGGTTGTTATGCGAGAAAAAATTAAAAGGTTGTTTCTCACAAAAAGAAAATTACTTATAAAGGTTATTTGTCGCAAATTTTATTTTCCTTAATTATATGTAGTTATATATATTCCCATAAAATGATGTTCCATTACAAATTTTTGGGAGTAGGGTGATTTTATTCCTCCCACAACTATTAACTTTCTATCTGTAGTAACAAATTATTTTAGGGTAATTCTACATGGTAACCCTTAACTTTTGAAAATTCTACATGGTAGCCAAACTTTTTTTTCTTTCTATTTGGTAACCTTGTACTTTATACTTTGTATTTTGTATATATGACCTTATATATAAAATATGATTTTTTAAATTAAAACTGATTTATTAAAATTAGAAACTGAATTTTTTATATTAGATATTGATTTTTAATTACGAAAAAATAATTTTTTTTTAAAAAAACCTGTCACCCTCCCCCTACCCCCACACCCCCACCCCACCAAGTTGACCACCATCCCCACCACCCGTAACACTCCAACCACCAAGAAACCACCCAAACAACCCTCAAGCACCACCAAACAACCCGAGAACCACCCAAACGAACCGCAAACCACCCTCAGCAACCACTAAACAAACCTAAACTACCTAAACAACCCTCAACCACCACCAAACCAGCCGAAACCACCCAAACGAACCGCAAAGCACCACAAACAACCACCAAGCGAACCTAAACCACCCAAAACAACCCCCAACCATACCAAACGAACTAAAGAGCAACCTTCACCACCACCAAACGAACCGAAAAGCACAAAAACAACACCAACCAAAACCACACGAACCGAAAAGCACAAAATCAACCCCCAACCACCCAGATCTGGATCGAAGTTCGTGTTTTTCTGACGGAGGGAGGAGGAGAGAGAGGGTGCTTTTAGGCGATGGTGGTTGTCGGATTTGGACGGCAATGGCGGATTAGGGTGGTTCTGTTAGAAGGAGCGCGGTGGTGGTTGTCGGGTTAAGACGACAATGGGTGGCGGAGGGGCTGGGCTAGGGGAAGGGCTGCCTGTGGTGGTCGTCTTGGTGGGAGGGGGGGAAGGTTAAAATTTATTTATTTTCATTTTAAAATTATTTTTTATGATTAATAAATCAGTTTCTAATTTTAATAAATCAGTTTTATTAAAAAAAAATCATATTTTATATAATAAGGTCATACAAAATACAAAGTATAAAGTATAAGGTTACTAAATAGAAAGAAAAAAAACTTTGGCTACCATGTAGAATTTTTAAAAGATGAGGGTTACCATGTAGAATTACCCATTACTTTATGTGGCCAGCCTAATCAGATTTCACATTAATTGATATCAAATAAATGCATGTATGGAATATTAATTTATGCGTCCATAGATTTCAAAGAGTTTGAACACATTACGTAGCGCAAGCATGGATATGAAATTAACTAATCGGGTCTTATCGATGTACATATATTTGTGTTTGTGAAAATTTTCTCACTTTGGTTTATGTAGGCAAAAAGAATTGAAAGAATGGCATCATCGTCAATGATGACTGAGAAGCACAAAGCGAGTATAGAGGAAATGAAGGTGCAGTTGGGGGAAGTTGTTGACACAAATAGGGAATCCCAGGCAACCATTAGAGCCGCAATACTGAACGATGGCGTGGGTACCATAATGTTGCACGATGAAAAAATTTGGTCTGGAAATATTTTTGGTCGTTTCCCTCCGACTATCTTAGTGGATTGTGTAGGTAAAGGTTCTAGTGGCTCGATGGGAGCCGTGGTATATGTTGGCCCCAGTGTACAAGACGGGTCAAGTGATTGTGCATGGATCTTGGCCTGGAGTGTCCCTGGAGACGGCTGCCAAAAGAATAAGGTAAATATATAGTACCGTAGGAAGATTTTACAGCGTGCATTCGAGGAATGCTAACCACAATTTTTAAGTCAAGGATGATTTACCACTGATCATTCTACGTAATATAATGAATTTTAAAATTTAATAATAATTTATAAGATAAAATTAAAATTTTAAAAAATCATAATTATTAATTATTATCTAGATTGATAGAATATATAAATATTGATTATTTTTTTTATAATTTTTACAATTTAAAAAAAGCAAAATTCATTAGCCTGCACGGTAAAATAACTGGGTCATGATATTAATCCGTTATTAAAATACTGTGTTGGCCATTTCTCAAATGTATGTCATAAAATTTTCCTAAACAGTACTTTCTCCTACTCATAATACAAGTTTTGTAATCTATTTGGCAGTCAAATTTTAAAATCTTTGACCAAATATTTCTATTAATATATACAAAAAAATCATAGTCATATGAGGTTTTTGTAGGGGGATGTAGGATCTTGTTAGATTCGTCTTAATATTTACTTTCATAATATTATCTTTCTATATTTTTATTAATACGAAATTGATCAAGAGATAGAAGGCAAGGATATATCTTGAAAATTGTGGAAAAGAAAATAAGACTTATATTATGGGAGGGAAGGAGTAGTAAATAACTATACTTTAGGTACCATAAACTAAAAAAGAATAGGAAAAATTGTCTGGAATAATCCCAACTATGACCATTCCGCTCAAAATAATTCCAACTATGGGTTAATCCAGAATAATTCAAACATTAGGGGTAACTTCTCAAAATAATCCAAACTCTTAATTTTACTATGTATAATAGTCCCAAAATGGATCATTGAAGGTAAGAAAAACAAAGTTTGGAATATTTTGGGAAGATACCCCTAATAGTTTGGATAATTATAGAATAATTCATAATTGTGATTATTCTGAGCGGAATGGACATAATTGGGATTATTCCAGTCAATTTTTCCAAAAGAATATGCATTATAGACACAAATTCGATTTGACGTCAGTTATCATTTCAGATTTACGTGGAGACTGGACCTAGTAAGTAGTAACAAGTATGTTGAAGGTAATATCAAGTGGGATGAAATTAAAACCAAGCTTGAAAATTCTAGCAATGTGAGTTATTCACCTCCCGATGAGGTAACTGGAGCTGAGGCGTCTGCTATGATTGATGAATATGGCAATTCTCCTGCTGCTGCAGCAGTCTTTGATATTTTCCTCTAAATCATTTAGGGGTTGAAGAACTAAGGGAAACAACTGGAGTGAACATAGTAACTACTTTCATATTATGCACTTATGTCAATATACTTATATACATTTCTCAATCCTGTTACGGTACACCTTATAATATAAATAACGGCTCCGCAACCTTAGTTTTCTGTGTGCTTGTAAGTTTTAACTCCTAAAATTTATAATTATATATGTAATGCAATTTGCTTAAATTTTCTTCTATTTGTACTTGCCTTCTCTTTTTCATACTTTCTCCGTATTTATTTAATTGTAACACTTTCTAAAAGAGTAAGTTTGGAATTAATTGTGACAGTTTTTTTTCGAGCAAATTTTTATCTCTCTCTCCTATCACATGGGTCTACTTCTTTTTTTCTCTCTATTTATTTCCTCTCCAAATTTTTCCTAAGAGTCCGTGAAATCAAAAGTGTCTAACTAGTAAAAAATAGAAAAAGTAAATCACTTCAATCCTTTTGTTTATATTGTATTAAACGTATACTAGTCATATTCGGGATAAACATTGTTGTTAAAGAAAGTTCAACTTTTTCTAATAAATCAAAATTTGGTTTTAAGAGTTTTCTTGCTCAATAATCTATTTCTTTCAAAAAGTTGTCCCTTCAAAATCACAAAAGTTATAACCTAGAGATCTTAAAATTTAGGAAAATTTGACGCGAACGGTCCAAACTATTGGTCATCTTCTATAAACACTCCAAACTATTGATAATCCAAGAACAGTCCAAACTATTACCCTAATCTTCCATAAACAGTCCAAGTAACCTGTTAACATGTTATAACAGGTAAACTAGAGGTCACCTAACTAGCACGTGACCTTTTTAATGAATTTAATTTTTTTTTCCGTTTTTTTTTACTTTATGTTTGACCTCACCACCCATCCTCCACCTCTCTGCTTCTTCCTTCTTTATTCCAGCCACTTCCTTTTCCCCGTTCTTCTTCTTCGCCACAACAACCGCAAAGACTACCATACAACTTTGAGCAGCCAACTTTCAGCACACCACAACCACCAGACGTGCAACAACACAAACCCGCACCAATCCATCAAACCCAGAAAATGTTAAAACTTTTTAGACTCGTCAGAACGGAGGGCGGTGGAGATATGGAGACGAACAGGGTAACTGGGACTGTTTATGGAAGATGAGTTTCATAGTTTGGACTGTTCCTGGATTATCAATAATTTGGACTGTTTATAGAAGATGGCCAATAGTTTGGACTTTTAGCGTCAATTTTTCCTAAAATTTACCAACTATATGTCTATATATATAATTATATATACATCTTCATTAACCAATGACAACACACTAACTCAAAGATAAAATTAGCAATACAAAACCTGGAAAAGACAAAAGTTATGACCTATATTATCCGTTTTTCATTTCTTTATGTTTGTTCTACGTAGAAACATTCCTTTTTCGTTATATAATTTTCTTCAGTTTACATTACTTTTTTACTTATTGGTCCCACATTTCTCCAACATTTCTTTTTTTTTCTCCTTATCCTTTATCCCCTCATATTCTAAATTTTCCTTGATAATGGGAGTTAGAGTAAGTCAGACAAACAAAAATAAACAGAGAGAGTATTGCTTAAGTATATAATTTGTATTTACATGGGGCCTCTTATACCAAAAAACTAAAAATTGAACAGGGCCTCATATTATGTCGAGACGGCCCTGTGTATATACCACTGGTTTATGTACTATATAGTTATATACATCATAAAATGTACAAAACAAATATTTTTTTCCTTACGTCCTGCTTGAAGTTGGACTTTGTCCAAACTACAAAGGCCTAACTTAAGGCTTAGGTAGTGTTTTTTTCCACAAGCTGTTACATGAAAGTCCGCATGAGCCTCCTATCTCGTGATAGTGGACCTAACTCGTTGGGTTCAAGCCTTGACCTAAACTGCTCTTACTTACACCCCAGCCCCCAACTAAACCTGGGTCGGTTGATGCACATCTCAGGGTTTGACCTTGAGACCTTCCACAAAGGAAGAAGCATCTATACCATTTGAGCTACAACTCATTAGTGAGGCTTAGGTAGTGGTGTTGAGTCTCGGAAAGAGATTTAGTCTCGATATCAACCAATTGTAGGCAGTGGCAGACCTAGAATTTTACAGATGGTAGTTCACCACCAATTACTTATCACATATTTGAATATTTTTTTTTATTAAAAGTACTTTTTGATAGATTTCATTCAAAAAGTAAAAAATAAATAAATATAATAATTCATATGAAATTAGAAAATCAAATAAGAATTCAACTAAATTTCGTCTCATGGGTCGTTTATTCACCTTTTGTAGTTTTAGAGTTGCACTTGATTAATTTCAACTGGTTGTAGATGTAGTAACCTTGGGAAAATGGCAATCCACAAATCAATATGTAAAAGAAAATACAAAAGAAAAAAGGCCTTCAAACTCTCACATAAGAGAGATTAATCCCAACACATATATGCAAATATATAGCCACACATTTTCCAGTAGAATATTTTTTATTAGAGAAAGACTAGACTTTAATTATAAAAACAACTTCAACCTAGCAGCAGAAAAAAAGGGCTTACCACTACCTTTTGGGGAGCCCTTAATGAAAGAAATACGAATTTTGTGGGATAATCGAAAACGAAGAGAGAAAAGGAGGAATACACCTTCCCTTCATAAACCTTTATCCAAGGGGTGGTGATTTGAATAGTAAGTGTTGGTGATTAGTTTTACATTTTTTAACATGAATTGTGGGAAGTTAATTGAGTTGAGTGTGGGTCGATTTGTTATGCCATATTGTAGGCGATAAAGAATAGAACACATGGAAGAAATAAACAAGAAGCACAGATTTAACGTGGTTCACAAGCGGTGTGCTATCTATATCCACCATACTGAGGGAGAATAATTTTATTATGCACTACTAGAATTAGCATTTATAACGACGAAAAAATTCGACGTTAAAAGGGTAGAAATCATCGTTAATGACGATTAACAACGTATATGTTTCGTTTCGTTATGTTCGTCGTTATTAGTCCAATCGTTATTGCTTTTAACGACGAAATTAGCTTGTTCATTGTCGAATTTTACACGACAAACAAAATGTTCATCGTCATAATAATAGCGATGGACTAAAGGCAATCACGACCAAAATTTTCGTCGTAAATGTTCTTTAAATTAACCAGTTTGTAATACGAAAATGTCTCAAATAGTGACTAACACATTCGTCGTTATAACTAGCTATCATTATTGCAAATCATATTTTCATACAACTTTCATCAACGACAATCTGATTGAGAAAAAATTAACAATACAAATATAAAAGTAAAACAACTTTTATTAAGAAACCCCAAAAAAGAAGCATACATGCTTTTCATTAATGTTTAAACCAAATTAAAAGTACAATAACATTAATCTAATACCTTTCTATAGTTCTTGATCCAAGTTACAATATTTCTTTTGAATTAATGTTGAATGTTTAGAGTATTTGGTAGGTAATATTCATGAAACATTAACTTAAGATGTTTGGTTATGTTGTCGCTACTTAAGTGGTGTTTAGATATGCATGTTGTGGTTTTATGGCTTTGGAAACTAAAGTCATTAGTGTGGCTTTGAAGTGAGCAAGCAACGAGCAATATGCAGCGAGCTGGGCAGGCTCGCGAGGGGAGACCCACGTCGCGACTCGCGACAGCCTTCGCACCTCGCGACGAGCTCCTGTTTCGTTGATGCGGTTTATGTCGGTTTTCCAAAGTATCAACGGGCATTATAAGAGGATAGTCCTCTGATGAATGAGACAGATGTTCATTATATTCTCTCACAAAAGTACTCTCTCAAGTTTTCTCTCTATTGTTCATCAAAGCAAAATTCACAAACACATTTGTTCTCATTTGGTGAATCTCATACGAGCGTGATATTCACTGTTTTCTTCTTTGTATCTCGGAGGTTAATTCCATGCAACCCGTGCTTCGTATAGGGTCGGAGTATCTCTTTTGTAAAAGTGTTCCCAAACACGCCTAGAAGATCATTCTTGTTCGTTGTTGTTACTATAGTGTTCATCTTTGTTTTTCCTGTGTCTTGCTCTAACAATCCAAAAATGATATTTACTCAAAGATGGCTACACTTCGTGAGATGACAACAAATTTCCACAAGCTTGACAAGTTTGAAGGCGTGGGTTTCCGTAGATGGCAAAAGAAGATGCACTTTCTTCTTACTTCTTTGGCGGTGGTGTACGTGCTCACATCTCCGAAGCCTATTGAAGTTAATGATGAAACTATCGAGGCTACGAGGAAGAGGAATAAGTGGGAGAACGACGATTACATATGCCGTGTTCACGTTCTCAATGGTATGTCCGATGATCTATTTGATATTTATCAATACTATGAATCCGCTAAAGTTCTTTGGGATGATTTAGAGTCTAAATACATGGCCGAAGATTCTTCCAGTAAAAAATTTCTAGTTAGCAAATTCAATAACTTTAAGATGGTTGAGTCTAGGCCTATTATGGAATAATTCCATGAAATCCAAATAATTTTAGGAAGCTTTAAACAACATGACATTAGTATGGATGAAACTTTTGCCGTTTCTTCAATAATCGACCAATTACCCTCCTCATGGAAAGATGTTAGAAATAGCTTGAAACATAGGAAGGATGAAATTACTATTGAACAATTGGATGCTCATCTTCGGATTGAAGAGGGCATTCGGCTTCAAGATGGACAAAAGGAGGTAAATCCTAGTTCTTCCACTATTAACATGGTGGAGGATGGAAAGTCTAACGACTCTAATCCTAAGAAGAGGGCACATAACTTCACCAAGGAAAACTATGGTAAGAAACCAAAGTTTGGTGGGGGAGGACAACAACGAGCTTGTTGGGAAGGTGGAAAGAATTATCACTTCAAGAAGGATTGCATCATTTAGAAGAAAAAGATGAAAAAGAATGGGCATGGTGGTGGGAAAGGCGATTCTAGCCATACCAAGCCAATCAAGGTACATGTGCACAAGTTTCACTTAATTTGGTTTTGGATTATGTGTATACGATTTCTGAAATCTTTTGTGTACAGGATGATTGTTCATGGTACATCGTTTCGGGAGCTTCAAGGCATTTTTGAAAGGAACGTTCTCTCTCCAAGACCTTCAAGGAGGCGGATGAAGGAGAGGTTCTTTACATGGGAAATGATTCTACTGCTCAAGTCTTATGAGTAGGGCAAGTTGAGCTAGTTTTTAGTTCCGGAAAGTCTCTTGTTTTAAGAGATATTGTATTTGATCCGGACCTTAGAAAGAATCTAGTCTCGGGAGCTATCGTGAATCGAATAGGTTTTAAAATGGTTTTTGAGTTGGATAAGTTTATTTTATCTAAAGGAGGTACATTTGTTGGTTTGGGTTATTTATTTAATGGTATGTTCAAGTTAAGTACTTCGAATACTTTGTTAAACAATATTTGCGTTGTTAATGATAATTCTTCACTTTGGCATTATCGGCTTGGTCATGTTAATTATAGAAAGTTATATTCTATGTCAAAGGATGATTTGATTCCTAGTTTTGATCCAAGCATAGAGACGTGTAGAACATTCTTGCTTACTAAGATAACCAGGAATTCTTTCCCAAATAATGTTGAAAGATATACTAGTTTGCTTGATTTGGTGCATAATGACCTATGTGATTTTCATAGCACTCCTTCTTTAGGTAATAAGAAGTATATCATAACATTTATAGATGATTATTCTAGGTTTGTTATGTTTATCTTCTATTCACTAAAGATGAAGCTCTAGATAAGTTTAAGATCTATAACAACGAAGTTGAATTGCAACTAAATGACAAAGTTAAACGGTTTAGAACCGATAGGCATGATCCTAGTTATTTCCAATCATTAGGAATCTTACATGAAACAACCGCGGCTTATACACCTGATATCACACATTTATATAGACTTTTCTCCCTTATTTACGAGCTAAATTGTGCGTCATTTAAGCTCTTCGGAGCTATTTTGTGCTAACTATCTTATATAGTTGTGGTTGTGTTTTAGTGTTGAATTGCAGGTTTTAGGGAGTTCTCTCCTTATTTCCGAGCTATTTGGAAGCAACCACGGCTTTATGAGATGTTACGAGGCACGTAGGATGGCTCACAAGCTTTATGGATAGTTTAGGAGGTTCCAAGCCTTCTAAACGTGAAGAATTGAGAGCTAAAGAGTCAAAAAGGAGCTTCCCGTACACTGATCGGGCAAGAAATGGCCCGATCGGGCGATGATTTATTGATCGAGAGGTAAAGTTTCGTAACCGATCGGGCGAACATTGCCCGATCCGATCGGGCGAGAAAACGAAGAAAATGAAGTTGGGCAAATTAAGCAAAACCCAATCGGGCCAAACCTACCCGATCGAGCAGGCACTAATATGTTTTTGTGTTAGCTGCTGCTTGTGCGTCAAAGAGAGGCAAGATTGGGCTCATTGGTCCCAGGCCCGATCGGGCAACATCAGCCCACCCGATCGGGTGGACGCCCAGCCTCCCCAATTGGTATTACAGCAGCGCGCGAGAGAAGAGTCTACAGCTGGGCTTGTACTGTGCACCCGATCCATGACCCGATCGGGCATGTGATCGGGTGAAGGCCCATTTCCTTGTTTTGGTGTTGTGCTGTGCGTGGAAACAAAAGAAAGTTGGCGGCAAGTTTTACTAAGGGCCCGATCGGGTGGCCCTTTACCCGATCGGGTCCCGCACTCGTATTAGCGGAAATCTTATCTTTATTTCCGTTTTTAATTAGACTTTTGGGGGTATTATAAATACCTTTTCCTCATATTTTTAGAGACATCTTTTTCTCTGTTTTTATTTCCATAGTTCTTAGCTTAGTTTTATTTAGTTTAAACACTTTAGATTAGTTTAAAGGTGATTGAACCTTAGATTCGATTTTAATAAAAGTTCTTGCTTTCCGTCAATTGGTATTCTTCTCTACTTTAATCTCTTTAATTATTCTTGATTGCTTAGTTAATTATTTATTCATTCATGATGCAATTATTAGGGTTTCATATTAGATTTATTATTGTTGATTCAATTATGAGTGAGTAGTTTAATTTCTAGGGATTTAGAGAGGGAAGCCATGTTTATCCCTTGATTATTTGAATTGCTATAAGTTTCTAGGGTTTAATGAGATAGGTTATGGTGTGATTTGTTCTTATTGAGTAATTAACGTTATTGCTCAGTTTCTTTGATTACTTGAGGTTATTAATCATTTGCAAAGATCCGTCTTACTTTTAGAGGCCTAGTACACACCAGTAATTCTGATTATGTTTGCGAACATGCTGCATATGTTGAATTATGGGCGTTGAGACTTAACCATAGCTTGACACGGCTCTAATCTATCGATTCTCGACCTAGGTTCTGATAGTTATTTGATCATTTGATTGGTATAAGCATGGTGGACCGAACTAATTCCCTAGACCTTTATTTTATAGAGTAAAAATCCATTTTATATTGTTTTCTAGTAGTTAATTAATAGTTCAGCTGATTTCCATCTGATCTTGTCTGAAGTAGCTTTTTGGCTGAATATTAACTTAGAACTCCGTCACTCTGTGGATTCGACCCTACTTCAATTGACTACTATTGTTAGAGGACTCTAGGAATTATCTTTGAATAGGTGATACGACTTTAGCCTATCAAATTTTGGCGCCGTTGCCTGGGAGACGACTAGTTTTCTAAGTTTTTGTTTGGTTATTTGGTCTACTTCTCTGTGGCTCATTGGAACTTCATTGTCCAATTGAGGTACGTTTTACTGCTTCTTTTTGTTTATTTTGTATGCCCAGGTCTCGAAGAAGAGGTACCCTCATTCCTGAGGATCCCAATTTGACAAAGACACTCAGGCAACTTCGAAAGAAAATTCAGAGAGAAAAGCAGTCTGTTCAGCTAAACACCTCTAGATCAGACACCTCGAGTTCAATTATGTTTAAATCACTGAAGTGATATGGGGTGCCCAACCCAGACGGTCTCTCCATTGGACCTACTATGCCCACCATCGCCGCAGCAAATTTCGAAATCAAGCCTGGACTCATCAGCATGGTTCAGCAAAATCAGTTTGGTGGGCATCCTACTGAAGACCCGGCAAATCATCTGCAGCGGTTTCAACAGCTTTGTCGAACCGTCAAACATGCCAGCGTCACTCCAGATCAACTAAAAGTCACGTTCTTCGAGTTTTCATTGAGAGATAGAGCCCAGAAATGGTTGAACGACGTGAAAGAAACTGAATGGAGTGAGATTTCTGCTGCATTTCTGAGAGAGTACTATCCACGTGTTCCCAAGAGCCCGATGAAATATTACGGGAAGCGTGGGCTAGGTTCAGAGATTTACAAGAGTGTCCACATCATAACATGGACAAATAGTTCTTGATGCAGACATTCTACAATGGTCTGCAGCCTCAGACGAAGAGTATAGTTGACTCGTCTGCGGGAGGAGTTTTTCTTGATAAGGAAGTGGATGTAGGCTATGATGTTCTATCAAACTTTGCAGCCAATGATCATTCCACTTCCCGCAGCCTCACGAGGAAAGTATTGGAGGTAGATGCCATTGCATTATTGACTTCGCAGATAGCGAAGCTGAGCCAGCAGATTAACACCTTCAAATCCTCTTCCACGACAACACCCCCTTGAGCATTAATGCTATGTCTGCCGTAGCCGTAGCACCCATTACCTCATCTTACTGCGAGGTATGTGGTGTTCAGGGTAACTTTGGGCATGACTGTCAGTTCAGTCAACTTCAAATGGAGCAGGCAAACGCCTTTCAACAGAGACAACCAAACTTCCCCCCTCCACATAACTACCAAAATCCACAAAACCATCAACCTCTACCTCCACAAAACCATCCTAAACCCTCATACTATCAAACCCCATAAAATTTTCAGAGACCCCCACAACAAAACTTCCATAACCCCAATAACTTCCAAGCTCCACAAAATTATCACACCCCACCTCCACAAAACAATAACCCACAAGAGCCTTCCATGTCTAAAGTGATGAAGCTGGTGTTGAGCATGAAAAAGACTAATGAGGAGGCGCAAAGAGCTCAAGAGAGACAAGTGCTAGCTATGCAGAGAGCTAATGAGGAAGCACTAAGAGCCCAAGAGAAGCACATCAAACTTCTCGAGACTCAAATTGCACAATTAGCAAGCACTAGTGCTCAGAGGCGTCAAGGGGAATTGCCAGGGCAACCCATTCAGAGAGAGCACGTGAATGCCATCACTCTTCGTAGTGGCATTGCTTATGATGTCCCTCCAATGCCCATTGATGATGTTTCCCCAACTGCGGGGAAGAAGAGGGTGGTAGAGGAAGGAAAAAGGAAGAGTTTGACTTCTGAAGTCGATTTATCTGAGGAAGCTGTACAGACATGGAAGAAAAAGGAGAAGGTTTCTGAAATGCCTTTTACACCAAGGCTACATTTTCCTCATAGGATGCAGCAATCAAAGGTCGATCAGCAGTTTGGTAAGTTCTTGGCTATGGTCAAGAACCTTGAGGTAACGATTCCATTCACAGATTTAATTACCCAAGTCCCTGTTTATGCCAAATTTCTGAAAGATATGATAACTAAGAAAAGAGACTTTGGTGGGGTAGAACGTGTCGCTCTTACTGAAGAGTGTAGTGCTTTTATTCAAAATAAAACCCCACCAAAGTTGAAAGATCCTGGTAGTTTTTCTATTCCCTCCCATCTTGGACCTATTTTCGTTGATAAAGCTTTGTGTGATTTAGGTGCTTCTGTTTCTGTTATGCCATTATCTGTTTATAAGAAACTGAACATGGGAGCACTTAAATGCACACCAATCACTTTACAGATGGCTGATCGTTCTATAAAATACCCCCTAGGTGTTTTAGAGGACGTTCCAGTGAGGGTCGGAAAATTCTACATTTATGTTGATTTTGTGGTGTTAGATATGGATGAGGATGCTCAAATTCCCATTATTCTGGGTAGACCGTTTCTGTGTACTGTTGGTGCTGTTATTGATGTTAAGTCTGGGTCTTTAACTCTGAGTGTTGTTGATGATAAAGTGATTTTTAAACTAACCAATGCTGTTAAGGCACCTATGCTTGAACAATCTTGTTGTAGGGCTGAGGTTTTGGATGAGGTAGGTATGGAGAAGGTTCCAATTTCACCTAAGGTTGCCTCATCGTCTGGAGGTATCATAAAGAAGATTTGGAGAAGGAAAGTGTTTGATGAGGGTGGCTCTCACTGCTTAGCCCCTCCTATTTGAGAGATGGAGGATTATGGTCGTGCGAGACCTTTATAAACCAGCGCTGTGCGAGAGGCAACTCGTATTTTTCCCCTTTTTCCTTTTCTTTTGATTTTTCTTTTTTTTAGTGAGCGAGAGTGAGGGTACTAACATTATTTTTCCTCTTAGCGTTGTCCTTTGTTACCTTTTCGCATTGAGGACACTGCCAAGTTCAGCTTGGGGGAGGATTTCTGTTTGTATTCTCTATCTCTTTTACTTCTTTCTAGGATAGATTTACTGCTTTCGAAAAATATTGAAAAAATCAAAAAAATATGGTTCCCATGACTGGTTTAGTTGCCTTCATGTGCCCCTATTTTTCTCTTATTGAAAATGATCGATTTGACTCTATTTTCTGGATAGCTGGACATTTGTGATCTTGAGGCTATGATTTGATGTTTGATTGCTATGATTTCGAGCAAAGTTTGATTATATTACACTACTTTGTGCTGTATACCTGAATTGGTTAGACTGTGAGGCCTCTTTGTAACCTATTGGATTCATTTCATTATCCAGTCTGTTTATGTGTGTTAGTTCCTCTTTAGTGGATTGATCTTGACTTTGACTTCGTACTTGTCTGATATTCGATGACTTGTAGCATTTGCTGTGATAGAGGCGTTCTTTTGTCTGATTCTTGAGCCTTAGAGTGAATTTTTGATATATTTTATCCTCCTTAGCCCCGCTGAGCCTAATGACTTGTTTCATGTTACTTAAACCCTTATTATGAGCCCATGGCCTTCATTTCGATTTTATTTCCAAGCCTAGCTTGGGGGAGCTTTTGTATGGGTTGAGTTTGAGATTAGTTTCATGGTTTGGTTTGGTTGTTGAGGAATTAAAAGTATATTTGTTGCGGTTTGAGTGTGAGAAAAAGAAAAGAAAAAGCAAAATTAGAGTTGCGTGAATGAAGTTCAGAAAAATGAAAGAAAAATGAAATAAAAGTTCAAAAGAGTTCAAAGTCCTTCATTCATGTACATTCTTATAGAAAAATTCGCTTCATTGCTTGGAAATTGGGTTTGTTGTGACTTTTCATTGATTTATGAGAGTTGAGTTATTTTTCGTGGTTATATGGTATTGTTGGGAGTTGTTTAGGCCATCTTAAGCCTTGTTTGAGTGATTCATGCTCCCCTTTATCGGTTTTTTCACCACATTACCTAAAAATATCCCCTACCTCTTGCCTAAGCCCCATTATAACCCTATAAAGTCCTTTTGAGCTCGTGTCTGCATTGTTCATTGGATTGATTTCGAGTCAGTTTGTCAAAGTTAAAGAGTATGTCTGCTAATTGAGTCGACTTGGCTAGGATGAGCGTCATTTAACCTTCTTAAACACATGAGAGTGTGAGTGGGAAGAGCATGTATGGTCGGGTTGGTGAATGTTCGGGCATATTCTTTGCCAGCCACAAAATTGAGACGAGTGACACCTTTGTGAGAGTCTTTTCAGGATTTCTATGCCTTGTGGATGCTTGAATTTGATAAATTGCTTGGATGATTGGTGGTTGGATGGATTTGATTAGCCGAACTTGAATTTTGCCTCCTTGAACTATTTTTAGTCTTGAAAACGTTTTGAGCTTTGATTGATTTTTATCTATGGGGTGAGGCAATCTATTCCATGTTCATGTTCTGTTTGCTTGAGGACAAGCAAAGGTTTAGCTTGGGGGAGTTTGATATCACGTATTTATATAGACTTTTCTCCCTTATTTACGAGCTAAATTGTGCGTCATTTGAGCTCTTCGGAGCTATTTTGTGCTAACTATCGTATGTAGTTGTGGTTTTGTGTTTTAGTGTTGAATTGCAGATTTTAGAGAGTTTTCTCCTTATTTTCGAGATATTTGGAAGCAACCACAGCTTTACGAGATATTACGAGGTACGTAGGATGGCTCACAAGCTTTATGAATAGTTTAGGAGGTTCCAAGACCTCTAAACGTGAAAAATTGAGAGCTAAAGAGTCAAAAAGGAACTTCCAGTACACTGATCGGGCAAGAAATGGACCGATCGGGCGATGATTTATTGATTGGACGGTAAAGTTTCGTATCTGACCGGACGAACAGAGCCGATCCGATCGGGCGAGAAAACGAAGAGAATGAAGTTGGGCAAATTAAGCCCAACCCGATCGGGCCAAACCCACCCGATCGGGCAGGCACTATATGTTTTTGTGTTAGCTGCTGCTTGTGCGTCAAAGAGAGGCAAGATTGGGATCATTGGTCCCAAGCCCGATCGGGCAACATTAGTTCACCCGATCGGGTGGAGGCCCAGCCTCCCCAATTGGTATTACAGCAGTGCGCGAGAGAAGAGTCTACAGCTGGGCTTGTACTGTGCACCCGATCCATGACCCGATCGGGCATGTGATCGGGTGAAGGCCCATTTCCTTGTTGTGGCGCTGTGCTGTGCGTGGAAACAAAAGAAAGTTGGGCGGCAATTTTTACTATGGGCCCGATCGGATGGCCCTTTGCCCGATCGGGTCCCGCACTCATATTAGCGGAAATCTTATCTTTATTTCCGATTTTAATTAGACTTTTTGGGGTATTATAAATACATTTTCCTCATATTTTTAGAGACATCTTTTTCTCTGTTTTTATCTCCATAGTTCTTAGCTTAGTTTTATTTACTTAAACACTTTAGATTAGTTTAAAGGTGATTGAACCTTGGATTAGATTTTAATAAAAGTTCTTCCTTTCCGTCAATTGGTATTCTTCTCTACTTTAATCTCTTTAATTATTCTTGATTGCTTAGTTTAATTATTTATTCATTCATGATGCAATTATTAGGGTTTCATATTAGATTTATTATTGTTGATTCAATTATGAGTGAGTAGTTTAATTTCTAGGGATTTAGAGAGGGAAGCCATGTTTATCCCTTGATTATTTGAATTGCTATAAGTTTCTAGGGTTTGATGAGATAGGTTATGGTGTGATTTGTTCTTATTGAGTAATTAACGTTATTGCTCAGTTTCTTTGATTACTTGAGGTTATTAATCATTTGCAAAGATCCGTCTTACTTTTAGAGGCCTAGTACACACCAGTAATTCTGATTATGTTTGCGAACATGCTGCATATGTTGAATTATGGGCGTTGAGACTTAACC
Source organism: Patellifolia procumbens (assembly GCA_947645195.1). Lineage (NCBI taxonomy): Eukaryota > Viridiplantae > Streptophyta > Magnoliopsida > Caryophyllales > Amaranthaceae > Patellifolia > Patellifolia procumbens. The sequence continues at coordinate 643,529 of CANSGD010001128.1, forward strand.
ATAGCTTGACACGGCTCTAATCTATCGATTCTCGACCTAGGTTCTGATAGTTATTTGATCATTTGATTGGTATAAGCATGGTGGACCGAACTAATTCCCTAGACCTTTATTTTATAGAGTAAAAATCCATTTTATATTGTTTTCTAGTAGTTAATTAATAGTTCAGCTGATTTCCATCTGATCTTGTTTGAAGTAGCTTTTTGGCTGAATATTAACTTAGAACTCCGTCACTCTGTGGATTCGACCCTACTTCAATTGACTACTATTGTTAGAGGACTGTAGGAATTATCTTTGAATAGGTGATACGACTTTAGCCTATCAACACCACAACAAAATGGTATATCGGAAAGAAAGAATAGAACTTTACAAGAAATGGTAAATTCTATGTTATCCTATTCGGGCTTGAGTGATGGATTTTGGGGTGAAGCGGTTTTAACGGCTTGTTATATTCTAAACCGCGTTTCTATGAAAAAGAACAAAGTTACACTCTATGAATTATGGTACAAAAGAAAACCAAATCGAGGTTACCTTAGAGTTTGGTGTTGTAGGACAATTGTAAAAGTGCCGGAACCTAAACGTAAAAAGTTAGGTGAAAGGGGAGTTGAATGCATCTTTATAGGGTATGCTATTCATAGTAAGGCCTATAGGTTCTATGTTATAGAACAAAATGACGTTTGGTCAATTCACACTATTGTGGAGTCAAGAGATGCAATCTTTAATGAAAATCGATATTCATCAATTCCTAGACTAAAGGATGTAACTCCAAGTACCATTATTCAAGAAGTTGATCAGTCTTTAAATGATCATGAATTAGATGAACAAACTCTAGATGAGAATGTAGCATCGACTTCATCGCAACATAGGAGAAGTAAAAGGGCAAGCAAGGAGAAATCCTTTGGCCCGGATTTTCATGTATATTTAGTTGAAGGATCTAGAAGTTCTATATTGACTAACTTTCCATATGTGTTTAATGTGGAAGGTGATCCTTTGACTTATGATGAAGCTATGAGATCTCAAGATGCTCCTTTTTGGAAAGAAGCTATTGATGATGAGATGAATTCCATCATAGGGAATAACACATGGGTTTAGGCAGATTTGCCTCCCAAGTGTAAACCAATTGGGTGTAAATGGATTTTCAAGAAGAAAATGAAAATCGATGGAACTATTGATAAGTTCAAAGCCCGATTAGTGGCTCAAGGCTTTTCCTAACAGTCGGGTATCGATTACATCGATACATATGCACCCGTTTCTAGAATCTCTATAAGGTTGTTGATTGCTCTTGCGGCTATAAACAACCTTGTGATCCATCAAATGGATGTTAAGACAATGTTCTTAAATGGAGAGCTAGATGAGGAGGTTTACATGAGACAATCTGAAGGGTTTGTTGTGAAAGGTCAAGAAGGTAAAGTCTGCAAACTCGTCAGAACTTTGTATGGGCTAAAACAAGCACCCAAGCAATGGCATCAAAAGTTTGATGAGGTTGTGTTGTCTTACAGATTTAAGTTGAATAATTCGGACAAGTGCGTATATAGCAAATTTGATGACTTAGGTCATGGTGTTATGATTTGTCTATATGTAGATGACATGTTGATTTTTGGGACTGATTTGTCACAAGTTGAGTGGGCAAAGGCTTTCCTATGATCAATGTTCTCCATGAAAGACTTAGGAGAAGCAGATGTCATTCTAGGCTTAAGAATTAAAAGAAGTAATGTAAAGTTGATCTTATCTCAAACACACTACATTGAAAAAGTACTTAAGAAGTTCAATGTTAGTGATTGCTCTTTTGTATCAACTCCTATGGATCTAAGTGAGAAATTAATGCCAAATGATGGTAGTGCCGTATCTCAACTTGAGTATGCACGGGTCATAGGTTGTTTGATGTATGTTATGACCAGTACTAGGCCAGATATCGCATTTGTGGTAGGCAAGCTTAGTAGGTATACTAGTAATCCTAGTATGAAGCATTGGCATGCTATTCGTCGTGTCTTAAGATATTTGGGGAAAACCAAATATTATGGTCTATCCTACAGTGGATATACTTCTGTTTTAGAAGGTTATTCGGATGCAAGTTGGATCTCTAATAAAGAGGATCACTCTTCCACAAGTGGCTTTGTTTTTCTACTTCGGGGAGGTGCTATCTCTTGGGCTTCTAAGAAGCAAACTTGCATTGCAGGCTCCTCCATGACTTCGGAGTTCATTGCTTTGTCCTCGGCTAGTATAGAGGCGGAGTGGTTAGAGAATCTCATGATTGAGATTCCTTTGTTGCCAAAACCAAAATCGCCCATAGCGATCCATTGTGATAATGATGCAGCTTTGGCAATGGCATATAGTCAAGTTTATAATGGTAAGTCAAGGCACATTGGTGTGCGGCATTCCTACATTCAAGGACTTATCAAGGATAGTGTTATCACTGTTGACTATGTGCGGACTGCGTATAATCTAGCGGATTGTTTCACTAGCCTTGGCTAGAGATACGGTGAAGAGGATGGCAATCGGTCTTGGATTGGAGCCCTTTGTTAATCACGAGTGAGGGAATCTTAACTTAATGCCCAATAAGACGTTAGGTCTTAAGTTCAATAAGATTATTTCCTTCATTTTGATGATTGAAGAACATTTGTAAGTATCCTCAAGTATTGTTCTTGGTTGACTATGATGTTGTAAAGAGGTTGTGAATCTTAATAGTTCTCTTGTTATGCTTTTTCATAGTGGCATGTTTATTTAAGAGTTCTACCTATGTAAGTGTGAAGTTTAGCCGCTTCAAGTAGCTATAGGGGCATAGCTATGATACACTTATGAATGATACAGACACATGGCTTTAAGTGTCAAATTTAATGAGTTCAAGTAGTTAATCTTGTGTGTATGGTATCTTCAAGTTTTCCACTTTGTAGTGAGATTGGTTCAATCTCTTGCGACACCTTTCGGATACGGATACTTGAAATGTGTATTATACTAGGTGGAAGTTCAAGTCTTAGTACACTTTCATTGATGCATGAGATTGTTTGTTTGATGATGTTTTTGTGCTTAGTATCTTTTATAATACTCTAAATGGGGGAGGATTGTTGAATATTTAGAGTATTTGGTTGGTAATATTCATGAAACATTAACTTAAGATGCTTGGTTATGGTGTCGCTACTTAAGTGGTGTTTAGATATGCATGTTGTGGTTTTATGACTTTGGAAACAAAAGTCATCAGTGTGGCTTTGAAGTGAGCAAGCAACGAGCAAAATGCAGCGAGCTTGGCAGGCTCGCGGGGGGCGAACCACGTCGCGGCCCGTGACCTGTGGGGCGTCGCGACTCACGACAGCCGTCGCACCTCGCAACGAGCTCCTGTTTCGTTGGTGCTCTTGATTTCATATGGTCGCGAATCGCGACCTGTATCCCAAGTCGCGACTGGGTCGTTTTGCGGACGACTTTATTAGACCGTTTCATGCTCTTTGAGCGTTTTGTGTCGGTTTTTCCAAAGTATTAACGTGCATTATAAGAGGATAGTCCTCTGATGAATGAGACAGATGTTCATTATATTCTCTCACAAAAATACTCTCATAAGTTTTCTCTCTATTGTTCATCAAAGCAAAATTCACAAACACATTTGTTCTCATTTGGTGAATCTCATACGAGCGTGATATTCACTGTTTACTTCTTTGTATCTCGGATGTGAATTTCGTGCAACCCGTGCTTCGTATAGGGTCGGAATATCGCTTTTGGGAAAGTGTTCCCAAACACGCTTAGAAGATCATTCTTGTTCGTTGTTGTTACTATAGTGTTCATCTCTTTTTTTTCTGGTATCTTGCTCTATGAGCTCTTTCTCTGGCTAAATTTAATGTCACTGAAAAGCTAGCTATCTTGATTCGCTCCATTTCTTCAAATTAAAGGTCTGTCAAGAATAAATAAATATAAAACTTAGATAGATTTAACATATAATTAGATCCTATGACAGAAGAAACTTCAAAGTTTTTTTTTTGGCAATTCTAACACATTACTAACCAGCTCAAAGAAGTTGTACAAAACTCTGCATTTTGGAAAGGAAAGAATTGACTCAACCTTAAGAACACCCAGCATATTTAACGTTGTTCGCTAGCGGTGTGCTAGCTACATCCACCATATTGAGGGAGAATAATTTTATTATGGGAGAGAACTGAATATAGGATACATATGTGTTTTTCAACACTCAGATTAGCAAGACCCCGTGCTTGTTTATTCGAAAACTTATTCCAACCAAACAAAATCAATAATTACATTTTATTTGAGGCTACTCCCTCCATCCCAGAAAGTTCAATACACTTTCATTTTTCATCCTCCCGAAAAGCTCTATACACTTCTCTTTTTGGACATGGCACACTATTCTCTCACATCTAAATAAAATACTATCCCACTAACTCTTATCACACCTACCTTTTTAATGAAATACAATTGATAACCAAACAATAACTTATATTATCTAAAACTACGTATTCGATCAAGTGAATAATACTTTATGATAGATACTATATTTTTACACAATCAAATATGGGCTAAATCTGTTAGCCTCTCACACTTGCAACTATTAATCCTTCCTTCCGGGTTGGTTTTAGTATCTAGAGTTGTGACTTTCTTAGTACTTGGTTTTATGGCTTTTTGAATTATTGGTTCCCCTTTTCCTTTGGTTGCTTCTTCAATCCTTTATTTTATACTTGATTCTTTACTTCATCATCATGTAAAATGTCGGTAGCTATAGGTTACTCAAATTGTAATGTGGCCCTGTTTACAAATTTTACGTTGACCTTCCTTTATAATCTATTCTTTCATAAACAATAATATGATTATATAAAGACTTGTTTGATTAGTTACAAAATATATCTTCAATCAAGATGTTAGAATTTAATAATATTTTAGTTATTGAGACATTAGTATTGATTCATTGTATATCATGTTTAGCTAGCAACTGCGCAAAATGTTCATGTGGTTAATATAATCGAAATGGAGAGTTATAATTATTTACTCATCTTTTTATATATAACAGTAATGAAAAGGACATTGACTAAATCTAAACTCTCGTAATTTCTTAGTCTATCATTTGCGAGTCTGGCACTTGAAAGTTTGATGAAAAGATAAGGGAATCCCTACCTCTAAATGTAATAGAGATTTTTTTTATGACTTTATCTCTTATATGACTTAGATATCTTAAGTCATTTTGTTTCAATTTTTAAATCACCAATAAGTCTACAACAAATGTCAGTCATCACTAGTCACAATTATTAACAATTATAGACCATTGATCTCTAAATCTTAAGAGATAAGGATCAGTGAAAGATTAATTCCAAATTTCTTCATTTAGAAAGTGTCACAATTTAAAAAATGGAGGAAGTACCTAATTTATATTTTCATAAATAATAAAAACCTTTCAAACTTTTTTTACAAAACAGCATTATCATATACACTTTATTAAATGCAGATTGTTCGATTTCGCCAGTTTTTCGAACGAATACTTTCCAAATTTCCTTGTCCGCTGCCTCATGGCAGATATTTCACTTCCCAGGGCACCAATTTATCATCCATGTAATTAAGATATTAAATTTTTTAATATTAGTGATGAGGAGTAGTAGTTAACATTGACGTAGAATTCGGCCCATATATAACACTCAAATTGTGTTGCTATTTTCATTACAGCGCATAGTCGTAAAGACAAATAATGTTATCTCTGCCTTTCTAATATGGATTGTTAATTAATTTTCTTTCACTTATTTACTTGTTATAAAAAACGGCTCTTACATACTTTAATAAAATGTTTAGCTACTTTTTGCCTCCTCCGTTTTTTATTACTTATATTATTGAGCTTGTGCACAACAATTAAGAGAGAAGACAGATAGACTGAGGAAAAAACCAGACCTATATGATTGGAGTGATGCACAGATAAATTATTGCTCTAAACGAAAACAATGTAATTAATTTACAACTTGCAAAAATATAGGGAAAAATTAATTGGAATAATTCCAATTATGTCTGATCCGCTCTATTAGGGTAATTTGGTAATTAGACTCTTAGTAGGTTTGTAAAGATATTTTGTATCTCTATATATATAACATGCCAGGCAACCTAAACAGGTTAGCTATTCATAATTCTCGTACATGGTATCACGAACCTAAGTTTTTAGATTTTTTTTCTCTCGCTTTCGCTCACATATCTAAACCTAACCCTAAACCTAATCACACGGTTTTCTTGAATTTGACTTTCCGGCACCACCACATGTCTGCCACCACGCCTGCTTTTTCCGGTGACTTCACCGCCGCCAGCAGTCCAGCCACTCCGGTGGCCCAGCCGCGTCATACGCCACAACAGACGCAGCCTTCAAACGCTGCCTCCTTGCCGCAACAGTCTTCTTACGCTGCGTTCTCGCAGCATTCCTTGCCAGCGAGTGGTGCCGCAGCACCCACCAACCTTGGTGGCGTCCCCTGGATGTCTTCACAGACTGCCGCCGTCTCTCAGATGGCTGTCCAGCGCTCCGTGCTGGCCCCTAATTCTTTGGGTCTTGGTGGTACACCCACACGTAGCCCTTATGCCCGGGTTCCTCCAGGGTTTGGCAACTCAATGCCTTCCTATGCATCCATGGTTCCTCCTTCGACAACAATTGCTCATCAATTTAATAATCATGACATCACACGGTTTGTTACGATTAAGTTAAATACTCCTGAGGATTTTCTCGTCTGGAAAACGCAGGTTACATGTTTCTTGTTAACGCATCAATTACTTGGTATTATTGATGGTACTGTTTCTATACCCCCTGCTAATTGTGTTGATCATCTTGGCAATTTACACCTAATCCGCAATTCTATGAGTATTGACGATTAGATCAACAAATTAAATTGTGGTTGTATGCTACGTTATCACGTGATGTTATGCTTGATGTGCATGAGTTACATACTTCTGTTGAAATTTGGAATCGTTTGATGTCTCGGTTTTTACATGCTAGTATGGCTAGGTCTATGGAACTGAAAGGTAGATTAAGTCATATGAAAAAGCCTGAACAGCAGACTATGGAGGTTTTTCTGCGTGAAATTAAGATTATTGTTGACTCCTTAGCTCCTATTCAGTGTCCTGTCTCTCAGTATGATCTTGTTCATTATACCTTGACTGCATTGGATCAGGATCGTGACTATGATGCCCTTGTTACTACTTTGTTACAATTTCAAACGTCCTTGACGTTTGATGATCTTCGCCCTAAGCTACTTCAGCATGAGCAACGCCTTAAGGCCAAGCGTGCTTATGATGAGACATCTCCTACTCATCAGGCTTTAGTGGCTGTTCAGTCTGGTCCTTCAGGTTCACAATCGTCTTCTTCAGGTGGTTCGAATTCTAAAGGTCAAGGGGGTGGTAAAAACAAGAATAGGAACAATAATCGTAACAAGGGTGGTCGTGGTAACAATGGAGGACGCGGTAATGGAGGACAGGGTGGTCGTGGCAATGCAGGCTGCACTAATGGTATGGGTAATTTTCATGATGTTTCATATGTTAATTATTCGTGTGCTAGTTATATTGCTAATGATTTGTCTTCAGCAGGAAGTAATCCATCTAACGGCAATTTAGCCAACACTCCTTCTTCAGATACTTGTGGTCTTTGTTGGTATCCAGGTCACCAAGCAGCCTATTGTCCTCAACGTTTCAATCACAGCTTTGTGCCTTCTTCTCCTGATGGTGTCACACGTGCCCTAGCTGCACTGTCTGTTGGTGGTGAAACAAATGACTCCGTTTGGTATCCAGATTCTGCAGCCGCATCTCACATGACCTCACAGGATGGTAAGCTATCTAATGCCCTTCCTTACACTGGTTCGAGTTCTATTGTTGTTGGTGATGGCACGAAACTTCCCATTAATAAACTTGGTAATTTAACTCTGTCTTCCCCGAACGCCCCCTTCGCCTCACGAAGGTGTGTCATGTTCCCCAGTTAAAGCATAATCTGATGTCTGTCCAAAAGTTATGTCAGGATAATTCTTGCATAGTCTGTTTTGACGAGTCTTCTGTTTGTGTAAAGGACAAGACCACGGGGGCGGTTCTGTTGCGGGGAATCAGTAGGAATGGTGTCTACCCTCTTCAGCCTCACATTCTAAAGTCAGAGTCGTCTTCCCGAGTTTGCTCAGAGTCTTCCCGAGTCTGCCCAGAGTCGTCTGTCCCTGCCCTCATTGCAACCAAGGAGCCTGGAGATGTTTGGCATGCTAGCCTTGGTCATATTTCTGCTAGAGTTTTAGTAAATTTACGTTCACAAAACTTGATTTCATGTAATTCTAAGTTTCATGACGATTGTGATTTTTGCAAAGTAGGAAAGATACATCGTTTTTCGTTTGAGTCTGTTACTCATCGTGCTCCCTATCCCTTATATTTGATACATAGTGATATTTGGCAATCGCCTGTTAAATCAAATCAATTTTTTCAGTATTATGTGGTATTTGTTGATGATTATTCGCGTTTTTCATGGTTATATCCACTTAAACTGAAATCTGATGTTTATTCGACCTTCTTAGCCTTTCAGAAACTTGTTGAGAATCTTTTCAATTCAAAAATTAATTTTTTCCAAAGTGATGGTGGACGTGAGTTTGATAACACTCCTTTACTACAACATTTCTGTGATTCGGGAATTTATTTCCGAAAGTCTTGTGCTCGGACTCAAGCGCAGAATGGTGTGGCCGAAAGGAAACATCGAACTATTATCGAGATGGCCCGTACTATGCTTATTCAATCTGAGTTGCCAGCTCGATATTGGGTTGATGCGTGTTATACGGCGGTTTATACTATAAATCGTCTCAAAATAATTCCAATTATTAGTTATTCTAGAATAATCCAAACTATTACGAGTAACTTCTCAAAATAATTCAAACTTTATTTTTCTTACCTTCAATGATCCATTTTGGGACTATTATACATAGTAGAATTAAGAGTTTGGATTGTTTTGAGAAGGTACCCCTAGAAGTTTGGGTTATTCTAGAATAATTCATAATTAAGATTATTTTGAGCGGAACGTTCATAGTTGGGAATATTCCGGTCAATTTTTCCAAATATGTGAAATGGTGGAAGGATTATAAAACTGAGGAAATATATTTTATATTAAGGCTTCGTTTATTTTGGTGGAAAACCATTTTCTTGGAAAATGATTTACTCCATCTTTTATTTTCCTTTTTTTGTTTTGGTAAGGGCTGAAAACGATTTTTCAATAGGTGGAAAGTGCTCTTAGAAGGGGAAAACAAATTTCATTTTTTAAATAAGATATGCCACATTTTCCTCTCCATTCCTTACTCCTCTTGATTCTCTCCTTCCCATCTTTCCTTCTCTTTTACTTCATTTACTTTTTTCTCCCTAAGTTTTCTTCTGCTCAAACAAACAAAGGAAAACTTTTTCTAAAATTATATTTTCCACCGAATATTATTTTTCTTAAAAAGTGATTTTTCATGAAAATTATTTTCCATTAAAACAAACGGAACCTAATAAATAATAGGTTTACCATATAAGCCTAGAAATATAACATCTTATCACTATCATTTGCTACTCTATTAACTGACTTTTTGTCTTCCAAATCATTTGCGAGACGTATAATGGAAGTAGGCTTTTTAGAGAAAAGAGAAAAGTGTTGTTTAAGACTTGACCACTATATAATAATAATCATACCTTGCTTTCATTTCAAAAGGAAGAAAAAAAAGAACACACAAAAACAATTGCATCTATTTTGATATTACTTTCCCATCTTCCGCTTCAGAGTTACGGCACGTGACTCAGGTAGTCAGGTATGTGCATGCAATTCAATCTTTTCGTTCAGTATTAATCTATTATTATTATTAAAATTTATGGCCTCTCATAGTAGAGTAATAAGTAGTGTTACATGGCACCACTATATTTTTCATGTCACATGCAGTAGATTACAAGTCTTGATGTCATGTTAGGTTGAAATCTGAATCTAAAAATTAAGATTTGAACTTAAGGCCAAACACATCAATATTTCAAAAGTTAACCACTAGGTCTAGGCCACATTTATTATTGCGTTTATAGTCTATTGTTGAAACTAAATTACACTCCCATGTAAGTAATTGAAAGAAAAACAATGAGAACCGCAAGTCCACGATCGCCCACCCCCTCTTCTTTTTCGTTTCTAAGACTGTCTTCCACATATCCTCCAATTGCTTCCAACATCATCCATGCATGGATTTCCTGACCACCATAAATTCCAAACATTGCTCTAGAAATACTTGTGTACATTTTAAGTAAGAGGGAAACCCATAAATGAATTAAATAAAATCAAGTTTTTTGTTATTTTGTATCAGTAGGATATCATGACAACTTTTTTAATTATTATGACAAAGGATTATGGAACTATATTATCCGACCACATACATAATATAAGTATGAGGGAAAATGTAAGGTCTATGTTAATTGAAGCAAGCTCGTAGTCTAATAAGCAATAACCAAAAACTTTGCAATCGCCGATAGGATAAGGAGTCACGTCAAGCTCTAATGTTTAAAACAGGGTTGTTCAGAAAAAATACCCGTGACATCGTCCAGGACAAAACTAGTTATTTGCAATAATTTCTCTTGAATATGCCCTTTTTTACATCTTTGAAAAATATTCTTTATAATTTGTTTGGATGGAGGAAATTATAAAGAAAGAGAGAGAATGGAAAGACTGGAATTTATTTCCCTTGTTTGAGTACAACATAATTTAGTAATGGAAAGTTTGAGAGAAATAACTTTTTACAGGCACTTTTTTTTGCAAGATACAACCTTTTAATTTTTTTGGCATCTAATAACCTTAAACAATTTTTCAGCGAGATCAAACCAAAAGCCTTTTTTTTGCATTGATCTTACAACCAGTTGAATTAGTCCAGTTAAGAATTGCTAAGAGTTGTTGCTTATAGAAATTAGCAAACTTGTATAGAGTAGCTTTTGCCCTACTTGATCAATGAGCAATTTTAATAGTAGAAAGTCTTACCTTTTAATTTTCAAAGTTTTCACTTATAGTTTTGTTTTAATGATTATCGTGTTGTTATGTATTTTAGATCCGCTAGTGCCTTACATTTATCACTACAAGCGTAATAATAATAAGAAGAAGAAGCAGACATGATGAGTGAATTATTAGATTCATGATGCATTGTAATATTGTATTTTACTCATGCATTTAGACCATATAGTTTTTCTTAAAGGATCATGAAAGAGAATTGCAGAGGATGGAGGGGCTCCAAATTTAATTTGTGCCTTCAAGAGAAAAGCCAATAATATCTCTTTGAGGCTTATTATTCATCAAATTTTATCAAAATGTTATTAGGACATCACATTAGGACTCAATAAATAGGGTACTACATAATATGCTTGATTTCCTAAACCTATACATTTTTATCTGTGTTGAATCACGTACCCTTAACTGCAGGTAAATTCACACATATGGCGGAAGACCGACTTGTGTTGGACTTAACAGGCAGCCAATACAATTACCAACATTTCATTGATCAACTACGTGATAGGGCAAGTGATCCAGATAGGCACTCCCATGAGCTCCCTGTGCTTCCATACCCGCCCCAAGACCCGGACCGAGCTGAAACTATCCTTATCGAGTTACGCGCAGGAGGTCCATGTCCTCTAATGGTAAGAATCAGACGCCATGATCTTTATCTTGTTGGATACCAGATGCAAGACGGTCAGTGGCTCGAATTCGCTAGAGACGATGACACCCATTTAATTGATGGTTCTCAGTACCTTAACTTTGGTGAGAATTACATGAACTTAGGAGGGTTAGAAAGTGACTCTTTTCAAGTAGGTTACAATGTGCTTACCAGTGCAATCACTGGTCTAGTCACCGAGACTAATGATGATAAGCGCAAATCGTTATTACGCTTAATCTGTGTTATGATTTGTGAGGCTACTAGATTCTCAAGATTATCGAATACTTTTGCTGATAGCGTCCAACACTATGAGGATCGGAATTTTGAAGGATGGATGGGAAACTTGATTCATAGTTGGGGTGACCTTTCTGATAGGCTGCTAAGATCTGACGCCTTTCCTGTTGCTTTTCGCCTTCCTCGCCGTGCTGATGGCAGTGTAAACATCCTCTCAACAGAACCACTGAACATATGTGACGCTGATTCAGCTGTTTCATGCCTTGGCCTCTTGCTTGGCTCCTATGATTATCATTCACAATATCGATCAAAAAGAGCTGCTTTTAGTTCTGACGCTGGTTACAATGTGGGACAACCTATGGTTGAAGTGTTTTCGGTCCGTATGAACAACATTGACGGTGAGGACCCGGGAAACCTCTATGGTGACATTGAAGTTAATGATGGAATTGGTAGCTTTTATCTCTATAATCGTGATTCGGGTCATTATGAAGACGTCCATCCAGATGGAATCGCGTCTTTAGTAGGTCCATATCGATCTATTTCGTTGTGTAATTCGTTCACCATCCGCCTTGATCTCAAGGACAAAGATAGTCTTTCACCAGATGATGAAATTTGCAAAGGGTACATGTTTTCGGATATTTTCTCTCTTAGTACTACTCAAGAACAATATGATAAGCCTTCGTCGAGCATTGTTAATGGCGTGTATGGTAAAGGAACGGTGTACTATGCCATGCTTGGTAATGCAATGGAAGCAACAATTCTAGTTATTCTTATCAATGGAGACGGTGAAAATCCTGCTGATGTTTATGGAACTCTCGTTGCTCGTTACAGTGACGATTTTTACAGAAAAGTCATTCAGGATGAGAAAAAATATTACCAGACTACACTTTTTAATAAGTCATCAGACAATTATGTAGAGATAAATCCTGGAAACTCTATTGGATTGTCGAGATCAATCGTAGCTGCGCCTGCTAATGACTACTCTCTTATAATTGAAGCAAACTTGTATGATCATGATGCTATTAGTCCTGACGATGAAATTGCTAAAGGATTCGCTGAATTTTACCCAAGCCCCAATCAGTCTGCTAAACAAGAAATCACTGGAAGAAACGGCAAAATTGAAGTTCGAGTAACATGGAATCCTACATCTGGGGGATCAAGTTGAATGAAGAAGTAATTGGGACTATTTAAGTGACACCATTAGTCACGTGCACGTTCTAATCTGTTGTTTGTGCTATATTATTGTTCTGCTAATAAAGGTGCACGTACGTATGTAATTTGGGTTGGTTTAGTTTGGTTTGGTTTGATTTGGTTCTTATGTGTACCTCCTCTTGTTAGGAGTTATACTTATCGTTTCACGAGCACAAAGTCCGAGTTGTTCTGGCCCGTGCACCTCATTGGTTGTCCAACAAGAAGGTGCTTTGTGCTTACTGGAACTAAAGTGATTGTATTGTTATATCTTACGTTATTTGATTTTTATGCAAGTCGTACGACCATGTATTCTTTCAAGTTGCATGTATTATGAATAAAAGTGCTTGTGGTTTGGTTTTAATTGCCTGATGTGGCCTGATTTTCTTTAAGTTTACTATTCCTTTTGTGTTCTGATCGATATTTTCTCATAAGGGATAAAGATCTTGAATTTGATTACAATTTGTATAGCTCTACTTTATATCATTTTGATGATGACAAAAAACTACTAACAAATGTATGTCAGTTTATTGAACCTCAAAAACTTTTTGACAATCAATAAAGAATAAAGATGTTTGGTACTACGTTCGTTTCTAAGAAATTGTTACAATTTGACATTTTACACTATTTATATATTTCACTTTGGTCACCGTTTGTGACTTATACATAAGAAAAAATATAGTCATGTGGGATCTTGTTAGATTCATTTTTATATGTTATAGTTATATCTAGTTTTTATAATTTTTACAAATACATAGTTAAAAATATAAACTCTCAAAATTTTGCATTGACATGCGTGAAAAAGTGCAAGTGTAACAATCTTTTAGAAAGGGGGGAGTACCAAACAAGGAAATACAAATAAAATGAAAAATCTAATAGGGACTTCCAAAATTAAAGAAGAGGAAAAATTGTACTTTATCATCTTTTATTTACTTCATCTGTTTCACAATACTCACAACGCTTTCCTTTTAGGAAAATTTCACAATACTTGTAACCTAGCGAATAATAGTTAGTTTTGGTATGCAAAAGTATCATTTTACCCTTACTTACGTGTCCATTCCACCAAATTAACAAAATAAATTTACAATTACATTCCCTCTTATCTTACTAATTAAAAATTTACCCAACCCTTTAATGATCATTATACCCCCATAGCCACCCTTCAATCTCTCTCGTAAACCCTCCCCAAATCTATTGAAACCACCACATGCACCACCACCCTCACTCAGTCACTTCCCCTCCTGAAACCACACCTTGCAATCTCTCCAAATGTGTTTCTTTTGGCACTCAGTCAAAGTTTTGAGTTAAATTAAAATTTGCAATTTTGTTTTATTATGGGGCCAACTTTTAAGATTATAATAGGACCTCCAAAATGATTTAAATGGCTCTGATGAGGGTTGTAACTCTTACGCATAGCTTTTATCGAAGTACTTTTAGCTCTTATTCTCCTCACATTATGAAGCAAAAGAAAATAAGTGTTAACATTGATCACATTCCTAATTCAATGCATGCATCCTTACGCCACTTAATGCACTAATAAAAGTGTAATCCATTATTTAAACAACATGCTCCTCATATCTTACCTTTTCTTGGATCTTCTAGAATATTAACAGCTTAAATTGCCGCAAGTTCAAAAATAAACGCAATTGCCGCAAGATCAATTGAGCTAGACCAAAATGGATCAACATAGTTTGTACATATTTTGTAGAATTTATGATTTAATACATCTTAAAGGGAAGATTAAGCAATAAGCGAAGTTGTCTTTAATTAATTAAACACACCGAGAAACCTTAAGCTTTAATCCATGAGCCATTGAGAGGATTGTCATCATCCTGTATTTGATAGGGTGTCCTGCGACCAACTTGAATTTGTAAAATCTACAAAGAATTGCCAATGCCATCTTCATCTGTAAATAAGCCGAGTCCTTTCCTAGACATATCCTTGGTCCAGCCTGAAAATTTTGCATTGACCATTTACTAACATATATAAATATAGAATGACTCAGATTTGAATTCCTTTTCATTCTTTGTCAACAAATTTCTACTATACTATGTGCCACTTTGTTTTTATTAGTTGTTACTAGTATCAAATACATACGATGTATGCAAAAGCAGTTGAAAATTTCCTTAGTGAAGCGGTTAATAATCTAATCGGTGAAGCAGTTTAAATATTCTTTTTTTAACTTTTTTGGCGTTCGCCTCCTCTTCCCTTATGAAAAAATACTGCTACAATTATCCATTACTTATTTTGTCAAAACTGATATAAACCGATTTTCCAAAGATCAAGTTCAAAAGGACAAGGCCTTAATAATCATACTTATAACAATCTTATCAATCTTGACGCACACAAAAAACTGAAAACTACTTTTTGGATAAACCATATTGCTTATTTCAATTTTCCGAAAAATCGAAAAGAATAAATTAATACCTGGAAAGCAGTGAATTTAAAAGGGGAGGCATTTTGGAAGAAACCATATTTTAGCCATCTCTCAGGCTTGAAGTCAGCAGCATCAGGGCCCCAATTGTACTCCATCCTACCCATGGAATATGGGACATAAGTCACCATACCACCTGCTTTTACTCTTGTTCCATCTGGTAATACATCATCCTGTAATATTCCCTTTGGGTCCTGCAATTTTGATCACCATTCTTAATTTCATGTTTTTGGAATTCATGGTTGATAAGAATTTTGTCAAGTAGCTAGAATTCCATTTTATGATTATTTTGAGCAAGAACGGTTAGAGTTGGCAAAGGGGTCTCAGTGAGGTGAGCAGCTTGAGCGACTGCTTAGAGCCCCATTTTGAGGGCCCTTATACTATGTAAAAAATTATCTAAGAAATGAAGTAATACTAAACTTTTAGTAACCCTATACAAATTCATATGAATGGTTCATTCTTAATTGTTAGTTTTTCTTAAATAAGTTTTGCTGTTTATATGGCCCACCTTTCCATTTTCGCTCAGAGCCTCGAAAAAGTTCAATACGACTTTGAGAGTTGGGATTATTCCTAGACACAAACTAATTTTTTCTCCAACAACAGAAAGAGTACTTACCTGAGGAACAGCAGGATAGAGTCTGAGAGTCTCAGTTACAACTGCATGCAAGTAATACAACTTAGCCAAGGAATCATAAGTCAATAATTCAGCAAATTGTGACACCCTTTGGTTGAAAGATACAGGGTCTTCTATATCACAATCTATCAACTTCACCTTCTCTTCATTTGCTCTTTCTTCTTCAAGGGCTTTTAGTTCTAAGTAAAGCTTTTCAGCAACACTTTCATGAGTCATTATCATGTATATTGCCCATGACAGTGTTGTTGCAGTGGTGTCTCGACCCGCGATCACAAAATTCAGGACTATATCTCTCAGGCTCTTCTCTGTTGAGTTGTACTCAGGATCTTCTCCCAACTCTATAAATCTTGATAGTATGTCATGTTTCGCCTGAAGTATTCGCCACAACAAGGAATCTTTAATAAGATTTAGTTTTAATCTGCAAAAATCTTTTTGAATATAGATAAAAGTTAAAGTTTTGATTAGTAAAAATCAATTTTGATAGGTAAATCAGTTGATATCTGTAAAATTTATTAGCTACACCTGTCCAATAGGTCGGTCTGTCGAGTTCAAGTGGTCAATCTAATCTTCTAGTTTGAATTGTAGTTTCAGTAATAACTTTTTGTGGCATTCATATATATTTATATAACTTTTGTGGCATTCATATATATTATAATAACTAATTAACTGGTTGCGTCCTTTCATTACCAAAATAGGACATCACCAACTATAAACCTGTAACAAAAATTAATGACGGTGATGTTCTATCATGTTGAAGAACATAACCAATTGAAGAAGGTAATGTCATATCATGTTAAAGGACATAAACCTAATTAGAGCCTTATGGTGGTAATATTTCAAATGATCACCATAAAATCATCTTGTTTAGCTTAGGTGAGATTTTGGGCCAAGCAATCGACATAAATTTGAAGGGGATGGGATTTAATTGGGTTAGTATAGATAGATTTACGGATTTAAAGTGCGTAATTGGAATAACATCCTATGCACTTTTTAGTTTTCAAGACAGCAATGTTACTCGGGATTGATCCAAACCAGCTTTTAATAGTCTAAAAAAAACTCCTTGTGAGAAAAAAAAAATGAGAAATCGACAAATGATTGTGTAATTATTTTTTTTTTTTTGACACCTGCTAGATTGTGTAATCCTATTGAAAGTATAAAATACTTTCAAGTCTAGCTCACATATTAACATCTAAGGAAGGTTTTTTTAATTAGTAAGTAAATTAAGTTAGTAACAATCACATTTCACAGTTTCAGATCAAAATAAAGTTTGGAACAATATAATGGCTACATACCTTAATGATGTTGGAATCTCTTTTAGCTCCTTCAATTTCAGCTTTTCGTCTTCGGATTACAGAATATGTAAAATCATCAATGATTTTAATACTTTCGCTAAGTGATGCCTCCGATCCCACGTTAAGAAATTTCTTTATCTTCCAAAGAGGATCAATGAATCTTAGCGTGACAATAATGTTAGCTGTGTCAAAAGCACGAGCAAAAGAGTTCTCCGGTAGGTCAGGTGCCAAAGTTCCAATCTCTACACCAAATCCTACCTTGCATATGGAATCCAATGTCATCCTCATCAACAATTCCTATAAGCATTAATAGTTACAAATTGTCAGAAGAGTTACTCTACAAAGGATATCTACATTATTAGGTTATTATTAATCTTTTACGCTAATACATCAATTGCTAAATCGTAGTTATTGTATAAATGCCCAACTTACATTCCATAATAGAATACTACTTGAAATTGTTAGGTGTGTAACAATGATACTTGTCATTTGGAGTCATGAAGGTGCACTTACGATGGCTAGGAGCAATAGTTAGAAGTGTGTGCATTGAATAATGAAGAAGTGAGGCAAGGAGAGCACGTTGATGAACGACTTTTGCTGGCGACTAAATACGTTGTAAATTATTATGTAGGGTTTATGCTCTGATGTAAAACTTTGACTATCAAATTACTCAATTAACTATTTACAAAAACATATAAAGTTCTTAATTAGAACAATTACTCAAATTCATTTTAATATATTATCAGTCAAAATTAATTTACGATCAAACTAATAGATATATGGTGTGAACGCCAAGTGATGCAATAGCAAAGAAAAAAAAATATGAACGTATGAACCTGGACTTTTTCGTCAAACATATATCAAGCGTCTCCGAAAATGACATTTATTAGTAATTACATTGATAGATAAATAACAAAGCACAAAATCCAAATCTTGGGAGCATATTGATGTTAAGGAATATTTGATTAAATTATGAGACATTACCTTTGATCAAGTTATGGGACATTACCTGCATGTCGACGGATCGATCCTCAAAAGATGCATCACTCAAAATAGTAAAAAGCTTCAAGCTATACTCCCTAAAAACAACAGTGCTGAAGTCTCGTAAGTTCTTTGATGCAAACTCAAAGCTCGCAGTCTTTCTTTGTTTTCTCCAACTTTCACCATCTGTGTTAAATATCCCATCCCCTAGCAAGACTTCCATGTATGATTGGTAGACTTCACCCTATGTTCATTCACCATCACAACACATAAAACCTACAATTAGTCTCAAATTTTAAACCTTAAAAATTATATTATACTGAGTGTTTCTCTTATGCTACAATCTAATTGAGTGTATAATTAACTTATTATGTTTTAATTTATTTCATTCATCACGGTTGCGGCTCTCAGAATTCATAGAAGACATGTACATAGATATGAATATATACATGCATGGTTGCATATATAGAACTATAGAACCAATGGTAATAAGAATCTATGGAGTACAATATATTTGTTGGGCTCATCATCATCAGCTTTTAGAGTAGTTTGAGTAATTGACTCAGTTGAAAAGCGACTTGGCTCAATTATTAGGGTTTGGCAGAATGATGGTGGATGAAATCTTGTAAACTTTGACGTACTGTTTCCATAGTTAGTTTATGAGAACATCTATTTCCAATCGCGACCTCTAGCAATATTAGTCTTGAGGCGTGCTCCCGAGGAGTTCTTTAAGTAGTTTGGAGATCGGACTAAGTCCAGATGTAGCTAATCCTTCACATGTAACAGTTAGTAAAACAGTTATAACTGTTGATATATATAATGCTAGCTCAGTTTAATATTTTCATGTAATAACTAAGCTTGTATACTTAGCTTCGCTTAGCTTGTATTATGCTTGTAATAACCCTAACTCTAACGTAGGTAAGCTTAGTTAACAAGCTCGGTAGTTAATCATAGCTCTAGTTAGTTAGCCAGTTGTTATACTACAGCTGGAAGATTAGACTCCCTCTAAGAAACTCAACAAAATGTTAGAGAGGTATTCAATCTAGTCTATATAGCTCCTTTCATTTTAGATCATTCTAATAATGATGATGCAATAATAATTAGTCCCAAAGCTCTCTTATCTCTCTTTCTATTTCTCTTTCCCTTCTTCTCTCGTCTGTTTAGATATGGAGATTGAAAAGCTTAGTAAAAGCTATGATCATAAGCTCTCAAGAACAAGCACAAATTCATCACAGATTACATGATTTTATGTGAATCATAAAATCTATTAATAACTACTGCGATAGTTGCCCACTAACACAACTACTTGTATTGGACATATCCTAATTCCTGCATCTTGCAACTAATCTCACAACTTACAAGTAGTCCTATAAATAAAAATTGTAAACTAATTTTGTCGAATAGATCATGAAATTTGGTACTAACTTATGTTAGATGGTCTATAACTCTTAAGTTAAAATTATAAGGATTTAAATTGTAAGGTTTAACTTCAAGGTTTAAAATTTTAACAATTTACGCTTTCAAGTTAAAACCTTCCGCGATAAAATTTTATGCAATTAAGTTAAAACCTTTTTGTTTTGATATGGTATATCAACAAACCTAATGATAGTCAGTCTACCACAAGACTTACTTATGATTCGGTATAAAACGTGAATTAAATGGTCTATCCAAGAGCATTTGGATAGACATTATGACAATGTAAGTTAAAGTGTAAGGTTTTAACTTCAAAGTGTAAATTGTTAAAATTTTAAGACCTTACACATTAAAAGTTTTCAAAACTTGACACTTTACACATTTGATTTAAATCATTGCACGACAAATTTTCAAGTTAAAATCTTTTAATTTTACTATGAGTTGTCTACAAAGTTATGATTAGACCGTCTATTCAAAAACTTATTCATAATTTGGAGATGGAGAGAATAATCATAACCACTAGTCTTTCTTCACAATTAAACGGGCCGTAGCATTATGGTGTACATTTTGCCGTGCTCGCTTGCAGAGGTAAGACGTTTGGGCTGCGTTTTACTGTAAGAGTGTGGTAGGTAATTCTTGGGCTCATTTGTATCCAACTAGGTGTTAATGGACGTTGCCAATATATTGCTGGGCCTTTGTGTCACAGTGGGCAGTTTGGAGATCCGTGACATGGGCAGCAAACTTTCCATTCTTTAGTAGCGAGTCAATTAACCAATTTCAACCTGAAAATATTGGATTTCCTTACCTTTTGCTCATACTCTCAAATATTTAGTCCGCAAATACTAGACTAAAAAATTGAGTTAGTTAAAGTCTGATTAAGATCCTTCTTATCAATCAAAAAATTAAAATATTAGACACTATTAATATTAGTGGATTCAAGTTAAGGTTTACGACTTAATTGTGTGATTGGTTTAAGCATGTATGACTCTTATTTTATTGGATCATGTGGGTAAGGTTAAGATTTAAGATGTAATCGAGTAAAAACTCGACGTTCTCACATAGAAACCCTACTCATAACTTATCTTTGACGGCTAAACATTAAAAAATGACTAAATATAATACTTTAAAATTTTCAAAGTTTTGGTTTCATTTTATAGAAAACATATATTGTCTCTTCTAAAATTGAACATGATAGGATCTAGCTACACTCTACCAAATTCTAACCATTACCATCGGTAAATGATGGGATTACAATTCGGGGTAGTCACCTTGTTTAATAGACAAATCAAATTAAAATTGAAAATCAACCGTGAGAGATATTATATTAGGATACTAAAGATGTAATAAACATTTTTAGGACATATCTTTAGTACCCTAATATATCTCTAATATAAACTCATCAACTTGACAACACACATAATCAACATAACCTGGCCCCTTTTGTTAACTCTAACTACTCCAATCACCATAGAATTCCGGTCTAACAAGGCATGAATCAACCCCCAAACAAGTGGAACAATGAGATGATCTAGTAAAAAAGATATTAGTCGTAATTACCTTAGGATAATTAGCAAAATTAGTCTTAAGAACATGCTCCACGTTAGCAGGATCAGCAATATAGGTGTAAGTAGTGAAGGGCATAGGGACCACGACAGTTTTTGATATAGAGAGATACTCGACAAGCCAATCATGCATATTATCATAATTCATTAATTGTTCAAGAGCTGCCCCTATCAATGGCCATGTCTTAGGCCCCACCTTCTTCCTTTGGCTAAATCTGTGGATAAAAACCCATGAAAATCCCATGCAACAAGCTACCAATATTATGGATCCCATGTTATAATAATAACCATTGTGGTCATTATCATAAGATGATGGAAACGCAGAGATTATGGGTTGAGAATTATGTGCTTTGGTCATTTTCTTGATGGTAAGCTATACAATTTTGAAATTTGCTAGGCGGTACTAAATAATGCCAACGCTAAAGATTAGGTAACGTAAGGTGTAAAAAGAGAATTTTGTTAATGCTGATATTTGTTGCAAGTAAGAAAAGGGTGGATAGTGATGGAGAATAAGTTGGTAAAAATGAGGTAATTATCTTTGTGTGCAAAGGTAATGAGTTAGCTACAACATTATTATGTGCAACGATCTTTACATGCATGCAAAAGGATAGCACCAAAGAATAATGCTTCATGTGTTATGTGCTATGTATCTACCAACTTTTTTATGGTTATTGTAATTCTATGTAGCTAGCTTAGCATTGTATAATGTTGCCATAGGAATTAAATTTTGAACAAAAAATAAATGGATGTCATGTATGTATTTTGCTTCTAAATTTCTATATAAGGACGTTGTTTATTCATATTTGGCGATAACGTTGGAAAAATAGTGCAGTAGAGAGAAAGCGTTGAGATAAGGTATTGAGCAAAAGTTAATATATAGAGAGGGAGAAAGTAAAATTACATTTGAAAGAGTAAAGAATAGAGTCAATAAGTAATATATATGGAGGAAAGAAACGAGAAACTCATATGATTTATCTAAAGTTTCGCATTGGGGCGATAGAGAGAAGAAAACCTCAAACGAAAAACCGACTAATTAGCAACTCTCGTGTCCAAGCCACTCCACTAACATCTTGAAACAAAATTGGATCTAATACCTAGAGAAATGAATGGTTATTTGTTGTTGATGTTGATCCACCCGTTGATTCGTAAGCCAATCCGTTACTCTATTCGCTTTTCGATAACAATAAGTAAAATATAAGTTCCAGTACAATTGTGAATTCAATTAAGGGATTGTTTTGTTGAAATCAATAAAAAGGGTAATTGTAACAAAGAGAGAGTTGGCATTTGTGTTGGTTAGATGGATTTTTGACATCTATGAGTCCTTAAAGAATTATTATGGACTATTTGTTATAATTTTACCCCAAATATTTTTTAATCCTTAGTTTTCCATCATGAAATATACAAAGAATATAGAAGAGAAAAATATCTAGTTATCTTTGGGTGCTCTCAGGTTATATGCGATGAGCCTAACAGAATTGCACGATATAGTCAAAAGGATTGTGGACCAGTCAGCTCTTGACTGGTTCAACAGAGTTGGCTAATGCGCAAACTTATCCACTACTTTCTTTCTATCTTGTGATTTGGCATATACTTATGCCATGTCATCATCAAACATTCAAACTATGCACATGCAATGCACCAAACTCTTTGGAGCTAAGCATACATAATATGTAATCCAAATATTTCCCATTGTCTATCTATTAAGGCCATACATATGTGGAAATCAACCCTGTCCTTTTTATATATTTTAGCATATACTTTACCTCCTATTCTTCTCAAAAAAACATACGTGCAGACAAATTAAATTGTTGACCAATCCTTAAAAGTTAAAAGAATGACCTTAAAAAGAATGTATTGAGCTTTTTTTATTTAAAGAAAGGTGATCTGAGCTTTCTCTTGGGTAGTAACAGCCTATATTATAAGAATGGCAACTTGATTTAAGTTGTCGTTATTAGGGATGAGTAGAACTTGGGCTATACCATATACCAAATCGCAAATCAAATTATTTTGACGCAGTTTGAGTTGGTTTATGGGCTCAAAAAAATAGATTGGTTTGCGTTTTTTTACCAAACCGCGGTTTGCGGTTTGGGGTGGGGTTGGGTTATTATATTTCTAAACCAACCCGCACCACAAACCGCCTAAGTGCTTTTGATAGTCGACTTACTAATAATTTTGTATACTTAGTAGTAATATTTGTAGAAACTTTATAATTTTTTAGTATTTTCTAGCTTTTTAGGTAGTTTATTTTTATTTTTTTCAACAACAAATGTGTAGTTGGTGAAATAAAGCAACAATTACAAAAAAGAAATTTTTTTAAAGATAAAATATGGTTAAACCACAAACGACACCTCACCAAACCATTTTATGTGGTGTGGTTTGGGTTGGGTTGGGTTGGTCCAAAGTGTGGTTTGCGTTGGTTTGAAAAAATTTCAAACCGTCTTTTGTGGGTTGGTTTGGGCTATGTCACAAACCGCACTAACCCAACCCATGCTCAACCCTAATCGTTATCACTTGTTATAAATATTGATATTTTGAATTTGTTTGGAGAGGATGAACTTATCGACGAGTATATCAAAAGATATCAGAAAAGTGTTTGATATGAATACGTGTTACATTTATTTTATTTTTGACAAATATGTCGAAGAACATTTTACTTCGAGGTGTCTTGAAAAAAAATTCACTTCTAATTTTCTAAAATCGTATGCTACTTCTTACAATTAGTGAAGGTTTTTCTGACATAATTATGGCATACCCTTAATAAGGGATTACAAGTTGCAACAACTGATTTCAAATGCATGAAACCAATAAAATAAGAGAAAAGTTAAGTTTTATAAAATTTAATTTCTCCATTTGGAATTAAAACTTTTATTGTATTAACTTCCCATAATATTAATTAAGGATATGACATTACTTAATTACATAATTTATTTGATTTATATATCAAACTAAAATAACTCTAGCCGCTGATTCGACTCTCTTCTTCTCCTTCTAGGGTTTCTCTTTCTTTGTTTTTTGAGGCCGAAAATAGTCTAAAATCTTTGAAAATTAGACTCTTTTCGATCCTTTTCCTCAATCCTGATTCAGTTTTTGGTACTTAATAAAGTCAATAAAACTACTCGTCGGTAATCTAGTAATTAAATTGTTCTTCGTTTGTCTTCCTATGACGGTGTGTTCAATTCATCATTGCTCAATATTCTCCCTATGATGAAGTCATTGGTTGTGTGACGAATTGGTTGTTTATTTTCCATTGGTGGACATACCAAGAAATTACTTTGTTGATAATAAATTATGAGGGATCGCAACAAAAATCTTATTTCAAATATACTCATTAGAGTTAGATGCACTGAAATAATCCTCGCAATTATAACAAGATTATTAGACAGTCTGTATAGAGAGGCCGCATGTGTCAGCGATCTATACAAGAGATTCTCCTCAAGGCTGTAGCTTTGATGAAGAAAACTTTTATATGATTTGATATACTTCCTCCGTTTTCAAAAGCTTGCAACAAACCAATTTTTTATGTCTCTCAAAAAATCCCCCTAGAAACATTTTAGTGTCTATTATTAAGAAATTCTACCGCATGTAATTACTTACTATTCTAGGAAAGGTTAAAGCTTTCCTTAGACCTTTTGGAAATAATATATGTACTACTAATTAATATTAGTCGATGGGAGTGCAATAATTCTATAACTTTAGTGAAGTAGTGGTAGATTGTACTTAACAAATTGTGATAAATATAACAAATTAAAGTTTTTTATTATTCCAATGTTAATGGTAATGCCTATCCACCTTTAAACTAGTGATTTTCTCTACACAAATTCATTACAACTCGTTATCTCTTTTAATATTGAGTCGAAAGATAATTTTGTGGGAAAAAATCACATTTTTTTTGCTGAGATTCCACAATTACCATGGTAATAAATAGAATTTTTCCAGTAAATTCCATATGATTTCATTGTCGCCATTATTTACTACCATTCTAACAAATTGTGATAATAATAATAATAAATTAAAGTTATTTATTATTCCAATGTTAATGGTAATGCCTATCCACCTTTAAACTTATGATTTTCTCTATACAAATCATTACAGCTCGTTATCTCTTTAAAAATGATAATGAGTCGAAAGATAATTATGTAGAAAAAAATCACATTTTTTTTTGCTCAGATTCCACAATTACCATGCTAATAAATAGAATTTTTACAATAAACTTCATATGATTACATTGTCGCCATTATTTAGTACCATTTACCAAATTAACCGTTATCGGTAAGCTTGTTCCTCGATAGGATCTATTAATATATGTATTCACAAAGCTTATTGGGTTAGTGTCCAAAGAGAAAAGAATTCAAAGAGGTCTATAAATTATATTAATTAAGATCAAAGGGATAATCATCATCATCATCTTGTACTAGCCTAAGCATTACGGATAACCTTTTGTTAACTATGTGGTCCTAGATTCTTGATTGTAAGCTTTCCCAAAAGCGGAAATAAAAAGTCATCATACTTTCTTACTACCTCCGTTCCATAGGTATTGCAACCTTTGACATTTTGCACTATTTATACACTACCCTTTGACCCTCTTTTGTGATTTATACACAAGGATAAATATAGCCATGTGGGATCTTGTTAGATTCGTCTCGATATATGCTTAATTAAAATTTACTTTTTATAATTTTTACTTAAATAAAATTAGAGATATTAGCGTCTAAAGTAGTGCGTTGGGATGCGTAAAACTCCCTATGTTGCAATACACATGGAACGGAGGTAGTATTATACAGGTTTGAATGGATAAAGTTAATTAACCTACCAGATTAAATAGAAGTTAATTACTCATCATGAAAATCAAACACCTAATACACACGTAAATTAAAGGAGTTATCAATTATCATGGCACGAATTTGATGTCAGTGTGATATCAGGGTTTGGTTGTTTATTACTCATGAAGATATGCATGTGTCGAAGTGGATGTGCCGATAACCTTATCTCATGACCACATTATTAGTATAATTTTGTTTCGCCTTTCCAATTATAGAGGTACTTTGAAAGGCCTAAGCTTGAATGACTTGTTCATTGTGAAGATTTTGTCGGTTAGTTGCTTTATGATAGTCACTCTACTCTTCCAAAGGTTAAAGCACCAAGACGAATAATTGGGAATTGAATGAGGTGAGCTCATGCAAACTTGTCACAAATTATTGGGAATAATAGGGAATGGTTGGGTTTTGGTTACATTTGGCAAACGTTGACCTCATCACCACTTAGCATAGGACATTTTCTCATTACCAAGGTAAATATATTGTTTCTGTCTAAACTTATCGTAACTCTTTTTGGTGGATATAAGCGGTCTGTGTCCGAGCTTCGGCAAATAACCTGCAAATGAACCCCAAACCCCCGTGGGTGTCCCATGGACAAGACCTCCGCTGCTCAAGTCATTACTCATTTTAGATAGAGAGAGTGTGGATGTAGGAAGAGAGAAGTGTGAGCTCAATGTGAGTCCATGCGAGAATGGATTCCCCTTTACCTTAGCCCTATTAGGGACTTATATAGTGAAATGAGTGTGGGCCTTATGCCATTTGGCCTTGGGCCGTATATTCGGGAGAGGGTATTTATACCTATACAATTTGCCCCCTAGTTCGAGTGTTAATCGTTGATTGAACTTGAACTATATTGGGCTTAGTCACTTAGTTGCTCATGGATTTGGACATGTCTTCATGATGACCTTTTCTGCTTGATTGAGTCTCTGATATGAGATCTAGTACCTTTGTTCGGAGAGCTTGCTTTGGTGAGCTAAGATGTATCATACTATAATTGAGGATCTTCTCATGTAATAAGAGACGCGGCTCCCTTTGCTTACGAGTTTGCTCTGATAATCTGTCGTACAACATCTTCTAATGAAGGTCTTCCCATATAGTCTGCAATGTTGTTTCACCAATCTAAAAATCTGCTCCGATGGGCAAGAATGTAGCATCGTCTAGGGGCTCTATTAGCTTTCTATTTTTACGCTCTTTTGAGTAGTTTTTGAAAGAAAATTTGCTATTTCTTTGCTACTTTCCTCCTCCTACCATACGTATCCTTGCCCAACAGTCTGTCTGTTTTGCTTGCAATAGAGGAGGCAGACTGAGATTAAAGTGCTACAGACAGGTCCGCAATGACGACGATACGTTGATATATGATAATGATGAGCAGTGTCCTCTGTCTAAGATGAGAATCTGCAATTATAATAAGTAGAATTTGCGATGCGAATAAGGAGCAGGATCCTCTGTCTGAAGCGAGGATCTGCTATAAGAGGGGTGGAAGAGCCCTCTGTCTGAGACGGAGATTTATTGTAATAATAATGAGCATGATCCTCTGTCTGAGGTGAGGATCTTCTAATAATGACGGCAGAGCCCTCTAAGATGGTGATCTGCGATAATAATAAGGAGCATGATCCTCTATCTGAGGTGAGGATTTGCTAATGATAATGATGGCAGCGCCCTCTGAGATGGTGCTCTGCGATGATAATAAGCAGCATGATCCTCTATCTGAGGTGAGGATCTGCTAATAATAATGATGGCAGAGCCTTCTAAGATGGTGCTCTGCGATGATAATAAGCAGCATGATCCTCTATCTGAGGTGAGGATCTGCTAATAATAATGATGGCAGATCCCTCTAAGATGGTGCTCTGCGATGATAATAAGGAGCATGATCCTCTATATGAGGCGAGGATCTGCTAATAATAATGATAGCAGAGCCCTCTAAGATGGTGCTCTGCAATGATAATAAGGAGCATGATCCTCTATATGAGGTGAGGATCTGCTAATAATAATGATGGAAGAGCCCTCTGAGATGGTGCTCTGCAATGTTAATAAGGAGCATGATCCTCTATCTGAGGTGAGGATCTGCTAATAATAATGATGGCAGCGCCCTCTGAGATGGTGCTCTGCAATGATAATAAGGAGCATGATCCTCTATCTGAGATGACGATCTGCTAATAAAAAGTATGGCAGAGCCCTCTGAGATGATGCTCTGCGATGATAATAAGGAGTATGATCCTCTATCTTAGGTGAGGATCTGCTAATAATGTCGGCAGAGAACTTAGCTCTTCGCTTAAGTCCTTCACTCTACTTCTTCAGCATAGCTCAATTTGTAACATAACTTATCTCTTCGCTTAAGGTTTTCGTTCTGCTTCGTTAGCAGAGCGCTCTGCATCTTTAGTAGAGCTCGATTTGTAACTATAACTTAGCTCTTCGCTTAAGTCTTTCACTCTACTTCTTTAGCAGAGCTCGATTTGTGACTATAACTTAGCTCTTTGCTTAAGTCTTTCACTTTGCTTCTTCAGCAGAACTCGATTTATAACTATAACTTAGCTCTTCGCTTAAGTCTTTCACTCTGCTTCTTCAGCAGAGCTCGATTTGTAACTATAACTTAGCTCTTCGCTTAACTCTTTCACTCTGCTTCTTCAACAGAGCTCGATTTGTAACTATAACTTAGCTCTTCGCTTAAGTCTTTCACTCTGCTTCTGCAACATAGCTCCATGCTTCTTCAGCAGAGCTTGATTTGTTACTATAACTTAGCTTTTCGCTTAAGTCTTTCACTCTGCTTCTTCAGCAGAGCTCGATTTGTAACTATAACTTAGCTATTCGCTTAAGTCTTTCCAGCGGCTTAATATCTCGCTCAAGTCTTCAATAATATATGTCTTTCCAGCGGCTTAATAGCTCGTTGGAGTCTTCGATAAAATAAGTCTTTCCAGTGGCATAATAGCTCGCTGGAGTCTTCAATAAAATAAGTCTTTCCAGGGGCTTAATAGCCTGCTGGAGTCGTCCATAATATATGTCTTTCCAGCGGCTTGATATAGCTCGCTGGAGTCTTTAATAAAATAAGGAGCGGGATCCTCTGTGTGAAGCGAGGATCAGCTAATGATAATAATGGCAGATCCCTCTGTCTGAGATGGGGTCTACAATAATACGGAGCATGATCTTCTGTCTGATGCAAGGATCTGCTAATGATAATAATGGCAGAGCCCTCTATCTGAGATAGGGTCTGCGATAATAATAACAAAATACCTCTCTAGCAGGTTTAAGGCTGCTAGAGTCTTCTATAAGATATATCTTCAATGGCTTAATAGCCAGCTGAAGTCTTCAGTAATATGTGCAGACTCTCAAAATAGGTGCTTTCATAATCGAGCACTATAATGAATATTACATTTCGAATCAAATTTTGCATCAAGTTGAGTCACATATACTCATTTTCCCCCCACGCTTAAGTTGAAATGGAGGTCAATTTAAGAGTAGCATTTTGACAACCTAAGTAGGCATACATAGAGTTCGAAAGACGTCTTATAAATCGATATTAGCACTTCATTTAATCATGTCATGTAATCAAATAGAGTAAATGTTGGAACCTCTTTCGATAATCATTGACAAACTATAATAATCAATTTTTGAAGCTCGTAATATAAACTAAGTACAACATTTATCATGAACTCAATCTAATTTTGCATTAAAAGTAAGCAAAATTGATATCAATAATAGTGGAAGCAAAGTAATTAGCTTGATAGTTGAGTCTGCTCGAGTTTTATACAGAATACCATCTGATCTACATGGTCTGATGGGATAACACCAAAACAGCAGAGAAAAGGTTGTCTAAACCATAAAAAGAACTATTGGCAAGCGGATGAAATCTGACGACCGAATAAATTTCAGTTTTTGAATACGAAAGTATCACCTAGACTCGAAATTGTCGAATTAAAAAGGACCTAAATAAAATCGGTCAAACTGAACTTGAGTAGGAATCGAAAATCATTTTTAAAAGTGTAGAATTGAAATTTGAAGCATTTTGGTTTTGAACTCGGGCAAAAAAAAAGGTTATATTGTATTTTTCTAATTTGATTTTGATGTATGATGTTTTAACTGCCAATGTTTTCTTATAAGGACAAATTATTGTCTCAGGGTTAAAATTTTCAACAACTTTATATCAAATTCAAGTTATCGAGATAGGTTTCATGTTCATGAGTTCTTTTAATTAGTATAATAATCTACTTATTTGTAATATGTATTAGCTATAAAATAATATATGTATGAATCAATGTAACAAACAAAACGAAAACACTTGCCCGAAAATGAAAACTAAGAAAGGCGCCCTAGCTTGACCTATTGGGTCGAACCCCTAACCAAACGTTTTGTGTCATGGACTCATAGTCAAGCTGTTTTCAACACAATACTGAAATTGACTCTTGTATTAGTTGCGTACGCTTTTTTAGTACATCATGATTATTGCAATTTACATATAATATATTTGATGTATAATGTGTTGCTTGTCATACTTTGTCTTCTTTAAGATGGTCGGAATTCATTATAGATGGGTTGCCAAATCTCAAAAAGATTTAGGTCGTGAAAGGTATCGATTTGAGATATGATTTCTATTCTACATACCTATCCAAAAAAAAAGTGATAAAGAACAATCAATTGTTGAAAGATAGTGATAATCTCCTTGAGGAGGCTATTCCATTAATTAACAATATACTTCCTCTGTTTCTAAATAAGTGACACACTTCTTGTTTTCACGTTTGCAAACACATTATTTTAACCATTAATATCTACAATTATCAATAAGTAAAAATTATAAAAAGTTGATATTAAAAAAATTCACATTGAGACGAATCTAACAAGATCCAGCATGACTATATTTTTCATAAAATATAAATCACAAAAACTAATTAAATTCTAAACTGTAAATAATAAACACTATGTAAATATGTCATTTATTTAGAAACGGAAGAAGTATACTAGAATACACTAGGGTTTACATGAGAATATTTATACATAAAAATATTTGAATATTTATAATATAACACAACCCGCCAGTTGGAGCGGGAGGAGGAGGACGAATATACATAAAAATATTTACATATATATTCTAACAATTGTGTAACATACTCGCAGATAATTTGTTGAACCTCATTGTTGAACACATGTGAGTGTCCCACATGAAAGAAAGGGGAGAGACAAAACCATTATATTAGCCTAGGAGTTACTCCTCCTATCACCATATGGTTTTATGATGGAACCTTCTTGGCCTTGTAAGTCGACCAAACTCTCCTCCTCCTTATTGGGTTACCTTGACCCAATTTCTGATCAATCTAAAAATTAACATGGTATCAAAGCCCAGGTTATGGGTCTCTTCTAAACTGGGTATTAAAGCGATTGGAAAGGGTTTACCTCGACAGGACGTCCAGCCCCTAAGAGGATTGTTTTTGATTACCTTTCCAGTTAGCTCCGAATTCTAAGGACACTCATATGTGAGGGGAGTGTCGAACCCCATTGTTGAACACATGTGAGAGCTTACATGGGAGAAAGGGGAGAGACAAAACCACTATATTAGCTTAGGAGTTACTCCTCCTATCACCATATGGTTTAAGGATGGAACCTCCTTGGACTTGTAAGTGGACAAAACTCTCCTCCTCCTTGTGGGTTACACAGGCCCAATTTCTAATCAATCTAAGAATTAACATAATTAGAGTGTGTCATGTAAATTTGCAACACCAACATTAACACTTTAATTAGCTTCTTTACGTAGATTAACTATAGGAATTAGCTTCTCTTATCTTTCATCAGTTTTCTTTTACGTAGATAAGAAGAAGTGCCCTACCGGATCGGAACCTCGCTATAAAATAGAAGTCCAACCAACTACACCAACTAGTACTAGATTATCTTTCATAAGTTTATATATGACTTCACTAATCTAAATCAATGAATAAGATTAGTACTACGAGTGAGGAATTCAACCCAATATTAGCATTTAAAAGTAGGAAGTATTTCCTGTTTTCAACCATAAGTCAATGTTAAAACCAAAAAATAATAACGTTAAAGGTAGCATTCAACTTCACACGTGGAGCTCCGCACGTGTTTTGATCAATAAGTCAAGGGCGTCGGCTATTAGTATAGTCTTGGCGATCCTTGGTGCAAAAGGCTGAATAAGAGTAAAAGAAAAAGGCAACGGCATTTGCCCCCAAAGAATTGGAAAATTGATCTTGTATCCAACTAACAACGTCGTATAAAAAAACAGCTGAAATTTGGTAAGAATGGTATTAATTCAACCGTCAGAAGTTAAAGATAAAGTTCGAATGCTTAAAAAATTAGGGTTGTTCAAAAATTAATTTGGATTGTATCAAATCGTAAATTAATCTAATTAGCGCGATTTAGACTAGTTTATGGATTAATAAAAAATATTAAGTGTTTGACAAATGATTTTCGGATGGCTTTTTAATTAGTGGCTTTTGGCTTTTGTATCAACAACCAAAGAAGGCTTGTTAAATGGGCTTTAGAGTGGTTGAAAAGTCGGTTTATCAGCCAAAAGTTTCTTTTACTAGCTTTTTGTGTTGACTTTTGGCTTTTGTTTCCATTTTTTATTGAATAGGCAGCACTAACATTCATTTTACCAAACATTTTTATTAACAATTAATAAATTACACAGCCGGTATAACAAGCAAATAAAAATTAGCGGTCAAACCATCCGCTACAAAAAGTCACCAACCAACCGCTATCAGCTAATTGGCAAACATCCCCCATAGATTAGTTTGTGATTTGACCAAATCACAGCTTGTCGTTTAGAACTAGTTTATATCTTTTATAAACGAAACTACCACAAACCGCAATAACATGGTAGAGGAATTCACCTGGAAAAAAAAGTTTCCCAATTGAATAACATTACTCTAGGATTACGACATCTATATGTATCATATTTTACCACAATACTATACTAAATTGATTTTATAAGCAATTTACTAGAGATATTTTTAGAAATTTTTGCGTCATTTTCACCTATATTCTAGCCACTTTATAGCTTATTTACATGTTTTTGTTGTTGTATTGAGTTATAGTTTAATTTGCGAGATTTATGACTTGGTCCAAGGTCGTTGAGTGCCATCGATCAAAGTCGGGAGCTTGAGAATATGTGGATCAAAGCATCGAAGGGCAAAGGTCATGGCGAAGCTTGTAGATCAGCATAACCACTTCCATGGTTGGCTCCCTGTTTTTCAATAGAATGATGCACGAGCCCTCGACTTTAATGCACGAGGAAAATATGCTAAATTAGCGGTCAAACCATCTACTACGAAAAGCTTGTAGATTAGCGTAACCACTTCCAAATTAAAGATAAGCACTATTTGATATTCATGCTCAAGAGAATGATGCACGAGCTCTCCCATATGCTATAATATACCACAACTGAGTAAAAAGCTTTCTTCAATAAGTCTCTTCTACATAGCATATTTTTCTCTTCTGTTAGTTCTATCTCTTTCACAACAAATTATACTTCCTCCGTTTTAAAATAAGTGATACACTTTCTATTTTGGGGTGTTTTAAAATAAGTGATACACTTTGGTTTTTAGCTTTATACGGTAACTTTTTACTTGTGAAATGACCTATGTGACATTACTTTTTTGCTAAACACATCATTAACAATATCTAACAACACTAACTTCAAAAGGGGGTAGGGGACCACACCTACTAACTTCACCATTAATTATACACTAAACACAATTATAATCTTTTGCCTCAAAATCCACAAAAGCAACAATATATCACTTATTTTAAAACGGAGGAAGTATATATTTCTAACACTGACACTTTCTACGTCTGTATAGTGTATACTTCGCGAAAAAGTACATAGAAGACAAAATAATAGTCTCTTGTAGAAAGTAGAAACCATGACACATCCTATTAACAATTAATGGCTTGATAATTTAGAAATCAAAGCCTTTTCACATGTATCCTCCGACACACATTAAGCTATTTTTTAATTGGTAACAAGTATTTGTCCTATGGGACTGAAACTCTACACGGATCCACTCGGTACGAATAAGCGGGCTAGATTCTTGAGAGTACGGGGAAATAAGGAGTATCCCTCCTTTAAAGTGCCTTTAGTGGAGATTGAACCGTTGGAGGGTCTCATTCCTTACCACTAGACCAAGGTCACATTAAGCTATTACTTCGTTCATAAGTGCATATAGAAATTTTGTCGCAAATGAGAGTTATAGTTGATTTTTGGCTCTAAACTTTTTAATATGGTCTAACACAAATAAGTTTATTCGATAAATGATTTTTGAGCCAGCTGAAAAATCAACTTTTAAACGAAAGTAAAAAAAAAAGCTACTTTAAGCGACTTTTTTTGGTTGGCTTATTAACTTGTTGGCCCCCATGTATCCAGTAAGCAGCCAATAACTAATTTTACTAGTGGGAGATATGTATATTCTTACTAACGTCGTGTATTGATACAACTCAAAAAATTAATTTAATTTAGCAAAAAAAAAACTTACATTATAAAACAACAGAATGCTTTAGGGTGGCATTTAGTGTTAGCCTAGGTGTGGAGATGGTATGATCATTTGGAACGAGGAGGAAGCAAGAGAGTGAAGAAGAGGCAGCAGTTGGTCGCGGGTCGCGACGGCCCGGTCGCGGGTCGCGACCGGGTGCTACCCCTGCACCCTGTTTTCGCGTATTTCGTCTCACGTGATGCCATTTTGCTATTTTCGGGGGTAGTATAAATACCCCTCTTTTCCCCATTTGTACATATGACATAATATCACACAAATCAAGAGGCTAGAGAGAATTTCTAGGGTTTTGTGCCTTTGTGTGTGTAGCTTGAAATAGCTTGTATCTCTCTCAATCAATCATCAAGATCAATACTACTCCTTAGTGCTTGTGGGTTTTTACTCCCGGATTCTCGGGTCTTCCCACGGTGCCATTACTTAACTCTCTCTCATTTATTTCTTCATTTATTGTTGGATTGCTTGCTTGCTTGGTTGTTGCCTTTCATTGTTAATGTTGATGTTTGCAAACTAGTTTCTACATTGATTCTATGTTCTCAACAATTGGTATCAGAGCCTAGGTTAATCTTTGGTGATATTTGAGTTAGAGTTTGTGTGGAAACTTGTGTTTGTGATTGGAAATCAAAGTTTGTTGCTTTGGGTGTTTGGGATTGAAATTTTGGTGTAGAAATTTTGTTCCTTGTTGTTGAAACCCTAGGTTGAGAACTTTGTGATTGTTTAACAATGGATGAGAGCAAGTTGAAGCTTGAGAAGTTTGATGGGAAGGACTTTGGCTTTTGGAAGATGCAAATAGAGGACTATTTGTACCAAAAGGGTCTTCATCTACCTCTTGAGGGCAAGAGACCGGATAGTATGAAGAAGGAAGATTGGAGAGTGTTGGATAGGCAAGCACTAGGCGTGATTAGATTGACATTGAGTAGGAGTGTAGCCTACAATGTCAAGGATGAAACATCGACGGTGGATGTTTTGCAAACATTGTCGAACATGTATGAGAAGCCTTCGGCAATGAACAAGGTGTTCCTTATGCGTCGGTTGTTTGAGCTTGAGATGAATGATGGTACTTGGCTCCGGAACACATAAATGAATTCAACTCGATTATTTCTCAATTGTCTTCGGTTGATATCAAGTTTGATGATGAGGTGAAGGCCTTGATTTTGTTGTCATCGTTGCCTAGGTCTTGGGATACGGTGGTTGCCTCCATTAGCAACTCTTCCGGCAAGGAGAAGTTGAGGAATGATGATGTGAGGGACTTAATCTTGAGTGAGAGCTTGAGGAGGAAGGAGTCCGGTGAGTCATCCGGTGGTGCTTATTCTAGTGAGGCAAGGGGACGATGGAGACAACAAAAGGGGAACCCAAGAGGGAGATCGAAGAGTAAGGGGATGAGTAAATCGAGGGGGAAGGGAAACATTGTGTGTTGGAGTTGTGGAGTGAAGGGTCATACAAAGAGAGAGTGTCTGAATCCTAAGAAGAAGGGTGGCTCTAATCAAAAGAGCAATGATGATTCAAGTTCATCGGTTAGCTTGGCATCAAACGATGAATTTGGGGATGCCTTGATCTTGAGCGTGGATAGTCCCATTGAGACATGGATACTTGATTCGGGTGCATCGTTTCATTCTTCACCATGTAAAGAAATTTTTCGGAACTTCAAGAGTGGCAAGTATGGGAAGGTGTTTCTTGCGGATGATAATCCGTTGGACATTGTGGGGAATGGAGATGTGATGATCAAGACTTCAAGTGGGAGTTCATGGAAGCTTGAAGATGTGAGGTACATTCCTAAGCTAAGGAAAAATTTGATTTCGGTGGGTCAATTGGACTCAAGTGGTTATAGAACCATGTTTGGGGAGAGTACTTGGAAGGTGTCAAGGGGTGCCATGGTGGTTGCTCGGGGCACGAAGACCGGTACCTTGTACACTACCTTAGGGTGTACTAATTTGGTTGCTACAACCACGGAGTGTGATACCAAGCTATGGCATACTCGGCTTGGTCACATGAGTGAGAAAGGGATGAGGATGTTAGCTTCAAAGGGGAAGTTGTCGGGCTTGAAATCAATCGACATGAAATTTTGTGAGACATGTGTCTTTGGGAAGCAAAAGAGGGTGTCTTTCACCAAAAACCCAACGGTCCTTGAAGAAGGAGAAGCTAGCGCTTGTGCACACGGATGTATGGGGCCCATATCCCATCAAGTCCCTTGGAGGATCTCACTATTTTGTTACCTTCATTGATGATTCAACCCGGAAAGTATGGGTCTACTTCATGAAGCACAAGTCGGAGGTGAATGAGAAGTTCAAGACTTGGAAGGCGGAGGTTGAAAATGCTTTGGGGGCAAAGATAAAGAGTATCAAGTCAGATAATAGAGGAGAGTATGAGTTGGAAGCTTACAAGGAACTTTGTAAGGAGCATGGCATTGTGTTGGTGAGGACTATTCCCGGAAAGCCTCGCCAAAATGGGGTAGCGGAGCGGATGAATAGAACACTACTTGAGAGAGCAAGGTGCATGAGGTTATTTGCGGGTCTCCCAAAGTGCTTTTGGGCGGATGCCGTTAGCACCGCGGCTTATTTGATAAACCGTGGACCTTCGGTGTCCTTGGGGTTCAAGATACCGGAGGAGGAGTGGAGTGGTAAGGAGGTGTCCTACGCTCACTTGAAAACCTTTGGGTGTGTGGCCTATTTGCAATCCGAGAAGAGAGACAAGCTTGACCCTAAAGCCATGAAATGCTACTTTGTGGGGTATGGTGATGAGAAGTATGGCTATAGAGTGTGGAATCCTAGTAATCGCAAGGTTATTAGGCATTGTGACATTACCTTTGATGAGAACTCCTTGTACTAGGATAACTTTGGTGGAAAGTCCGTTGAAAAAGAATCCATTGAGAGTGAGCGAGAAGTTGTTGAGCTAGATGGTGATGTGAGAATTGGAAGCGAAGATGAAGATGTGCCAATTCAACATGCATCTCCTCAACATGTTGTGCAAACTCTGGATGATCCGGTTTCTAGTGAATCGGAGGAAGATGAGGATACTTTTGAGATGGAGGAGGTTGAGGTTCAAGGTGAGCCTAGTGAGGTTCGTGAGGAACCAAAGACACCGCCACCGATGAGGAGAACATCAAGGCTCTCTAAAGCACCGATTAGGTTCACACCACCACCCATAAAGAAGACTTCGGCGAATTACTTGTTGTTGAAGGATTCCGGTGAGCCGGAATGTTATGTTGAGGCAATGAGGTTGGGTGATTCGTTGAAGTGGGAGCATGCAATGAGTGAGGAAATGAGCTCATTGAAAAAGAACGACACTTGGGTGTTGGTTGACTTGCCTAAGGGTAAGAGAGCACTTTTGTGCAAATGGATCTTTCGCAAGAAGGATGAGCCGGATGGTAGTATTCTGTATAAAGCAAGACTTGTGGTGAAGGGCTTTTCGCAAAAGGAGGGTATTGACTTTCATGAGATTTTTGCTCCGGTTGTGAAGTTGACTACCATTAGAATCTTGTTGGCAATTGTGGCTTCGGAAAACTTATTCCTTGAGCAAATGGATGTGAAAACGGCGTTTTTGCATGGTGATTTGGAAGAAGAAATCTACATGAAACAACCGGAAGGGTTTGAAGTTCGGGGAAAGGAAGACATGGTATGCAAGCTCAAACGGAGTCTATATGGGTTGAAGCAAGCTCCAAGACAATGGTACAAGAAGTTTGATAGCTTCATGTTATGCAATGGTTTCGTGAGAACGGATGGCGATCATTGTTGTTACTTTCAAAGGTACGTAAATGGTTATGTTTACTTGCTTTTGTATGTTGATGATATGCTCATTGCGGGTACTAGCATGAAGTTTGTGAATGACTTGAAGAGGAAGTTGTCGGAGAGATTTGAGATGAAAGACTTGGGTGAGGCCAAGCAAATACTTGGCATGAGAATCTCTAGGGACTTATCGGCGGGTTTGTTGAGGTTGTCTCAAGAGGAGTATGTCAAGAAGGTGTTAAAGCGGTTTAACATGGTTGATGCGAAGCCTCGTAGCTCACCTCTTTCGGTGGACCTCAAATTGACAAAGGAGGATTCACCCAAGACAAAGGAAGAAAAGGAAAGGATGGCCACTTTTCCTTATGCTTCGGCCGTGGGGAGTATGATGTATGCTATGGTTTGTACTAGGCCCGACATTGCCCATGCAATGGGAGTTGTGAGTAGGTTCATGTCAAATCCGGGTGAGCGACATTGGGAGGCCGTGAAATGGCTCTTGCGATACTTGTTGGGTACTTCTAGTATGGCTCTTTGCTTTGGGAGGAATGGAGTTGTTCTTGAAGGTTTTGTGGATGCCGATTTCGGGGGATGCTATGACTCAAGCAAAAGCACTTCGGGGTATGTTTTTACTATTGGTGATACGGCCATTAGTTGGATGAGCAAGCTCCAAAAGTGTGTGTCTATGTCAACGACGGAAGCCGAGTATGTTGCTATGTCGGAGGCGGGGAAGGAGATTGAGTGGTTGAAGAGTTTCCTTGAGGAAATGGGTATGAAGCAAGAGGTTTGTGTGTTGCATAGTGATAGCCAAAGTGCGGTGCAATTGGCTAAGAATCCTATGTTTCACTATCTCACTAAACACATCAAGAGGCAGTATCACTACACTAGGAGTCTAGTGGAGGATGGCTTTATGTGTTTGAAGAAGATTGCCGGATCGAAGAATCCGGCTGACATGCTCACGAAGGTTGTAACTTGTGAGAAATTGGGGTTGTGTAGGACCTCAATTGGGCTCCATCCATGAGTGGTGGATGGTTGTAATGGTGGGGGCGCTATGGTGAAACATTGATGAGATGATTGATGATGATGAGAGATGTGTTGGGGATGTTAGTAGCATGATCCTAAACCGATCTCCAAGTGGGAGATTGTTAGGCTAGGTGTGGAGATGGTATGATCATTTGGAATGAGGAGGAAGCAAGAGAGTGAAGAAGAGGCAGCAGTTGGTCGCGACGGCTCGGTCGCGGGTCGCGAGCCCAGTCGCGGGTCGCGACCGGGTGCTGCCCCTGCACCCTGTTTTCGCGTATTTCGTCTCACGTGATGCCGTTTTGCTATTTTCGGGGGTAGTATAAATACCCCTCTTTTCCCCATTTGTACATATGACATAATATCACACAAATCAAGAGGTTAGAGAGAATTTCTAGGGTTTTGTGCCTTTGTGTGTGTAGCTTGAAATAGCTTGTATCTCTCTCAATCAATCATCAAGATCAATACTACTTAGTGCTTGTGGGTTTTTACTTCCGGATTCTCGGGTCTTCCCACGGTGCCATTACTTAACTCTCTCTCTCATTTATTTCTTCATTTATTGTTGGATTGCTTGCTTGCTTGGTTGTTGGCTTTCATTGTTAATGTTGATGTTTGCAAACTAGTTTCTACATTGATTCTATGTTCTCAACATTTAGCACAACCCTTTTACTAGATAACTTTATAAACAACAAACTAATAAAGCAACTTTAAAAGGCATCATAATATTAACATCTAATAGTAACAGCCGCTTAAACAAGTAAGTGAACCAGCCAACAACCAACAACTAATTGTTAAAACAACCAATTACAAAAAACGCTTACATAATTCTTTTAAAATAAACCTACTTGTTACTTTCCTCGTAGTAGTAATTGTTTAAAAGTCTTAAATTGTCTTGTTAAGTGTAAGTCATATTTACCTCTGCCTCTTTCTACTAAGTATTATGTAAAAATCATATATTAGTTTATTCAAATCTAATTAATTACACTCTAACATATATAAAAACTAATTAAAAATACTAATAATCTTAAACAAAAACAACACCACATTTAATCAAGGAACAATATAATTTATACAATTGGATGTCCTAAAACTATATTCACAATGCACATGTGTCCTCCATTTCAATTTAAGAGCCGCTTTAAAAAAACTACTCCTATTTGTAAAACGGGTACCCATTTATCTGGTGGCAGCTTAATCCAATTGTATTCGGGTATGACAGCATTGGGCCCACGTTAGAGTCCACACCAACATTACTACCCATGCTTGTTTGGTGATCAAAGCTTGAATTATATGAAGTGTTGTCATTTAGTAAATGGGCAATTGGACCCAAATAATCCAAATCCAATAAGTAAGATAGTGATTGGGTCCTTGGGAACTTCATTTCTTGTTGATTTTCATCACATGAAACACTACTTCCTCCTCCATTGCTAATTAGTTGCTCTTGTGGTGAAGATGAATCCTCTGTTTTCTCCTCTACTCTCACCACATGCCTTTTCTTGTATATTCTACATAGCACCCAATCATCCAACTACAAAGTCCAAAATTTTATCGAATTGTTAGGTCACATATGAAAATTACATTATTAGATACTTTGTTACACCACATAAGATATACAACAGTTGCATAGAAAATTTTATGTAGTAATCGTGTATTTAGACAACAAACGTTATGACGATGAATCCAATTGTTAGAAGGTTATATTAGTTGACACCCATATAATGAATTGAAAATTACTAGTGATCAATATAGTTTAGGTAACATTATTCTTAAATTGATCATTTTAGTAAAGGTTTTTGTGGCAAAAGAAGTAGGGTTTACCCTCATGGATCCATGTTGCTTAATGGGTAGATGCCTCGTTTCAGTTAAACGGTATTCATGCATAATCCAATCAGTCTTGGATCCCTTAGGAGGTCTCCCTTTGTAGAACACAAGAGCCTTCTTAATCCCAACATACTTAGCTCCACTATATATGGATTTATCCGTACCCGTCGCCTTCCAATAACCGGATGTCGTTGCTCGATTGGGTCGGATCCCATTCGGGTATTTCCTATCTCTTGGTGTAAAGAAATACCATTCATTTTCTCCAAACACTGCCTTATCTACAAAACATCAAACCAACCATAAAAAATGAATATTCATCCATTAGTAATACATAAAACAAGTTTAACATAAAGTAAGAAAATCATTAAACAAGATTAGTTAGTACTAACCAGGTAATTGCCAAGGATCAAATTTGTAAATATCAATTTCAGGAATAATTGAAACAGGGCAAGGCTTAGACATAGCTTGATTCTTAAGGTAGTGTATGATTAGTTCTTCATCAGTAGGATGAAATCTAAAACCAGGAGGAAGATTACTTGAACATTTATTTGCATCCATATTGGATTATGTGATATTATTTATTTTTTGAAACAAAGTTTTTTGGTTGGTTGTAAATTCAAAGGGTGGGAAGAATGAAATGGGTGTTTGAAATGTTTGCAAGGATAGGTGAGGGGATTATATGGGTGAGGATTTCTTGTCTTGTAGTGGGAAGATGTGGAAAGATTAATATTAGTGTTACGTCATGTTGATTAGGGAAGTTCTTTTGGCTTTTTTGACTTCCATATTATTCCTAGGATGATGAGGATAATCCATACTTGCAAGATTAGGTAAACTATTGGTATATTATATAAGACTGTTTTATTTTACT
Source organism: Patellifolia procumbens (assembly GCA_947645195.1). NCBI lineage: Eukaryota > Viridiplantae > Streptophyta > Magnoliopsida > Caryophyllales > Amaranthaceae > Patellifolia > Patellifolia procumbens. The sequence continues at coordinate 685,610 of CANSGD010001128.1, forward strand.
GTCATGGTAATATCGTCTTTAAAAGGATATTTTAAGTCGATTTGTTTGTTTTTAAGTTTAAAGAGCACCTAGTATACAAATAATAAATTTGAGTGACCTTTTTTAACTTAAAAGACGATTCTATTAAAATAGCTTTTATGCGTTGTAAATTAGTGTAAAGTAATCTTATTCTAATTAAACAAACTATTTTTAATTCATATTTTATGAAAGTTTTGAAATAATCAAAGTATCTTAAGTTTTGGATTAGTCCATAAGTGCGGTGTATCAAAATATTAAATTAGAGAATTTCAAATAGTACTTATCTTTAATTTGGTCTAAAAAACTTGTTTTGTGTTAATTAATCTTTAATTTGTACTATAATTTGTTAAATGAGTTAAAGTCAATTATTTTATAAACCAACTACATGCAAATATGTGGATCCACACAAGCTGTATATAGATTATAGAATCTTCTCAAAAAATTAAGCTTTATCATTATGTAAAGTGCATCTTGTAGAAAACTTTTATAGAGCTCTAGGAGTCTATAAGATAATAAATATTAGTATGTGCAAGCTTCTCATCCCAATATTATATTATTGTACTGTGATAAATTTTCCAAGGTTGTCAATAGAGGAATATTATATGTTTAAACAACTATGTAGCTACCTCTTGTAGATGAGTAGCAGTAGCACTATGTTATTTTAATTTTTGAAATTCATTAAAAATATACCTTGAAATCCCTTTACGAAGAATCTTATGTGCAGATCTCTATACTATGAGGGAAGAGAGGATGGACACCAAAATTAAGAAAAGAAAAAATAAATAAAGTAAATGAAGGAAGTTACTAAATAGTTAAGTTTTATTTTCAAACTTTACAATTAGATTTTAAGCAAAAAAATGTTTATAATTTCAAACTAAAATATCTAAAAATCTACAAAGTAATTTTTTTTAAAAAGATACCAACGGTTATATTTTCTTGAGATGTGTAAATAGACACCCACTTTGCTATATTTTTATATACATTTGAATTTTTTTTCAAATACATGAGTAATTGATTGCTCATGAGTGAAGGTGCATTTCATCAAATTGATCATGAAATGTGATAAAGTATTTTAGGGTGACTAAGAAAGTGGGAGAGGGAGAGGGATGCTATATTTTTTTTACTCATGATTGATGATGCTAAATTGCTAACGACATCTTCCATTAACTTTTGTAAGATTTTTTTGTCTTTTTTGCCATTTTGTTTTTTTAATTACTATTGCTAATCTACTCTCCAATATTTATTACTATATGTCCATATGCGATGCCACTTCTACATCCCTTCTTCCAAACATTTTGCCATCTATATATATATTAAAAAGTGTAAGCAAGCATTGCAATCTGACACGTGTCATCATCCCTTTGGTACTCTATCTACTTTATCCTCATATATTTAAAAAAAATATCAACGTAAAGATTCGAACCTGTGAGTTTGAGTATAAAATAAGGAGTGTCAACCACCAGCCAACATACTATTATTGCTTCTTCTATCAAAATCAATGATGATGTATGAATGGCAGAAAGAGTTAAGTTGTAACTTTTTTAATAAATCCCAATTTTAAATGAGAGAAATTGTTTATTTAATAATTTTTAAACACTACATAACACCAATTAATTTAAACTATCATACAAGAATTCCGGAGCAGGGCCTAAGTACTAGTTTCTCTCTCAAAATCAAAATCAAAATCTGCAACCCATGCAGGCTTAATACATTTACCCCTCTCTCTCATCCTCTGTTATCATCTTCAATTTGAAAATAGTGTGATCTATGCTGCTCTTATCTCTATTATATAAGGGAAGAGGAGGGGACACCAAAATCAACTTTTTTTAAAAAAATCATGATTAATAGAATAACTCTCCATAAACTTTGAGAAAATACAAAACATCCTAAATGAACTAACTGTTATACTTTTATGCATAATGACATGATTCCACACTGTTGGATAATTTAGAGTATTTGGTTGATTGATTTCATGTAAAGTTTAACTTAACCTACTTGGTTATGGTGTCGTTGCTTAAGCTACGTTAGAATGCACAATTAATGGTTTACGGTTGAGTAAACAATAACAACTTCATAAGCCATGAGGTTGGGAAAGCAAGCAAGCAAACGAAGGTGGCTGGGCAAGGGCGGGTCGCGGCCCGCGACCGGTGCTCGTGACTCGAGACACCTGTCGCGGCTCGCGACCAGTCACTGATCTTTGTTGTTTATGTTTTGCGGTTTTGGCTTTTGGGCGGTTATTGATCGTTTCTATGCTTATTGACGTGCATATATGTGGTTTTTACCACAGATGAAGGATCACACATTGATATATTCTCTCTCAAAGAAAGCACTCTCTCAAGTTCTCTTCATTGATCATCAAACACAAAATCACACAAAATTTGTTCTCATTTGACAAGATTCATACGAGCGTGACTCTTGTTGTTCTTCTTTGTATCTCAGAGGTGAATTCCGTTCAACCCGTGCTTCGTATAGGGTCGGAATATCGCTTTTGGGAAAGTGTTCCCAAACACACCTAGAGGATCGTTTGTTCGTTGTTACAATTGAAGTGTTCATCTTGTTTTCCCGGTTACGATTTATAACAATCCAAAAGCGATATTTACTTTAAGATGGCTACACTTCGTGAGATGACAGCGAATTTCCACAAACTTGATAAGTTTGAAGGCGTGGGTTTCCGTAGATGGCAAAAGAAGATGCACTTTCTTCTTACCTCTTTGGCGGTGGTGTACGTTCTTACATCCCCGAAGCCTATTAAAGTGGATGATGAGACGATTGAGGCTACTAGGAAGAGGAAGAAGTGGGAGAACGACGACTACATATGTCGTGGTCACATTCTCAATGGTATGTCCGATGATCTTTTTGATATTTATCAATACTATGAATCCGCTAAAGTTCTTTGGGATGACTTAGAGTCTAAATACATGGCCGAATATGCTTCTAGTAAGAAATTTCTAGTGAGCAATTTTAATAACTTTAAAATGGTTGAGTCTAGGCCAATTATGGAGCAATTCTATGAAGTCCAAAGAATTTTAGGAAGCTTTAAACAACATGATATTAGTATGGATGAAACGTTTGCCGTTTCATCAATAATCGACAAATTACCCTCCTCTTGGAAAGATGTTAGAAATAGCTTGAAACATAGGAAAGATGAAATGATTATTGAACAATTGGGTGCTCATCTTCGGATTGAAGAGGGTATTCGGGTTCAAGATGGTCAAAAGGAGGTAAATCCTAGTTCTTCCACTGTTAACATGGTGGAGGATGGAAAGTCTTATGACTCTAATCCTAAGAAGAGGGCACATAACTTCACCAAGGGAAACTATGGTAAAAAACCAAAGTTTGGTGGAGGAAGACAACAACGAGCTTGTTGGGAATGTGGAAAGCCCGGTCACTTCAAGAAGGATTGCACCATTTGGAAGAAAAAGATGAACAATAATGGGCATGGTGGTGGGAAAGGCGAGTCAAGCCATACCCAACCCAAGCAAGGTACTTGCGCACAAGTTTCACTTAATTCGGTTTTGAATTATGTGTGTACGATTTCTGAAATCTTTTGTGTACAGGATGATTGTTCATGGTACATCGATTCGGGAGCTTCAAGACATGTATGCAAGGAACGATCTCTCTTCAAGACCTTCAAGGAGGCGGATGAAGGAGAAGTTCTTTACATGGGAAATGATTCTACTGCTAAAGTCTTAGGAGTAGGACAAGTTGAGCTAGTTTTTAGTTTCGAAAAATCTCTTGTTTTGAGAGATGTTGTAATTGCTCCGGACCTTAGAAAGAATCTAGTCTCGGGAGCTATCTTGAATCGAATAGGTTTTAAAATGGTATTTGAGTCGGACAAGTTCATTTTATCTAAAGGAGGGTCTTTTGTTGGTTTGGGTTATTGATGTAATGGTATGTTCAAGTTAAGTATTTCGAATACTTTGTTAAACAATGTTTGCGTTGTTAATGATAGTTCTTCTCTTTGGCATTATTGGCTTGGTCATGTTAATTATAGAAAGTTATATTCTACGTCAAAGGATGATTTGATTCCTAGTTTTGATCCAAGCATAGAGAAGTGTAGAACATGCATGCTTACAAAGATAACCATAAATTCTTTCCCAAATAATGTGGAAAGGGATACCAGTTTGCTTGATTTGGTGCATATGACCTATGTGATTTCCATAGCACTCCTTCTTTAGGTAATAAGAAGTATATCATAACATTTATAGATGATTATTCTAGGTATTGTTATGTTTATCTTCTATTAACTAAAGATGAAGCTCTAGATAAGTTTAAGATCTATAAAAACGAGGTTGAATTGCAACTAAATGACAAAATAAAACGGCTTAGAACCGATAGGGGTGGTGAATACCATGATCCTAGTTATTTCCAATCATTAGGAATCATACATGAAAGAACCGCGGCTTATACACACAACAAAATGGTATAGCGGAAAGAAAGAATAGAACTTTACAAGAAATGGTAAATTCTATGTTATCCTATTCGGGTTTGAGTGATGGTTTTTGGGGTGAAGCGGTTTTAACGGCTTGTTATTTATTAAGCCGTGTTCCTATGAAAAAGAACAAAGTTACACCCTATGAATTATGGTACAAAAGAAAACCAAATCTAAGTTATCTTAGAGTTTGGGGTTGTAGGGCAATTGTAAAAGTGTCGGAACCTAAACGTAAAAAGTTAGGTGAAAGGGGAGTTGAATGCATCTTTATAGGGTATGCTATTCATAGCAAGGCCTATAGGTTCTATGTTATAGAACAAAATGCCGTTTGGTCAATTCACACTATTGTGGAGTCAAGAGATGCAATCTTTGATGAAAATCGCTATTCATCAATTCCTAGACCAAAGGATGTAACTCCAAGTAACATTATTCAAGAAGTTGATCGGTCTTTAAATGATCAAGAATTAGATGAACAAACTCTAGAAGAGTATGTTGCATCGACTTCATCACAACCTAGGAGAAGTAAAAGGGCAAGAAAGGAGAAATCCTTTGGCCCGGATTTTCATGTATATTTGGTTGAAGGATCTAGAAGTTCTATATTGACTAAATTTTCATATGTGTTTAATGTGAAAGGTGATCCTTTGACTTATGATGAGGCCATGAGATATCAAGATGCTCCCTTTTGGAAGGAAGCTATTGATGATGAGATGGATTCCATCATGGGGAATAACACATGGGTTTTGGCTGATTTGCCTCCCAAGTGTAAACCTATTGGGTGTAAATGGATTTTCAAGAAGAAAATGAAAATCGATGGAACTATTGACAAGTTCAAAGCCCGGTTAGTGGCTCAAGGCTTTTCCCAAAAGCCGGGTATCGATTATTTCGATACGTATGCACCCGTTGCTAGAATCTCTACTATAAGGTTGTTGATTGCTCTTGCGGCTATACACAACATTGTGATCCATCAAATGGATGTTAAGACAGCATTCTTAAATGGAGAGCTAGATGAGGAGGTTTACATGAAACAACCCGAAGGGTTTGTTGTAAAAGGTCAAGAAGGTAAAGTTTGTAAACTCGTTAGATCTTTGTATGGGCTAAAACAAGCACCCAAGCAATGGCATCAAAAGTTTGATGAGGTTGTGTTGTCTAACGGATTTAAATTGAATAATTCGGACAAGTGCGTATATAGCAAATTTGATGACTTAGGTCATGGTGTTATGATTTGTCTATATGTAGATGACATGTTGATTTTTGGGACTGATTTGTCACAAGTTGAGTGGGCAAAGGCTTTCCTATCATCAATGTAACATCCCGTCCTTTAACAGTAAATAAAATAAAGATAAACTAAAATAAAATGAAATAAACTAATAAATAAAGAGTCAGTGGCAGCGGAAATACCACTGGGACGGAAATGTTATTCTAAAACACGAAATAGAATAATAATCCCAAGTCAAAATAATCCTCAAATAATTAAGGAAATGAGGTCCCCACAAAAACATACTAAAATCCCAAAATAACGCATCAATCCATAAATCCAAACTAGAGCATAATCCAAAAGATAAGAACATCCATAACAAACTACTTAAGACCCACTAGAAAGGTGGTCTTAATCTTCTTATAATAGTGCTCATCTACAACTACTAGGACCATGTCCTTCCTCACAGGACCATGTCTCACAGCCCCAGTCCAGACAGTAACGATCCTAAAGTTTCACATCTGCAAAGATATACAACAAAAATCTACAATCAGTGGGGAGAAACTAACAGCTCTCCCAGTCCAATTAGGATTCAATTAACAATTTAAAATATGAAGAATAAAGTCAGGCATACACAATAAACATACAAAGCATAAAGAAAACATACAATATGCAAAGTAGGAGACTATAAGACAAGAGCAACATTAATAGTCATCAAAGAAGGATTAGTATAAATGTTTCCATAAATAGATCGTCAAAAGAAAGAGACTTCAAAATAGTAAGTGAAATCAATAAAGAAATCGTCAAATAAAATAATATGAGTGAGATGAACGCTAGTGACCCGCAGCCCACTTCCTAAGATTATGTCAGATCGCAACCTCCAAAACGGCCTATGGGTTACGTTCCCTACCGTCTGTGTCTAAGAATGGCCAAACTCCCGATGCAGGATAATACGCGCAGTATCTCCTGACCTCTCGGACGACAACATATCCTAAGTTTCTCCAATGTAGGGTAGCACCCTGCTCAGTGCCCCCTCACCTCTCGGAGTGCATGTTCAGTAGTATCCTTGGGATAAAATAATCCCTTAGACTACTCAACTCAAAGTAAAACAATTAAACCAAATAAGTTCTTCAAAACTTAAATATTCAACAAACATCAAACATTCTTCAAATATTCTTCAAACCATCAAATACTTCAAATATACTTCAAATACTTCAAATACTTCAAATACTTCAAATATTTCAAATACTTCAAATAGAAATAAAATCATAATTCTTCAAATAAATACTTCAAAAAATCAATTCTTCAAAATAAAGTAATTAAGTCAAATGCTCTTCAAAACAAGGTTTAGAAAATATATATTAAAACTCCTTCAAATCACAATTTAAATATAAATCCATCAAAGTCGTTATCTGAGTTTGGGTACGAGGTTGATTATAAATTTAATTATAAATCTTCTCCGTACATAACTCTTGGCGAAATAATGCTAAGGACAGTATTATTCTCCCCCGAGCATTACGACGTCGATAACTCAAATTTATAAAAGTACTAAAGGCGGTTTCACAATAACATACAACACCACATTACAAGAATTAAATCATTCAACCATACTTCCAACATTTAATGCAACAAAACTGCAATAATAAAAATAATAAAATACTACAACAGTGCTGCCAATACCCAACAAGACAAAGCAGTAGGCCAAAAAGGAAAAAGGAGGAGCAGCACTGGGTCGCGGGCCGTGACCAGCTCGCGGGCCGCGATCAGGCCTCGCGAGGCGCGACGCTACTCGCGGGTCGCGAGCGGCTACTACCCTCTTCTTCGTCCATTTTTGGTATTTACGAAATCAATTAAATTCACATCAAACATGCTCTCAATTTCTCAAGGAAAATTTAAATATAACCATAACATCAAAATAGGCATGCTCGAAATTAATACTTCAAAGAATTAAAGAACAAAATAATTACAAGTCGCTTATCTCATAAAATTCCAATTATGAACATGCTCGAAACATAAATAATCAATCTATTTAACCCAACTAAAATTTCAGCAATGTAATAATCAAAATAAACCCTTTAAAAACATCAAAGAACAATCCCAAAAGCATATACATCATACTATAAGAATTAGGGCATGCTTAGAAGTCAAGAACTACTCAATTAAATTCATTCACTTCACGAAATTAAATTCCAGCAATATTAAAATAAACAAAAAGGCCAAAAGAACATCTAAAAACATGCTAATTCATTCACTTCACGAAATTAAATTCCAGCAATATTAAAATAAATAAAAAGGCCAAAAGAACATCTAAAAACATGCTAATTCATTTTCCAAGTTATCATAACAATTCTATCATCAAATACACTTCAATTACAACATCAAAATTAATAATTTCATAATTTAAAATAAATTACAGCATTAATAAAATAAAGGAAAATTTGATAAGAATAATCCGACCTTTGGCCGGTCTTCCACCAATGGTACCACCTTCATTTAATCCAGCAATAATCCCACCTTTGACACCCATATTCTCTCAATGGTCCCTCACCTGTTGGTGACCTACAATTACAGGTAAACTCTCTTAATTACGTGATTAATAGCTAATTAAGTATATTTCAAACTTAAAATTTTAATTAAACTTCTAAATCAAAGTTATTAAAAAAAGAACTTAAAAAAAAAGTAAAAACCCTCCCCAGCCAACCCCCACCCCACCTCCCCTCCCCCTTCCCCCGCGGCTGCCACCCCCTCCCCCTCCCCCTCCCCTTTCCCTGCCACCCTCCCCCTTCCACGCCGGAAACACTGTGTTATGTACCGGCGACCTCTGGCGTCACAGTTTTTTAAACTACCGGCGTCACGTACCGCCGAAAACCCGCAAGAACACACTCACTCACCTGCAAGAACGAACAGAGCTCAACACTCACTCACTCACCGCCGGCGACTCAGCCCAACCCCACTCACCTCAACACTACCGGCTGTTTTTGGGGTGAGGGAGATGGTGACGGGGGAGGGGGAGGTCGTAAACAACAATTTTAAGTACTCTAAACATGAAATAAAACAATAAAACAAACCTAACATGAATTCTAATAAAATAATAATACTAACATCGTAGATCTAACATTTAAAACATATCCTAACATGATTCTAACATACTTAAACAATTAATTAAATACTAAAAGTACTAGAAGGGATGTTAGTTACCTCGATCTACCCAAGGAGTAATAAAACCGAAAAATAAGAGTAAAGAAATGGCCTAGAAAATCGCCACTTGAGAGAAATACCAAGAGAAAATAAAACCCGAACTTGATTCTCGAATTAATGCTTGAATAAGAATTTTTAGGTCACTAGGAAGTAGGAAATTGTGAAGAACAAGTGGAAAAACCTTTTCCCTTTTTTTTTGTAATAGGCGTGTGATAGGGGATTAGGAGGGGTGTTTAATTGCTGTAATTTAAGTGTTAGGACAGCAAATAAGAGAATAGGAGTAAGAATAAATAGTGACCAAAATAAGGAGGAAGAATAAGGGAGAAAGGGTTCTCATTGGTGGAAGAGATTCTACCCAAAAATAAAATAGGCAAGCTATAAAATTCAAACCAAAATCCCCCCCTCCAAGACACCCTTGGCCGGCCACCCTAAACCACACAACCAAGTGGGTCGGCCCACTTAAACTGTAAATGGAACCTTCAATTAGTTTAGCCCAAACAATAAAATAACAATGCTCAAACTAAAAATAAATATCAAGTACCAACACTACTAAAATATAAATAATAATACTACCTCTATAAAAAAAATTAAAAATTCAAATAATCACAACACATTAATCATAAACATTTAATCACAACAAATAAATATAAACATTCAATACTTAAGAAAATAATAATAAGTTATATATAAATTTAGTTTTCAAATATAAACATATATAATTATACACAACAACACTCAAAATAATTATATATATATATATATATATATATATATATATATATATATATATATATATAAAGAATATATAAATAATAAAGGATATAAATAAATATAACGTAATAAATAAATAATTAACGCGCGAAATTTCTAGTGAAATTACGGGGTGTTACAATCAATGTTCTCCATGAAAGATTTAGGAGAAGCAGATGTCATTCTAGGCATAAGAATTAAAAGAAGCAATGGTAAATTGAGTTTATCTCAAACACACTACATTGAAAAAGTACTTAAGAAGTTCAATGTTAGTGATTGCTCTTTTGTATCAACTCCTATGGATCCAAGTGAAAAATTAATGCCAAATGATGATAGTGCGGTATCTCAACTTGAGTATGCACGGGTCATAGGACGTTTGATGTATGTTACGAAGAGTACTAGGCCGGATATCGCATTTGCGGTAGGAAAGCTTAGTAGGTATACTAGTAACCCTAGTATGAAGCATTGACATGCTATTCGTCGTGTCTTAAGGTATTTGGGGAAAATCAAAGACTATGGTTTATCCTACAGTGGATATCCTTCGTTTTTAGAAGGTTATTCGGATGCAAGTTGGATCTCTAATAGAGAGGATCATTATTCCATAAGTGGATTTGTTTTCCTACTTGGGGGAGGTGCTATCTCTTGGGCTTCTAAGAAGCAAACTTGCATTGCGGACTCCTCCATGACTTCGGAGTTCATTGCTTTGTCCTCGTCTAGTAAAGAGGCGGAGTGGTTAAAGAATCTCATGATTGAAATTCCTTTGTTGCCAAAACCAATATCGCCCATAGCGATACATTGTGATAACGATGCAGCTTTGGCAAGGGCATATAGTCAAGTTTATAATGGTAAGTCAAGACACATTAGTGTGCGGCATTCATATATTCAAGGACTTATCAAGGATAGTGTCACTACTAGAATTAACATCTTTAACGACGAAAAAAGTTGTCGTTAAAAGGGTAGAAATTCGTCATTAAAGCTTTTAACGACGAACTCGTTTCGTCGTTATGGTTGTCGTTACTAGTCTCGTCGTTATTGGTATTAACGACGAAATCAGCTTGTTCGTCGTCTTATTTACACGACCATTATAGTGTTCGTCGTTAAAACAATAACGACGGACCAAATAACAATAACAACCAAAAATCTTGTCGTAAATGTTCTTTATGACGACTATAAAATGCTTCTAACAACGACGAAAAAATTCGTCGTTACCAGACCAAAGGCAATAACGACCAACATTATAGTCGTAAATGTTCTTTATAACAACCATGAACAACAACGATAAATTTTTTTGTCGGTATATAGCTATGTTTTATTCAAATTTTGACCACAAAGTTAATCAATGACAACACCAGTTCTAGCTTAATTAAATATAGATATATATACAAATACAAAAAGAAATCAACTTTTCATTTAAAAACCCAAAAAATAAGTGTACAAGAAGGATTTCATCTAAACAAAAGTACCAACACCTTAATCTAAATTATATAGTTAGAGCTGACAGGATTTTAAAAATAAAATGAAACAAGAGATTGAATTATAAGCTCCTTGTGTTGCATATCTTGTGGACCTCACCGATACGCTATCTACATAGACTCCACTTCTTCAATTTAAGATCTGCTAAGAAAATAAATAGACTTTAAATCAACAACATTTCCATTGAAAGAAAATACTATTTACTAATCATATGATCAACAGTAAAAAAATCTAAGGCATAAATAGCCTACTTTATGTTCATATCTTTGGAAGGTTGGTAGTTCACGTCACAAACGATTCCAAACTAGAGCATTAACTTTAAAGTACGTCAAAAAAGGGAAGGAGATGGATTGTTTTCCATAGTAGCCCTAATCTCATCATGCAACATAAGAAATAAAAATAATTAATCCAATGATATGATTTCAACACAAAAAAAATACAAAACCACAACATTGACATATAGATTTTTGGATATCAAGTCACTAACCAACTTCTCATCTTTCTTGTGAGTTTTCTCGAAAAATGTCCAAAAAACTCGGCTTCTTGTCGTCTTTACCTCCCCTAGAATTCAAGGATTGAAAAAGAAAAGGCAATATTGGGACTCATTCAACAATGCGTATGTTAAAGTAAAAGAAATTTCCAAAAAGAGAAAAATAAAATTCGAAGCCAAGTACTCACGAGATCCTCCTATACTTGCCTATAGGGTTTTCTCCCACTCGTTTAGTAGCTCATTTCCATAGCTGGCTCAGTTTTGAGAGTTCTTTGCATTTTTTCCTAACATGGATAATAGAAACGAGAGAACAAAATCAGTAAGCAATTACCGCTAGTTTTGCACTTTTGCTAATGGCACAGGTCAACAAAGGGATCTGTGAGGCAACCTTGCGAGTAGCTGAACCTGAGAACAAGTGCAACAAGACAAGAAGGTGAAATCAAGAATCTATTCGTACCTTGCACTTTGCATAGAGCAATACAAACATGTCATCTAATATGGGTTCTCAAATTCATACATAATTGTAATAAGTAGCAATGATTAAATATATGTCATTACCTCAAATATAAATTCTCTATCCCCTTACTTTGAGTCAATGGCCAGCACCTCCAAAGCAACTATTTCATCAGTTTACATCTTAGCTTTTAAAACAAGACCAAATGCACCCTGGCCAAGCTTGAGCTCAGCTTCTAGTTTTCACAACATCTTATCTGAACTCACGTCAATCTTTCTCCCTATGTAACTATCACAATAGTATTAGTGTCATTACCTATCTCACTTTCTAGCTTGACTTTTGCTAAAGTATCCCTCCCCAGTTGCCTAATATGTAACCTAATCTTGTCACCGTTCACACGGTAAAACAGGGTTCAGATGAGATAAGTCCAAAGGGAACTAATAGTCGATAAAACAACTAAGGATACCAAGTCATGTTATTTATCGAACCATCACCGACAAAGGATATTGTACCACACTCAAATTACTGAAATTATCTGGGCACAAGTCTTACCACCAGATTCACACACTCGAAGAGTGTACCTATCCAGACCTGACTAATAAAGATCATTCGTGTATGAAGGATCACAATAGGACAAAAATGCGATAAAGGATTGTAAAATTTACTATAAAGTATCTTTTATCATGCCAAGACTTCATGGTAACTTGGGAATCATTGGGCTATTATTTTGAAGTTGAATCTGAATTCCATTATAGTTTGTTTGATCCACTTCTTTCACTGTCATCTCGACACCTAAGCCAACCACTCAATCTAGAGATTTAGAGTAAAATACTTTCTACACTACCCATAAACTCATCAATCCCTCTGAAAAAATATTAATCTAATCAAAGAAGGCAAAATGAGTAAAAGATTGATAGATATGCATACCAAGAGTGTGTTACCCAGAATTGAAATGGCAGATAAAGACCTATATCCTGAAAAACATGAGTAATCCACTTGATATCAACACAACACTGGAAATAAGTTTCTGGAAATATCATATACAGCCTAATGAAAACCCCACAAAATGGGAAGTAATACCATTAAGGCTCCGCTTGTTTTGGTACAAAACCATTTTTTGTTTTAGAAACAGGTGGAAAATAATTTTCCTCCATATTTCCATTTTCCTTTGTTTGTTTGAGAAACGGGTGGAAAATAATTTTCTTGAAGGTGGAAAATGCTCTGAGAAGGGGAAAGTCTTTTTTTTTCAAAGGTATGATACATTTTTATCAAACTCCTTATTTATCTTTATTCTCTCCTCCCATATTTCCTTTTCTTTTACATCATTTACCTTTTCTCACTAAGTTTTCCTCTAATCAAACAAACAAAGAAAAACTTCTTCTAAAATCAAGTTTTCCTGTAATCAAACAAACAAAGGAAAACTTCTTCCAAAATCAAGTTTTCCATTGAATATTGTTTTCCTTGAAAAGTGATTTTCCAAGAAAATTATTTTCTATTAAACAAATGGAGCATACATATAAAATGGCCTAATGAGTCAGCTAGAGTTGCCCACAAAGTGCCTGGAGCTATTAATTGTGACAAGGGGTGCAAGTAATTTTTTTGGACACTCCTACAGTTCTTATTGTAACAAATTTGAACTGGCAACCAACTTGGATCTACTAGCTAGTGTCAGATTAGAGTAGTGCAGCACAACAAGCCAAAGATACAAAGTAACATGAGCTTAAAATTCACAAAAAGCAGAGATGAGGATTACAACCTAACAAGGAATCAGCTCTCCTATCAGGTTCATGCTTGGTTTGCCAAACATTCAGCCACAACCTTTTGAGCTTCTTCCTATATGAGTATACTAACACCAATAAGTTTTAGAATTTCTTTAATCTACGTAAATCAACCTATCTAGTTACATATTCAACCAATGTTTTTAATGGAGGATGTGATTTCATAGAGATAGAGCTTAATTTTGACAAAGATAAGTATTCATCGAGTTCAAGCACAAGTTTAATATTTGTTATACTACTGTCAAATTTCCTTCAACTGCACTAAATAAAATTAATCCATATTCCCAATCCAAATTATATAAACCCCCAAAACCTTGATTTTTAAGAATTTACAATGAAAAAAAGAAATAAATTCTGAAAACCCACTCAAGTATGGCTAAGCAACAATATTAAATCGTACAAATTAAACTTGGATTAATCCTAAACAATCTTAATCAAATAAAGAACATAAATAGATTTTGAAAGGGAATAATAGTGGCAGAGGATAGCTGGGTGTCATACCTCTTAAGAAGAACACAAAAGAGACCCAACTGAGCAGTATGTGGCACTGTAGCATACGGAGGGGCAGCAGCAGCGGAGGACATGGAATGGCGGCAACCACGTTCAACTATAACAATTTCCCTAGTAAAACAGGCAAATTCTGATCCAAGGCGTAATCTTTTTTCAATTCTACAGAGTTATATTATATGTTTTGTCATATTCATATGAATTCCTACTTAGTTTCCTTCTAGCTAAATTATTAACCAAGCTGATATGAGCACATAAAAGAAAATTCAACTTCCTATGTCGGAAACAATGGCTAATTGCACGCAGATGGAGTTGGACAAACGATAATAAGCTAAGAAAAAGCATTAAGTATGAACTTAGGATTTCATGCAGATTAAGATTAAAAAAAAAGCAAGCAAATAGAAAAAAAAAAGTGAAAGAAGAGGAAGAAGACCTTTTCGTCATGATGAAGAGCGATCCAGACATGAACCATCGGTAAGGGCGGTGGAAAATGATATCCCTTCATCGGGGGTCGTTGAGGCACAAATCACCGAAAGGAAAATAGTGTAACAGATTAGGGTTTCAGGATTTTGTGATTTGTTTACAAACAAAATTTAGTTCAGGCGGTAGAGAATGGAATTGGATTTAAAATGTTTCAAGGAGCCGCTAAAAGAATTTAGGCGAGTTGTTGAAAAGTTGAAATTTCATCCAGGCGAGCATTTCATAACAGGCGCTAAGAATTCTCTCATTTTTTTCTTAATTTTCTAAATTGTTAAGATAACGATAAATTTAAGATAAAGATAATAAGTAAACTATAAAAGTACTTTATCTAACGACAGGGCTCAGCGTTGGTCGTTATAGAGTGTCAATAATGAGGAAATTTATTAGTTGTCGTTATTTTCTTGTCGTTAAATCTATCAATTCTAGTAGTGTGTTATCACTGTTGACTATGTGCGGAACGTATAATCTAGCGGATTGTTTTACTGAGGCCTTGGCTAGAGATACGGTGAAGAGGATGGCAATCGGTCTTGGATTGGAGCCCTTAGTTAATCACGAGTGAGGGAATCTTAACTTAACGCCCAATAAGATGTTGGGTCTTAAGTTCAATAAGATTAATTCCTTCATTTCATGATTGAAGAACATTTGTAAATATTCTCTAAGTATTATTCTTATTTTGACTATGATGTTGATAAGAGGTTGTATATACTTAATAGTTCTCTTGTTATGCCTTTTCATAGTGGCATGTTTATTTAAGAGTTCTACCTATGTAAGTGTGAAGTTTAGCCGCTTCAAGTAGCTATAGGGGCATAGCTATGATACACTTATGAATGATACGGACACATGGCTTAACGTGTCAAGTTTAATGAGTTCAAATAGTTAATCTTGTGTGTATGGTATCTTCAAGCTTTCCACTATGTATTGAGATTGGTTCAATCGCTTGCGACACCTTTCGGATACGGATTCTTGGAATGTATACTATACTAGGTGGAAGTTCAAGTCTTAGTACACTTTCATTGATGCATGAGGTTGTTTGTTTTGATGATGTTTAGTGCTTATTATCTTTTAGAATACTCTAAATGGGGGAGGATTGTTGGATAATTTAGAGTATTTGGTTGATTGATTTCATGTAACGTTTAACTTAAACTACTTGGTTATGGTGTCGTTGCTTAATAAGCTACGTTAGAATGCACAATTAATGGTTTACGGTTAAGTAAACAATAACAACTTCATAAGCCATGAGGTTGGGAAAGCAAGCAAGCAAACGAAGGTGGCTGGGCAAGGGAGGGTCGCGGCCAGCGAGCCAGGTCGCCCCCCGCGACCGGTGCTCGAGACTCGCGACGCCTGTCGCGGCTCACGATCAGCCACTGATCTTTGTTGCTTATGTTTTGCGGTTTTGGCTTTTGGGTAGTTATTGACCGTTTCTATGCTTATTGACGTGCATATATGTGGTTTTTACCACAGATGAAGGATCACACATTGATATATTCTCTCTCAGAGAAAGCACTCTCTCAAGTTCTCTTCATTGATCATCAAACACAAAATCACACAAAATTTGTTCTCATTTGACAAGATTCATACGAGCGTGACTCTTGTTGTTCTTCTTTGTATCTCGGAGGTGAATTCCGTGCAACCCGTGCTTCGTATAGGGTCGGAATATCGCTTTTGGAAAAGTGTTCCCAAACACGCCTAGAGGATCGTTTGTTCGTTGTTATCATTGTAGTGTTCATCTTGTTTTCCCGGTTACGAGTTATAACACACACGAATGCCATCGTGTGCATATGGTGCTAGTACTTAATAAGGCCGGAAAAACAATAAAGGAAATAAGGGAAATAGAATCTATTGACCATGAAATGATTCAAGTTTCGGAATTTTGTATTCCGCAACGTACTGGTTCACAAGGTAGAGAAGTTTTGTTTTGCTTGCCTAAAGTTGGTAATAGCATATGGTACTTTGCTTAAGGTGAAGGGTTCAGATTAGTTATTTTTGAGCGAGCATTGTTTCTTGATGTTTTCTTTAAATTTACTTTAAGTCAAGGTGGAGAATTGTTAGATATATACCTTGCAATCCCCTTTCGAAGAAGTGCATGGGCAAGCATGCACTAATAAGTCTGGGCAAGCAATGAAGAAAAGAATGAAGGGAAACAAATTCTACTAACCAGTGAGCCTGGGCATGGGCAACCATACTAAGGCTCATGCAGGCGTTGTGCATTTTTCGTCAGATTTTTTTGATTTTGACTCAACCTGTTTCCTATCTTTTTCAAGTTTATTATCGTTATCTGGGATAGCTATTGATTTGTTCATTTTGGGTTATCTTGTGTTATAAATTAAAGGAACCATTTGACTTTAAACTATGTTATGCCATTAGAAAAACACTCTTCGAAACCCCCATCGGTGGACTAGGTCAAATAGTCTGAGACAGTGAATTCTTGTGTGTTTATTTTCTTCTTTATCGCCCTTCTCTCTAACACCTTTGTTGCTTACTATTATTTCTCACTATCAAACACATTCACTGCCTATTTCATAACAGAAGCATCTACGAAATTTCAGAAAATTCTACTACTTATAATAAACTAATCAAGTTACATATTCAATTACACTTTTTAAGTATTATATATTGATTCAAATTGAAATTTATTGGTCAAAATTCCTATCTTATTAATTGGGTATCAATTAGGTTTAGTGATCAAACTGACATTTTGATTCACTAGTGTTTCTATTTGTCATATTTAATTGCTCGTTTGCTGATGAAACCAACTTTGACTTCAAAAAATTCAACTATGCACATTAAACTTAATTTATATCAATTGAAATTTATATTTATCCCAAACTAAAACATGATATCGATCTACTTGGTCATTTAATTTGATCAACTCGATCTTCTTTGTTCTGTTCCACTCGAACAAGCATTTAATATTTTTAGGGAGTATAATGAAACTAGTATTTGATGGAGCTCGGGTAGTAAAGTATTGAGCTTTCTCTCAAGGGAAAAAAGAGTAGGCCAGGGCAATGGAATCTTTATATATGTATAAGTTTTTTTAAGTAAGGTACATGGGAGTCTAAGGCCATGTGCAGGGTGAGCAACCGCATAGGGCCCCAAATTTTAGTCCCAATTTACTAAATTTTCTCACAAAGTAAAAAAAAAATCTATTTACATCTAGACGCGTAAGATAGTAAATAGTAACTTGAAGCAACATCCTCTCCTCAGTCAACTTTCATGTAATAATTTAATGCTTTCAATTCCCAAAATCAAACTCCAAACTACTATATACTCATTTAATTCTGAACTTCTCCATGAAACCATGTTCGTCTCTTTCTTTTCTCCATGTTCAAGCTTTACATTTTTCCATCTAAAGCAATTGAACAGCCTTAATTTTTCTATTTGATTAGCAGTTTGTGAGTTTATCCCCAATTTCTATGTAACATGTCTTGAATTTTGTATGGAAAAAACAACTTCTATTTGTTGTCTGAAAGTTTAAATTTGATATCAATATATATATATCAACACTTTTTTAACCTTATGGGGCCTCATATTAATTTCGCACTGGACCCTCAAATTTTACGAGACGGCCTTGATAACTTAGTTAGTTAAAAACGGGACGGGAATTAAACGGAGTTTAATTCGGCGCGTTTTAAACGGCAAAAATTTGAAAAATTCGGTCAATCATTCGACCAACTAAACGTTGACTTTTATAATTCGAATACGTACGTATACGCGTTTAATACGGTTTCAATTTGAAAATTTTGGGCAAAAATTCGGCCTTTATTTTTGTCAAAGTTTACTCATATATGCCATTTGTCAATTTTTACAACACTAGCTCAAAAAACTATAGGTACACATCAACCTGCATTTTTACTCATATATGCCATTTGTTTTATTAATTGACTAATGAAGCAATTTCAAGTCAATAAAAAAAATCAGAAAAATGGGGATCAACAGCTCCCATACATTATCATAACTTCGTAAACTTTTCCAAGCTTGCTCACCTCCATCTTTGGGGTCCCCACACCTGGCTCAACATCTCCAATTTCACTACATGTCCACAGATCCAATTTCCACCTAACCATCCTCTCCAAATTCCATCTCATACTACGCTGACGAGCAGCCAGCCTCACAACACCCCCAAAATGCCTTTGTTTCCTCAACCACATTCAATTTCCCCAAAATAGGGTTATCAGCATCGAATCAGATAAACGGAGAGAGAGAGGTTTGTAGAGAAGAGAGAAAATGCAGGTTGTAGCAGCGGTGCGCCGGTGTCAGAATAGGCCGGTGAAGGTGGTCATGTAGCGGCGGCAGGAGATTGGAGGAGGTGCGAGGGTTAATGGGGATTGGGGAGTGTTTCTATTTCATGGAAAAAAACGACAGAAGCTAATGCCGAAAGGGTTTGTTATTTTTTTTGAAAAAATAAAAAAGTTTTTTTCCTTAAAAATCGCGTTTAAAACTTCTCAGACGTTTTAAACGTTTAGTTGCCGTTTTTTTACGTTTAATACGCCTGGGGCGATTTTTTCCGATTTTTTCCCGTTTTTTTGAAAAAGACGGGAACGGCGTCTTATTCGCGTATTATTCGCGAATTAACCAAATAAGCTTGATAAGCTATAATGTTTAGGGTCCTTTCTCTCAATAATAAACCATAAAGTGGTACTTTTTACATATAATAAGTGTCCAAAGAATCATACACCTAAAACTATCTTCTAGACTTGGCATTCAGCCATTCACATTGGCACGCTTAATTATGAGCTAAACTCGTTTTTAAAAATTAAGAAAAACAAGCTATGATGATATCACCTATTATGGATTTTGGAGTACCATGTCAATGCTTTATAGTTTTATACAGACAAGATATCAGTACATTCATGTAATGCTGAAGCACTCGCATCGCAAGTGGACAAAATTATGAGAATTTTCTTAAGTGAAGTTCTGAGGCTGATGATGCACTCAAATCTCAAAGGTTTTTCTCTTTTTTGGTACAATCAAAAGTTCTTCTTGAGTAATCTCTGATTTGTGAAAAATTACGTACTCTTTGTTTACATTAGATTTTTTATTTTGATTCATTTATATTTTATTCCTTGGTTGAAGATACTTTTTTCTTTTATTCTCTAATCAGTCTATTGTCGCATTATTGAGGCATACTTTTATGCTTTCTCCTATAAAATTGTTAAGGGACACATAATAAGGTGGTCTCCATTTTCTACTTCAGTAAATTATCCCCCCACAGTCAAATTTCTGGATCCGCCACTGCATTTATCCTTAGTTATTAGAAATAATGTAAATGAGTAGAATTTAGCAAAATGGAGGATTATAACTTACTTGCATGCGGGCAATAAAAGATGTTAGAAAATCCAGTGTAAAAGTTAAGTAGATCAACTATAAAAATTAAGTAAATCAAGTATAAAACATTGAGTAAATCAAGTGTAAAAACTAAAGGTTAATATAAAAACTAACGTACCATCTGAAATCTAAATGAGTAACTTTAAATTGATAAATTTCATTAGAGTGTCTTTGTCTTGGAATTTTAATTAGAGGTCTTATAAAATACTCCTATCAAGTTTATTAAGATTAGTCTATTAATACGAATTATTGGAAAACCACGTTGAAAAATAGAATTATTATCTATAAACAAATAAATATTTTTTATATAACTACGTAGTTAATTAGAAAAATCGAGCATGACTTTCGAGTAATAATTCCTAATGAATAATGATATATAATTTGGAGTTGATTGACCGAACTTATTTATATTTAATTGGATTTATTACTACTGAATTAAACTACATTTTTTGCTGAATTAGACATAATGATACTAAACTAAATATATTCTTACGAACTAAACTTAATTTTGCCCGAATTAACTTATTTGTAATGATTTCCTTTTTTTATCTTAGCAATTGATTATTACCAATTTGAACTTATTTTTGTTAAACTTAATTTATTTAAATTGAACGAAAATTATTGGAGTGAACATATATGTTGAAGTGGACTTAGTTTTTACTGAATATTATTATTTTATGATGAACGGAACAAAGTATTACGGAATAAGAGGATCACGTAAATAAGTGGATAAGCTTGTAAGTTGATCCATACAAGTCCTAATAATTAACTAGTTCTAAACAATAGTTTTAAAAGGAAAAGCCAATCATATGCTTTAGCTCCACATTCACACTCATTATGGTCTATCCGATTGCTTACGTTTGCACCTAATTCCTTCTTTAATACTTCCATTAGTTTAAGTGCTAGCCTAGGCTTAATTGGTTCACAGAAATAAATTCCCACGTTCATTTTGGGAAAGCCAACCACCTTTCTAGATGACATACTTGTTCCAAGTATTAGTGATCATCACCCCGATTATAAAATTTACAAGATAGAGTTTACCCGATTCTGTACTTTTCAAGCTAACTTGAAGAGATCGGAAGGAAAATGCCTTGCATCTATAGGAACGGTTACTACCACTTTTAAATTTTAAGTATATTAAGTATTAACGATGTTAATCAAAAGTTCTGGCCAAGAGATATAAAAATTACGGTTCCACAATAAGGAGAAGTCCAAAATCAAAGATTCGGTCCATGAACACGAAGAGACACGAGATTCCAAAATAACAAATTTGAAATATAAGAAAGTCCAAAAACATGGGAAAGAACGTGGGGTAGTGGAGTCTCAACTGATTATCCAAGTATGAGAAAAAAGGCTCCACTAACACGCTACAATTATAGAAAATACTAAGCGTAAAGTACATTGTGGAGATGGTGGCTATACATCTAGAAATCGTCCTTGTAAGCGTATATAAAAAGATATTCAATCTTTTGAAGAAACAACATCATACCAATAATCAACAACTGAACAAACAACAACACTTATTTCATATACTTAACGCTTACATTAGCTTTAGCTTAGTTAGCTCTAGCTTAGACTAATTAGCATGCTTAGTTAGCTCTAGCCAGTATGGATACCCCATCCTACCCGATTGATTTAAACTCAAACTTTCCCTAAACTTGTGTGTATCGGACCTGACTTATCCCGCATTTGACTCTAACATTATAGGTTCCAAAGGTCACCCTACTCGAAGGGACTTATCCACCCAACCCGACTTGAAGGAAACGCATGTCTGATCTCACCTAATTCAAACCCCCTCTGAACTATTTGGTTGTCACCCCTACTCTTTGCCCATTATATAAGACTCGTTTGAATCCATTAATTATTTTAGCTCGGTGTTTTTCTCTCTCCCCCAAAATTTAGAAATACTTCACATTAGAAATCGTCCACCTTTTCACACAAAAGTGAAAAGCTGCTTTTAGCAGATTTTAGTGTTGTTTTTGGTTTTTTACTTCCATTTTGCACCAAATGACCAACGTTAATAACCTCTTTACTAAAACCATTTTCTAGTGTCTTTCTATGTAATATAGTGTCTTTCTGTGTGATATAATGTCTTACTGTGATATATAGTATATGTAGTATACTGCATTTTTGCACGTTATATTTTCTATATATGTTATATTGTGTTTCTATCTCATATATTGTATCTATTTCTGACATGGTGTATGGATGTGTGATATAGACGACTTTGCAGTAATGGTGTTTGTAATGGGCGGGTCACGTGCTTGGGCTTAATGCACACTATTCTTAATGTGAATCGGATCCATGCAAATCGGATTGAAGTTCTAGTGTTCTTTATTTGCAATTTCGTTTGTTTAAATTAAGCAAAAAGTTCTAATGGAATTCATAAGTACTATTCTATCCCTCCTCCCTTCTAGTAATTGTTCATCGATAACAACAAACAACCAATAATTACACAACCAGTCAAACAAGCCAACAAAAATAGTCGGTTAAACCATCCACTATAAAATGCTACCAGCCAATAGTCGTTAGTTAATTGTCAATTTTCCCATATAAATAGTGAGCAAAGTCAATAAATTTAATATAATGAGTCGAGATCCTCTTCAGTGCACTAAATATTCAATACCTCTATTAACATTTTGGGAAGAGGATAATCATATATTAATCTTCAAATTACTATCAACCCTTAATATAAATTGAATATTAAGTTCCAGTGTCATTTAAAAGAATCCTAGCACCAATACTATGCTGTACACCTAAAAATAAAAGTATAACTTTTTTATGCGAATGTAGAATAAACTGACGAAACGTGTTGAAGAATGATCCACTTGATTAGGATAAAAGAGGGAGAAGACGTGGCATATAAGAAAACAAAAATCAGGAATATTCTATGAATTTACAGCCGTCAAATTCTGAAGGTAACTCCGAAGGTCCCCAAACCAAGTAATTTAGTAAGGTTGTTTACTTGACGCCATCTGTAATTTGTCCTTAACCAACAAGACAGTTATATTTCCACGTACTATCCTTTTGAAAATTGACCACTTCCACCATGGACAACATATTAACAAAGAAATTTGCTGAACTCAGTCTCAGGCCAAATACAAAACATCAATTTTAAGATTATGAAAGGCGGCTAAATTCAAATGGCATTTGAGTTGCTTACATATAGTGGGCAAATTCTTTTGGCTCTATTTTCACTCTTTTCCTTTTTTGAAGCAAAAATCACATTCGCTTGATTTGGAGTGTAGACTAAAAATGGGTTATGTTAAGGTTGACCTATAAGTAGACGTCACTTATGTGACGCGTCACAAATTTAAATAATGGTATAGAATCATTGGTAACCTTACAAAATATTAGCAATACTTTGAGTTTTAAACTTTATTAGTTAGGGTAATAATACCTCAACAATACCCCCATTATAATCTTGTTGCGTCTATCTTCAATCACTTATTTAGGTGTTTGTAAGGAATGTGACTTGATCTTTAATGTTTGGTGTCAAGATTGGATTTGAGAGCAATTGAAGTTCATTGTCGAAGTCTCAAATGCAAAGGAATTGAAGAATGACTAGGGTAAGCAGTTAGCGAGTCGCGAAGGAGACAATGACTCACGAAAGAACTGCGAGAGCTCACCGTGGGTCGCGTTCAACGTCACGGTCCGCAACTTGACTCACGGCCTGTGCGTGTTGGTTGGTTGGTTGGTTGGTATTCTTGATGATCAAGTTTCCTTATTTCCACTATTGATATAAATGCGTTAAGTCGCGTTTGGTCTTTTGTACCACAAAAAGTAGAGAGAGATTAGCTTAAAAACAATAGAGAATATTAGAGAGAGGCTTTGAGATCCAATTGAAACATCATTCAATTGAATTCTTCCTCTTGTAATCGTAATTGTCTCTTAACGAAATAATTTTCTCCCTATCTGGAGGACGTAGCTATCACATTGATAGTAAACTTTGTTAATGCACATGTGTTCTCTATTCGTTTTTTCTCGCGTTATTGTTTCTTAATTCGCTTCCATTGCAATGATGTTGTTAGAATTCGCATCACATTTTCAATTAATAGTGTAGTGCATTGCATACAATATTTTGTATTTGCATGTATAACAGATTCATTTAAGGCTAAAATTTTGATGTCTTATTTACTCCCTTTACCCCCTAAAAGATTACCTCGTTTCCCTTCTATCAGTTTTTAAGAGTTGCATTGGTTGACTAGTCACTTTTGTTCTCAAGCATGTAGAGTTAAAGGGTAAGTATCGAGAAAGTCCTCTTACTATATTATCAACATATATTACTAGCTACTAGTCATAATAGAGGAAGTCTCAACCCTCTAATTATGGGAGTCTAAATTAGACGCTTATAAGAACACACGTGTCACTTAATGCAGATTGAAGGAAACATTAATAACAACACTATAAAAGATAGTTATATCGTGTAATAGTACTACTCTTTCACATACTCATAAAGTAGATTTTGAGGTATTAAATTATCTAAAAGGAATTACAAAATTATTGAAGTGACTTTTTATTGATACAAGAGAGAAGAGAGAAAACCTCGATAACAAAGCAAAAAGTTACATAAAGCTACTAAACGTGTCATCGCCACCCAAGTACATCATTGTAGAGAAAGATACAACAGTTGAATGGAAAACATTTTGTCTTTGTGGCATTGTAGAAATAGTGGCTCGCTACAGCTGCAAAGGACAATGGAATTACAAATGCTAGTTACATGGCCAACATTTTGGGGCCACGAATTGCACCTCGAGAATCTACTTGCTTTGACACTCATTTAGAAAGGGTTAATTGTCAAATGTCTAAGGTAGTCCAGAAGATTGCTGGTCACTAAGAAGTAAGAACTACACTATACAGAAATGTTATTAGAGCAACCACAGTTACCACACCATATGTCTAGTAGGCCAGCCCATGGGAGGCTTGCAAATGTGCATGATTAGACAAATATATTGCACAATGAGGGTGTTTGGCAATCGGCTGGTGGTATTGGAAAATGGCTTTTATATGTTGCCTTGTTTGATTTAGTGGCTTGTTTGACTGACTATATAATTATTGGTTGTTAAAAAGTGTTTGGTAAAATTGGATGTTATTGTTGGTTGTTTAGTACAAAATGGAAGCAAAAGTCAAAAGTCAGCCAAAAAAGTTGGTAAAAGCAACTTCTGGCTTTTGGCTGAAAACCCGTCTTTTCAGCTACTGCAAAAGTCAGTTACCAAATACTTTTTTGGCTGTTTGATCAAAAACAAAAGTCAAAAGCCAATGAAAAGCCACCTAAAAGCCGTTTGCCAAACACCCCAATATATAAGATAATAGTCAACACATGTGAGTATGAGAATGTTGAAGCCTAAATTGTAGTATAAAGCGTCAAAAAGAGACACTTAACACTCATTTACATAACTCTAGAAAATTGATTTTCGCAATTCCTTTGTTTAGTCTAAAAAGGCGGAAAACATGTTCATGAGGGAATGCCATGTTGGGTTTTGTGGAGATGGTTACATAGCAAGAGTTTGAAGGAGCACGGAGTGGCTTAAGACACATTCTCTCATATTTGATTCATTTGTAGGAGCGCGGTTATGATCATAACTGATAGTGTATGAAACCAAAGGCGAAGCTGAATAGCTTAGGCTTTTGGTAGGAATTTGAAGGAGCACAGTGTGGCTTAAGACACATTCTCTCATATTTGATCCATTTGTAGGAACATGATCATAACTGATAGTGTATAAAACCAAAAGCCGAAGCTGAATAGCTTAGGCTTTTGGTTGAGCTTAGTGGCTGAGATAGAGCAAACAGGCGTTAGATCCTAGTTATTTTCATAAGAAAACAGCAAAAGATTGAGTCTGATGGATCTTTTTGTCCACAAATTCCTCTGCTAGTAAACTAATTAAGCTATTAGTCATATTTGATTTTTGAATCTAACTATCATGATCCAACTCTAAGCCTATTGAGATGATTGTAACCAACAGCTTGGACAAGACATGAATCTAAGCAAATCATCTTGAAGTTAAACAAAACTAGCTAATTTTTCTCTACTCTAAAATAAAAGATGATTAGAGCAGAAGATGATGACCTAAGAAGATAAAGCATGCTACTAAGCTAGTAGCACTAATCATGAACTCCAAGCTCAAGTAGAATCCTCAATGCTTGTTTCTTCACAACTTTCCCATAAACACCTCTTCCTAACTTCATTGCCCTTTCCATTTCTCCAAAACCACAACCACTTTTCTTCAATTTCCTAATTAGTACCTTAAGAACTCTTTCATCACTTCCAACTGCTTCCATCAAGCTATCCACAATCGGCTCTAAAGCCGGCATCTTCCTTCCCCACCTCCTTACGATCTTGTCCGATTCGTATGCCTCAGAAATTGCTTTCCAAAATGATGCTCTAAAATAACCTTTCTCCTTTCCTCTCACTACCCACCTCCTCATACACTCCTCCAATCTAAATATTGCACAACCAACATCTATTCCTCTTTCAAGCCCTTTTTCAATGTCTCCAATTTCAGGCTTGGATTGCATTTCTTCTTCATATTTGCACCTCTTACACTCACATTCAAACCCCCATGTTTTCGCCATTTCTTTCCGTTTGCTCAATGGAGAGAGCACATCATAGTAAGCAAATGTAATCTCTTCCCCTGCCTTTACTTCCCTAGATGCAAGAACAACCACATAATCACCTACATGCAACCGCCTCGCATTAGGGCTGCAAGAATGATTGATGAATGAAGGGAGCAACCATAAGCCCACACCATAATAATCACTGTTCTTCCCAAGAACTTTGGCAGACACCGAATCTTCGACAAGCGAATTCACATCAAGTATGCTCAAAATCTTTTCTACATCAAGGTTTTCACTTGAGACTATCCCTTCTTTGAATTCAGGTTTGAAGATACTAATATCAGGGATTTCAAGATCTTCCTCATTTTCTCCAATTGACAATGTACTAATCAAACAAGAGATTTTCGGACATTTCGAAGCAGATTCATTAACTTTATCAATGAAATTCTTCCACATAACTAATTGTGCATTCTCACCCAAAGTCCCATTACTACATTTAGGAAGTATACATCTTTCAGTAGCAACAGCTTTAGTAACCAAAATCAAACCACCAACATCAATATTCTTAGATGAAAACAAACCTCTACCACTAAATTTAGATCTTTTAATCTCTATATTACCCACAAATTCACCAAGTTCAGGACAATTCCCAGAAAACCCACCTGAAACCCAATTCGAAACATCGAAATTACCAGTTCTTGACAGAAAATCAAGCTTCTTGCATTTCTCAATAAACCCATTTAACATCTCTAAATTCCCATTACATTGTGACTCATCAATCAAAGCCCCTTTGAAACAATCCAAAGCCAAAGAATATCTATTGAGATTGAGCAAGATTTTACCTTTACAAACAAGGGTTTTGAAATGGGTATTGTCAATTTGAAGTGCTTCCTCACAATCCTTTAGTGCTTCCTCAAAATCCCTTAATCTGAATCGGGCCTCGGCTCGATTCGATAGGGATAAACAGAGGGATTTCTGGAGCTTTAAAAGATCAGATTTTTGGTGGGTCTTTGAGATTTGTTGTTGGCAGAGAGAAATGAAGTGAGAGTAAGTTTTGATTGATTCATTCCAATCTTCTCTTAAAAGAAGTTCTGTGGCTTTGGACCTGAGTTGATGTAATATTGTATCTTCTTCCATAGATGGTTTCTGTTGTTTCTGGATTTGATCTTCTTCTCTCATTTCTGGTTTTGTGGAGTTTCTTGTTCTTTTGGATGTTCGTGTTTTTGTTAAATTTGAATAGAAGGATTATAACGGTCATCTTGAGAAGTAAAAAGCATCAAAAAAAGTTAATGCGTTATGTGTTTCGTAACGGCTAGCCAGATGCTTCTTTTCTATTTTAATTCAACTACTCCCTCCGTAACACATTACTTGCAACGATTTGACATAAAATGTGAGTAGAAAATGTCTAATCATTGCAAGTAATTCGTTACGGAGGGAGTAGCTTTTTTAGACCCGTGCAAAAATGCACGGGACAGTTTTTTTGTAAATAGATTTTGAGTTATTATTTAAGAGATCGTAAGACTACAAACTAAGTTGAAGATGAATAATATAAACTGATTTGATAAGAAAATCAATCAAGTTAAGAATATAAATAGACACAAACAATAATTTTGGTTTATTATATATAACCTTTTCACAATGTAAGTATAAGATAACGTCGAATAAGGATTAATTAAATTCATTCACTTTTACAAATTATTTTCAATACAGTGTCGGTAAATTATAATAATACTTATTCTTGCAGATTCAAAAACTCTTCGAGAGTTTTGTTAACCAACCCATGAACTACCTTGTCATAAAAAATAAAACATTCATTCTTTGTTCCGTCAGATACAATAATCTTCAACCTAGATCTTTTGTGATAAAAAAAGTTATCTAAAGTGATAAGGAGTATTTTGTACATTGAAATTTCAAAAAAGTAATGCAAATAAATAAAAACTAAGATTGGTTCTGTTAACAATGTATCTATCTTTTGGACAAAAAAAGTTTTCACCCTCTTTAATAACTTTGGTAGCACATCTTATGTAAGTTTGATACCACCACCCAAAATAAAAAATCAATGTCTACTATAGTTGTCAAACAAATAACTTTCCCAATTAATTTTCATTTTTTTGTAATGTTAAAGTCATAAATTTAACTAATACCTTTGAATTTCATGTATTTCGCTAAGGCAACTAATTTCGGGATCATCACGTCTGCAAAAATTTGATTGTCAACTGAATGGGGTATAAAATCATTTCTTACTTCTTGGCTATAAAACTCCCTCGTTACGCAAACAATAAACAAATGCGCGACAAATCTCATATTTGTCACATATATATCACCTATTAAAGCAAGGAATTTCTATGATTTTATTTAAACAAAACGATATATTCAAATAGAATATTGTACACATTAGGTGGACAATATCATTTTATGGCAAAAGAATATGTAATATACTGATCGTACGTTTTGTTAACTCGTCATCAATACTTCCCACTCCAGTAGGAGTAACATAGTCATTCCTTTCCCATACATGTATTATTCGAACCCTTATGGTGTAAAATTTCTTCCCTTTGTTTATTTAATCTTTATTGATGTTTTTTTAGAATCATTATTTATGGTGATTTTTAAATTTAAAATCTTAATACTACATAATTTATGAGAATCTTTATTTATGGTGATTTTTTATTAAAATTGTAACTTATTTATAGTTAAAACTATATCTTAATTGCAATTTTTTTTTTTACTAAAACCTTATCATCATGGTTCAACATTGTTAAAAACTTTGAAAATATGATATATATTAATCTAAATCGTATCTTATTTATGCTGATTTTACAATTTTGTTCCATAATCTAGCCCGTTTTTACAGCATTTATACTATTTTACAAATATTCAAGCAATACTTACGTTCTGGTCTTATAATGTGAATGCTATGAAATTAACATTAAAATGGAAAGATCTATAAATTGATTGTAATTGAGAAAATTTTTATAATAATGTTAAGAACCTTCTAAATTTATATATACTACTGTTAAGAACCCTGCAAATTTAAATTATCAATATAATAATAACGCTATATGAGATCTTAGCAGATAAATTAATCTATTTTTTTGTTTTCATATGAAAAGTGATTTGTATTCACTTGATTTTAGTATATAACTAAACATTAAGGTAACAAAAGATTTTCGTCTTAAAGTATATGATTTTTAATGATTTTATTACCAATGATGGTTTATAGCGCCTTGTTAAAAAACTATGCCTAGAATTGATGGGGTTATTGGAAAACAACCTACCATTTATGGTAAAAGGTAGAAGTGCCTCAATTAAATAAAAACACCCCTAAATGGAAAAATGTCCCTATTAAAAAACGGAGGTAGTATTATTTAATCAATCTATATAGACTATATGGTTGCTAATCAATCAACATATATAATAGATAGATTAAGGTTAATTGACCTTATAAAAAGATTATGGGCCTGAATATTAAAATAGAAAGTTTAGTTGTTTAATGGATTGATAATTACTATTTATAAAACTATATAATTTCCTTTCAATTAAAGTATAAGAACGTGATTGGTCTCAAATAGGAAGTCTAGTTTGATTGATAATAACCATTTAGGAAATCGATGATTTTATTTAATTTACACTCTAAAGATCGTTTATAAATGGTAAAGATAAGTATAATATATGATTAATAATTGACAATTTGTAAGTACTTAAGTTTAGGCTTGAATTTAAAATTTTTTCCTCAATATCCTTGATTTTCGTATCTTGATTTTATTTAGTTTAATTATGGACATTATAATTTTATTTAAATTAAACTCGAAAGATCGTTTATAAATGGTAAAGATAAGTATAATATACTCCCTCCGTCTCAATTTAATGTTCCCAGTTTTCTTTTTGGGATGTTTTAAAAAGTTCTTCTCATTTTGAATATTTTCCATTTTAAGAATATTTATTTCCCCATATTATCCTTTAACAACCAATTATTTACTACACTTTTTTACTTTTTGTCTTATACATGACCCATTTTAGAATCTTTATTTCCCAATCACCCACTTTCATTTCTCTCTCTTACTTTTTTAAAAGCAAAAAGGTATTAAAGTACACTTTATACAATATAAAATTAAAAAATTCTCATCCACCTCAATTTGTATTGATTTTCCCCCCGTATTCCAAATGAGAACATCATATTGAAACGGATGGAGTATGACATAATCATGGAAAATTGTAAGTACTTAAGTTTAGGCTTGAATTCAAAATTTGAATTATGTAAGTAGATATATTATGGTTAATTGACCTAATAAGTTACGATTTTATATTTGGTTATACTATAATATATTATATGATTATATTATATGATATGATTTGAACTTCAATATCATGTAAGCATATAGATCTGATTTTAACTTTGGACATTATAGTCTCATTTATTTAAATTAAACTATAAAGATCGTTTATAAATGGTAAAGATAAGTATAATATGTGACATAACTCACATAAGTAAAAAAATTTAGGCTTGAAGTTAAAATTCATATTCAAAACTTTTCCACAATAACATATATATTAATTTGAGTTATTGACATTATAATTTCATTTAAATTTAAATTTTAATTCAACACATTACAAAAAAATCATCAAATATTGGATATTAAAAAAACATAATGGATATTAAAAAGTTCTAATTGATTAGACGAAAAATAGATTGCAATTATGAAATTTTAGATTCATCACAAAATTATGTATTCATTACTTTTGGTATTAAAGTAAACTAAATTGGAATAAAAGAGGCAACTATAGTTTTGAAATGATAACAACTAAAATCATTACTCCATTTAAGTCTTAAAAAGAGGAAACATTTATTAATTCCTATTATGCATCACGTCATTTATGGATTAAGTTCACATTAAAAGCGTAAAACTCGAAAATTAGGCATAGGGAATAAATAAAATCTGTTAAGAGTGCAATATCTACTTAACTTAGGAAATGTTTTCCAAACATAAGCGTTATTGAATAATAAAAAATTTTACCACAAAAAACTAAAATCAAAAGGATTTGATTTGATTGACATCATATCTCAAACCTTGATTGATATAAAAGGAGACAGTTTAGTGTTTTATGTTCTCAAAAATTACCATTTATAAAACTATTAGAATTTAATTTATATTAAAATATTAAAACATGATTGATATCAAAATAGGAAGTTTAGTTGTTTAATTGATTGATAATTACTATCTATAAAACTAAATAATTTCCTAAAAATTTAATTCTAAAGATCGTTTATAAATGGTAAAGATAAGTATAATATCTGACATAATCATGGAAAATTGTAAGTATGTAAGTTTATGTTTGAATTTAAAATTTTAAATTACCAAAATTTCCTTAAAATACTTTATTTTCGTATATTGATTTTAATTAGTTTAACTTTGGACATTATAAT
This sequence comes from Patellifolia procumbens, assembly GCA_947645195.1. NCBI lineage: Eukaryota > Viridiplantae > Streptophyta > Magnoliopsida > Caryophyllales > Amaranthaceae > Patellifolia > Patellifolia procumbens. The sequence goes on from CANSGD010001128.1 coordinate 717,690, forward strand.
TTCATTTTTTAAAATTAAACTATAAAGATCGTTTATAAATGGTAAAGATAAGTATAATATATGACATAAGCAAAAAAAATTTAGGCTTGATTTTAAAATACGTATTCAAAACCTTCCACAATAGCATTGATTTCCATATATTAATTTTAGTTATGGACATTATAATTTCATCACAAAATTGTGTATTCATCACTGTATTAAATCGGATTAAATTGGAATAAGGCAACTATAATTTTGAGATGATAACAAATAAATTTTTTTCTAAGTCTTAAAAAGAGGAAACATTTTTAATTCCTATTATGCATCACGTCATTTATTGATTAATTTCACATTAAAATGGAAAACTTGAAAATTAGGCAAAGGAAATAAATGAAATATGTTAAGAATACAATATCTATATAACTTTGGAAATAGTTGCCAATGATACAGATAATTTAAAAAGATAATATCAACAAAATGGAAAGTACAAATAAAATTATTATTACATTTAAGTCTTTAAATTAGGAAATATTTTAAAATTGAGCTAATTATTCACGTAATTTATTGATGACTATCATATTAAAAATGGAAAAAATAGACAAACAGAATAAACGAAATCAGGTAAGAAAAAAAATATCTACTTAACTCAGGAAATATTTATCAAACATAAGCCTTATTGAATAATTTAAAATTTTATCAAAATATTTTTATAAGAAGAAAATCTACTGAATTTAAGGATAATCGAATTTAAATTAAGTTTAAATAATTTAAGGAGTATAAATCATAAAGATATGGAGAAGAAAATATCTTTCGGAAGTAGATAATGTCTTTCTAAATACAATAACGTGATACAATCTTTTAGTTTATCAAAAAAGGAAAATTACCATAACCGAAAAAGATGTCGTCTTTAAAAAGGTAATTAACAAAATTTAAATGTAAATTCAAAATTATTCAAACATGCTATTTTTATAAAACGAAAAATCAATTATACTACCAAAAGTACTGTAAATTTTTTTATAAATAACAATTGAATTATATGGTTAATGTTAAATTGAAATTAATATAAAGTAACAATATAATTATTCACTTGGATATGTGAAAATATTAATTAGATAAAGTTAATACACTAAATTATAACCTATGTAATTAATTAAGATACAATTTTAACAAAAATTATAATCTAACAAAATAATTAACAAACTGAAAGATAATTATGAAAAGACATTGTATTGAACGAAAATGAACAAAAGAAACAAATACTACAAAAATAATAATTGCAATTTCGTATTAACAAAAAATTATTACATGAAAATTTAGAATAACTATGAGATTGCATAAACAAAATGACAAAAATATTATATTAAATAAACGAATTTAAATATAAATATGACAAAAGAATAAAATGAAATAATATTACATTTTATGAATTAACAAACAATAAAACACATAAAGAAATGAAAAAACAATAAAAAAAAACGAAATTAGATGATAAAATGACAAACGAATAAAAAAAAAAAAATACTATAGTATTTTATACTTACATAAAAATAAAGCTTATCTGCCATCATCTCATTGGCCGACTTGTGCAAGCCGTGCTAGACGAATTAGTGTAATATTCTAAATATTTACATCCTAAAATAAGTGCATATAATATCATCAAAAAAATTGTTTAAAATTATAGTAATTTTGATTTTTTGAATATCTAAAATACTATGGGCCAAATGCAATACTATAAAGAAAACACAAGATTTCTTTTTGAAAAATAAACATGACATATTTATTTGTCAAATATATTTTACTACATTAAAATTCCATTTTTCATACTACAAAAACTAACTTCATATTTTTTTAAGAAATATAATAATATCTAATATTCTGCTCTCTTAAAATTAGATTTTTCAAATATTCTTTTACTTAAAGTTCGAAAGCACAATAAAATATATATCTTCCAAATAGTTACCTCCTAAAGTAAGTGTAAATATAATATCAATAAAGTATTTTCTGAAAACTTATTTTTTATTTTTTAAAAAGAGATTAGTCAGGCCAAATGCAATACTGTAAAATTTAATCTATGTTTTCAAAGCATTTTTTTTCTATATCTTATATCATACTCCATCCGTCCATATCAATTAATAAAGGAAATAATAAAATTTAAAAGGCCAATATTAGAGATAGCAATAAATTTTCTTCTAAAATGGCAAAGATTATTAACTAAATATAAATTTCAATCCCGGATTTGAAGCAGATTTATTTGAACCCTAATTAAAATATTAACCAAAATTATATGTAAATGGAATTCATTTGCACCTTTTATTTGTTACATAATTAATATTTATTACCTTGTGTTACTAAAATAATTTTTTATCTAAAAAGAAGTTAATAAAAACTAACTAATTAGAATGTTAGAATGCATTAGTAATCGAATAAACTAAAATTATCTTATGCAAATTTGAAGCTACACAATTATGTTTACTTAATTTGCGCCTTAATTAAACGTTTTTATGATCTTTTTTGCAACTTTTTTCTGCAAATATCGATTAATAAATTGTAATAATAAGATTTATAAGGCTAATATTCAAGATAGCAATAAATTTCATTCAAAAATGGCTAAGATTATTACCTAAATATAAATTTAAATATCGGATTTGAAAGAGATTTGAATCATAATTAATCTATTAACTAAAATTATCTATAAATGGTATTGATTTGCACCCTTTAATGGTCACATAATTAATATTTATTATCTAAATATTCGTTTGTTACATAATTAATATATCTCCCTTTATTTTTTACTATTTCTTAACAATTTTTTTTTAACTATGTTGTTATATTATTAAAATTTATATTCTTACATTGATTAATTTTCTTATTAAATCAATTTATATTATTCATCTTAAGATTAGTTTGTAGGCTTATGGTCTCCTCATCAATCACTCAATATCTATATCGAAAAAAACCTTTCCCGTGTATTTTATATGGCAATTAATACATTCATATCAAGGATGGAATCAAAGTGTCTTATATTGGAAAGGCCAATCCTTACCTATTCTAATTTGAATTTGTTAGGCAAATAAATTAGCAAAATATTGTTAGACACATTTTTAGAAAGAGATATCTAGAGATATCTTTTCAGTTAGTTAAGGTAACTTATCTTGAGTCATGTAGTATATCTTATGAGTTGTATTTTTGATTGAATGAACCTCAAAGACTTGTATAATGGCACTAACATTGAAATACAAACGCCACAAACCAAAATGTGAAAGATTAACAAATCTTTTAGATGATTTTATATGTCAATTAACTTGGAGACTTTATGAAAGCCAAAGATGAAGTATCTTGTGGAACTAATAATTTCTAGGATATAATTTGCAAAGGATAAAAAAATAATGTAAATAAGAAAAACGCACATTTAGTGCTTGGTATAATTTATGTATTATTGTCATTATGATTATTATCGATACATTCCAATGACTATTATTGAAAGGAAAAAAATACATTGTATTGGAAAAAAGAATTTATTTTCACCTCTTAATAAGTTGTAGGAAATTGTGGGGAGTTAAACAGTTTTATAGAAATTTGAAGGACCTAATCACGTTTGGGCAAAGATGAGGTCCGATAATTCATTATTTTCGGACTTGCAGATAATAGTGGTACCTCTGTTTGAGAGGAGGATTATAGCTGGTGAATATTTTTGCAAGTATAATAGACAATCTGCAATACTCTAAAAATAACCTATTAAAAAACTATGTAACCACTAATCAGATATATCACTTGCTGAAGACTCAATTTTGCAACCCCATCATTTATCTAAATTAATTGGTAATGTATTCAAATCTTGGAATTTACTTATTATCGTATTGCATATAATCACATCTTTTAGTCTATCAAATAAATACCTAAGTTATGTATATTACATGAATTTAATTTAATTTAATTTGTAAAGCTATTCTCATTGAAAAAGTGAAATATAATAATAAGAAAAAATGTACTAAATATTAAATCCAAAAGTGATTACATTTTTCTAAGGGAAGAATACGATAAATTTAGGGCTATATGTCACAACTCGTGTTACTAAAATGAAAATTAAAATGCTATTATGGATAACAATTAAATACAATAATATTTGAAATATATATATGATTAGACAATGTGGATGTAATCTGTAAATGGTGAAGAATGGATTGATATTCTCATTAAATCTATATATGGTGAAAAATGGATTAAGTGGTGAAGAATGGATTGATATTATTCTACGTAAGGATAGATATTATAGCTATGGATATATAGTACAGTGGGTTATAAGCGACGTAAGGATGGATATTATAACTATGTAAAAGATAGAACACAACTACGATAATGTATAACAATCTATAGATAAAGTCTTAAGTATTAGCTAAATAGAACTACCATATAATAAAGTTGAAGGATTCATGAACTATTGTTAGAGACAAATAAAAGAGAATCATATATGCTAAGCGATAGAAAAAGTGAATACATTGTCAAAATGTCAAAGTTGAAAGTAATAGAGAAACCTAAAGTTTAAAAAAAACGGAGGAATTAGAGCTCAATTTGCTTTGTAATTATGATGAGGTTCATGACTATGCTACAAATTAGGTTGGTGATTATAAGACTTTTAACAACTAATTGTAACATTCTCTGTATTTCCCTCGTGCCACCTGACAAGCATATGATAATAATAGTCCATTGCGTTAGCGCTAAACCTTCCATAAACCATGCTTTGCTATTCACTCGAAAATTAGATAAACCATTACAATGAGCTTATTATGGACGAAAATCATGTATTGTTGTCTTAACATCTTCAACATAAGCCCAAACTTCATTGCCTCTATTAAAATAATATGTGAACATACTGGACGAATCATGGAAATAAAGATGGCCTCCAAGAAATAGTGTTAAAACCATAGATTCAACATCTAGGAAATTCAAATATTCAACTTTAGGGGGTTATTTTTTGGTTGGATTTTGTGTTTCTCTTATTTTTTGTGGAGAACATAATATTGACTTAGAGATAGGGGAAGAATTTGACATCAATATGAAAATTGAATAGACGAAAATGAGTTGTGATGTTTGATGAGAAAACATCACTATTTATACTAAAAAATGTCATGTTTATTTTGAATATATATGTTAATTAGCTAATTAGTACCCAAATTAAAATTATGATTGATTGACAATTAACATAAATATTGATTGATTGATAACTTAATTTTATTATCATGTTAATAATTTTTTCAGAATTTCAAATAGTATCAATTTAAATTAACTGATTGATTGACAATTACCATTAAAGGAGGCAATAATTAAGATTTGATTGATAATTTAAATTACTTGCCATGTTAAGTTGGTTAGTAAAATTTTCGAACATAACCAATATGGCAACTAAAAATTTCGGCCAAAAGTATATCAATTTGATATTTTAATTACGTAATTATAACCATAATTAATGTCAATCACATTAATATATAAATGGAATATCCTTGATTTCCGGATATCACATATGATATCATGATATTAATTGCCTAACTTAAAAAATCAATCAACATAGATCATGATTTCAGCCAAATTTAAACATAATTGGAGATTATTTTCGGTATCTAATGCAAGTATATACGGTTATTTTAGGAATAGATTAAGCAAATGATTTGCTATAGAATAAATTGCTTTATTTAACGAGTCAACGTCAAAAATGAAAGGGAATGGGTTCTTAATTGCCCTACTTAACCGAAATTATTAATTAAAAAAAAGCTAAATCACGTACAGCTGACACGTGGATAGGAGAAGGCTAGAATGCTTGAGAATTTTTTTTCCTTTGGATTAATCTGCTTACGACATGTGGCAAAACCTATTTCGCTTTAATGTAATATATAGATTAATCAGTCTTATATTCCTCCTCTCATCAATTATTTGGGAACTACCGAATTGCCTAAAATGCACGTGATTTGTGTAAAATTCTATAGTTTGATTATAGATAATTCTAAATGGCTAGCCACTATAACTATTTAATCTTCACCTTTCATTAGTTGTGGGTCATCTTAACCATTAATCTAAATAATTTAATAAAAAAAGAAATTCAAACTTTTAGTAGTTAATTATATCTAATGAACAAGATGAAATCTAACAAAAATTAAAAGTTGAGATTGAAACTATTGCATTGTAGCCATTGAATAACCTTCCATGGATAGAAGAGGAGGAAAAAATCGACAGTTTGTTTAAGGTATTTTTTTCAAAATAAAAACACTTGGTTATGGAGAAAGTAATTCCATTTAATTAGGAATTAAACAAAATCAAAGTTGATTTTTGGTGTTCCCTTCCTTTTCTCTTATAGAATCGAGTTTAATTTTTAGGAGTAAGTATATTCCTCCATATACTTATGTATAGACGGGTTAATACAAGTTTTGGAAAATCTTCGGTTCCATTACTTTGGTATTTTTTGTTTGAGTATTAAATTTTTATATAAAAAGTCGTGTTAGACGGTTATGACATAAGCACTTGTAAGTAGACCTAGGCGATGCTCCAAAAATTTTGTGGGTTACGATTTGGTAGTAGTTAAAAACTAATGTCATCCATCGCGAAAACTATCATGTAAGAAAAGAAAATAAGTTATCTCATTTATATTATTCATTTTATAAGTCATAACTTAACTCTTGGTTTCTACTCATACATCATCATTTGTTTTGATAATAAAAAGCAATAATGGTATGATAGAGTGATGGTTGACAGTCAACTCTTTCTTTCATACATGAGGTTACGGTTTCAAATTTTCACAATTCACATTGTCAATTTTTTCAATATATATGAATGATTGTGAATATAGTGCTATTGAAAGAGGATAAGGGTATGATGGAGATGGTTGGTCAAACTATAATATGTAAATTGTGCAAAAGAACGTGTACAAATTTAAAAAACGGAGTAAAGACTAATTTATGATACATAAAAACCTCGAGGCATCTCCTTGACATAAATACTAGTTTCACACAAATTCATTAACATTTTACTATTCGTTTAATTTAAGACAAGTTTTTTCCTTCTTTTTTTTAACTATTGTCATTTTGATAAAACGAAATTTATTTCTCTTCTTGGAGTTTCTCATGGTTGCTAGAGCAGTTCCTTTTCTTATTCATGTTTGTTAAATACAACCCCTAAATATTACAAGTAACCTTTGTATATACCTGACATGCTTGTAATTGGTTTCTAAATACAATCCCTAGTTACTAAATAACCTTTGCAAACACGCAAGACACCCATAACATCTTATTTGTCATTCCTTAACCTAAAAGAAATAAAAGAAAATCAGAAAAACGAGACCGATTAACACAGAATCCTAAATTAAAAAAAAATAGTACTCTAAAATATACCAACAATTGAAGAAAAGGAGATTGGAGAACACAAGCATCTCTATGGTTTTAATACCACACACATGCATTTGAATCAAATGCAATTGAGCTTTCATTTCCTCCGTAAATTGAAAAAAAGACCGAACTCATAATTTGGGAAATGAAATAATGTCGTAAATTAATGCAAAGTTTATGAATCAATTTCGGGATTTGAAGAAAAATGACACATTCTACACGAAATCCAGGTAGCTAATAGATTACTTGCAAAGTTTATGCTTAGCACGTATGTGAACCTATGATTTATGTTTCATATGATTACACGAGTTAGGACAACATATTACATATAAATTGTATAAAGTTGGGGGAAACTTAAGTCACAATGCTTACTTTATTGGAAGGATTTTTAGTAGCTACGGTAAATTTATAGCCACTATATATGTTTAAATCTTAACCCTTTATTTTTATAAACTAAAAATTAGCCGTTAGATTTGGTCAACTTTTTAAAAAATAATTTATCCTACAAAACCCAAAATTTATCACGCCTACCTTCTTCTTCCGATAGAGTTCACCTTCTTCATCCTTCATTTGATATATTTTTCCTGTGCCCATGTTCTTCGCTCCAAATTTATTCTATTCTCATTCATCTTTCTTAGATCTCCTTCATCATGGTATTTTTAAGCTTGAAAAATCTCAGCCTATGATGACTGACAATGGAGGCTAAGAGAAATAGAAAATTCTAAATATTGCTCTAAAGTTTCTGGAATATGCATATCTGAGTCGATAGTTAAGATAGACTTGCAAAATTTCAGATATTGCTCCAAATTACCCTACTTTATTAGAAAGTCCATTCATTGCAAATCCAATATTTTCTAATCAATTCATTATTGAGTAAAATTTAGTGGGAAAACACCTTTTTTTATCACTAAGGGTTGCATTTGGTTATTTTACCATTTACAGAATTACAGTTGAGATAAATGGCTTCTTTTGCCCTATGGCTCGATCTTGTAAAAGTCTCATACGTTGTTTGTTTTACACATGAATTACAATTACTGGCTTCTTTTTCCCTCCAAAAAAGCTACAATATTTCTTAAGTATAACAAACAAAACCTCCTTTTGACCAATGTCGACATCATGGACACAGCAATCAACCTCGCACTCTGTCAATTCAATGTCTTACTGATCTGGGAGTTTCTTTAGCATAACTATCTAGATTTCGTTTAGAAGTAGCTACAGACTACAAGTTTCGTGTCAGAAAGCAATTGATAAAGAATTTTTCATATACATTGAACTTTACAATCAACTTCCTGAGAGTTGCAATTTCTTAACTTACAAGTCCATAAACCGCCAAAGATATTTGATGCTGAATGTACAGGCAGATACATCTACAATTTCGGCCTTCTCTTCTCGCCTCTACTATTTGATTGATTTAGCAGTCTGGGAAAAAACGACAGCAATATACTCCCGAAAGTGACAGTGCATCCTTTCCCTGATTATAGTTTACTCCATTACACAGACTTGTATCACCTTCAGATAGTTGTACTCAATCAGGCCACCTTTTCAAGTGATCAAATTCATGCCTATGAGCCTATCACAAATCAGCGTCCGTGCTCAAATTCATGCAAAATGAATATATAAATATTGTCAAGTTTGACTTGCAACATTTTAGTAATTGACTAATTGCCAATAAAATATACTGATGTGCATGTGCAAGCAAATGAGACTACTATGATACGGATGTGGCCAAGTGTCAACAAAGAATTTCAAGCTGCTTACCGTTTCGATTCAACCACACTGATAAAACACAAGGAATAAGGCAGTTGCACATGTCATGAAGATCATTTCTTCAAGACATACATCCCATCCCTTAGTTCCAACTTCTCTTCTGAAGCAAGACCAGCTAAGAAGCTTTGCAGTTGTTGGAGTGACTTATCATATGGAGGATCGGCTACACAGAACATCTGCGCCAAATTTAGCTTTCTCATCTTCTTAGCATGAATTGAAACAGTTCCAAAATAATGAACCTTCTATAACCATTAAGTTACCTTCAAAGTGTTGTGAATCCGATCTAACGTCATGCTACCAAAGTTTGTGAGCATCCCCATGATAAATTTCTGCAACAATATGAAGAGGGTAATGGATATCCAGGCCAAAGCAAAGATAGTATCAGCTGGAGTTCGCATAACACTTAAGCATAACTATTTCTCTAACAGTTAATACTTAATAGAGCCACCATGTAGAAAAAAACGCGCTGTATAGAAATTAAGCAAGATTACGAGCTTGCGATGACTTTTAGGGCCTGTTTGGCTAGCGGTAGTGAAAATGCATTGCTAGAGAATAAAGAAGAGCCACAACAATAGACATTGTCATCGTATTTTCTTACAAATTACATGTAAGCTCCAACTCAATTATTACCATCGCCAAAACATCATATGAGATGATTTGGCCCCTATCATGTTAATCTGTTTAGGCATGTAATGTGTGAACTATCTGGTACATGCTTACGCCTCGTTTGGTAGCTGGTAAGAGATGTGGTCATGGCAATGAATTTTGGCACAATTTTGCAAGAAAATGGTCATGCTAATGTCCATGTTAATGAAAGTCCATGCCAAAGTGATCCAATCCATAAATTTCTATTACCGACTTTTAGGGCCTGTTCTAAGCTCGTGTATTTCCCATCACACTGTGCACCAAACTCCATCGAAATTCTTAAAATAGAGTACAAAGACTGGTGTACACAAAATGAAAGAGGTGCTAGAAAAAAGGAATTTAAACAAACTAGTACCAACATGGCTGACAATAAAAACATCGAGGATAAAGAGAAACCAAGCACCTATACACTGAGAAAGCTTTCAACAAGTTTGGAATATGCCCAGTCTTACTGATTGACCACAGATACCCTTCTACTTCATGTAAAATCTCATGTTTCAATAGATTTGCAACAAATCCCCCCACATGTAATGAGACTCTGAGCTCATGTATCCAGAAAAAAATGCACATGGATTTTTCACGCAATCCTAAGTAGTGGATTGCTAGCAATAAGTACATCAAATTGAAACAATCAACATAAGAAACATCTTATCCAGCTGAGGGTAATGACAAAGTTAGCGCATATATGCTACTATAACCGTATTCTTGCTGCTTATAAGCAAATGGTACCATGTAAATTCATATCAAGTACTACTTCCTCTTATTTTGGAAGGTCGATCACTTCTTTGCACATTTTCCAATATATTTGAACATTAATTTCTTTAAAAATGCATTTCTTTAAAAATGCATTTCTTTAAAAATGCATAAGTAAAAATATCAACAAAAGATGATATTTTAAAATATATGTTGACACGAATCTATGAACATCTCAAATGACATTGTTTTTCATAACGTATACATAATACGTACAAGATGGTCAAAGTGGAGTTTGTGAATAGTATCAAGAGCTCGAAGAAAGGGAGGAAGTAGATAATGCCAAGTGAATTCATAATAAGTACCAGATGATACAAGTGACTATATAATAAGTATTGAGGGGAAATTGTACCGCATGGCAATTAAACCTACTTTGTTATATGGCACCGAGTGTTGTGCGGTGAAGCAATGCCACGTTCATAAGATGAATAACCTACTTTGTTATATGGCACCGAGTGTTGTGCGGTGAAGCAATGCCACGTTCATAAGATGAATGTGGTGGAGATGCTTATGTTAAGGTGGATGCGTGGCCGCACAAGGAAAGACCGATTAAGAAATAAGGTGATGCAGGAAAAAGTTTAGACTTTAGAGTGCATCTATTGAAGAAACGATGAGGGTAAATCGCTTAACATGGTTCGGTCATGTGAAAAGGAGACCAATTGATGCGCCGGTTAGAAGACTTGAAGAGTAAAGGAGTAATCAAATTGTAAGGGGCAGGGGAAGACCTAAGATGACGTGGATGAAGGTAATTGAAAGTTATATGGGTTTAATTGGAATCGATGAGAGCACGAGGTTGGAGAGAGGTGGGTGGGGGGACAATATTCACGTGGAGGAAGGGGTGTAATTACCTTATTAATTTGTTTATCTTTAGTGTATTTGTCTACATGTTTAAAACTTTTTTGTCACACTTGTCGATGCCATCACTTTTTCAACGGTTTCAGATGACGATTCATGTTAGCAGACCCCAAATCATTTTGAGAATAAGGCTTAGTTGTTGTTGTTACTAGATGATACCAAAACTTCAAGCTTAAACGATGCCCAAGAATTATGACATGGACAACAGGGAATCAGAATTTTATGCAGCCCACGATGCATAGAAGTGTACTAAATTTAGAATTATCAACTAGTGCCAGCCTATGATATGATACTTCATATGACTTACCTCATAAACTGTCATTTCTTTGAGTAATTGATCCTCAACAGTGGCCACTGATGTGTCCCCATCTTCATCACCCATTAGTAGTTCAACATTACTGCCCCCATGAATACCAGTTCTGTTAGAATCAGCCCCTTCCAACAATGAAAATATGTGATCATTGGTGTCTTCCCCCACTGATTCTGCAAGAACTCCCTGGACGAGGGGAAAGAAAATAATAAAGATATTAGCAATCTCCCATCTGACACTGTTTTTCTTTATCAAATATTCTCTCGTTTGCACAATTTCGATCTATCCCTGACTTAGTCATGCATAGATGCACCCACAAAAAACTGAAAACCGATAATTGGAATAAATGGGATGAAGAAAAACTACTGTAAAACTTTGTGAATACAGTGCAATACAGGGGTGCATAGTGATATATAATCAGACACAAGCCAACTCTAATACTAATTTTGAATGAATAAAGTGCTGCTAACAGCAGACACAACTTTTTTTAAAGATAACTATATATTTAGGGCAGAAAGATAGACTCGATTCAGACCTAGAACGTAAACACTATAGCTTCAAATTGGGCTTCTCCTTCCCATATAAATGTTGATGCATTTCATCTTGAGATGTACCAACTTATATTCCTACCTATTACATAATATGCAAACTTTTTCACATTTTGCCTATGATGCCCCTCATTTAATTAGAGTATTAGACATCGATATATTAAATTTAAACAGATAAGATTATTGTTATATCCAGTACAGCATTTATTGTCTTACTCTGAGAGTTCAATAACTGAAGAATATTTGCATGAATTGGAGTAACAGTAACCTTCCATAGGGAAATTGTGTATCATAAGAATGTAGTAATACAAACACACACAATTGTTATACGAAGTCAAAAATTCTATATAGAGATTTATTCTGTGACAGAGAAGGGTGCAACATAGCATCAAGAAAATACGACTCACCCAGTAGTTTTGTACCCTATCTTACGAAAAATCGCTTACCTTGCTGATCCAAAAATTGATTCTTCGGTTTACTATGTCAATAGGTACCCCAACAGCAGCTGCCAGATCCTTGGATGTCCAACTAAGAAAAATTTTAGGGAATGTGTTACAGGCTTACTGATAGAAGCAAGTATAGGATAATAACAAATCTACTTCGGTGCTTACCGGGTTTGGTCCTGAAATTGCATAATAATTGCTGCAAGAAGTGGAGAGACAGAAAATTGAATAGCTTTATCTTCAAATTGTAGTTCCAGCTAACATTCGAAAAAAGGAGATGAAACAAAAGAAACAGAATAAGAAGGCAAATATTGAAGTGAATAAAGAAAATCGAGCATAGAATAAATAGAAAACAACCAGTAAAGCCTTAGTAAGCAGCAAATCACAAAAGGGGGTAAGATTAAACTGACAAACCTTTACAACACCTAGGTTCTTCTTCCATAACAGCTTGCGAGGTGTTTTGATTTCATGAAACTTGTTTGCATAGTTTGATAAAAGCTCATCCACTGACCCAGGTAAATTAACAGGCTCATCCTGACATTATTGTTATGATGTGTTAAAAGTGAGGCACAGGGGGAACCCGGGTGGGGGCAGGAGGTTAAGCAATGCAACATTATGACAAAAAACATGAGGAAATAAGTATTTTCTCTTAATGTATATGTCTCAAGTGCATAGATATCCATTTTGCCAAGCTGTCGAGCTTCGAGGGTCAGAAGCAGAATTTGGACATCTTGGTCAAACAGGTCAATTTCAGAATCTCCTTTCTCCCTTTCAAAAGCACATCCATACAATTAATCAACTAGGAGTATCCAACTTAGTGCGAAATGTTAGCAAGAGAAAAAATTGTTTTCCCATTTTCACTGCAGATTTCAACAGACTATATTATATATCTCATTAGAATTTCGTTCACTACTTTTGTTGTAAGCTTAGTTGGTCCGTCAATGGGTTTCCAACTGAGCATCTGAAAGAACAACCTATTAGTAGTTGCAGGGTAAGGCTGTCTGTGATGATCTGACCCCTTCATGCTGCACCCAGACAGCGACCAAAATTGTGGTGCACACCAGACATAAATAAAAGAAGAGAACTAATCCGATCTCATAAAGGCTCTCGCCTCTCCTCACAGCTTCCCAATCTGCAGCCAGCCAACCAGTCAATATTACATATGCGGACAAAATTGCAACTGTATCAACCTGCTTTCTGGTGTGGCTCTCTCATCCAAAGTGGCTTTGTATTTCCAATAGAGAAGGCATTCTCCTTACCTTCCCAATTACATAGGAAAAACTTCATTGTTTCTTTATACTCTCTGCTCTGGCCTTCAGACTCAAAACGACATTTGTAATTATAATTAATTATTGTTCAGTTTTACATATATTTAGTACTTGCTTTTCTGGTTTAATGTCTCTTTTCTGAGTTCCTTGACGGGGTCAATAGATTGAAGCAAATACTATCCATATGGTCATCACTCATCAGTCAAGTCCACAATACAACCACAATACAACCACAATAATGGCTCCTTTGAATCATTATTCGTTGTCACAAAACTTGCATCTGTTGAACTCAGTTGAAGTAAAGGAACTAAATCCCTCTATCATCGTTCTAGATTCATCTCAGTTCTCTTACATGCAAAAGAAACAATTGGAGCAAAGAAGGGTACCTGGATTGGAGGCCAGAAATTTGATGATATTATTGTAGCATCAAGAGCATCTAGCGAAAATTCAGCTTGCCCCACTTCACCTCCTATAAACGTTATTTCAGCCGGTAAAAAATCTAATCTGAATACTGCTACTCGTGAAAAAGAAAAAGGCTGTGGGATACCTGGCTGAGATGGCTTTGGTACAGTTGCTTTTTTTATATTGCTATTAGTTCTCTTGGAATCAATCAGATCATTAAGCATTATTTCACACTTCTGCATGCTACTCTCCCCAAAATGTATCTGGCCAAAAGGACAATATGAAACAAGAAATCAACAATGTCGATGAGAAACTGCAACCTACATGCTATTTGACAGTTATGCCCATCAATCACAATGAATACCTCACATAGCACTATCAATAACATACAACAACATACCTTCAGGAGTTCTAGAGTCCGTATCTCAGAGTCAATATCATAGTCAGCTTTGTTCAGAAGCTTTTCCGCCAGCATAATACGATATTCATTAACTAGCTGATCCTTTGAGCCAATTATCCCAACAATCATCCCAAGTAAGTCAACCTTCCTTCTGTTCCTACTACCCTTTAGAGGGTCGGCCTCCACAGGGTCGGGTTCCCAACTGACACAAGGACTAACTTGGTAAACTGCCACACACACACACACACACACACACACACACACACAAGAAAAGAAGGGATTTCATAGCACAGCCTCAGTGTGTCAACTGTGAAGATATCCAAGAAAGAAGGGATTTCATAATACCAAATGCATGCCATGCTACTGGAGAACAGATATGGTGGAGCATGTTCCCAAAGTTCAACATCCATGAATGATTTGAAACAATCAGACAAGAATCCATGCCACACCACCAAACATTACAATTCTCAAGTGGGCAAAATTTTACTTTTTATCAACAATTCACAGTGAGCATGGAAATCAAGAATTCCTCTTAATGACAAGATCCAGTGACGGCTTACCACAGTCTCTAACAGAGATTGTGACAGGTTCCATCCTCCCGTTTCCATAAGGTCATTATTTTATGATGTTCTGAAAGTCATCAGTTTTTGTCATTGATTCAAAAATGAAACTCTTTAGGGTGGCTAAAAATTAAACTTATAAAGAAATTACAGTGCAATTAATTCTCAAGCAAACTATGTAGCTTAACTGTTGCCTCAGTTTCAGAAATTTATTGGCAATAAATCATGTATTGACTTCTAATATGTGCTATCTCATTGGATGAAATTTAAGCAAGATATGCCGATTATGCTTATAAAATTTAGGCAGGAACATCCAACTCTAAGATGCACATACCGTTGAGCACTAAGCCACGCTTGCTTCTCATCTACATGAAATTCATCATCAAGATCAGTATTTTCTTGATTTTCCTCATCTCTATTTAATTCTTCAAGGAGACTGTCCCCAGCAATGCCAGAAGCATTTCCACCACTTCCATCAGTCAGCATGGTTACAATGCATTTAATGGTGTCCTTTCTTCCTCTTAAGTATTCTCGTATAGGCTCGCCAACAGCTTCAAGAAATATACCAGCCGGGTCTATTGTCCTAAGTGCTTTGATAGTTGACACATATTGGTGCAGTATATCATTCGTTGACGCACCAGCAGTTAGCAAGCGGTACTTTAAGGCAGAGATGAAAGAATCAACCAATTTTGAATGTTGCCCAGTGTAATCAAGACACTGTTTTAAGTCTTCAATTGCAGGTGAGCTACAAGACCAGAAAAACATTAGAATGACATCGGTGAATGTATGAAAAATGTTGAAGACTCCATGTGTGATGTATCTGGATGTCATATCATAAAGGTGCCAAAAATTGAAGGAAACGGTAAAGCCATACCTGCTAAGAGCAAAGCAGTAAGCACCTCTGATTTACTACATATATTACTGAAGTACTTCAGACAATCATGAACAGCCACCCCTCTTGATTTTACCAACTTCTATTATACTCTCGGTCAAGAAGTTGATATTCGGAATGCTATTTGTTTCTTAAATTTTGTACTTGGTCTCTTTCTTTGTCAACGTTTTCCAAGTATAATTCATAAATGCAAAAGAGCAGAGAATACGTGATGAGAGGACAGCCTGTCCTAATATAGAAATCATGACAATCCCAATTCCTTCAGTCTCCGTAACCAGGAAAGTCTTAAAAGCCCAAGCCACCTAGGCCCACAAGGACACCAGAAATTTACTTGATCTCACCATATATTATACAATAAGATGGCTCCCACTAAGACACCTGAATTATGCCCTAACCACACACACTGCTCGCCATAAAAGCATTAAGCCACAGCAGCAGCTTCTCCTTAATCCCTCCAAACCCGCACAAACACATTTACAACAGATCCCAAACACTTAATGGAGTAGATACCCATGACTATTCATGAAGAGCAAACAACCTCCTATAGAAATAGCTTGCCCCCACTATCTCTCACAAAGCTTACTAATATCATGTGGGATAGCCATTCCTGGATTTCTTTTTAGAGCATATGATTAGCGTTAATCATAAACAACCACCTATGAACGAACCTCATCCTATCAAATGAAATTGATCCCTGACGCATCCCCATTGCACACCCTAGAATCCTACATATTAGAAGCGGGAAACCAGCAAATGCATGAATCCAAAGAATTAGCAGCATTGAAGGCTAACACAGGAGCATCATTTAGTCAGGACAAATTGGAATTGGACACAAATGGTTGCTCCCATAGTCCCATCTCCAAACAACCTCCAACATAGAATTGGACAATTATCTTCTATCGTAGAAAATTAACAATGGGAAAGAAAAGGGACAACTGAGAAATAAATTTTAACACACACGGCCCAATGCCATAGGCCAAGAAGACAAACTCTGGTGAAATAAGAAACAATTTCGGACACAAACCTCCTGAAATCCAAACCTCCTTCCCCTTTTGGCCGTCACACCATGTTCAACATCACAAGCTGGTCCCTCATCTTACCAGTTATCACCAATCCCACACTATATGAAATTCATCATTAAATCCTTTCGAATAGCCACTAGAACATTTTGAAAAGGGAGAGATAGTAGGGATTACAGAGGAATACTAGACAAGCAAAATTGGAGCAATTTAAACCTCCCATCCCCTGGAAGAACCTCCCACCACCTGAAATCCTCGTAACCACATATATTAAAAGAAGGTTCAAAATGCAGGTTTTGCTCAAGAGCCATCTCCAATAAGCTAAGTAGCCTAAAATGGATTTGACACTCAAAACACTAAAGCAACAAACTTCTTGTGAACAACATCAAAATTAATCCCTACAGATCTTCCATTCGAAACCCTCTCCAAAATTCAAAACATCATGAGAGCCTTCTTGACATCATCATAATAAATAATGGTATCATCTACATCAAACACCAGAGCTTTTCTTGCCCCTCCATAAATCCCTTCAACACTTAACACCCCACACCCCTTCCTCTCTAGCATTTCTTCAAGAACATCAACCCTTAAAGCAAAAAGGAAATAGAAAGTCATAATTTCATGACAAAGAAGACCACTTTCTTAAGTTAACACACCCTTCTGCAGTACATTGAAGAATAATAATCTGTGAAACAAGGATCCTCTGATTTAGTGCCTCCAACCCCCCCCCCCCTATGTGTTAAGGAAAAAGGCATTGGTCCACTTGGTTTTACAATGACACTCGTTAGGTATTGCTGAGATATTATCAAAGATGACCTTCTCCTGGAAAGATCACTCCAGAGTCCAGCAACATGAGAAAAAATCGTGTCCCAATCTGAACCCTCAATCCTAGACCCATCTCTACTCCACAAGTCATGTCACCATATCAACACATAGAATAATAACACCCCTCATTTTTAAGTTCATTGTAATATAAATATTCCCTGTTACCAAAAGTTAACTTCAGAATAGAGACTTAACACAGATTTGTCAACCGTAGAGGCAAAACGTTCACTATGCTTTGGCTTTGAAACAAAATTGCTGTCACACCATTCATGCTTCTTACTCACGTGAAGTAAAAGGTTGCTCTGTTTCGCATTAGAAGCTTAAGGAAAACTGATTCTCTACTACACCGGGTCGAGTGTCATACATTTAACCCTACTTAATCTACCAAGGCAGAAGCCTTTTTAGAGGCAGCCTTTTTAGAGACATTGGAAAAATGTTGATGTTTTCAACGCAGAAAATAGAGATTGCAAAAAAACAATATATTTCTACACCAGCACAAGGATATGACATAATCAAATTACAGATATAGAGTAAGTAAAATAAAGACAATAAATGGACATTGTAACATTTATAGAGAAGATCAACACAAAAATAAATACCTATCAGGATAATCCACTATTATATCAAATAGTTTGGCAATCCTTAAATCTTGCAGTGTTTCATAAGCAAAATACTCTAGCCGCAACTTCCATCTAATGAGACCTTCAGATGGAGTGTCCACACCAGGGTAGAATGAAGAAGGATGTGAAGCCAAAGGTGACTTGATACCAGACGATGGGCTATTAGGACAGACAGAATCACCAAGATAAGCAAGGAGTGCATGCAAGAACTGAAACGGTACTACCTGCAATCATACACTTCCACCATCAATTTCTCCCTCCATTCCACATTATCAAACATTTTCACTCCATATCATCAGCTGCTAAAATCATCATTATGATTCCTTGTCAGTTTGAAATGCCAATATGATATTATTTGTCAACTTTGGATACGATGCAATAACTAACAACTCCTTGACATGTAAATAAAAACCTAACAATGTGGTTGAAAGAGAGAAATGGAGAAAAAGAAAGGAAATGGACCGGTTCCCCATACTTGAAATAAAAAAAAATACATTGGAATTGAATGGAACTGGAAGGAAAAACTCATTTGTAATATCTAAATTGTTCTTTCTTCTTTTCACCCAAGCATGACCTCGCTGCTTCAAACCCCAATGAACTTGCATTTCAATACTCAGTCTTGCTTTTGCTGAATCTAAAACCACGAGCCTCCAAGGTGTGTCTCCAAAATAACTTACTTTCAACACCTTCCTTTATCTCATCAATCAACACAATATCATCCGCAAACATCATATACCACGGTTAATGTAAGGATGTGGATAGAGAAAAAAGAAGAACAATTAATAAGCACTTAAATTAAGTACTTAAATGGCGCGATATTAGAGAGTCATCTTGTAGAGTCTCTATTTTGGGGATTTGTAAGGATGTGGGTAGTATATTAAGGAGAGCTAATGGGAGAGAAAGATTGAAGGGCCGATTTGGAGACACATCACGATTGATTGTGCTCCTAATCAATTCACGGTTAATGTTGTCATCCACTATTGCTAATTCTTCTCAATTTGGAATTATATACTTCTTTTGTCTTTTATCTATTGCAACATCTACACTTTCACGCTTATCAATGCACAATTTCAACCATTAACATATCCAATTATGTTTTAGTAAAAATTAAAAAATCGATTTTGAAAGTAGATATTGAGATGAATCTAACAAGACTCACACGAGTATATTTTTCTTTATTTTTAAATCACAAAAGATGGTCACTGGTGAGTTTATGAATATTGTAAAAGTCCAAATGTTGCAACAGAAAAATAAATGGAAGTGTCATGACAGTCATTTTTGCATATCTTTTGGGTGACGGTGTTACCAAGTTTTCAGCGACTTACTACCAAAAAGTTGCCTTTTTGATAACCTCATTCTCTATCTTTTAAGGTTTGCTCCAAATTACCGGGATTACTACTGCCTAGATCCTGAGATGCAGCAATAATGTCAATCCGGGATGCATGTGTTATTGAATGTATCTTCTCCATCCTCTTCATTACAATCTTCACCACCAACCGCTCTCATCATTTGCCTCTAGTGATCCTTGTCACGGTCTCCCTAGTCTTCCCATGTGGACATTTCTCACGGATCGATTGGCTGTGGGATCTAATTTTTCTCTCCGGCTTTAACTTTAATCTCATGGGTAATTTGAAACAAATACCACTAACCGACTTTTCCTAAAACAGCGCCTCCCCATCGGATGCAAGCAACAAAAAGCGCGTAATGATGTCAGAAACCCAGTTAGGTTAGCATATTCAACATAATTACTTCTACTGATTCAACATAATGAAAAAATAATATTCGACCAGATATTTGAAAGAAATTACATTACATGAACACCAAATCCCCGTACCTACTGCAGCATATCTAGCACTCCTCTTCAGAATCTGTGCTGATTATGAAATCAGAACACTAACAACAGGACTATAGTTATGAAGAAACTACCTCAATCCACAATTTCACAGAGTCCAGGACAGAATTCCTATAATCATCTCCAGCCAATTCTTGAACTTTATCCTGCCAGTAAAACAAGAAAGAAGATTCCAGAAACCCAAGAGTAAAGAAAACTTAGAGTTAAAAGAGTAGAACAATATCTGAGGCTATATGGGAATTAAACAACTTCATATATTGCAGGGCATCAAATATCATTTTGAAGGCAGAACTTAAGTAATATCTGAAAAGAACAAGCACACATGCCCACAGTGTACACCATTATAGCAAGACATGTTAGTATTTTACGGATTGAAAGTTCTTCAGAGGTTGACTACCGTTAATGAAAGGTACATCTAAGGTATAAACCTCAGTGACCATTTATGTGAACATATTTAGAACACTCAAATAGCCAGAGAATCAATATTACCGAAAAATCAGAAAAATAAAGCCAGTTGAGCATTAACTGTTTCTGGTCATGTCATCAAGATCATCAAGATCAAGCTCATAGAGTAGTTGTGCTGGTCACTGAACCATGAGCGTCTCTTCGTCCTATTTAAATAGGTAGATTTGAGCAATATTGTGCTCTTACAGTTAGCTAATCCCATTATTCCTTTTTTTTTATGCTCCTTGCGACTAATCATCTTCCAATAAAAGGGCTTTCTTTATATTGCTAGTCAATAGTAGTTAATTAAAGGCCTTTTTTCTTTCTGGTCTCTCGTTTTCTTATTTCTGCTTTTGTGTTTGTGGCTACTAGATAGTCAATACATATACCAGTGCTAGACTGACAATAAGCAATATTTGAAACACAAAAGAGTCCATTTTGAGAATACCGGATGATGGATGAGCTGTGATATAATCTGCCATATCAAGTGGACAATCACTCACCACGGCAAGGCATACAGCTGAGCTAGTTATAAATTTATTCTGGAACTTGTCTTTTGCATAAGGGAGTTACACTTTTACAAAGTAGTCCGCACACTTTTCAGGGGTCAACCCAGCACCAGTTGTAGAAGTTAATGTACATTATTAGTTACTTGTATAGAGCTCGTGAAGTATTTGAGGTTCCAAGAATTTGATCATTTTAAAATCTTTATGTCTTACTCAAATCCATGAAATTATTCTCAGTCACCATTTGAGAAAGAACTTGATGATAGATACAAGCATGGTGGACTTAATGCTAGTGCTTCTAGTGACAATGTTTACCTTCAATAGCAAAAAGATTGCAGAAGCATATGCATCCTCCGTCATTGATGTGAATCCAAGGCTTCTCAAGTCTTGAACCACCTTTCCAATGTTCTTGACTAATAAACTGTTCTCTGAGAGTTTCTTCCGATTATAGTGCTCATCAATATCCATCTCACCAACTCCAGATTTGCAGTTCCCATCTAAATCCATCTTCTCTTTACCATAAGGTTCTTCCTGACAGCCCCCGTCCATTACAGTACTTAGCTCTTCCAGTCTTCTCTTAAAATACTGGTGCAAGATTGCTGAGATGTTACACGTATGAGAAACCAAATAAACTCAGCAATATATGTGATGATGGATCATAAGTAAAGCCTTCTAAGAAAACCAGACACTCCGAGGCCTATGAATATGTAAAGCTTCCTTTATGTAATCACCTAAGTAATGCAACAAATACTTGTCTTGGATAAGTACAAAGGTATAAAGATATAAAATACGATGGTGAAATTCTGATTTTATTTATAAACACATGAAGTAAAAACTACACTTGCTAAGCATCATTCCCAAAACAATATGCACCAGCTAGTCGGTTACTTTATCGGGTTTGTCAGATATCAGCTGAGGAAAGTAAGTGAGCACAAGCGCATTCTTGTCTCCCACTATCGCCAACCCACCACGGGAAAAAGAGTTAATATCAAATCTATGGAAGCAGAATAAAGAGATCTATAATTTGCATAAGACTAAACAAATGTTCAAGCAGATACGTTCCGAGATTTATATAATTAGTATATTCATCTCCTCATCAATGACAGAGGATTGGAGTTACAAAATTGCAAGTGCAGTTATTAAACAACATTACTTTGCAATTATAAAGGAACTATCAATTAGAATCAGAATCCTTTATAATTATTACTAAGAATATAATACAAGTTGATGAAACAAGCAACTGTTAATCATTAACATCGACCCAGTAAATAACCAGCTCAAGCAGCCTGCGAATAAAATTATTTTGACCCAAAATTCTATTTGCCGTTAACAGTAACATGTTAACAAGGCCTCACTTCAGCAGAAACCATAATGAGGTCAGGTAGTTAATCTTGGCTGTCGTTGCACAACTACACAGTTGGTAATGGCATCAATTAAGTGTCCTCCAACCAAAGTGCATAAAATGACAGATATCTTCACGAGTTGAATGACAGGCAAAACGTACCGGGAAACTGACGTGGAAGTGATGCCATGAGTACTGAAGACACCAATTGCTGGTATTTAGAAAAAAGATATACTCTTGCTGCATCTGAACTATCTTTGCTGCCCGGTAAACTATCCCTATGGGATTGCAAACTATGAATAAGCATTGACAAAGATCTTTCCTGGCATTGCTTTACATATGATATTTCATCCAAAGCTTTGTATAGCACTTCTTCTAATCCACTCTCTTCAATCTGCGCTCAAAAGAATAAGGTCACTTGACTTCACATTAAGATCAAAGATGTGCAACAAACCAAGTTAAGCTTGTTTAATGGAGCTACAAGAGGCAGAGACAAACATAATGCACACAAAATTCTGGATTATAAGCATCTTCATGAGATCTGATGAAACCAAGACTGCAAGAGTTACACAACAATGTAATGTAAACTTCTTCAATTCCTCAGTAGTCTTCTGGCAGCACACTCAATACCAGCACCAGCAACACTAAATGCCAGGAATAAGCAGAAGTATAAGTGTCCAATGCAGGAGCAAAGAGGCCAAAACTGTATGAACATGGTGAGCCCAGAACCATAACCAGCCCCGGCAACTGTGGTTCTGATTACATAAACTTGGAACTGGTTTCAACCAGTTGGAGTACCGGATTTAAAATTATAGGACTTATGATACTGCAGAATGGAAGCAAAGTAAAGGCAAAAGAAGATTAATATCTTAGTTTCCACACCTTGAATAGCATGCCAAACATATATTGCATTTCCACATTGATTACAAGGATGTTACATAGAGAGGTGTATGGTTCCAAGATTAGTCCCTTTTTATAAAATATAGTCTCAACTGGGACCAGAACTCTAGATGCAGTAGCCAACCAGTTCTTGGCACATACCAAGAAACTAAGTATCTGTTCCTTGCTATACTGCTCAATAGGGTCTAATGTAGGCAAGGTCTAATAAGGTCAAGATGTACACATTCTTGCCTTTGACCAATCAACACAAACAGGTAGGTTATTTTAGTTCAAAAAATCAAGACATGGAAAGTAGAAAGAAGTATAACGATTAGCCTTCTTCGATGACTATGACTCTCCATCCCTACTACAAAAGAAAAGATATCATCTGGAACATGGATAACTCAAAGAGAAAAAAGTGGTGATTTTCTCGCACAGAGTTGTGCAAGGATTATAAGAGACAAGCATAGAAGAAAGGGAAGTTGGTCTACAAACAACTATACAAGTTCCATCCACAAGGCTTTGAACAATAATGCCCATTTAACCATAAGCCACCTCCAAGCAATGGATACTATTTACCCTAAACAGCAGCATATATTTTCAAAGGCAGCCTACTCGCTACACACATTTTTTCCCATTCCCCATGCAGTACACTCGTCAAAAATACATCAGGTCTCCAAGGAAGAAATTTTGCATCTCTGAGCTAAGGACTACACAAACCTACTAAGGTATAAATTGGCGACAGAATGACTGCTTAATAATTTATGGAAGATCGTATACAAATAAGAACAGTGCAGAAATATAATACATCTTTTACAAGGGTAGACGAAATTAAAGTAGTTTTCAGGCAATCATATTTGGTCCAGCTGCAAAGTAATATAGCAATGAGAAGCTTCAGATTAAATTTAGTACTTGGAAGCTAACTGGCTGCCACTGTTCAGGTAGAATTACTAAATAAAGGATCATATGCTTATCAATGTACGAAAGAACTCAGTAAAAACTCCAAACCAAATTATATCCTTCCCCTTGGAGGCCATAATCTATCTTTTGAATTTTCAATTCTTTTGGATAGCCAACTTAAAGTATACAAAAGGCTTTGATACACGCACCATCGACATTGAACCATCATAAGCATCAAAATGCTGCCAGAATTGTGAAGCACCTCTTGTCTCGAATGTTACCTGCAATATAACATAATTTTACTAGAATGGTTAGTCACTTAGCCCTAACTTTTGATAAACTATGCTGCAATAAAATGACACAGAAGATTACTACCCTCATATTTTGCGGTCAAACTCATATTTTTAGTATGATTCTTTAGTAGACTGAAAATCATATCATCTTAAGTACTTTCAAGATTTTAACTTTCGCTCCCACTGTCCTAGTTCCATTGCCCGTTTTCAGTTTTGACCGTCTCAGGTACAATGCCCCATTACATTTATGGTAAGCTATTTTTCTCTACATTTTCATTTTCATTTTCTGTCCTAGTTCCATTGCCCCATTTTCATTTTTTGTCCGTCTCAGATACAATGCCCCATTACGTTTATGGTAAAGCTATTTTGCTATACATTTTCCTCTACTGGGGCCAATAGGCAGCACAGGCATCCAGCTTGTTTTTCTCCCTACATTTTTACCATCCTTGAACGAATTGGGACACAGTATATTGTTGTCAACATATTTCGGAAAATACACTATTTGGAGAAGTTCGAACCTAGACATGTGTATGCTGAAATGAAGTAAGTGCTTTGTATTAAGCCTCGTATAGCGCATTTAACTCATAGCACTATATTAAAAAAGGACACCAAAGCCCTTGAAGTGCAAATCTGCAAATCTTAAAGGGTGATCAACTTTGGGGTGCCTTGAAGTGCTTCAATTTCAAAGAGGAAAGTATGAATCTTGCTTTAACTAGATATTTTAATTTCTTTATAATAAAAATATTATGTTTGGTAATGTGCTTCCCTTTATATGATATGGTGTTAGGGATAACATGCATTGGTTGAAGCCTAACTTTATGTGATACTGAATAACCATATCTTAATATCTTTACTAAAAAGAGCCTCTTTTCTCAAATACATGGGCCTTCACCTTTTGTTATATGCTTAAGCGCTAGGAATCCAATTGCCTTAGAGCGCCATACTGACATCTAGCCAAGCAGTAAAATGGTGAACAATTTTAATAGCCGACTGCAACTAATACATTAACTGCCTTCATTAGACCCAATGCATCACTTCAGACACATTAATCTAACTTCTGAAGTGCAAAATGCAGCATTAGTCATAGAGCTAATTTTCTTAATCAACCGACTTAAGTCCTAAAAGCCTCTAGATTACAAACAGAGATTGATCACTGCTCAGTAGAGTTTTAAGTATATGTCTAAAATAGCACTCCGATAGACAACAAAAGGCCGAATTGTCTATCACTAACAATTAAAACTATAAAATTTGAATGACAGCACGTCGAAACTTGGATACGAGAAACCTCCCTCCATTCATCAGATATCGAAAATTTACCAAAAAGAAATACAACATTGAACATTGTACTGATATCACAGCAGTTGTACAGTTCTAGCTTACTTACACCATCGCCATCCCAAGAACCCTAACTCTTGCTAATACAATTGAAAATCATGGTGAATTTAAAAGCTGGAAAGAAAATACTAACTGAAAAGAAAGCGAAGCCGGAAATTAAGCAATCGAAGCAGTACCTCGAGGGATCGAAAGAAGTGATCTTCGACGAGAGAACGAAGGCCATAGTTACAGAGAGAATGTACATAAGAGACGAATTCATCTCCGACAGAAACTTCCACATTGCCGCATAACAGTGCATCAGTACTAGAGCAGAAACAGTTCCAGCTATCGAGAATCTCTTCAATTGAATCGGAGGTGAGAGAATCTAGGGTTGCCAGATTGCAATCGAGTAGTGAAATCGACTCCATTGTTGTGGCTTTTTCCGTAAAATCTAAATTGAATTAGGTTTAGGGTTTAAGAGAGGAGAGAATACAGTGATGTAAACATGAAGATGTAAGGATTTTGAATGTAAAAGTGTGGTTTTGAAAGTAGATGGATTTATAGCTTTTGTGAACTCCTGCTCGGAAATGAATTGAAAGGGGGGTTTTGCCGGAATCCTTGTTTTTAAAGGTTTGGCGCCACTTATTTAATTTCTTTACTAGCCCTGGAAAAGGACAATGTACTCCCCAATCCCTATCGCATTTGTGCGTACGGTCGACTCATGCTTATTCACCTAACTCATACTTCATTTATTTAGGGGTCGTTTGGTTGAAAGACGGGGAAAGGAAAAGGAATCAAGAAAGAGTTTGACAAGGAAATTAATACTAAATCCTTAGTTAAAAACACTTGTTTGGTAAAATATAAGGGAGGAGGGTTAAAAGATTTTGAAAACCACCGTGATTTCTAAAACCACCGCTACCCATCCTCCGGCAGCCATCGTGATTTTAAAAATACCACCACCGGCGCTCCTCTTTTTCTTTCTCTCCGGTGCTCCTCTTTTCTCTCTCTCCGGCGCTCCTCTTTTTCTCTCTCTCCGGCGCTCCTCTCTTTCTCTCTCTCCGGCGCCCTCTCTTTCTCTTTCCGGCGTCCTCTCGTTTTCTCTTTTCGCAGATCTGGTGTTGGTGTTACTTCGAGGAGTTGGGGTGGTTGTCAAGGGCTTGGTTGGTTTATGGCGGGGACGGGTTGGGTTTACGGCGGGGGCGAGCTGTTTGTCGGGGGTTGGGTGGGTTTATGGTGTCTCCGGTGTTGCTGTTTGTCGGGGGCTGGGTGGTTTTATGGTGTCTCCGGTGTTGCTGTTTGTCGGGGGCGGACTGTTCGACAATCTGGGAAATTTTCCGGCGGGGGAGGGTGTATTCTGGCGAGGTATGGTGTATTCCGGCGAGTTGTGCAGTGGTTTTGTGGTGGGTTGGTGGCTGATACGGTGGGGCTGTGGTAGAGGTGGGGTTGTGGAGTTGGTGGATAAGGTAGTGGTTGAGGGTGTAGGGTGGTCAAAGATAGATGGTCAAGGGTTTCCAAAAGCCTCATTCCAAAGTGGAGGGGGTGGGGAATGAAGTTAGAGGGATTTGGGGTAATGGAAGGGGGAAAGGGAAAGGTCAAATCCTTCAACCAAACAACTTTTAATGGAATGGAATCAATCTATTCCCTTTCCTGTAACCCCCTTACCAAACGCCCCCTTAGCTTATACCAAGTAAGTATTGGTCCAGTGGTGATGGGGACTGGCTTTGGTAGGACGAACCCGTGTTCGAATCCCCGCAACACCCGTAAGAGAGGAATGGAACCTAACCACCCCGAACTTGGCCTCGATCCGGATGTAGCCCAAAGGGTGAATCGAGTGCAAACACCAAAAAAAAATTTCATTTAGCTTATTCATATTCATTTGGTTAATTCATGTTCATCTAGTTGACTTATACTTATTTTTATAACTCATGTACATGTGACTAATTCATACTGGTTTCGGTAACTCATACTCATTTCAAGTATGAGAAGGTATTGGGTCAGACGCGTCCGACCATAACATTTGGTCGAAAGACTTTCAGTTGGTTTCATTTTTTTCAGTTGGTTTCATTTTTTCAGTTGGCTTCATTTTTTTTCAGTTGGTTTCATTTTTTTCCAGTTGGTTTCAATTTTTGTTCAGTTGGTTTCAATTTTGTTTCAGTTGATCTTTTTTATTTCAGTTGGATGTCTTTTAAGTTCAGTTATTTATCTAATTGTTTCATTTATGTGCTTTAGTCTAACTAAAAAGAAAACTTAAGTAAATGAAACAAAATAAGTTATAAATGAAAGCAAATTAGAAGCAAATGAAAAAAAAGGGAGTAACTAAAACCTTTGTCCTTTTAACTGAAACACTAATCCTTTTAACTAAAATCATACCTGAACTCTAGTCACTCCTCATTGTCAACAAATCCTGCAACTTCTTTCACAAATGCTCATCTTCATTTCTGGGATTCCAAAAGGGTTTATTTACGCTTTCTCTTTTCTGGGTTTTTGTTGTAAATTATGAATTTTGATCTGAGCAGCCATGAATTGACGAACTGAGAAGCACCGCACTCGACTCGTGAAGAAGGAGAACTCAATGGCTGGCTGCGGCGGCGAAGGAGGAAGAAGATGAAGAAGGAGCAGTGGCACCGTTTTCGCAGGTTCGTCCGACGAAACATATTGGGTCAGACGGTCTACTCATACTCATTGCCCATTGAGGCTTAGATATTTTTTGTGTATGCTATGGTCAAACTTAAAAGGAGAAACGTAAACATATACTCCATTTGTTTCTTTTTGTTTGTCCTACTTTGACCAATTATGTGAGAACTTTTTGGTCAAAGTAGAACAAACAAAAAAACAGAGGAAGTAGTAATTTGAAAAAGCGATTTGTTCTAAAGAGTAGCTTAATGACACAAAATTTCTAAAGATAAAAGGTAGTTTCATGAAATTTTAGCCACTTATAAAAAATTCTTTTCGTAAATGGGACCAAGTGTCAACTTTTCGACGGTAAAGTGAACTTTTAGGTGCATCAACCAAGCTTTACACCTTTGTTGCCCTCTTCATTGTGGTATGTCAAGGTATATGTTATACTTATAGCCAAGGTTTATGTTTGGAATGCCCAGATTTCACCATTATTTAACACCTTATCACGAGATAACTGAATTTAACTTAATAGAAGTAAATGAAATAGTATCTTACACTAAAGTGAATTGAAGTGAAAAACAAGTTGTACAAGCGTTATCCAATAAGTTGTACAAGCGTTATCCATCTAAAAATAAGTTGTACAAGCGACTATTACTTGTGAGTTAAAGTGGCTTAAAGGGCTCCTGTTAAGTTTGGGAGTTCATCATTCCAAATCTATCCCTTTGTTTTGTGATAGTCAGTCTGCTTTGCATCTCGCCAAAACTCCAGTTTTTCACGAGCGGACTAAGCACATTGAGGTTGATTGTCATTTCTTACGTGATGCCGTTCTTGATGGTCTCATCACTCCTTCTTATGTTCCTACTAAGGCACAATTGGCCGACATTTTCTGTAATACTCCGTATTTCTCCATACTATATTTTATAATTACGTTATAATTATATTATATGGTTGTACTAAAGTATTTGAAGTTATTATTTAAAATACTTTGGAACGGTTATCTTTTCAAAATAATATTTATTTTTGAGAAGATAAAAGGGATTTCAGATTTTAAAAGATATATTTTGTAACCGGAAACCGTATGGGATTAGGTTTTGTGGTCAGATAAAAGAAAATAATTTTAAAGAAAAGGGGGGGAAAGCTATAAAAGTGAAACCCTTCTCACGCCGCCCCATATTCTTCACTAACTTCATCTTCTTCACGGATTCCTTCCTCTCAAAACATCACCCTGCTTCCCCTTCCTCAAGCCAAGTAAAGCTTCTCCGTTCATACCCGATAAGTTCTGTCTCCTTCATCCTTCTTGGTCAGTTCTTAAACTGATTTCCTTGCTCTGTTTTCTATCGATTCGTGATCTATCTTGACCTTGTTTTCTATGTTTTCCAATCAGCAAACCAACACCTTCCGTTCTTTGGTTTCCCGGCACCGTTCCATTCACTTTCCGACCAACCGAGGCCGGTAATGCCCTCTTTTCCCTTTTTGAATACGCTGCCCTGTTTCAGTCCGTGTTACGCATTACGGAGGTGGGTCGATGCGTGTGCGGCGTTGTGAGTGTGTGAGGGTGTGAGTGAGTGCAAGTGCTGCGTGTGTGCGTGCACAGGTGCGTTGTATGCAACGTGAGTGGTGGTGCGTTGCGGTGTCGTGAGCGTGTGAAGGTGTGCGTGCTGGTGTGTGTGGGTGAGCAGGGAGTGTTGGCTGCTGTGTGTTGATGTGCAGCGTGGGTGCTGCGTGGGGTGGTGGTGTGTTGCGTGAAGCGTGGTGTGCTGCGTGAGCGTGGTTGCTGTGTGTGTTCAAGGAGGGAGATGTAGTTTTGGAGGGAATAATGTTTTATTTAAACTAGTAAAAGTCATTAAGTTATGGCTTATGTTTTAATTACATAAAGTAGTTTGATTAATTAATTAATCCACAAATTAATGGTTTATGTTTGTATTTACATAAAATGATTTAATTAATTCATTAGTTTTATGGATTCATATATATATTTACATAAAGCATCTTAATTATATTAATTTACTAGTTTTATGAGTTTTAAACAATGAGAAATTTATATAAGTTTTGATTAACTTTAATTACGAATCAGGAATTATTTATACGATTCGTTGTGATTACCCAATCACTTATTATTGTTTAATCGGATTGTTAGGTACCGAGTTCATAAGAGGAAACTATTAGGATCGTCTGATCGTTTGCTAGTGCTCTTGAAAGGTACGTACGCGTACTCAGCACTTTAATTATGTGTAGTAGCATTCTAGGAACTTTTAAACGTACTTGGGTATGTTTAAGAATCCATGTCTTGAGGTGCTTTCATGACTTATTGTGCCAGTATCTAATGTGCCGTGAATACTTCATGACTCCATGTATGATGTGCAATTGGTATTAAATGTGTTATATTAAACATTATGGAGATCGGTAAATGGTTATGATTAGTATATGTTGAATTGGTTTTTAGGAAGCGAATATTCTATGTTCTGGTAGTTGTGGAAAAAGAAAAGTGTTAGCATGTCTCTTTTTCTGGTTCTAGTTACTGAACAATAAATTCCTTGGTTCATGTTTAAAGGAATTTCTGTTTATAGTTAATAAGGATGTTAGCTATTAATTTATAGGTGGCCTAGGAGGGCTAGGAAAGTTAACAGGATTGCACGTTAATGTGATTCATAAACTTTAATCACTTAAAAAGGCACGTTGGCAATAAAACTCATAGGAAGGATCCCCTACGAATATTGAACAAATGGGGAGGATTATAGCTGAGTCTATGTCCTTGCTAGGGTCTTTGTGACGACAAATGACCCCTTTTTGGTTATTCAAAGGTAATTATTGGTTAGTCAAGTAGGCGGCATAGCCGTTCGATCGTGGGGGTATGCATACTAAGGATTATTTAGAGAATAGAACAGTACGGCCTGTTCTAGTTCTCTTGGTTATTTGACTATAAGTCTAAAGGTTTCAGGAAGCCCGTATGATTCTTACAGATTACGGTCCCGTTCATTGCCAACAAACAATTCATAATTTACTTTAAGGAAACCCTACACTTTTAATAGAATACGATTAAAGTTCCGCTTCCATGTTTGTCTCTATGTTTCCACGAGTTCTTTCTGTGCAAAGGTGTATTGCGTTACGTTTGTATTCTGTCTAGTTGACTTGTTTGTGTTGTATGTTTGTGCTGGCTTGGCCCTGTGATGACCCTATTTGGTGAGCAGATCCTAAGCTGACAGGTACATGATCGACAGAACATGCATTGGGCTAGGGGGCTTTTCTCGAACACTTTTCTAAGTTTTCAATAAATGCATTTTGCATGATAACGGTGGAAACCGTTACTATTTCTGTCATTTGTTTTGGATTGAAGTTGAGGGGTCTGTGAGATTCCCAAAATTGTAGGATTTTTAAAGGAGTGTTATTTTCTTCCGCTGCTTTTGATTATTGAATATTTAAGTGGTTTAATTATGTCTTGCGTTTCACCGCGGCGGTAACACCTCTGTATTATTCTTTTAAGGGCTGGGTGTTTTGCCAAATAAAAAGGGTTTTTTTTGGGGTGTTACATTTTCACTAAAGCTCTAGGCAAGACGCAATTTGATCTTCTTTTGTCCAAGTTGGGCATTCTCGATCCTACCCATGCTACAACTTAAGGGAGGGTGTTGAGATGTTTTGTAGATATGATTGTATAGGATTGATTGGCATGATTGTATAAGATTGATAGGCATAATTATAGGGATGTATTTTTAGTCAGTTACTCACTTGTATGTTATATATTGCATTGAATCAAATGAGAAAGGCAAGCTTTGACTCGATAATATTTTACAGTATGAGACACTTGAATTTAAAAGGAGACTGGGATATGGTTTTAATTTACAAGTTCTTCAAATGACAATTAATAATTTCTGTTATTATAATACACAATAGTACTTCCAATTTACAAGCAAAATTATTGTATTTTATATCCCAAAATTATATTAGGGCTTATATTGTTTTTACCCTGGGCCAAAATGATATCAGGAAGGCCCTCGTTATCACAATATATCAACTTTATAATGCATCTCAAAATAATGACAATTTAACAATGTGACACCACTAATGTGTACATAATTAAGCAACGATATGTGGAAAATAAATTAAAGTAAGCATCCTATCCCTATAAGTACTTGAGACGAAGACCTCTCATCAAAATTAAACCAATCAATAGGCAATGCAATTTGCTTAGACACTAAATCTGATGCTCACTTTTATTTTGTCAATCAAAAGCATATTTATTGATTGTTGTAGGATAAAGTTTTTGTCTATCCATATTTGTATTATGTTACTATTAATAGATTGTGGTCCTAATGACACAATTAAAAGTAATCCTTAGCTAACAAATGACAATTAATAATTTCTTTTATTATAATATACAATAGTACATCCAATTTACAAGCAAAATTATTGTATTTTATATACCAAAATTATATTGGGGATTGTATTGTTTTCTTGTCCTGGGCCAAAATGATATCAGGAAGGCCCTCACTATCACAATATATCAACTTTATAAAGCATCTCAAAACAACGACAATTTAACGATGTGACACCACTATAATAATGTGTACATAATTAAGCAACGATATGTGGAAAATCAATTAAAGCAAGCATCCTATCTCTATAAGTACTTGAGACGAAGACCTCTCATCAAAGTTAAACCAATCAATAGGCGATGCAATTTTCTTAGACACTAAATCTGATATTCACTTTTATTTTGTCAATCAAAAGCATATTTATTGATTGTTGTAGGATAAAGTTTTTGTCTATCCATTTTTGTATTATGTTACTATTAATAGATTGTGGTCCTAATGACACAAATTAAAAGTAACCCTTTGCTAACAAATGACAATTAATAATGTCTATTATTATAATACACAATAGTACTTCCAATTTACAAGCAAAATTATTGTATTTTATATCCCAAAATTATATTAGGGCTTGTATTGTTTTTTTTTGCCCTGGGCCAAAATGATATCTGGAAGGCCCTCGCTATCACAATATATCAACTTTATAATGCATCTCAAAACAATGAAAATTTAACAACGTGACACCACTATAATAATGTATACATAATTAAGCAACGATATGTGACATCCTATCCCTATAAGTACTTGAGACGAAGACCTCTCATCAAAGTTAAACCAATCAATAGGCAATGCAATTTGCTTAGACACTAAATCTGATGCTCACTTTTATTTTGTCAATCAAAAGCATATTTATTGATTGTTGTAGGATAAAGTTTTTGTCTATCCATATTTGTATTATGTTACTATTAATAGATTGTGGTCCTAATGACACAAATTAGAAGTAATCCTTTGCTAACAAATGACAATTAATAATTTCTTTTTTATTATAATACACAATAGTACTTCCAATTTACAAGCAAAATTATTGTATTTTATATCCCAAAATTATATTAGAGCTTGTATTGTTTTTTTGTCCTGGGCCAAAATGATATCAAGAAGGCCCTCGCTATCACAATATATCAACTTTCTAATGCATCTCAAAACAATGACAATTTAACAATGTGACACCACTATAATAATGTGTACATAATTAAGCAACGATATGTGGAACATAAATTAAAGCAAGCATCCTATCCTTATAAGTACTTGAGACGAAGACCTCTCATCAAAATTAAACCAATCAGTAGGCAATGCAATTTGCTTAGACACTAAATCTGATACTCACTTTTATTTTGTCAATCAAAAGCATATTTATATATTGTTGTAGGATAAAGTTTTTGTTTATCCATATTTGTATTATGTTACTATTAATAGATTGTGGTCCTAATGACACAAATTAAAAGTAATCCTTAGCTAACCAAAATAATATAATAAACTAATGAAGTAATTAAATTTAAACTCTTTCTAAACCTTCATTAATCACACGGTATTTTCATAGATTTAAGTAACTATAAGGAAGTTTTGTCAAAAAAGGCCTTATAAGTTAGAAATTTTGTGAAAAAATATAATTTTTTTTGCAAGAAAACACCTTGTATGTCATTTTATATCAAATTACACACCTTGTTGTCATATTTCGGTCAAAAAAGTCACATTTTGGGTCATTTACTTTTTTTTCCTCTCTTTTCGTGGATTATTAGAAGTTAGTTTCCAATTTTGGGTTGATTTGCGAGAATTTCACACACAAAAAAGGAGAAAAAAATAGACCTAAAGGTTGACTTTATGGCCTATATATGATCATAAGGTGTGTAATTTGATACATAATGACATATATATAAGGTGTTTTCTTACAAAAAATATTTTAAAAGGTACTTTTTCACAAAACTTATAAATATAAGGTCTTTTTCAACAATAAATTTTCCTTACAATAAATAAGTGAATGAAAAAAAACCTAAGGAAGTTTCCTAAGGCTAATAAGAAACTTACATAAAATTGGAAACTAACATATTCACAAGGCTATGCATATAGTTTCCCAAAAAAACTGATAAGAAACTTCCATAAAATAGAAACTAACATGCTCACGGGACTATGCATAGGATTATAGGTAGTTTCCCAAAAGTTATCCTTACATAAAAAGATTATATGATAATTCAGAAGACATATGTGACCTTGTACAATTTTACTTGTATTGATTTCAGGACTTATATCCAAGAAGCTAGAATTGGGTCCATGTTGTGGTAAGTCACTGGTAAATTGCAGACTCCGATATTCCAATTGTAACATAGTAAAAAAGTTTACAGCTCAACTGATATATAAGGATAAAGTAACACATTATTAACTAACAAAAAGACGAAGTTAGTACAAAGTTTTCAAACCTTCAATGCTTAGCTGATTCTTTACTTTCTTTTTTGGACTCGCAACTTCGGCACTATCAAATTTCTATTAATGATAAGAGATGATTTTTCAAGACAAGAGGTATGGGTAAAGACTAGGGAGTTGGGGGGGTGGGGGTGGGGGTGGGTAGGGGTAGGGGAGAAAGGGGGTGGGGTGGCTGGCGGGGGTGGGGGTGTTTTCGAGGGGAGTTTCAGGACGGGGAAGGGGAGTGAGTTCGGTGGTGGACTGATGGGAGAGGAGTGGCAGGGGATGGGGGTGGGGGTGGCTGGCGGGTGTTGGGTGGGGGTAGGTTTTTTGTTTTTAATTTTTTTTTATATAAATTTGAATTAATAAGACTTTAATTAACATTAAGGTTTAAAATATATTTAATTAGCTGTTAATTATTGATAAGTACTTTATTGTGCTTATCCATGCTGCATTTTTGGTGTCGATGCATATAGATTTAGAGCATTTTAGTCTTGCATTGCATGGTTTTGATTACTTTGAGCTAAATGGTTGCTTCACTACTGATTTAGTTGTTTTGGATGATTTTCAGACTAACTAACAGGTTTTTGAAGTCATATATGATCATTGGAAGATTAGTTGTAGACTGTTGAACTTCAAATGGACATAACGTTTGATCCATAAATCGGATTAAGGTGATTCCGGTGGGAGGTGTTAGCTCGTTTCGATAGCTTTCCAACGACTGGTCATAAGCCCAATTCCAATAAGAGAAGATAGAGATAAGATCTTTTGAAGTTGAGCTGTCCGCTGACTAGCAGGTCTACACGACCGTGTTGATTTCAACACGACCGTGTTGGTCTGTTTCCACGAAGTCAGTCCTGTTCTGCTTGCCCACTGATTTGAGAAGTTCAGGTCTAAATGACCGTGTCCACATTGACACGACCGTGTCCACTTTGACACGGTCGTGTCGTTTTTGACAAGACCGTGTCGACCTACTTTCGGGCTTTAACCCGTTTTGTCCGTCTTACTTTAATGACTCTTTTAATTAGTTTTGGGAGCTTAGTTTTCGACATCACTTCATACTTAGTTTCTGATTAACTCTCTCTTAGCCCTAAACTCTCTCAAACACTAGTTTACTCCTTTGTTTCATTATTGAAGATCGAATTCATCAATTAATTCAAGTAATTTCTCTTCTATCTCTTTCCTTTAATTTTATTGCTCAGTTTATGATGTTGAATTTATTGAATCTTAATTGCTTAGAATCCATGGTTAGTGAGTAGTTCATTATCTAGGGTTTGAGCGAAAGTATGAATTAAGGGCTTAATGTAGATTATCTATACTTTTTATGATTCAATTGTTTGTCTATGCATTGAATGTGGTGTTTTGACACCCTAGGATAGATCTTGATCACGTTTATACTAGGGCACTTAGGGTTTTTATTGTTCTTAATCGAACTCTAATCCCTTTTGTCATTCCCATGTTTCGACTTGATTTCTAGACCAAGGGATTGGGTAGAAATTAAGGGGATCCTTTAATTAGGGGTTTTCCGAACTTAATGAATTTATTAATCAACGGACCAAAGACCATTCGAAAGAGGATTTGGTTGGTTGATTAATCGATTACTCTTTAGGACCATTCGAGAGAGGACTCAAGTACATTAGAGGGGAACTTAACCTTGTGTTGACTCCGTTGTGAATCACCATAGCGTCGATTATCGTTGTCTAGCCCACGTTCATACGAGTAGCCCGAACTCTAGTGTCTTCCTTATCATATTAATTCTCCTATTTGTTTATTAGTCGGTATTCTTTAGCTAGTTAATTAGTCGGTAACTTACTCAATCCAAAACCCCCCAAAACCCTTCACTTAAGTAGTTTTGAACTTAGTGGACTGAACTCAATCCCAATTTCCTTGTGGTTCGACCCTTGACTTGCCGTTACTTCGTGCTTAGTAGTTGCTCGTTAGGTTCATAAATTGTGTTTGCTAAGAGGTTCTTAGCGCCTTAACGACACACTAAAAACCTCTTATCAATTATGTAATTAGGAAAGATTACCAATAATTGTAGGTCACCAACAGGTGATGACCCATTTTGAGCAGATGTATCCCAAAGGTGGGATTATTGATGGATTATCTAAAAGTGGTACTAGTGATGGAAGACCTGGCAAAGGTTAGATTTAACCCGTCAATTTTGTCCTTCTTTATGTTTTCTATCATTTATGTATAAGAAAAAATATAGCCATGTGCATCTCATATCATTCATCTCGATGTATATTTTTTAATATCTAATTGTCATAATTTAAAAAATGCATAATTAAGGAAAAAAAATGATACAATGTGCCTATACGAGTGTGAAAAGTAAAATGCTACAACTAGAAAGAAAAGAGGAAGTAGTAGTTATACTCCCTCCGTTTGTTTTTAATTGTTACGCTTTCCTTTTTTGAACGTGTCTTTTTAATTGTTACACTTTCACTTTTACTAATTTTGGTAAACTTCACATCTTTATATTCCAATTTCCAACACTTTTGGGACCCACATGTCATTATCTTTTCCCATAAAATACCCAATCACCCCACATTTTTTTACTTTTACAACATTATCTCTCCCACTTTATTTATTCCCCAAATAACTTTATCAATTCCCCAAACAATCATTGCATTGATTTCATCAATTTTCTTGGTTATCCCCCAAAGCAAAGTGTAACAATTAAAAACAAACAGAGGGAGTATATTCTAAGATAATAGGTACCCAATAACTATGACTCATAAACTACTAAGACCATGTTCACTTCATCTTCATAATGCTAAACTTAACTTAACTTATTTTTGCCGAGCTGAATTTAGTTTCACTGAAGTGAACTTATTTTTACTGAACTAAACTTATTTTAGCTGAACTGAAATTATTTTTACTCAATCAAACTTATCTTTAATGATTCAGGTTGTTTTATCTTTTTTCCACTACTGATTTTTACGAACTAGGAATTTTTTTAATTTAATTGAACTTATTTTTACTGAATTGAACCTATATTTTTGGGTAACTGAGATTATTTTTACTGAATTGATATTATTTTTGCTGAACATTTTTTTAAGGTGAAATAAATAGGGCCTAAGTCTTTTCAACTTTTAACAAATACATAAAATTCAATCAAGACCCAATTATTAAACAACTTACTTTGGCTCTGTTCACTTTAATTTAACCTTTCAAAAAAATAGCTTTGCTATTATTGATAAATTTCCTATTAGCCTAAGGAACTCATTTAGGTTTGTATTTGTTCACCTATCTGTCTTACTTTTGTATATATGAAATGCACACATTTTGCCTCCTTCTCTCAGTTTTTATCAATGTGAGTGACGTGATGAAGTATTGAGAAATGATCATTACCCACTCAATAAAAAAAGTCACTCCTCTGGATATAAGAAGTTGTCTTAGAATAATGAACATCAGCTAAGCATATTATTAGAGTGACTCAATGTGAAATAAAAGTCATTTTGTAGAAGTAGAAATTTCTTAGTGGCTAAGTTAGAGTTAAGAGGTAAGTTATTACTTACGGTAAACATTATATATTCGTTAGAAGTTAAAATTAGTTATCTTATAATTAAAGGGTAACTTCTATATTAGCAGGGTTGAACTATACAGAGGAAAGAGCACATGCTAGTTGCTATCCCACGAAAATTTAAAAGAATGAAAACAAGTAATTACAGTAGAACGTTGTAGTAGTAATGACAAAGTATAGGTAAGGTGGGCTTGGGTGATAATTGGCTTTTTGTAGAGTAGTCTTTTCATTGCCTTTTATGATTTTATTAAAAATAGCTTTAGATCAACAATAGTCTCCTTTCTATTTGTAAAAGGAAGTAAAGAAAAATTGGCTACACCTTAATAATTGGCTCTTCTGATTTAATCTTTTTTATTTTATTTACTTTACTTTTAGTTTCCTAACAATCTCGTTTTCATTGATATGATAGAAAACTAGTTTTTTTGTCCCAGACGATGCCCTGGGAAAATTCTTGTATTATCTTTTGTATACTGTTTTCTTTTTTTTATATAAAGTATAGAGATAGGATAAGGTAGAAATAAAGGGAGAATTGGAATGAACAAATAAATTACAAATTGAAAAGGGATTGTAATAAGAGTTCTTTTTTTAATATAAATTGTAAAAAGAAAATAAAGTAGAATATTTAATGTGAAATTAGATTGGATAACTAAAGCATACGCGCATTAGAGAAAAAGTTTGAGGAGCTTATTTTTCTCATAACAAAAATTAAGGTGATGAGATACATAACTTAAAAGCAAAAGTTGATCGCAAAAAAAGGTGTAGCCTAGTGGAAAAGTCTTAGAATTCTACTTGATAGGTCACAAGTTCAAATCTTATTGTATACATTTTGTAGGCATTTCCATATTCTGCGCAATAAATAACATGGAGTGACACGTGTCAGATGGCAATGTTTGCTTACGCGTTTTAATATATATATAGATATTGAGAGTTAATTAATACTATAATATTAGTTAGAATAACTACTTACCCCATGCCAAAATACTCTACATGCTTCTATTTTTTTTTATATAATTCACATATTATTTTTTTAAAAAAATTAGGAACATTTTACAAAGATGGCCTACTAAAATAATACTTACTCCTTCCGTTTCTTTTTGTTTGTCCTACTTTTCGTTTTTGTCCTTTTTTTTTGTTTGTCTTACTTTTTCATCTTTCCTTATATGTCAAAATTATATCATCCATCTACCTCTACTTTATCACTTTTTAATCCCACATGTACCTTAAAAGTTTCTCTCACCTACTTTAATCACCACATTTATTATAAAATAAGTGGACTCCTTACTTGTTGTCCCCACCCACATGCATATGGCATCATCTTTCTTGGCATTTAGAGCTACAGTAAATGGGACAAACAAAAAGAAATGGAGGGAGTATTATATTAACTCCCACTAATTTATATCACTATCAAATAAAATAATGATACTAAGTTCTATAACATCTATCTTTGTACATACTTCATTTTATAAAGATCGTTACAATTTTTCTTTTCACGTATGCAAATGCAAAACATTGAACGTTTAATATGTCTAATTATGTATTTGTAAAAGTTATTAAAAACTATTTAATTTATACTTTCTCCGTTTTGATATAAGTGATACATTGTCACTTTAACGTATTTTGAGGCAAAAGATTATAAGTATGTTTAGGTGTTTTTTTAGTTTGAGGTTAGTATGTGTGGTCCCCACCCCCACTAGCTAGTGTTTCTTTGTAAGGATTAATCATATTTGTTAAATGAAGTTGAAGTGTGGTTATAAATTTAAGTAGGGGTATTTATGTCAATTTACAAGCAAAAGTTTACCACGTATAGAAACTTTATAAAGTGTTTCACTTATTTGCAAACACACAATTATAGAAACTGTATCACTTATATCAAAACGGAGGAAGTATACATATTAAGATAAATCAAATAAGAACTTACTCCCTCTATTTTTTTAATATGCACTTATTTCCATTTTGGGGTGTTTTTTTTAATTGGTACTTTTCTACCTTTTCCCATAAATAGAAGGGTAGCCCACCTAATTATTACACTTCTCTCCTACTTTTTCTTTCCTTCTCTCTACCATTTTCACTTTTTCCTTACTTTTACTAACCTTCTCTCTTACTTTTGCAATTTTTCCTTGATCCGCCCTTAAAAGCAAACATGCATATTAAAAAAAATGGAGGGAGTACAATACTATATTTCTCCTTATGTATAAATCATAAGCGTTGTGAACAGTGTTCACAATACAACAAATTTTGCGAAATAATAAAGGTAGTAATATAATACTACTTCTGTATTCGATTAGTTGCAACAATTTTTTTACGGACTTCTAGGCAATTTTTGGGCATGAGAAAGGTAAACACAAAAATATGTGAAAACCATGTGATTGGAGAAAGATAGAGAGGAACTTTTTACCAAAAAAGAAGTGTTGCAACTATTTAGAAATTACCTAATATACTACCTCCGTTCCATATGTATTGCAACCTTTGACATTTTGCACTATTCATACACTACCCTTTGACCTTCTTTTGTGATTTATACACAAAGATAAATATAGTCATGTGAGATCTTTTTAGATTCGTGTCGCTATATGCTTAATTAATATCAACTTTTTTTAATTTTTACTTAAATAAAATTAGAGATATTAGCGTCTAAAGTAGTAAGTTGGGAGGCGTAAAACTCCCTATGTTGCAATACATATGGAACAGATGTAGTATAAAGTATTGCAACTATTTGAATACTAGGGGTGAACACAAAAGTTGGGTACCCGGTTCCAAACCCAGAAACGGTTGGAACCGGCGGTTCCGAGACTGGAACTGCCGCTACTGGGTCTGGGTCTCAAATATTAGGAACCGGTTGGAAGTGGGTCCGATTCCGAGTAGTGAAATTATAGATCCGGTACTCACTGGGTACCCGGTTCAACCGTTTTCTAGATATATTTTTTTTTGAGAAGAATGCGTATGTAATGTAAGCTTAAGAGTTGAAGGTTTTTAAGACTAACTTGTCAATGAAATTATCAAATTATGTTCTGTATGATACTTATATTTAGCTAAATAAGAAAAATATAGCTTTTGAATGCAACTTGATAACGGATACCTGATATTGAAACCGGCCAAATACACCAAATAACAATCACTTTGCGAGGCTAGGTACCCGGTCAAGGAACCGGTTCCGGTTCCAATTCCAAAAATTAAGGAACTAGTTGGACCGGTTTCGGATCCGGTTCCAGTTTCTAGGTACCCGGTCCAACCAGTTCCGGTACCGGTTCGGAGCAATATGACCGGGTACCCGGCTGTGCTCACCCTATTAAATACGGAGGTAGTAAAAAATTAATAATCAAGCAATGCTTTATGATCTAAAAATTTGTGTTAGAAAAGAGAGTTATAGAGTATAGTTAGTAGTATACTACATCCGTTCCATATGTATTGCAACATAGGGAGTTTTACGCCTCCCAATGCACTACTTTAGACGATAATATCTCTAATCTTAATTAAGTAAAAATTATAAAAAGTTGATATTAATTAAGCATATATTGAGACGAATCTAACAAGATCCCACATAACTATATTTATCCTTATGTATAAATCATAAAAGAAGGTCAAAGGGGAGTGTATGAATAGTGGAAAATGTCAAAGGTTGCAATACATATGGAACGGAGGTAGTATTATGTTACGTCCATATTTCGACACCATGCATGAAATTTCTATGTAAGGACAACTTTTAATAGCTTTGAAAGGTTTTAGTGCAACCAATGGTGAGGTTAAGTTAAATAAAGTGAGGTTGCGTTTAGCAATCCTCTAAAAATACTAACTTTTTTATCCAATAAAAACAAGGAAAAATTGTCAGAAACCACCTAACAAAGACCCTTATTTTGAGAAAACCACCTAATAAAATATTTTTCTTTCAAAACACCACCACTTGAGACCAAATAAATAACTCTGTTAGCTCTGTAACCACTTATCGACACATTATTAACTCTAGAAGAGTCACTTGGGGTTGAATGCAAATGGAGGGAACTGATTACAAGGTTAAATGACTTACTTATTTGGTTTAAAATAATGGTATTTTGAAAGAAAAAATGTTTTATTAGATAATTTTTTATAATAAAACGTTTATTAGGTGACAATTTTTCCAACAAATGGAGTAACTCCATTAGACCATTACCCAATGACTAATAAGAACAGCCTCTCTCTAAGTCAGTCTATCTCATTCTCCTCACGCCTTCCTCAATCCTCACTGCCACCTCCAACCGCCTGTAGCGCAACAAGGCAGCAACCTTCCGGCGAGCAGACCTCTCTGTCCACCGACTCAAATTCGAAAACTCGCTGTAAGCCTGCGTCTGGCGTCTGCCTCGTCGTTTCACACTTTCACTTGTGTTTTTTTTTCTTTCCTTTAAATTTTTGATTTGGGAGTTGAAGAATGATATTATATGATGTTCACAATCAGATGTTGTTGAATTGATTGTGAAAATTGGGTAAATTAATTGATTTTTTTTTCCATTTCTAATTCAAAGAAATTTCATGCTCAAATGACAACTTGACAATGCTAAAATGTATGCTCAAATTAGTATATAACATCAATCTATATAATGCTCATATGCTGTTACAATGAGTCAATAAATTTATATGCCTGCATGTTTTTGAATTCTTTGCATTAGAAATTTAAGAATAATTTTAAATGTTTCAAGTTACAAGAGGAAGTGAATTAATCGATATATATGCTCATATGGTCATATGTTTACATTAGTTTTTGCAAATATTTATTTTTTT
The DNA here is from genome assembly GCA_947645195.1 of Patellifolia procumbens. Taxonomy (NCBI): domain Eukaryota; kingdom Viridiplantae; phylum Streptophyta; class Magnoliopsida; order Caryophyllales; family Amaranthaceae; genus Patellifolia; species Patellifolia procumbens. The sequence goes on from CANSGD010001128.1 coordinate 761,528, forward strand.
ATTTTATTGTTTTTCTTTTTGCTGGATGGTTGAGTTATTTTGTAACCGTGCCCCAACCTTTCAAATCCTAAATCTGCCCGTGGTCGTGAATGATGAATGATGAGAAATTTTGAGCATTGCAAGAGCCAAACAGAGAAGGATAAAGAAACAAAGATTTATTTAATTTTTTACATTGGTCTTTGAATTATTTAATTGTACATATGTTTGATTCGCCTTAGTAAGAAATAGAGAAGAATAAAGAAACAAAGATTTTTGTTTTTTCAGAAAAACTTAGTAAGAAGAACTAGTCTTAAACCCTAACCCTCGATTACTTGATAGTTGATAAGCAAAGTAAAGGCATGCTTGGATTGAGGCCTGAGGGTAATATATTAAAGGAAAAATTGATATGAATAGTCCCATCTTTGGCCGGTCTTCCATCAATGGTACCACCTTCAATTAATCCAGGTATAATCCGACCTTTGACACCCATATTCTCTCATTGGTACCAGTTGATGGCAACCTGTTTGACCACGCAAAATTACCGTTGACTTTTATTAAAAAATAAAATAAAAATTAAAAATGAATAACCCTTCCCTCCCCTCCTCCCCATGCACCACCACTGCCACCCCCCTCCCTCCCTTCCCCCTACCACTGCCGCCCCTTCTCTCCCCTCCCCCACCACTGCCGCCCCCTTCCCTCCCCTCCCCCACCACTGCCGCACCCTTCCCTCCCCTCCCCCACCACTGCCACACCCTTTCCTCCCATCCCAACTAATCATATTTGCAACTAATCATATAGAAAACTTGCTGAATTAACAAACCACAAGGAGTAGAGCACTAGAGCTTTTGGTGCTAAATGAGATCATGGAAATCGAATAAAATGGCAAAGGTCATTCTTTACTGCATCAGGGTAGTTACGCCTTGAAATTCATAGATCAAGAGTGAGAGTGAGTGATTAAATTATGAAACAAAGGGCAATAGCTTACAGAAAAAGCAGAGGAAAAGAAGAAGCAGGAACTTGAAGGCGGCAACACCTCCACGCAGGCAGCATGCGGCAACCCCACCACACAGGTACAGCTGAACCACCCACAAGACGGAATTAGGGGAAAGAAGAGCACGTACAGGAGCAGTGCATGGCAGCGTGGGCAGCCACCATACACAGTTAAGACTAATAACAACAGCAGTAGGCAGGACTCTGGCGAGAAAGGGGAGCAAATACCGGTAGGGGGAGGGTGGCAGAAGGGGAGGGGGTGGGGTGGCAGGCGCAGGGAAAGGAGGAGGGGAGGGGGCGGGGGGTTGGCTGGGGGAGGGAAGGGATTTTAATTTAATTTTTTTTCATAACTTTGATTTAGAATTTTAATTAAAAATTTAAGTTTTAAATATACTTAATTAGCTATTAATTACGTAATTAGGAGGATTACCCATGATTGTAGGTCACCAACATGTGAGGGACCAATGAGAGAATATGGGTGTCAAAGGTCGGATTATACCTGGATTAATTGAAAGTGGTACCATTGAAGGAAGACCGGCCAAAGGTGGGATTATTCCTATCAATTTTTCCTATATTAAAGGGTAATAAAAGTCAAACATAGAAAAACTAAGGATTTAGAGATGATGATAACCGGGATAGAGTGGTGGTGGAGAGGATAAGGTGGTGTTGGTAGGAAGGAAATGGAAGAAAGAGAAAGAACTATTACCCTCATTATGGGGATAATAATTACCCACCACCACGGCACCACCCCTAGGTAACTATTACCCTCATATGAATGGTAATAGTTCCCCTCTTTCTTCCATTTTCGTTCAACCAACACCACCTTGCCCTCTCCAACGCCACTCTATCCCCTTTATCACTACCTTTAAATGCCTTAGTTTTCCTATGTTTGACTTTTATTACCCTTTAATACATTACCCTCAAACCAAACATGCCCTAAGAGAAACGGATTTCAAGGAAAAAACTTTCCTTGACGGGATTAGGGAAAAAAGTTTTGAAGGTTTGTTTATGATTAATCTCAATATAAGTTTTAAGATTAAAATTGTATCTTTCACATATTTGAACAAGAATGCATAATCTAGATTTTGGGTGTTTAGTTGAACCCATTGAGCACCCCTTGGATATGTCACTGCACGGCTTATTTTGATTGCTCGAGTTCAATTTCTTCAACATATGTCCCTATTGGCATTGAAGCTGATGATTTCATGTTCTTTCAGAAATTGATTGTCAGTTACCAGTTTTCTTTTGTTCTCATAATTGTATCAGCTAAAAAAATTTGTAGCAAAGCTTGACAGTTTATGGATGCATATGATGTGTTCTAGAAATGATGGAACGAGGGTAATGATTTTTTCTATTTCTTGTATATAGCTATTGCTTAGGATTAACTTTATTTTGGATTGCTTTTATTTTGGTAAGGATGTGTGGAAAGGTTAACTGCAGTGTTCTTTGATAAGTTTTCGGCTGAGTTTCTGCTTACTTTTTCATTAAAGGGTTGCAGTGGAGATGGCTTTACAATGTGCTGCAACATTTCGGTGGCCACTCTTGGGATCAGAAAATACCTTCCTAGTGTGCCCCGATTTTGGTGTCTTGCAATCAAGTCCACAGCAAAAGAAGACCTATGTTCCGTATATGAGAAAGAAAGGGAGAATTTGCCTTTCTTCACGGAATGTCAGTGCTCTTTCTTTACTGGTATAATTTTTTTTAATTGGGTTTTTACGTTTTTCTAATGTGGTCAACGTTGGTCCATTTCTTAATGTTAGCATGCTTATGTCACAAATCAGCGCTGTGATTTCAGAAAATGGAGATGTGGAAGTGCTAGAAATGCGGAGAAAGCAAAGTTCAATGACGAGGATGGTCCCATGGATGAAGAAGAAAGGCGGGAGTGGAGAAAAAAGATCTGGGAAGTGATTGATAACAACCCAGAAGTTCCAGAAGAGCTTGATCCTGAGGAGAAGAGGAGGAAGATGCAAAAGCTTTTAGCCGAGTACCCCCTTGTTGTGGAAGAGGAAGATCCTGATTGGCCTGAGGATGCTGATGGACGGGGATTTAATTTGGATCAATTCTTCAATAAAATTAGCATTAAGAATGTGACGAAAGATGTCGATGATGAGAATTATGATAGTGACAAGGAGATTGTGTGGCAGGATGATGATTACCTTCGTCCAATTAAGAGTATTACCACTTCAGAATGGGAGGAGACGGTGTTCAAGGATATCAGTCCTCTGATTATTTTGGTGCACAACCGCTATAAAAGGTGACTTTTCATCTTTCTACCTCAATCACCATTACAGGATTGCTTTTTTATGCCTTAATTTTGGTCAGACTGTGGGAAAATCAATGATGCTCAAATAAGTAGTAGACCTACAGATGTAATAGCAGTTAGTTGGTGACGTGTTTATGTTTTATACCATCGGTTGGTTATTATGCCTTCTACAGAATGTAAGGTTAAAAATTTGCTGAACTCAAGTGATAAATTATTGAAGTGTAATCTGTGTTCGCAATAACAAACATGTTCGTATATTTTGAGAGATAGGTTGTGAGTCATGATTGAAGTTGTAAGTTGTAACCAGAATGAAGACTTAGGATGCAGCTTTCCGGTGGTATACTTTTTTTCCCTTTCCAAACCACACATAGCTAAACTGGCTTTGTACAATTTGTGTCCCCTTGTTTACCTTCTCTTATGGTTATATGTACTTCGGACTGTAGTATGCTCCTATGTAGACGGGGCGTTATATGGAATGGGTGATTATGAGTTTCTGGAAGTAATTATTGAAGGACTTGGATTTTTCTTATCTTAAAATTGAAATGACTTCGTATGGAACATGCCCTCTGCAAAGGAGGAGGACTTGGATAGACCCCCTATTACTGCTACATACATAAGGAGGAGGAAGAGCAACTAAGAGAGGGTATCAACTGATTCTCAACTGATTAGCTCTCTTAACAGAATCAGTTAAGAGAGTCAAGGGCTTCTTAGTCTTTTAATGTTTAATTGTTTGTTCTTAATCTTTTCTTTGATAGTTAGTTGTAACTAACTACTTCTCCTTCTCTTTTGGAGGGAATCCTTAGAACTATAAATAGAGTTGTAAGCTCTTGGAGAAAGGTAATCAATAACTGACTATTGAATACATAAAGTGGAGAGCCCCTCTTTCTCTCGAATTATAGAGGAGAGTTTGGTTGAATATCTTATTTTTCATCCAAATTACTTACTATCTGTTACTTAGTTCTTAGTTCATAGCACCCTCAGTAAGCAATGGGATACAAGTGTGATCAGGAAACTTCAATTTCCGTTTTTTAGATTGAAGAAAAGGAACTTATCATGTATAAACCCTTGCTTGCCTTACGCTTATCTGAATATCCATATCTTTTCAGACCAAAAGAAAATGAACGATGTCGAGATGAATTGGAGAGAGCTGTGAATATAATATGGAACTGCAGGCTACCATCGCCTAGGGTCAGATTTTTGTCTCTCATGCTCTTCATGTGTAGTATGATTTATCAACTAATGCAGATTTGACAGCATTCTTTTGGAATTCCAGTGTGTAGCAATAGATGCAGTTGTTGATTGTGATTTAGTCTCTGCGCTAAAGGTGTCCATCTTCCCAGAACTCATCTTCACAAAAGCTGGGAAGATATTATATCGCGAGAAAGGTTATCTTATTCTTTGTTCATCCATGTTCTGGCCAAAGAACTTTTTGTTCTCGCATTTCCCTATCGCAATTATTATGCCTTGGCTCCTTTCCTGTGGCACTGACAAGTCTTACCCTTTTGGGTTCAACAGCAATAAGACCAGCTGATGAATTGTCTAAGATCATGGCGTTCTTTTACTATGGTGCGGCAAAGCCAACTTTCTTCAACATTACACAAAATGTTGACGAAACAATCCCATCAGCTCCAATGAGCAATGGATCTTAGTGAGAAACAGTGGGTTCAGGTAAAGATAGAGGATCATCTGGTTTCACACTCTTATTTTACAGTGACTTGAAACCTGTTAATTCGAATTAAGGTGCATAACATGTATATAATTCTGGATTCATATATTGGAGATGTCATTTAATTTTCAGATTTTCCTCCCCTAGCCTCTTTAGCATTGAGTCTGAATTTTTAATGAAGCTTCTTTAATGCTGAATTTTCATAATGCTTTGATTTAGGACTTTGTTGTCTCTGCTATGTGGTAATTGCACGTATTGCTAGAGTTTCCTTCTTGTGACAAGTTATCACCGTGGACGAATTGACTGCATGAATGGTGCTCTAATTGGATGAACATTTAACCCGCGATGGCAAATGCTGCAACTTGTGGTGGTTGTAACTGACAATAAAAATTGGGACGGCTGGTAGTGGAGCATGATCCTTGCCTCTTTAGTGATTCCTCATCTAGGTTGTATACAATGTGAATTTTTTTTCCTAGAAATTATGAATTTTTAGCTTGGTTAAACATATCCACTTTGATTACTCACTCCATGTGCCCTTCTATTGTTCTCATATTGTATTATACCATGCCATATTTGAAGGCTGAGGCGTAGCTTAGTTGGGACTTGGGAGTGTCCTCATCTCAATGGCATAGGTCACGGGTTTAAACCTTATTGGGGGAAGGAGGTTGTGCTTGTGACGGGTGATCTGTTGTAGGTTGGATTTAAACTTTATTTTCAAAATATTGCCACATTTGATAAACAGTATAGGGTATTAGGGTACTACCTTTCAGTAACAGTGAAACAAGTGTTAAGTAAAAAGTCGTTGGGTAGCTAGAAACAGTTTTTAGTCCAAAAGTAAAAGATGGTTGTACGAGCTCTTTGTATTGTTTTGGCTTTTCTTTTTCTTTTGTAATACTAGTTGTTAGCGCGCGGCCCCCAATATGCTTATGTAAGTGGTGGAGTTTGATTACTTGTCATATAATTAGTCGTACCTAGGCTGTGCAAATAGTCGATGTTGAACTGTTAAGACTATCGCATTGCTAGAAATCAATAATTAGACCGCTAGGTACAACATAAAATTAGCCCGTTATCGGAAAGGCTAGAGGGCCTATTGAGCACAAGTCTTCTTCTCTCCACCATAATACTCCGAAAAGGTCCTTTTATTGGCCCGTTATAGGAAAGGCTAGAGGGCCTGTTGCCCCAGTCTCCTTCCCTAACCAACTCACCCAATATAATCCAAAAATAAGATTAAAAACAAGAGCATTAACTAAAAAGATACAGGTCTGCTAATGGTAAAGTTCTGGTCACTGGGTAGGAGTAGTTGAGTAGTGCCTTCAATCAAGAAACCGTAAGACTAAATAAAGGGTCTATAAATGTTCACCATTGGAAAGTTTCAACATAGGAAGGCTTTCCTTAGGAGAAACCGAGAAAGTAGAGCCCTTGCAGTTATTTCATATAAGAAGCACATGAAACCTAAAAACTGCACGAGAAGATGGATTTTATCACAGCTGAAAAAGACATTGATTATACACATAACTCGTTGCAAATTCTTGCCACTAAGAGTAAAACAACTTCCTGTATGTTGATATCAGTCTGGAATTACATGAAGCTATTGTCATAAAAACATATTCTTGGTCTTCTTAATCAGCCAAACATCTTCTTCTCAAGCACTAAGCAATTTGTATCAAGATTACAATCTAATGGCCCTAACAGCATGTTTCAATTGTTCAGTAGGTCCAGCTTACGATTTTCATTCAAATACTCAGACCACAGAGCCAAACAATTGTCCACTGAAAGCAAAAAAAGTCGCTCGATAGCTAAAGCCTAAAGGTGCTTTTCACCGAGGCTTTTCTATTTAAATATGAACATTTAAGATACTGGGAATAAAGCATGGGATTCTTTTATTCTGAAATATGCGCTCTAATCTTTTTCAGTGAGCATTTGACAACACCCAAAATCCAAGTTAAAATTCCAGCTTCCAGCACTTTCAAAATAGCATCCATTGATATGAATCTATTCGAAAAATTTCGATAATCCTTGTGCACATTCTGATTGGAAATTTGACATCCTCTCCATAAATGTAATCACTAAAAAATTTAAGTCCTAACAAGTGAAGCATCAATGGCCACCACAAATATGCAATGTACAACAAATTTATTCAAATATTAAGGGAAGCCTAAGATGACAGGTATCCTAAACTATTAATTAAGCTAAGGTAATTAAAGTTGCATACTTACACATACAATGTTAAGCACGTTCTTTGACAAAGGAAATGTAGATTTGTCTGCTGGAATTCTTGAACTAAAACTCTTAGCAAATGAGCCCCTTTTGCGACGAATGTGGTTGCAGCATAAGTACATTTTATCTCTGGTTGAAGTTGGAATATGCTTCATAAGAGTAAAATCCTTTTGCCTCCAGATATTATTCCTCATCTTCAGCGATCTAAATACGAATGTTCGACCATCATTCGACCACCTCATCCATATAGTAAAAAAGAAATATTAGTAAAATATTGGAAACATAGAAGCTTTATATTACAAACCTACACCGTGACTAAGACTCAATAGGGTTAACAATAGGGTTAACAATCTTCAACGATGAAACAATCCAGGTAATAAACAAACACAAAAAAAAACAATTTTTGTCAGGCATTTGACTGTCACCCCCCCAACACACAAAAAAGGGCATTGATTGACGTTCAGAAGAACTATTTGAGAAGCCATCTCACATGCTTCATTATGTTCCATATGCGGTTTGTAATACAAATATTGATTTTGTAATAGTAGTTCTTTGAGACTATGGAGCTTAACTTGGCTATCAATTTCTCGATAGTGTCAAGCTATCAATTAGACATAGTATTTTGTTTCCAATTTCCGAATATGCAACTGTCAGTTACCAGTTAGCTGGACATGGAATTCTCCTAAGAGCATTATCCACGGAAGAGATCATATGTGCAAACAGGTCACAGATCTCAGACACATAATCAGGAGAAAGACAGAACCCAAATCACATTAGTTATCACTCTGTAGTCTGTGTATATATCTGTAGTAAGCACATGAATAGAATTTGCAACGTGTTAATGTGTTTAATCAATGTTCTTTTTGCTGTGATTTAATTTACCTTAGAGCTTATGATATTGAAGCCGGCAATGGAGATGGGAGAAAGAATGGTTGGGAAAAAAGGAAAAATAGCTGGCGAGGCAAAAAGTCGCAAATATCCACAACTATTTGCTCTAGTTCTACCACTAAAATCAACCATAATAGTTACAAATAATTACAGCATCAAAAGACATTGTTGAAGAGATTATTAAATAAAAATTGCAACTTTATTCCGAAGCGACAAGAGCCCAGCAAAAGAATTCAATTACGGATATCAAAATCAACATAAAATTCACCACTTTCATGTACCTCAAATAAGAACACAATTAATCTCAACAACGCCTAAGGTTAGAACAGCAGTCCTACCAAGAGTCCTTCCTGACTCTTAACAAAAATTCTTTACCGTTAATTCAACTTCTGCCTTTAACACAACTTCTAGAACAATGTCAGACCCTGTCAATTACCATGACACATAAGTTAATCTCCGTTGGTTCCAATACATTAGTTGTTCAAGCAAACTTTTTTAAGAGTCAAAATGTTGTCTTTCCAACAACATCAAGATGTCTTGACGACTTGGCAGTAAACCTGAACTCTCAGCATATACATGAAGGACTGACAAAAGGTCAGGTTTGTCATCCACTGTGTCCATGTCCCTGGAGAATAAGTAGTTGGATGGCTTTATAATTTTGATTTTCCATAAGACAATGATCCATGCCCATGGAGAAAGATATCTAAATAAGTTTGTTATACTATACATGAAGTTGCATTCGACACTTAATAATTTGCTTAGCTATAAAACCTTAAGAACGTTAGTCTATGTTTAAAGGGTGGGTAGCTGTTGTTGGACATGTGTGTGTTGGTCCCGTTGTTCCCTCACTACCGTGCTCTATTTACTGATATTTGAAGGCTGACTATCGGCAATATCCTCTAGAAAACAGAAAGTAGCTTATTTTGAGTAATGGGACATGAACATATTCGTTATGATTGTAATCTTAATTTATTATACCTGTTTATGTATTATCGTGATCAGGATTATCATCGGCTTAAGCACGTGAAGTTTGGAAGGAGGGAGCCATAAAATCATCGGCTCCTACGAAATGCGTCCACATATCAACCATTTACACGAACAAAGTAACATATAATAGGCGGATATGCTATGTTACCCAAGAATAGAAGACCCATTTTATATTAATACAAATACAACCTTGACTAACTCAAACATATCAACATATAAAGCCTTGAAAAAGCGAACTTACATTCCATCAACATTGTTTTCACATAATATATTGTAAGAGAACATCGAACTACCTTGAAGAAACATCATTATACTCATTACGATGCGAAAACTACATTATTCGTTAAAACCATATCCGTCCAGGTCCTTCCCCTTTCAGTTTCCACCAGCTTTGAGTCAGTTTCAGGCCAAAATTTTCAGGGTGAAAATATATTTTCAAAGACTACATTTCAAGGTCAAATCATCTTTTTCCAAGTCTAATGTATGACATTCAAATACTTCTACCAATTAACTTAACTGAAATAGAAGAAATCATAATTCAATCCAGATCTATACCAACTCAATAGCACAAAAAAAGTTCACATCTCAGTATTTTCAACAAATAAAAATCCAAAAAATATATATGTAAAAAAGATATATAGATGAGTTACATAGTTGGAGATACCTGATGAAATTGAATTTGCAGCATGAAATTCTCGAACTGTCGATATGCTGTTTGTGCTAGAAACATCTCTTTACTCGTTTCTCAAACATTCAACAATGGCATTCTCCGCCATTTTTCTAAAATCTGCGAGCTGTCCATTCGCCACCCGCATCATCGGGTCTCACCGAAACCCTAAATCTTTCGCCGCCGTATTCCCCGACGTCAAACGCACCATAATGAAGTCCAAGTACCTAGAAACTCCAATGAAAAATGGAAAATAAACCATTTGAGCATCAAGAGAAGGAATTAAGCGCGATATTTGATACATTTATACCTTTGTTCTTCTATAGTGTGAATTGGAGCTCTGTATGGCTTCTTTCGATTCGCCGGGAAGTTTGTCGGTGGAGGTTGAACTCATCGTCGTTTTTGTAGTCTCCGGAAAGTGAGAAAGAAGGAAGAGGAGAGGGGGAGAGGGTCAAAGGGGAGAGGACATAGGAGAGAGTAAGTGAAGATGGGAGAAGATAGTAGAACAGGAAAAGCAGGAGTAGGACAACAAGCAATACGTGGAGGTGAAGGGTATGAAAGGAAATAAGTAAAAGTGCAAAGGGTAAAATAGTCAATCCTCTATTCATAAGCTACAGTAACAAGATGTTCTTGCTTTTAAAAGAGTATAGAAATAACCAACACTTTGCAACTATGTTTACCAAATACATTTATAAACCATCAATAAGTAGATTTTCGAGATAAACCACCGCTATGAATAGCTTGTCAAATCAACCAAATAGAATAACCATTGATTAATTGTCAAACAACCTATTACGCCCCACTAAAAGTGAAGTCAATGGATCATCAATTATATTATTATTTCACTCTCTTCCACCTCATTCATGATCCCCTATTGAAAATCCCATTATTTTTTTTACCCCAAATGGATGATCTACTAAGTTGGATCTTTATATTATCACTCTTACTTTTATAAACTTTTCATTTGTTGACAGCTGTGGGCCCCACACAAATCTGTATTCCTCTCTTGTTTTGCCATGTGGCATACCCCATATTTTATGACTTGAAAAACCAAGATGAATTGGTCCTTGTTGAAGGACCATTCATCAATTCTCTCACCTCCTTTTTTTCTCTTTCTTAATTTAATAATATTATTTTTACGCTCTCTCTCCTCAAAGACCAATAGTGGTCTATCTATTGGCTTCACTCTAAGGCTTTAGCCCATGAAGTTCTTGACACCTGGAAATTGGTATGTATTCGGCAAACAAGCTAATAAAATTGAGAAGTAGGGGAACCACACATACATATGTAGTACTTTTTGACATAGGAGAGAAAGAATTGGTACCTTTTGACATAGGTTACACTGTTAAAATAATGCACATGCAAATATTGGAAAGAAAAATGGAGCAATTTGAGGACTCATCAAGTTGGAAATGGAGGGTTGTATATGAAGCAAAGCTCATGGCTAGGCCCATTAATAAGGCTGTGTAAGACCTTATTCTTTTCAGTTGAAAAAATTGAACTGGAGTGAACTGAAATGTGTTGAACGGAACATCTCACAACTGAACTAAAATGTAGTGTAAAAATGAACTAACCACGATGAACTGAGCTGGACTAAAATAAGTTGAACTGAACTAAAATGAGATGAACAGAACTGAATTAAAAAAACAGGGCTTCAACAGCCCAACTGCACAGGCCCCAAATTATTTTTACCTTTGTTGTTGCAAGGATAAAGTAAAAGTCATGCTATGTTCTAAGGGTATATTCCGTACTTTAGTCCTTGTAATAGCTGGTTCGAATCTCAGAAGGTGCAACAAATGTTGTGCATTTTTTGTCGGTGACATTCATGTAAATAAGGGTCTGTTCAGTTCAGTTCAGCTCCAATCAGTTCAGCTCCTAATATCTCTCTCTTATAAACAATTCATTTCAGCTATTTTCAGTTCAGTTCAGTTCAATTCAGCTCCAATCAGTTCAGTTAAGTTCAGTTCAACTATTTTCATTAAATCTAAACAGGCCCTAAGTCGAATTAAGCAAAACAAGGGACATAAAAGAAAAAGGAAAAATCAAACAAAGGAGTAACGTACAACAAACAACATTTGAAGTTCTAAACAGCAGAAGCATCTTAAACCCTAAACCGAAGTTGTAGGAGCTTGGAGGTGAAGGAGAGCAACCCCATTTCTCCTCATATTATACTGCTCATTAATGGATGTTCCTAAATTAAGCAAGAGACCCAAAATTTAACATAATGATTGGATTCTACCAGATGAGGTAACCTTTACTGTTTTTGCTTGTCTTCCCCCTGAAACAAGTAGCTGTATTGAACCTGGTTTCAAAGATATGGTACATGCTTTTATCTTCCCCCACATTTGCAAAATTCTATGCTAGTTTTTCTACCTTTAATAATCCTCAAAATATCATATTTCAAGTAGATTAAAGAGTTATTTCATTAAATCAGACTATTCACACTGAAGCTGAGTATTTGGTTACCAAGGAGCTGGAACATAGTTTACCCACTCCCAGTAGCGGACCCAGAATTTTCATCTTGGGGGACAAATTACGAATGTTTGACAATTCGATAAATTTTTTTCTAAAAGTTCACAAAATTTAATCAATATTCGAAATATTGCTATATATGGGTGATTGAAGTGGAGTTGAATAATAGATCTACAACATTTAAATATATTGTCCAATATAAACAACTAAAATGTAACTTATAACCTCAAATTTCAGATTATATGAAACATCACGTACAAACTTGTAAAAAATCTTGTCATAAGCGATCGATTTAAAAAATAATAATTGTATGAGTTCAAGTGACAAATGTATCATAAACAACATATCACTCAACTAATGGTTAGAGTCGAACTAAGAATCGTGTGAAGAGGCACTAATTACTTTTACTTTATGAATTTTATACAATAGCTTAGTTCATTAATTTTCCCTAAAAATTAACTTAATACATTAATGAATAAATATAATGTTAACATTAAACAATAATAAATCTTCCATATAAAAAAAATCTAACAATAAATCGCAACATTATACAATACAAAGTGAAATTGAGTACAAGTAATTAAGATTTTCAACAATACCAATAGAAAATTTAATATAGGCTTGTACTCGTATTTAAATTTACAAACCTATGTCAAATAGAGGAAACAAAAAAGAAAAGAGTAAAAAGTATTGAGTAAGGATTGAACCTTATACTAATGTAAAAAAAAAAATAATTCAAACCGATTGTGACCCGAAATTATTAAATTAAGCCAAATCGAAATCAAATCCGAAATTAGTCGACATAAATTCGATTTGATTAAGATTTCTCACCCGATTTTTTTAAAAAGTGGGGGACAGCCGTCCCCCTTGTTCTAACAACATAGGTCCGCCAATGACCACTCCTTTTATTACTTTTCATGATAATAATTTTTATTATTGTGCTGGTTCATCTCATGGGAACATCTGTCTACTTGTCACTACATGAGATGCGAAATCTTCTTATTCTGACATCATTATTCTTTGGAATACCTTAACCAAAGATATTAGACATATACTTTCACATCAGTCTAAGTCTTGGCTTCCTTGTACTCTTGACGTACCCACGCTGGCATGATTCGATTTTGTGGAGTCGTTAGGGGATTATATCATATTCATACTACGAGGAGGTTGTAGATTCATTTACTCGATGAGGAATCTACGTTGGGATCAATTTTCTGTTTTGATAGAGCAAGTAGAAATACAGTCAACTCGCGCTAATGGTTCGAGATTTCAATTACTTAATGACAGAATTTTATGTTGCTCAATTGGTTATGAGTCAATTTTGAAGTATGACTTATTAACTGATAACTTTCAAATATTACCATTTATACCTCAAAGCAAAAGAACACTAATTCATTTGGGGAGAAATTATGACCTTGCTGAAGCTTCGATTGTTGTGGGTAAAAATACAAGTAATTTATATTGTATTTTAATATATGAAACTCAAGTGTTTGGAAAGGATCATGATCCAAAAAAAGAAGAAGAGAAAAATGGTGGGGGAAGGGGAACAAGAGGAGGAAACACATCAAAAATTCGCTCCGAATTTTTCTCGTTTAATTCTTAGCGTTTAATTAATTTCGTCAACGTTTCACTGTTTTAACTGATAAAATTTTCACCTTGATTTGAAAATTTATAAAAATTATATTTTAATTTCATAATCATGTTGGATTTATTTTCCAATATTTTAAATAATTTTTGTGAAATTTATTTTCAAAATTTAGATTTTATATGAATTTAAAATCGGTTTTTGAGAAAAATTACGAAATCGATAAAAATAAATTTAATTAATTAATTTATACTTCCTCCGTTCTTTTTCTATTGCAACTTATACCTCTCTGGGTAATGTCATATCTATTGAACATTTTCTTATTAAGTAAAAAAAGGCACTTAAGACTGAAATACCCTTGTCAACTATGCAATTTGTATTCATTAATCCCCAACAACCCTTTATTTAATACCCACCCACCCATCATTTAATGTTAATTAAACTGATGTATTATTAATCCTTCCCCCCAAAATAAAAACCCAACCTATCTCAAAGACTAAAGTAAAATTTCCTTCTGTATCTTTTACAGTGCTTCATGTTCTTCAACCTTCCCCAAAAGACTAGATCTAGGGTTTTTAAAATTTCAAACCATGAATTTCTTCTTTCTTCACTGCGATTTTGCCTTCAATTCTTGTTCAATTGGGTCAAGTTAAAGGTTATTACCATCGCATATTCAAGAAAACCCCTTATTATCAAGTAAGTATTCAAGAACCCATGTGAGAACACTAGCAGTAGTATCATGGTGGATCTAATTATTTGCAATTTGTGAAAAACTTTCATTTTTTTGTTGTAGTTTAGGGATTTATTTTTGATCATAGTTTATGGATTTCTTTTGGTCCAACGTAGGTTTAGGTTTCTAGCATTTGTTGTGGGAAATGATTGGGTCTTTGATTGGGTTTTAATTTGCTTACACAAAGTTCTTTTTTTCTGTGATTGTGGTTGAAGTCAAAAAATAGGATTTGAAGGTGTATGGGGTCTGCCCAGCAGACCTCCAGCTGGCAGCAGACCACTGGTCCTGCCACTCCACGTCAGAGCGCCTGGAGCAGAGCAGACCTCCTTAGGCAGACTGCTCCGGACATAACGTCTAGGCTGGAGTTTGATGAAGGCCTTGTTCCACCTTGGCCCACTTCCAAAGAGGCCCACTCACTTTACTAGGTCAGTTGCAAGTCCATGTCTCATATAAATACCCATGCCCATGCATGGGTAAGGTACGTTCAATCAAACACTCACAAAATACTTGCACTTGATACTCGTTTTCTCTCTACTAGAGATCTAGTGCTCAACTTGGACTGACTTAGGCATCGGAGAGGCGATCCTCGGAACCACCCCCGAGGTTTCTCCTTGTATTGCAGGTAACCACCACCACGAAGGACGTTTAGGAGCCACGTTCCACCAAGTACCCACCACCACATACACTGTTGCTGTCTTGGACAGAAACAATTTGGCGCTAGAAGGAGGGTACGAGTAGAAAAGCCCAATCTACAACTTCGCAATGGTGGTTTCAACCTCAGAAACACTCGGTTCCGACAGCTCAGGAGGAGAAAGCAACTCTCCACTGAGAGAAACAAACACGAGATCAACTAGAAGGGGTAGTGCTGCTACCACCAGATCAGGCAGGAGGGATAACACTGTTACCCCCGTCAAGAAACCAGGCAGGCCCCACAGCCAAGCAGCTTAGTGGTCGTGCCCACACCGGAGCAACTCCAAGCAGCCTTTCAAGTGTTGCAGTCTGCCCAGCGGTTTATGCAAACTGTTGGAAGCCAACCTGCTCGAAAGAGGAGGAGAACTAGAACACATGGTTCAGTTCGAAGGCACCTGCAGCTGTCATCTGAAAAGGAGACAGCCACAGCAGACCCCCTATGCGGGTACAACATGACAAACATCACACCCACCCTAACGTTAGAGTATGGCCTATCTAGCTGCTCTGGACCTGGGTACATCAAGAGGGGGTGGCAGGAAGCAGAATGGGATACTGAGATGATGCAGGAGGATCATCCCAGCATGTTCGAGGAACTGACACCCACAGGGTATACGGCAAGCTCGAGTAGGAGATCTGTCCACAGAGGAAATCCAGGGGGCGTGGCCCAGAATGTCCAGCCCCGGCCTAGAACCAGGCGTAACTCAGGAGCTGAAGAGGCCCTGTCTGCGCCTGGTAGCGGAACGATCAGAAGGCATGTCAACCTGAGATTGGGAATAATACCAGAAGAGGGCTCCGGCGATAATGGAGCCCCCACAGATCTCAGAGGACTCATAACCCACCGAGTCAACTCCAGACCCATTGTGGTATCACTAGCAGAGGAGATTAGGTCTCCTTCCAAATATCCTTTCACACCTGAGATCATTGCGGCCAGAGTGTCGAAAGCGAAGCTCCCACCAAATCTCAAGTTTGAAGGGGAGGGAGACCCAAAGGAGCATGTAGCAGCCTTTGAGACCCACATGGAGCTAGGAAACTACAATGAGGCCACCTGGTGCAGACACTTCCCTGCCACTCTGTCAGGGATAGCTCAGACCTGGTTCAGAACTATCCCCCAGGGAACGATTGCTAACTTTGATGAACTGAAGAAGAGATTCAAAGAGCATTTCGTTAGTGGAAGTAGGAGGAACAAATCCACGCTTGAGCTGCTGTTGCTGAAGCAGACTCAGAATGAAAGCTTACGGGATTTCATAGGGAGGTTCAACAAAGAGCTGGTGCACATCCCAGAGCTGGAGCAGAAGCTCGCTCTGCACGCTCTGAGAAACGCCCTACCCCACACCAGTAAGTTCAGAGATGACCTTAAATGGGTCGCCATGAAGGAGCTCAGCGAGGCCCTGGCCTTGGCAGAAAAATACATAGCTGTCGAGGACTTCAACAAAGCGCCGACACCCGGAGCAGAAACAGGCAGACCTGTCAGACAGGATACCAGGCAGAATGAGCACCAGTTCATGGGAGGCAGACTGAATTTCGGAGGTCCCAGGCCCCATCAGAGCAGAAGGAGAGAAAAGCAAAAAGAAGCAGAGAGGGAAGTGGATCGGCTGAAGGCCCAGGAGAAATATAACAACTATAGTAACCTCAGCGCGCCAAGGGCTGAGATCTTTCTGTCCAACAGAGATGACAGCAGGTGGCACAGACCACCACCCACCAAGAAGAGAAGCCTAGGCCCCAACATGGCAGAGTTCTGCGCTTTCCATGAGGCGCCATGCCACAGTACAAAAGACTGCTTGAGCCTGAAAAATGATATGGAAAGCCTGATCAGACGAGGCTACTTTGAAGAGTACCTGGCCTGGAATCAGGGGATCAAGGAGAAGGAGCAACAGAGCGAAGGGCAGAAATTGCAGGACAAGCGGGCAGAGATCAAGGAAGGAAAAAAGAAGACGGTATACGTCATATTTGGCAGTTCTAGTTCGATGGGGGAGAGAGGGCTCATCTGAGGCAGCTCACCCACCCCAACCTCTACTCCATCAACCAGGCAGCGCTGAGCCCAGACCTGCCAAACATGACTGCAAAGGCATCAGTTTCCCTCTAGTGTCACTCTGGAGATTAGCAGAGTAGATGTGCGAAGAATACTGTTAGATGGCGGGAGCGCCGTGAATATCCTTTATAAGGACACCTTCGATAAAATGGAGCTGGACCGTTCAATGCTGAAGCAAGGAGGAACTCCAATCGTCGGGTTCACAGGGAACTCCATCATCCTAGAGGGGAAAATGCATCTGACAGTGACCACAGAGGGGCAAAACGGAGTGAAGAGAACGGTAGTACAAGAGTTTCTGGTAGTAGACCTCCCGTCACCGTACAACGCTCTGATGGGAAGGAAATTCATTGAGGCAGTACAGGGAATCCCGTCAACCCATCACCAGACCATGCTTTTCTTAAGTAGCACTGGAGAGGTGGGCAGACTGAGGGGAGACCAGAGAGCAGCTAGGTCATGTAATCTGACCGCTCTGAAGAAGGATAAAAGACCTCCTCCTCCTGACCACTCTGGGCCCAGGAGGAAGAGGAGAAAGGATAAGAAATAAGGAAAGAAGAAAGGGGCCGAAGAAGCCAAGAAGGACCAGGCTGAAGAAGCCGGGAAGGAAAGAAAGGAAGGAAAGGCCGAAGAGGCCAAGGAAAGAAAGGAAGAGTGTGCTGCTATCAGTGAGGCCGATGCTCGGCCAGAAGCAGAGCAGGAAGCAAATAAGCCTGAACCGGGGGAAGAGACCGAAGAGGTACTCTTGGGACCGGAAGAAGGCAGGGCAGTCAGAATAGGTAAAGACCTGGATCCTGAAACCAGAGTCAACCTAA
The DNA here is from genome assembly GCA_947645195.1 of Patellifolia procumbens. Classification (NCBI taxonomy): domain Eukaryota; kingdom Viridiplantae; phylum Streptophyta; class Magnoliopsida; order Caryophyllales; family Amaranthaceae; genus Patellifolia; species Patellifolia procumbens. The sequence goes on from CANSGD010001128.1 coordinate 779,500, forward strand.
TCAGTCTGCTGAAGGAGAATGCAGATGTGTTCGCCTTCTCAGCAGCTGAGAGGCCTAGGGTAAACCCCGCCACCATCAACCACAATTTAAACACCGCTGCAGGATACAGACCTGTGAAGCAGAAGAGGAGGAACTACTCTGCAGAGAAAAATAAAGCCATCGAGGAAGAAGTTCAGAAGCTTCTTGAGGCAGGGTTCATAGAGCCCTGCAAGTATCCAGAATGGCTGGCCAATGTGGTGATGGTAAAGAAGGCGAACGGGAGCTGGAGGATGTGTGTTGACTTCACAGACCTCTATAAGGCCTGCTCCAAGGACTGCTATCCCTTGCCAAGAATCGACTAGCTAGTAGACTCTACCAGTGGTCATGCTCTGCTCAGCTTCATGTACGCGTTCAGCGGATACCATCAGATCTTCATGGATCCTGCAGATAAAGAGAAGACGACATTCATCACCCCTATCGGGGTATTTTGCTATGTCATGATGCCCTTCGGGCTGAAGAATGTAGGCGCCACCTAACAAAGGCTGATGGATCAGGTCTTTGCAGGTCAGAGGGGAAGGAATCTGGAGGTGTACGTGGATGACATCATCACCAAGAGCAAAAATGAGACTGAACATATAGCAGACCTCAAGGAAACCTTCGCCAATCTCCGCCAAACACAGCATGAAACTGAATCCTAAAAAATGCGTGTTCGGAGTACGCTCAGGGAAATTTCTGGGCTATCTGGTCAGTGAAAGGGGGATCGACGCGAATCCCGACAAAGTGAAGGCAGCTATTGATCTGCCAGAGCCTAAAACCATGAGAGACATCCAGAGGCTGACAGGCAGAATGACAGCCTTGTCCAGATTCATAGCTCAGTCTGCGGAGAAAGCTCTCCCGTTCTTCAAGATATTGAAGCAGAGCAGAGGGAGGCATTCCAGAAGCTGAAGACACACCTCTCTGGTCTGCCAACACTGGCCAGACCCAAGACAGGGGAAGCTCTCTTCCTATACATTGCCGTTACTGTTGCAACTGTGAGTGCAGTCCTGCTGAAGGAAGAGAACAAGAAGCAGCAGCCGGTATACTTTGTGAGCCACACCCTCACGGGTGCAGAAACACGCTACCCATTGATAGAAAAGGCAGCCTACGCAGTAGTGATGGCCACCAGAAAGCTGAGGCCATATTTCGACGCACATCCCGTCACTGTGCTGACAAATATGCCTCTGGAAAAGGCAATGGAGAAGGCAGACAAATCGGGGAGAATCATGAACTGGGCCTTGGAACTGACAGGGTTCAGCATCAAATTCGCCCCCCGAACCGCCATAAAAACACAAGCTCTGGCAGATTTCCTAGCAGAGTGTGCCAATCAGGAAGCAGTGGGAGAGCCCAGAGCCTGGGAAGTCTTTACAGATGGGTCTGCAACCACCAACGGCTCTGGGGCAGGCGTGGTCATCAGAACCCCGGAAGGGAAATCATTGAATACGCCTTGAAGTTCATGTTTTCAGCAACCAATAATGAATCAGAGTACGAAGCGGCCATGATATCACGTATTTATATAGAGTTTTCTCCCTTATTTACAAGCTAATTTGTGCGTCATTGGAGCTCTTGGGAGCTATTTTGTGCTAACTATCGTATGTAGTTGTGGTTTCGTGTTTTAGTATTGAATTGCAGGTTTTATGGAGTTTTCTCCTTATTCCCGAGCCTTTTGGAAGCAGCCACGACTTTACGAGATGTTACGAGGCACGTAGGATGGCTCACGAGCTTTATGGGTAGTTTAGAAGGTCCCAAGACCCCTAAACGTGAAGATTAGAGAGCCAAAGAGTCAAAAAGGAGGTTTCCGTGCACTGATCGGGCAGAAATGGCCCGATCGGGCGAAGAAATATTGATCGGGTGTAGATGTTGCGGACCCGATCGGGCGAGGGTTGCCCGATCCGATCGGGCGAGGAAGCATGTCCCAGACCCGATCGGGTGCCCACCGCCCGACCCGATCGGGTCCTCTGCAGTATGGTTGCTGCTGCTGCCTATGCCACACAAGACCCAAAACGTTAGAGCTGCTGGGCACCCGATCCACGACCCGATCGGGTGGGTGATCGGGTGGGGGCCCAGTTGCTCTATTGATCATGCACTGATGCTGCGAAGGCCCAGGAGCCAAGTGGGTGAAGTTGTGTCTCGGCCCGATCGGGTGGATGCCACGGGCCCGATCGGGTCTGGCGCACTTATTCCCGAATTTCGACTTTCGTTTTCCGAATTTTAATTAGACTTGAGGGGTATTATAAATACCTTTTTTCTCATTTTTTAGAGACATCTTTTATTCATCTTTCATTAGGTTTTAGACTAGTTTTATTCTTCATTGTTCTTAGTTTAATTCAAACACTTTAGATTAATTTAGAGGTGATCAAACCTATTTCAATTTCAATAAAAGTTCCTGCTTTTCGTCAATTGGTACTCTTCTCTACTCTTTATCTCTTTAATTACTTTGATTGCTTAGTTTATTTATTTAATCGTTCATGATGCAATTGTTAGGGTTTCCAATTAGTTTTGTCGTTGTTAATTCGATCATGTCTGAGTAGTCTCTTTCTAGGGTGTTAGATAGGAAAACCATGTTTATACCATGATTGCGATTTAGATTTCTATCAATTTCTAGGGGTTGATTAGGGTGATTGTGATGTGGTTTGTTCTTTATTGAGTAATTAACGTTATTGCGCAGTTTCGTTGGTTGCTTGTGGTTAATAGTTGTTTGCACAGATCCGTCTTACGACTAGAGGCCTAGGACACGTCAGTAGTTCTAATTACGTTAGTGAATATGCGGCGTATGTTGAACTATGAGCGTTGAGTCTTAACCATAGCTCAACATAGGCTCTAATCACCCGACTCTTGACTTAGGTTTTGGTAGTAGTTGACCCTATTTGATTGGTATAAGCATGGTGGACCGACCTAATACCCTAGACTTTTATTCCATAGTTTAATCCTCAATTTATTCCGTCTTCTGTAGTCTATTCTTTAGTTTAATTATTTCTTCCCTGATTTCATCTGGAGTAGCTGAATTGGTAGAATATTAATTTAGAAACTCTGTCTCCCTGTGGATTCGACCCTGCTTCCACTGACTACCTAGTTAGAGGTCTGTAGGTTTATTTTTGATTAGGTGATACGACTAAAACCTATCAGGCCATCGCTGGACTGCAGCTTTGCCAGACCCTGGAAGCCAAGCACGTCCACCTCAAAATCGACTCTTAGTTGGTAACCAACCAAGTCAAGGGGGAGTATGAGGCTAAGGAGCCAACAATGCAGAGCTACATGGCCAGGATGAGGTCTCTGATTTCAAATTTTGAAAGTTTTAGAATTGAACAAGTTCCTAGAGCACAGAACGCCCAGGCAGATGCTCTGTCCAAATTAGGGAGTAGCAGTCTGTAGGAGCTAAACAGGTCTGTTTTGGTGGAAGTCAGACCCACCAGTGCAATCTGCGAGGGTGCAGAGCGAGTTTTGGAGTTGGAGGATATGCCAGAGTGGATCAGGGAGATCGCTGAGTATAAATAGACTGGTAAACTACCAGAGGGAAAGATGAAAGCGAGAAAGCTCAAGCTGACAGCATGCAGATACTGCCTGATCGGGGACGAGCTATACAGGAAGTCTTTCTCTCTGCCCCTACTCAAATGCGTAGGGCAGAGAGATGCAGAATACATATTGAGAGAGATCCATGAGGGACTCTGCGGGCACCACATAGGACCAAGAGCTCTGGCCCATAAGGCTCTCAGAGCCGGTTATTATTGGCCCACAATGAAAGCTGACTCTGAGACTCTAGTGAAAAAGTGCGACAACTGCCAGAAGTTCGCGCCAAACATCAAGCTGCCAGCAAACGACCTCATGCCGATCTACAAACCTATCCCTTTCGCTGGGGGCTAGACATTCTGGGACCCTTCACAACGGCCCAATATCAGAAGAGATGGTTAATTGTGGGGGTAGACTACTTCACTAAGTGGGTAGAGGCAGAAGCCTTATCCACCATCACAGAAGCAGCCATCAGAAAGTTCTTATGGCAGAGCATCATCACCAGATACGGGATTCCGAAGGCTTTCGTCTTCGACCACGAGAGACAGTTTGACAACATGCCCCTATCAGGGTGGTTGGAGCAGTTTGGGATCAAATATGCTCTATCTTCAGTCTGCAACCCTCAATGCAATGGTCAGGCCGAAGCCGCTAACAAGCAGATCCTGATAGGTCTGCAAAAGAAGCTGGAGGAACAGAAAAGCAAGTGGCTAGAGGAGCTGCCTAACACTCTGTGGTCAATTAGAACCACAGTCAAAGAGTCAACTGGGCAGACCCCCTTCCACCTGGTATATGGTTCTGAGGCTGTCATGCCTGTTGAGATCGGGTCCGAGAGTCTAAGGATCAGCTTATTTGAGCCAGGTCTGAACGATGAAGCTCTGAGAACAAATCTAGATCTGCTGGATGAATACAGAAATGAAGCTAGGCTCAGAATAGAAGCCTACAAAGCCAGAGTCAGCATATACTATAATCGGAAAGTGAGGGCTAGGCCCCTGGAGGTAGGGGATCTGGTGCTCAGAAATGCAGCAGCTGTGCAGAAAGACAAAATACACGGAAAGATGTCGACTAAGTGGGAAGGACCCTACCAGGTTAGTGAAGAGCTACACCCTGGAACCTACAGACTGAAAAGAATGGATGGGAGCGAACTAAAAAGCAACTGGAACGCCCGAATACTGAAAAAATACTTCGTGTAACCCAGATTGTATCAAAATATACTCCTATGAATGAAAGGCCTTTGAGCCACCCTTTATCCTCCGCAAACTATACACTCTCCATTTCGCATTAAACCCCCATCCCCTTATCTGTTCTTTATGAAAAACAAAATGTCAAAATCAGACAGACCCTTAGCAGACTGAGAAAAAATACCACAGTCTGGCAAAAGAAAACAGGGTCTGAGTCAGACTGAAGGTTGAAGAGGCTCTTCAGACACAAAAGTAAACTATATAATGAAGAAAGGGAGCCAGCCTAAAGGTCAACTCTGTCCAGAGCCCATGAGGCCCGCAGAGTGATCGGATGCCGGCTCGACTTAGCGATGTCATAGACCTCTACCTCTAAACCTGCGGGGTCGAAGGCCCAAAAAGCAGCAAGGATAAGTCATAGACACCTAAGGTTAATGGGGACGGCAGAGTTCCTAAGAACCAAACGTACCCCGACACGAAAAGGATGGCAGAAGGAGTTAAAGGGCGAACCCCAAAACTCCCAGAATCATCATGACTTAGGGCGTCAAAATACCTCCTTTGCTCTGCTTATTGTTGAATTTTTGTCACGCATAAGGCAGAGCAGAAGAGTAAAGGGCCCCTAAAGTCGCAGCTCTGAGCAAATCTCACCGGCCACCAAGCCAAGTAAACGAAAACGCTCAGATATGTTATATGATAGCACAGCAAACTCAGCATCAGAGCAGAATACAAGACGTGCCAGACAAAGAAGGAGCAGAGCACAAACACTTGGCAAAAATAACAAAACTTAGCATGCACAAGTTAGAAAAGACAAAGTCAACAAAAGAATACAACTTGCATTCCTGAAATATCATTGTATCTTACATGAAAGATCTGGCTATAAGCCAGATCAGAATGCTATAGAATACTACAACAACGGCGGCTACCTAACCAAAAGAAGGGAGCAAATACAGATGAAAAGGAAATGTTTGACTATTTAATTACAAATATTACAAGATAGGTCAATTAGGATATCATTGGAGGGCAAAAACGGAGGAATGCAATCAGTTCAGCACAGGCTCCCAGCTCATCCACCTCAGCAGCTCAGACAGGAGTCACAAGAAGACTGAGGCGAAGCGTGAGATAGCCGCCCGAGTTCCTATTGCTTAGGAACGGAGCTGCCATCTCTCGCAGGACTCTCCCTCTGGAGGCAGAGAGTAGAGCATCTCTATGTCTCTGAGCTTCTGGGTAGCAGGAGGTCGCATGTGCACCTCACTGGCGTAGGCCTCCTCGAAAGCATCCCAGTTGAAAGAGGGCTGCAGATGCCAGAGAACCCTACGGACTGCAACTTTGCAATCCTCCCAATACTTGTGCCCGAACGCCTCCTCCATCTGCGCAGCCCGGGCTGTCTCCTCAGCAAGCAGCTGGGCCTCCTTCTGCTTCTGGGCTTCCTCAGCCTCCTTAGCCTGCTAAGCCTCCCTCTCAGAAAGAAGCTTGGAGAACTCTGCCCCTAGCTCCTCCTCCCTCAGTCTCAGAGCCTCCTCAGCCTCCTTGGCTTGCAGAGCCAATTTAGCAGAGCAGCCTTCGTGTTCAGCCTGTACAGCAGAGAGCTGAACCTTGAGCTGCTTCTACTCCTTCAACGCTGCCTGCAGCCTGGCCTCGGAGGTCTTCAGCTTAATCTCCATCACTGAAGCGCGAGACAACGCCTCACTAAGCTGGGACGAGAGCCTGGAGTGCTCAGCCGCGATAGCCTCTGCCTGCGCCGCCTGACCCTCCATGCGTTGGTTGGCGGTCCGCAGGGTGTCGCGCTCCACAATCAGAGCATCCCTCTCCTCCTCAGTTTTGCGGCAGGTAGACACAATCAGAGAGTTATGAGCCTTCAGCTTGGCATATTCTTGGCTCTGCTATGCTACCTGAGCCTTAGGCTGCTGCAGTTCAGGGAGATCTGCCTCATGTCTACCCAGCCCTACAACATGGCAGAACTCCCCAGTGAAGGCGCCAGCCCATGCAGCCTATATTCAAAAGGAAGACAGATCAGATTAACCACAAAAATACCACAATCTGCCGAGGCAGAAAAGTTGAAGAACTCACCAAAGGAACATCCTGGACGACGTAATCCCCAGAGAAGCGACTAGCCAGAAGCTTCAACCACTCACTGGGGTCAGGGAAGGCCACGGACATCTGCTCCTGCCCCTGAGCCTCATGTGGTCATCCGCCGATTCCCTCTGCAGAGAACCTGAGCCAAAGGAAAGACCAGTCAGTTCCACAGAAGGGAAAAGGCCGGAACTGAGGCCAGGTAAGGGGGTACAGACCTTTGGTGACGACATCGTCCTCAACAACAATGGTCCGAGGGGAGTCAGCAGGGAGACGAGTCTTCTTCTGAGGGGGAGCTCCTTCCTCACTCTGCCTCTCTGCTGGTCTCTTATGAGAATGCGAAGAAACCTCAGACTCAGCTACAGGCTTCTGAGCAACCTCTGCAGGAGACTTAAGCTGGCCTGCAGTTGGAGCAGAGGTCTGAAGAGCCTCAGCAGACTGCGCCTTCTTGGCCCGCAATTTCTGTTGAAGAAAAACCTAGGTAACAAGGTCGTCAGCAAAATGGGGCACAGATCGATTTGAAAGTTGTAAGACAGAGGAAAAGAAAAGAAAGCACTAACCAAGCGCGCCAACTGCTCAGGAGTAGGAGCAAGGACCTGCTTGAAACCTCTGGGAGGAGGAGGGGCAACCTTCCTTCCAGGCGGAGTAGGCTTCTGAGCAGGGGGAGTAGACTTCTGAACAGTGGGAGACACGATAGTCTCCACCACTGGGACAGCAGCAGAGCTCTGCTGCTCCACCCTCTCATGTTGGAGAGGCTCCAGCACCTCCCCCTGGCTGGTCTGAGCAGGAGTAGGGATGGCCTGCCCAGCAGGACCTATCACGTCAAAATAAAAACAGCAAAGTCAAGAAGGTTAGATAAAAAGAAATCTGTAAGAAAGAGCAGTCTGGGTCTGAAGAAGACACCTACCTGATACAGCCTGGCCCTCATTCTGGCCCTCAGCAATCTGAGTTATGACAGTATGAGCAGTCTCTGCCTCAGTCCTTTCAAACTCGGTCATCGCTTGGTCAGACTCTCCCATGGGCACGTCCTCCACCACAGGTGGCTCTGAAAGGAAGCAGAGAAGATGAGAAGTCTATAGAAGGAGCGGGTTGACCAAGAAAAAAGATACCTGGTTGCACAGGAGGAAGCTGTTGTAGGGGTTCAACAACCAGAGCGGTCCCTTGCAGAGTGCTGGCTCCCTCTGCATCATCATCATCGTCGTCGTCTTCCGGCAGATGCACAGCACGCCGGGAACGTCGGGTCTGCAGAGGAACAGCCGCCGCCTCCTCCTCGTCACCAGACTCAATCTCGGTGACAGTGGCAGAGGGGCCCCCTTGCAGCCGGGACATCCCGGTAAACCTATCTACAAGCTCCGGGCGCTTGGTCCGGAGGGAAGGATGGTCCAAGGGAGTAGTGTTAATTTCCCTAATGAAGTTAGGGACGATATAGGTCCCTGGGTCTGGTGTCGGACGATACCTCCGGCACACCGAAGACTGACTCAGACCCAACTCCCAAGGGATGGCAGACCCCAAAGTCTCTGCAAAAATCAGAATATTTATTAACTACAGCAAGTCGGACAACAGACAGAAAATAATGGAAAGGGGCAGAGCATGTTCACGAGCTCAGGACCCACCCTTAATCACATCACGAACAAACTTTCTGCACGGAGCTGCAGAACAGCACAAACGATGAATGCCATGGGGCACAACAGAAAGGAAAATGAAAATTAGAGCTAAGGGCTGGCAGAACGCTTACTAGTAGTATAGTCGGGGGACAGCTTGCCTATCCTCAGGAAGGCATTCTGACACATCACATGGTGATGCGGTAGCCAGTACTTGGGAAGAAACTGCTTCCCGGCAGTAGGTTTGGATTTGGACTTGAAGTAGTAGTAGGCTACCCTCTCGTCCCAGTTCAGCACATGAGGGTCCAGCTGCTTCTGAAAGTCAGGCGCCACAGGGCGCAGAGGAGCCTTAAATTGATAAGGGTGCCCCTCATCTGTCGGTACCCTAACGAAGACGAAACTATCCCGCCAATCCTTCAGAGTGAGATCAACAGGATAGACCGTCAGATGGTTGGCTCGTACCGAACCTGTGAAGTAGCCGTACTCCCCCCTGCCTCTTAAAGTAGAACATACACTTGAAAAGGTTCATGGTTAGGGGGAAGTCCAAAGCTTCACAGACCCAAATGAACCCCAGAACCTTCTTCAGAGACTGGGGATTAACCTGGCAGAGCGCCATATGATACTCGCAGAGAACCCACTCCAAAAACCAGTGGATTGGAAATCTAAGCCCAAACTCCAACTGTTTAAGATAAGCAGCAGTGTACCCCTCTGGTACATCTGCCATGCTCTGACCCTCCTTGGGAAGTACTACCCAAGATCCGCGAAGCGGCTTGATCTCCTCAGCAATCTCAAGGCAGTACGCAGCATGCGCCCGTTTGAACGCATCCGCATATTTCTTCGCTAAGTAAGGCTTGCCCTTGCTGTCATAAAGGGCAGTAAGCCGCATCTCATTGTCACTGTAGTCCCATTTGATTGTGGGCAGAGTAGGCTTGAATTTATAGTTGGGAGGGAACCTGTTGGTTTCAGGACCCAACACCTCCTTGCGTAAGCCGTTCCAGGGGTCAAAGACCTCTCATTCCTCTAGAACCACCTCGTCCTTACACCGAGGCAGATCCAACTTCAAAAACGGAGACTAAGTGTCCATTGGGTAAGGCTCATCCGGCTCAGATGAAGAGGTAGATACCACACCCTTCCCACGGGAGGCAGCAGATTGAGAAGTAGACATTCTACACAACACAAGAAGCAGAAGACAATACATCAGACTTGAAGTCACAACACAAGACAGTCTGGCACCTCAGACCTACAGACTGAGCTACCAGACTGGGGGGGCAAGGATATGTATGGTATGTGAAGATCAGAGATAGCCAAGAAATAGGATATTTTCTTGCTTTTCTTACAAAAAGATACATGCAAAGTAGTCTGACACCTCAGACCTAATGAGCTACCAGACTGGGGGGCAAGGATATGTATGGTATGTGAAGATCAGAGATAGCCAAGAAATAGGATATTTTCTTGCTTTTCTTACAAAAAGATACATGCAAAGTAGTCTGGCACCTCAGACCTACAGACTGAGCTACCAGACTGGGGGGCAAGGATATGTATGGTATGTGAAGATCAGAGATAGCCAAGAAATAGGATATTTTCTTGCAAATGACGCAAACAAAACAATGAAGGCACATCACAGGCCTACAACCCAGCAAATAAAGAGGATAACAGGGTAAACAAAGCAAACCCTGAAAATCCCACAAACAACAGTAGAGCAGAGCTCAGCTGAAGAAGCAGAGCAGAGCCTACCAACCAGAGCAGAGCACCGCTGAAGAAGCAGAGCAGAGCCTATCATCCAGAGCGGCAGAACGGAAATGAAACAACACCAAACAGATCTATGAAACAAAGAAATAAACAATCGCATTTGAAGACCAAAGGAAAGAAACCCTAACCTCAAAAACACAGGCAAATAAGTGCGTACAGAAGGAAAAAGGGGGAGAAACCCATAAACACAGAGAGGATCACATCCAAACCATCCAAGAAGGAAAAAATCAAAAGTAGATCTGGGAAAAAGAGTTTACCTGGATGGAGAACGGAAGACGCCGAGAAAAGAGAAGACAAAAACCACAAACGCAACAGTATCAACACTTCAAATTAAGCTCCAAACGCAGACAAATCCCAGGAAAATCGAGAGAAATCACTTGAAAATGGCTAGGGCAAAAAGAAATTCTTGAAGAACAACAGGAAAGATTGAAAGCAAGGAGTTCGAAGGAGAAGAGACTGAAAAGTTTCACAAAAGGTCGATTCATCCTTTAAATAGGCATAATTCGTCCACTCAGCACCAACTTGTCATCATTACATTCCTTGGAACCCAAAGAGTCACATCAATTCAATTCAATTCAAAATGAATTAATGACCCATGCTCAACACCCCAACCAAATGGGCGGGAAAAATGGAAGCATTCTGGAGTTTGTGAAGAGCAACTCCCAGATAGTCACGTACCAGTCTGCGAAAAGCAGAACGCTAGACCAAAAACAAACGTACCCAGCATATTGCAGTCTGCAAATACTGGATCCGGGGGGCAAATTGTATGGGGTCTGCCCAGCAGACCTCCAGCTGGCAGCAGACCACTGGTCCTGCCACTCCACGTCAGAGCGCCTGGAGCAGAGCAGACCTCCTGAGGCAGACCGCTCCGGACATAACCTCTAGGCTGGAGTTTAATGAAGGCCTTGTTCCATCTTGGCCCACTTCCAAAGAGGCCCACTCACTTTACTAGGTCAGTTGCAAGTCCATGTTTCATATAAATACCCATGCCCATGCATGGGTAAGGTACGTTCAATCAAGCACTCACAAAATACTTGCACTTGATACTCGTTTTCTCTCTACTAGAGATCTTGTGCTCAACTTGGACTGACTTAGGCATCGGAGAGGCGATCCTCGGAACCACCCCCGAGGTTTCTCCTTGTTTTGCAGGTAACCACCACCACGAAGGACGTTTGGGAGCCACGTTCCACCAAGTACCCACGACCACATACACTGTTACTGTCTTGGACAGAAACAGAAGGTCTATTTTGGCAGAATTTGTATGGAACAAGTGAAAAATTTTCATCTTTGCTCAAGATATCTACTTAGGATTTCATTGCAAGTCTCTGTAGTTGACTATTGGTTTTTTTTGCTTAGTTTAATTGTTCTTTGATAGTTTCATCTCAATTTCTCAATGCAATATTTATAATCTACGATAAATTGCTAATATATGCTCGTGTGTTGTCATTCCTTAGCCATTGTGTTGTGAAATCACTGCCTGATTCAAATAGTGTGATTACAAGCGACTTTGGAAAGCTTCCAGGTCAGTTTCCCTCATATAGGGACACAGGAGGCTCTGTATTTGGTTGCAAACACTACAGGCTCAATTTCATTGCAAGTCTCTGTAGTTGACTGTTGAATTTTTTTTGCTTAGTTGAATTGTTATTTGACAGTTTCTTTTCAGTTATGGAGTCTCATGGTCGATTTTCTTCTGAGAGTGATGAACACTATGTTAAATATGCAAAGAGAGGTCTTCTGGTGCCCAGCAAGTCTTCAAGTAACGATGATGATTTCTACAACAACTCAGACTCTACTGAAGATAGTCGATTTTGGCTTTACCCAGATGGTCCTCCTGGTCATGGTGGAAAAAAACCCAGAGAATCGGAGCCACTTGAGGTGAATTCTGCCATTCATAAACGGAAACGTGAAAGTACCCCTGATTCTAGTCAAGTTCCTGGCAACAAACCACAAAGTTTGGCCCCAAAAAACGTCAAGTTGCGTGCAAATTGTTTTGGGACTGAGATTGAAGATGCTGAAATTCAAAATTCCTCTTACTCAAATGATGAGGCTGCTGGTATGGAGATTCTTTTGGTTTCAATTATTGGTTTTTTCACTCATGTAGATTGATTTCAAATAAGTCTCTTTACTTAAAATCTTGTTTTAACTGTTACTTGGGATGTGAATGTTATGGGAATTGTGGATTTGTGTTGTGGATAGGAAGGTAATGGTCTTTGTTAGCTAGGATGTGAATGTTATGAGAATTGGGGATTTAAAAACTCATTTCAAATTTATTGAAATCAGTTTATTATAGTAGCAACTCATTTTTCGTATTTTCTAAGTATTTATGAGCTTATTTGACTATTTGACTAACTTTAAGGTTTTCATCTTTAAAAAAATGTAAATATTGACCAAAAGTCTTGAAAATTTATGGGGAACTACTTCTGGTCTTGTGGGAAATTTCCCAGCATTTTCATCCCCTTGCCAACCCAATTAATCCATCCTCCAACTACCTTGACTTTCTTGGCATTCTTTTTACCTATTTATTGAAAACTTTAGACCAAATAATTTTTACTCAAGCTCAATTCATCCAATACTGAAGAGTGAGCTTCTCCCTACTTCTTCTAGCTATTTTCGTGCTCCATACAATTTTTGAGCTTTAGAAAATTATTTATAGCATTTTCAAGTTATTTTAATTAATTTTCTAATTCTATTAATTTCTACTCCCACTTCTAACACCTAAATCTCCCTTGAACACTTTTAGGAGGTGATACACTTGAGTTAGAGCTTGTTGAAGAGGAAGGATCTTAGCTCTTAGTCTCTTAGTATCTCTACTCTATTTTCCACCGAAATTAAGGTAACTGGCTTTAATCCTAGTTTAATTTTGATTAGTAAGTTAATTAGAGTAAACTATATCTATTATAGTAGAAATAGTTATATTATTATTTAAAATGAATTATGTGAATTTATGAAAATTATATATGAATTTTCGGATTTATTATGAATTAATTAGTAATTATGAATTTCTAATTACATATGTGTATATTTGAGTGTAGAAATTATATTTACTGATTATATATGTATCTATGTCGAATAGATGCTTATTTTGGAATGGATATATGCTCTTTCTTGTTGAAAATTGGTTGCTGTATTTGAATTATAGTAATTAATTTGTTAATTGTGTAATTATTACCAAAAGTATTTTAGTGTTGAAATTAAATATAATTTATGAAATTTTTCTATGTGCACGAAATTTTGGTTAAATTACTGATATATATTATTTAAATTATTTATTTTATAATCTTGATTAATTTACTTGACTTGCTGTGTAAATATGTTAAATTATTTATTGATTAGTAAATTGTTTTATTCGAAAAACTATAAATTTTAGTTTGTCCTTTTAACCAAAATAAAATTGATAATATTTAGCTAAATACTATGTATTTGGTGCCTTAATTGATTTAAAATGATTTAGATTATTATGATTGGATTTATTGGTTTAAAATCAAAATTGTTGTTTAATAAAAACCTAATTGTCGAAAATACTTTCTGTTTTTCATAAAATTGCAGCAACTTTCAGACTAATTTTAAAAGTTCTTTAATATTAAATTAATTTTATAAAGTTATTTTATTAGAGATTATTCTTTTCAAACTTTGTAAACAAATTCATTTAAATTTTATTATGACTTTTATGTCAGTTTGACAAATTATATATTTTGAAACCAAATGTGGTTGAGTCGATATTAAGTTGGATTGGTTCCACTTATACCAATAATACAATATTTGTGTATTTTGAGATTTAATATATGGTTCAAAATATATATTTTCAAACCAAATGTTGTTGAGTTAATATTAAGTTGGATTGGTTCCACTTATGCTAATAATATAATATTTGTGTATTTTGGGATTTATATGGTTCAAGATATATATTTTTTCAAACCAAATATTATTGAATTGATATTAAGTTGGATTGGTTCCGCTTATGCCAATAATACAAGATTTGTGTATTTAGGGGTTTAATATATGATTCAAATTATATATTTTCAAACCAAATATTGTGGAGTTGATATCAAGTTGGATTCGTTCCACTTTATGCCAATGATACAAGGTTTGTGTATTTTGGATCTAATGAAATATGCAAATTGTGTATTTTCAAACCAAATGTTATTGAGTTGATATTAAGTTGGATTCGTTCCACTTATACCGATAATACAAGATTTGTGTATTTTGGATTTTATATAAAAATTTATTTGAAATCTCATATTTACTATTACAGTTTATTTATGTTGATGCTATTGTTGAGATGATTTTTCCTTTGTATTGAGCTGGGTACATAGAGATATTTTAAAATGATATTTTATTGAGTCATTACCTTTGTACTGAGCTGAGTACATCAGTTTATTTTGTCGAGGAAGGGAAATCCTATGAGGCTGAGCTGTATGAACTGTCGCTCTTGTACTGAGCATGGTACATAGAGTTAACTTGCGTGCTGAGCTGGGCACGTAAGTCTGCTATGATATTAGTTGTCGTCTAGTGTTAGGTTGTACTGAGTAGGGTACGGCGCACTGAGCTGGGTGCGTTGAAACTAACACTGGGAGTTATGACCATTTTTTAGACATAAGATACTGTATGCTGAGCAGGGTGTACGTGTTCTAATACTTCTATCAAGTAGGAACCGTGGGTATTTGTATGCTGAGCTGGGTGTACATTTATCCACTTACGTTCGTTTCTCCCCTTAACGTTGGTTATTGACGTTGTGTTGAGTTATTATTTGGAATGGTATTTGAATTCAAAAATTGAGTCTATTTTTGATACAAATGGTTATTTTTAATATATTACTGTTTTAAAGAGAAACTACAATTATTAACGATGTTGTGAATGTTTATTATGGTTTGTGATTGCTATAGTCGATGTTAATTTCTGTAATTAGCTTATTTGATCTCGGTTAGCCTGGGAGCACTGCTAGTTGCTCCCCACTGATTGTGCACCCCTTATATGTATTTTGCAGGTGAAGAAAGCTATTGATTCGGGTGATTAACGGGATAGAGTGAGAGATAGAAATTATGATATTTTGTTACCATTCTTCATTCTCAGGATTTCGTCGTTTTGAAGACTTGAGTTATAAGAGGCTCAAAACCTCACTATGGATAATACTTGAAGAATTAATCACTAGTTATGATGATTAGACAGCTTTTATTGTGGTTAGAAAGTAATACTCCGATGGACAGTATTTCCGCTACTGTCTAATATTCATTAAATTAAGCATAATCTAGAAATTTACTATTTAAAATATCGGAGATGTTACAAAGATGGTGGAGAAGGAGAGCAAGAAGAGGAACTGGAAGAGAAAGAAGGGGAGGAAGTGGATGGAAAAGATGAGGAGTAAGTGGATGGACAAGATGAGGGGGGGATTGGAAGGGGAAGAGGAGCATGTTCTAAGTAAGGAATGGCTTGTAGAGAAGTGCTTATTGCACATTGGTAAACGGCAGAGTTTGTTTTCTATGGATTTGGGATAGACGCCTTGGCTTGAGCCTTTGATGCAACCTAGTGTTGCTAGGTTAACATTCGATGACAAAATCTTTGTCGGGGCTGAGGACTTAGTCGTCGTCCACCCTCACGAAGACGTTTCTTCGAGAATTTTGAGGATAGATAATGATGTTCGAGAATTTTGAAGACGTTAGTGATTATGGTAAAACGGGTGAACATTTCTTTTATTGATTCATCTTTATTCATAGTAAATAACTCATATTGTTGTACTAATAAATCAATACGTGATTGCTTTACCTCGTTCGTACCTTCGTGGGCTAACTCAAGAGTGTCCCATATTTCTTTTGCTGCAGAGCATGCGGAGATTCTTGAGTATTCTTCTGGTCCAATACCGTACTGAAGAATACTCATGGCTTTGAAGTTCTTTTCGGCCTTCCCATAGTCAATGGAGTCATAATCATCCTCATCCTTCTCGGTCATCTTTCCTTCTTTGTCTTTCGTCTGGATGGGGATGGGTCCTTTTCTTATTATCTTTCAGCATTCAAAGTCGGACCCTTGAATGTATATTCTCATTATGGTCTTCCACCATCCGTAGTCTTTGCCGTTGAAGATGGGACACTTCGAGTGTCGGTCTCGGGAGTCTTCTTGTGAATTCATGCTAGTTATTCTCTAGGGATTAACCTAACAAGAATATTAGGCTCTGATACCAATTGCTGGATCACAAGGAGACACTCAAGAAGGGGGAGGGGGAGGGGGGGTTCAATTGAGTGTGGTATTTTCTAAATTTTATCGAACTTTCTTTCGAAATCTCAGAGATCTTCTCTGAGCTTTTGAGTTGTATATATGAGTATTGTTAATTCGATAAGACTTTCTAGAATAGTAAAGAGAAAGACAGTAATAAAGAGACGAGACAAGCAATTTTACCGTGGTTCAATCTCACCTTTGAGATCTACGTCCACCCTAATTATTCTTTTTATTACTTTTGAATTGCAATTATCACACCCTTGATACACAATTCCCCCACTACTAACCCTAGTAGTGCCCCCCCAACACTTAACTCTAAGTATTGCCAATTTAAGTCTAATTCCCTTAGAAACTCAACTTAACACTCTCTATAAAATTAAAATTACAGAAAGATTTGAATCCTCTTTTTGTGTGCTTCTTTTTTTTAAGCAGTTTAGAGGACTTATCGAAGCTTAAGTATGTGTTTTTCTGTCACAAATCTCAGTGCTGGTCTCAGAGAGGTTGAAGATATATTTATGAAAATAGCTCTCTAAAACGATTTATGGAAAACGCGTATGTTTTATATTTTCTGATCTTTTTGCTCTTATAAAGGCTCACGTTTTTCAAATCAGTTTTTCAGCTTTACAAAGATAGAATTTTCCACTTGATAATTTCCTAATCCTAAGCAAACAGTTATCTTTAAAGAAGATTTTATCTCCTTTAAGATATTTGTTTCCTAATAGGATTAGGACTGATTTTGTAGATAAATTCTTTTCTTAAAATCAGAAAATTACTAAAATCTTTTTATTCCAAAAACTTATCTTTTCCCACAAAAAAAGATATTCCAGATTTTCTACAAAACAATCTTCAAAAAACGATTTCTCTTTTTTTCTTTTCAAGTTTTCGCAAATCGTTTTATTTAGGTGTTATATTGTAGATTGCATTTATTTTACTATCTCAAGTAAAATACCTACAATCTCTAATATTACACCTTAGCACTTTGATCCGTTATTTACGAACACATACTTTTACATATTTGGAAATTGGCCTTAGTCTAAAGCGTTTGACAATTGATTCTTCGAGACTTCTTTAGGCATCTGCAACAAAACTTCACCAAACATGTTAGATCAACTAATTATGTTTATCATCATCAAAAGTATATAGGACATAAAGTCCTAAATCCAACAATGTTCGAGCCGTTTTTGCTGTCAACCATGTGGACACTATGCTATCTCCTCATTGGCTTGACATGAAATGAACAGTGGGTAATCTTTTTTAAATAATTGAACATTTTCATCACCTTTCTGTTGTACTTGTCTGGGGGTGGGGGGTTTGGATTTGGGTTGGGGATATATGCGAAAAGAATTCTCCGTTTGAGTACTTATATATAGTTTCACTCTGACTGTGATTACTGGAGTTCACAAAGAGTATATCAAAGTCTTTCAGAAAAAGCTTTGAGTTTTTGTAAACTACAGCATATTGATTCCATGTCCAAGTTGCTATGTCTCTATGCTAATGGCACTCTGTTGTTAAGAAAGCTTTTACTTCCTGAGGCCGTCACGATGTGTAAATTCTTATTAGACTTTGAAATAATTCTACCCTGTGCATTAATACCCTTGTCAATATTCATATTCAGACTGTGTAACCAGTTGGCTAACTTGGCATTTGTCCTAGCACTTAATATTTAGTACATAATATGGAGTTAGTTGAAAGTAAGTCCCTTCATATAGCTAGTGTTTGTCATGGATTTCATTTCAGTTTAACCCAGTATCCAATTGACGAGTGATGCTTGGGTAGTTGATTTTCTCATTTTAAAGGGCAACAATTTTTATAATATCTTGTTCTTTGAAACCTTCAGGATTGCATATTCTAGACCAGAGCCATTGGTTTCGGATGTCCCAAGCTTGTATCAGTTTGACATTTGTATTGGTTGAACGTGGCACTGTGCATCTGTGATGTTTGGTTTGCTTTTGCGCAAGAAAGACTCTTTGAGTATTCAGCTGCAGGAAGGAGGAGAGAGGAAAAAAAAACAAAAAACAACAACAACAACTACTACTACTTAGGAACTTGTATACCCTGAAATGTGTAGAGTCTAGAGTCTAGACATGATTTTGCTAATTGCAATTTTGTGCATGATTTCGGAATGTTGACTTGTTGAGCTCAAAATTAAAGAACACTAGTAGTGATGAATATACCGGCTAATGAACTTGTATCAAGATTTTGTGCTACCTTGCTGAAATGGAATATGTTTCTCCTATTCTGAATTCTGTATTCATAGCGCTCTTCTTTTCGTAACCTTCAGGAATCTGGATTCCATCTTGGTCTTTTCAATTAGTTTCTGAAATGATCATATGGAATTGGCTGAGGTATTGACATCAGATTTCATTGACAAAGAGTCTTAAGAGGTCTCTATCAAATCCATATTGTTTGGATTTAGAACTCAGACCTTCATTATTGATGAATTGAAGGGGTGACATCTCCCACTGCTGTGTATATTGTTTAACATTTTCAAAGATATGACAACTTGTGGCCTTGTGGCTGCTTTCCTCTCCTGAATAAAGTTGAATCGTTATTTCTATATGGCGAAGCTGAGATTGTAGTATTCAGGGCTTCTGAAATATTTGATGTTTCAGGGTAGCCGAGCTCTATATTGAACATGCTTGAAGTAGATTTTGGAAATTAGATGAAGATGATAATTATGTGTTTGTTTCTTTTTTTTCCCCTTTTGGTTATGATTCTCTAGATTTTGTTTCTTTTTTCTTTCTCCTATGAATTACATTTCCTGTAGAATTTTGTTCTCAAAGATGTCTCCTGATGTTATTAGTATCTTATTTTATTTTTAAATTTATGCTAACACACATTATTTTACGTTGGTTCTTGAAAAGTATAACTCTTGATATACATTTCTGGTGAACTGGGATCATCTTATTCAAAATAAACTTTGGAAGGGATAGAGTTACTGATTGTTTATGCTAAATTTCGCACAGGACAAAACTAAGTTGGGAACTACAACTAGAAGGTGGCAAAGTAGCTAGACGTGGATGCAACTATGAAGAACAAAGAAAGCAAAGCAAAAGAAAGAAGGACACCAGAGATGGTGACGCGGAAAACCCCAGGAATAAGGGAAAAATTGCGGGTGGCTTTGAGTCCACCAATCCACTATAATCACAGTTACAACCCTAGTGTCTTACGTATCAATGTATGCTAAGAATAATGCTTGCTTTTGTAATGTAAAATGCTGAATGCGTAGAGCTTGTGTCTAAATTACATAATCATTGTGCTATATATACTAAGATAAGCATCCGTTTGAAATAGCTTCTCCAACGGCTTGTAACTGCTCCTATATTCTCGCCCATGTCCGTAGTTAATGGCTTTGAATTAGTCTTCATACGTTTTATCTCTACTGCAGTTGGACTTGGTTTTGCGTAATCTTAGGCTTTGACCATAACTAATCATGACGTGTCTGTGAAGCTGGCCTTCCGTAGCTGGAGGATCTAAGCTGGCCTTCCATAGCTGGAGGCCCCTAGCTGGAGGATCTTAGCTGCAAACAATCATTTGACCTGCATATATAGCTGTGTAAATTTTTAGGACATAACAAATATCGTTTACGATATGATTTTACTACCTATACAAAGGTAGAACTGAGCTGAATGATTAAAGTATATTGAATATCACTGATGGATATTAAAAGTTATGAAAAATGATAAGTTCAAGTGAAAGAACTGGTTTGTTAGCTGTATATATCATGACTGATGGTCGTGCACGTACCAAGTTGTATCCTGTATCCTAGGGCACTGGCCCGCTAATGTTATTCCTGATGAGCACTGGCTCTTTTCCTGGGGCACTGGCCCATTGTGGGAGACATCCCACCCCTGAAATGCAGACCAACAACCAGTATAAACCTGATTAAAAAGGAATTATGGATCACACTGTAATCATAAATGTTTGAATTATTTTTCCCCTCTATTTAAAGTCTGAGGTTACATTGTCATAATTGATTTACATAATGCTCAGTACATACTGTTCATGACACGTGCTTGTACTAAAAGTAATTAACGCGATTGTGAGATGCATGACGTCAAATTCTAACATGGTTGAGCTTCCAAGTTCTACACAGTCTACGTATATTCCTATGAAATATGAAAGTGTCCGTTAACGTGATTGCATGTATCGTATAAACGTGAGTATTATATGTCAAATATGATTTATATGGCAAATATGATTATTGTCTTATTTCAAGGAAATATGATTTACATGTGCAATATGTGTCTGCTTTATCTTCTGGAAATATGTGCTTGTAAGTGCAAAAATATTTTCGAACCAAAACAGTTTTTACGGGCTGGAGTAAAGTTACGAGTTTTCCACTCATTTTGGAATGTTTTCTGTCTTTTCTTGTTTCTCTATTTTTCTTCTGAACGAAGCTTAGGTTATGAAAGAAAGATCAGGATGGATCTGTAAAAAGCAAGTGCTGGGATGGATTTCAAGAAATAAGATGAAGCAAGTATTTAAGGTCTTAGTCGTAATTATGAGATAATGAGCTTTTGTGAGAATATTATATTATTGGTGGACCATAACCCACAGGTTTAAGAGAACGCTTCCGCTAATCTTCTTGTGATTAATTATGGTTAATGTTGATTAATTAAGGCACTCAATTTTTGGGGCGTTACAGTCGTAACGGTATGGTTAATTAACCATACCGTGAGACCGGTTACGCGGTTAAACGGTACAGTTTACGGTTACGATTTTTTCTGAACACCCCTATAATGTAAAGACCCGTAGACCCATTAAACCCAGGATCGATCTGGATCTGGAAGAAATTAATGGGTTGAGGTCTGGTTAGACCCGTCCCAAACCTGCTCCATTACCATCACTAGATACAAGTAAACTATGAGTTTGGGCTACATATTTGTCGCCACTCTATCTATTTCCATCCTTGGAAAACACAAGTTCCATCATCTTCCCTCTGAATTTTTTTGGTAAGAAGAAGTGGCCCACACCCTTCTCGGATCCTAATAGGCCAGACACTTTGAGAGAGGGAGAATAATAAGAAAAATCCTAATCTCAAAATGCCCCTAGTAGGGATTGAACCCCCAACTTCAAGGTTGGAAGGCTCTCTCCTTTCCACTAGACCAAGTCTTGTTTGGTTTCGCTCTTATTTGCACCTAAACCAAACAAAGGAAGGTGGACAACATATTTTTACATAGAAACATTTTCCTCCATTAGTTTTCTACTTATAACACGATAATCTGACAACAATTAAACTTTATTTGTCAACAAAAGATAAATACAAGTGTGGAGATATTTTAGATGTTGCCTAGCAACTGAATCAATTTCTATGTTATTAGCACGTTTTTTTTTTTGGTGAAACTAATGGTATCCATTTTGTGAAACTAAAGATATCTACAGCCGATAGTAGTGACTATTGATTTCGTCTGCGAGGGACTCCCTCGCGCATAAGGGTACATGATTGGCCAAGGATCTCTTTGTATTCCCAAAAGTCGGGATTCAAACCCTCAATCAATTGGTTAAGAGATAAAGTAAGCGACCACTATGCCAAGACCAACTTAGTTGTTAACGCGAGTTTTATATTCCTTCCCTTTCCATTTTTTAAAAGAGTAACTCTTGTATGGACCCGGTCCACACTAAAAATAGTGTAGACCCACTTTCTCTCCTCACTCCTTCTCCTCACTGCTCTCCTTCCTCCTCTTTGAAACCACCATCACCACCACGCCAATCTGCACAGTTGCACTCCCTTTCCCCTAAACCACCACCACCCACAACCTTCCCTCACTCTCTTCACTCCCCTCAACCACGCGGCACTACGGCGGGACTACGACACACCCGTTTTCCGGCGGCTTCTCCGACGCAACATCTTCCACCTCTGCCTTCTCTCTTAATCTATGATTCGAGATCTGCAGTTGGGGGAGAGAAATCGAAGAAGGGTGAGCAAAAATTAGGTATATTTAAGCATAAAATCCCCTTCTTTTAGGTTTTAATTTCATGAATTCAAATGCTTTTTACGAATTGGAATGTTAAATCCACATTTAACACCCAATCAAATCGAATTGGGGAAAAATTTAGGGTTTTGTTTTGATAATAAAACCTTAACTTTTCCTTCCTAACATTAACTTTTGATTACAAAACCTTAACTTTTGATTGTTAAACCTTAACTTTTAATTACAAAATATTAACTTTTGCTTAAAAAACCTTAACTTTTCATTCATAACACTTAACTTTTGATTATAAAACCTTAACTTTTAATTAAAATTTCTTAACTTTTGATAAAGAAACTTTAACTTTTGGTGAGCAAAAATTTAACTTTTGATTAAAAAACCTTAACTTTTGGGACCTAGCCCTGGTCTACAATAAGTTTAGTGTAGACCGGGTTCATACTAGACTTTCTATTTTTAAAATTACGATATCAAATTATTTGTATTTCTAGCCTCCTACCACGGGTCTCCTTTTCTTTTTCAAATGGTTGAAGTGGATATCCTTGCAATTTTCAAATGGATGTGTAGTTATCCCATTGTTCAATCCAAAATTGTTGACATTTTAGTTTGCATGTCACGATTTGAAAACTGACCAAGATGATCAATCATCTAATTATATTATTATATAAATCATCTAAGTATTAAGTTTTTAATAGAAAGGGGAGGGGAACAAGAGCCCAGCTTGATCCATGCCTACCCGAATCAATAAATCATCTCTATCGTCTCCCGCTATCTTATATTGTAAGATTATCTAAAAGGACAGCTACATAAACGAACGGACTTTTCCATGAATATGGCTTCCTGCAAATAGAGACCATGCAACAATTATTTTAATACGGAAAAATCACTAATTCTGTTAGCGTTTATGTGATGTATAGCCCAAACATGGGCCCCTTTGTACCCCTTATTGTATTTAGTATATTGGCCCATGTGTTTAATAGGGTCATTAGGTTGTATATTAAATACCTAAGCTGAATTAATGAAGGACAACACACAAAAATTAAACCTAAATCTGTCATGGTATCAGAGCCGTGCGCTTAGCAAACCACTGCACTGACTGCCGCCGTCTTCTGCTTCCGTCAACGGACTCGAACCTCGCCAGCGTGAATACGTTCGAGTTCTGCCATGGATGCAGCCGAAGATTCTAAAATTGATCCTACCTCGCCTTACTTTCTTGGCGCCGGTGACCAACCGGGTAATGTTATATCACATGTCCTGCTCAAAGGGGACAATTATGTAGCGTGGGTGCGTGCAATGACGCTCTCGCTAAAGGCCAGACGTAAATGCGTCTTTGTCGACGGAACGATTCGCAAACCGACAGAGACAAGGAAATTGTTGAATTGGGAGACCGTTAATTCGATGTTGGTCTCATGGATTCTACGTAGTATGGATGCTAAAATTGTTGCATCTATTCCCCAACATGAAGAGGTGAAGCCTTTGGGACTACCTTGAGAAACGCTACTGCGTTGCTAACGGACCGAGATTACAGCAGCTTCGGGGCGATATTATAGGCTGTAAACAGAGTAAAAACATGACTGTGGATGAGTATTTTAACAAACTTATGAGTCTTATGATGAACTTTATCGTTTGAAACCCCTTCACACTTGTGCTTGTCATCAAGGCACCTGTGATGTTGCGGAAAAGCTCGTGGAAGACCGTGATGAGGAACGGCTTCATCAGTTTTTATTTGGATTGGATTATGATGTGTTTGGACTCGTGAGATCGAATTTACTCTCACAAAATCCTGCTGTAACCTTGGATAGGGCGTACCAAACGCTAATCCAAGAGGAGAAGTCGCGTGCTAATGCGAGAGGGAAGGTGGTTCATGAGGATACGAGTATCTTTGCTTTGCAAGAGGAGCGTTCCCGTGGCCGCGTTGATAAAAGCAAGTTGTTTTGCCATCATTGTAAACAGCGTGGTCATGATAATACCACGTGCTTTAAGCTACACGGGTACCCGGAATGGTGGGAGGAACGGAACCGTGCTCGGGGTCGTTCTTCTACTACTGTTGTTGCTGTCCCATCTACTGTCGCTGCTACTGCCCCTCATATTGCTGCTGGACGTGGCCGTGAGCAGACACGAGCCCACGCCGTGACTGATGGCGCAAGTCCCAGCCTTGCCTCCACTGCCCTTGCGGAGCTTAATGCGGATCAAGTCAAGACACTTCTCAACATGATTAACAGTGAGTCTACGGTTCTGCGGAACGTATGACGGGTGAGTATCTCTCCTTGGGGTGGATAATTGATACGGGTGCCTCGCACCACGTCACAGGGAATGCACAAAGCTTGGTCGACACTCGTACTCTAGATCATTGGCCCGTTGGCTTGCCAGATGGAAAGAATGTTTTAGCGACTTTGATGGGTCGTGTGATTTTGTCTCAGGATCTCGTTCTTGAAAATGCTCTTTATGTGCCGACACTACAATGCAACTTGATCTCTGTAACTCAATTAATTGATGACTCTAAATGTCTTGTGCGTTTTACTGACTCTTTATGTGCTATACAGGACCAACGTACCAGGAATCTGATTGGAGCAGGTGAACGACGAGACGGACTCTACTTCTTCCGGAGCATTCCTACAGTTCATGCCGTCACAACAACGGGGTCATCCGAATTTGAGTTGTGGCATCGTAGATTGGGGCATCCTTCGGACCGAGTTCTCAAGTTAGTCCCTGCCATTAGTAGTAGCACTTCTAAGAAAAGTTTGAATAAAGCATGTGTAACTTGTCCTATGGCCAAGAAAACGCGTGATAGTTTTCCTATTAGTAGTAATAAAACAAGCCGTATTTTCGAACTTATTCATTGTGATTTATGGGGACCTCATAGCTTACCTTCCACGTGTGATGCTGTGTATTTTTTGACTTTGGTTGACGATTATTCACGTGCCGTTTGGGTGTATTTGTTGCGAAGTAAAACAGAAGTTTATAAATTTTTCTGTTCTTTCTTAGCTATGGTAGAACGGCAATTTGAGATAAAGGTCAAAACAATACGCAGTGATAATGGGACGGAATTTAATTGCATGCGTGATTACTTTGCTACTAATGGGATTCTTTTCCAAACTTCTTGTGTTGGGACCCCTCAACAGAATGGTCGTGTTGAACGTAAACACCAACATATTTTGAACGTAGGTCGATCTCTTATGTTTCAATCTGACATGCCTGAATCTTTTTGGGGCGAATGTGTTCTTAGTGCTGTTTATTTAATAAATCGTACTCCATCTGGTTTGTTGAATAATAAGACACCCTATGAGATGCTTTTAGGCAAGGCCCCGGACTTTGAGTCTTTACGTGTCTTTGGTTGTTTATGTTTCGCTCACAACCAACGTGCCAAAGGAAATAAATTTGCTCCTCGTGGGCGACGTTGTGCTTCTGTTGGTTATCCGAATGGTAAAAAGGGATGGAAACTATATGATCTTGATAAGGAGGCATTTTTTGTGTCACGAGATGTGGTGTTTTATGAGAGTGAATTTCCGTTTGCCCATGTTCATGTCACTAGTGATGTTGTTGGGGATCATAATGAGTTTTTGAGGGATGTTGGTGTTGCTGCCCCTGTATTGGAGAATGCTTATGATGTTGATGATATGGTTGATTTGGGTGCTGTTGATGACCAAATCCACCCACCACATATTGAGCCCCTTCTTCCCTCACCCCACACGCCTATCCTAGCCCCTGATCCACCACAAAATGAGCCCACTTCACACCCTGAGCCCATCCCCTCTCCTCGCCAAACAGACCCGCCAGCATCCCCTACTGGGCCGCTGGCTGCTCCTGCCCCCCTCCGTGAGGAATTGGGTCGTGGTCTTCGAGAAAAACGGACCTCTGTTCTCTTGCGTGATTTTGTTACTCCAGCTCTCCGGTCTTCGAGTTCCGTCTCTCGTTCATCCTCCACCGATTCCTCAGGTACTCCTTATCCTTTAGCACATTTTGTCAGTTGTGATAATTTTTCTGCGCGACATCGTACTTTTCTTGCAGCTATTATTGAGGGTGTCGAGCCTCGTTCCTTTAAGGAGGCTATGACCGATGTTGGTTGGCAGGCTGCCATGCAAAAGGAGATACAGGCTCTTGAGAACAATGGTACTTGGGTCATGGAGTCTCTTCCACCCGGGAAAAAGGCTCTTGGTTGCAAATGGGTTTACAAGATCAAGTATCATTCAGATGGCAGTGTCGAACGTCTAAAAGCTCGATTAGTTACTCTTGGTAACCATCAGGTCGAGGGCATTGATTATCATGAGACTTTTGCTCCCGTTGCCAAGATGGTCACTGTTCGTGCCTTTCTTGCTGTTGCCGCTGCTAAGAATTGGGCGTTACACCAGATGGATGTTCACAATGCTTTCCTTCATGGAGATCTCTCAGAGGAGGTTTATATGAAGCTACCACCAGGTTTTACTCCGGCTACTCCCGGTCAGGTGTGCCGCTTGAAGAAATCTCTTTATGGTTTACGTCAGGCTCCCCGCTGTTGGTTTGCTAAGTTAGCTGCCTCTTTGCTGTCCTATGGTTTCCGCCAGTCATACTCTGATTATTCCTTATTTACTCTCACTCAGGGTACCATTCAGCTTAATGTTCTTGTTTATGTGGATGATCTCATTCTCTCTGGCAATGACACTGTTGCTCTCTCCTCTTTTAAAGATTACTTGGGTGCTTGTTTTCATATGAACGACTTGGGGGTTCTGAAGTACTTTCTTGGCATCGAAGTTGCTCGTAGTGATGACGGGATCTTCCTTTGTCAACGTAAGTATGCCTTGGACATTATAGCTGAAGCTGGGCTTCTCGGAGCCAAACCTGCTGCCTTTCCGATCGAGCAGAATCACACCTTGGCTCTCGCTACTGGTTCTCTTTTGTCTGATCCTGAGTCCTATCGGCGTTTGGTTGGACGCCTCATCTACTTGTCATTCACTCGTCCAGACCTTACTTACACTGTTCATATCTTAGCTCAGTTCATGCAGGCCCCTCGTCGTGAACATTGGGAGGCCGCCCTCCGTGTCGTCCGTTACTTGAAAGGTTGTCCTGGTCAAGGCATCCTCCTTTCCTCTTCATGTGATCTCTCTTTATCTGGTTGGTGTGACTCGGATTGGGCTAGTTGCCCCTTGACTCGACGGTCACTTTCTGGTTGGTTGGTGTTTCTTGGTGATTCTCCGATTTCTTGGAAGACCAAGAAGCAACATACGGTCTCTAGGTCGTCGGCTGAGGCCGAGTATCGTTCCATGGCCGCTGTCACTTGTGAGTTGAAATGGCTCAAGGCTCTTCTGGATGGTCTTGGAGTTCGTCAGGAGCGTGCTATGCTTCTATACTGTGATAGTAAGTCCGCTCTCCACATTGCTCAAAACCCCGTCTTTCATGAACGCACTAAATATATTGAGGTTGATTGTCATTAGGTTCGTGATGCTGTCCAAGATGGTCTTATTCTCCCATCTCATGTGTCTACCACGGAGCAACTTGCGGACATCTTCACCAAGGCTCTTGGCAAACGCCAGTTTTTGTATCTATTGCGCAAGTTGGGCATTCTTGATCCCCATGCTCCAACTTGAGGGGGTGTTAGCGTTTATGTGATGTATAGCCCAAACATGGGCCCCTTTGTACCCCTTATTGTATTTAGTATATTGGCCCATGTGTTTAATAGGGTCATTAGGTTGTATATTAAATACCTAAGCTGAATTAATGAAGGACAACACACAAAAATTAAACCTAAATCTGTCAAATTCCTTCCAACTATCTTGTAAAAGGGAATGAGATGATCAAAACTGATCAAAATCGCTAATTCAATTGGCGTTTCTGACACTATTGTCCTACATATATACGTGTAAGATGCAGTCATGCAACGATAGAGTGAAAATCATTTTTAAAACACTTTAGAGTGAAAATCATTTTTAAAACACTTTAGAGTGAGATTCATTTTATCGGGCAACAATATCTTGATAAATTATTCTAGACAAATTGGCAATTATTGTTGGACGTAATTCCACAAAGCTTCACAATCGGTTGATAACAAAAACAAACAAAAACATTGCATATTTAGGTAAACATGTCTTATAGCTTCAATAAATCATGTTTATTACCATCATGTGTCCACTCAATCAACCACAATTATTGATAAATAATCATGACTATTTCTTATAATAATCATGACTTGATAATTGATACTATATACAAGTATGATCCCCACTTTCACCAACTACTATGAATTTGAAAAATAAGAGAATTTTTACAATTTTGGACCAAATCAAACTTATACTATCACCCTTAACATGAATTTGGAAAAAAAAAAAAAGAACTTTGAATTACATAGCACCCGTAAAACAAGAGAACATCCTATGACTCCTATATCTCTTAATTATTTGCTTATTAGGAGGTGAACTAATAACCTTACCACCATGATCATAGTTCATGTTAAACTCTCCGTTGATTCCATACTCTCCGGCCGACGAGAACCGCCGGTGCCCATCTTGTCGTCTGTCGAATTCACCACGTGTCTCCATCCGAGGGGCGTAGAACTTGCTATCTTGATCATAATCAAGAGCATTATGATGATCGTAGAAATCAGCTATGTGGTAAGTTTGAGCAGTTTCCATAGAAAGACACTCGTATTTACTACGAATCTTGTTTTTCTTGATGGCTTTATATAGCATAGGAATTAAACCCTCCATTTTTTTTTTGTGTGTGTGATATTATTTTCAAGGTTTCTTTATTTGTGGTTTGATTATGAAGAGAACGATGCTAAGATTAGGGTAAAGCTCGATCGTAACGATTTATCGTATTATATACGACTAATAATAAGAGTCCTAACCAAACTTGAACTCGAAATTAATAGGACAGGATAATACTTTCCTAAAAAAGCACAAACTCGCAATGTATGATATTCCTCAAAGGGAAAAATCGAAGTTAAAGGGAATTTGGCCTAGAAGAATTAAAGGGGGGTGTATGTGCTTTAAGGTTAAGGAGTTTGATTTGCTAGTTGTTTCTTCCATTATAAGGTCGTTTTTATTGACTTGGATTGGATGTTATGCTAAGAGTCTAAGAGATCACTATTGAGTTTTTTATTCATTGTATATTTGATTTGAAAGTCTTGCCATCTAATATATTACACAATCATTGATTTGGAATATATTGTGAAAAATTATTGGCAGAATTATTTATTAGCCAAGTAAGCCAACGATTATAAACTTGATTTTGAAGGAAGACCCCTTTTTTAAAAAAATTTAAAATATGAGCATGATTTGAATTTTATAATTTTTTGGAAGGTATGATTTGAGGGAATTTTAAAGTGGTCCGACAAGTAATAATTCGATATCTCTTAATGAATCCACTTGCATTTTCTAAAAAAATAAGAAGTTATACGTTCGATAGTATAGAGCATTCATCATACACCCAGACATGCAGTGCACTGTCTCATATTCTCCTCCATCATGTACTTTGCACATAAGTGAATAATGTGAGAGGTTGCATCCTACACCCGAATGTATGGTGCAAATTTTACCAATAATACGTTATTTAGAATCGTAGTGTAAGCTTTCTTTATGGCCTTTTCTTTCTATAAAAATTGTAAAATAGATTATTATTCTAGTCAAAGTATTACATAATTACTTTTCTCGATGAATAAGATAAAGGGATTAAGTGATGCAACTTTCAATATTTATACTAGATGACCTATGTTAGTATGTCTCCATCAACCTCTATAAATATATATTAGAGATAAGCATGTTGAAGTCGACCAAAATGATGCCAAACTTCATGAGCGACCATGTCAAACCTTAACTGCATGAGCTACAATGTCAAACCTTCCAGGGGGACAAGTATATCCTCTCTTAAGTCTCACCTTTAGTCCTCTACCTTTGCCCTATGTATTGAAGTGCTGCTTTATTTGCTTTTCCGTATTTCTCTACTCGTGTTTTTTTTTTTTTATGAAAACATGAACTCATGTTAAGCATTATATTTAGGATCTTGGGTGCTAATGGATGACCTAGGGAGTTAATTACATTCTATATATTTCCTAAATTAGTGTTCATATTGGAATATATGTCAAAATTACGGATAGATCGGTGTAATTATTGTTTATATTATTAATTTAATATTTTTATTTTTAGTTACCTTATCCAACGTCGTGGGGGTGAATGTTAGCTTTTGCCTTAAGTATTTATTACTCTTTTGGTTCTTTTTAGATCTATGACTTTTATATTTGTTACTCACCCACTTTTTATTCAGACCTAGTTTTTGGATCTTGCGAAACCTGACTAATTTTATTATTTTACATTTTATCGGATTATTCTGTATTATCTTATTTGATTATTGATATATGTATTTTTTAATTTATGAAATCATATTTTAATGGTGGACTATAATAACAACAAAATTAAACAATTTAAAAGGGTAATAAAATGTTATAATTAGGGGATTTATCCACTTCTTTATTTTTTAAAAATTTTACTAGTTAAGGAAATGGATTTTGATAACTAATGAGGTTGTAGGTATGTGATAGAGGCGTAAAGCTATGACATTTCAAATAGTTGGTCACAAGATTAAATACTCTTACATGTACTGTAAAATTTTAGAAATGTAATTGACATGTAAGATGTAAAGTGACACCATGTCACTACATGACATGGAATGACATGTGATAGACTACCATGTGTGCTAAAACCCGAAATGCAGGCAAGTCTCATCAAAAGCTTACAGTTGAAGACCTTGTTGAATATGCCTTGAATTATGATGTGAGTGTTGTCAACAGATTTACGAGTCAACCTGGGAAGGAGCATTGGCAGGCTGTGAAGAGGATATTTAGGTACCTGAGAGGTACGTTTGATGTGGGTCTGGTTATTGGAATGATGCACAATGTTTAGTCACTGGCTATTCTGATTATGCTGGAGATGTATGTGGACAGTAGAAGATCTATGACTGGCTAAGTGTTCACTCTTGGTGGTTTAGTGATGAGTTGGAAGGCAACTCTACAGGCTACAATGACTTTGTCTACAACTGAGGCAGAGTACATGGCGTTGACTGAAGCTGCAAAGGAGGGAATCTAGTTGAAGGGGCTAGTTAGTGATCTGGGTTTACATCATGATCAGGCTGTGGTTTATTGTGATAGTCTCAGTGCAATTTGCTTGGCCAAGGATCAAGTCCATCATGAGATTACTAAGCACATATATATGAGATATCATTTCCTGAGAAATGAGAAGAGGATAAAGGTGAAGAAAGTGGATAATGCTGATAGTCCCGCATACATGTTCACTAAGCCTGTTCCACATGGCAAGTTCCAACATTACTTGGACTTGCTAAATGTTCTAAGTCATTAGAGTCTGTTCACTTAAGTGAGTGTCTGGGTTCCTTATGGAACAATCTGAACCCTTAGGAGCAATCTCAGAGTCTGGGCCTCTTATGGGGCAATCTGGGAATATGAGCTCTTAAGGAGCAATCTGGTACAGAGGGAGAGTGTGGTATATCTGGCAACTTGGTTGTTGCATCTGGTACATCTATAGTTTGGTGGTTTGGGAGAATTCAAGTCAAGGTGGAGATTTGTTGGATATGCCTTGAATAATCTGTTGGTTCGAATAACCAAGCACTGGGGTCTCGCTACCCGGATAGCGAGTCTGGGTCCAAGGGTGAAACGCCCTGGTGGGGGTGAGGGGGCAACGCCCTCTTAGCTTTTCGGATGTTATAAGGTTTAGTTAAACCTTATATTCTATTTTGGGTTTTAGGCCCATTTTGTTTTAGGTTAACTCTAAGGGTACTTATATAAACCCTTATGTTAAGCCTTAACCGTATTATTTACATCTGATTAATCTTAGTGTTGCCTAACACTAATCTGTATTTTGTATTCTGGTTCTCTCATAATAAAACTACTTTCCCTCTGGTCAAGTGGACGTAGCTAGCACATTGCTAGTGAACCACGTTAAATATGTATGTGTGTTTATTGCTATAACGTTATTATTAACCTTTATCGCCTCTTCCATAACAACAGACCTCATCACAATATTCACCAATAAGATCACCAATGATAATAAGAAATTTTAAGAGGCAAG
This sequence comes from Patellifolia procumbens, assembly GCA_947645195.1. Lineage (NCBI taxonomy): Eukaryota > Viridiplantae > Streptophyta > Magnoliopsida > Caryophyllales > Amaranthaceae > Patellifolia > Patellifolia procumbens. The sequence continues at coordinate 811,800 of CANSGD010001128.1, forward strand.
TAAAAAATTCGGGTTCGTTTTAAGTAAGACTTTAAGAGCACTTCCCAAAATGTAATTACCCATTGTAATAAGATCGAATTTTATGCAAGCCCAAAAAAATTTGTATAGGGTTAAAAGATGTCCGAGCAATCTCTAATAGCTAGAAGGCCCAATAAGCTACTTTTTCAAAGAGATTGAAGTGCAGTCACAACCAACAAGTTGAAATTATCAACAATTCTCTGACACAAATACTTGTTAAAAAAATGGTAACTAATAATAATCAGATTCTCTTACCTCTTTCTTTCAGGTGGACCCATCCGACTGCATCATCAGTCACTTAATAGCCTTTTTAGGCATGTAGATTTAAAAAAACTACACTGGTACTTAGGGCTGTTCACAGGTCCAAACCCCGGACCGGACCGGAAAAAATCGAAACGGACCGAAAACCGGAATTCTTAAACTTAAGACCCGAAGATTGGACCGATTTTTCATTGGACCGGGACCGGACCGGACGGGAAAAACCGGTCCAAACCCTGGATCAGACCGAATTAGACCGGTTTTTCACTTTTCCACACTCTTTTTAATACTTTTGATCATTATATGGAAATATTATAAAAATAAATATTCAAAATGAATTTTTCAAGGTCTTTTTTGAGACTTTAATCTAAATTAGTTACTAATAAAATATAATCTAAAACATACAAAAGGAGAAAATTATATTTTTGATCTTCGATATTCATATTTTTGAATGAAAAACCGGTCCGGTCCAAGACCGATTTTTACAGGGTTTTGGACCGGACCGGACCGAAGACCGGAAAATTAAAATCTTTGATCCGAAGACCGGACCGGTTGTGACCGGTCCGGTCCGGTCCAGGACAAGTCGTACTTACTTTTAGCCTTTTTAGGCATGTAGATATACTGTATTAAGTAAGTATTGACCTAGTGGCGGTGGAGACTGGCTTTGATAAGACGGACCTATGTTTGAGTCCTTCTAATACCCTTGGGAGAGGAATGGAACCTAATTATCCCGAATTTGACTTCGATACGGATGTAGCCCGAAAGATAAAGCGGGTTCAAACACACAAAAAAAACTGTCGAGATACTGTGGAAGATCACCCTCTTTCCACAAAAAGCTAACTTTTTAATTCATCCCCGGGATCAACTAAAATAAAAAGTTTTCTCTTTTTTTCTCTCTCTCCCCCAACTAACACCTCTTGCGCTCTGATATCCGCCACTAACACCACCAACCACCGCCGCGTAGCCACCACTAGCCGCCTCACCGGCCGACGGTGCTGTCTAATTTACAGGTGGTGCACTCCCCTTTTCCTTTTCTTTTTTATCTTCTTCTTGCATTATTTGATCAATTAGCTGATTTTTTAGATCACTTTATATAATGTTGTTTGGAATTATTTGGCATAGTTATCTTAATTTCACATTTACTATTATTGAATGTTGTCATTTCAGTTCTAAATATGTTGATTCTTAATGGTGTTTGGCATGTATGATTGTTTATTTTTTGTGGATATTTTTAATTTCATATGCAAATGTAATTTTCTATTATTTAGTTTGATGGCATTATCTACATATTGAGATTTATAAACTCTATAGCATGATAATATTATTCTCTAAGTGTGACCTATCTTTATGCTCAACATTGTTTTGTAGAAAATTTAATGGATTCTCTAAGGGGCCGTTCGTTATTGTTTTTTGTTTTTAGTATAAACAAAAAACATGAAAGCACAAAAAGTGGTTTTCGCTTTTTAGTTGTCAGTTTTCAAAATCATCTTGTTTTCAGTAAGTTTGACTAATTTTTGATTTATTGTAGAACATATATCATATGAGTTCAAATACAAAAAACCAAAAAACTGAAAACAAAGTTTGAGATTTTGTGATAGTCTTATATACTAGCTTTGAGTAGCAATGGTTTCCATAATAACTTTCCTTCAATCATTATTGACTTATTGAACTTCTAATCGTTAGCTAGAATATTCTACCTCTCCTTTAGATTGGATTTGGAAATTAAAATTGTGAAGTTTTGTTTACTTCTCACAACTTCCTATGAAAGAAATGGTCGTTTGATATATATAGTCATAAATGGTGTTGGTTTAGAATCTAGATTTCACTTTGAATCGGAAAGTGCTCGTAGAATCCGATCGTAAAATCAAATCATAGAATAGTAAGATCCTACGGACATACATATTCAAGATTTGATACAACAAATTCCTTTAGAGTATGGTCATACTATAAGTTAAAGAAGCAATTATTTTATAGTATAGTTGTTTATCTATTGAGCACGCGATGTTTGACAATAAAAATCTATTAATAGCTTTGTAGCCATGATTTAATGTGACTTAAATTTGTAAAGTTTTTTCTAGTTAAGAGCATATTTTAGAATCACATAGAATAGTGCATAGAATCAAATGACCATATTTCAATGGTAAAATTGTACGATTGTACGATTTGAATCGGGATTTTAACAACCATGGTGATGTTAATAAATTCATATGTAATTATGTATAGGAAGTAGCATCTCGATGTTCATGATAATGCTTGTCTATTCCAAAATTGTGATTATAGAATAAGAATATGAGATCAATGAGGAGAAACACATTTTGTACTAACTCAATGTGATCATAATAGGCACCTAACTTTGTAAAATGTAGCTGAGTTTGTGTTTATGTTTTGTAAGACTTGTATCGGAAATCCTAGTAATTTTTAAGTACTTTAGTAATGTTTGTAACTCTGTGTGATGAGAAAGTGATAGTAGTTTGATTTTAGATTACTTTATGATGTATAAATGTGTTTCTAAGTTATATGAATATTAGGGCTTGTTTGTTTAAGATATCTATTTTCGAGGATGTTATAGTGATTACTAACATGTTTTAAAGCCAAATTAAGCTTCATCACCTTGTATTAGCATATCAAAAAACCTTAAGAGTTCAAAAATAGGGTTAAGTAGGACCTTATGATTGACCCATGAGTTTGAAGCGTCATTCGAGTGTATAATGTGGTTTGGAAGCATGAAGTTGATTTCTTGTGGATGAGAAGCATGTTACTTAGATGATTGTTTGTAAACTGAAAAGATCGCTTTAAACTTTTTATGAATATTAATGTCTAGAAAGGCAAAGAAAATGAATGTGGATTGCTAGAATATTGATTATGTTAGAGCTCCTAATAATTTTTATCTTAAAGTGAGACTAACCCTGGACACACATCATGTGAATGATTTGTGAGGAATATGAATGTTAATCATGAAAGGATTTGGAGAATCCACCTCTTGGTTGATTTAGTGATTGGTAGGATTCGCCTTTTTTCGTTATAATCTATGGTCAATATATAATCCTTTTTATTGACTGCTTAGGTACACCCTAGTCACATGAATGGAGATTGGCATGGTTTGCCTTTATGAACTAATGACTGGCACAGTATTCCCGACTTACGTGTAATACATTTATGGTGTTTGCTCGGATGTATCATAAACTTGAATCAGTGACTCGGAGGGTATGCTCGAGTCAAGATTGGCAAGGGTTACTCAGATCCTAAAATTACTTCACTTAAACTTTTGAATAACATTTATAGTTTATATTGTTAAGGAAATAGTTTGGGAGGTTTGTAAGTGTTCTTTGGAGTCAAAATATAATTTTAGAGTTTCCAATTGCTAGTGTCTGCCATGTACGCTAAAATAGTGATTACAAGGGGATGTTTTGTTGTGTTTGTTTTTGGTTGGTTCGTTCTCCATTATGTGATTGGACGTATGACGGTCCTCGAAAATAGGGAGCAGCTCACTTTTGCAGGTATTAGTCATAGGGATCTATGATTAAACTGAGGCCTGAGGGCCATTCATCCATTAATGTTTTAGATGGATATAAAATTCGACTATTTATATATATATATATTTGAAGCTCCATATGAGTTTGTGTAACTTATAACTCACGAGGTATCATTATTAACCCCCGTTGCGATTGTTCATCAGGAGATAAACTTTAAAAAATGGTCGAGGGAGAGCCTATGAAGAAAAAACTCATAATTGACACTGATCCTGGCATTGGTACGTCTTTTCTTTCCATGTTTGATTGATTGAAGCTTTAGTGACTTTCTATGCCTCCTGAATAGTTTATATTTTGAACCATGTTCTTTTTTGTGTTCACGTTTTATGATTTTAAATGAATGCAGATGATGCTATGGCAATATTTCTGGCACTCCAATCACCTGAGGTGGAGGTGATTGGTCTTACTACTATTTATGGAAATGTCTACACCACTCTAGCAACAAGAAACGCCTTGCATTTGGTATTCTCAATTCATATTAACCTCCCCTTTGAACTTAAATTTCTCAGTTGCATCTAACGATATTTGTAGATCGTATTTTATTAGTATATCTGATGTTCCACATATTATATGCAATACAACTCTAATTCTGCTAACTGATGTGAGGATGCCTATGAGGTCTTAGCCTTAGTGGTTATAATTGAGATATGCAGATATCAGTTTCCTCAGGTCTCAGGTTAATGGGCGGGGGGTGGGTATTCACTGCAGGTCAATAGAGAGAGTTTTGAAACTTTTTTGTTAATGGACAAGGCTGAATCAGGCCAAGTGGGGGCATGGATTAGTCGGGTCACGTCCTTTTTCAATAAACTGCGGAAAGGTAAAGGCATACATGTTTTCTGTTAGAATTATACAGTCAAACAGGTTTTAAACCCAAAACCCAGCAAGTCAAATATGGAATTTTTTGGTGTTATATGTAATTTAATTGAAGCTAACTCTATTACTTTCTTCCCGGTTTCTTTCGTTTCATGGTAGTTAGAGGTGGCTGGAAGGACGGATATCCCAGTGGCTGAAGGATCTCACGTCACAATCACTGTATGTTCTTTGTTTTGAGATACTTTTTCCATTTGTTTTCCAACTTGTTGTCTAGATATCATGGTGCAGGCTTGTTGAGTGTGCTTTTTCCGAAATAAGAATTTAATCACATCGTTTGTTGCTTGTTAAGCAAGGTACAAAGCTCCGCATAGCGGACTTTGTTCATGGGACAGATGGGCTGGGTAACCAAAACTTCCCTCCTCCAAATGGGAAGCCAATCGAGCAATCAGCAGCCACTTTTCTTGTTGAGCAAGCTAAAAAGTATCCTGGAGAAATTACACTGGTGGCTCTTGGACCTCTAACAAATGTTGCCTTGGTTGGTTTTATTCTACTTGATCCTATTAGCTTTATTAGTTTAATTTTTGGTATTTATGTAGAATCTGTTGCATTAGCTTGTCCCCTTCTTTGTCATACTTGTTCACTTTGAATTTTCATGTACACAGGCAATCCATTTAGATCCTGCCTTTACAAAAAACATTGGGAAAATTGTCATTCTTGGTGGAGCTTTTGCTGTAAATGGCAATGTTAATCCTGCAGCTGAAGCTAATGTATGTTATTAATTCCCCGGGTTTTTGAATCATGATCCATATATACTATTCTTTCTTTGGGTTTCTTTTCATTTTTCAATTTCTTCCGCACCTTAAACTGGTTGAACAGGTTTTTGGTGATCCAGATTCTGCAGATATTGTCTTCACAAGTGGAGCTGATATTCTCGCTGTGGGAATAAATGTGACCCACCAAGTCATTTTCACCGGTAAATTCCAGCATCATTATCGTTTTAAACATCTACTAATAATGTGAGTGTAGTATACTGGTGTTGTAACTCCAATTTAGTGCTAGATTGCTCAGTTTCTTATTGACATTGATACATTCTTCTCCCACCTTGATTCTGGCGCAGAGTGAGAATTTTGTAATACACTGATTGGTTGATTTCACCATCTTCCAGAAACATTCATATAGTTGTTTGAAGTTTGTCTGCCCCCCCCCCCCCCCAAAAAAAAGGAAACAAAATGGCATTTATTTCTTCTGTGACCTGTAATGTTGTAATCATGATTTTTACTTTGAGCTTTATAAAGAGTTGAAAGTTACTACTTGACAGTACAAAGTTTTTTTTGGTGGTAGACATACCTGGGAGCTCTTACTATCTGTTTGTCAAATAATAACATTTCGTTTCCTTACAGATGCTGATCGAGAAAAGTTGGCAGCATCAAATGGGAAATTAGCTCAATACCTGTGCAAGGTTTTAGACGTGTATTATTTTTACCATTATGATGCATACAATATGAGAGGTATGTCGAATAAGCTCTACTTTTGTTTTTCCGTCCAAAAAGGTTTTAGTTATTGACTTCTTTTGTCCGACTAGCTGGTAAGAGTATTTTGATGATATACAGGTGTCTATCTTCATGATCCTGCCACCATGCTTGCTGCTATAGATCCTTCTTTGTTTACTTGGACAGAAGGTGCTGTAAGAGTGCAAACAAATGGGATTACTAGGGGTCTCACAATTCTGTATAACAAACAGAAAAGGTACACACTTTGATTTCATGGCACATCACTGAATAATGTTGCATAAAGATGTCTTAGAGACATCATAGCAGTTCCAACGAATGATCACCGCTTATACCTTACACTCATTAGTTAAATAAAAATGCATTGTGGATACCAAGGGTCGTTCGATATCACTGTCGATTTCAACTTTGCTCTCAAGTCTCCTGCTTACTCTAATCATGTTCAATTTGAAACAACTGAATATTGAAAACAATTTTTCCTGTGTTCCATATTTCTTTTCACCTGTCAGAAATCCTGAAAATTGAAAACAGAAATATAATAAGCAGGCAAGAAAGTAGTTTCTTGATGTTCTGATCATCCTAATGCTTCCTTATGTTCTTCACCTTTAGGTTTGGGAGAAAGATTATGAATGTTGATAAAAGTAGAATTAGCTAATTCTGTGTGGATTGGTAGAGAAAATAAGTAAAAGAACTGTTGTTGTGGAGGGTAACATTCTTTTCTTTTGTCTATTTAAAATGAAGAGCGAAAAACATACCAGACATCCACATTTGGAAGTTAGAACATACTGTGCCATTCAATTGCACAGTTCCCACCTCAACTTCGCCATTCTTTTTTCCATTATTTCCTCACTTACTTTTGGTCCACTTTTCCCGTTTAACTTGCTCTCGATCTAATAGGTTCGAAGAAGTGACTGAGTGGAGCGATAAGCCTACAGTTAAGGTAGCAGTCACAATTGATGCTCCTAAAGTGATCAAAATGCTCATTGATCGTCTTACAAGCTCGTAATTCGTGGCACCAAGTACAACAGGTGAATCAATTGGGGTTGCAAGTTGTTTTGCTATCCTGTAAAGTGATATAAATGGCTTCAGCTCTGTTACTACTGGTAAGGTGAGAGCCACAATTGATGCCCCAAAAACTTATTATTTGAGACATGTGTTAACCAGAGCCCAGAGTAATTGACGCACTTTAGTAATCTTCAGAAATATGGTTCTTGTTCCTTGTATTTGTTTGGAAGTTTCAAACTAATAATCATCCCCATAATCGTCAATCTTATGTATTTATGACGGCCACACGGGTGTAGGATGTAAATTGTATTGTTAATTTTCTCTTTGCTATTTTATTCCGTCAATCAATTTTATTTTCAGAAAGATACTTACCTTAACAATGTGTTTGGTGAAGGGAATTTGGATGGAAAAGAAAGGAATAGAAAGGAGAAAAGACATTTTCCTATGTTTGGTTAAAATAAGTGAGAGGGATTTGATGGGAAAGGAGAGGAAGTGGAAGGAAAAGAATATTGTCTAATCCTCACTTTCCTTTCCTCCCAAATCGGAGGAATTTGGACGGAAAGAAAACTAATACCTCCTCCGTTTCTTTTTAATTGCCACATATTGGCTTTGACACTATTCATCAAATATAATTTGATTGACTTTATGATTTATGCATAAGAAAAAAAATATAGTCTAGTTGGATCTCGTTTGATTCGTCTCGATGTATACATTTTTTATATCTTGTTATAATTTTTACAAATGCATAATCAAAGATAAAAATGATACAAAATATGTCTCAGCTAGTATGAAAAGTGAAATGTTGCACTTAAAAAGAAATAGATGAAGTATTTGTAACTTTCATTTAATCTAATAGTATATCTTTTGGTCGATCAAAACATATTCTAAAAAGATTGAATTAGGGTTGAGATTTGCGAAATAACAATGAATTCAAATTGCATTCAAGAAGAGAATTTCTTAAACACGATTCAACAGCGATTTGCAAATTTTTGAGCAAAATCTCAATCAATTAGGAGCTAATTGAAGGATGGGCTCGAAATTTATAATCGGGGGACGGAGTAGGGCTGCGATTTTGGCCGGAGAAGAGAGAAGGAACCGCGAAAACGTTAATGTTTTAATCCTAATCACGCGTGCCCTTGTTATCTAGGGTGCACAAAATGATGAACAAATGGATAACTTTGATTGTAAGATCCTCGTCCTACACCTATCCTAAATTTTTAAGTAGATTGTGTCTCCGGAATACAAAGGATTCCTCTAATTTCCTAGGGTCCCAGACGCTAACCAGTAGGCGGTCTAGGCTTATGAAAAACACATTTTATGATCCAAGCTTACTAACCAAATCAGGTTGAAAAGTTTTGCTAGACCAAAAATAGATTAGAAAAACTTTATCATGAAAATGCCACTCAATTTGTTAGTTCTCTTTTACACCCTGCTCTTCTGGACCGAATTAATTGGAAAACATTTTTGTTTAATTCAGTTCAACTCCTCTAGTCTCAATTTCATTTCAGTTCAACTCATTTCATCTCACCGTTTCAGTTTAATTCGATTTAGTTCACTTTATTCCCGTCGAGAACATAACCTCTGGTATAAATTACTTCTACTACCTCCATTGCTTATTATTTGCATCGATTTGACATAAAACTAGTATTTAGGCCCCGGCGATGCTCGGGGATTTTTGTATATTGAATTTAATAGTAGTTAAAATAACTGATGTATAATTGTTGTAAAAAATTATCCAAAAAAATTCATCTGATTTACAATATGCATTCTAAAAATTTACAACATGACTTTTGGTTTCCGTCCATACAACATCATTGATTTTGATAGAAGAAGCACTAATAACATGTTGGAGTGGTGGTTGGAAACTCCTTATTGCATACTCAAGGTCACGTGTTCGAATCTTCACATTGACATATTTTTGCGTTTAAAAAATATACAATTAACTCTTGGTTTTTATTCACACATCATTATTGATTTTAATAGAAGAAACACTGATAACATATTAGAGTGGTGGTTGGAACTCCTTATTCTATATTCAAGGTCACGGGTTCAAATCTTGACACGTGGCGGATTGCAATCTTTGCTTACACTTTTTAAACTGGCATAAGAGAGAGAGAGATCGAGTGGGATTTGTTGTCCTCTTTTCAGCTTCTCTAGTTATTCCATTCATGATTAATTTCTCCCACTTAACTGCAACTCAAAACAACTAAGTACGTCCAATTCCTGTAACATTGAACATGAAGACAAGCCAAGTGGAAGAAGAACCCAAATACAAGAAGATCATACTGACCTCTCTCTCAGCAATGGTGGCTGAGACAACCACATTTCCCATCGACATTACCAAGACTAGACTTCAACTCCACACTTCATCTTCATCTTCATCCACCATCACAAATATCAATGCTTTCAAAGTGGGTTTTAACATTGTAACAAAAGAGGGTCTTTTGGGTTTATACAAAGGTTTATCACCTGCTATCATTCGCCATCTCTTCTACACTCCTATTCGTATTGTGGGTTATGAACATCTCAGAAATTCCATTCTTGTTTGTCAGTCTGATTCTGATTCTCTTTCTCTTTCCTCTAAGGCCCTTGTTGGTGGCTTGTCTGGTGTCATTGCTCAGGTAATTCCTTTTTTGTAACTTTATCGAACTAGTGGGTAACCCGATACGATATCTTTTTAAGTATTTATGTGAAGCTGTGTTTATACTAAAAACTAACCAACATTAATTTTGATGAAAGTTGTGTCATTTTGAATGATTGAAAATCTAGTTGATTAGTGATTTGGGTTTTGGAGATTTGATTGTTGAACTATGTATCTGATGTTAGGACTATGTTCTTCTTTTGTGTGGTGAATTTGAGGCCTCTTTGAAACCTAATTTTGTGCTGGGGTGAAAGGAGCAAGTTGGATATGATATCCTATGTCATTGATGAGCAACTGAAGAAACATGTAGATTTTGGACTGGCAAATGGTATACAATAACAACAACATTAGTTTACCCCAGTGTCTCAAAGGCTCCCGCCATAAGTAGAGGTAAGGGGGGGATGTATTCAACTGTACCCTTGTGTTGAATACACAAAGGGGTTGTTTCCGGATGACCTAAAAATGAAAATTGCTTCGAAAATACATTGACCACCCGCGACTTTATAGTACAACAAGCGCACCTAGTTTGGGAAGCCATTTTGCTTTGTTCCATTATATTCCAAAACCAAAGAATAGACAGTCTTTGGCTCCATTGGGAAGGGGAATAGGACTGGCAAATGGTATCTTCTCTGAATTTGTTTAGGCAACTCGAAGGTCTGCTCAGTTCATCATTTATGCATCACACTTACCTTTTGTTCTCCCTTTCCTTCTCCATTAAGAAATGTAAAGACTACTTGATTGCTTTCATGTTTTGCATAGCGGTGTATGGATGTCATCTTCTGCTTATTATTTTTTGTTTCCTCTAAAGACTGAACATTGGCTTTGAACAGAGTCTGAGACTCTCAGTTCGTCGTAGCTGTTAGTAAACAACCACCACCAACCAAAATAAGCACCTCTTTTGATGTTGGGTAGTGTTTCTAACATGTTGTTCAGTTACGACTGATTATGCCATATGCATAACCATTGACCATTTTGTGGCCTACGTATCTAGAATAGTTCTTAGCGGTTAAATCTGAATTGCTCTCATGAGGATGGCTATTGCCTATTTGCGTGCATTTACTTGAAAGGTGCTTACCATATAGGCGAATGATTCATCCTTTCAGGAAGCTTAACAATTGAGTAGCTGCATTAGGATCATGAAATGATACTGGTTGGTTGAGAGGAGGATAAAATGATGAAACGGATTAGTAAAGTCAAAAATGATGTATCTGATTAGGACTATGTTCTTCTTTTGTGTGGTGAAATTGAGGCCTCTTTGAAACCTAATTTTTATGGATTTGTCAAACTGACTTTTAGATTATGAAATTATATTGTATGATTTAGTTGGAATTTTATGTCTATCTTGGTGTTGGGGTGAGATGAGAAAGTTGGGATATGATATCTAATGTCATTCATGAGCAACTGATGAAAAACATGTAGATTTTGGACTCGGAATTTGTTTAGGCACTTGAACTTGAAGGTCTGCTCAGTTCATCATTTATGCATCACAATTACCTTTTACTCTCCCTTTTCTTCTCCATAAAGAACTTGTAAAGACTACTTGATTGCTTTTATGTTTTACATAGCGGGGTATGAATTCATATTCTGCTAACTTTATTTTGTTTCCTCTGAGTAGTGGCTTTGAACTGAGTCTCATTTCGTTCTAGTGTTGTTAGAAAGTAACCACCACCAACCCCCCCAAAAAAAACCTTCCTCTTGATGTTGGAAATTGTTTCTAACATGTTGATCAGTTACAACTGATTATGCCATATGCATAACCATTGACCATTTTGTGGCCTAGGAGCTTACCATCATAAATGGCTCTTGTTATGATGGTATCGCGTGTATTTACTTGAAAGGAGCTTACCATTTAGGTAAAACAGTCATCCTCTCAGGAAGCTTAACAGCTAATAGCTTCGACAGGATCATGAAATTGATGATGGTCAGTTGAGAGGAGGATAAAATGATGAACCGGATTAGTGAAGTCAATAAAGATTTTGTTTAGCATTGATAGAGGGGAAGGGATGGGAGGGATGGGAAGAGGAGGGAGAAAGATTGCAGTGCCCTTATATTAATTGCACCTTCTGCTCCTCTTTTCCTTGCTTTCTTCTTCTTTGATGCTTTTGTTTCCTTAAGCGTATATTTCTGGGCAACAAGTTGCATCATTTTCTTTTGATTATAGAAAGTTGGACTTATAGCCTGATCATAGCCGAGGATCCGCTGATTTTGATCTTTCTGTTTGCACTATTAGATGCTGGAACCATCTTCCACGCATTAGCTGTCCAACCCTTTCTTAATCCTTATCTCCCTCGCCACACAAACATCTTGGGTCTTACAAGTTTGAGCATAACTTAGTACAAACAAAGTTGAGTGTAAGTGCCTAAGAGATAAAGCCAAGGAGAAATTTCGCACTATGCGGTGCTGCCTTGTTATTTCTATGAAATAAGTTTATCTTTAAATAAAGATATATGTGCCTTACTTTGCCCTATCACGTATTTTAGCTTCTCGTATATTTGCTTTGTTTTGTTTTGATGAAGATATATTTGCTTTATTGCCTAAGTTCGTATGACAATTGTGAGTGTAGTTCAGCTTAGTAATGTGGTTGGATCAGTAACGAATAAGATTCAAGTTGTAACTCGCAAGTGGGTATATCAGGAGACCACACATTCTGATGCTAAAATAATCTTGTCCGGTCTTATAAACCCAGAGCAGTCTATGAGTTTTTGATTGTGTCAGGCTCCTCGGCAATGGTTTGCAAAACTTTCTTTGGGATTCGTGTCTTACAATGTCAATATGATGCTCAGGTTGCAGAGTTATGTTTTTATTAGAGCCGCTGCTGTTCTCTAGCACATGCTAACTTACAAGGCTTAATATTGTGAAAGAATGTTGAGATTTGTTAATTCTTTCGGATTGGTTTTTTTCTTTTCTTTTTTTTCTGTTCTTGTTCCTTTCTTCCTGCTGCCCAATAAATTATTGTTACTGGAAAGGAACTGGTGTTGCACACAAAAATTTTCCTGCCAGTAGTCCTGTTGTGAACTTCACTAGTTAATAGGCAAACCCATGGAAATACCCCTTTAACTTTATTGTCCTGTTGTGAACTTTTGTTCAATGGATTATCTCGGAACAAGGGTTAATGTTTGTTCACTGTGGTAATTTGGAAAACACGACAAATAGATACTGTATGTTAAAGGCACTTATCTTTTCTGCTGAGCAAGTTCAGTTAGTAGCAGAGATTTAATTTGAATGGCTTAGTTCCGATGTCAAAAATTCTGATAGAAGTTGGAATCTGAACTGAAGTGCAGTACTTAAAATGAGGGCTTCCCTAATTTTATCAGTGTGAATTTTTGATGCGTATATATTGCATAATTTTGGGAATAGCTCAACACAGACAAATAGGGGGTGTATTGGGAAGCTTGAGTCTCTTAGTCAAAAAATGAACAAAAGTGCCACAGTGATAATTTAGTACTTTCTCTGCTTAGAATAAACACAACTTCTCTTGCTGCTCGTGTTTTCCATCATTTGACTGTTTTCTGTACGATAATAGAATGAAAAGAAGAGAATTTCTCACTTTGGAGGTTATCAGCTGATGATTGTGTGTGATAACTTCATTGTAGTCTCTTGTTGGCTTCCTAGTTCATAGTTCATAGTTCATACTATGTTTTCTTGCAAAAATTTCAAAATCTGGGTTCATATTTATAGGTGTTCAGGTGGTAGCAAGCCCAGCTGATCTAGTAAAGGTCAGGATGCAAGCGGATGGTCGTCTGGTCTGTCAAGGTCTGCAGCCAAGATACTCTGGCCCTATTGATGCTTTTAGCAAGATCATTGCTCAGGAGGGTTTCCCGGGACTTTGGAAAGGGGTCTTTCCAAACATGCAAAGAGCATTTTTAGTCAACATGGGAGAATTAGCGTGCTATGATCACGCAAAGCATTTTATTATCCGGAATCAGATAGCGGGTGACAACATATATGCTCATACCCTAGCTTCTATCATGTCAGGTCTCTCAGCTACGACCTTGAGCTGTCCAGCCGATGTTGTAAAGACAAGAATGATGAATCAAGCAGCAAGTGAAGATGGTAAGCTGATGTACAAAAATTCTTATGATTGTTTGGTAAAAACCGTTAAGCTTGAAGGAGTGAAGGCATTATGGAAGGGGTTCTTTCCTACATGGGCAAGGCTTGGTCCTTGGCAGTTTATGTTTTGGGTTTCATATGAAAAATTTAGGGAGATTGCTGGCCTCTCTTCTTTCTGATGTTTAATCATTCATAATGTGTTGATCTTTTTTGGTGAAGGCGGTATGAAACCGGGTTTCATACTGCGAAATTGAGGCAGAGAACTGAGATTTTAGACCACAAACTCATCATGTTAATTATTGGTTCAATGATTTTTTTTTCATTTCATGGAGAAAATTAATCATGTTGAAGGCATTCCCCCCCCCCCTTCGATTGCATATGAGAAGTTTGGGATGGATGCTTTTCATATTCCACATCGTGCGATATAGTTTGAACCCCCAACCTCAGTGGGACGTGGAAGCTCTTATCACTTGAATTTTACTTGATTCTTTCCATTATTAATATCTAATCAATCCGAAATAAAATTTCAGAAGCAACCGAAATTCAGAAAGGACACAAATGAAACCGCAGGTTAGAACATGTATATATACGTCAACAATTCAACTCAATGCACTATCTTGTAATTCAACACATGGTGTCTAATCCTGTCTTGTGATCATAAGTGAAACCCAGTCCATCTTCTAAAACTTGTAATTTCACTCCCCTGAGAAACAGCCAACCCAATTCCAGTCTTACCTTCTACTCCAAGTCCTGTGTAATACAACCTCCATTGATCTTCATCTCCATCCATTTGAACCAAGCATGGAGATCCAACTCCCTTGCTATCCCATCCATCCTCCGATGACGCCATCAAAACTGCCTTGTGGCTCACTCGTCTCCAATCCTTCAGCCCATCTTCAGAAACCGCCATCCCAATACTTGCCATCCCATCTTTGGCAACACCTTCATATGCCATCAAATAGTTCCCATTTTTCTTGTCTCTTACTACACAAGCATTTACTACCCCCATTTCATCAAAACCCTCCTCACTACCTATTGTCCTAATCTTGCCTAGCTTCACCCACTTAATACCATCTCTTGATCTCGCGATTCCAATATTAAACTTCCCTTCTTGAAGATCAAAGGAATGATAATACATTCTCAAATCTCCACTGCTGTGGAAGACAACATGTGGAGAAGCAATGAACAAAGAATCCCATTCCGAGTTTGAGTTTGTTCCCACATCAAATAAGGCACCACTATGATGATCCCCTTCAATTCTAGCCCAATTTCTCCCATCTTGGCTTATGGCTAACCCTGGCAATGACTTTAAAACTTTCCCGGACCCAAGCCCGAGCCCAAGTCTAGGTCCGTTTACCGCTTCAGAAAATTGAAGGGAGTAATTCTGTGGAGATTCCACTTCCACCTCCTCAGAGCTAAAACCTGTGTAGTAAAGCCAATAAACAGCAGATGAAGCTCTAACTTTGTTGCTAGACATAATCATGATCTCTGAAGGTCTAATACTCTTTGTATCAAATGCCCACCAATCTTCACCACAACTCATCACCATCCCGGTTCCCGAACTCGAATCAGCCGCAGCTTGCTGTCCCCTTTCCCAATGCACCCCATTGCTCGACAACGCCAACCCAATTGACCCCGAATCAGGGTTCTTCTCAGATCTTCCGTAGTACCACATATACCATCTCTCTTCATCATCACTCAGGAATCTTTTTACAACAGGGTAACCAATCTCAATATCATCCCAACATCCACTTTGGCCTATATTAAAGATTAAGCCCCTAGATAATGGTGTAGGAGGGGTAGATGGGGGATCTCTTGAACAGGAAATCGGCTCGGGCTGATCATTCTCATTTGGGTTGGAACTGAATTCCACATTAGATTCAAAATTGGCATTTTCACCGATTGTGTCATCACTGCAACTTCGAGTGTCGGGTCTACTGGAGCAGAGAGCTAGCAGGAGTGGAGGGTTAAGGGTTTTAGCAATATGCAGGTTAGGAGATAAAAAGGTGAGATTTTTAGTAGGAAATGAAGGATTTAAGTTAGGGATGGTGAATTTTGGGAAGTTAATGGCTTTCATGATGCTGTAGAATTGCCTAGTTTGGGTGTTGTTTTCACCTGTGCAAATGTGGGTGGAGTGGGAGGCTGTTATAAGTTTCTGGATGGTTGAAGAGAGAGACTGGAGGAAGATCTAAGTAGGAATAACAGCCACTCACAATAGAACACATCTTTTGTCAAAGCACATCGTGGAATTTCTAGTGGTTCATAGTGTGTAGCAAGAGATATGGAATATTTTGGTCATTTAGTTCCTGTCGTTAGTGCAATATTTTGTTTCAAATTTCAGAATACAGTCCAGTCCGGCTATGTTGCTAGTCAGTAATAATTACAATCATACCCTTATGTACAGACTATGTTAAGTTATTGTTTTCATTAATTAAGAATAATTTGGGTTAATCAAAATTAAGTTATATTCGACATAAATAAGTTTAGAAAAAATAAGTTCAATTGAACACCACTTATTTCGATTGGAGCATGATACAGTTAACTTGCCCCTGAACCAAATAAATTAAACAACAACAAAATCTTTGAAACTTTATTTCGGGCTGAAGTAAACAAGCATTTATAGATCCATAGTTGGATTCATAAGATAGATAATAGAATCTCCAAGCATAATAAGTACAAGTCGGATGTCGGATGTCGCCAAGTACCGGCACATAGTTTGATGCAGCAAGGAACACAGTAGCTGCAGTGGTCTCTAAACCTCATGATTCAAGGAAAAGCTTTGGATTACAGCCTTACAGGGCCAAAAGTACTGGTAAAAGGCCTTTCTTTCCAGTGTCAAACTGCCAGGAGAAGTGCATTAATTATTGAGCACTAAATAGAAGAAAGATTGCAGGAAAAAACAACTTTATTACCTGTGAATGAAAAACTATTTTCCTCCGCTCGTGGGACCCTGATTCTGCTATAACCATCCATGCCCATGTTGGCCATGTTAAACCGATTGAACATGTACGAAATTGAGGCACGAGCTTACCAGTATTTCAACTTTATACATCTCCATAATCTCGGGTCAGAGGTTTTTTTCAATGAAACAATTCATTCATATAATAAAGTTATCACTAACTAGTATTTCGACTACCTAATCCGATCTATAGCTCTTCACGGCCATCAACCACCTTAAGACCCCAACTAATATCCTCACAATGCCTTACATGAGGCACAAGCTTACCAGTATCGACACCTGTCTTTGCCTTGCAATCCCAGAAGGGAGGCGCATGAAAGCAAGGCTCAATAGACATGGCTCGGCCACAAGCTGGGTCTGGGGTTTTCTGGTCCTCTGGCTTGTACAAAATCCATGGTTTCAATCCTCCCAGACCTTGAGCAACATACCCAAAAGTTGACCACGCGCTTGTCACCAATTTATCACTTAAACTAAGCAGATACATTTCTGCCCAGGCTTTCCTGTTATGATTTTTTTTGTCTGTTTGTTGAAACCCTTCATTACTTGGCTGGTAAAATCCAACCACTTCTCCGGTAACAGTTGGATGTTCCCAATACAATTTTCTCAGAGTTTCGGAGTATCCTGCATCCAAAGATGTGGTGAGAACTGCTATGGACCTTGGATTCTTCAAGGAACTAAAAGATGAATCATCCTTGCTGATTTCTGGGAGTAATTTCTCCTTAGATATACAGGACAGAATTTGGTCCTTCACATGTGGGAAGGGACCTGGTCCCTCCTCAAAGGTCCTGATCTGGATTCCAATCCTCTCATCTGCCCTGGCTAAGTAAGCATTATAGTACCTTGTAATCAACCCCCAAACTTGATTTGTAGGGTGGAGAAGATAGCGGCCAAGGTGGTGAAAAATGGTTACTTTTTCAGGAAATAATCTAAATAGTTCTTGCTCAAATGATTGGATCAAATACAGAGAAGGGACAAAGTAGTTGTCAGTTCTCAATAACAGCCATGGAACTTTTCCAAGAAGAGTTTGGTCTTCATCGCAGAAGAAAAGCTTGTCATGGTCATTATAATCGTGACCGAGATGAAGATACAAATATGGTGGTACTTCTTCAGCTGAGGCATTTAGAAGCTTCTTTTCTAGCATATACCCATGGCACCTGGGAGATTTCTGGTGAAAACCCTTGAACTGATTGTTTAATGGGAAGTCTTGAGGTAAAAACCATGAGGTACTTGGAAATGGCTCACAGAAAAGATCAGTCATGTCAGTACCTGGGTCAACGAGCAGCACCCGATCTGACAGAAGAGCGTAAAGAAAAGCTGCACTCACTGTCAAAATTCTGTTGCCCAAGCCACTGTGTGATATCCAGACCACATATTTACATTCTGTATGTACAGCAGTCTCGTTGCCAGATTTCAGTTGTTGCAGAGCTTCATTGTATGCTTGTGTACCAGGTCCACATCGCCTGTGAAGCTCCTCATACTTACGTAGTTTAGAGAGAAGATAAGTCGAAGGCTTGAAAGATGATACCTTCCGATACATGAAAGACTGATATCTGCTTAAACAGGACGCTTCATCAAACCCAGAGGCAAGAAGTCCACCAAGCAATTTGTCGTCAGCCACGGCATCTCCCACAGAGACATTCAATGACTCTGAAAAGGCAGAAAAAAGAAGTCTGAGTTACACTCTTGCTAATATGCAATATTACATAATTTGGCTATCAGATGTAGTGTGTGAAGCCTATTACTTAAATAGTACCCGTTCTTAACAAAAGGAGATCTCAGATGTCAAAGGAAAGCTGCATAACAAGACTGGCATCATGGAATGATGGAAAGTAGAGCAAAACAACCAACTGACACATACAGAAGCATTTGCGAGACTCAGTAAGTCAGTATGCAGTAGCATCCAAAAATTTCGCTATACCAGCAAACTTTACCTGGCAGGTTTCTGAACCAATGAAATCTAATAAAGTACACATACACTTATACGTGGTGTAGGCCAAAGTATTATGCGCCCTGCTTGGAAGAATCTCAGATTGCTACACAAATCCTTGCAGATTCGGCATATACCAGAAATTTTGGTCTAAAGTTAGCAGAGCCTGCAGCATGAAGCATGGAAAGACGGACTCACATGAGGGCTGGGCATCAAAGACAACTGTTACAATTAGGATATACGCTTCAGCAGACTGATACTGGTAACTGTATTGAATGTCTCAATTTGGACTATATAGGTCAACGCTTACTGTCTGAAGCAGAAAAACACCTGGACAAAAGTGACAGAGGAGAGTTTTCACCATACACCCCGGTATACCATGAGCATGGTACACCCACGGCTATTTTTCTTCTCATTGCTCATTTGGACATCTCAAAATGAGCACAAATTAGACTTCCAAATGAGCAATGAGCAAAAAAAATAGTCTTTGGTATACCTGTTCATGGTACATCAGGGTGTATAATAAAAGTTAAAGTGACAGAGCATCTTATCTCGACTTCAAGGGAAGACACTGCAGGTGCGAAACATGACGATGGAATTCATGGAAAAGCGGCTGCATCAAGATCGCTAAAAGGCTGCTCCATAGCTGTAGGGAAATTTTTTTATAACCAAAGCCAATGATTTCTAGAAGAAATCCTTCCATCAGTATCAAAACAACTTGAATGGCTTCGAGCAGTGTGGGACAGCAGCAACAAACCCGAGACACCTTTGTGTGGGGGCTAGCTGGAGTGAAAAAATTTAAACGTACAAGCTCCTTATGAAGAGGCAAGCAGGTGCCAGATGTAACTGTAACTTTATATATAAGCGTTGGTTGGGACTGGAGAATTTATCTCTGGGCAATAGGAAAAGGTTGAGAAAGGGTGGAAGTGGTGGACTATTTGGTGGAAGACAGAAAAGAGGAGGTAAAGAAGGTAATGTAGAGCATCTGCTAAACGATGGTAATAATTATTCAATCATCCCTCCTCCCCTAAGGTATTCTACTAGCCAAATGAGGATGATAGCTTTCCCACGGTTTTTTCTTCCTATAACAACACCAACTCCAGTTACCTACCACTGCTTTATTACTTTAGACACTTTCTCCTTGAATGATTTGTCTTGTTTCAAGAACACCCTCAATTGGTCATCGAATACCAGCACCTCTTCTCCCAATCTAACCATGTCGTGGGATCTAGAATGCTATCTTGAGGTGAACTTGAGTGGCAGGAACAATATACACTATACAGACTGAAAAATGAGCTTAAATGGTTCCAAAAGGATGCTAAGGAAAGGCCCTTGGGAAAATGTGCTATTACTATAGCTATCTATGACATCAAGAGAGATGGACAAAAAGGTGAGAAAAATCAGCAATATACTGAGGATCAACTGCCTGCTAGGGTGACGGAGTTTTCTATGAAGCCATTCGTATCTATGTCATGAGGACTCATGACCTGTAATCTATTCTTTGCTGTATGTTTTCACTTTCCTTAGTAGAGGGATTGCGTATGAAGGTGGTGTTTTGACACCCGCAGAAACGTGAGGCAAAATACATCTATGGCTTTCCAAAAAGACAATTGAGCAGACTTAGTTAAGGTATTACACTTTCAAGTTGAGCTGTACTGAATTGCAGATATGAACCGAAGTGACATAAAAAGCTTAGCAAGCCGATTGATCTGAACATGTCCAATGTCATTCAGCACTTTCTCCAGGTAAAGATTGAAGATAATAATCCCCTAATCCCAAGTCCCCACCCCGCCACCCCATACCCTGAAATATGAACATGTCCAATATCATTCAGCAGCTGCTCTACATATCTATTGAGCAAAATCTTGCCAAATTCTCTATGCAAGGTACAAAGAGAAAAGGCAAGGTCATCTAGACATTAATTACTCCAACATAAAGTAAGGTTCAACCAGATCAATTAACCTACTACAGTCATTATCTTCAAGAGACATAGGATCCATTGAAACAAAGCGAGTTTGATTGGAAACACCCAAGCCAAGTTATGCAATCTTTGAAGACAATAAGCTCAAGTAGAACCATATCATACTATGGCATTTAACATGAAAATGATCATTAACAGAACACAAAAATCATCCAAAATATGGACCTAGGGTGTCTTCTCTTCACCTTATCAAATAAGTTTAAGGTCCGATCAGGTCCAATCAAGTGTAAAAACAAAGAAAAATCAAGGGTGATTACGTCCAATCACGTCTAATAAGTTCATTTCAGATAAGTTCGCGTGAAGAGAACGCACTCTACATACATCATTAAAACCCAAAAATCAAAATTCCACACGATCACAAAAAACCCAGAAAAAAAAAGTCAACTCTGAGCAGAAGTAACTTAATTTAAACAAAAATGTGATCAAATCAATTAAGATCAGTTCCCAGAATAAAGCACACATCACAACATCCAATCATCAAAAAGCAAACAAAAAAGAAAGAACTTTTACCCAATGATGAAGAAGTGATTACAGATGATTTATGATCCAAAACCCTAGCTTGGGCAAAATGGGAAGAAACACGATGATCCGAATGAGGGGTACGATAAACAAAAGAGAAAGTAGCCAAAAGAGGAAGAATAATAAGAAGAGCTGCAAAAGTTTTAATAAGATTAGAAGCGATGAAATTGAAGGAAGCCATAGGACGAGTTACTTGAGGTCGAGAACCATCAATGGCGGTAAAGATTTGAGGTGTTGAAGGTGAAAATCTCTTCCTTAACTCATTTAGATCCATAAATACCATTTCTTTTCTAGGTCAATTTTGGATTTGAGATTATTTCGTACAGTTTTGGTACTGACTCCATTTGTGAGAAGGTGAACAACTCAGGAATTTTAAGAGGGGAAGTGAAAGACAAGTGATAGAGACTAAGACAAGAGGACAAAGTAAGTGTTCACTGATGAGTATTTTCTTTGTTTTGTTTTGGTTTGTTTTCTCTTGTTTGTGGAAGAATTGGCTTCTATTTCTACCGTTGATTGTGAATTAATTGTAAGGTGTCCATGTTAATTGAGAAGAAAACAAAGGGAAGGTATTGGCTTTAATTTCACGTTTTGGTTTTTATGATTTTAGAGTTGTGCTAGTATTTTTATTTCGGTGATGGTCTATTATTTTTACGCGTTTTATTAGTACTGTAGTAAGTTAATGATAAGTTTTTATTATTTAATGTATAAGAGGATTATTAACAAGAGAAAATAAGTTAACTCTTGGTTTTTATTCATATATTATCACTACTTTTGACAAAAGAGGCAACATATGTATGATGAAGTGATGGTTGGGGCTCTTTAGTTCATACTTGAGGTTATGAGTTTGAATCTTCATATTGACAATTTTTTAGCAAAAATTGTCAAGAATAAGTCAACTTTTTTGCAATCTACTATTAATAAGTTAAACTTATTTCGTCCTTTTGACAAAAACTCTATGTGAAGTCCACTTGGTCAACCGGGCGGTTTTCGCCTAGTCGATCGGACGATTTATCGGGAGTGCGCTTTTATCCGTTTTTTAAGTACGTTTGAACTTATATCTATAAATAAGATGTAATTTTGGATTGAACATCACTTTTAGCTTATCTTAGTTTCATTAAACTATTAGTTTTCTCTCTAGATTTAATTTCATACTTTGGAGATTATTTCAAGTTTAATTCAACTTGCCTTTCCTTTCATTTGGTAATTGTTTCTTTCATTGTTCTTTATTGCTTTCAACTGTTTGCTCTCTTTATTATAAGATGATTCAAGTATGAATCTTCAATGATTATTGCTTTTGTTACTTTAGTCACGAGTGAGTAAATCTTCTATTCTAGGGTTTTAGAGAGGAAGTCGTGTTTATACCATGATTATTCTTTGAGTTTCTTATAGTAATTAGGTTGTGATCAGAGCAGTTGTAGTGTGATTCGTTTTTTTATCCGTGATTTATGTTAATAGGCAATTTCATGAATTGCGTATGGTTAATAATTATTTGAACAAATTTATCTTACTTTTAGAAGCCTAGAACACACTAGTTATTTTGATTATGTTAGCGATCGTACTGCATATGTTGATTTATGAGCGTCAAGACCTGAAAGTAGGATTAACTTTTGCTCAATTGCTTGACTATCGACCTAGGTATTATTAGTTACTTGAACCCATTTGATTGATATAAGCATGGTGGACCGAACTAATGGCTAAGCATTTTATTAATTGATAAATCCTTGATTTAATTCTACTTTCATTAGTTTAGTAGTAGTTTAGCTATTTTCTCCCTGTTTTTGTCTGAAGTAGCTGTTTAATTGAACATTAACTGTGAAAACTTGTCTCCTCATGGATTCGACCCGTACTTGTAAAGTCTCTACTAATAACAGACACCATGCACTTTCAGTATTACATCTTTATTTTTCTTATCTTCACAATTCATTTGTTTCCTCTGATATTTTTATGTGAAGATAGATGTGCTTATATACAAGTCATATCTAGTGTTCAATGACATGTTTGCAGGTGCATTTGATAAATTACTCACGGTACTAGACTCTGTTAATGTCATGAAGGATTAAAACCACACTAAAGGAGTTCCTACAGGCATGTTGAGGTACTACACCTACTACATCCATCCTCTTTTGACTGATGGTTGAGGTAATATGGTCGTGCAAGGCCTTTTTAAACCAGCGTCGTGCGGGAAGCAACCCACATTTTTTCTTTAATTTCTTTTATTTTCTTTTATTATATTTTTATTTTTATTTTTATTCTTTTATTATATTTTTATTTTTATTTTTATTCTTTTATTATATTTTTATTTTTATTCTTTTATTTTTTTCGTTTTTCTTTTCCTTTTAGAGCGAGACAACGAGAGAGTACTAACGTTAATTTATCCTCTGAGCATAGTCCTATATTTCATCTTGTGGCACTGAAGACATTGCCAAGTTCAGCTTGGGGGAGAATATATGTATGTATATTCTTTTTCTGCTTTTTAGTGTAAATTTATTGCTTTCATAGGATACATTTATTGCTTTCAAAAAATGTAAAAATGAAAAAATATGAGCTGATTTGAGCATGCTGAACTATGTGATTGTCTCCCTGTGCCCCATTGAGGTTTGTACACTATGTTGGACTCTTGATTTATGATGGTTTGGCATGAGGATTTAATGATCTTGATTTGATTTCCGATCTACTTTGACCCTTGTTTGCATGATTCTTGTGACACTTACGCTGAATGCAAAGCTAAGTTGGTAAGAGTGTGAGTCTGAGCCATTGGATGCCTATACTCATCTAGTCTTAAACCTTATTATGTGATAGTTCCTCAATATGGAATTGATCTTGGTTTTGGTTCTTTACTCTTTGAATTTTGGCATGCATGCGAATTGATATGATTGAGGTGTCTTTGTGATTATCCAAGCTCTAGGTCCACATAGATTGAACATTATCCCGCCTTTAGCCTTACTGAGCCTTTTCTGACTTTTGTGCTTACTACCTACATGGCTACATTACAAGCCCTAGCCCTACATAATCTTGTCCCAAGCCTATATGGGGGAGCATTAGTAGTGACTTGAGTTAGTTTTGATGAGATTTGGTCAGTTGTGGGTTACTGATTGTATTTATGTTATTAGAGTTTGTGTGATTTAAAAGCTCGTAGTTGCAAAAAATAAAAATAAAAATCATTGAACAAGAAAGAAATTGAGCAAGGAAATTCATTGGAAAAATATCCTTCTTGTACAGAAGTCTTGTGTGATTTATATTGACCTTATTTAGATACTCCATTGTTCATATTTCTTCCCTTTAACTGTAGGTACCCTATTTAATATATGGATTCAAAAAATTGGTGTTAGGAGGTCATCGTGTTTATCTTTGTAGTGTTGAATTTTGTTTATCAAGGAGTTGAATATTTTGAGTTTGGAGTTGAGGGTTGAATATATTTGTATTGGATAAATAGTTGAAGCCTTTGAATTACATGGCTCTAATACCAATTGTTGGAAATTAAGCAGAAGTTTGGTGGACTTTAATATTATTGGTCTTGGATGTTGATGAATAAGAATTTTTCTTGGATGATGAAGTTTAAGGTGAAAGGTTTAGAGGGGAGCTCTTAAGAATTAAATTAGTTTTGGTACTGATTTTGTGATGCTTTTTGTTACCTTATGAATTGATTTAATCTAATTAGGCCTATTTATACTTGCACAATGTCGGTAAATAAGCCTTGATTGACTTAGTTAGATTTTTCTTTTACATGATTCTAGTATAATCTAGGTAGCCTAGGATAGTACTTGGTCTAGATTTTTCTCGAATATTTCCTCTAGACTTTTCTTACGCTTAATCTAGATTACGTACATAATTCCACCAAGTATAAACCAGATTTTTCTAAACTATTATCTAATATGTAATGCTCTTATCTAGCAAAGGTATTCGACATTAACAATTTTGTTTATTTCTCATGAAGTTGAGAATAATGTTAACTTATGAGTGTATTTTGACCTTTGAACCTAGTAGGGGTGCTAAGGTCTTAATTCATGAATTAGGTATTGTATGGGAATCTCAACTTGTAGTTCAACTGATTGTTTGATATCAAATATGGAAAAAATTCTCACATTCAATTATAACTTCTCTTTTGCGGAAAATGGCAAATTATATATGTTGGATAATTTAGAGTTTTTGGTTGATTAAATTCATGAAACGTTAACTTGAACTACTTGGTAATGATGTCGTTGTTCAAGTTGTGTTAGTATGCACGTTGATGTTTGCGGTTTAGTAAACATGTAAGTATATACTTTGGAATAGAGGAAACAAGCCAACATGAGCCAAAGCACACGAAGCAAGCAAGCCGGAGCAGCACAGGAGCTGCTCGCGACTCGCGAGCTCCGTCGCGGCTCGCGATGGGGTGCTCGCGACTCGCGACCCTCATCGCGGCTCGCGACGAGTTACTGTACGTTGTTGCTCCTCTTTTGCGGTTTTGGCTTTTGGGCGGTTATTGGTCGTTTTCTTGCTAATTGACGTGCATATATGTGGTTTTACGACAGATGAATGTTCATATGCTTTAACATACTCTCTCAAAGCACTCTCAAGTATTCTCTCTTTTACATTGATCATCAAACACATAATCACACAAATTTTGTTCTCATTTGACAAGATTCATACGAGCGTGACTCTTGTTGTTCTTCTTTGTATCTCGGAGGTGAATTCCGTGCAACCCGTGCTTCGTATAGGGTTGGAATATCGCTTTTGGGAAAGTGTTCCCAAACACGCCTAGAAGATTCCTTGTTCGTTGTTATAATTGTTGTGTTCATCTTTAATTTCCCGGTAACGATTTCTAACAATCCAAAAGCGATATTATCATAAGATGGCTACACTTCGTGAGATGACAGCGAATTTCCACAAACTTGATAAGTTTGAAGGCGTGGGTTTCCGTAGATGGCAAAAGAAGATGCACTTTCTTATTACCTCTTTGGCGGTGGTGTACGTTCTCACATCCCCGAAGCCTATTGAAGTGGATGATGAGACGACTGAGGCTACTAGGAAGAGGAAGAAGTGGGAGAACAATGACTACATATGCCGTGGTCACATTCTTAATGGTATGTGCGATGATCTCTTTGATATTTATCAATACTATGAATCCGCTAAAGTTCTTTGGGATGATTTAGAGTCTAAATATATGGCCGAAGATGCTTCTAGTAAGAAATTTCTAGTGAGCAATTTTAATAACTTTAAAATGGTTGAGTCTAGGCCAATTATGGAGCAATTCCATGAAATCCAAAGAATTTCAAGAAGCTTTAAACAACATGATATTAGTATGGATGAAGCATTTTCCGTTTCATCAATAATCGACAAATTACCCTCCTCTTGGAAAGATGTTAGAAATAGCTTGAAACATAGGAAAGATGAAATGACTATTGAACAATTGGGTGCTCATCTTCGGATTGAAGAGGGCATTCGGGTTCAAGATGGTCAAAAGGAGGTAAATCCTAGTTCATCCACTATTAACATGGTGGAGGATGGAAAGTCTTATGACTCTAATCCTAAGAAGAGGGCACATAACTTCTCCAAGGGAAACTATGGTAAGAAACCAAAGTTTGGTGGAAGAGGACAACAACGAGCTTGTTAGGAATGTGGAAAGCCCGGTCACTTCAAGAAGGATTGCACCATTTGGACGAAAAAGATGAACAAGAATGGGCATGGTGGTGGTAAAGGCGAGTCAAGCCATACCCAACCCAAGCAAGGTACTTGTGCACAAGTTTCACTTAATTCGGTTTTGAATTATATGTGTACGATTTCTGAAATCTTTTGTGTACAGGATGATTGTTCATGGTATATCGATTCGGGAGCTTCAAGACAGGTATGCAAGGAACGATCTCTATTCAAGACCTTCAAGGAGGCGGATGAAGGAGAAGTTCTTTACATGGGAAACGATTCTACTGCTAAAGTCTTAGGAGTAGGACAAGTTGAGCTAGTTTTTAGTTCCGAAAAGTCTCTTGTTTTAAGAGATGTTGTATTTGCTCCGAACCTTAGAAAGAATCTAGTCTCGGAAGCTATCTTGAATCGAATAGGTTTTAAAATGGTATTTGAGTCGGACAAATTTATTTTATCTAAAGGAAGGTCGTTTGTAGGTTTGGGTTATTTATGTAATGGTATGTTCAAGTTAAGTATTTCGAATACTTTGTTAAACAATGTTTGCGTTGTTAATGATAGTTCTTCCCTTTGGCATTATCGGCTTGGTCATGTTAATTATAGAAAGCTTTATTCTATGTCAAAGGATGATTTGATTCCTAGTTTTGATCCAAGCATAGAGAAGTGTGGAACATGCATGCTTACAAAGATAACCAGAAATTCTTTTCCAAATAATGTGGAAAGAGATACTAATTTGCTTGATTTGGTGCATAGTGATCTATGTGATTTCCATAGCACTCCTTCTTTAGGTAATAAGAAGTATATCATAACATTTATAGATGATTATTCTAGGTATTGTTATGTTTATCTTCTATTAACTAAAGATGAAGCTCTAGATAAGTTTAAGATCTATAAAAACGAGGTTGAATTGCAACTAAATGACAAAATAAAACGGCTTAGAACCGATAGGGGTGGTGAATACCATGATCCTAGTTATTTCCAATCATTAGGAATCATACATGAAAGAACCGCGGCTTATACACCACAACAAAATGGTATAGCGGAAAGAAAGAATAGAGCTTTACAAGAAATGGTAAATTCTATGTTATCCTATTCGGGTTTAAGTGATGAATTTTGGGGTGAAGCGGTTTTAACGGCTTGTTATTTACTAAACCGCGTTCCTATGAAAAAGAACAAAGTTACACCCTATGAATTATGGTACAAAAGAAAACCAAATCTGAGTTATCTTAGAGTTTGGGGTTGTAGGGCAATTGTAAAAGTGCCGGAACCTAAACGTAAAAAGTTAGGTGAAAGGGGAGTTGAATGCATCTTTATAGGGTATGCTATTCATAGCAAGGCCTATAGGTTCTATGTTATAGAACAAAATGACGTTTGGTCAATTCACACTATTGTGGAGTCAAGAGATGCAATCTTTGATGAAAATCGTTATTCGTCAATTCCTAGACCAAAGGATGTAACTCCAAGTACCATTATTCAAGAAGATGATCGGTCTTTAAATGATCATAAATTAGATGAACAAACTCTAGAAGAGAATGTAGCATCAACTTCATCACAACCTAGGAGAAGTAAAAGGGCAAGAAAGGAGAAATCCTTTGGCCCGGATTTTCATGTATATTTGGTTGAAGGATCTAGAAGTTCTATTTTGACTAAATTTCCATATGTGTTTAATGTGGAAGGTGATCCTTTGACTTATGGTGAGGCCATGAGATCTCAAGATGCTCCTTTTTGGAAGGAAGCTATCGATGATGAGATGGATTCCATCATGGGGAATAACACATGGGTTTTGGCGGATTTGCCTCCCAAGTGTAAACCTATTGGGTGTAAATGGATTTTCAAGAAGAAATGAAAATCGATGGAACTATTGATAAGTTCAAAGCCCGGTTAGTGGCTCAAGGCTTTTCCCAAAAGCTGGGTATCGATTATTTCGATACATATGCACCCGTTGCTAGAATCTCTACTATAAGGTTGTTGATTGCTCTTGCGGCTATACACAACCTTGTGATCCATCAAATGGATGTTAAGACTGCGTTCTTAAATGGAGAGCTAGATGAGGAGGTTTACATGAAACAACCCGAAGGGTTTGTTGTAAAAGGTCAAGAAGGTAAAGTTTGCAAACTCGTTAGATCTTTGTATGGGCTAAAACAAGCACCCAAGCAATGGCATCAAAAGTATGATGAGGTTGTGTTGTCTAACGGATTTAAGTTAAATAATTCGGACAAGTGCGTATATAGCAAATTTGATGACTTAGGTCATGGTGTTATGATTTGTCTATATGTAGATGACATGTTGATTTTTGGGACTGATTTGTCACAAGTTGAGTGGGCAAAGGCTTTCCTATCATCAATGTTCTCCATGAAAGATTTAGGAGAAGCGGATGTCATTCTAGGCATAAGAATTAAAAGAAGCAATGAAAAATTGAGTTTATCTCAAACACACTACATTGAAAAAGTACTTAAGAAGTTCAATGTTAGTGATTGCTCTTTTGTATCAACTCCTATGGATCCAAGTGAAAAATTAATGCCAAATGATGGTAGTGCGGTATCTCAACTTGAGTATGCACGGGTCATAGGATGTTTGATGTATGCTATGACGAGTACTAGGCCGGATATCGCATTTACGGTAGGAAAGCTTAGTAGGTATACTAGTAACCCTAGTATGAAGCATTGGCATGCTATTCGTCGTGTCTTAAGGTATTTGGGGAAAACCAAAGATTATGGCTTATCCTACAGTGGATATCCTTCGGTTTTAGAAGGTTATTCGGATGCAAGTTGGATCTCTAATAGAGAGGATCACTCTTCCACAAGTGGATGAGTTTTCCTACTTGGGGGAGGTGATATCTCTTGGGCTTCTAAGAAACAAATTTGCATTGCGGACTCCTCCATGAGTTCGGAGTTCATTGCTTTGTCCTCGGCTAGTAAAGAGGCGGAGTGGTTAAAGAATCTCATGATTGAGATTCCTTTGTTGCCAAAACCAATATCGCCCATAGCGATACATTGTGATAACGATGCAGCTTTGGCAAGGGCGTATAATCAAGTTTATAATGGTAAGTCAAGGCACATTGGTGTGCGGCATTCTTATATTCAAGGACTTATCCAGGATAGTGTTATCACTGTTGACTATGTGCGGACTACGTATAATCTAGCGGATTGTTTCACTAAGGCCTTGGCTAGAGATACGGTGAAGAGGATGGCAATCGGTCTTGGATTGGAGCCCTTAGTTAATCACGAGTGAGGGAATCTTAACTTAACGCCCAATAAGACGTTGGGTCTTAAGTTCAATAAGATTAATTCCTTCGTTTGATGATTGAAAAACATTTGTAAATATCCACTAAGTATTGTTCTTATATTGACTATGATGTTGATAAGAGGTTGTAAATCTTAATAGTTCTCTTGTTATGCCTTGTCATAGTGGCATGTTTCTTTAGCTATGATACACTTATGAATGATACGGACACATGGCTTTAAGTGTCAAGCTTAATGAGTTCAAATAGTTAATCTTGTGTGTATGGTATCTTCAAGCTTTCCACTATGTATTGAGATTGGTTCAATCGCTTGCGACACCTTTCGGATACGGATTCTTGGAATGTATGTTATACTAGGTGGAAGTTCAAGTCTTAGTACACTTTCATTGAGGCATGAGGTTGTTTGGTTTGATGATGCTTAATGCTTATTATCTTTTAGAATACTCTAAATGGGGGAGGATTGTTGGATAATTTAGAGTATTTGGTTGATTAAATTCATGAAACGTTAACTTGAACTACTTGGTAATGGTGTCGTTGTTCAAGTTGTGTTAGTATGCACGTTGATGTTTGCGGTTTAGTAAACATGTAAGTATATACTTTGGAATAGAGGAAACAAGCCAACATGAGCCAAAGCACACGAAGCAAGCAAGCCGGAGCAGCACAGGAACTGCTCGCGACTCGCGAGCTCCGTCGCGGCTCGCGATGGGGTGCTCGAGACTCGCGACCCTCACCGCGGCTCGCGACGAGTTACTGTACGTTGTTGCTCCTCTTTTGCGGTTTTGGCTTTTGGGCGGTTATTGGCCGTTGCCTTGCTAATTGACGTGCATATATGTGGTTTTACGACAGATGAATGTTCATATGCTTTAACATACTCTCTCAAAGCACTCTCAAGTATTCTCTCTTTTACATTGATCATCAAACACATAATCACACAAATTTTGTTCTCATTTGACAAGATTCATACGAGTGTGACTCTTGTTGTTCTTCTTTGTATCTCGGAGGTGAATTCCGTGCAACCCGTGCTTCGTATAGGGTCGGAATATCGCTTTTGGGAAAGTGTTCCCAAACACGCCTAGAAGATTCCTTGTTCGTTGTTATAATTGTTGTGTTCATCTTTATTTTCCCGGTAACGATTTCTAACAATATATAAATTCATGATTTCCAATTCTTCTTGGTTTTTGTAAATTTGAAATAATCAAATCATCAACCTTTGCTACTATAGTTTTTAGATCGAGATTACATGTCTTGCCTTTTGATGCAAACTTTTAGTCTCATCTTTCGACTTTGATAATACTTCCTCCCTTTTTTTTAATCGCTACACTTCTCATTTCACGGACTCCTAGGCAAAATTTTGGTGAGTGAGTAAAAGTGTGTAAGAAAAAGTGATAGGAGAGAGATAGAGAAAAAGTTACTAATAAGGGAAAAAAAGGAGAAGTGTAGCCATTAATTTTAAACTTCCTAGAAAAGAAAGTGTAGTCATTAAAAAAAACGGAGGAAGTAGTTTTCCTCATTGTGAAAGTCGTTCTTCCACAATTGGCTTTTGTTAGTCATTGAAAAGAAAATTTAAACGTTGATTTATCGAAGATAATAATCTTACTACTACAATAATCTTTCAAGGCAAAAAACAATATTTACATAAATTCATCTTGTTTTATGTACATCACTACAAAAAGTTAATCGTGTTGCAAACTATATACTTTTCTTGGCTACTTTGCTCAAGAAGTATACAATCTTAAAGGAAACAATTACCTAATTTCATGTTTTTCCTTTCCATAAAGAAAAAACACACATCAATCCAAGTTGGATGTGCAATCACTTATATTATGATCCCATAGACTTTTAAAGATGCCATGTAAATGCCACGTGTCAACACCATTTTTGCCCGCCATTTCCAAAATCATTTCAACAATTCACACACAATCAAACCTTCCCCAAATCATAGGGTTGAATTTAAATCAGCTTACGCAACCTACTCAAAACGCACTAAACTAAAACTCTGCCGTGTTTCCGCTTAACGTAATCCGACGGCTGTGATGCAAAAAGGACCACAATAACTACTGTACACTCTAAAGCACACAATCATAATATTTTCCACCTACATAACGAACTTTTTAAGCAGTACGCATTCTTTCGTCGTCGCAAAATTTTGTGTGCGTCCAGATGTTGAAAATGCGTCGCAGCTCTACAGAATAACAAGTAATAGCTTACGAATTTAGTAACAATGGCGGATTATTAAGGTCTTCTTTCTCTCTCTATATATATTTTTAATTTATTTAGTGTGCAAAACAGCTGTTTGATCGTCTTTTACGCGTTTAAGCAAGTTTTTTCATTGAATTTTTTTGATTATGTTATGGAGGAAAATTTGCGTGTTCTTATTTTTTACGCTTTATTAATTTGATAAAATTGTATGTATTGATTAGACATAAAGCAATTGTGATTATGAGAATTTCATTAAATTAATGTCGAATAATTGTTGTGTGTGTATATTTTCTGTTTTCGGTAGCAATATCTGGAAATCGACGTCAAATGTGGATTATCAGTTTCTCAAGTATGTTTCTGCTTAATGTTGAGTGTACAACTAGTTTTTATTTTTCATCGTGGATTTTATTTTGGCGTTGTTTGGTGCTTAGCGGATAATTGTTAGGAGGTAATTAATATTAAGTGATTTGAGTAGCGGTTTATATTAGCGGCTTTGGTTGTTAACTAGTTGTATTTAAGTTATATTCATGTGTCTTGTAGATTTAAGTGATAGTTGATAGCCGTTTAGTTTTTAGAACTAAGGAAAGGAGATCTTGAATTGATATCAAATCCGCTCTTTGAAAACCTTCCTATTAGTAGTTTTTTCAGCTTATACACTCAAATCCGCTAGTCGCTAAATGCTAAAAACTAGGTTTTTGGACGGTCAAACCTCTAATATGCTCTCCATCTGTTAAAAACTAATTAAATAGCTCAACCAAACATAGGTTCTGTTATGCATGATTATGGTGAACTACTTGGTAAGCTCTGATTGTGTTGTATAAAATTAGTAAATTTTAATTTGTTTGTTCTTTTTCATTTCGAAGAAGAGGGATTGGAATTTTTTATTTGCATGGCTGCCAAATTTTATCTGTTACTAATATGATTGTTTTGTTGTTATTGTATCATGGTGGACTAGTGGTGGTGAAGTTGTTGTCGTTCTCGACTTCTTATTGTATTGAGACAGCTCATTTTAACTAGAATCTATGTTGAAAATGCTTTAATTTTAAGTTTTAAGATGTTTTGTGGTTTTGATTATTGTGTCTTAAGGTTCTGATGACAGTGTGTTGATCAATTATCAAAGCTAACTTAAATTAGTAACAATACTAATAATACTTTTCTTTGAGAAGTCAATGCAAATTTCAAATGATTGGTAGCTTAATTAAGTAACTTGTGTCATGGCATGTGCCTTGATTGATTTCTTTGTTGTTAAAACCATAAATATCATCCAACAAATCTGTTCTCTATTTGTGTCATCAGTTTCTCTTTTTTATCTTGTTTATTGCAGTTTGTATATATTGTTCGTTAGCTCTGAAGTCGAAAATTAGAAACCCAATTTTATATCCAACTGGTGTAAGATCTTAGTCAGGATTATGCTTTTGTAGTTTGATTCATAGGAAGAGTGGTGAAAAGATATACTTAGCTTTAAGGTGCAAGAGAAGATCAATTGTCAACATGAAATTTGGAAAGGATTACAAGATGGAAATGGTGCCTGAGTGGGTAGAGGCATACATGGACTACAACGGCTTAAAAAGGATACTGCGGGAAATCCGTCTGGCTCGAGCCCTAAAACCACCAGAAACACCATTGAGAACCTTACAACAAAAATTCTCTATGTACAGTCCTTTTAGAGGGGTAGAAGTAGATTCCAGAGATCGACAAAATCGGGGGATATTGAGGACCAAGTGATTAAGGTTAGTCCCATCGTAGGAGAGAGTAATAGGACATTCTACAGGACGAGGCTCCTCTTGCCATCAGAAGAAACAGGTGGAGAGGATGAAGTGAAGTTCTTTAAGAAACTCGATGAGGAGCTCAACAAGGTCAATGCTTTTTACCGGGATAAGGTTGATGAAGTTGTAAAAGAAGCAGCTGCATTGAAGAAGCAAATGGATCTTTATATTGCATTGCGAATTAAGGTGCAAAACCCGAACATCAAAGGGTCTGATGCCGATGTTGCTATGGAACCCTTAAGAGCGGAAATTGAAGGTAGGTATATGCCTAATTATTATATTACTTGATAACGTAAGTTAGAACTGTAGAGGTGCTAAATTATCTGTTCTGTTCCTCAAAGTAAACTTCAAGTTTGTACTGTCTTGCAGAATTACCTTCTCCAAAAAGCATAAGTGGTGGAAGGGAAATTATAAGTCCGAGTAACAATGAATCAAATCCCTTGAGCGTCCTGAATCATGTGAAGATCAACAACACACTTGAAGGTCCAATATCAATGATACGAGGCATGCTGAGAGATTATAAGGACAAAGAGTTGAGTTTCAGCAAGGATGAATTGAAACAAGTTGAAGAAAGACTAAAATTTGCCTTTACAGAATTTTATCAAAAACTTCGTCTGCTGAAAAACTATAGGTAGCAATGTGAGACCTTTCATGTTTAGGTCACTTACTGTTTCAATATATACCAATCAGCAATTTGTTTCCAATTATGTTGCTCATTTAATTTCTGTTTCTTGCCAGCTTTATGAACCTCTCAGCATTTGCCAAGATTATGAAGAAGTATGAGAAGGTGAGAGGAGAGGGACTTTTATGGAACATGGATAAGCTTCATATATTAACGTGAAATCAATGAATTGTTTACTAATACAATATACATTGATCTCAGACTACCTCAAGGTACGCAGCTCGATCATACATGAAGATTGTGGACAAGTCTGACGTGGGAAGCTGTGATGAAGTATGTTTTAATCTAGCTATTCTACTTTAAGTGCTCTTAGACAATTCTTTATCTTCTGTAAACGATAGTTTTTCCTATAATATGAGAAATTCCAGTATTTAAGTCATTGAATTTATGACATTGCCTTCTCAGCCTACTCACTATAAGAGAACTAGAAGTACAATAAGACTTTGCCAAGTGGAAGTCATCCTTTGACATATGTTGTTTTCTTCTGAGAAAGAAACTGTTGATAATCCGTGCATAAATCACTGATTCACTTTGTTAGCAATACAGGTAACGAAACTCATAGAGGAAGTAGAACACTTATTTATCAAGCACTTCTTCAACGCAAATCGAAGGGAAGGCATGAAGTCTCTAAGACCAATAAAAAGAAGAGAAAAGCACAGAGTAACGTTCATTTCAGGTGTGTACGGTGTAGCATCCAGCATCAACAATCTACTCATGTAGTTTGTTTTAATACACCATGAAAAGTATTTCTGGATGCTGGACGGATAATGTTTTCTGGTTCTTTTACTGCTCATTTCAGGCTTCTTTTCTGGTTGCTCAATTGCACTTATTATTGCCATTATTCTTATGGTACGAGCAAGGAGCATTTTGGCGCAAGGACAGTCCTCTTAC
Organism: Patellifolia procumbens; assembly: GCA_947645195.1. NCBI lineage: Eukaryota > Viridiplantae > Streptophyta > Magnoliopsida > Caryophyllales > Amaranthaceae > Patellifolia > Patellifolia procumbens. The sequence goes on from CANSGD010001128.1 coordinate 847,404, forward strand.
GTGGAGAATATGTTTGGACTGTACAGGCAAGCTAGCTCTTTTGGAATATACTCGTTTTGCTTATTAAGTTATGCTTCATTTTTTTGGTCCCCGCTAAGAAAATTTCTTCATTGCAGCTTATTTTTGTATATAGTCCTACATATGTTCATGTATGCTGCAGACATATACTTCTGGAAGCGCTATCAAGTCAATTACCCATTTATATTCAATTTCAAGAAGGGAATGGAACTGGGTTATCGAGAAGTTTTCCTTCTTAGCAGCGGCCTTGCAGTTCTAGCTCTTGCTTGCTTCTTAGCAAATTTTAACATACTTATTGGCTTGACTCTCAAAGACAACATGAACTATGCCAAGTTGATTCCCCTAATAGTGCTTTTGGTAAGAAAGGAACCAATCAATTTTCTCATACCTATGTTAAAAATATATATATTTCATCTATAAAAGCGAGAAAAAGTTGGACTTTCTCTAAACAAATGATATTTGTGTTTGCAGGTGTCTCTTGTTATCACATTTTGTCCTTTCAACATCATCTATCGCTCAAGTCGGTATTTTCTGATAAAATGTTTATTTCGCTGCATATGTGCTCCCTTTTACGAGGTTACCCTTCCAGATTTTTTTCTTGGCAGACCAGCTAACAAGCCAGGTTTTCATTCCTTGCCAAGTACTTGTAAGCTTAATTGCTTGACATGTGTATCATTGGTCTTCTAGTGCTAATTTTTTTCTTGATTTATGACATCAGGTTCAGGCAATAAGGAGTATTGAGTTCTACATTTGCTACTATAGTCAGAAAGGTTTCTCTAAGGGACAAAACAAGTGCCACAACTATGGAGTATACACTGCCTTTTATTTCGTAATAGCCATCATACCATATTGGATCCGTTGCTTTCAGGTCTTCTTTTCTTCTCATCGTTTCCAGGTCCTTTTTGTCATCTGAAGAAACTCACAGATTGACAAATTTTGTGTTTATGTATGTATAGTGTGTTCGTAGATTGGTTCAAGAAAGGGACTCTGTACATGGATACAATGCGTTGAAGTATCTTACAGCAATAATCGCTGTTGTTATGAGAACGATGTATGAACTCAAGAACGGAACACCCTGGTTGGTGATGGCCTTGCTAACTTCAGCTATGGCCGTGACATATAATACATACTGGGATGTTGTGATGGACTGGGGGCTTTTGAGACGGAATTCCAAGAACTTCTTATTAAGGGACAAACTTTTGGTTAAACACAAGCGCGTATACTACTTTGCTATGGTAATCGGCACAAGTCTTGGATGTCTCTTAGCACTTGTGCTATTTCATAACTCAAAATTCTGATTAGGTCTCACTCCGCAGGTCATAAATGTTCTTTTGAGAGCTGCTTGGCTACAACTTGTTCTAGAATTCAATGTCAAAGGTCTGCGCAAAACAACAATTTCGACTACCATTTCCTGCCTGGAAATAATTCGTCGAGGCATTTGGAACTTCTTTAGGTATCTGAACAGCAACCATTTTGTCTGTTTAAATAATTGTGTTGCCGCTCTTTTCCCTTTCAAAGTGGTGAAAAAAAATAGAGTTTAATTAATAATAATGAGAGACTTCATGAGTCAGACTATTTAGAGAGTTTTCTACCGAATTTGTGAGGAGGGGGCATTCTGTTTAATCCATTAACTGTCGGCACTACACTGATTCTTCTTATACATATGGTGGTGAACAACTTCTCAACTTCTTGTTTTTTGCTGGCAGGTTGGAAAATGAGCACTTGAACAATGTGGGTAAATTTAGAGCTTTCAAATCTGTTCCACTGCCGTTCAACTACTATTATCACGATGATGCTGCTGATGATGATCACGATGACGATGATGAGAAGAACGATTAAGCGCAAAACAAAAATTCCGGTCAAGGGGATGTATAATATGAGGTGATACTATTGCATTGAGGGCTATTGAGAATCATGGAACCATGTGGCTTCCATAGCCTTGCAACTTGGGAGCTGGCGGGGGAAAATAACAATGACATTGTCCTGGAACAAACTCAAAATAATGAGCAGAGTTCGCACGTCCTTTACCAATGAAATGTGGCATTTGTCACCTGGCTTATATTTCAGGAAGTAACCTAGCTGGAGACCGGATCATCTATCCCACATAGTGTCACATTTGGTGTCCCATTTTCTATTATTTAGTCCCATAACTTGAATAAAATAATTTTTTAAATAATTTTGTACATGCTCATTATTAATAAAGCCTCCTAAAACACAAAAAATAAAAAAAATAAACTTCACTTAGTAAAATAAAGAGCAAAAATGAAATAAATCGGTATCATAATCTTGAATCCATGATGAAACCGAAATTTCTTGTTTCTTTGCGTAGTTTATTTTGGGGTGTAGACACTAAAAATTTATTAGTGTTCTACATTAAACTTAAATTAGACAGTTTTGAGCTAAAAGAAATAATAGCCCAATTTAGTTAATTTAGTCCACCTAAATAAAGCCCAAATTAAATAAATATGATTTGGGTGGTAAAATATTTGGGTCAGTCCATATTATCAGCTCAAAACAATGGTTAAATGGACAAAGTAAAATCATAAATGGGCCCAAGTCCACACCACCAAAAATCCATGAAGGGTTTTCACCCTCTATAAATAGACCTCTCACCCTCAGTTGCGGAGGTTGTAAGATTATTATTCTCAACCGCTATCAAATTTCTCTTGGAAATCCTCTTTAGAAGTAGTCTATAAACTCATCAAATTCGTGCCGACTGTTCAGAGAAACTCAAACACATTTGACTGAGATTCAAGCTGTGTCAACCCTCATTCGAATAAACCTAAACAAAAACTCAAACTCACGTTGACAACGTCACCCTACACTCAAACTCAGGTTGACGTTGACAAAACGTCATCCAACACTCAAATTCAGGTCGATGTGGACAAAACGTCGTTGTACACTCAAGTTAAAGTCGTCATCTACACGTGTCGACATCAAGCTGCGGAACGGAATCAGAGGACGGGTCTCTTCTCTTTGTCTAATTCTAGATGAACTGAACTGAACTTATTGGAGCTGAACTGAACTGAACTTATTGGAACTGAACTGAATTGAAATTATTGGAGCCGAACTGAACTGAACTTATTGGAACTGAACTGAACTGATTGAACTTATTGGAGCTGAACTGAACTTATTGGAGCTGCACTGAATTGAACTGAATTGTATTGAATTGAATTAAATTGAAATAAATATATACTTAATAATTAAACAATAATAATTATGAATATTAAATAATAATTATACTTCTAAGTAATAATAATTAAGAATTTAGAATTTACAATAATAATATGATAATATCATTTTTGATGTTATAAAATGATAGTTATAAATAAATAAATAATAGTAATAATGATAAATTAATTTCAAAAATAATAATTACTGATAATGATAATTATAATTAATAATGAGTAATTCCTATTATTAGTATTAATATATTAATACTTGATGATGATTGTATAATAACAATAATGTCTAAAGTAAATTAATATTACTATTATAATAATAATTAGGAATTATAATAATAATTAGGTTAAAACATAGGTTAGTTTGTGCTTCTAACCAAACCACAATTTGCGGTGGGTTGGTTGGTCTATAATATTTATGAACGAAACTCCACCACAAATTGCTAAAATATTTTTAATAGTAAAAGTATGAGGATGTTGTACCTTAAATAGTACTCCAATATTATTAGTAATTTTGTAATTTTTTAATATCATTTAGCTTTTTGTAGCTTATTTGTATGATGTAATGATGGATATTTAGTCGGTAAAATAAAACAACAATTGTAAATTAGAATACTCGTATTGAGACGAAATATGGTTAAACCGCACACCAACCCAAATTATGCTCAGCCATAAGAATAGTAATAATAATAATGAGTAAAGGTATAATGATAAAATAATATATATAAATAATAAAACTAAATTGAAATGAACTTATTGGAGACGAACTGAACTGTACTGAATTTATTAAAGCTGAAATTGAATTGAATTGAACTTATTAAAGCTGAACTAAACTGAATTGAACTGAACTGAACTGAACTTATTAGAGCTGAACTGAACTGAATTGAACTGAAAATAAGCTGAGTAGAACAGGCCCGACTTAGTTTATTTTAGATAAACTATAATACAGATATTGTACCCAACACATTATCAATATAAATTTATCTTTGTTACATTATTTTTTGGTTTATTTATTTAGACAACGAAATTTACTGTTGATATCACGTATTTATATAGAGTTTTCTCCCTTATTTACAAGCTAATTTGTGCGTCATTGGAGCTCTTGGGAGCTATTTTGTGCTAACTTTCGTATGCAGTTGTGGTTTCGTATTTTAGTATTGAATTGCAGGTTTTATGGAGTTTTCTCCTTATTCCCGAGCCATTTGGAAGCAACCACGGCTTTACGAGATGTTATGAGGCACGTAGGGTGGCTCACGAGCTTTATGGATAGTTTAGGAGGTCCCAAGACCCCTAAACGTGAAGATTAGAGAGCAAAGGAGTCAAAAGGAGTTTTCCGTGCACTGATCGGGCAGAAATAGCCCGATGGGGCGAAGTATTTATGATCGGGTATAAAAGTTGCGGACCCGATCGGGCGAGTCACGCCCGATCGCATCGGGCGAGCATCAATGCACCAGACCCGATCGGGCATAGTGTGCCCGACCCGATCGGGCCAGGTGCTGCTAGGTCTTATATTGTTGCTGCTTGCGAGGCGCTTGTGCTGGGCTGTAATGCTCCCAGGCCCGATCGGGTGGCTGCCCAAGGCCCGATCGGGCGGACCTTAATCTTCGTCTGCATAGCGCGCTGCTGCTGCGTGGACCACGAGAAGCAAAAGGGGAGCTTTTGGAATTTGACCCGATCGGGTACTGTGCTCGGGCCCGATAGGGTCTGGGGTCATTTGTCGCGAATTTCGTCTTTTGCTTTCCGTTTTAATTAGACTTGAGGGGGTATTATAAATACCTTTTTCCTCATTATCTTTCATTCATCTTTTATTCATCTTTCATTAGGTTTTAGACTAGTTTTATTCTACATTGCTCTTAGTTTATTTCAAACACTTTAGATTAATTTAGAGGTGATCAAACCTATTTCGATTTCAATAAAAGTTCCTGCTTTTCGTTAATTGGTACTCTTCTCTACTCTTTATCTCTTTAATTACTTTGATTGCTTAGTTTAATTATTTAATTGTTCATGATGCAATTCTTAGGGTTTCATATTAGTTTTGTTGTTGCCGATTCGATTATGAGTGAGTAGTTCTCTTTCTAGGGTGTTAGATAGGAAAGCCATGTTTATACCATGATTGTGATTTAGATTTCTATCAATTTCTAGGGCTTGATTAGGGTGATTGTGATGTGGTTTGTTCTTATTGAGCAATTAATGTCATTGTACAATTTCATTGATTGCTTGTGGTTAATAGTTGTTTGCACAGATCCGTCTTACGACTAGAGGCCTAGGACACATCAGTAGTTCTGATTACGTTAGTGAACATGCGGCGTATGTTGAACTATGAGCGTTGAGTCTTAACCATAGCTCAACATAGGCTCTAATCCCCCGACTCTTGACTTAGGTTTTAATAGTAGTTGACCCTATTTGATTGGTATAAGCATGGTGGACCGACCTAATACCCTAGACTTTTATTCCATAGTTTAATCCTCGATTTATTCAGTCTTCCGTAGTCTATTCATTAGTTTAATTATTTTCTTCCCTGATTTCATCTCGAGTAGCTGAATTGGTTGAATATTGATTTAGAAACTCTGTCTCCCTGTGGATTCGACCCTGCTTCCACTGACTACCTAGTTAGAGGTCCGTAGGTTTATTTTTGATTAGGTGACACGACTAAAACCTATCAACTGTGTACTGGGAGAAGACTTCAAAGGAGCCTTTTTTGTGTAGTTAATACAAAAGAATACAAGCAATACGATCTATAAGATAAATGATTTGAGACATCGTTCTGGCCAACAGACATGACAAATGAATCTTATATGCCACGTGAGTCGTGACACTCTCCTCAAACTAGTTGATGCAATTGCTCTTTTTTAAATGGATTTTAATGCAACTACTTTATATTCAGGGGAGGATCTTCCATAGGGGCAACCAAGGGCATGGCCCCTAGTACAAACACGATAAAAAAATTTAGTTTAAATTTCGATTTTTGGTGTCTAATCGAAATTTGATCGTTTGGACTAAAAGAATCACCCTTAAAATCTTTGTATTTTTCATGTTTATATTATATCAGGTCAATTCGATTTACGTCGTATTAAATTCGATTTTTAATCGGGTCATATTAAGCAATGTAGAAATCTTAATCAAATCGAATTTATGTCGATTAAATTTGGATTTGATTTCGGTTTGACTTAATTTAATTTCGGGTAAGAATCAGTTTGAGTTAATTTCTTTTGAGTTCTCTGGATATTGGGTCAATTTTGAATCGAGTTAGTTTTCTAATCGGATTACATTAATTTTATCACGTATACATTTTTATTCAAATTATCTAAATCATATATTCTAAAAATTCGGCCCATAACAAAAAAATTCAAGATTCGACACTGTTTACTCCATTAACCCTACACCAATCCATTTGATAACATGAATCTTTATTGATGGGTATAGTCAGAAAGTTTTCTCAGTTTTTTCTTGATTTATCACATCACGTTCAGACATTAAGGAGTATTGAATTCTACATTTGCTACTATAGTCAGAAAGTTTTCTCTAAGGGACAAAACGAGTGTCACAGCTATAAAGTATACACTTTTATTACGTAATGGCCATCCTACCATACTGGATGCGTTGCTTTCAGGTCTATTTTTCTTCTCATCGCTTACAGGTCCTTCTTGTCATCTGAAGAAATTCACAGATTAACAATTTTTGTGTTTATGAATGTGTAGTGCATTCGTAGATTGTATGTAGAAAGAGACTCTGAACAAGGATTCAATGCGCTCAAGTAGTTTACGACACTTGCTGTGGTTATGAGAACGACATATGAACTCAAGAACGGAACACCCTGGTTGGTGATGGCCTTGCTAACCTCAGCTATGTCCATGATATATAATTTTTACTAGGATGTGGTTATGGACTGGGGCTTTTGAGATGGAATTCCAACAATTTTTTTATTAAGGGACATTCTGTTGGTTGAACACAAGCATGTGTATTACATTGCTATGGTAATCACCCATTTGTTTTGGATATCTCTTAGGATTTTTTGTCAGAAACCCCCACTAACTTTCAACTTATTGAAAACAACTCCCATGATCTTTCACTTTTAAAAATAACCTCCCTAACCTTTCAAAACTTGTTGGTTGCACCCCCAAAACTTAACTCCGTTAATTTTTTCCGTCTGTTGGCGCCCAGTAACAGCTTATCCCTCTTAAAACACATGATGAAATTACTGATATAACCCTCAGTAACTCCATCTCAACTAATTTCCCTCTCCTCCATCATTTCCCTCTCTCCTCCATCAATTCGATTTCAACTCTGTAAAACTCATCACTTTCTCCATATTTCTCTTCTCTGAAACTCAGTAACTCCACCATAAACTCATTAATTTTTTTACTAATTGTACTTGGAATGGAATCTGGTGACGTCATGGGTGAAAAAGGGAAGAAAATTTGGGCTGTAAAACAAGAAATTGGTGCCCAAATGAGGTAAATACTATTCGTAAACCTAGTCCATTTTTTATAATTCGATTTGCACACCATTTCAATTTTTTATTGCTGTGTTGTTATGTTTGCTTTGTTTAATAATAAGAATCCTAATTTTTAATTGCAATTGGGCTCAATTAATTGTTAAATTGAAACCCTAATTTGTACTGATTATTCAATTGAATCACTTGCTGTTGCTGATTATTTATAGTGTAATTTGTAGGGAAACTGAAACATATATTCGAATGAATATTTATTTGGGGGGTAGTTTTCAATTCAGCAATCATAAGACAAGTTATGTGGGAGGTTGTATGTACATGAAGGAGGGGTTGGGCCTTAAACTTACTGATATGAAAATGACAGCAATGAGAGGAATTGTGATGGATGCACAAAAGCATGTTGGTTATAGGGTGAATGACAGCTTCAGCATGTGGTATAGGATGCATGGGAGGAACTTGACAAATGGAAGGAAGCAAATTGTGAATGATTCTGATTTTGAAGGTTTTTACCTAAGTAGGGACAAGAATGATAGGGTACTTTTATATGTGATTGATGAGCCTAAGCCTCAATTAGTTGGGCCTCAGTTTAGGAGCAAGACAAGCACCTTTTTTCCAAGTACATCAGACTCTTTTCCACCATTTAAATTGCTTTCTCAAACCTTTCCAAATCACTCATCTTAGTCCACTAGTATATTGCCCAAGACCCAAAGCAGTTCTGCATCTCAGCCCCATCCAAAGATCCAAATATCCACCACATCTCAACCCAATTCAAAGGCCCAACAGAGCTCACAAATACATGCCCTCATCAAGGATTCAAGCTTAAAAATCTGTTCTCCAGTTAGAAGAAGTCAAAGGCTGCCACAAGTTGTTTTGCTAAGTAGTTTTGAACCACTGACAGAGAGCTCAACCCCTAAACATAAAGCAGCCTCCCCCATTCTGATCTCACCATCAAAAACTACCACTTCTCCACCTCCTGCAGTTCAGAAGAGATGCACACCAAGGGTGAAACATATAGCAACTAAGAACAAGGCAAAACAAGCTAAAACCACAAAGGGAAAGGGGAAGGAAAAGCAGGGAGAAGGGAAGAAGAAAGCAAAAGAGAAACTGTTGAAGGAAGATTCTGATTTAAGTGGGGAAGAATGGAGTGCTTCTGACATTAGTGACTTTGAGTATGAGCCTGGAGAAGAGGATAGGAAGGAAGATGTTGAAGATGAGCTGTTCTTCAATTCAAAGGGGGGTGGAGCAGATCTGTTGAAGGGGTTTGAAGGTCATAAACCTAGTACATCTAAGGGAAGTGAGAGGAACAAAGAACCAAGGTGGACCAAGGAGGATTTGAACCTTGGGAATGTGGCTGAAGTTGACTGTGATTCAGATGAAGCAAGAAGCTTACAGGGATCAGATGATGAGGGTGATCCTTATCCAACCTTCAACCCTGAGATTGATTTAAAGGGACAGGTAAAACTGAGTCTTGGTTTGAAGTTTGAAAGTATTTATGACCTGAGAAAAGCTGTGCAGCATCATTCCATTCAAAATAGGTATGATTACTATTTTTTGCATAATGGAGCTGGTAGATTTGATGTGTATTGTAGAAATAAGTGTGATTGTGATTGGAACACAAAAAAGGGAAAGTTTCAATATTGTCAATGTAATGTGAATGAATTGAGGTGTTTTTTTAAGGTTCATGCAATTCAACTGCCAATGTCTGATCAATACCAGATTAAGAGTCTTAGGCTAGAGCATAATTGTGGTTTTTTCCATTCAAGTAGTAAGGTGACATCTGCATACTTGGCGGAAAGGTACTTAGATGAATGGAGGTCTGACCCTGATTGGAAGCTATCAAAGTTTACTGATAGAGTGTACAGGGATCTTGGGGTTACAATTAAGTATTTTAAAGCATGGTTTGCTAGGGCTAGGGCAAAGCAAATACTGTATGGGGATGCAGCTGATCAGTATGCTAAAGTGTATCAGTATGCCTTTGCAATTTTGAAATATAACCCTGGTTCCACAGCTATTGTTTGTGTTGAGAACTCTGAAAATTCAGCCCCCTATTTTTCTAGGATGTATGTGTGCCTAGAAGCTTGTAAAGTTGGTTACAAGCTTGGTTGTAGACCAATCATAGGAGTAGATGGGTGTCACCTAAAAGGTGCATACCCAGGCATGATTTTAGCTGCTGTAAGTAAAGATGGGAACAACAACATCTATCCCATTGCTTGGGCAATTGTGGAAGTGGAAAATACCTCAACATGGACATGGTTTTTAGAGCTTTTGATGAAGGATACAGAGCACTTTGATGGAGTAGGACTGACTTTGATGTCAGATAGGCAAAAGGTAATAATTTCATTCCAGTATCAGTATGCCTTTTAAATTTCTCTTTGATTAGTGTTCCTAATGTTTGGAATTTTGATTTGTTAGGGACTGTTGGAAGCTATAGCCCTGGTTGCTCCCAAGGCAGATGTGAGATTTTGTGTGAGGCATATTTGGGCCAACTTCAAGTTGAAGTTCACTGGCACAATCTTCAAGGAATTTTTCTGGAAGGCTGCTAAAGCTACTACTCTGGTATGTGACTGAATATCTTCCTTTGATTTGTTTTTTTTGTTATTTTTGTTTCAAATCTGATTTTACTATATCTCTAAATATATTTAATGGTGAATGCAGCAAACTTATGAGAAGCAACTTGCTTCAATTAGGTTTATCTCAGAAGAAGCGTACTTGTACTTGAAAGCAATACCAACAAAGCATTGGTGTAGACATGCTTTTAGCACAACAGCAAAGTCCAACATGGTTACCAACAACATGTGTGAGACTTTTAATGCTGTGATCAAAGAAGCTAGAGATAAACCAGTGATTACATGCATGGAGTGGATAAGGAGGTATATCATGAAAAGGCATGCTGAAAAATGGGATGGGATTCAAACATACAATGGGAGGTTTATGCCTTATATAGGTAGAGTTTTGGGATGGATTATGGAAGGTGCCAAGGGATGTATTCCTGTGCATTCAAGGGCAGATGAATGGGAGGTGGACACCATTGATGATAGGCTTATTGTCAACCTTAGGACAAGAACATGCAGTTGCAGTCACTTTATGTTGACTGGCATACCTTGTAAACATGCATGGGCATGTATACAAGCCAAAAGGGGGAAACCAGAGGATTATGTGGATGATTGGTACACTAAGGACAAGTACTTGCAAGCATACTCTTCACACATAAGACCCATGCCTGGTTTTAACCACTGGGACCCTTGTTCAATGCCAGAGCCATTACCACCTGTGATTAGGAGCATGCCAGGGAGGCCAAGCCATAAAAAGAGAAAGAAAGAAGCTGGGGAAGTGGAGGAAGGTAAGGCAAAGAAAGTGAGCAAAGCTGGAGGGCAGCAAAAATGCTCTAACTGTGGACAGTATGGGCACAAAATATTGAAGTGCACAAATCCCAAAGCTACAAAGCCTCCACCAAAAAAAGGAGGAAGGCCACCTTCAAATGACCCTTGGGTGGTGGCAAATATGAAGAAAAGGGAGGCTAGGGCAAAGAAGGTAAGCATTATGGACTGCCTCTGATATTAGTGACTCTAATTTGTTTTTACAGCCCCTTAATTATCTCTAATGTGCTTTCTTTTTTGACTTGCAGATGACTTATGTCCAGCCATCTACCAATGAGGCAAGCACTAGTCAGAATGTGCAGTTTCCCCCTTCTCAGTCAAGCCATAATGTGCAATTCCCCCCTCTCAGTCAAGTCAAAATGTTGAATTTCCCAAATCTCAGTCAAGCCAAAGAACTGATAAAGATGCCATCCCCAAAGCTCCTACTACTAATGCAATGCCAGCTCAACATGCTCTCAAGGGTGCAAGAGGGAAGTTACCATTGAAGCCAACAAAGAAGAAGATGAAAGAAATTTCAAAACTCTGATGCCTAGGGTTTTTGAACTTAGTTTCAGTTATGTAGAAGCCTTTTTTGTAATGGATACATTGGATTGATGTTGTGACAGTTTTTAGTTGAACCCTATTTAGTTAATCTTATGTAATGAATTGTAGGATTGATGGTTGAAATGTTGTTAATGTTGAGACAGTTTCTTTACTTTGAAATGTGAATGATGATGATTTGAGGAAACGACTTCATTTCATTGCTCCATAACAGTTACAAATATGGAAGTGTGAAAACAAAACACAACCAACTTACAAATCTTAGTTTTGCATTCAAGGGCCCTTACTTAGCTAACTTAGCTAACTAGTACATAATACTTAGAATCAAGCAAACAATCACTAAACACCCAAGGGCCCCAATAATCATTCCTGACAAGAATCCTAAACCACTAACTGTTGATGATCCTCTTTTCCTCTTAATTTTGTGAATTTCACCCTCTGCTCTTTTTCTCATGTCCTGATTCTTTGCTAATTCAGTCTTGAGGAATGCCACTTCATGGTTCAATAATCTCTTCTCCAAAAGAAGTTCATTGGTTAGAACTCTTTGCCACTCCACCATTTCTTTGTCCTGCCATTGAAAAAAACCACACCCATCTCTTCCACTATGAAAATCAGAGAATTTGCAAGCACAAAACTTCCTTCCAGGATTATCATTAGTCCAAGACCTCAACACTTTAGCTGCAATCCCACACTTGCATTTGATAGCCATCTATTACCTATTCCAATAAATTCAGTAGTCAAAGAACAATTAAGCATAATTCAAGGTCTAATCAACACACCCAACTACAATTACATAAGTATAAGTCATGGTTCAACATTAACAAACCCTAATTTCACAATTTCCCCAAATTTAAAGTTCCATTTACTGAATTTCGATATCAAAATTACAAACCCTAATTCTTAAAAAAGAAACTCTTTACGCAAGATAAATTTTTACCTGAAATTGTACAGCTTTAATTTCAACAATTTGGGGATTAGGTTTAAATTAGGACTTCGAGTTGATTGGGAATGCAAATTTGATGCTCAATTGGAATTGGATTGAAGAACTTTACGAATGTTACCTTTGTGTTCAATTGGAATAGGAAGGTTGTTAATGAGATGATATATAAAGCTGTTACTGGGCGCCAACAGACGGAAAAAATTAACGGAGTTAAGTTTTGGGGGTGCAACCAACAAGTTTTGAAAGATTAGGGAGGTTATTTTTAAAAGTGAAAGATCCTGGGAGTTGTTTTCAATAAGTTGAAAGTTAGTGGGGGTTTCTGACAAAAAATCCTATCTCTTATGTTGCTATATCATAACACAAACTGATTAGGTTTACTGCAGGTCATAAATCTTTTGTGAGAGCTGCTTGGCTACAACTTGTTCTAGAATTCAATGTCAAAGGTTTGAGCAAGACAACAATGTCGACTACTATTACCTGCCTAGAAATAGTTCGTCGTGGCATTTGGAACTTTTTTAGGTATATGAACTGCAATTCTGTTTACTCCATTAACCCTACACTAATCAATTTGATAACATGAATCTTTTTTGCTGGCAGGTTGGAAAATGAGCACTTGAAGGGTGAATTTAGAGATTTCAGTTCTGTTCCACTGATTGCTGATGATGATTGCTGAATTTAGAGCTGAATGTGAAAGTTTTGTCTCGATTGTATTTGCTGGTAGTAATTAGTATATGTTGAATATGCTCTAAAAATATTAGTTAAAGATGTGCCAAGTTTCAGGGAATATGTGCATAGTGTTTGGTAGTTTGTTAGAGTCAAAATACATCTTCTATATTAGTTGAATTAATGAAGCTTAGTGAATCCATGTTTATCCTATGTCAGTTTATGATTCCTTAATTCTAGCTAGTAGTTATGATGTGTAAGCCTATATAAAGCCTTGTTGTTACTAGGGCTAAAAATGCATTAGAGTTGTGCTTAATCTTTCCCCTCTCATCTCTATTTTATATTTAAGTTTCAACAATATACTAGTATCTTTAATAGCTTTAAAAGTGGAAGCGGCGATCATACTCAATATTGATCGTTCTATCTTGTTTCGCTGCAAAAATGGATGTGACAACCAAAAGATTTATAAGAAGGTATTTACTGGATTTAGATGGCTTAAGTAGTGAAGAACTTCAACAACATAGTCATCTTAACAGCTTAACAGGTACTCCTATTGAGTTTATCTTTTGGAATTGTTTGAAAATAGGTTTATTATTAAGAAAGATTAAAACTGATAGAGAATATATGTCAATAATTCTCCTCAAGGGTTTAGGATATATCTTTGATGTAAATTCAATCTTATTATTAGATTAGGATTCCTAATATGATTAGGTTTATGTTATGTAAACACTATATATATTGATCAATGGCAATCACTCCAATTAAGGAGTTTGGCAATATCTAACATGGTATCACAGCTTAGGTAAAATTGTCGTGATTTTTTTCTCCCTTCAATTTTCTCACGCCTAGGGTCACGTGTGCCCCCCGCCTAGGGTCTCATGCCACACTACCAACGCTTCCGCCCTGTCCTCACGGCCACCATCACTAATGATTCTGAGAAAACTCCTCCCAAACACAATCCCGAATTCCATCCTGCGTTTGCCGTCGGCAACATCAGGAACACTATTCCTCTCACACTTGATCGTGAGAACGTCTACTACTCAAATTGGGTAGAACTCTTCGAAACTCACTGTCATGCGTTCAATGTCTTGGATCACATTGACCCAAGTGTGCCACGTCCCACTGCTATTTTCGAGACACTCTGGCAACGTCTCGACTCTATTGTCAAAAAGTGGATTTATGGCACGATCTCCATGGACCTTTTGCAAACCGTCCTATACTGTGGCGCCACTGCACAAGAAACTTGGAACCGAATCAAAGCAATTTTTCAAGATAACAAACACACTCATGCCGTTTATCTTGAAAATCAATTTAATTCAGTACATCTTAGCAACTTTGCAGACGTCACAAGCTATTGCCAGCAATTAAAGTCCCTGAAAGATCAACTAGCCAATGTCGATTAATCCATCTCGGAACAGAAACTTGTACTACGCCTCGTCGCCGGTCTTATGAACACCGATTTTGACACTATTGCTTCCATGATACAGCAAACCGAGCCCCTACCATCTTTCGAAATTGCCAGATCTCGCCTATTGCTTGAAGAGTCACGTAAAGCCAATGACCCAACCTCACAACCCACCTCCTTCGTCGCCCAATCCACCGAGGCCCCTACTTCCAATACGCCAGCCCCACAACCACCCTAAGGCCATGGTGGTGGCGGTCGTGGCCGTGGTGGGGGACGCACCAACAACACCGCAAGGGGACGAGGTGGTCAGAACAATAAAGGAAAATGCAAGTAGCAGTATCACAATCCCAACACTGCCCAAAATTCACAACAAGGGTCTGCACCCTCAAATTGGGCCGGTCCAACTGCCTCTCCTCATATCTGGCCACAGCAGTGGGCTGCTTTTCAAGCATGGCAACGAAACCAGTGGGCTCTTCCACCCACTTCTTATCCCACGGCGGGCCCCTCTTCACAGCGCCCCCTCCCATGCCCGCCTATCAGCGCGGCCCAGCCCAACTGCCGCAGGCCTACGCAGCAGGCCCAGTATCATACGGACCCCCAATGGCTTTGACAGACTTGGGTCCCTCTTTTGCAAACATGTACCTTGCTCAAAACGATAATGGATGGTACATGGATACGGGTGCAACCTATCACCTGACCAATAATGCAGGTAATCTCATGCCTTTTTTTAATTTAAGCACTTCAAATCATATTTTAGTTGGCAATGGTCGTCGCATTCCAATTACCGGTTATGGTCACACCACCCTTCCTAACAACCCCCTTGTCCTTCGTGATGTCTACCTAGCACCACAAATAATTAAAAATTTAATTTATGTGCGTAAATTCACATCTGATAATTCTGTTTCCATTGAATTTGACCCATATGGTTTTTCTGTAAAGGACTTACGCACGGGGAACATTCTCACGAGATGCAATAGCCATGGGGACCTTTAACCTGTCACCTCCGCCCAGAAGCCGTCCACATGCCTAGCCACCTCTCTTGCTGCTATTCTTGCTTCGACCTGGCACAACCGTCTTGGCCATCCAGGCGGAGCTTCTTTAGAATTTCTTAGGAAGAATGATTTAATCTCTTGTAATAAGGAGCAAGTTTGCCCATTTTGCAACTCTTGCCAAATTGGAAAACATGTTAAATTGCCTTTTTTTAATTCTTTAAGTCATACTCATTGTGTGTTTGATATTATTCATGCTGATTTATGGACAAGTCCTCTTCGTAGCTCCACTGGACATAAATATTATCTTGTTCTACTTGATGATTTCACTCACTATGTATGGACCATTCCACTAATTCGCAAATCAAAAGCATATCAAACCTTTCTTGACTTTCAACATTTTGTGCTCACTCAGTTTGAACGACCCATAAAAGCTTTTCAAAGTGATCATGATCGCAAATTTGATAATTCCCCATTTAAAGAATTTTGTGTTAAAAATGGAATTGTTTTCCGTTTCTCTTGTCCACACACCTCCTCTCAAAATGGGAAAGTTGAACTTATGATTCGAACCATAAATAATATCACTCGCACCTTGCTCTTCCATGCTTCCCTTTCCCCTACGTTTTGGGTCCAAGCACTTGAAACGGCCACCTATCTCCTAAATATTTTGCCAACAAAAACTCTCAAACACATGACCTCGTTTCAAGCCCTTTTCCGTCAAATCCCAACATATGATCACCTTAGGGTTTTTGGCTGCTTATGTTACCAAACTTGAGTTCCACCGCTCCTCACAAACTTGCTCCACGGTCCACTCAGTGTATCTTCCTAGGTTACCCAAATAACCATCGTGGCTATAGGTGTCTTGATCTCTCCACAAACAAATTCATCATATCTAGGCATGTTACATTTGATGAGTCCACTTTTCCTTACAAAAACAAAGCCCACTTTTCGTGGCTATATGCTTTTAACTATTGAATATTTTTGTGTGCATATCATCAATAATACACTTTCTAACTATCCACTCTTGGAGAAATGCCAAAGCAATAACAGATATATATACTGTAGCTATATATCAATGGCTATAGATGTAAATTACATGAACTCTTAAGGCAAAAAAGTAAATAAACACTTACCCAAAATTCTGTGAACTTCCCTCAATTGACGCTGTGTTAACGTTTGTTTAACTCCTCAGTTACACTTTCTCTCTCCTCCTACTTCTGTCTGTATGTACTCTCATTCTCGCTGCTCTCTCATTCTCTCATTCTCTTTGCCATTGAAGCATTTGTTGATGAAGACAGGAGGCATAAGCGTGATTATATAATAATTATCTTTGATCATTGAAAGTCATTGAAGCAATTGAAGTTGTAAAACATTTCAGGTTTGTTAATATGATTATGATAATATTTAGATGATGTAATGCTGGGGAAAAAAACATTTGATTGTATGGTAAAAGCTTGATAATTTTTTTAGTTGGTTTGAATGCTGTATCCATGATGCAAATAGTAGTATCCATTTTTTGAAATGTTGAAGAAGGCTGTATGAATAATTTTTTGTAACTTTATTATTATTCTATTTTGTTAGTATCCGTAATATATTTAGAAAAGATTGTACAGTATGAAAATGTGAATGTGATTGAAGTGGGATGATTTTTCGAAAAGTGGTTACTATTTTTGAGAAAATCAATGGGGATAAAATCTCTTGTATTGGAATGTGATTGAATTGGGTAAGACAATGATAGAATTATTGAAATGTGAATGAGATTGGTAAAACATTGTATGACTTTGCAGATGAGTACCACTATATCAGAATTGGCGTCTTGCAGCGGTGATATTAGTTGGGAAACAGATGCGGGAATAGTTTCGTATAAGGGAGATGTTGGATATGCAACACCGTTGGCCACAAGTTTGCCTATGAGAGATGACAATGTCATTGAGCCACCTGCATTGGGGATGGTATTTGATTCATGGGATGCAGTTGAGTGTTACTATAAAAGTTATGCGAAACAACAAGGTTTTGGAATTTGTCGTGTTGCCGGTGCTTGGAAAGGTACCGGTAATGACAAAGTGAAGAGGGCACAATGTTGGCGGTGTGAGTGTTTTGGTACTCCGGAAATGAAGGCTAAAATGGAGTCTAAAAAGAGAGCTCGGACTATGGAAATGGGAGGAAGTAGTGTAGGTGACGACATGCATAAGGAGAGGCGTAAATCAAAGAAATGTGAATGTCCGGCTAAGTTATATGCTAGCCTGAACAAGGATGGGCTTTGTGAATTGAAGACTGTAGTATTGGAACACAAGAATCACATTCCGACCCCAACAAAGTCAAGGTTGGTGAAGGAGTATAGGATGGATGGTTTCACTAGTTCAATGAGGAGACGCCTTTTCAATGATGTAAATGCAGGCGTAAGTGTACCACGTATTCATGGTAGCTTAGCGTTGGAACGGCATGGGCTTGAAAACATGCCGGTGACGCAGAAAGACATGAGGCATGTAGTGGAGGGAGAGCGTAGGCTGCGCATGGAGGGTGGTGATGCTAAAGCGTTGATGGAATATTTTGATCGAATGCAACGGGACAATCAAAATTTCTTCCATGCCCATAGGTTAGATGACAAAGGCTATTTGCAGGATGTTTTTTGGGTCGATGCGAGGAGTTGGTCGGCATATGATGACTTTGGAGATGTGGTTTGCTTCGATGCAACTTATTTGACTAATAAGTATGAACTCCCATTTGCCAATTTCGTCGGTGTGAACCATCATGGGCAGTCCATTTTGCTTGGATGTGCTTTAGTATCCCATGAGACATCGGAAACTTATGCATGGGTTTTCCGTCAATGGTTGACATGTATGGGAAGAGCTCCTGCTGCTATACTCACTGACCAAGCAGCATCTATGAGGAGAGCGTTAGCTGAAGAGATGCCTGCGTCGCGTCACAGATGGTGTATATGGCATATAATGATGAAAATTCCCTACAAGCTGCAAATGTATGCGAGGTGAGTTTTAAGCTTAAAACAATATGTATTAAGTAGTGAGTTTTACTACCTTAAGTTATTGATAGATTATTTAACTTGAACAAGTAAATGTTATAAGTTCACTACAAGTATTAAGGTGAATTACAAAATGTCCCTAAATGTATATTAGTTAGTTACAAAATATTCCAATACTTAAGCAGATTGTTAGGTGCAGTATGGTTATGCTAGCAGAATGTTAGCAGGTTTACTAAATGTCCGTAAGCAGCTGAACAAACATTTCTCCATAAAGTAAGGCAGAATGTAAAATACTAGAAGTAACATACTACTTTTCGTTGAACTAACCAAATAAATTTATAGCTGAAATAATATAAAGCAGAATGTATTTTACTTTAGTAGGAAAGGAACAAGTAAAGTGGTATGTTACAGGTGAACAAGTTTATTATTTTTTCCCACTATTTAGTGTAAGCATTCGTTAAAGGAAGCTGGAGTATTATTTTCTTCTGTGACTTTTATTGCTTTTGTTTTGTTTAATCTAAATAATTTTACTTGAATTAACAATAAGTAATGCGCACATTGAAGTATATTACTTGAATGTTAGATGAATGTATATTATTTGAATGAATGTAATAATACAACTTAGCTTACTAAATACGCTTGGAACTAGAATTGAGTACTTTACAAACACATTAACGTGAAGTAGATTTGAATAGCGTACTGACAATGCTGAAATGTTGTGTGTTGTGTCAAATTATTGGTGTTATGAAATGTGATAAATAAATTGTTTCACTCCCACATTTTATTTTGTGTAGGTACCACGATATCAAGGATGCATTTAAGGAAATCGTGTATGAGAGCTTCACGACGATGGAGTTTGAGAGCCGTTGGTGGAAATTTATCGAGGAATATGATGTTGGGGCCAACGAATGGCTTAGTGGGTTGTACGAGGAAAGAGCCATGTGGGTTCCTGCATATATGAAGGATACATTTTGGGCGGGAATGAAAACTACCCAACGAGTTGAAAGTATTAACAGTTTTTTTGATTTGTTTGTTAAAAGGCAGACAAGATTGTATGAGTTTGACGAGAAATATTGTGCCGCTATGTCAAAGCGGGTTCATGATGAGAAGGAGGAGGACTTGAAGTCAACGAAGTATATTAGGAAATTAGTAACGGGGTACAAGGCGGAGGCCCTTTTCCAAAAGATATACACGGATAGGAAGTTTAGAGATGTGCAAAAAGAGTGTGAGAGAATTACGTATTGTTTCGGTAGGGATGAGAAGGAGGTTGATGGTAACATTATACATTTGATGGAAGATCGAATATGGTTGGTTTTCAGTGGGCAAAGTGAGGAAATATTAACGAATAGACGTAGGTTGTATAGGGTTATTTATAAACCCGAGAGTAAGGAAGTTGAGTGTGATTGTAAATTGTTTGAGACCCATGGTATATTGTGCCGACATTCAATTAGGGTACTTGATTATCATCTTTTGGGGGAGATTCCTGAAAAGTATATTGTTAGCAGGTGGCGTAAAGATATACCCAGGAAACATGCTCGGGTGAAGGTTGCGTACCATGATCCGACGAAGACCGTAGAAGTGCAAAGGTATGATAAAATGACGGTGGAATTTGATAGTGTAGCCGATGAAGCATCAGCGACGGAGGAGACATATGCCATTGTGGCTAGGGGGATTGCTAACATAAAATTGGAAGTACGGGCATGGTTGGATAATCAGAAAGATAACAATGTTACTCATAGTGGTGGAGAAGAGACGACACCAAGTAACCCCACAGCACTGAGTATGGTTTATGGAGGGACTCCGAAGAGTCCGACCTCAACGACTCCGCCCTCAGTGACTCCCACGTCATTGACCCCTACCTCGGCCACGCCAACATCAAAAACTCACAGGGCACTGCCGACATCGTTGACGCCAACTTCGAAGAAGACGATTCTCGATCCTGTGATAAAAAAGAAAAAAGGAAGGAGTACCACACTTCGTAAGAAAAGCCTTGGTGAAAAGGGTTGGAAACCCCAACAAAGCGCTGAAACCGCGGTATAGTAACAAATAAGTGTGTAAATTTGTAATCATATTTTTTGTCTTGTATGAATAATAACAATGGACCACGTTGCTTATGTGTCATTGTAGGTTCACGGCAAAGGCAAAGGGAAGCTGAAGGTACGGAGGAAGGATAGTGTACCTCCAGTCCTTGAACCCGTGATTGATGAAAATGATGTATTGCTTCAAAGGAACGATGTCGCTTTATTATATGAAAATGTGTAGAACATTTAACAGATAATGGTTTTGTATTTTTGGAAAACTAACCACTGAACATTTCAAGTAATTGTGAAGAATATTGTATTTGAAGTCATACACTTTAGTGTACTGCTATTATACTGCCCTGGTATTGTGTATTGAATACAGCCATGAAGTTGGGAGGTACTGCCTTAAGTACTGACATTGTGCATTGTGTATATGTATTACCAAATGTATACAATTTGTATAACCATTTCCATGCTCATGCATAGTTGCGTGACGAGGTAATGTGTACGGAATGACAATGTGAATAATAAAAGGCAACAAATGCGAAACGTTATGTATATTCGAATAAGATATAGTTGACTCTTATTTAAGGCAATGAAATAGGAAGACAAGGTATGTGTCTACCAACGATCAGTGTTGATGATTATTGACTTTCAAATAGTGCAGAAATGTTATGATGATGTAAGATTATTGACTTTCAAATATGTACCGAATATGAACATTTGGTCATTAGTATGAACATTTGCTAATTACACTAACAATTTAGAAGTGAATTTAAAAAGTTTACCTCCATTGTTTTGCCACTTACATTTGCCCACATAACATAACAAACCATTTTGGATGCTGTAATGCCATTCACTTATACTTATGTCTATAAAAGCAAATGAAGCATTACAAACCGCACAAAACGGATAAAACTTCCCTCGTTATAGAACACAAATGAATTGCCATATTTAGTTATTGTACTGCCATCCACTTATGTAATCTACCATTTAATACTTATGTCTTAAAGCCAACCAAAGCATTAGGAAACGCTGAAAACGGAGAAAACTGCCCTGGTTATATGACACAAATTAATTGCCATGTCAAGGTTTTGTACTGCCATCCACTTATGAAATCTACCATTTAATACTTATGTCGTATAGCCAACCAAAGCATTACGAAACGCTGAAAACGGAGAAAACTGCCCTGGTTATATAACACAAATTAATTGCCATGTCAAGGTTTTGTACTGCCATCCTCTTATGCAATCTACCAACCAAATGAAGCATTACAAAGTAGTGATAGTACACCATTAACCATTAACCACTACACACTAGTGTTCACAATGAAAAAAAACACAACATACAAGTAACAACTAGACATCCATCACACCTTGTTCGGTAATTGTAAACGCACACACATCTACTTCTAACGTAGGCGAGAACATGATATTTAGTGTACGGAACCAAGCATTTTGATTCGAACAGTGCTTCTTCTTCTTCTCCCAAACCAGTACCCTCTTTATATAGCTCATTCACCCATGATGTACAATCTTCTTCATTGTCATCATTACCACACATATTCCCTGCAGCCCCTCTCACTTCTGCCTCTCCTGTTGCTGCCTCCCCTCTCACTTCTTCCTCTCTTCTCGCTTCTGCCTCTCTTCTTGCCTTCTCGTTCTTATAAACTTGGGGGATTTTATGGTTCTTAGCCTTCCTACGTCCTAAGTTCTTGGGGATAGTAACCTCACCATCCACAGGTTCTTCATCGACCCCGACGTACGTAACATCCCTCCTTAAAGGTGCTACAATATCCCTGGCTTCCCTCGGATGACGCTCACCATACGCAACATCCAAACACTGCAAACATTACATATCACATTAAATAACACACATTTAACAATAATTAATATCAAGTAATCAACCAAATTTACCCCAAGTTTGCCGTAGTCCCCTTTACGACTCACACGATCCTCCAATCTCGCTTTCGCCAACTCACCCATTTTCCATACCCTTATTCTAGGGCAAACACCCCACTTCTGTGGGTCCTGGTCTAAATCATCAAGGTAAAATATCTAAAACCACAAAATTATTAAAACAAGGCATTAACACCAAGCACAGATCATTGCACTCTACAAATAAATATTGCACAGATCACTTACCGCAAGGAAAATTTGGCATCCTGCACAACCTCCAACAAAACCATCTCTGTAGAATCTCCTAGCAAATGTTAACCCAATGCCGCACAACTTGTCAATCACGAACGAACACCAATCATATGCCGTGGCATCAACGGCACATGTCAAAGCAGGCCCTATGGAAACACCCAGATTACCGTTCTGTGTGGGACACAACACCATATCAAGTGCAAGTATTAAAAACATGGTTTTGAATTCTTCAGCCTCAGTCTCCAACCAATCTATCATCTCATCCGTTACCGGACATACTTAGTTGTAATCAGCTTGTCATTACGCTTCAATGTATGAAAGCTATCCTTCACATACTTCTCCTTGATCTCCCTCATCTTCTCACGCATTACATTGGTCGTTGGTTTACTTGGGACATTAAAATCCCCCTTAGGAAGCCCCAATACCCAACTAACTTGGTTCGGGGAAAGCTTGTACTCGTGACCGTCCGCAAAGATCAATAACCTCCTAATAGGATCAAGTCTGGTCATTAACCAATAGCACAAATTCCTAGGCAACTTCATATCACCAAGATACAACAATCCCCCAAACCCCATCTCCCTAACCCAAATCTTCCGACGCTCATCAAATGAGTTACAAATCCTACCAAATGCTTCAACGCGACAAGTCACATTAGGTTGCTGCAAAAAAGTAACAACAAAATTCACACATGTAACAAAATTATATTCACGCATTAACAAAATTTTGTAACTGCACAAATATTCTAACCATGCTAACTTCTACTTACCCTGTTATTACATCTCTCCAACTGATAACTTAACACCATCCCCCGTTCTTTCACCCTCCCCCCTTCGTCATATTGTTCACCTGCGTGCATATCTCAATTTAATCAACAAAATTAATTAGCACAAATACGAGATTTATAGAGAACACACCTATATATTACCTTAAAGATGCGTGGATCCAAAACTACTTCCTCCTGCTCATCTAGTAACTCCAATGACTCCTTTAATCGATCCAACTCCACGGAGTCACACTCCTTATCTCCCTAAAAAGGAATTTGTCAATGATATTATCGTGTCAACAATGATCGAATATTGTACCAAAAATCTTACCAAACAACTAAACTCTTCCTCCTCCAACGTTGTGCAATCTGTATCATCTGACTCACATGAACTCCATTCACCCCGATACTTCGAGGTAGATCCGGCAGAAATAAGGCGTACACTCCTCCTCACTGATTTTCCTTCTGCCCTACCCTTCCTCTTCATTGTACTGATCATTAATTTTACATATTAGACTTAACTATTCATACAACAAAAGTCACAGAATGCATATCGTATTGCAACTTCATAGTCATTTGTACTCAACAACAAAAAATAATTACCAATTCGCATCAAAAGTTGCATTCTTCATACAAAAATAAATTTGGACCCTTGGTCTTAGGGTGCATATATTTTGCTTCTTTCATTCAGTACATATAGCCCTCGTTGACACCCCACAACTTAAAACAGAAGTTGCTAGTGCATTTCGTTCTTGTCGCCATACTAAATGTATCTGTGGATTATTCAAAACCCTGGATTTTTCCCTTCTCAAATGAAGAATTGATGTGGCCATACTCAATTTTTACCCCCCACACTGTTTGCAAGCATCACAATTATCCTCCTAATTGATGTGGTAGATTTCACTAATTTTTATGAGAGTTAAACCTGGAAATTTTATACAAATCTCTATATATCACTAATTTATGTGTTTCCCCAAATTATGTTATTGCCAAATCTAGAATAGAAATAACTGGAACTGGAGATAAGTGCTAAAAAAGCAAATCAACCACACCTATATAATTCTATGCACCACCACCAACAAATTCTATGGCTCTTATGTTCATAGTTCAAAATTTTACATATTTGCATGTATCGTTCATACTACTGGCTCGGCATCTCAAATCGATTTCATTTTACCCTACTAGTCAGCAAATCGATTTCATTTTTCCCTACTAATTGCTCGGAAAGAAGATACATACCTTGGATGAAGTAAGCAGATGAAATTGCGCAGAGGAAATTTTGCAGATTTTGAAGTCCCCAATTTGTTACAAATGAAGTAAGCAGATGAAATTTCGCAGAGGAACTTGAAAAAGTTGGAAGAACTTCAAGAACCGGTTCCTCTTCCCTCTCTTCTCTCTCTAAACCTTTTGGGCAATTATGATAACTCTGTTATGTTACCTAAACGGACGTCTTTCATATAAATAACGCCTCATACACGTCTTTATTACTGGGCCCCATCACATTTAGTATTCTTTTTTTTTAAGCGATATATACACTGTAGCTGTATATCCGTTATATACCTGGCAACGCTCCCACTCTTGTCCTCCTTCCTTACATTTCATTAATGGCAATATTGTCATTTTCTTACATATTTGTATAGTACGTAGTATTTTGGAGGAATAAACGGTAATTTTATCCCTATTTCTCTTATTCCTATCTCTCGAAACAAACAAAATACTTCTCAATTCCCTACTCTCTTTATCCCTATTTCTTCATATGTATCCATCCTACCAAACGCTGCTTCAGTTTGTAATTGCGGTAAATTCTAATTAGTTAAAACTAGTTTAAGCTTAATTCAAGATTGTTAATTAGGATAAGTTAACTTGTTTTTACTTTAGGGTTCAGAAATCACGACAAGTTTTGATAAGCTTAATAAGTATGATTTGTGAGTTGTGACATCCACAATTATAAAGTAGGTTTACTAAATGCTATGGTTGTTAGTGTCGGATGCATTTTCATTGCCCCTCTCTTTAGAGGATGTTTTGCATGTAATATAGAGTCCTAGAGTAATATTACATAATTGTATATTATATCTCGTAATTTATCGTTTGACGGTTGTATGGTAGGACGATTGTCTTATTGAAAATAATACTAATTACTTTAGTAATCAACTAAAAGAAATCCGGTGAGTTGAACAATGACTAACATTGGGGTGAAATTGTCCGTATCATACAGGAATTTGCATTCACCGTCCTTTCTTAGTTTATTATGTCTTGGGCCTTACCTAGTCGATGCTTTTTGGTATCTGGCTTTGATTAAATCCGTTGGAAATATTTTTACATTGTGTTGTTGTTCCTACGATAACTGAAGTGTTTAATTTTATGCATGATTGTAATGGACTCCAGAGAGCACAGCAATCCACTGTTCTTTTGTGATTAAATGGCTAGGAAAGTTTTGGTCAACCATAATCGTTTTGGATGGTGAAATTGGAGTTTTATTCAAAGAAATGGTGTAAATAAAGCTGAATTACATTGCTGCACTAATGTTTTGTAGTTGTACTATATAATTCATCTTTGGAAGGCTTAATTTGAGAATTCAATGTAACATTTAGCCTTCTTCGTCCCAAAACCTTGATAAACCTTGAGCTCCACAAATCTAGCATAGTAGCATGCTTTTAGAAGTATTCCCCAAGTCCCTAATTGTTTGCCTTGTACATTGTTTTCATGGATTAGAAGGTACTAAGGTAGGTTGTAGGGGTGTTAATGAGCCGAACCGAGCCCGAGCTTGGGGTCGCTCAAGCTTGGCTCGTCATACTTTGCTCGAGCTCGAGCCGAATTTTGAGCTTTTTCGAGCTTAGATTATCAAGTCCAAGTTACATAAAACTCGACTTAGGTTCAAATATTATAACAAAATATAATATATTTATATAATATAATATATTATAACTAAGTTTATTTATTTTCCCTAGACTTATTAAAAATATTCTACTAACATTTGAGGTCACTATGTTAAAAAATATAATTAAAAAAATATTTCGAGCCTGTTCACGAACTTCTCGAGCCGACCATGGCTGTGCTCGGCTTGTGAAAATTTCGAGTCGAACACAAGCAGCTCGCGAACAGGCTAAGCTCATTAACACCCCTAGTAGGTTGTATGCATTTGATAATCAATATATTTGATTACATGTGAGTAAAAATTGTACGGTCTAATGAATCAAATAAGATTGTACATGATAAAATCTTTCCTAAAGATTCTAGTATGAAGTTCGGGAAAGAGTACAAAAGACAGATGGTGCCCGAGTGGGTAGATGCCTATATGGACTACAATGGTCTGAAAACTATATTGCATGAAATACGTGACTCTCGTGCCCCAAAACCATCTCAAGCACCAATGAGTTACATACGGCAAAAACATTCAAGAAACAGAAATCAGCAAAGTAGAGATGACATTAAGGACCAGCTGATCGAAGTCAGTCCTTCTGAACGGAAGAACAACAGGAAATCCTACTGGACAAGACTTTTCCTGCCATCTGAAGATATACTTGGAGAAAATGAGGTGAAGTTCTTCAAGAAACGTGATGAGGAGCTGAATAAGGTTAATGTTTTCTATCGCGATAAGGTAGAGGAAGTTTTGAATGAAGTGTCCGAGTTAAACAAGCAAATGGATGCTTACTTTGCATTGAGAATCAAAGGGCAAAACCCGGGTTTTGTGGGTACTCATTCAGCTGTTGCTATTGACCCCCTAAGCGCGACTACAACAAATAGAGATAGTACCCATGGTATGCTTATCTAACTAGACTAATCATTGTGCCTGATGCAAGAACAATGTTGAATTCTTAAATAGAATTCTGATTAGATCAAAAAGTGAACTTCTAATTTGTAGTCTGGAACTGCAGAAGGATCATCTTTGAATAAAAGCAGTGATCATCCCACAAATGATAGATCGGATTTCCTGAAGATCCTTGATCATATGAAGATTAAAAAGAAGGCTAAAGGTCCAACATCAGCATATAATGGTGAGAAAGAGTTGAACTTTAGTAAAGAAGAATTGAAAGTTGCCTTTATGGAGTTGTACCAGAAACTTCAGCTTCTAGGGAACTTCAGGTATAAAACAGAACAAGCATATAAGCTGACCACCTCTGAGACGACACTACTCCAACACAAAATCAACGTTTATGCAAATGACACTGCATAAACCATAATCAACCCGAGCCCAACCCACTTTAATCAAATAATCATATAAGGTAATTATCTTACATGTTATATAGATTTCAACATATTTTGTGAACAACCTGAAAACGGCGCAGAATAACACACAAATTCAACCAGCTTACCTAAATGCCAGCTCTCTTTATATATATCTAGACTCATTGATATCTCTTCACCACATTAGTTAGTATGTAATCAGTATCCCTTCCCTTCTTGCCACTTTCTAACATGCTTATTGATGATTTCCTGTTTTGTGCCAGCTTTACAAACCTGTCAGCATTTGCAAGGATCATGAGAAAATATGAAAAGGTTAGACCCTCCACATGCACATACATTATAATTTTATTTGAAATAATTACATTCACTTCCTGTTTTAGAAGTTTACTAGAAAACTAGAAGTTCATGGAGGAATTTGATGCTTACATAATGCTTAATTACAGGCCACCTCAAGGCATGAAACTCGATCATACATGAAAATCGTAGACAAATCTTATTTAGGGAGTTCTCGTGAGGTGTGTGTTCGTATTAAATTTCTACTTCCCATTGACATCCAAATAAGATTTTGCACTTCCTAGGTTATTAAATTATATGGGAAAATTAGATTCCTAGGAACTTTTATTTCCTACATGCAACCAAACATTACCTAATTAAGTTACGGAAGTTCATATAAGCTCAAATAACTTAGGTAAAAGTTCAGCACTAATAAGTTTAGAAATGTGCACCCTTACTCTCACATATTCATGTTTTAAGAAGTTGTAGGCTCAATGAGAAATCATCGTCTTTGCAGTTTGTTTTTGTATATAATCCTACATATGCTGATGTACGCTGGGACCTGTACTTTTGGAAGAAATGTCGAGTTAATTATCCATTCATATTCAAGTTCAAGCCAGAAACAGAAATGGGCCACCGAGAAGTTTTCCTTCTTAGTTCTGGTCTTGCAGTACTAGTTCTTGCTAATTTCATTAGCAAATTCGAACATGCTTATTGGCTCAACAATGAGTATTCCCAACAATTTTGACAAGTTGATGCCTTTATTAGCCATTGCGGTAAGAAAAAGGATTTCAGATTCAACTGCTCCTGATAGTGAGTACAATTTATTGTCAAACTATGTTACACGAACTTGGATACCTATGTCATACACTGGTGCATGTCTTAAGAACTCGTCTATTTATTAAAAAATTCCCTTACGTTTTGGCTCCAAATGAAGTGTCTATGTATCCATACCTATGTTGGAGTGTCAAGAATCCGACACAATTATTTAAAGCAAAATAAGAGTTCGTATAACATAGTTGTCAAACAACAATATCGCAAGCTAAGTAAAGACAGGGTTAGATGACTAAAAATGTCATTTAATGTCGTGCAGGTGTTTCTTGCTATCACCTTGTGTCCTTCCAACATCGTATATTTCTCAAGTCGATTCTATTTGATGAAGTGTATATTTCGTGCGTATATTTCCTCCCTTTTATGAGGTAATAGTCGAAGAATCTGAAGTTCTTGGCGTACAAATGAAATTCTTTGTTTTTCATTGACAACGAACGTATTTTTCCAGGTCAAGTTTGCAGACTTTTTCTTGGAAGACCATCTAACTAGCCAGGTCTTCTTGATGCTATGACTAGTGCCTCAGTGAGTTAGAAGCATATATATTTTATCATGCATTGCTGAGTTTACCCCTGTAATTTGATCTCAGATGAAGGCAATGAGGACTGTTCCGTTTTAAGTTTGCTACTACAGTCTAAAAAGTATTCCTCAAGGACGCAAGTGCCATGATTATGGATTATACAACCTTTTTTATTATGTGTTACCTATAATACCATACTGGATCAGCTCTCTTCAGGTGCCTTTTCATTTCCCTCAATTTGCCCGACTTCAGACGGGTATCAAATGTTTTTGGTTGGACTACTATTTTTCACTTCTGTTTTTGGTAGCTATGTTAATTTTTTATACCCTTTTTCTTATGGAACTTCATTGATTTTCTAGTACTATTGACAGTCTAACCATGTAACTGTCTTTTACAAGAATTTGTGCTACTAATCTGATCAGATGATTATCAATTCGACCAGTAACGTTTCACCTTCTTTCGTAACCTTTGAGCATGGTTTTATGTAACTAATTAACGCTACCTATTTTCTGTGACTTCATTGCTTTTCATTCAACTAATTAACAATGTGGCAATCACCTTTTTTTAAATTTCCTCCAGTATCGTGATGATTCTCATGCTTCTGTGTAGTGTCTTCGCCGAATGGTGCAAGAGAGGGACTCCATCCATGGATACAACGCTCTGAAGTATCTTATAACAGTAATTGCCCTCGTTATAAAAACCGTTTATGAGCTCCGAAAAGGAGCTCTATGGTTAGTGATGACCCTTATCAGTTCAGCTTTTGTTGTGGCATATAATATATACTGGGATATTGTGATTGATTGGGGGCTAGTGCGCTGGAAGTCCAAGAACTTCTACTTGAGGGATACACGTGTGGTTTCGCACAAGAGCGTATACCACATTGCTATGGTAATCAGCTACAACTCAGTGAGAAAGTACTAATTCGTAACTATTTTATAGAAAGTGCACATCATAATGGCATCTTGCGTACTTATAAGATAATCGCCAAAATTGTCAATGTAGTGTAGATCACTAGGAATTCGGAAGCGTTCTTTTGTTGTCCCTTCCTTTATAGAGCTTATTTTTATACTCCTTTTAACTATTAAATATTTTTGTGTGCAGATCATCAATATACTTCTAAGAGTTGCTTGGCTACAGCTTGTTCTAGAGTTTGACATCTATGGTTTGCAAAAACCAGCGATTTCAACAGCAATTTATTGTTTGGAAGTAATTCGTCATGGCATATGGAACTTCTTCAGGTATATAATTCATCCACTTACTTTGTGCTAGATGCTAGCAATATCTTCACTTTTGCACCTATATGGTAGATCATTATCGATTTGTCATCTTTACCCTGTTTGAAACATGCTGCTATTCTGCCTTTAGGTTGGAGAATGAGCAATTGAAGAACGTGGGAAGATTTACAGATTTCATATATGTTCCTCTGCCATTCAATGATCATAATTGAAGCGGTGATGATGATGATGATGATGACAACGACAAGGACAGACATGATATCATTGATGATAATGAGAAAGATGATTAATGAATCCTATTGCCATTGACTTAAGAGTGGAATGTCATGAGTTAATAGCACGTTTGGATTGCATTGTGATCCCGTAATATATTTAGTTGTTCTTTGGTTGACATTGATAAGACAACAGGAGAGGTCGAAGTGCAAGTTAAGTGAGTTGTTGGGCTGCAAAGTTGTTTATGCAGTGGAATTTTTTATTTTTTTGGTAAGGAGAAGTGGCCCGGACCCCGCTCGGGTCCTATTGGGCCAGGCACTTGAGAATAGGGGGGAAGGCTAAGGGAAATTCCTATCCTCAAAGTGCCCTTAGTGGGGATTGAACCCCCAACCTTGAGGTTGGAGGGGTACAATCCTTTCCACTAGACCAATACTTGGTTTATGCAGTGGAAATTAAAAGCTTAAAATAGGATCTCATGTGCATACATAGTACAAATCTAAGTACCTACTTATTTTAAGATTCAATCACGAACGACAACTCTAATTGTAGTCCTCGCATCCACACGTACGATTAAATCTTTACCGGTTCAATAACTTAGATTGATGAACCTAATGTTCACTACTTCACATAATTGTTTAGGGGTGATAACGGAGGCAAGTCGGGTTGAGTTTTGGGTGACTCAACGAGTCTTGTTAAGACCTCGAGTTAAACTCGGTGCACATTGGTCCCAATTGAGTCGAGTTTTGACCGAGCTCGAGTCGAGTTTACGTTGAGTCAATCTCAAGTTGTAAGCGAGTTTTTCCATTGCCTTAATACCCTTAAGGTAGATTATGTATCAAACGTTATCCCTTTTGAGTTTTTTACGAGTTTTGGAGTCTTTGGAGTAACTCAACTCGACTCATAAACATTGCGAGTCGCGCATTGCTTAAGTCGAGTGTCTTCCAAGTTTTGATTGATTCGATCTCGGGTAACTCGCAAGTTGTCTTCATCTCGTTATCATCCCTATTCTTTATTTACGTTTGGAATGGATAGAAAGAGGGAGAGAGCAACGTAATATTCTTTTGTTGGAAAAGCTTATGTTTCTCTTTTCCAGCTAGCGTCATACTCATCACGCATGGCTTGTTGCCAGCGAGAATCTTTAGACGCCTGCTTAAAATTAGACGGTTCAGACTCAACAACATCAGTTTTTAAATTCATTAAATTCCTAGTTGAAATGATTCCGTCTTTTAAACGAGTTGTCATTGTATGGACATTAGTAGGATCGACACACTTAGACGACTTTCTAGGACGCCTAGGGGGAGGGACAATAGGAGACGGGAAGGACTAGGAGACGACATCTAAAGGCGTAGACAAGATAGGAGAGGTGGGGGAACATGTGGGTGACCCGACGTGCGCAGTTGTGGGCGGCGTGTGGACAGACGAGACATTGGGGGAGGCTGCGGGCGCGGGGGAGTCCCGTGGGTGAGCAGCAACACGAGGTGGAGAAGCAGGCAAGGCTGCGGGCGCAGCACCAGCAGCCTGCGACAACCTGCTGCTGCTTCGTAATCCTGCGGGCGCGGTGGGATCGTGCGGGCGGACAGCAAGGAGCTGTGCTGCCGCATGATCGTCCGCGGGTGCGGGATGACACGAAGGTGGAGAATTTTCCTCGGGCACGCGTGCATCCTGCGAGCAGGCAGCGAGTTGCTACATGTGCTCCCGTGGTGCAGCGGGCTCGGGGGGTGGAAGACTCGGGCTCGAGGACATAGTCGAAGACGACCTTGGGTCACTAGACAAAGGAAGACTCGGAAGCCAAACGAAGGGGTCAAGAGACTCATCCATAGAGGAACTAGACGGTGTGCTAGACACAAGAGAACGATAAGGAAATTTACGTTCACTAAACAAAACATGACGACCTGTGTAAATTTTGCTAGAAAGAGGATCAAGACACCGATAACCCTTATAATTTGACGCATAGCCAATGAAAACACATTGAATCGACTTAGCTTGTAATTTATTGAGTTTAGGATCTAAAAACAACGGAAAACAAGCACAACCAAAACATTTCAAAAACTCATAAGAGGGGGGACGATGAAAGAGCTTAGCAAACGGGGATGAACCCTGTAATGCCGAACTGGGAAGGCGATTTATCATATAGACCGCCGTATAACACGCATCAACCCAATATCGAGTAGGCAAATGAGATTGAATAAGCATAGTACGTGCCATCTCGATAATGGTTCGATGTTTTCTTTCTGCGCTTGAGTCCGAGCACAAGACTTTCGAAAATAAATCCCCGAATCATAGAAATGTTGTAGTAAAGGAGTGTTATCAAATTCACGTCCACCATCACTTTGAAAAAATTTAATTTTGGAATTAAACAAGTTCTCAACAAGTTTTTGAAAAGCTAAGAAGGTCGAATAGACATCAAATTTCAGTTTAAGTGGATATAGCCAAGAAAAACGTGAATAATCATCAACAAAAACCACATAATACTGAAAAAACTGATTAGATTTAACTGGCAATTGCCAAAGGTCACTATGTATCAAATATAAGGGATAGGGGGCAAGATGAGTCACAGACTCAAAAGGCAAACGATGTATCTTTCCTAATTTGCAATGAACACAATCGTCATGAAACTTAGAAGTACATGAAATCAAGTTTTGTGAACGTAAACTTCCTAAAACTCTAGCAGAAGGATGACCAAGGCGAGTATGCCAAACATCTCCAGACTCCTTGGTGGCTATGAGAGCAGGGACAGACGACTCTGGGCAGACTCGGGAAGACTCTGAAGAAACTCGAGAAGACGACTCTGACTCTAGGATGTGAGGCTGAAGAGGGTAGACACCATTCCTACTGATTCCCCGCAACAGAATTGCCTTGTCCTTAACACAAACAGAAGACTCGTCAAAACAGACTATGCAATAATTATCTTGACATAACTTTTGAACAGACATCAAATTATGTTTTAACTGGGGAACATGACACACCTTCGTGAGGCGAAGGGGGCGACTAGGAGAAGACAGAATCAAATTACCAAGTTTATTAATGGGAAGTCGTGTGCCATCACCAACAACAATCGAACTCGAACCTGTGTAAGGAAGAGCATTAGATAGCTTACCATCCTGTGAGGTCATGTGGGAGGCGGCTCCAGAATCTGGATACCAAACTGAGTCATTTGTTTCACCACCAACAGACAGTGCAGCTAGGGCACGTGTGACACCATCAGGAGAAGAAGGCACAAAGCTATGATTGAAGCGTTGAGGACAATAGGCTGTTTGGTGACCTGGATACCAACAAAGACCACAAGTATCTGAAGAAGGAGTGTTGGCTAAATTGCCGTTAGATGGATTACTTCCTGCTGAAGACAAATCATTAGCAACATAATTGGCACAAGAATAATCAACATATGAAACATCATGAAAATTACCCACACCATTAGCGCGGCCTGCATTGCCACGACCACCCTGTCCTCCATTGCCTCGGCCTCCATTGTTACCACGACCAGCCTTGTTACGATTATTGTTGCGATTTTTGTTCTTACCACCCCCTTGACCTTTAGAGTTCGAACCATCCGAAGAAGACGGTTGTGAACCTGTAGAGCCAGACTGAACAGCAACTAGAGCCTGATGAGCAGGAGGAGTCTCATCATAAGCACGCATAGCCTTAATGCGTTGCTCATGCTGAAGAAGCTTAGGGCGAAGATCATCAAACGTTAAAGATGTTTGAAATTGTAACAAAGTAGTAACAAGGCATCATAATCTCGATCACGATCCAAAGCAGTCAAAGTATATTGAACCAAATCATACGAAGAGACAGGGCACTGAATAGCAGCCAATGAATCAACAATAACTTTGATTTCACGCAAGAACTATTCCATAGGCTGTTGTTCAGGCTTTTTCATATGACTCAATCTACCCTTTAGTTCCATAGATCTAGCCATACTAGCATGTCAAAATCGAGACTTTAAACGACTCCAAATTTCTACAGAAGAACGCAACTCATGAACATCAAGCATTACATCACGAGACAACGTAGCATACAACCATAATTTTATTTGTTGATCTAGCCTTAAATACTTGTAGAATTGAGGGTTGGGCAAAGTATGACCCAGATGATCAACGTAAGTAGGGTTAGGTATAGAAATTGTACCTTCAACAACACCAAGAAGTTGATGCGTTAACAAAAAACAAGTAACCTGAGTTTTTTAGACAAGAAAATCTTCAGGGGAGTTTAATTTGATGGTAACATATCGGGTGATGTCATGATTGATGTATTGTTGCGCCAATGGAGCGGAGAAGACCGAGTCTTGAATGAGGGGAAGCGAAGAAGAACTCGCTTGAGGTGGCGGGGGTCCACTAAAACCTCGCGGAAAGTGATTAGGGCTTCTCGTGGGAGAAGTACGCAGCAACGGACTAGAGAAGACGACAGCCTATTGCTGGTGGCCCGCCGGTGAAGAGAGCGCTGGTTGTGGTGGCCACGGTGCACTCGTGCCCTCCTGCGCGTCGGAGAAGTGCCCTAGCGTAAAGCTGGGCGGTGCTAGGGCAGCGCTTGTAGACGCATACACAGGTGGAGATGTTGTGGGTATGCGTGGCTGATGGAGGGGAGTGGTCGGCGATCCGGTGGCGGCAGCGGCGGCCTGAGAGGCGGCGGCTGAGGTGGACATGCCGACGGAAAAGGTAAAAACTAGGGTTAAATATGTGCGGAAAAAAAATATAACCTAGGCTCTTGATACCATGAACAAGTATTGAAATAATTGGCTAACCTGTTTAGGTTGCCTGGCACTGTTATATATATAGAGTTTAGAAAAACTATATTTACAAGCCTACTAAGAGTCTAATTACCAAATTACCCTAATAGGTAGGAACTATAATAAGAATCCATGACCAAGATCTTCGATCCGAACAACTTTGGAGGTCAAAGCTTGTTAGTAGATCACTAGATTGAAACCTGCTTCACACACTTATCCTCTTCACACGCTTATTTACTTTTCATCCCTCATGCCTTAATATGTCATTAAGCCAAAGTTCTTTGTGCTCCATAGCCAAGCCCAACTTATTGATTCCCGTACGACTCTCTAGGGCCAACTATGATTAAGTGGTAACTACGATTCATATCGAATTAGCAAACCGAAAGCCTTTTTAAGCTATTCATATCAATCTTAATTGAAATAATTGTTCATAATTTTTTTTGAGGGTAAAAACGTTTCATCCATAATTAATTCGTTGTTGTTAGAACATCCACAATTCTAATAATTATTTAGTTGATAAAAATGGTTAAATAGGGGAAGTGGGACATCGTTCGAATTCCCACTTTCGTACAAAATGTAGGAAGTAAATTGCCTAGACCCCTAGACAAATCTCTATGGATTATTTTAGGCCCTAATGTTTTGGACTTATGTTTAGTCTCTCACTAGTTACACCAGTTAATAAAGTTTGTTTTCCTTTTTGTGTGATTTTTTTAGTCTCGTCTGTTGGGTATAATTTGGATGTTGTAAATTGTTATTTTGGGAGATGTTTGGACGTTGTAGATTTTCCAATATTCAAAGGAAGTTAGGATTCATCGTCCATTTTTTGCCGTCTAAATTTACAATAGATATCAGTTATTCGTTAATAGTCTATCTGGTCAAACCAAGATTATTTTTCACAAAACTTTCTCAAAGCTTTAAATGCTCCCGTCGAAAGTTGTATGATGAAACAACGATCGGACATAGGGTAAGTACTCCACATCTTTAAATATGGTTCGTCGATTTCATAGTTTGCTAGAAGAACAATTGTATCTGATTCAATTAGATTTATTTTCGTCTATATTTGATATAGATGTTGTACGCCTTCGGATTCATGAAAATCCTAATTATATGTTAGGGCCTGTTCTGTTCAGCTTATTTTCAGTTCATTTCAGCTCTAATAAGTTCAGTTCAGTTCAGCTCTAATAAATTCAGTTAAGCTCTAATAAGTTCAGTTCAGCACTAATAAGTTCAGTTCAGCTCAGCTCTAATAAGTTCAGTTCAGTTCAGTTCAGCTCCAATCAGTTCAGTTCAATTCAGCTCCAATCAGTTCAGTTCAGTTCAGCTCCATTCATTATTTAATTATTTTTTTAATATTATTATTATTGTTGGTCTAATTTATTAGGCTTATTATTATTGTTGTTATGATAATTATAATAATTATACTTATTTTTATATATTATTTTATTATTATACCTTTACTCATTATTATTACTACTATTCTTATGGTTGAGCATAATTTGGGTTGGTGTGCAGTTTAATCTGTTTCATCTCAATACGAGTAGTCTAATTTGCAATTGTTGCTTTATTTTACCGACTACATATTCACTATTACATCATACAATAAGCTACAAAAAGCTAGAAGATATTAAAAATTACAAAGTTGCTAATAATATTGGAAAACTATTTAAGGTACAACATCGTCATACGCGGTTTGTGGTGGAGTTTGGTTTATAAATATTATATACCAACCCACCGCAAATTGTGGTTTGGTTAGAAGCACAAAATAACCTATGTTTTTTAAGCTACTTATTATTATAATCTCTAATTACTATAATAATTTCTAATTATTATTATAATAGTAATATTAATTTACTGTTTAGACATTATTGTTACTATAGAATCATCATCAAGTATTAATACATTAATACTAATAATAGGAAATACTCATTATTAATTATTATTATTATCCGTAATTATTATTTTTAAAGTTAATTTATCATTATTACTATTATTTATTTATTTATTTATAACTATCATTTTATAACATCAAAAATAATATTATCATTATTTATTAATTATTATTCTAAGCTCTAAATTATCAATTATTATTACTTAGAAGTATAATTATTATTTAATATTCATAATTATTATTGTTTAATTATTATTTAAATATTTATTTCAATTCAATTTAATTTCGTTCAGTTCAGTTCAGCTCCAATAAGTTCAGTTCAGTTCAGCTCTAATAAGTTCAGTTCAGTTCAGCTCCAATAAGTTCAGTTCAGTTCAGCTCAAATAAGTTCAGTTTAGTTCAGTTCATCTCCAATAAATTCAGTTCAGTTCAGCTTCAATAAATTCAGTTCAGTTCAGCTCCAATAAGTTCAATTCAGTTCAGCTCCGATAAGTTCAATTCAGTTCAGTTCAGTTCAGTTAGAATTAGACAAAGAGAACATGCCCTTAGTCTATATTTGATATAGATGTTGTAAGCCTTCGGTACCCAAAAAATAAGATTGCTCAAAACGGTGCCACTAAACTTTGATCAAAGTGTAAACCTTGACATCGACTTTAGTTTAGACGTTAATAACTTAGTCTTACTCTCATCATTTTGACCTAATTATAAGGAAAAAATTTGGCACGCAAATCGAGACAAATATGATCTTTTTTAAAACCTTGATCCGGCTTAATTGAGCAAAAAAACGATCAGATTCATTTCGATTTGCGAGCCGAATTTTTTTTTATAATTACGTTTAAATAAGAATTAGACTAAGTTATTAACGTATAAGCTAACGATAATATCATAATTTATACTTTGGTTAAAGTTTAATAGTACCATTTAGAATAATATGTTTTTGCTATCACATAATATTCCCAATTTTGAGTGATGCCGTTTGGAATTTCCCTTTAAGAAAACAATTTTTATTTGAAGCAACTTCTTCTCCAAGTCTTCATCCTCTCCAAGTCTTCATCCTCCACTCCTCCCGCAACTTCTCGCTCTTGGGTCTTCACTGTCTCCTTGGGTTTAAGAAAGGGTTTTACTTTTCGTACTTGTACAATAATCAAACAAAATCAGCCATGGGAGCTAATCCATCTTCATCTCAAAACCCTAGCATTCAAAACCTTTCTCAACCCACAACACCCACTTCTTCAAACATGTCATCACCTCTCCCAAATTCGCAAAACCCAGATCCCAATTCTAACGAAAATCAAAACCCAGATCCCAAAATCCTCGAAAACCAAAACCCAGAAATCTCAAATCAATCCAGCAATCCAGATGAAAAGGGTCACACCAACGATGAAGAGAGAGAAAATGGCGAAGAAGAGGAGGAAGAAGGAGAGTGTGGATTCTGCTTATTCATGAAAGGGGGAGGTTGTAAGGATGCATTTATAGCTTGGGAACAATGTGTTGAAGAATCAGAGAACAATAAAGAAGATATTGTTGAGAAATGTTTTGAAGTTACTGGGAATTTGAAGAAGTGTATGGAAGCTCATTCTGAGTATTATGAACCCATTCTTAGGGCTGAAAAGGCAGCTGAGGAAGAGGTTAATCAAGAATTGGAGCGAGAGACGGCGAATAAGAACGACGAGTCGAAATCGGGTACAGAGGGAATTGAGCAGAGAGCAGAGATTGAAGTTCAGAAGGAGGGTTAATTTTGAGGGTTTTGCTAAATTTTTAAATTTAGCTAAAGTTGGGATTTTTTTTGTTGAATTGTTATACAGAATACTGATTGAGTCATTGGTAGTTCTGGAGATTGAAGATTTATGCTTTTGGGTTAGGTGGAAGGAAGCAATTCCTGTCATTGAGGTAAATTAGGCAAATTTTGAGGCATTTGAGAATGATAGATTTATGTGGCATCACAATTTTTCTACTTAGTAGAACTCATTTTGCTGATCATTAATAAGCTGATATATACAAGTTTATGTCCAGTTTCTTTGCTAAACTATTGATCTTGAAATCGTTACATGATTGATGTTGTCTCTTTTGTTTCAAAATAAACTATTAACTTGTGTAGTTTGTGTTTTCGAGTATGTTTGAAGTGTGTAGATGGATGCAGTGTGTTTTACTTATCGGATTGTTTGATGAGCTGAACTTGAAGCCTTTCATATGTTAATGAATTTGTGATCAATTGATCATGTTCGGTTGCTAGAACTTCATAGTAGAAGCTTTCAATCAACTTTGATCAACCAACATTCGATGTAGGAGCAGCTTATAATAGAAGCCTTCATTTAACCAACCTTAATTGATTAATTGATGTGCTATTATCAGAGTTGGCGCTTTTAATCAATTGATCAACTAACCTCTTATTGTAGAAGCAGTTTATTGTAGAAGGTTTCAACTTTAATTGCTTTAATTGCTTAATGAGTAGAGCATTGGAGCTTTGAGCATCCTAGTGTGACTTCATCTGCTTCAAGAATCAAAAAACTAAAACCATTGTTGCAGTTGTTCCTCTTTGAGCTGATAAATCTGTCGAAGTCTGAGATTTAAGAAGTGTTTATATGTTATCACATTTTTTACCACTTGATCAAGAGTGGCTGAGAATCCACTTTCTCAAATGCCGCATAAACACACAGACACTATTGTAGTGTGGTCACCATTGTAGAGAGTGATTGGTAGTGTCATGTTGAGATAGAAGGGCGAGGTTGCAAACTTGCAAGTGATTTTTCGTTATAGCTGAGTTAGATAATTTACCAATGGCATGGATGGTCGTGTTAGTGCTAGTAACCGGGAAAACAAAGATGAACACAACAACAATAACAACGAACAATCGATCCTCTAGGCGTGTTTGGGAACACTTTCCCAAAAGCGATATTCCGACCCTATACGAAGCACGGGTTACACGGAATTCACCTCCGAGATACAAAGAAGAACAACAAGAGTCACGCTCGTATGAATCTTGTTAAATGAGAACTAGTATGGAGTGATTTTGTGTTTGATGAACAATAAACCAAAGAGAGAACTTTGAGTGCTTTTGAGAGAATGCAAATAAACTTATGCCTTTCATCTGTGGTTATGCCCACATATATGCACGTCAAACAAAGAAAAACGGACAATAACCGCTCAAAACGCAAAACCGCAAAACATGAGCATCAACAGGCAGGAGACCTCGCGAGTCGCGAAGCTGGTCGCGGGGGGCGACCTGGGTCGCGGGCCGCGACCCACCCCTGCCAAGCTTCCTTTGTCTTCGTTTGATTGTCAAGCCAATCCAACTTCGATGCATACGAAGTTCCACTTGTTTACTACACCATAAACAAGTAATGTGCACTCTTAACGTAACTTAAGCAACGACACTATAACCAAGTAACTTAAGTTAAACGTTACATGAAAACATCCTACCAAATACTCTAAATATTCAACAATCCTCCCCCATTTAGAGTATTCTAAAAGGAACTAAGCACAAAAACATCATCAAAACAAACAACCTCATGCATCAATGAAAGTGTACTAAGACTTGAACTTCCACCTAGTATAATATACATTCCAAGAATCCGTATCCGAAAGGTGTCGCAAGCGATTGAACCAATCTCAATACATAGTGGAAAACTTGAAGATACCATACACACAAGATTAACTACTTGAACTCATTAAACTTGACACTAAAGCCATGTATCTGTATCATTCATAAGTGTATCATAGCTATGCCCCTATAGCTACTTGAAGCGGCTAAACTTCACACTTACATAGGTAGAACTCTTAAATAAACATGCCACTATGACAAGGCATAACAAGAGAACTATTAAGTAATACAACCTCTTATCAACATCATAGTCAATATAAGAACAACACTTAGAGGATACTTACAAATGTTCTTCAATCATGAAATGAAGGAATTAATCTTATTGAACTTAAGACCCAACGTCTTATTGGGCGTTAAGTTAAGATTCCCTCACTCGTGATTAACTAAGGGCTCCAATCCAAGACCGATTGCCATCCTCTTCACTGTATCTCTAGCCAAGGCCTTAGTGAAACAATCCGCTAGATTATACGTAGTCCGCACATAGTCAACAGTGATAACACTATCCTTGATAAGTCCTTGAATATAGGAATGCCGCACACCAATGTGCCTTGACTTACCATTATAAACTTGACTATATGCCCTTGCCAAAGCTGCATCGTTATCACAATGTATCGCTATGGGCGATATTGGTTTTGGCAACAAAGGAATCTCAATCATGAGATTCTTTAAACACTCCGCCTCTTTACTAGCCGAGGACAAAGCAATGAACTCCGAAGTCATGGAGGAGTCCGCAATGCAAGTTTGCTTCTTAGAAGCCCAAGAGATAGCACCTCCCCCAAGTAGGAAAACGAATCCACTTGTGGAAGAGTGATCCTCTCTATTAGAGATCCAACTTGCATCCGAATAACCTTCTAAAACCGAAGGATATCCACTGTAGGATAAACCATAATCTTTGGTTTTCCCCAAATACCTTAAGACACGACGAATAGCATGCCAATGCTTCATACTAGGGTTACTAGTATACCTACTAAGCTTTCCTACCGCAAATGCGATATCCGGCCTAGTACTCGTCATAGCATACATCAAACATCCTATGACCCGTGCATACTCAAGTTGAGATACCGCACTACCATCATTTGGCATTAATTTCTCACTTGGATCCATAGGAGTTGATACAAAGAGCAATCACTTACATTGAACTTCTTAAGTACTTTTTCAATGTAGTGTGTTTGAGATAAACTCAATTTACCATTGCTTCTTTTAATTCTTATGCCTAGAATAACATCCGCTTCTCCTAAATCTTTCATGGAGAACATTGATGATAGGAAAGCCTTTGCCCACTCAACTTGTGACAAATCAGTCCCAAAAATCAACATGTCATCTACATATAGACAAATCATTACACCATGACCTAAGTCATCAAATTTGCTATATACGCACTTGTCCGAATTATTCAATTTAAATCCGTTAGACAACACAACCTCATCAAAATTTTGATGCCATTGCTTGGGTGCTTGTTTTAGCCCATACAAAGATCTAACGAGTTTGCAAACTTTACCTTCTTGACCTTTTACAACAAACCCTTCGGGTTGTTTCATGTAAACCTCCTCATCTAGCTCTCCATTTAAGAACGCTGTCTTAACATCCATTTGATGGATCACAAGGTTGTGTATAGCCGCAAGAGCAATCAACAACCTTATAGTAGAGATTCTAGCAACGGGTGCATATGTATCGAAATAATCGATACCCGACTTTTGGGAAAAACCTTGAGCCACTAACCGAGCTTTGAACTTATCAATAGTTCCATCGATTTTCATTTTCTTCTTGAAAATCCATTTACACCCAATAGGTTTACACTTGGGAGGCAAATTCTTCAAAACTCATGTGTTATTCCCCATGATGGAATCCATCTCATCATCAATAGCTTCCTTCCAAAAAAAGGAGCATCTTGAGATCTCATGGCCTCACCATAAGTCAAAGGATCACCTTCCACATTAAACACATATGGAAATTTAGTCAATATAGAACTTCTAGACCCTTCAACCAAATATACATGAAAATCCGGGCCAAAGGATTTCTCCTTTCTTGCCCTTTTACTTCTCCTAGGTTGTGATGAAGTCGATGCTACATTCTCTTCTAGAGTTTGTTCATCTAATTCATGATCATTTAAAGACCGATCATCATCTTGTATTATGGTACTTGGAGTTACATCCTTTGGTCTAGGAATTGATGAATATCGATTTTCATCAAAGATTGCATCTCTTGACTCCACAATAGTGTGAATTGACCAAACGTCATTTTGTTCTATAACATAGAACCTATAGGCCTTGCTATGAATAGCATACCCTATAAAGATGCATTCAACTCCCCTTTCACCTAACTTTTTACGTTTAGGTTCCGGCACTTTTACAATTGCCCTACAACCCCAAACTCTAAGATAACTTAGATTTGGTATTCTTTTGTACCATAATTCATAGGGTGTAACTTTGTTCTTTTTCATAGGAACACGATTTAATAAATAACAAGCCGTTAAAACCGCTTCACCCCAAAATCCATCACTTAAACCCGAATAGGATAACATAGAATTTACCATTTCTTGTAAAGTTCTATTCTTTCTTTCCGCTATACCATTTTGTTTTGGTGTATAACCCGCCGTTCTTTCATGTATGATTCCTAATGATTGGAAATAACTAGGATCATGGTATTCACCACCCCTATCGGTTCTAAGCCGTTTTATTTTGTCATTTAGTTGCAATTCAACCTCGTTTTTATAGATCTTAAACTTATCTAGAGCTTCATCTTTAGTGAATAGAAGATAAACATAACAATACCTAGAATAATCATCTATAAATGTTATGATATACTTCTTATTACCTAAAGAAGGAGTGCTATGAAAATCACATAGGTCATTATGCACCAAATCAAGCAAATTAGTATCTCTTTCCACATTATTTGGGAAAGAATTTCTGGTTATCTTTGTAAGCATGCATGTTCTACACTTCTCTATGCTTGGATCAAAACTAGGAATCAAATCATCCTTTGACATAGAATAAAGCTTTCTATAATTAACATTACCAAGCCGATAATACTATAGAGAAGAATTATCATTAACAATGCATCATTCTATTTCACGATAGA
The DNA here is from genome assembly GCA_947645195.1 of Patellifolia procumbens. Taxonomy (NCBI): domain Eukaryota; kingdom Viridiplantae; phylum Streptophyta; class Magnoliopsida; order Caryophyllales; family Amaranthaceae; genus Patellifolia; species Patellifolia procumbens. The sequence goes on from CANSGD010001128.1 coordinate 891,429, forward strand.
ATAACATCAATAATTAAATTGAACATTGACATAAGCCACATAATCTATTAAACTAAAGATTATGAACTTCATGATTAATTGATTGCAATAATCATCATGCAAATTCGCATGACATAAAGAAAGACTTTTCATTGCAATTACATTATTCTATTTAACCATAGAATAACGACAACATTTACAATAATCATTTTCATGTCAACTACATTATTTTATTAATTAAAACAAAATAAATAATCTATACTTTATCATGCAAACCAGATTTGCCAACATTACTAACCGTCACATTTGCATTGTAAAAACATCAAACCATGCTATAGAAAATAACTGACATGCATTAAGGAAAGACTAACATCAAAATGATAACCGCCAAAGGATTTTCATTTGTATTAACTTTGACAAATTGCTATGATTATATTATCATAGATTTATCCAGCCAAATCATACAAATCTCATATTATCAATGCGTAATTTGCATTAATAACACCCATTTCATGAACAATAAACTTTGTTCATCCATTACCAATGCTAAGTAATTACATGATTTTAACCAATCATCATGATTTCTACCAATCAACTTCATGGGTATAAATACATGGCAAATTATCTCTAAACATAATCAAGACAACATCAATATACTTTGATAAAACATGTCAAAATTAAACCATAGAGAAACAATTAAATATGTACTTATAAAATAAAAAACTTGTTACTTGGAGTGTCTTCAATTAAGCATTGAAATATGAGAAACAAGAACCTCCATTTGTTCCTCATTATAATCTCCATAGTCTCATCATCTTCTTTTCATCTTCGAAAATACTACGCCTTTGAACGTGGTTGGAAATTCGCTGTCATTTCATAGATCGTTGTCATCTTCGAATTAATATCGCTTTTGGATTGTTAGTGCTAGTAACCGGGAAAACAAAGATGAACACAACAACAATAACAACGAACAATCGATCCTCTAGGCGTGTTTGGGAACACTTTCCCAAAAGCGATATTCCGACCCTATACGAAGCACGGGTTACACGGAATTCACCTCCGAGATACAAAGAACAACAACAAGAGTCACGCTCGTATGAATCTTGTCAAATGAGAACTAGTATGGAGTGATTTTGTGTTTGATGAACAATAAACCAAAGAGAGAACTTTGAGTGCTTTTGAGAGAATGCAAATAAACTTATGCCTTTCATCTGTGGTTATGCCCACATATATGCACGTCAAACAAAGGAAAAACGGACAATAACCGCTCAAAACGCAAAACCGCAAAACATGAGCATCAACAGGCAGGAGGTCGTCGCGAGTCGCGAGTCGCGAAGCTGGTCGGGGGCGACCTGGGTCGCGGGCCGCGACCCACCCCTGCCAAGCTTCCTTTGTCTTCGTTTGATTGTCAAGCCAATCCAACTTCGATGCATACGAAGTTCCACTTGTTTACTACACCATAAACAAATAATTTGCACTCTTAACGTAACTTAAGCAACGACACCATAACCAAGTAACTTAAGTTAAACGTTACATGAAAACATCCTACCAAATACTCTAAATATTCAACAGGTCGTTGTGGCGCTTTTTCCCGTCTATGGTTTCCTTGCTGGGTGCCGGCTATTCTTAGGTCTAGACCACCTAGTCAAGCTCGTGATTTAAGTAATAATCCTTTTGAAAAATTGTTTTTAATAAGCCAACCTTTAGCCTATCTTCTAATATTAAGTTAACCTTTGAGTAATCCAGGAATAAGTAAACCTTGTATGCATTTTAACTTTTAATGAGTTTAGGTGACCGGTGACTTGAACAATGGGTAATTTTTTTTGACTTAATTTTGCCTGTTAACCGCCAACAAAACCACCACTGCCCCAGTTTGCCTCCTCCACCGCCACACCTCACCACTCCCACCACCTAGCCACCATTTACACCACTGCCACACCTCACCACTCCCACCACCTAGCCACCATTTACACCACTCCCACCACCTAGCCACCATTACACCACTGCCACACCTCACCACTCCCACCACCTAGCCACCATTTACACCACCGCCCAACTCCTCTCACTCTCCTCTGGTGCCACCATCCCTAACCACCATCACTAGACCACCTTACACCACCAGACCACCAAGCAACTCAACTCCCAACACCACACCACCATGCCCAACACCACGCAACTCCCTTCTCTCTCTCCTTGGTGCCCAACAGAACACCAAACTAAACCACCCAAGCAAACACCAGACTAAACCACCCACCGCCAAACACCACCACGCCCAATACCAAAATTAAATGCTCAACACCACGCCACCACCAACTCCACTACCAACACCACTCCCAACGCCCAAAACCACCACACCCACCACGCCCAACGCCTAAAACCACCACACCCACCACGCCCAACCCCCAAAAACACCACATCCACCACGCCCAAAACCACCGCACTCACCACGCCTAACGCGCATTTCGACCGGACAGAAGTTTCGGCTCCCCTCCGAGACGGCTGGACAGAAGGTTGCGGCTGGTCAGGAGGGTGTAGAGCCGGTGGATGGTTGTGGTTGGGCGGTTGTTGTTGGGAGTGGTTGTCGTCTGTTGGCAAGGGGGGAGAGGTCACGGGAAGAAGAGAGATGGGGAAAGGGAGGGAACTCTTAAACTTTAAAAAAAATAAATTTAAACCACTTATATTGCGCCACGTGTACCGTGTACCTATAATAACAGGTTACCAACAGGTCATGACTCAATTTTGGAAGATCGGTTTACAAGGTTTACTTATTCCTGGATTACTCAAAGGTTAACTTAATATTAGAAGATGGACCAAAGGTTGACTTATTAAGAACAATTTTTCCTAATCCTTTTCAAAACCTTGCTGAAGAGCTGCAGCCAAAGACTTGAAATGTTGTACAGAATCAGTTCCAGATTTTCAGCATTACAAATAGTGTTAGCCAACATGAAACTTGTAACCCTTCAAGATGGCTATCTTATTAGGAATCCATCTAATTAAGAGTAAGATCTTTTCCAGCACTTGAGAGCTCTGGTCGGGATTCTACTTAAATCATTAAATGATCTTAGAATCGGATCTCGTGTTGTCTTGATATCTTTTATGTATATATCTGAAGTACTTCCTACCAAGTACCAACTAATATGGTTAATTTTAATGTTGTAACTATTGCATCATAAATTATATTTACATAACTATCCAATATTATCTTTAACATCATAAATACCATGTAAATAGGACTGAGCAGAACTTTGGCTAGACCGCACCAAACCGCAAACCAAACTGTTTTGGCGCGGTTTGGGTTGGTTTATGGGCTAAAAAAATGGGTTGGTTTGAATTTTTTATCAAACCGCGGTTTGAGGTTTGAGGTTGGATTATTATATTTCTAAACCAAACCGCACCACAAACCGCCTAAGTGCTTTTAATATTCTACTACCAATAATTTTGTACCTTTAGAACTTAGAAGTAATATTTATAGCAACTTTGTAATTTTTTAGTATTTTCTAGCCTTTTTTGTAGTTTATTTTTATTTTTTAATAGCAAAAGTGTAGTTGGTAAGCAACAATTACAAATTAGAAAATTTTATTGAGTTAAAATATGTGTAAACCGCAAACCATACTGTACCAAACCGTTTTATATGGCGCGGTTTGGTTTGGTTTGGTTTGGCCCAAAGTGCGGTTTGGATTGGTTTGAAAAAAACTCAAACTGTTTTTGTGTGGGTTGGTTTGGTTTACGTCCCAAACCGCACCAACCCAACCCACGCTCACCCCTACATGTAAATAAGAACATTTGGGTGATGAATAAAAGTGATTAATATGAGATAAAGATATACTTCTTTATTCTAGCAATAAAAAATAGGGAAATTTTATATGTTGGCCTTCAAGTTTCAATTTTTCCAAACGGCAACACGACAAAAATCCTATTATACAAAGTGACTTTTAACTATTAGAAATTCTACAGAGTGGCCTTAGTTCATTAATTAGTGTCTCAGCAACTAACCCCTAACCCCTTTCTTTCTCCTCCCTCTTCCCCTGTGCTTGATGCTAACTACAGTTCAAAACTTTACTTAATTTGCTATTCCTCCTCCTTCTTGTTGGTCCTATAGAACTACAAGTTTACTACAAGAGGGGGGTGAATTGTAATAAAGGTATTTATAGACTATTTTTACGAAATTAAAAACTTAGAAAGAATTAAAGAGAAACTTAAAACTATGAACACAAGAAATGCTTTTAAACAAGATCTTATTCCAATATTCTCTAGGAATAAATCTTGCCCTTTTATTTATAATAGGAATTACACCCTATTATAAACAGCACCTCACTCTGTTCCTCTAGGAACTGGTTCCCAGTCACCTTGTTCCCCCTGAACACGTGACTTTCTCTCTTAACTTCACTCGAAGTCTTCTCTTTCTCTTCCTTCTCTTTCACTCTTAAAATTAGAAATTTTCTCACAAAATTTCACTCACCCCAAACTCTGATTTATGGATTACAATAATGAACAGTTGAAGAGAGAAAACCGAAGTTAGACTTTCTAAAAAGATTACACAATTAATCTGGAAAGTCTTAAGAACTAGAACTGTTGTTCTTCAAAGATTAAATAGTTGTGTTGTTCTTCAACGGTCTTCTTCAAAGTCAAGAAGTGGACGCATGAATTTAGCCACATTCTTCCACTTTCATAGCCGTTATGGATCATGCTTAGACCACGATCCATAATCTTCTCTTGCGCGGTTGAATAGGTCTTTAGAATCTCCATGATCTTCTCTAATGTGGTTGAATGGGTCTTTGGCAGTTAGAGTTGTTGGACTTGGGTGTGCTCCCTAGAATCTAGGAACTCGCTGCTATTGGTCCAACAGCCCACAATTTTAGCCACGTAAATGTGCGCCTTTTCTTCAACTCATTCTTCATCTGTAATTTCATAACAAACTAAACTAACATTATGGAATCTAATATTCCATAATATTAGATAAATTAAATCCACACAAAGTAGCATATTTAAATATCCTATTTATTCTAAATAACTTAATTTCGGTTAACACTAAACCAATTCTCCATAAGTTATTTTAGGTCTAATAAAATAAATAAATAACAATACTTTGTAAATAATTAAATAAATAAAACTATTTCTAAGTAAAAACTACTTTATTTGTCATCATCAAAATAAAGAATACAATAATATTCCCCCTTTTTGATTATGGCAAATAAGTTGGCTAAAAAAAAAATTCTAAGTCTAAGTCTAAGTCTATCCTATTATGAGTCTAAAGGGACTATCTCAATTAGGACTAGGAACTAGATCATTAAAGAACAGAGACAAGCAGAAAGGCTCTAGGAACTAAGTCAGCCAGATTATGTTTATATAGCCAATTCTTTTCCCCCTTTTGTTATCATCAAAACTAAGATATGTACATGCAGCACTAGAGAGTCAACAGTCTAGGCATCAATGAAAGTAGCTCAAACATGCATCTCATAATATTAGTCATCCAAACACAAGCAAGTATGAGAAGAAATAGCATATGCAAAGCAAAAAGATCAGTTTGATCATATCACAAGAGCAAAGGAAAGAGAGAAGGGAATGTTCAGGATGTGATGTGTCAAAAGAAGACACATAAAATAAAAGAAAGAAAAGAAAATTGTTCAACCAAATATTACAACCCAAAAAAAATTATCCAGTGAATCAAATGTTTAAAGGGGGGGGAGATTTAGGATTTGGTGCGCTTGAAGATGTTGGAGACCACGGAATCAATCTTGGAGAGCACAACATCAACCTTGTTCCTGATCCCAGTGTCTGCCTGTTTGATGGCTGCTAAGGTCTCCTGCTGCTGTGATTCAAGGGTGGCAACTGACTTTTCCATCACACTGATCCTTGTATGCATTAGGGTCAGGGACTCCTTGATTTCCCTCAACATCCCATGAAGCCCCAGTAGTAGAAAGGATAGGAAAGTCAACAGTAGTTGAAGGAACTGGATCCTCATCCAGATTTATCATCTCAGCAGTACCTGTATCCTGTTCCTTGAGAGACTTACCACTAGCCAGTCTCTGACTCTTCCTGACAAACCCCCCAGCAGGTTCCTCAAACAACTTTCTCTTGGTCCCAGCCTCAGGCTTAGTCACTATAGCCTCTCCCTCAAACTCCAATTTTCCACTAACCACCCTCAAACTTAGTCTAGTCAAAGTCTCCTTAGTAAGGTAGTTTTCAGGTTCAAGGGCAAAGGAGGGGCAATCAGACAATTTGACTTTGTTTTTCTTTAGGATTGTGGTGATCAGGTTTCCATACCCTACTTTTGTATTGTGACATATGCAATAGAAGAGATGAGAGAGCATAAGAGCTAGGAAATTTATCTTGATGTTTTTGACTAGACAGTACATGATAGAGAGGTCCGAGAGGTTTGCTTGGGTTCTTTTTGAAGATCTGGGTAAGACAAAGCGCCAGACAAATTGAAACATAAGTTTGTGAAAAGGAGAGAGGTCTTTTTGGTCAATGGACATTGAGGTAGGGTTTCCATGAAAGAATTGAAGGATTTTTTTCATTTGAAATTCCATTTATGTTTAATTTTCCTTTCCCCTTGACATATTCTTTGTACCCATCTAAAGGTACCTCAAACCACTCACTTAACTTCTTTTCGGTAAAGGTCACCACACACCCATTTAACAAACTAACACACACACCCTCTGTTATATTAAAATTTTCACAAAAAGCACTCGTTTCCTCCTCAAATAATCCTTCATCTAAACTTACTAATTTCATCCATTTTTGAAACTTTAAAAGACTCAGTAATTCATTCCACTTGATTTTCTTGCACCATGCAAGATCAACACAAAACCCAACAAGCAATTGAGAAGATTTTGATTTCTTACCCCTTTTTGTAGGAATCTGAATGTCTCTCCCTTGACTACTCTCAAGGTCCTCGTCGTCTTCCTCAGGCTTAGGAGATACCGCTTCAGTTTCCGAAATGGGTTCTTGAGAAGGTGCAGAATCGTCTTTTGGGTTTGAGGATTCTTGGTCACTGTGCTCGTCCATGGAAGGGGTTTTTTCGGCTGGGCAATTTTCTTGAATTCCAGAGGCGGATCTTTTAGGTTCCATTTGAGAGAGTTGTAGAGAGTAGGAAGGATGTAGAGAGATGGAGGAAAGAGAAGATGAATAGTGAAAATGAAGTGGGTCAGTGAAGTGATGTGTTGGGTATAAGAAGTAACGATGAGGCGTGTAGAAATGAATGTGAAGGGGTGTGAGTAAGTGGGTAATGCTTGGGTTAATGTGTTTCATTTAATGTTTTCCCTCTTTTAAATTATATTAAATGAATTAAATTTTTGAGTTAATAAAAATGGTTGATACAATGAATCAAGATATTTACAGGGACAGGAGGAGAGAGAATAAAAATTTGAGAGAAGGAAAAAGAAATAAAATAAAAAATTTGCTCTTGTGTACACGGACCTTTTAAACAATACAAGCATTTTAACTTACGTACTCTATATATGTGCATGGACAATAAGGATAATATTTAAAGACAGATGTGAGTCCTTGGACATGACCCTAGGTGTATGAATTTGAATTCATGAAGATTGCATGATACTCTTAGAAATGACTAGTACATAGGGTTCAAATCATATAGGCCATTATATACATTCTGGTCATTCCTAGTTCCAAGCGAATCTTTTCAAATCTGTCCCTAGATAATGGTTTTGTAAGAATGTTAGTAATTTGATTTTCTGTAGGGCAAATTCAACTTTGACTAAACCCTTTTCAACATAGTCTTTCAAGAACTGGTGCCTAATGTGAATGTGCTTGACCCTTAAATGACGTACTGGATCCTTGGAGATGCATATGGCACTGGTATTATCACAAAAGATAGGAACACATTTAAATTTAATACAAAAATCGCGTACCTGTTGCTTGATCCACAAGACTTGGGAACAACATGCAGCAGTATCCACATATAGAGATGGCAATATCCAATGGATGATCCATCACCCGCTCCACCCGAAAAAAATAAAAGGGTGAAAAACCGAGTTAAATGGATGATGGACGGGTGACGGGTGAATGTGTAACGGGTGATGGATGGACTAGGGTGAGAAAGTTTCATCCATCACCCGATCCGTCACCCGCTTATCACCCACTCCATCACCCATTTCTTACATTTTCTTAAATATTTATCATTTTATCTACATTAGTATAATAATTTTCTCTTTTGATTACTATCGACATGTTTCCATAAACTTAACTAATCTTAATTTGACATGAAGTTAATATATAAATTGTGATTTTACAAGTTTGATTTAACTTTTCTCATTCAATTATCTTAAATGGATGATCACCCTGTCCACCCGGTTCACCCGCGGGTGGTGGATGGATGGATGCGGGTGATGGTCTAACCGGGTGACGGATGGATGGATGAGAGTTGGTCTAACAGGGTGATGGATGCGGGTGATGGCTCACCCGACCCAAATCCCACCCGTTGTCATCCCTAGCCACATATTCAGCTTCAGCAGTTGACAAGGCAATTGAATGCTGTTTCTTGGAACCCTAGGAAACTAAGCTTGTTCCTAGGAACTGGGCAATTCCAGAGGTACTTTTACGATTGACCAAATCTCCAGCATAGTCAGCATCAGAGTAGCTAACTAGATCAAATGTATCACTACGAGGATAGAACAAATAGAAATCATCACTTCCTTTCAAATACCTAAGGATCCTCTTGATAGCTATCAAGTGGGATTCCTTAGGATTTGATTAGAACCTAGCACATAGACCAACACTAAAAGAAATATCAGGCCTACTTGCTGTTAAATAAAGGAGAGATCCAATCATACCTCTGTATAATTTCAGATCTATTGATTTACCATTTGGATCTTCATCCAACCTTGTTCCTGTTCCTATAGGAGTGCGGTTGGTTTTAGCTTGTTCCATTCCATATTTCTTTAATTAGCAGTTCCTTAACATATTTTTGTTGATGGACCATTGTTCCTCTTTCAGTTTGCTTGATTTGCAAACCAAGAAAGAAGTTCAACTCTCCCATTATGTTCATTCAAATTCACTGCTCATTAAATCAGCAAAACCTTTGCACAGAGAATCATTAGTAGCACCAAAAATAATACTACCTCCGTCCCATATTAGTTGCAACAGTTTGACTGGCACACTTGCCAATGCAGAACTTTGACCATTAATATATTTAATTATCATTTTGTAAAAATTATAAAAAATTAATATGTCAAATTTATACATTGAGACAAATAATCTAAGAATATCTTAGTTACTGAAATTCCGTTTAATATGTTATTTAAAAATGATGAACAAAGTAAGACATATGAATAGTCTAAAAGTCAAACTGTTGCAACTAATATGGGACGGAGGGAGTATCATCAACATAAATTTGTACTACCAAAATGTCTGTTCCTTTTGATTGAAAAACAAGGTTCTGTCAACCTTGCCTCTAATAAAATTATGAGCAAGCAAGAATTTAGAAAGTCTTTCATACCAAGATCTAGGAGCTTGTTTCAACACATATAGAGCTTTATCTAGCTTATAGACCTGGTTTGGGAGATCAGGATTTTCAAATCCTGGAGGTTGTTCTACATAGACGTCTTCCAATAAATATCCATTTAAAAATTCACACTTAACGTCCATCTAGGACAACCTAAATCCCATAAAGGCTGCAAATGCAATTAAAATTCTTATTGCTTCTATTCTAGCTACTGGAGCAAAGGTTTCATCGAAGTCAATACCTTCTTGTTGATTGTAACCTTTTGCTACGAGTCTTGCCTTGTTCCTGATTACAGTACCATGTTCATCTAGCTTGTTCCTAAAGACCCACTTTAACCCAATTACCTTCTGATTCTTGGGTTTGGTCTCCAAGTGTCATACCTTGTTCCTTTGAAATTCATTCAATTCCTCTTGCATGGCATTTATCAAGTCAGACTCTAGCATTGCTTCATTATGATCTCGAGGCTCTATCATAGATGAGAAGGCTTGGAAAGCGTAGAAGTTTTTGAGTTGAGATCTAGTTTGAGTTCCCTTCTCAATGTCGCTTATGATCAAATCTAGGGGATGTGAGTTCTGGTGCTTCCAAGGTTTTGGTTCAACTTGAGGTTCTTCAGTTTGTTCGTTCTCTAAGTGCATTTCTTCTGCCTATATTCCTGCGTCAGTTGTTCCTTCATTTACCTGTTCCTCTTGAGGAACAGGCTCAGGAACTGTTAGTTCATTTTCAGGAATATGTTTCTTAGCTGCACCTGCAGGAGTCAGTTCCTCATCAAGATTGTCAGTCTCTTGAGGATGAGTTAACCCAATTTCAAAATCATTTTCATAACATGGTTCCTGCAGTGAGTTAGTTTCATCAAAGATAATATGGACACTTTCCTCTACACACATTGTTCTCTTGTTATATACTCTATATGCCTTACTATTTAAAGCATATCCTATAAAAACAGCTTCATCACTTCTAGCATCAAATTTTCCTAAATTGTTCTTACCATTGTTGTGTACAAAACATCTACATCCAAAGACTCTAAAATAAGAGATATTTGGCTTTCTTCCCTTAAGCAGTTCAAAAGGAGTTTTCTTGGTGATGGGTCTAAGCATGACCCTGTTGATGATGTAACATGCAGTGTTAACAGCTTCTGCCCAAAAATTCTTTGGAAGATTGCTAGATATATATAAGCATTGTTCTAGCCATATCCTCCAGAGTCCGGTTCTTTCTTTCAACTACACTATTCTGTTGTGGTGTCCTTGGAGCAGAGAAGTTGTGATCTAATCCTTCATTGCTGCAAAACTCATCAAACTTGGAGTTTTCAAACTCCGTGTCATGGTCAGATCTTAAGTGTTTTAATTTAAAGCCACTAATCCTTTGAACTTTCTTGGCAAACGTTATAAATTCATCAAACGTTTCATCTTTGCTATGAAGGAAGATTACCCATGTAAATCTAGAAAAATCATCAACAATAACTAATACATATCTCTTACCTGACCTGCTTTGGATTCTCACAGGGCCACAAAGATCCATGTGGATCAACTCAAGTGGACTTTGAGTGCTTACCATTTTCTTGGATTTGAACGAGGATTTGACTTGCTTTCCTCTTACACATGCTCCACAAACTCCTTGGCTTGATCCTTTTATAGTTGGTAAACCAACTACTAAGTCCTTACCACTTAGTTTATGAAGCAGTGTAAAGCTTGCGTGACCACAGCTTTTATGCCAAAGTTTTGATCATCTTCTAGTACAGTAAGATAAGTTAGATTGTTCCTAGGAAAAAGGTTCAGGTCAACAACATAAGTGTTTCCCTTTCTTGTTCCTTCTAGTATCTTGGTTCTTGTAATGGTGTCACTTACCACACAACATTCATTAGTAAATTTCACATTGTTTCCTTTGTCACAGAATTGAGAAATACTAAGTAAATTATGTTTCAAGCCCTCGACTAAAAATACACTATTAATGGAATGTGACAGAGATTTCCCAACCTTATTTATACCTACTATGTTACCTGTCAGGTTGTCTCCAAAGGTCACAGTTCCTCCTTCGTAGACTGAAAGTGAGAGAAATTTGGTTTTGTCTCCTGTCATGTGCTTAGAAGTGTTAGAACAACCGCTATCGAGGTACCACAGGTTGTTCCCCCTCACTTTAGTCTGCACCTACAATAATTAGTCAGTGGTAGGAACCCAGTTAGACTTGGGTTCCTATGTTGAGCATGAGTTCCTCTTAACCTTCCACTCTTGCTTCACTAAGCGAGTGTTCATTTCAATCTGTTCCTCTTTGGTGGAACAATCAGACACTAAGTGTCCACTATTCCCACAGTAGGAATAGATTCTGTTGCTTGGCAGATAAACATATGTTTTATGTTTGTTCCTCTTCTTATAATTGAATCCTAGTCCATTCCTTCCTTCATTTTTATATTTTTGTATCCAACTGACTGGATCAGGAGGCTTGGTTCTTGAAGATTCCAATTTCCTCTTCAGTACCATATTTTCATTTAGCACAGATTCATGCTCAATTTTCAAATTTTCAAAGTCGTTACCGGTACTGTCAGAGGAACTGGTTCCTTCAGGAACAACTAGTTTCAATTCTGCCAAAGCAATATTCAAGAAGTAGTTATCATTTTTCAGGTTTTCATATGCTTCTTGAAAACTACGGTATTTATCAAAAATATCAAAGAACCGTTCCTCGATTTCTGAATTTAGCTTTTTAAACCAGTTTGTGTGTTCCTTGGTAACTTTCAAGGCCTTCTCCATATTCTCTTCTCTTATGCAAATTGCCTTGTAGTTATCAAGAGTTTCTAAAAGTAATTCAGTGAGTTGGTTCTTAAAGTTTACCTGATTGTTAGATACGTCCTCTTCATCATCTGATTTTGCCATCAGACATAACTGAGCAGTTTCATCCTCAGGCTGTTCATGCTCCTCATCATCTGATTTTCTCATTTCAGTTTTAGAGAAAGCGTTTTGCTGTTCCTTGCCCTTGAATCTGCCTTTTCCTTTCTCGTTTCCCATAAAGGACATTCCTTTATGAAGTGATCTGGACTTCCACATTTATGGCAGCTCATCTTTGAGGTTTTTCTTGTACTCTTCCCTTTATAGTTCTTGTTGAAGAACTTTTTGAATTTCTTCACTATCAAGGCAGCTTCCTTTCAACAGTTTCTGATTCTTCTTGTTCTTCAAACTTGAGAGCTAGGGACTTAGATCTGCTGGAGTTAGAGTCATGAGTTCCTAAATGCAACTCATATGTCATCAAGGATCTAGCAAGTTGTTCAATGTTGAATTTGGTGAAATCTTTGGTTTCTTGTAGAGCTGTCACCTTGGCCATCCACTTCTCATCTTGTGGAAGACTTCTCAAACTTTGTGTACCTGTTCCTCTGGAGAAATAGATTTTCCTAGAGAGTCAAGTTCATTTATGATATTTGAGAATCTTGTAAGCATATCATGAACTGACTCTTTAGGCTTCATTTGAAATAACTCATATCTATGCATGAGCATGTCTATCTTTGATCTCTTGACCTCGCTTGTTCCTTCATGTGTGACTTGAAGGAGTTCCCACATTTGCTTTGAACTCTTGTATCCCATGACTCTATTGTGTTCATGAGGACCAAGACCGCAATGAAGAATTTTCTTGGCCATGTTGTTCATCTCCATTTTCTCGAAGTCTTCTTTGTCATACTTTGAAAGTGGCTTTGGAACTAGCTCGCCTTTTTCATTCTTTTCGGTAACTTCAAAGTCACCTATCTCAATTACTCTCCAGACTTGATAGTTTTCTGCCTTGATGAATATTTCCATCTTATTCTTCCAATAGGGATAGTGTTTGCCATTAAACATTGGAGGACGTTGAGTAGAGTATCCCTCATCAAGCTTTTCAGCTGTTGTATTCATGTTCTCTAGGATCTGCCTCCTCAGTGTTAGCTGTTTCAGGAGGAACAGGCTCTGATACCAAATGTTGGTCCTATAGAACTACAAGTTTACTACAAGAGGGGAGGTGAATTGTAGTAAAGGTATTTATAGACTATTTTTACGGAATTAAAAACTTAGAAAGAATTAAAGAGAAACTTAAAACTATGTACACAATAAATGCTTTTAAACAAGATCTTATTCCCATATTCTCTAGGAATAAATCTTGCCCTTTTATTTATAATAGTAATTACACCCTATTATAAACAGCACCTCACTCTGTTCCTTTAGGAACTGGTTCCCAGTCACCTTGTTCCCCCTGAAACGTGACTTTCTCTCTTGACTTCACTCGAAGTCTTCTCTTTCTCTTTCTTCTCTTTCACTCTTAAAATTTGAAATTTTCTCACAAAATTACACTCACCACAAACTCTGATTTATGGATTACAATAATGAACAGTTGAAGAGAGAAAACTGAAGTTAAACTTTCTAAAAAGATTACACAATTAATCTGGAAAGTCTTAAGAACTAGAACTGTTGTTCTGCAAAGATTAAATAGTTGTGTTGTTCTTCAACGGTATTCTTCAAAGTCAAGAAGTGGACGCATGAATTTAGCCACATTCTTCCACTTTCATAGCCGTTATGGATCATGCTTAGACCACGATCCATAATCTTCTCTTGTGCGGTTGAATAGGTCTTTAGAATCTCCATGATCTTCTCTAATGTGGTTGAATGGGTCTTTGGCAGTTAGAGTTGTTGGACTTGGGTGTGCTCCCTAGAATCTAGGAACTCGCTGCTATTGGTCCAACAGCCCACAATTTTAGCCACGTAAATGTGCGCCTTTCTTCAACTCATTCTTTACCTGTAATTCCATAACAAACTCAACTAACATTATGGAATCTAATATTCCATAATATTAGATAAATTAAATCCACACAAAGTAGCATATTTAAATATCCTATTTATCCTAAATAACTTAATTTGGGTTAACACTAAATCAATTCTCCATAAGTTATTTTAGGTCTAATAAAATAAATAAATAATAATACTTTGTAAATAATTAAATAAATAAAACTATTTCTAAGTAAAAACTACATTATTTGTCATCATCAAAATAACGAATACAACACTTCTATTCGCTGTCCAACCAGGCAATCACCATGTGGTAGTCGTATATCTATACTAGATAATAAAGCCGTCCCGAAAGGAGCTACTACATCGCTCCACGTCATTAAATACCAATACAATAATTAATAAAATAAGTTCTAAAAAAATATTTTAGACATATATCATCAACGCTTGAATAATATCATCAACGCTTGAATAAGCTAATGAATAATTAATTATTAATAAAATAAGTTTTGATAGATAATAAGATAAGTTTAATCATATATATCAACGCTTGAATAACTTAATCAAATACAAATAATTAATAAAATAATCAAGCGTTGATGATATCTATCAAAAATATTTTTTAAAAAAAATTATTTTATTAATAATTTGTATTTTTATTTTATGATGCGAAGCAATGTGGTAATTTAATCTTTAATAAACAATAATCAAAAAAATAATTATATCCTAAATATAAGATTACAATCTTTATTCAAAAATACTACCAATATGAAATTATATAATTAATCTAAACTTTAATTTCAAATCTCATAAAATTATAAGTTTTGCACCGTTGGATTCATCTCAAAATAAAGTCGACCCGAAAGGAGCTACCACATCGCTCCACGTCATTAAATACAAATACAAATAATTACTAAAATAAGTTTTAAAAAATTATTTGTGACAGATATCATCAACGCTTGAATAATATCATCAATGCTTGAATAAGTTAATGAATATTTAATTATTAATAAAATAAGTTTTTTTAGGTAATTAGATAAGTTCAGTCATATATATCAACGCTTGAATAACTTAATCAAATACAAATAATTAATAAAATAATCAAGCGTTGATGATATCTATCAAAAATAATTTTTCTAAAACTTATTTTATTAATTATTTGTATTTTTATTTAATGACGTGGAGCGATATGATAATTTAATCTTTAATAATCAATAATAAAAGAAAATAATTATATATTACATTCCTTATCCAAAAATACTACCAATATGAAATTCTAAAATTAATCTTAACTTTCATTTCAAATCTTATAAAATTATAAGTTTTGCACCGTTGGATTCATCTCAAAAAATACTTTGAATCAAGAGATACGTTTTTCTAAAATTGAAAAAACCATATATTTTACTTATTCAGGGCATGTTTTATTTGGCATAAATGAATTGAACTAAAGTAAATTGAAGGGACGGAAGTCATTTGAATTGAACTGACTAATGTAATTTAGATCCAATGAGGTTTAAATAGATCTAATACTCTCGGGCATTGTCCGAGTTAGAAGGTAGTCTCATACACAATACAACTCACTCAAATCCAACTCTTAAAGCATCATAACACATCCCACCCAGACTTGTAAATTTGATAACTGTAATGTGTTTGCTTGGGAATTATGGTATAATTTGGTTAAGAGTATTGCCTTATTGGGTGGGTGTATTGTGTAAAGGAAGCAAATTTAGAATTTTGGATGGATGTATTGTTAAAGGAAGCAAATTCAAGGGGTGAAAGAAATATGTGCGGTGAAGAGAGAAAGAAGAAGAAAAAGTGATGGAGGAGAAAGAAATATGGGCAGTGAAGAGAAGACAACTGAAGGGGCAGTTTTTGAGGGTGTTGGGGTGGTGGTTTGTAGGGGTAATGTGCTGGTGGTTGGATTTATTTTTTTTTATTATTGTATAAGGGTGTTAAGGCTTTTCATCCCAATATGTTGAATATTAAGAACTTAAGGGTCACTTCGTATATATGTTTTTTTTTGTCAGGGGAACGTATAGAAAAATCAGAACTTAAAGGCTGTCATCAGTGGCGGATCTAGAAACTTTTAGATGGTGGTTCACCACCACTTACTAATCACACATATAATAAATAATTTTTTTAATCCAAATAGCACTCTATGATGAATTTAATTCCAAAAGTAAAAAAATAATAATAATTCATATGAAATTTGAAAATCGAATTAAAAAAATTAAGAATTTGAAACTAAACATGAATTCAAATATTTAATATTACTAGAGTCTAAAGTATCTAACGGGGTCGCTTAGTCGGCACACTCACCTCAAAAACGAATGCTAAAATATGATTACATATTACAAATATAGTACTTACATGACAATTAGACTAGAATAATTTTTACCAAAAAATGCAAAAAAGACTTAAAGCTAGTAAACATATACTAACTAAAATCCTCGACAAATACGACACTTGTACAAGAAATTAAAACCCAAATTCTGAAAAGACCCAACAAATCTCCTCACCCTCCCTAGTCCCTAGTATTCACGCCTAATTTTACCCTAATTTGACATAGAATTTAATATCCGAAATATTGTTTTCAATCTAGGCCAAAATACAGCCGAAAATAAACCATTAGTGGAGAAAAAATTATTAATTATTGAAGAAAACCCCCCAATTCTCTCTCTATTTCTTGTTTAATGCCAGTCAAAATTCTGGGTTTTTTTTTGGAACTGAATTTGTTAAGGCATTTAATGTACATTGCTTGTAATTAGGCCCATTATTAACTTGTAATTAGTCTGGGTATTTGGCGTGTAGTTAGCCCATTAGTATAGCCTGTATATAAGCTATTTTACAGCCTCATTAATGACAAGACACAAAATATCAAAACCCTAACTAAGCTTTCACCAGAATTTCAATTTTTTTTTTAAATATTGGTGGTGCACGCTGCATCCGCCACTGGCTGTCATATAGAATTTTCCAAAAAAAATACCAAATACCTGGTATTATAACTTTTTATAATAAAAAAGATTAATAATTTTCATGTGCTTAAATAGCAAGTAGAGGTAGTGAGTGAGGGACTCAAAGGATTGAGTTTTAAAATGTCACTGCAAAGAAACTATCAAATCAACGGATTGTGCAAAATCATCACAAAGTATCAAATAAATGATCACAATATAAGTGCTTGTTTGCTTTACAAGAGAAGTAAATTCCTAGGAATTTATATGCCATGGGAAGTTATTTCCGCTAACCAATTCATAGGAATTTCATAAACTTGTTTGGTTGATATAAAGGAATTTAAAATTCCCATGAATGTTGAATGACCAAAGGGGGCTTGGTAATTTATTTCCCATGTTTTGTGAGAAGTGGAAATTCCCATGAATTTTCATTTAATCCATTTTCAACTTTGCATTAGTTGATTGGGAAGATAAATACATGTTATTTCTAGTTTCTTTTAAATAATAAATAATTAAAAGGTTGAGTGAAGGTAATATTCTAACTTTAAATGTGACCAAGTTATCAAGAGTTCCCTTATTGAATAGAGACAGTTGAAGGAAAACACAAACCCACATCATCAAAATACTTAATTCTATCCTCGTTCATATGATAACTTGTTCATTAGATATTTTTTCCAAATACTAAACAAACAATTGATTTGAAAACCAATGTTGTTGGTCATTTGATTTAATATCATCACACTTATCATGTTTATTGAATATAGTTATTTTTCACATTAATGATTCTTGACCTTCTCTCCTTTTTAGTTTTGATGCATTAGGACTTAGTTAATCTATATACTTTCGAAAACGTCACAAGCTGTGGCGGAAGTTAAATTTTTTATTTAGATACAAGACATTAGAAATTTGGGGCAGTATTTGGCCAAATTGTGAGCTTGTTGAACTCTTTGACGGTTGACTTTGAGAATCCTGCATGCTTGAAGTTGTGGTGCTTTGAGTTTGATTTGCTGGATAGTCCATTGGATGCTAACGTCAAGTGTTCGATCTTGTAGGAGATGGATGAGAGTGGATGAATCTGTGAAGATAAGGATGTTGTAGAGATCTCGTTGTATCGCTCAATTGATGGTTGCTAGACAGGCTTGCTCTTCGACGTGTGTAGAACTTGATGAAGTGCCAAAAGATCCACCAAAATGTGTAAATGGAGTATGGTGGCTGGTTGATTGGAGATACCATCCTAGACCTGTGATAAAGGTTGTCTTGTTCCAAGCCGCATCACATTGAATGATGTGTTGTGGAGGAGTGTGCTTTAGTATGCCGAGATCAATTTGCAAGAAACCCGGTGGGGGAGAAAAGGGAAGCTCTGGTGGGTGAAGAAAAACGCAAGGGTGGGGGAGAGAGTACGGCAGTTTTGTTGAAGGGTGGTAAAAGTTTGAATATTGTGGAGGATTTACTGTGACTTGGAATTGAAGATCTGGATATTCTGTCATTACGGTGCAGCCAAAGGCACCAAAGAGTAGAGATAAAGGTGATAAGACTAGGGCTATGAGGGCCCTCTTAAGTTTTTATTTAGGCTACTAATTGTTTTTAGAATATATGATCTAAATACTTGAAATAGTATTGTAATTGTCTATATTTAGGTTTTACTCATTTACCTATGGAAAAAATATATATTGTAGACATCTTTTAGGCTATTTCGTCTCTCGCCAACAACTTTTTAAATGGCAATCATATAAGTTTATAAGCTACTATGAATATATAATTTAGTGAAGTGGACGAAATTCTTCTTTGAAGGCCAATGTTTTTTTCTAATATGTGATCAAACTATGAATATATAACTTAGTGAAGAGGATGAAAAAGCAAAGAAGCACACTTTATTGCTAATACAAACATACTTCCTCCGGTTTTTTTTTAAATGTGACACTTTTGGTTTGCACAAACTCCTAAGCAAAATTTCACAAAGTGTTATTATGAGTAACTAGTAAGTAATTAGGGGGAGGGAAACATTAATTAAACTACACCCCACCACCAACCAAGGCAACCAGCCACCAATCGCCACCACCCTCCATCATCTTTTATATCACTCACCACCATTCTACCACCATCACTAGTGAGTCCATCACCGGCGAGTCCATGACGTCCCTTAACAACCCAGAACAACTAGTCCACCACCATCACACAACCCTAAAAACCTAGAACCACCAGTCCACCACCACCATAGAACTCTAAACCTAGAACCACCGATCCCAGACCATACCAGAAGAAAGTTGAAGATTGAAGATGAACCACCGATCAAAGAAGATCGAAGATCTGGGTCGAATTCAGATTTGGAGAGAGAGCACGAGGGTTGAGCTTGATGGTGGTGGAAGGGTCGATATTGGCGATGGTGGCACAAATTGAACATCTCCTTACCCATCACCACCGATCTTCGCTTCGTCCTTGCACAAATTGAAGTTGAGCGAAGGGCGCAGCGGTTGCTGCCGTTGGTCGGCGTCGATCTGGAGTGGTTGGCCAGTTGTTGTAGTTAGTGTTGGTAGTAGTGGTGGTGGTTGGTTGGTTGATTTGGGTATTCATGGTGGTGGAGGCAGTGAGTGTTGATGGTGGTGGAGGAAGTGAGTGTTGATGGTGGTGGAGGAAGTGGGTAATGGTGACCGGTGAATTTTTTTTTTTGGCGAGATTGGTCAGATAATTGAGTGGGTTGGGGGAGATTAATTAGTTAGGATGCTAATAATTACTTCATGTTAAGATAGGTTTAATCTTTTAAGTGAGGGTAAATTGGTAAATTTACATAACAAAAGTTACTATATTAGGAAAGAAAAAAAGTGTCACATTTAAAAACAAACACACCCTAAAAGGAAAGTGTCACATTTAAAAAAACGGAGGAAGTAATAGAGTTACTATATAACAAAAGTAACAAGTGTCTCCATCTATTTCTTACAAAATAAAAATTGATTTTATACTATGATCTTTTATCATACTTTTTTTTAATATATTTTAAATCTTTGAAGTCTGTGTGATTTTAGGAAGAGCTAACCAATATTAAACTTTAACCAAATAATTTACCTATTAAATCATATGTTTTATAAAATAAAAAAATATGCCATTCATTCCTGAATGTTTGTTATGTTCTATTTTTTACAGTTAAAATTAACAAATTTTTATCGCAAACTCAAACTAGTGTATAAAGAGAAAAAAGTATCACGTGAAATCATGCCATATTTCTAATCTATGTATCAATTATTTTTCTAATGTGTAAACATGTTATTGGAGACCCGTGAAGGGGTGGGATAATGGAGAAGTATGTATTGAAAGTTATGTATTAATCTGATATTCCTTTCGTTTTTTTGTTGTTCCTAATTGAAATCTCTTTAAGAGAGGAAAAAAAAGTCAAAGTAGGAAGAACTAAAGAAAAAAAGAAGGAATATTATATAATAATTATTTACTAATAAAAGATATAATATTTCTTTGATTTTGAATTTAGAAGCATATAAATTGTCACTAGTAAAATCAAATATATATATATATATATATATATATATATATATATATATATATATTAAAACGCGTAAGAAAGGGTTGCAGCTTGCCATGTGCTACTCCATGTCAGCGTCACCATTGTACATGATAATTTGCAATAGACAAAATG
This sequence comes from Patellifolia procumbens, assembly GCA_947645195.1. Lineage (NCBI taxonomy): Eukaryota > Viridiplantae > Streptophyta > Magnoliopsida > Caryophyllales > Amaranthaceae > Patellifolia > Patellifolia procumbens. Next base: position 912,195 of record CANSGD010001128.1, read on the forward strand.
CAAGTAATGAGTTTTGAACACACAATATTAGTTGTAATGTCATAGGATTTACCACCAAGCCACTTCCCTTTTTGTTGTCATCTTGTAATTAAGAATTCCATTTACCTTGATTAAGCTTTTGGAAAAAGTAAAGAGACCTCATTTATTATAATTTTTTATGTTCCTTTTAATTTGTTTATTTGATTCTTAAATTATACCATCAGAATTTTAATATTAAAAAATCTATGAGTAATATTATTCTAACTCATTTAAAAGAATAAACCCAAGACATCGTCGGAGGCCACACACTAGTTAGTTTATAAGAAGAGATGTGAAATGATGAGCCTCCATTGTCCAACAATAAAAGCATAGTTATAAATTAGAAAATATATCCCTTCCCCTTGTCTTATCTTGATGGGAATACACAACCTTTTTGATTGCAATCCCTCTTAAAACTCCAAGCCCACTAAACACATAAAGGAATAAAAAAATGGGGATTTGTACTCCTATTGCTACCCTTTATTTCTACAAATAAACACCCCTCTTTATTTTAGGTTCGGGTTGGATTTGGAAGGAATAACCAATTAAAGATAGTCAATTAATAGTTTTAGATTCGGTTCTCTTTGGCATAACTAAAGTGAACTGAAAACAGCTGAACTGAGCGAAAAAGGATAGTGAAATGTGAGAGTAAAAATTTTGTTTAGAAATGAACTGCACTGAACTGAAATAAGATGGGGAGAACAAACTCTTAGTATGAAAAGTGATAATGCTTACTTAATTTATGACAATTTCCCATTTAATTTTCCTATCAAATGTACTTTTGATCTATGGGCCTGTTTTCTTCGGCGTAAAACAGCTGAACTGAAATGAATAGTGATATATGAGAGTAAAAGTATTGTCCAGAGCTGAATTGAACTGAACTGAATTGAATTGAACTGAAGTGAAAATAAGTCGGGGAAAATAGACCTTATGAATTGATGATGTATAGTATTGATCGAGCGAATTATACTCAAATTCTATTATAATGTTATCTAAGTCCAAATTCTATCATATTTCATCTGTATTTTTATTTTTTCGGATTTAAAATAAATTTTTCACTCGGATCTAGTCGGAATTAAGTTGGAGTAGGACTGAATTATCATTCTTATTTTCTTTTTATAAATCTTACGCATTTATAATTATCTTTATCCCTTCTTAATTAATTTCATTAAAAGCTAGATGTATGTTTTATTTTTGTTTTTTTAAATTTAATTTGAGTACTCTCATATTCCAATGTATGTATATGAATCCATCTTGCAACAAGACATATAATATTGCCAAAAAAAACCACAAGATAGTATATAGAAGTATATATTATGTGTTATGTGATTATTTTTTTATCATTGTACTAGAGGTTAACCCCCAATTCTTCGCTTGTAGAAGATCCCTCTACAATGCCAACCTGCATGGTGTCATCGGGCAGACTACTCTGTTTTCGGAAAATTGACGGCTACCCTTCCAATCGGGCGGGCAACGCTTTCCCTTATTTTCAACAATAGAACGCAGTCTGCCCAATTTGTTCTCCGGTCCGATTGGCAAGCTCCCCGATCCCATCAAGTAGGAAATTGGCGAAATTGTATCAACTTGCAAAGTCCGTATCTAATAAATTAGAAGTCTGTTTGGGCCGTCTGTTTAATTATTTGAAAGCCCTTCAAATTACTTTCTAACCCAACTGAAATTTCCTTATTATTAAATAGTGTACATGTGCCAATTTTGTCACTTCTTTCACTAATACTTTGATTCATTCTAACTTCAAATGGATGAATTATGATCCTTGTGCAAGTTGTATTCAATTGATTAACAGGCTCGATCTTATATAACCATGATCAATTTGAGTCAAAATAACCTAAAAATCAACGAACACGCAAAAGGAGAGAAATAGAGCACAACTTAAGTAAACCATGAAATTTTGCACCTATATGCTCTAATAGGAGTTCTAAATGCAACCTAATAAATGTATCTCAAAACTATATATAAATTTCAAACATCACTAGCAAACGAAGAAGCAAAGAGTGATTAGAGGGAGGATAGTGCAAATTGGGGCGAACAATTTTTTTTTAAAGGAAGGTTAGATTCATTCACTGTTTCATACAATAATTACAACAGAATCCAACATAATCAGATACAGATTAAATCAGACTGAAATAAACTTAATCCTAATCTGGAAAAACCATGATCGTTGAATAGATTGGACACTTGTGCGAGCCCTAGCTCTACATTACTCAACACCACCCTTTGAGTGGTAAACACGAAGGAGGAGGTAGAGCTAGCCCAAGATCCTCGAAAGCACCGACACCTTTGTGTAGAAACAACCTCTAGACAGGGGAAATTTCTCTTAGTTGCATTGCACCCCACTTCGGCAAAACACCACACTACAGAATTAAAGATCTAAAAGAGAAAAACAACAAAAACAACAACAGAAAAAACAAAAAAAAACATTTAACCAAGGCCTCGCTGGAGCACCGGCGGGTTTAGCTCTGGCAGATTTAGGAGGGGGAGTCTATACATACCTTCAGAGGTCTCCCGCTCGGTATAGATCGGATCGGCCAGGGGGAGGGGTTGGCGGCCGGGGATGGCCGGCGATCTTTCCCGGGACGGTGAAAGGAGGCTGGAAGAGGGGAAGCTGTGACGAGGAGGTTGGCTCGCTGACGACCTTCAAGGAGCTTTAACGCTCAGGCCACCAGCGAGCCTTGGAAGAAGCTGGTTGCTGAAGAAAGCAAGGAAGGAGATGAGAGGATTTTCTCTCTCTAGAAAGACACGCTTCTATTTTACTTTTGTACTACTCTTTCTAGAAAGACACGCTTCTATTTTACTTTTGCACTTTTTCCTTAAGCCGCGCAAAAGCAAATGTACATATTAAAAAAACGGATGGAGTACTTGTAATTGGGGCACAGTTACAACTACAAAGTTGAGGTATATATAGTGAGGATACAACTCAACTATGACAGTTAATACAACATCATTACTCAGCAACAAACAACAAATAAATTGATAGCAGTATAAGCAAATCAAAGCCAAAGGGAGATAAGCAAAGTCACAGTAACAAAGCCCAAGATAGAAAACCGGCAGTTGACACACTGTATGGGATAAATACCCTCTCCCGAATATACGGCCCAAGGCCCAAACGACACAAGGCCCACGCTCACTTGTCTATATAAGCCCCTCATAGGGCTAAGGTAAAAGGATCCACAATCCATTCTCTCTCCCTACATCCACACACTCTCTACCTAAAATAAGTACTGACTTGAGCGTCGGAGAGCCCGTCCTCGGGACACTCCCGAGGGTTTGGGGTTCATTTGCAGGTTCTTGGCCGGAGCTCGGACTGGGACCGCTCATCTCCGCCGGAAAAGAGGTACGACACTTTTAGACAGAAACAATTTGGCGCTAGAAGGAGGGGGAGAGAAAAAAGCGCCCATGGAAACACTCCATTTCCATGGCTACATTGCTCAATTAGCTACTCTATGGTTTGAAACACTCCAATTCAAACTAAAATGGTTCAGACGACTACTTTCGAAGAAAAACAAGAATCTGAGAAAATTAGTTTACCACTGCCATAATGCATTTCAAGAAGAAGGCACATCTCTCAAAATGCAAAGGCACCAGTTTCACGCCATTTGTCAACAACATAGAAAGCAAAAATGAGAAAAACACTTCAAAGAAATCCATAAAGAAATGGCCTTAGGAAAAAAGCTTGCATCCTGGATGAGCAGCAACAAATAGTAGATGTGGACCACAATTGCAAAGTATTTTATTAGAAACTCTACCTCATGGGAAAAGAAACCCACTTCAAAAACAAGCTACGAGGCTAAAACAACAATTCAGAAATGCTTGCCAACTCCACCAACATACAGCAAGATGTGATAAAAGCTAAGTTTTCATCCCCCTCTGTCCTATCAGGCTTAGATTCTTCATTACTTTATGAGAATAGAGAGCTCTGCAACAATTATAGTAGAATTCTTGTTGGTGATATAATGAAATGACTGCTGGTTCATTTTTTACAAAAAAAAATTGGGTATTGACAACAATTAGAATAGCCTTGTGATTACTAAATTGTTGCACGCATACTACATGTTTGATGAAATGCTTCTTAGAAGCAAAATCGGAATATCCCCTGCAGACATGAATAATGTAGATTGCCATCAGACCAAATGGATCAATAGCAAATCAGTCGTCACTCTAAGCAACACACATATAGCTAATGACAGACCACCAGCCCAAATAGCAGACTCGTGTCAATCATAGAAGAACCTTGGCGTAATAATCTGCAGACTCGACTTGCGAGTCGAGAGCTCTGCCAAGACTGATATCCGTCTATAAGCAATGCAAGATCAACGTATTTAGAAAATCAACCTGGGAATATGCAACACCAAGTAAACATCATTAGGTTGAAAAGTCAGAAGGTGGGAAGCAGACCAAATGGCGAAGAGCCAACGGAATAGCGTCTGCATTATCAGAATAGACTAAGATTATCCAGTTTGCAGACATTTAAAAGTACAGACCCACAACCGACATGGGTCTGGGAAAAATGGCAGCATGTATTTTGAGCTCAGAATGCCAAAAGGCAGAGTGAAATGGAGGTGTGAGCTGATATGAGCAGACTCAAACGAATCAACCAGACTACTTGGGGTCGATTGCAGACTCGCTTAGCAAGCTCCAAAGGGACGAATGCAGACTGCAGATCCTAAATACTGGCAGAGAGCAGACTCCGCAACTCAGCTCTGCGTACATTGCATTTATTGGGAAATGGCTCGTAACTGACAAGTCCACACTCTTGATTGACAGAGGGCAGACTAAGTTGCAGACCCACCCGGATAAGGATGGCTATGTGTGTGAACGAGCAACGTGAACCAGGCTCCGTCATACTTATTACAAGCAAACCAATTCAGACGAGCAGGTTAACAAACCAAATGTTCAGAGCTATGATCTCCCTTAAAATGTGGCAGCCTGCACTTTGAGTTCAAAAATTCAAGATGGCTCAGACTAGAATCAGTTTAGCCTTACCGACAGAACCAATCTGCATACAAAGCAGACGTGGTACAACTGAAGGAAGTAGAAAGCATACCAGGAAAGCCAGACCCGATTTGCAGACTAAGTCTGACATATGGCAACCATGATCTGCAGACTACAGAAAGAATTTACACCGAACCTTTTTCTGTAGCAGAGCAGACTGAACAGCAAACTAGAAGATCAGATGACGACTAGTAGAACACTATATTAGCTCGCTCTGCAATCTGCATATTCTTGTCACTCTGCAATCTGCATATTTCCTTTGCCAACCCGTCAGGCCAATGACTACAATCTGCAACCAGACTCGTGTGGCAGACTTTATGGTCTGCACTAGTTCAGTTCCAAGGATTTATTCTTCAAATATTATTACTCAGACTTCTTCCGGAGGGAGCATCAAGCTAAGTACCCTGCTTTTATTATTATTGATATCAATTTTGCTTACCTTAAATGCAAGATAAGATTGAATATCATGATGAATATTGTGCTTAGTTCATATTACAAGATTCAAACATTGTTTATCTGTCAATGATTATGTGAAAAGTCGCACTGACATTCATTGTATTTAATTTTATGACATGATCAAATTATGTATTTGGACCTTTATGTATGTCTGGTTGGGAATATACTACTCTCAAATTGACCCAAGTTCAACTTAAGAGTGGGGGGCAAATGAGTATATGTGACCCAACTTGATGGGAAATTTGATCGTAATATTCATTGTAGTGCTCGAGTATACATGACCCAAATCGCAATATTCATTGTAGTGCTTGATTATGAAAGCACCTATTTTTTTGAGTCTGCACATATTATTGAAGGCTTCAGCAGGCTATTAAGCCGTTGAAAAGATATATGCTGTTATTATTATTGCAGACACATCTTATCGAAGACTCTAGCAGGCTTAAACATGCTAGAGAGGTATTCTGTTATTATTATTGCAGACCCCATCTCAGACAGAGGGCTCTGCCATTATCATTATTGCAGATTCTCACTTCAGACAGAGGATCCTGCCTCTTATTTTTATTGAAGACTCCAGCGAGCTACTAAGCCGTTGGAAATACTTAAGCGAAGAGCTAAGTATAGTTACGAATCGAACTCTGCTGAAGAAGCAGAGAGCTTTGCTGAAGAAGCAAAGCGAAGGACTTAAGCGAAGAGTTAAGTTCTTTACTGTCATTATTTTTATAAGCAGATCCTCACTTCAGACAGAGGATCCTGCTCCTTTTATTATTGCAGAGCACCATCTCAGAGAGCTCTGCCATCATCATTAGCAGATCTTCACCTCAGATGGAGGATCCTGCCCATTATTATTTCAGCAGATCCTCACCTCAGATAGAGGATCATGCTCACTATTATAGCAGATCCTCGCTTCACAGAGAGGATCATGCTCTCCATTTCGCATTAAACCCCCATCCCCTTATCAATTCTTTATGAAAAACAAAATGTCAAAATCAGATAGACCCTTAGCAGACTGAGAAAAAATACCACAGTCTGGCAAAAGAAAACAGGGTCTGAGTCAGACTGAAAGCTGAAGAGGCTCTTCAGACACAAAAGTAAACTATATAATGAAGAAAGGGAGTCGGCCAAAAGGTTAACTCTGTCTAAGAGCCCCCTGAGGCCCACAGAGTGATCGGATGCCGACTCGACTTACCGATGTCATAGACCTCTACCTCTAAACCTGCGGGGCCGAAGGCCCAAAAAGCAGCAAGGATAAGTCATAGACACCTAAGGCTAATGGGGACGCGAGAGTTCCTAAGAACCAAAGCGTACCCCGACACGAAAAAGATGGCAGAAGGAGCTAAAGGGCGAACCCCAAAACTCCCAGAATCATCATGACTTAGGGCGTCAAAATACCTCATCTGCTCTGCTGTTGTTGAATCTTTGTCATACATAAGGCAGAGCAGAAGAGTAAAGGGCCCCTAAAGTCCCAGCTCTGAGCAAATCTCACCGGCCACCAAGCCAAGTAAACGAAAACACTCAGATATATTGCTTGATATATCTCCTTATTATAGCAGATCCTCACTTCAGACATAGGATCATGCTCCTTGTTATAGCAGATCCTCGCTTCAGACAGAGGATCATGCTCTTATTATTATCGCAGACCCCGTCTCATACAGAGGGTTCTGCCACTACTATCATTAGCAGATCCTCACTTCAGACAGAGGATCATGCTCCTTATTATAGCAGATCCTCGCTTCAGACAGAGGATCATGCTCATTATAGCAGATCCTCGCTTCAAACAGAGGATCATGCTCCTTATCATTAGCAGATCCTCGTCTCAGACAGAGGATCATGCTCCTTATTATAGCAGACCCAGTCTCAGACAGAGGGTTCTGCCATTATTTTCATCAGCAGATCCTCGCTTCAGACAGAGGATCATGCTCCTTATTATAGCAGATCCTCGCTTCAGACAAAGGATCATGCTCCTTATTATAGCAGACCCAGTCTCAGACAGATGGTTCTGCCATTATTTTCATCAGCAGATCCTCGCTTCAGACAGATGATCATGCTCCTTATCATTAGCAGATCCTCGCTTCAGACAGAGGATCATGCTCCTTATTATAGCAGATCCTCGCTTCAGACAGAGGATCATGCTCCTTATTATAGCAGATCCTCGCTTCAGACAGAGGATCATGCCCCTTATCATTAGCAGATCCTCGCTTCAGACAGAGGATCATGCTCCTTATCATTAGCAGATCCTCGCTTCAGACAGAGGATCATGCTCCTTATCATGAGCAGATCCTCGTCTCAGACAGAGGATCATGCTCCATATTATAGCAGACCCCGTCTCAGACAGAGGGTTCTGCCATTATTTTCATTAGCAGATCCTCGCTTCAGACAGAGGATCATGCTCTTTATTATAGCAGATCCTCGCTTCAGATAGAGGATCATGCTCCTTATTATTATCGCAGACCCCACTCAGGCAGAGGGCTCTGCCATCACTATCATTAGCAGATCCTCGTCTCAGACAGAGGATCATGCTCCTTATTATAGCAGATCCTCGCTTCAGACAGAGGGTTCTGCCATCACTATTATAACAGATCCTCGCTTCAGACAGAGGATCATGCTCCTTATTATTATCGCAGACCCCACTCAGGCAGAGGGCTCTGCCATCACTATCATAGCAGATCCTCGCTTCAGATAGAGGATCATGCTCCTTATTATTATCGCAGACCCCACTCAGGCAGAGGGCTCTGCCATCACTATTATAGCAGATCCTCGCTTCAGACAGAGGTTCATGCTCCTTATTATTATCGCAGACCCCATTCAGGCAGAGGACTCTGTCATTATTATCATAGCAGATCCTCGCTTCAGACAGAGGATCATGCTCCTTATTATTATCGCAGATCCCATCTTAGACAGAGGATCGTGCTCCTTATCATTAGCAGATCCTCACTTCAGACAGAGGATCATGCTCATCAGCATTACATATCCACGTATCATCGCTATTACGGACTTGTCTATAGCATTCTAATCTCAGTCTGCCTCCTCTGCCGCAAGCAAAGCAGACAGACTGGGGGGCAATGATACGTATGATAGGAGGAAGAAAGTAGCAAAGAAATAGCATATTTTCTTTCAAAAACTACTCAAAAGAACGCAAAAAATACAAAACTAGCAGAGGCTATAGGCAATGCTACATTCTTGCTCATCAGAGTCTCAGATTGGTGAAGCAACATCACAGACTACGTGAGCAGACCTTCACTAGAGGATGCTACACGGCAGATTATCAGAGCAGACTCCTAAGCAAAGGAAGCTTCGTCTCTTATTACTTGAGAAGATCCTCACCGAGAGGATGATACACCTTAGCTCATTGAAGCAAGCTCTCTGGCTGAAGAGGCTACATCTCACAGCAGAGACTCGATCACGCACAAAGTTCATCATGAAGACATACATGTCCAATATCATGAGGAACCAAGTGAATAAGCCCAATATAGTTCAAGTTCAATCAACGATTATCACTCGAACTAGGGGGGCAAATTGTATGGGATAAATACCCTCTCCCGAATATACGGCCCAAGGCCCAAACGACACAAGGCCCACGCTCACTTGTCTATATAAGCCCCTCATAGGGCTAAGGTAAAAGGATCCACAATCCATTCTCTCTCCCTACATCCACACACTCTCTACCTAAAATAAGTACTGACTTGAGCGTCGGAGAGCCCGTCCTCGGGACACTCCCGAGGGTTTGGGGTTCATTTGCAGGTTCTTGGCCGGAGCTCGGACTGGGACCGCTCATCTCCGCCGGGAAAGAGGTACGACACTTTTAGACAGAAATACACACTATTATAGATAGTAATTATTACTAATAGACTTAACTCTAGCTCTAACTATTTTTTTTGCTCAACTAGCATTGGGTGTACCATGCTTATGGTACACGCGGATGTATGATGCATAATCTCCTCTAAATCAGTGATTGGTTGACCTAAGCTGGTTAAATAATCTCAGCTCTTAAGTAGATTGCTAGATCTTTTAATGCCCAACACATGCGAATTATCCAAATCCTCACTACAATGATGCTTGTTGCTTCGTTTTCTTCAAAAATAGGCAGCTCATAATGAGATTTTCTCTCAAATCCAACACATCTTGTTTATTGGATACAAGCATACAACTTTACATGTAAATATCTGAAGACAAATAATAAACATATAATATGTGTCTACAATTTTTCATGTAAAATAAATTGAATGTAATAAATATATAAATAATATTTAAACAATAATAATATGAATATTAAAAAATAATTATAATGATAAAATCATAATTAATAATAGTAGTTTGGATATTTTAAAATAATAGTTATAAATAAATAATATTAATAATCATAAACTAATAATAATACTAATTAATGATAATTACGAATAATTATTTTATATTATTTTTATTAATATATTAATACTTGATCGTGATTATATAATGACAATAATATCTAAGAAGTAAATTAATATTACTACTTTCACAATTAGATTTAATAACATAATAATAATTAGTAAAAATAATAATGATTGGGTCGGACGGCGCAAAATTGCATCATAAACCGTTTTGACGCGATTTGATTGGTTTATGGGCTAAAAAAAACGTGGGCTTATGTGTGCTTTTGACCTAAACCATGTTCCGCTACGTAGACCAAATAATACAATGCAAGCAAAAGTTCCTAGATTCATGGAGATATAGAACAACATATAAGTTATCATGCTTGCATATCTATCATTTGAGTCTCCAACAATTATTCCAATAATTACATATCCGATTTGACCTATGGACGAATATGCAAGAATACGTTTCATGCTTGTTTGAGTAATAGCAAAATAATCATAGTAATAATAATGAGTAAAGTTATGATAAACAAAATAATATATAGAAATAATAATAATAATGATACATAAATAATAATAAATAATAATAATAATAATAATAATAATAGTAATTAGTGAAATAAATTACACCAGCATAATAATAATATATAACAAAATGGTTATAAAAGAATGAGTCGAACTAACTGAACTGAACTGAACTGATTGGAGCTGAACTGAATTGATTGAAGTTGAATTGAGTTGAACTGAAAATAAGATAAGGAGAATAGACCCTAAGTAGTACGAAACAAGAATAGAGTAGCATTAAATAAAAACAAAATAAACATTTGGGAGTTGGGACACCTAAAATGGAATACGAGCATTATATTATGGGACGGAAGGAGTATTATATATACTCAATATAAGGTAGTATATACAACAAGTAAGGTAATATATAAAAGAAATGAAGTAGTCCCTCCGTCTCATATTAATTGCAACACTAGCTTGTGCACATAGTTGTAGGAAGTTATAGAATAGGATATAAAGTATTAATTTATTGTAACAATTGATGTGATAGCAAGTGATGTGGTGGTTTTAGGAAGTTAATAGAATTCGCGGTAATATTTTAATGTTTCCACATAAATCAATCAATGAGTGGGGTTTATTAGTTGGGTGGTACATAACAAGATATTGATAAGTCCATTCTTAAAATAGAAGTATTGCAATTAATATGGATCAACCATATATGAAAAGTGTTGTACTCCCTCCGTTCCCTAATGTTGTTCCATTTCCCGATATGGTGTTCCTTTAAGGTGTTCCCCTTTGCAATCTTTCTAAATTTAAATCACATAAAGTCAAACCAGTTTGCAATCTCATTGGTCTAAATTAAAATATAACCCTTATGTTTTGCATAGTGAGTTGTGTTTTCTTTGCATTAATTATACTTTTATCTTTACAATATTTTGGTAACATAACTATTGGAAATAAAGTGAGTTTTCGTGAGAAACAACCTTATAATTTTTTTTCGTGAGAAACAACCTTAAAACCTTAATTGTTTGTGAGATGAAACCTGAGGGACCTTTTCCGGCGTTGACTACCTATTTCCGAAGTTGACTTCTTCTTTTCTTCTAATTGCACTCTGTTTCCCTCCAGCATATACATTTCCCTCCATTTCCCCCTATATATAAACCCTAGGAATACATTTTTCCTCCAAACTAGATAAAATTTCCCCCCAAAAAAAATTTCCTCAGAGCTAAACAAATTGCAGTTTTGTAATTTATTAGGCTTTTGCCATATCAGTTTCTTCATTTAATTTTCTTCTTATGCGTTTCTCTTTCAATTTCTGAATCTAAATTTGTTTATTTGTTTCAGAATTATGGTGAAATGTGGTTGTGGATTAGAGGGAGAGAAATAAAATACATAATTTAGAGGGAGAGTAATGATTACTTGCAAGTTGCTTGATTTGTTGTTCACTTCATTCAATGTCTGGAGCTCATTCAATTTTGTTTGCAGAGAAGAAAGGTAGATGATGGGGTTAAGTTTTGAGAGTGGGGTCTTTTAGGGGTTAGTTGGATTGGAAAATCGGTAGATGAGTGTATTTAGTAATAAAATAGAGGGAAAGAGAGTGCAATTAGAAGAAAATACTAAGCCAACACCGGAAATAGGTAGTCAACGCCGGAAAAGGTCCCTCAGGTTTCATCTCACAGACAATTAAGGTTTTAAGGTTGTTTCTCACAAAAAAAATTATAAGGTTGTTTTTCACAAAAAACTCACTTTTATTAGGTTGTTTCTGACAATTTTCTTCTTTAAATGTACTTTTACCAAAGATTCACTTTTCTTAATCCTCTCCCCGATTCCATATGAGAACATCAAAAGGGAACGGAGGGAGTAATTAATATGGGACGAAGGAAGTCTAAGACTCCCTTTGATAGTATATGCATATATTTATGAATTTTATAACAAAATAATATATATTCGATATAAGGTAGTACTCTCTCCGTCTCAATTTGATGTTCGCATTTGAAATATGAGGGAAATCCAATGCAAATTGAGGCGGATGAGAATCTTTTTAATTTTATATTGTACAAAGTGTACTTTAGTACCTATTTGCTTTTTAAAAAAGTAAGAGAGAGAAAGAAAAGTGAGTGATTGGGAAATAAAAGATTCTAAAGTGGGTCATGTGTAAGACAAAAAGTAAAAAAGTGTAGTAAATAATTAGTTGTTAAGGGTAAGATAGGGAAATAAATATTCTTAAAATGGAAAAGATTCAAAGTGGGAAGAACTTATTGAAACATCCCAAAAAGGAAAATGGGGACATCAAATTGAGACAGATGGAGTATATAAGAAATAAAATAACATAAAACTCTATGTGAAAGTATTGGGTCAGACCGTCTGACCCAATCTTATTGTCAGACGGAAGGCCGCTACCGACGTCGCTCCTTCCTCCTTCCTCTCCGTTGACACCACCGCCCAGTCACATCCCCTCCCTCTACCGCTCAGCCACCTTGCCAACCCAGGCCACCGATTATCAAGCTAAGTTTTGAAGAAAACAAACAGTAAACATCTAAAATATGAAAAGAAGAGAGAACAAGTGGAGGAAATGAGAGAGACCTATGAGGAAGAGGAAGAGGAGCGGAAGAAAGCATAGGATTGGAGTCGTCTTCGTCAAATTCAGAAGGATCCACATTCAGGTCAGCCAAAACCACGAGTTTCATAAGCTGTTGCCGTCTTCCTGAGCTTTCTTCCATGGCTGACATCTCCATTCAAGAAGGAATTTGTTGTGAGAGAGAAAGAGATGGAGGAAGATGAAAGGTGAGTTAAGATAAAAACATGTAAATGAAACAATAACAAAACCAACTGAAAGAATAAATATTTCGGTTACTCCTTTTTTTCATTTGCTTTTAATCTCTTTTCAGTTAGAGGTATGTGTTTAGTTAGTTGTTAAATGAAAGAATAACAAAACTAAATGAAAGGATAATATAAGTAACTGAAAATTAAGTTGCTTTCATTTAGAACTTATTTTATTTCATTTACTTAATTTTTGTTTTCAGTTAGACTAAAACACGTAAATGAAACAATAAGATAAGTAATTGAAGTTAAAAGACATCCGACTAAAATGAAAAGATCAACTGAAAAAAATTTGAAACCAACTGAACAGAAATTGAAACCAACTGAACAAAAATTGAAACCAACTGAAACAAAAATGAAACCAACTGAAACAAAAATGAAACTAACTGAAACAAAAATGAAACCAACTGAAAGTCGTCCGACCAAATGTTATTGTCGGACGCGTCTGACCCAATAGCTTCTCAAACTCTATTTAGTAGTGTATACGAAGATTAACTCGTGTGTTTACACATTTTGATAGCATTAGATTAAGGAACATGCATATCCTCTTGGAGCTTGTTTGTTTAGGGGATAAGGGGTAGGGATAAGGATTTGTTGTCCCTCCTCACCCTCGTCCAATGTTTGTTTAGGGGATTTAGAAATTTAGGTGGGATTGGGATAGAGATAAAAACCAACTTATCCCACCAAAATTATACCTAAGAGTGGTGGTATAAGGGATGAGGATATACCAAACTTGGCTTGGCCTAGTGGTAAAGGTTTGATCTAATGACTTGAAGGTTATGGGATCAAATCCTACTAGAGGCATTTGGGGGTAGGGATCCCCTTACCATTCCTCCCTGCTTTCAAATGTTGGCCCCGTAAAACACCAGATCAAGAAACTGTGCTAGTTGAGATCTGACTAGGGGTCCACCACATTACCTTCCAAAAAAAAGGATGATGATAAGAATAGGGGTAAAAGGACAAACATACCCTTAATAAAAAGAGAAGGAGGAGATGATGAAAATATTACAAAGGCTATTTAAGTAAATTCATTATTTATCTTCTTATCCTAACCTATACCAAATATTAGATTATTATGAGATTATCCTTATTTAACTTATCAATTCCTTATTTCTATTCCACCTTTATTCTTATCCCTATGGACCCTATCCCATACAAAAGCCCTATCCCTTAACATACCAAACGCCTCCACAGTAGAGTGCTAGAGAGTGACTGAATGACTATAGCAGATATCTTAATACGAGTCACCAACGCAACACAAACTCTCATCATCTCTAGAAAAAAAAAAGAACACCTTTAGATTGTGAGTTCTTGTTCCCAAGGTGAATAAGCTAAAAATGGCAACTTTGTCCACTCTCAGTTTCAGCCAGTCATCAAATTACACCATCCTCACCCCTTCCACAACCCATTTCACATCATCACTCACTCGCAGAAATTCACTCTCAATCAAATGTTTTCGGCCACCAGAAACCAACCCACCTGCACAAGTCCAGAAATTATGGGGTTGGCTTTCAGACAAAGGCATAGTCTCACCAAAGTGTCCTGTAAAACCAGGGATTATTCCTGAAGGACTTGGACTAATAGCCCAAAAAGATATACCCAAAAACGAGGTCGTTTTGGAAGTACCCAAAAAGTTCTGGATAAACCCGGATACTGTATCAGCTTCAGAAATCGGGTCTGTGTGTAATGGGCTTAAACCATGGGTGTCTGTTGCTTTGTTCTTGATAAGGGAGAAGAAGTTGGGAGATGATTCTTCTTGGAAGCCTTACATTGATGTATTGCCTGATTACACTAATTCAACTATTTACTGGTATGTTTTCTTCAAATTGTTTTGCGCACTGCTCCGCCAAGGTACATAAGGTAGTGTTTGTTAATTGCGAAGTAAAAACATGTATATCCGCTTTAATGTGCCAGATGAACTGAATTGAATTAACAAGATAGTAATATAGTAATATGTGAGAGTAAAAGTATACTCTAAAGTTGAATTGAACTGAACTGAGTGAAACTAAAAATAAGTCGGAGAGAACTCGCCTAAATGCGTTTTTTTTTGTGGTCAATTTGATTAGTGTCAATTTATGGGTTGGTTTTTGTTTTATTTCTGGTTTGATTGATGGGTTTTTATTACATGGATGTTCTGTGTTGAGTTGGTAAGCTAAATGAAGTTTTGATTGTTGCTTTTCAGAGCAGGTCAGAAGAAGAACTCTCTGAGCTTCAAGGTTAGTTCAGTCTTTTTACTCAAGAGTTGCTTGTAAAGTTGTGATTATGCTATGCGTATTCAGTTACTCCCTTATATTTGCATTAGCTTGAGACGTAATTAAAATGGAGGTTTTACACTATTTGGAATTTTAAATTATAAGGTACTAGCAGGTGTACATAGAGCCCCAATAGAGGGAAAAGAATAAAATAATGAGTTTGCGTCTATGTACTGGGGTTTGTTTGCTCTCTTTCTCTCTTATATTAGGTCCACTTTTTCTATCTATATCTCTTTTCTTTTTTCCTCAGAAAAATGTTTGACCTTATTGTGAAGTAGATAGTCAACAATATGTATAGGTGTCTGGTGAATCCCAAGCGTGAAAGTCAACGTGTTGCATAAATCTTCCAAACAATGCTCTCTTCCACAGGGGGGGTATCATATGTTTGCAGGCTTACCTATTGCAATGAGGTCTCATCTGAATCAGTACTGAATATGGTAAAATAAGTCAAATGACTCTTTGCTACTCCTAAGTAGATTAGCTTCTTAATTAGTTTTCTTGTGTATGTGTGGCTTGGCTGTGTGGCTGCGTCAGTGTGCTTTGTCTCTTTGGCTGTGTTTCATATGTTTGCAGTCTTACCTATTGCAATGAGGCCTCCGTAGAGGTTTTTATTCGAAGGTTGGTTGAAACCACCAACTTCTAGTATCAATATCCGTTATAAACACTAGCTTTATGATTCTTTAGACTATCTCTCTAAAGCCGTTGGGTTAAGCCTTAAGGGGCATATATATCTTCTCAAACAGCACGCTGGTTTTCGTGACACTTCGTTATTGTTGTTAATTGCTATTACTTGGACTTGCGAGATAGGAGGGACGTGATCCAATTTAGGCTGATTCCAAATGTCGATTCATATAAGGCTATTCTACATTTGTGTTACTTTGGGTTGGATCAAGAGTATAAACATATTTTAATTGTATGCTTCTCTATACAGTTTTGAGATGTGTTTCAGATGAGACAGTGTTATTTGAGCCAAAATGTCAGTCATTTGATCTTTTAAAACAAGTATATGTAGATAATTCCGTTGGTACATCTTGACAGGTAGCCAGCTGCTAAACACAACATTGGGTGTGAAGGACTTAGTGGCAAATGAATTTGCAAAATTGGAGAAAGAAGTAATAGTTCCTAACAAGAGATTGTTTCCTTTTGATATAACACTAGAAGACTTCTTTTGGGCATTTGGAATTCTAAGATCAAGAGCATTTACTCGCATTGAGGGTCAAAGTCTTGTTCTAATCCCCTTGGCTGATTTGGTATATCCCCTTTTCTTCGACCACTTGACTTATTAAGGCTTTGGTGTCTTTCTATTCTCCCTGAGTTGTAGAGTTTGATATTCAAGACTTCTGTTTTTACTTGGATTGTGCTATAACTTTTGTATTTTATTCCCAAGGATAAAAACAGCTGATATTTGCTAGATGTCAGTTTTAAATTTTAGTTGGGAAGTCTTCTTGAATCTAACATGTAAAATTGGGTGCAAAAGATCAATCACAGTCCGGACATAACACAAGACTATGCTTGGGAAGTCAGGGGAGCTGGTCTGTTCTCTAGAGATCTCCTATTTTCCCTGAGGAATCCCACCCGAGTAAAGGCTGGTGAACAGGTAGCTTTTCCTTTTCTAATTAGACAATCAACTATATGTCCTTGTCTATTGCAACTGCTAATTTGATATACCAAGACTGTCATACCAAGTCGTTTTAAATGTAGATAAGATTACAAAATCTCAAGTTCATTAAAATAGTCAAACGCATAGTTCTTGTGATGGATACAATTACATCAAAGACATTCCATGATCATTTTCTACGTCACGCATAACCATTCATATTTTTGAACAGGTATTGATCCAATATGATTTGAACAAGAGCAATGCTGAATTAGCCTTAGATTACGGGTTCATAGAATCTAGGTCAGAACGCAACACATACACTCTAACGCTAGAGATACCCGAATCAGACCCCTTTTTTGGGGACAAGCTAGACATAGCTGAATCAAATGGCATGGGAGAAGTTGCATACTTCGATATAGTTCTAGACCAGCCTCTTCCAGCAACTATGCTCCCATATCTCAGACTTCTAGCACTTGGTGGAGGTGATGCTTTCCTATTGGAATCTATATTTAGAAATTCTATATGGGGCCATCTTGAGAATCCTGTTAGCCGTGACAATGAGGAGCAAGTTTGCCAGGTGATACGGGGTGCTTGTAGCTCTGCTCTTTCTGGTTACAATACCACCGTTGAAGAGGTCAGTTATGCTTTTTTAAAAGAATTTTCTTTTGGGAAATAATAAATGGTGACCCCGCTAAGACTTCTTAATATTGGCCTTCGCTTATTTTGTATTCTTAAAAACAACCCTGAACTTTGAAATGGAAAATTATTCACAATAACCTGAGAGATCTCCTTGTGAATTAAAATTATTTAGCAGAACATTGTATGGTACAAGTTAGCTATCAATAAGTTCCTTTTTTTTCCCTCCTTTAATAATGGATCTGTTGTAGTGACAATGTGTGCTTGGTGTAGGATGAGAATTTAATGGTGCAAGGCAATCTGAATCCAAGGCAAAAGATTGCCCTAGGGATTAGATTGGGAGAAAAGAAATTGTTGCAGCAAATTGATGGGTTTTTCGAAGAAAAAGAGATGGAATTGGGTGGCTATGAGTACTACCAAGAGAGGAGGCTCAGGGATCTAGGTTTGTGCGGAGCTCAGGGGAGAGAAAATCCCTTGGATTGGGGAGGTGTAGTTATTTTCCGTTGGTTGTTCGAAGTGCAACTATGATTCTGCGAGGCACTTTTGTAGTTCACAATACTAGGGACAATCACTGGCCTGAAATTGTAAATGAGGAGATGCAATGCGTTGTTTAGTTCCTGCTGATCAATGTACAGAGTTTCAGGCTAGCAATGTGATCTGCACTTCAAAAAGACTAAAAAGTTCTCTTGCGGGTAATGCATTGATGTATTCAAGAGTTGATTTACTTGTATTAAGAACATAAACGAAATAAACTAGCTGTTATCTGACAGTTATGTTAAGTTTCAAGTTTGTATCAATCAATTTTTTAAAATTCTTTTAGCCTATATAATTTCAATTTCATTTTCCCTGCTGATTTTGAGAAAGAAAAAATATCGTGCTATGCTGAATTTTTGGCTTTAGTATAATAGCCTAAACCATTTCTTTAGGGAAAAATTTTCAATTGGTCCATACTAGCTTACTTAGTATTGGTGCCCCACTGTTCTTTATGGGCAGAGTAGATCATAACCTATGAACAATTTCAATAGATAAAGAAGTGAAGAACTAAACTAAGCAAGAAATTACATTTTATAATTCATATCAACTTTTGTGGAATATAATTCAGGTGGAAGATGAATACACTTTACATATTAGGGAGAAAAGAAAAAGGAAGACTGTCGAAAATCCTACTACTGTGCCTGGGAATGGGGGCTAGAAGGGGGGTTAAAGGCAGAAAAGAGAATCAAACTGCTTCTTTTGCAGAATGAAATCTGTTTATACCAAGTTATAACTCTTCAAGGAATATCTCTCCTATTCACTGGAACAACGTCCTATTTTCCGGGTTTGGTAAGGGACTAAATCTGCTATGAGCAAAGACTGCATGAGCCCAAAGCATCGCAACTAACATGGGCAAACAAGAAAATTCCCGTTCCTCCTCTTCCACTTCAGTTGAGAACTCACAAGACGGTCATTCATGGCCAAGCAGCCTTTCAGGACAAGTTGACCAAGCTTTTAATTGCTTACTCCATAATCTCGTGAGAGTAACAAGCTCATGATTTGGCTCAAACTTGTTGATCAGCATAAAACCTTAATGTAAAAAAGTGGTGTTACAGTTACTAGGTGGTATTAAGTCGCTGCAATTAGGATCTTCACAAAGGCACTCCTGGGGATTAGCATAAAAGTAGTCCTCCTCTTTTGGCCTATCAGGAATGACTTTCCTGAGAATAGGTTGTCCTGATCTTTTCTCATGCACCTGGCCAACACCAGCAACAAACTTATCCCATGAAATCGTCCCGTTATTGTGTAAATCTACCAACTCAACAAGCTTCTTCCTATGCAATAACATGGTTTTCTTAAAACCAAGATACCTGAAAAAGATGTAAGCAATCAGCATAATTAATTTAATATTTAATGCGAATTTTTTTTGAAGAAATTAATTTGAGAAGTCTAGAGGAAAAACTCCAACTTTTGTCACAATGCTTTATAATCAGTTCAACTCCCAACATTAAGTATATAAGAATACCTGCGATGACCTCCAACGAGCCTTGCCATGTTCCCATCATATGTAGGAACAAATATATTACTGGCAACTGAAACCAAAAAATCTAATGCTGCCATTTGAGAAGAATGATTTCGGAACTGCCGTAAATCATCTGGATCAAGCAGCATATCCTTTTTAATCTGCAGTTATTTATAAAGTATATGTCAAGCACAAAACCATACAGTTGGTTTCAGGTAATTGTACTGTAAAAAATGACAGTACACCTCGAATTTTTCCATTCATTCAGTAAGTCTCTATTGACTCCTACATATCCAACCAAAACCTGAGGCGGAAAGGACAACATTAAAATCCTTAGCATTTTGTGGAATTGCAACTAAAAGTTTTAGTATAGTATCACACTAGACCTGCCATGGGGCGGGCCATGCCGGACAAGCAGGCCATGTGCCTAGATTTCAGGGTGTGAATTAAGCATGCGCCACCCTTTAGAATTTTACATTCTCTTTGATTGAATATAAGCGGGCCAGGAGACCGGCTGGCCTGCCCGGTTGTGCCGGGCTTGGACCAAAATTTGAAAATGGTGACCATAAACCGGCCTAGCAAGGCTGGTGGCGGACGGACAGCCAAATTAGCGTTGGCCCGACTCATCCCCAGCTCTAACTCTAACACTCTTCGCCTCTTCGGGAAGAATAGAGTAGACTTAAAGACTACAAGAGAAGAAATAAGTAGCCTGATTGTATATCCATGTTAGACAACGAGCAAACACATCTAACTGATATAAGCCTATTGTAGTGCATTCCAGAAATCGACTAGCCCACATCTTAAACTAAATAGCCCTATTGGTTCACTAGTGCAAGAGGCAATCAGTCATAGACACTACAATAAGCATGGCTGAATCGCTAAATAAGTAAAAAATAGGGGTCATCGACCGATCGACACATTAAAAAAACCTGTCAACAAATTGGTAAATAAGAGAAGATCCAGTGAGGACATAGGTAACAACACAAATTCCTATTTCTCAATGATATCCCATGATCAAAACAATTGGCTGAATCCCGTCAAACCATTCCATAGAAGTTCATTAATATCTTCTTTTAATAAAGCAAATCGACTTTGATTCTTCAATAATCCACGTCACTTGTGCTTCTATCGTAACAAAAAATTCCCTTTTTATATGGAAAAGGCCCGTATCAATGATTATGATATTACGTATAGAAAATTCCTAAATATCTTGTTCAAGGTTCTAACAAAGGGGTGTGTGAAGAATACACTTTCTACTTTCTCTTCTTTATAATTTTTTCTCTTCCCTCCTCATTCTCATGCAAGATCAACTCCAATTTATCGAAATGGTATAATAAAAAAGCATTAACACCATATTGGTTAATAATATTAGGAAAATGATAAAGACAACCCTAATATAAGAGTCTATAAAAGGAAATTTAAGTAACTTACTAATAATACCGATTCACGCGGGCATAAAGTCCTAACTTAATATTCCCTCCGTTTCTTTTTGTTTGTCCTACTTTCCGTTTTTGTTCGTTTCTTTTTGTTTGTCCTACTTTTTCATCTTTCCTTATATGGAAAAATTATATTACCCATTTACCCCTACTTTATCACTTTTTAGTCCCACATGTACCTTATAATCTTCTCTCACCTACCTTTATCACCAATTTACTATAAAATAAGTGAACTTTTTAATTATTGTCCCCACCCACATGCCTATGACATCACTCTCCTTGGCATTTGAAGCTACAGTAAATAGGACAAACAAAAAGAAACGGAGGGAGTGCCATTTTAGGCAATGTATTTAATGCTTATATACAGCCTTAATGGTTGTGCATATCATTACCCAAAAACTTATATAACAGCATTTTGATATTTTATTGAAAATAAATAGATGCTTCTTTTATTATTTAGGAAAAATTGTCTAGAATAATGCAACATTTTGCTCATTCGCAGATAATAATGCAACCTAATAATTATTCTGGAATAATGCAACTTTTATACCCCATTTATTTTAAATACGACAAATTACAGGTTACCTGAACAATTGGTAATTTTTATTTAAAACTAACTTTTAATTGATAAATTAACAAAAACAAAAAATTAAAAAATAAAATCCCCCACCCCCCACGCCCGCAGCCAGCAGCCCCAACCCCCCAACCCCACCCCTGCAGCCCCAATCCCCCACCCCACTGCTGCTCTCAGCCCCAACCACCCCACCCCCCCACGCCTGCAGCCCCAACCCCCACCCCTGCAGCCCCAACCCCCCAACCCCACCCCACTGCTGCTCTCAGCCCCAACCACCCCACCCCCCACGCCGCAGCCCCAACCCCCACCCCCCCTGTTGCTCTCAGCCCCAAAACCCCCACCCCTGCCGCTCTCACCCCCCACCCCAGCCAACACCTCCATCGCCGAAAATTACCCAGAACCACCCCACCCCATTTGCCGCCGGTTTTCTAGTTTCGCTGGTGGGCGAAGGTCGCCGGCGAGCAACGAAGGGAGTGGGCAATAATTGCGCTGGTGGGTGCGAGTCGCCGGCGAGCAACGGGGGGGTTGCGTGAGCCTTCAAGCTGCTGCACTTGACGGTGGTGGTGGTTTCTTTGCTGGGGGAATGGAGGAGGGGGTTGGGGGTGGCCGGTGGTTTCACGGGGAGGGGGAGGGGATGGGGTTTTAGTTTTTAGTTTTTTATTTTTTTAATCTTTTTGTTTATAAATTTTTTTTAAAAAAATTTATTTAGGATAACAAATAACAATACGACACGTGTCTCATTTTACTTATTCTTTAGGTCATAACCGGTTTTACCCCATTTAAAATAAATGGGGTATAAAGGTTGCATTATTCAAGAATAATCTTTAGGTTGCATTATTATTTGCGAATCGCCAAAAGGTTGCATTATTCTAGGCAATTTTTCCTATTATTTACTAAAATACAAGATATTCCCTCCGTCCCCCAAAGGATTTCCCATTTGCTTTTTGCACGGTCTCCAATGCACATCTTTGACCGCTTATATCTCCTATTATTTATTAATAAAAATGATAAAATGTTGATATTTTGAATGTACCTATTAATACAAATCTAACAAGATCACCTATGACAATTATTTATATTATATATTAGTTATAATTTATGGTCAAAGTTTACAAAGTTTGACTTCAAAAAAAGCAAATGGGAAATCCTTTGGGGGACGGAGGGAGTACATAAATATCTTATATCATCAAACAGAGACTTTGTGATGTATAATTGGGAGCACATAGTTTTTTGCTCCCTCCGTTTCACATAAAATGTTACACTTCTTGTTTTCACGCATGCCAATACAAAGTTTTGAGGGTTAATATCTCTAATTGTGTATTTGTAAAAATCATAAAAGTTAAATGTTAATTATATACATATCAAGACGAATCCAACAAGCTCACACACGACTATATTTTTCTTAAATATAAGTTACAAATAACGGTCAAAGTGAACTTTGTGAATAGTGTTTACTATGCAAATGTAACATTCTTTGCGAAACGGATGTAGTACTTCATTAAATTATTGTATTTGCAAACAAAGATTGCAAGTAATGGTAAGTGGTAAAAGATTTACATAATAATAACAGGTATGATAGCGTCCGATATGTAATACCAAAACAAAGGTTAACCACTAGATTTAATTTGGTTGCAACTTTATGAATTAGAAAATCTGATAACACTGCATCGAATAAGCACATTAAGTTTCAGTCAAAGTTATTTTCCAACATCAAAATCACAAAGTAATGTTTTATCAACCATAAATTCACTATCTGGGTGTTGCAACAAAAATGAAAGAACTTGAGGAAAATGTCAACTGAAGTGGGAAAGTTGTAAAGTAACCAGAGAATTTTGTAGACCCTAATTTTCTTTTCACCATATTGGTAATTTAACCTTAATAAAAACAGGCAAAGAAAAAGAAAAAGGCAGGGGGGGGGTATATTTAGAAGAGATGTTCAAATTTTAAGTTATTTAGAAACTACTAGCAGTCTGCCAAATCAGCCAAGGTAGCAGATAGATGCAACAGGTAAAAGCACAGTCAAGGACAACAAACTTTTGTCACTTACTGTGTTAGGAAATGCAGCCCGTAAAGCTGCAAGTCTTCTTTCGCTGCCATAAATTTCTCCCGAGGCAATATATATCTGGGTGTTCTTATCAAAACCCAATGCCTGTAGAATTAAAGTTGTTTCCTCTGGTGTAAGGGGACATAAACCTTGATACCTCTTCTCCTCAGAATTGATCTCCTTATCCCTCCACCATGGGTATGCATACCTAAAAAAGCAGATGCAACGTATGCCAAATAAAATTTCTTCGTTCAAAAGTACCGGATCAAATTCAGGAATACAAATCTATGCTAGTGACTCCATAGCTTTTAGAAACAAGGATCGATATATCCCTACTAGAGCGAGGAAAGGGAGTTTGTTCAAGAGAAGGATACATGAGGAAAAAATCAGTTCAAAAGGTAACACGATAAAATAAAGTACACACAACTGCTTGATGGTGGACCTTATGTTATGTGACATACCAAGCTTTAAAATTAGGCATGATCCTTATAGATGTTTTCAGCAACAGCTTCATTTCTCTATTTTCTATAAATCTCTCGGTTATCTTATTTTGATGTCAGAGTTCATGTACCAGCCTACACTATAATCAATGATAGTCACAAATTTGACAAACAGGCCTTTTAGGCATATAATTGTCATGATTGCTAAAATGTCCACCCAAAGCTAAAGTGTCTTTTGTAATCCAGTTGCATATATCAAAAATATTCAAACCCCATTAGCAACCTTTGAACATAAGCACCAGCTTTAATATCCCAAGTCAAGAAAATTGCTGACAACCTATATGACACTCAAAAAGTCGAATATTAACCAAGTAAACCACAGACTTGTAGTATATAATTTTAACATAATCGTAAAAATGGCCTCCAATCACATCATAAGCACATAATTAGAGCGCAAACATGCTGCACAAATTTAGATCTAAGCAAACCAACCTCATCCGCTTAAGATCCTCAGCTTCTTCCTCAGAGCAACCATGATTACAACCTGAAAAAGCCAGCATGTCCATCTCATATCTCAGATGCAAAGCAACAAAAGGCCCCTTTTCTTGAAGTAGACGGATCAGTTTTTGACCCAGTCCCTTGATTTCCGGAGTGAATTTCAGGGCCTGAAAATTGACACGGCACCTGAGTCTCTGAAATTCAAGAGGAAGTCCATTGTTCGCTAAACGCGCATCAGTTTTGTTAAAGTGTATGACTTCATGCTTTTCAAATAGAGGTAGAACCTGCATAATAACACATCAGGCGAGGGAAAAATGTTAGTAAAACATATTTTTTTCTAGAACAAATAAATCGTCGCCCGTTTCTTTCTTCACCTAAGGGCAATCTAATTGTATTCAATCTACTTGACAAGCCACCACCATGAGCAGTTTGTATAAAGTCGCACAAAGGACATCAAAGGGTGGTTAAATGGGTGCAATTAGAAACTTTCACGAACCTCAGTCAAATGATGTATCTACTTCATTAAGTTATCTAACTTTTGGTGTTGGGACTTGGAAAACTGACTCCACTGATCCCCTTTCTTACAAGAGTGATGGCTTTACCCTTAAAACTTTCATCCTCTCTGCTCATGAACTGCTTAGAGATTACTTTGTACCAATGACCACCCAAGAGGCCTACCCTATGTAGTCATTCCATCAAAATGTTTCTTGCTTATAAAGTTTGTAATTACCAATGTGTTTGGACGAGAGGAATTCAAGAGAGATGAAGGGGGAGAGAGTGATAATTTATTTTTCTTTATTAAGTTTTAGATTAGAGACAAGGGAGGAAAATGACCAAATCCTTCTAGAGTTGCAAAGATGTGGAGAGGTGGTAAGTCGATTACACAAGCCTACTTCTCCCTCCCTCCCCCTTTGCTCACTTTTGTTACACCCCCTTTTTCTCCACGATTGTTATCCAAGCATCATAAAATAAGACAATAGAGAGGCACAATGATACTAGTCATATCTTAACTTGGTTCACTTATAGGCCGAGAAAAAGGGAACTTCCACACAAGATATATATTCAATCAGCGCTCACTTCCAAAGATTTGTAGAGATGAATAACATTTAGGGTGCCTTCTAAATTTGAGAAAGCAAACAGCAATCGACAATCAAGTATTAAATCTAGCTCAATATTTTCGCAAGATAAGAAAATGTCATATGAATGAAAATGTGCATCACAGAAACAAGTGAATAAGTAAGTCAATCATAAGCATAATCCTTCCGGGACCCAAAAATACCATCCAAAACAGAGTCCAATCAGTTTAAAAACCCTGCACTCTACACTCAACATGCAAGCATAGAACTATCCCATCCAAAACAGAGTCGAATCACCTGAACCCTACACTCTATTTGCAAGCATAGGTAGTTAGGTATGGTAGCATGAAGAGAAATCATATGTGATCAACCAATGGAAACTTATGAATAAGAATGGATAGATGGAAGTAGACACACATACTATCCCATAAGTCACTCTAAATTCACAAATTTGTCGTTATCTTCTAAAAAGTCAGTACTCGACTCCCTCAGGAAAAGATATGGTTCATAGATATAAAACAAAAGGCAGCCATTAGTACTTTACTGAATAAGAACATTAATGTGTTCTAATCATCAACGTACTACTCTTCAGAAACTTCACAGATACATGACTCTAAGTCTCTAATCTAAGGAAGCCTACAGAACAATAACATTAAAACCAATATAATCAATATGCTCCAAGCATAGAGAACAAAGTTAAAAGGTTTATCAGCTTAATATGCTTCCAAGTGTAAACAACAGATTATCAATTTGGCATCCCTAAAGTTTTTCAAAGCAATGTATATTTTCATAATGATCCACTACCAAGCTTTGGACAGCCAAATGATCCAAGGAAATCAACTGCTACATAAATAATTCTATTTGGGTTCTATGTCAACAAGGAATCACATAAAAATCCTATGTTATCCTTGTTCTTTCCATTGTTGTTTTGTAACGTGAAACTGGACAAAGGAACAAACCTGCTCAAAATAGTACTTTTCATTCGACCAGCTAACTGGTTGCATAACCAGCGGTTGGAATCCATACTTTCGATTATACTTCTTTGGTAGCCTCCTAATGATCCGGACCTCATCCCTTAAGGAATCGATGAAATGTTTCACATCGAAGATGTCCTCAAAATTACTGTAACAAGAACCTAAAGGGGTTAGAATTCTTCAGAACACAGGTGAAGCAGAAATGAATTTACACCTGCTGAAGCAAATATACCTCGTATCTGCCCAGAAAGATGTCTTATCAAGCTCTGGGACAACCAAAGTGAGATTTAAGAACCGAGCAACAGTTACCATGTCACATATCTGAAATGCAAAATAAGCTAACATGACAACCTATGATGTAAATGAGTGAACTAAATGGAAACTAGAATCAAGAACACGAACCGCAGCACGCATTTGATTCAAGCCTCCATTGCATGTTACCCTAAGAAAACCATTACTTGTGTAGTTTCCTGCAACCAGTAAATGTAGAATTGATGATCTAATTAAACCCTTTTAGCTTCTTAACATCACTATTTCCTACATGAGAAAAGACAATTAAAAAAAGATACTGACTAAAGGCCCGTTTGGTATCAATTCCAGTTTCTTGTTTTTGTTTTTTATGATTTACAATCATTTGATATAAAGTTGTAAGAAACTTATACTTAATCACACAGATAATAATAATGTTTATTTTGAAAACTGAAAACAAAAATTGGAAACCACTTTTCGGTTTCCGTTTTTTGTTTCTTCATTTCCAAAAAACCTGAAAACTAACAACAAAAAACGATAATGAACAAGCCCAAGAAACGCGAGTCATAAAGTACGTAACAACTTTTTACAAACTAAAGAATTACAAAACCGAAAAGGAAGTCTAAAGCAAGATAGCTTTCCTACTCGTTGAACTAATATCAAAGTGGACCCTTTAAAACATCATGACATTGAAGTAAGCTTTGATGAAATGTAAACGATTAAAAATCGTTTGAATCATTTTCATTTACCACATAACCATCACCACAAGTAAAGAGCAAATTATGTAGTACCATTATAAACAAACACAAAAGCTGACCTCTAAACCAATTCAAATATCTAAAAGAAGATTTTATCCTATGCACGTTTGCCCATCACTCAAGGAATTTATAAGATATACCCCCTCTGTCCCCCAAAAAATTTCTCATTTTTCCGTTTTTGTTTGTCTCAATCACATTTCTCATTTCCTTATTCGGATATAGTCCACCTATTATATAAAATTATTTTCCTGCCCCCACTCTTTCTCTTAATAAACAATTCTAAAAAATACCTACCACCTTACTTTTCAATTATAAAATGAAAATTTTGGCCCACACCAACCTCCCTCCTTAAACTTTATGCCCAAAAGAAATGGGAAATCCTTTGCAGGGCGGAGTGAGTATAACAATGCTATTCCTTCGGTACAAGTAGCGGGAACGATGCCTCAACCTAGTGTAGGTAGGATTTACTAATTTACATTATAGCTAACATATATTGTCATCCTTCACAATGTCTTCATATAGTGTATACTTGATCAAACAAATAAGGCTTATTCCTCAGCTAGTTAAAAATTGCATGCCAACTCTAATTCCTATCTTGTCCCAAAAAAAACCGGTTCGATGGCGGATCCTCAACTTTACACAGCAAAACAATGCAAATTATAACAAAGTATGAGCATAACAACACCAACAAAACTGAAGCAAATCGCTAATTTAACAAGCCAGAGTGCGCATAACCAAACATAGTAGCATAAATTCGCAAAAAAAGAAGAGAATAGAGCAGAAATATGACTCACTTGGAGGAAGAAGAGGTGGTGGTGGAGAAACATCAGAAGGAAGTGGAGAAACATGCGATAACTTATACGAAAAACTGGCTAAAAAGCTAGGACGCCATAGCTCACCAAAAGCAACAAGCTGAACCAAGCAAGTCCACAACACAATGCTAGAACAAACCCTAATAAACCAAACTTTTAACCTAGTTCTTTCAATCACCGGAACCACCGGTATCTTTTCATACCTCACCTGTTGCAAACCGTCTGATCTAACCTCCATTTCTCTTTCCTCATCGCCGATTCATCTGGAAAAAAAACAGCAATTTCTTGACTCAATCGATGAATGAAAACCGCAATGTTGGCAAATTACAGGTACGAATTCGATGAATGTGAATGTTGTTGAATTTGAATTGGTGATTATGAGAATGGAAGCTTTAGATTGAGGCCTGTAATGGCGTGTGGAAATGGTGAGAGCGAATTGAAACCCTAGAAGATGAATAAGGGGAAGCAATGTGGATCGAGGAAGTGGAGAATGTGGGATTGTGAATTGTAATGATAAGCGCGGAAACCATGAGAGAGAAAGAGAGAGAGGAAGAGGAAGAGGAAGAGGAAGGCAAGAGAATTCACGAGAAACGAAGAGGAGAGAGAGAGAAGGGGGGAAGGGAAGGAATTTAATGAAACATGTACAACCGTCTAAACGTTGAGAGAAGAAACTTCATCTTCAAATTTACAATTTATTTCTTTGCTCAATATTCAAATTATAATGGGTCAAAATGGTATACTTCCTCCATTTCTTTTTAATTGCAACAAACTCAATTGGATAGACTCCTAGACAAAATTTTGGTGTGAGTGTGAAAGGGATGGAGAGAGAAAGTGGGACATGTGATAAAGAGAGGGATAGAAAGAAATGACTTGTAAAAAAGGAAAGAAAACATTTGTTGCAACTAATTTGATATCTCCATTTTTGGCAATTGTTGCAATTAAAAAGAAACGGAGGAAGTAGATAATTAGAAACATAGTGGTACCAACCCCGGCCAGTAAAAGTGAAGTTAGAGTTAAGGTTTATTGAAATTTGAGTTTGGTGTTCTTTCTTACTCCCTTTGTGTTTTCAGTCCTGGGTGGATCTGTCTCGTTTTCCTAGACCCCTTCGTCTTGGAATGGTTATTTTGCTAATCGGATCCGATGCGGGAAGACAATTGATGCCAAATGCTCCAGTACAACCAGTTGATCTGAATCGGGTCCTACCGCAAAACAACAAAAGATCGTTAGACCCCCTTGTAATAAGCTGTAATAGACAGCGATGGCCGAGACGAGGGCTTCCAAAAGTGTCATCTATTCAACGATCATAGTTTTGCCAGCTTAGGATTAAGTTTATTTCAGTTTACTATGTATCTGTTTATGTTGGCCTCTGTTGTAATTATTGCATGTATGAATGAATGAATCTAACCAATCTGTTAAAAAAAAAAGTAGTACTACAATTATATCGTGTATCTTGATCTAATATAAATATCAATATATCATACATCTAAAACTATTTTTTTAATTATCATTCATTTGAAAAACTACAAATGAACAAATAAGCAAAAAAAATAGTATTAGGTAACGATACATGTCTTACATTTGGTTTTTTAATAGGATGTGGTGAAATTTTATTTTTCACATAAATGTCAAAATAGGACTTATCTTACACCTACAAGAAAAATAAATATTAAGAAGAAGTCAAAGTATCATAAGTTATGTCATCCTAACATATTGGTATTAAATAAAAAACCACAATAAAATACTAACAAAAAGTTAGAAGTCAAAGTAAGCATAAATTTAGGTGAATTAGCACTTGTAAATTATACTTTTATTGTACTAAATTATACTTGTGCTAACACATGTAAGATTTATTTTTAAATATTGTATATTTACTTTGAGCGCTTCTATATTTTTCAATTTATATATATTGGTGAATAGTTTTGTCTCTTAACATGCCTTATATCAACCATGTATTTTTTTGGCATTGCTACCGGATGGCTTCGATCACACTGTCATCAAAGGGGATTTGATCTGCCCCATACT
This sequence comes from Patellifolia procumbens, assembly GCA_947645195.1. Lineage (NCBI taxonomy): Eukaryota > Viridiplantae > Streptophyta > Magnoliopsida > Caryophyllales > Amaranthaceae > Patellifolia > Patellifolia procumbens. The sequence continues at coordinate 942,719 of CANSGD010001128.1, forward strand.
TTCACTTTAATTACATGATTATCCGCACTTTGCTTTCTCCCGTGTTTAATAATTTGCTTTGATTCAAATCCATAAACTCTAGTTGATTTATTCCCTGAATAGCTCACCGATGAGTACTCATCGGCTGTAAAATAGAAGGTAGATCATGAATTAAATCGGAAACATCTAATGCCCTTACCTTGTTAGATCGAGTACATGTTGGCTTAGCCCATGTATTCCATCTTCGGACTTTCATTTTTCAGCAAATGACACAAATCATTGACCTTATTTTTCAGCATGGTAATAAATCATTTTCAAGGACTTTCTTCTCTAGTAATATACAAAAAATCTTTGAAGAATTGACAAATGTCCAAGTGATAAGTTAAGATTAGAAAGGAAATTGGTTGTATTATGTTGTGTCACTTGTGTGTTAGTACAAATTAGGAGTGCCAGAAGAACTCGTTGATGCGCAAAGCATAGCAACATATTCTCAAAAGAAAAAGGCACTTTGATCGGGAAATAGAATAAGAGAAAAGAAGAAGAAAAGGGAGGCAGAAATGATGAAACGTAATTATAAAGTGATGAGTAATTGAGTGTGTTGTCTCCAATGCAAAACTGTGATAATTATTGGATTTGTATTAATGGATTTTCTAAGTTACAGTAATACAGTGTGCAGAGATATCTATCACTGCAATCTATGTAAGCCTAACTTTATGACGGGATCAGCGCAGCGCAGGTAAGCTGTTTTTAGGGCCACGGCCCACCTACCAGGCAACCTTATGAACATCGCGATTTGCGGCATAATGTGATGACTACATTAATACCTCTGCAGTTTCACTAACTTCTATGTCTTTCTTTTAGCATATCAATGAGCATATCAATGAGCATATCTATTTGAATAATCGGGTCTAATTAGTATCTAAACATAAAGTAAAACCGTAGTTAATTATTGATTGATTAAGAGTTCGAATAAGTTTACGACTAAGGATGTAAGATTGTGGGCGGGGATAGTGGAGACCATCCCGCATCTGCCCCAATTAGATGGGGAAATTGAAAGGTTTTGCAGGTGATGTGGCGGGAATGGGGATGAAAATTATCTCCGCCAATGAGGTCGCCACTGCATAAATGACTTTACATAAAGACACCTATGAGATATCTAAACATAATTTGATTATTTAAACATATTGCTAATCAAGTAAGCAAAAACGTAGAGTTTGGAACCAAATGGATCCTATAATTTGCAAGGCCATGAAAGACTAGCCCCTATAATCAATAAACCTCAAAAATCAATACTTATAAAAATCCAACACTCCAGAAATTACACTAAACAAAAAAACCTTTATATTTCCTATGACAAACCTTAAACAATATTTTAAAAATTAAAATAGGGAGCAAAGTCTAACTTTGGTGCATCTATTACGCACTACACCCTTGAAAGACACGTTAACTAATAATAAACTTATCTAGCACCTGAAATTCTAAGATACTAACACTAAAGCTTCCGTTCCTTGTATTGCGCAGCTAAACTTATCAGCAGTCAGCACAATGCGTAGTCAAATGAGTGTTACCTGCTTCTCAGCAAGAACATGCTGCATGCCACCATATTAACATAATAATATCCAAACAATATACTTTACCAACAGCTTCATTTGTAAGATAATCAAAACCCAAAATATAAGCGATCAACGAATATATACTATCCCCCTCCATATAGAGGCTTCGTTTCGGCGGACATAAAACATTTTCAATGGATAATTACTTTTCCATAAAAAAGAACATTTTCCAACGGCAAGTGGAAGGGTAAGGAATGAGGAGGAAGTGGTGTTCCTTCTTCATGACGGAAAAGGTTTTCCATCTTAGGAAGAATTATTTTCCACCCTTTACAAACCAAACAAAAGAGAAAAGGAAAGACACTTTTTCTGGAACATATATGCAACTCAACCAAACACTCCCTAATTGTCTTTTGAGGTTATGGAGTGATGTTTCGTATAGGGTGGAAGTGGTGGTTGGTAGTGTAAGCGATAGAGATGGTGAATGTCGTGATTGGTAGTGATAGTTGGTTGCGGTTCGTTGTGAGGTAATAAAACCCCAAAAAAGGGAATATAACTTCTAGCGTTCAGAGTAAGGGATCAGTATTGAGGCTTTTGGGGGTAAAAACTATTAATCAAAAAGGAAAAAAAAAATGAGAGTTACAATTTCCTTTCTCTTTCTTAGTAACCACCCAACCTAACAGCTCTTTAACTGTCACAAAAGAGTCAATGAACAATTCTTGGCACCCCACGAATTCGACTCAGTAAAATTCTTGGGTCAAAATGACTTGAGGAGATTAGATTTATGTGATTGATCCAAAGTTGTGTTCGCTAAACCAGGTTTAAAGTTTAAACCACAAACTTAATAGTATATGACTTACGTTCAAGGAATGTATTATGACACTGTTGGTTGTTGATGGGATACTGTTGGACTAGCTTCATCTTGCTTATTCACATCACACACAAGCGCCTCAAGGTCTGGCCTGGTGTCAACCACTTCCAAGGATCCATTTGGAAATGCATCAGGATAAGTAGCAAAAATTTTGGACTTCATGCTTCTTAATTTCAGAAATATGTAGTCAAGGTCCACCTTCATTGATTTCAAGAGACGAGTATTTCTTGAAAAGTCAGCCATGACATCTGCATAACAATTCTCCGAGTATTCGTTGAAATGTGAAAGCACTGCGTTGCTGTCCTGCAATCTTCCCAATATCAGGTGCTGCGTTTGCTTGAGTGATTCAATGGACTCTGAATTCATCAGAGTTTTGAATTCATGGGACAGCTCATTAGATGCAGTCCTAATTGCTGCCCGCTCTGATTCTTCCATCTCTATATAGACACAAGAGAGAAATTGCAGTCATACACAGAGAAAACAAATAATCATCGAAGCATTTTCAAAGCATAACAACACTAATCTGTCATAAAACTAGAGGAAAGCTATATGTCAAGTCAAGTATCAGTGTTTATAGCAATTTTAAATTTGTTTGAAGTATGGAGCCTCTTGGTCCAATTGTTATTACAGCTCTGAATGATGAAACAACGGTCTAACAAGGGAGCAAGACGGTGCTGGCCTCATTTCTTCCTTGTTGTTTTGCAATTTTCATTTCTACCTCAGTTTTGTGAAAACTGCACATATATTACAACTAAAGATGGTGAAATATTAATTGACTGATGAAGCAAATAATCACATTCAGCACTCGTTCAATGTTCTACATCATCAACATGCTCAACATAACCAAACTCATAATCAACCGTACCATTAATTCAAGTCATAGAGTCACATAATCAAATGACAACAAATGCTCTTTTAAATTCAGACAATAAGCCAAGTGAACTAATCACTATGTCCAGATGCAAAGACTGAATTCTGTACTACTTTCTAAACAAGCTCGCATATCAATATCCATATCATCACAGGGCCTTTAACAACCTCCCACGAATAGCAACGTTGCCGTAAAAGGGGGGGACCCTAACAATAACAGAGATACTGTTTCAGTCGGGGCTTTACCCAAAAAGTCAAAAACCAATGCAGATACTTGTCAATGAAAAAGAAGCAAAAAGAGTTTAAGCAGCCATTTTGAGATAGTCCATTATAAACGCAAACGAAAAAATAGTGAATTCTTCATCTCCATAGGGACTCTAAATGCTAATTAACTGAATTATTATCAATGCTTCATCTCCACAGGGACTCTAAATGCTAATTAACTGAACTATTATCAATGGTTGCCGAATCTATCCATACTATCTAATAGTAAAGCTACTGTATATTACCAACACAATCCCATCATCATCAATAATGACAAATAAAAGAACCTTTTTCATCTAACTCGGATTAAGGGAAGAAAGAAAATGGATATGCTCTTAGTAGATGATATATAAATCAAACAATGAAGGCAAAATAATAAACCGCAATGTTCTATCCATTGATCAACCATATTCTCTAATTAGACCACGGAAGCTGAATTGCACCCTGACATTATCCAGGATTAAACTCAAAGCTCAACTCGGCTCAGGTACTTTGGCTGAGGAATTCCTCTACTATTATTATTATTATTGTATTTCGGCATCAAAATCTCACAAGCTCTTCAGAGCTCTCATGCTTGATTCAAAACACCATCGAACCACCCAAATAAGAACATATGTACTTTTATAAAGGACGCATATTTATCCATAACCGATAGTAACCGAATGCAGCAGAAGTTTTGCCTAAATGCAATAGGGATCAAACTTTTTAAAAGGACACCAGAATTTAACACAACAAAATGTACTCGGGGCCAAAAAGCTAATTACTAAATAAAATATAAAGGCAACAGAAATAATTCTGTTTCTTTCGCCTCAATCTGAATTTGGACACTCATAATAAATTTCATCAACTTGTATAAAAAGTAGTACTAAATTTTCTTATGATCTGCTGTAACGATTGATGATCCATATTCACTCGTCAACATTGATTGATTTCAATCTTAAATCGACAATCAGACAAAGATCAACATTCAATCTGAGGACCGAAATCATTTACTGATTTACATAGCTATGAAAAATTCAATCGAAAACCTCAACGAATTAACAAAACCCTAATTCCTATAAATTAAATAAAGCTGAAAACCCATGGATCAGTAGTGAAGTTTCCGAAATTACCTTGCAAATTCAGTTTGGGTCAATCACAAGATAAAGTTGCAGATTCTCCGACTTCACCCGACAAAAAACGGAAGTTCATAAAAACAAAATGTGAATTTGCACGAGACAAACTCAAAGAAAAAGACGAAAATGGGCAACTTATGCTAAGGGTAATATCGTCTTTTCAAACCTTGTATGCAATTGTACTTTGTTCTCCAGTTCCTTTTCTCCTCAGTCCTCTATTTGACTTATAGTCCCTCTGTCGTTATTCTGGCCACCGCCACAACCGACTGACGCAAGCCATCAGCGGCGGAGGCGCACCACCATAGATTATACCGGCCTCCTACACTGCAGCGGTAAGTTTAGTTGGATTTGTCAATCTCACTTTTTTTTTTTGTTATTAGGTTAGGTTTAGTGTTACCATTTGTTTGCAAAGCTGAGATATTATGTTGAATACTTGGAATTTACATATGATTGATGTATTTATTATGAATTATTTTCTACCCCTAAAATTTGGTTTACGGTCTTTGGATTTGTTCTTTTAGACGGAACGGAGCTAGACTATACTGAACTGAATTGAAATTGTGAGACAAAAGGAACTGAATTGAAGTTAATTCAGCTCTAATGAACTAATCTGAATTGTTGTGATTGCATCTAATACATTTTTTTGTTTTTGAGAGTTGAGACTATGGAGCCTGCATCCTTAATATCATGTAAAATGCACACTAGAAATTCAAATTTTAACTTTCTGTATAAAGCGGCAGGTACGGCGTATGAAGCTACTTTATAATGTTGTAGTGTATAAGAATAACCATTGGTGCTTACTGCGAACGAGACTTACTTTCTTTGAGGAATTGATGAGTGAATGGCAATGCTAGTTGATTCATACTCTGAATTATCAAAGATTTTATCAGAATGCTTTGTTTTGTTTTGTTTTCAATAACTAGAAGAGTAAGATTTCCTGAATGATACCTGCTATTCAATATTGCCTCTAAACATCATCTCTTTCATCTAAATCAATAGAATGAGCATGATTTATATATACACCTTTTTTCAGACTATCTATTGATTAGATGTTAATTAGTGTGGGCTATGGTTCATGGTTGTCGACTTGTCGTTGTGAATTTGCGAGCTTTATTGTGCTCTTGTGCTATTAGTGATTTTGGTTGATTAATATAGTAGTTGTGAATTGTGACTATAGGTTGTTATGCTTTTATAAAATGTAACTTTGTAACACATCATTCTAACTTTGTGGTGCACATGTTCAAGATTTGTGATAGTATATTGATCTCATAATATGAGATCTCATGAACAAATTTTATCTTGTAAGTTGTAAACATCTTTCACTTTTTTAACCATGGTTGTAATCTTGATAAATGGCTTTTCTGGTATCATGTGGACTTCAATTATAATGCTATCAACCTTCAAACATGAGTAATTTCGGCATACTGAAATGTTGTACATGATTTTGTCTGAATCTCGCAATTGTATAATCTGATCTTCAGGACCCTTGTAATCTGAAGTAGGATCCCCTTTTTGCCACTTGGTGATAGTACATCAATGGATGATGGACTGGAGGCAGTGAAGGCGTCAAGTCCTTTAGGGGAATCGAGCGATTCTGAGTTCTCTTCGCAGGATTCTGCAGATGAATTGTGCAGTGAAACAGGTTCTGGAATCAAATTGCAGTTCAGGTCATCTTATTTTAAAATGTGAAAGTAAGTTGAGGAATTTCAAGTATTCACATGTTACTAAACAGCATGTCATTTGTGTATTATAGGAGCATTGTCTTGAAGGCTTGTTGGAAAGATGAGATGGGTATGGCTGAGATTATGAATCACAAGGGCAATTTGTTGAAATCGATGGGTATCAATCGTAATGGCAAGATATATCTCTCAATTGAAGAGACCCTGTAAGTGATCTGGTTTTTGTTTTTTGGCTTGAGCTTTTCATCTTTGTACTTCCCTTACTTCAATAATGATATACACCTTTTCATCGTATATCTTGTAGACTATTAGCAGTTTTACAATAGTGTCTGTTTTGATAAACAATTTCAGCCCCCATGACTGTCGAAAAGTTTCACAATGATACGAAATGGTGGTTGTTTTCTGGTCTGATTACCATGTGTAAGCTTCAAGGTTTTCCCTTGTGTTTTTTCTTTTGTTGTTCTTGAGTTGGTTTTGTGATTTCAACTAGAAATTTCTTCTGGATCTTATTGTTTGGATCCTTGATTGTTTTAAATCAAATTCAAAGTTGACTAGCTCCTTTGATGGGATGATAATTGTACTAAACTGTTAATAAAAAGAAAAAATAAACTTCCATGGATGTTGATATTTAGGGTGCGTTTTGTTACCTGAAAATTGCTGAACTTGTCTGAAATTATTGAACTCATTTGAACTTAGCTAAACCTAGTTGAATTTATTGAAACTTATTTGAACCTATCTAAACTTATTTTTCATGAAACTAATTCTTGTAAGGTGAAGAGAATGCACCCTAAGTGACTCTACTTCCTGCCTGACAACCACTTGATTTCTTCTTTCTGAGGCAAGCCATTTTCGTAAGCTTACTGTTTTGTAAATAAATTCTATCCAGCTTATATGTTGGAAAGAAATCTATGAAGCTTTCCACAACTCGGAGGTGTTTACCTTTTTTCAGCTCGAGACTCTGATAATTGAATCATATAATAGGTTTTTAGTACAAATAGGAGCACTGCTTCTTGTTGATGATAAGAATGCAGAAATTCCTTCGAGTGAGATCTATTCAAAAGTTGCAGAAGACAAGAGTGGTTGCGGTTGGGAAGGTTTCAAGGTTTATCAGTATCTTAAGTCTCTTGGCTACATTGTGGGGAGACTTCGCATTCCTTGGAGCCTGAAGAGCATAAGGAGCTATAAAATGCTTGTTGAGGATGCTTTACAGAAAGATAACGCAGCGGAAAATATGGTGGCTAGTACTTCTGTTGCCCAGTCATTGAAAGATTTACAACTAAATGAAGTAAATACTTCTTCTGAGAATTATCTTACAAAATTTTTTGAGAAGAAAACATCTCAAGAATCAAAATTTGTGGTCCATTTACCTGTTTATGAAGTTTATCTTCCAAACACCCAATTCAAGAAGACATGTCCTGGTGATCCAAATTTTGTTGTTTATTCGACCAGGTATGTTTCTGGCACAATTATCTGGTCTTGGTCTCTCTTCTATCTGGTTTTTTTCAAAGTGTATGCTGAACGTGCGTATGGAATTCAGAAAGTATGTTCATGTGACATAAGATTCCTTGTGCATGCTTATTGCTTATCTCCAATCACAGAAGATGAGATCTGTACCCTAACGTCCTGTTTTGTAGACAGTAATATATGTTGGAATGGCAAAAAATATATATATAAATAGATACTCTCTTTCCAATGTCCTTAGAAATTCTTGTCCATCCTCAAGTACTTCTTTTTCATTATAAATTATCATTACCATATTGAATGGTGATGGAAAATTTTGAAGAAAAACACATGTTTGGCAATGAAGTTTTCCCATGGGTGTCATGAGACATTTAGATGTGAGACTTTCTTTACGAATTTTAGAAAAAATCATTACCATTGCCAATTATCGCATATAGGAACATGTAATCCTATCCCATATTCGTGATAATCAGCAGTAACATTGCATGTGACTGTCTCCCTATCACAGAGTTTTGAGGGATTTTTTGATTGTTACACTTACACTAGCTGTCACATATGAATTTAACCACCCTCAAGTATGGTAATATGACCATGTACAAGAGGTATTTCCATAGTGTTTTCTCAATTAAAATGGTAACATTGATACTCATGCATAAAATTTCTATATTATTTTGACAATGCTGAAAGAAACAATTTTGAATTGTAGCTTCTAGTATAAGATATTGAATGATATAGATAGGAAATGGTTGTAGTTGATAACATTTCTATGACTGTAGCAATAGTATTAGACATCATGCAGTGGTATTTTATGGTATGTGTTATACTTTTGTTAGATGCGTGGCAAACCAAAATCTATATTCATAAAGGATAATCATATTATTCTTCAGGTGTTACCCTAAGGGCATGGTTAAGTTGGGAGTAATGAATAATAAGTTGGTAGAAGAATGGAGTTGGTGGTAGATGGGATGAAGCAGTGATTTACCCCTTTAGTAACCACCTCCATAGGATAACTATTACGGCATTACCCCCACAATGAGGGTGATGATCTTTCATCCCTCCCTCCTCCCACCATCACTACTTTATCTCATCTACCACCACCTCCATCCAGCTTTGTTTCCTCCGTGTTTTTCACCCATTACAGCCTTTATTCACTACTCTCAATCCATACATGCCCTCAAAGTGCTATTCTTGCCTATAGGCATATTTTGAAAGTGTACCTGAGTTTGGTGAAGTGCTTTTTCAGCCCATCTACATTGTATTGAATAAACATAGCTCTGTTTCAGATATTTTATTTTGTTATGTAGATCATATTTTAAGATGTGCGTTTTTTTTTCCTTTGATTCTCTGCAGTGACCATCCGCCTTCGCTGTCTGATATTAAGGAACTTGAGAGACAGAGCAATGGGCTTGCTTTAAAAATTAGTCATGTAGAAGATGGGCGAGTCAGTTTGTTCTCATTTGACAGAATAGAGCTTCCTATCTTACCATGACAAGTTTGTGTGAATGTTAGATTTTTGTGGTGTTAGAAATCTTTGCACATCCATGATTTTAACCTTTTTTTTTCATTCTCCAATAATCTTTACATTTTAGAATTTATAGAAAGAACCATTTTTGAGTTGTGGAATTGGACTAGATTTCAGTCAGAAGGTGTGTTGCAAGGTATATGAAGCTTTACTAAAGTTATTGTGCTAAATCAGCTACAGCCTTCAGCCGTTCTATCTAGCTGTAAGAGGACCACTCGACATTCGGCAGTGAACTATGTTTCCTTCAGATGTCTGGTAGATGTAGTTTTTGGTACCTTCTTGCATGTTGTGTCTAGCTTTTGGTATCTTCCTGGAGTTGCTGCAATTATATAGCTATGGTTTTTTGGTCTGTCATCTGTGTATGTTCTGTGTCTGTCTCTCCTTGCTCTTTTGTTTCTGTAATAAGGCTGCTGATTTTTGCTGTAATACTAGAACTTTTTTGTGTCAGTTTAGGTTGAGCTTTGTTTGATTGATTTTCCAACTAGATTAGATTTGGTTCTTCTATAGTTGCTTTTGCTCTTGAAGAGGCCATTGGTTCTATTCTTTTTTTGAAGTTTGAATTTTAGCTTTGGGTGTTTGTGATTAGAAGTCCATATTTCAGAGTTCTCCCTTTTTTTCTTGGTTTATGTAAGGTTAAGGGTCCGTTCCTTTCAATTCATTTGAAAATAATTTACTAGACATTATTAGACCTTATTAGATGTTATTCGGCCTTATTAGGCCTTATTTTACCTTATTAGATGAAACTTATTAGACTTTATCAGACCTTATTAGATGAAACCTTATACACCTTATTAGACCTTATTGGACCTTATCTGATTCTGAACTTATCTGCTATTATCTGAACTTATAAGGAGTGGAAATAAGTTAAGAAGAACGAACCTAAGTTGAAGGTTAATAACAATATGCTTGGAGATGTGGTCCAGGTTTTGGTGTGTCTCAATCTCACTGATAGAGGCGTGTAGGGGAGTAACAGCCGAGTTGATAGAGGCATGTAGAGGAGTAACAAGCTAGCTGATCTCGAGCTCGACCAAGCTTTGCTCGGCTGTGACATATTCATCTAGCTCGAGCTCGAATCGAAGCTCAACAAGTTGGCCAAGTCAAGGCTTGAGCTCGACTCAGTTGCAAAAAATCGAGCTCAAGCTCGACTTAGGCTTAACTCGAGTATTTCTTTCCACATCTAGTGGTCAATTCTCTAGAAAACAAAAGTAAAATATGAAATAGTTTTATTGGGATAAATCTAATGCATATAAGGTCTTTAAGTCACTTAGTACTCGACAATCGAAAACGTTAAGAAAACAGACAATTGAGTATTATCAATTGATTGAAGTTCAAAATTTAGGTAATAACAAAATATTTTTTAAAAAGGAGTCAGCCTTCAGACTCGAATATTTTTTAAAAAGGAGTCAGCCTTCAGACTCGAATATTCCAAGGTGTGGTCGGGCTCGGCTTAAGCTCAACTTTGTTTGAGCTCGTGCCGAGCTTGAGTGGATTCTGCTCGGCTACACTGCTGGAGGTATGTAGGTTGTGCCCTATGGAGGATCCTTTGAGGTTTTTTCCTCCATTTGAGTTGATAAAATGATAACTAGTATTTAGGTTCGGATGGTGTCCAATTTTTTTTTTATATTTTATAATTTAGTTGTTAAAGATAATTAATGGTCTATGAAAGATCCTTTATTGGGGTTTTTTTGCCATTTGAGTTGAGGATGAGGATTTTTTATGGAAACAATCTAGTTATTATGAAACAAATTATTGTGGCAGCAGTCCTCGATTTATTGCTCCATTTCGTGATGTGGGGGAAAGGTTACGAGATTTAACCGTCAAATCTCATTGATATTTAGAAAAATATATCATCATATTCGTCATATTTTTCAATAAAGTCATGTTTTCTAGGGATCTAAAAATGAGTGAGAGATTTTTGGCCTTTTCATAAAAAAATCCCATAATCGATACAAGAACAACAAAATAATATGGATGAATTGTTTTTTGTAAGGAAAAAAACATTCTTCTAGTTCTTGTTGGATATTTTTTTTAATGTAGATTTACAAAATACTAACACATCATATTTTTGGAAAACTTTTCATAAAGTAACTTATTTTTGAATATTTTGTTGACAATATTAATAAATTTCTAATAGCTCGTGTTTTTACAATACAACATTTTATAATATAAGTTAATAGGCAATTTTGTGTATTAGTGGTCAAGATCGTAAGCAAACAAATGTTAAATCAAGATGTTAAAATCATTTTAAAAGGAAATAAGAATAGAATATGTGATCCAATATGTCGGTTTTAATTTTTTAAGACTTGCATATAACCTTAATTATTTTTTAAAAGATATGTCCACTGAAAAAATGTCTTTTATCATAAAACACTTCAAATATGAATATTTCTATGACCCGCTACTTTTTACCTGGTTAAATATAATTACACGGTTAAAAATTCTCTTGGAAGATATATAGGAAAAATGGAAAACAATTTTCTGCTAGTAAAAGTGTGACAATAGATTCTCAATCTGTTCAATAACAATTGACAAAAAAACTTAACACTTAGTTTTCCGCTTTTCTCTGAAAAGTTGGAAGAACCGCTCTTATTCAAAGTAATCTAGAAGCTATCTACGCTTTTCACCATGGCGACGTCTCAAGCTCCAATATCTATAACACAAAAGTCATACAACCGAAATTTCTTTTGTAAAGATTTTAAATACTCGGAAAGGCTTTGGCTCTTATTTTGGGACAAAACATATAAATCTAAAGCCTTGAAGACTAGGTTTTGAAAAATTCATCAAATGAACCAAAGTTTTGTAGCTTGGTTGAAATATCCTCTGAGACCTAAACACTCGGGATTTGTGAAAAGTATCTCAAAAATACATTGTTTCTAAATGTCAACATAAGCTAAAAGTCTCTTACAAGACTAGTTGTAATTGGAAATTAATCTTTTAAATTCGCGAACTTATTAGACGAAGAATTTGCAGGTAGATTGAGTCAGAGTAAAAAATCTAATTTTGGTGTTGTCTAATACCAGCCTCCACGTTATCCCAGACTCTCTAAACGACATTAATCTCCAAGGTAAATAAAAAATGTATAGTCTAGTAGACTTGGGATACCCAAAAGCTTTGGGCTATAATACCCTATCATAAAATGGAATCGTATGGAGGGAAGTCCACTACACCGGTACACCCCACAAAACCATACCCTAAGCTAGAGATTTAATGTCAACTGGAGTATCTGTAAAGTCTACTATTTGGTTAGCTAACAACCAATCGTCCATTCTTATTTCCAATTGCCTAAAGGGTCATCTTCTTAGATATGAAATGTTGATGTCCAGCTTAAATCAAGATATCATCTAGCAACTTCTATATATTAGTCTACCCACACGAGATAATCTTATCATTTGTCAATTTTTTTACACCCACTATTATTCCATTTTGTAAGAAAATACTGAAACAAATAATCATTTGTTTCTAACTTGCCCTATAGTTAATAGCCTTTGGCATTCTCCTAGAATATCTAAATTCTTGGGACAATAAAAAAAAGAATCCTAACACAAAACTATAGTAAGTGAATTCAGATCATTATCTCCTAAGAAACTTCCTAAAATCTCTTTTGTGTTTGTGGAGTATTTGAAAGAACAAAATCTTATTATATTCCAAAATGACTCTTTTTTCACACTAAACATGTTGTCAAATAATAAAATCTGCGCAATGCATACGATCCAGGATATTTGCATCACCCCCTTGACCCCTTCTCATGCAGGTTCTCAAAAAGCATCCATTTAAGCTAGGCATCACCTCCTCCAAATATTACAAAACTCAATGTTGATGGATCTCCCAACACTTATACTCCACCTGCAAATGTTGTTCTCTATAATTCACAAGGGAAAATCCTTGCAACTTCTGCCCCTACAAAATAAGCTCAACCTCTCCTCAGCTCAGCTGCTATATCTTTTGTTCTTCAAAATGAACTTTTCAAAGCAAAAGAGCTACACATCAAAGATCTTATCATCAAAGTGATAATATGGTTCTCATTAACGTCCTAAATGGCATATTCAAACGCATTGAGGTATTCAAAGCTGTCATTATCCATACGACCATCCAACAACTACATAATTCTCTATAGCCTCACTAGTCCACAATTCTCAGAGAAGCCAACACAGTTGCTATTTAGATATTCAAAACTGGACCGTTGCAATACTTAATACCATCAAAATATCAATATCCATCTAGAGCATGTGCTCACAACCTTTGTTTTCATGACGACCATCCAAGCAACAAAAAATCAAACTAGACACCATCCCGCCAAGCTCGGGTAGCGTGGGCTACAAAGACTTAAAACGTAAAGACCTTTTGACAAACACACGAAAGGAAAGGAGAGAGTCGATAAACGATATCTATAGAACGATAATATACTCCTACACTGTCACGAGTCCCTTGCTAAGGTCATGTATAAAACCCGCTGAATTAGAGCCAACCCAAATATCAAATTTATATTATTAAGGTAAAAGTATATCCTCATCATAGAATTCCTTTAAAAAATTTCAAGTATCTAAATATTTGTTACTTAACTCCCTCAAAGTCAAGAACTTTAATGGCCTCCCACCTCTTTCATATTTCACCCAACTCAACCCCAAAAAAACCAACCCAAAAAATTCCAAAATTCCAAAAACTCCCCTCATAAACGTATTGCTTCCAATTAGAGGACACCACGTAAGCAAGTAGACATACCCACCTCCAATCACATCTTCTCATTAACACAACCAAAATATTAATTTACTCAAAATCAAATCAAATCAAATCAAATCGAAGTCTCCTCCCATCATCTCTCTCTTCTTCTCCGTTTCATCCTCTCTCTTCCTTTCTCTACATCCACTGCGATTTCATCGCAAAATCAAGCTACTGCTTTAGGAAGAGAGAGAGAAAGAACGAAACTTTATCTCAATTTCTGGGTAGAAAAAATACCCAAAAATGTTCAAAACATCATTACAATCTTTTCTAATTCTAGGGTTTCTACTAAATCTCTCTCAATCTTTACGATTTGATCTTCAATCAGGCCATACAAAATGCATTTCCGAAGATATTAGGAGCAATTCCATGACCGTTGGAAAATACCATGTCGTTAATCCCAATGAAGGAACTCCTTTACCTGATACTCACAAAGTCACTGTTAGGGTAAATATTAATTAATATTGGGTGATTTTATTATATTAAACAATAAAGGTTTGATTTTTTGTTGATTTTTTGAAAAACCCTAATTTTGATTTTTGATTGAATTTGTAGGTGACATCGTCGTATGGGAACAATTATCACACTGCAGATCATATGGAAACAGGGCAGTTTGCATTTACGGCAGCCGAAACGGGGGATTATATGGCGTGTTTTTGGACACCGGAGCATAATCCTTCTGTTACTGTTACTGTTGATTTTGATTGGAAGACTGGTGTTGCTGCTAAGGATTGGGGTAGTGTTGCTAAAAAGGGCTCTGTTGAGGTTTGATCTCCCTTTTTTTAGAGGAAATTTGAAGTGATTTTGATGCATTTTTTATTGTAATTTTATGGTTGAAGTTGGATGCTTGTTTGTTAATTTTATTTATTTGTTTATGAAGTTTTGAGGTGAGTGGAGTTAAGATCATGAATTAAAGGAGAATGAGGATAGTGAGTTAATGATGGGAAGGGTTTATATAGCTCCCAAGTTTTGTTCTTTGGGTAGTGATTGGGATATGTTTTTAGTAGAGCAACCAAATCCAAGCTTGAGATTGGGAAGTCGAAATTGATGTAGCTGGATTTTGTGGTTTCTAGAGCATTTTTTATTGGTTTGTGCTTGTGACCTGATTCCCATGGGTGCTTCCTTGGCACCATTGTTAGATCGAGGTTGAACTAAGGGCATTAGTACCTGATATAGTTTATGCCAATATCGTTGTAGTCCAAGCTAATTGACTTTTAAACAGTTAGGTCATTTATGATTTTATGTATGAATGTGTGTGTGTGTGTGCTGGGGTGGGTGGGTGGGGGGGGTGATGAGGTTTCATGATCAATTCTAGCTTTTCTGGACTCTAAGTTTGGTGCTTTTCTATGGTTTATAACCTGGGGTGTATTGGTAATAGAGGGTCTTGATCTTGGTTCTTTCTGTTTTGATATCAAATGATGACTGCTATTTATGAGTAAGAAGGAATCTTGTTGACCATTACTCGAGAAAAAGGTGGGGTTCCGATGTTAGTTTCTCTCCTTGCCATGTGATAAATATTCTTCTCTAATTGGATGTATATAACACGGGACTTGAGAAACGGTCTTCAATTAAAATGTCTGTTATGCCTCCCTCTAGTCTCTACTAGAGGTTGGAGGAACTTTCTGTTGTTGCTAGTTAAGAGGAGTACAATTGATCTTTTCCTGATATCTGCTTGTGATATAAGTGATCGGGATTAGTATTTTAAGTTTCATCTTTATTAGGGTCTACAGCAGTTGACACATATTTAAGTTGCTTGTATATCTGTATCGCTACAATGTCAGGCAAAAGCCAGAGAACCAAGTTTGAAGAGTGTGGACAAGTGCAGGAATTTGTGTAATAAATGACATATAGGGCCGGGGGGGGTTATTTCGCTACGTTCGTCGGTGAAAGATGTTTGAGAAAATCAAGCTGTCGATTGATCCTTGTCTCTATTAATGTATCATGCTAAAAGTGCCATTACTTTATCTTGATTTGTATGATTTTGATTGAACCATGTGCCAAACGCTTACTTTTTAAGGGAAATCGAGGTATATGAGAAGTTGAATCAAATCAAAAGTGTATTTACAATTAACTTTAGTATCAACTTGTTACGATGCAACTTTAGAAAATACAGGATAGTAGGGGAAAAGGACATAATTGCTATAGAATTGAATAGTTTCCATTTATGATAAGACATGAAACTAAGCAAAGTAACCCCACTCTCTCTCCACTGTTACCTCACAACCTAGCCCACCACCACTGCTCCCTTTCCTGGTGGCGCTTTCTCTCTCCTTTTGTGGCGGCTCTCTTCCTCCCCTCCCCTTTTTTGGTGGTCTCTCGCTCTCCCTTTCTCTGAACGTTCATTTTTGTGGCTTGCTTTTCATCTTTGGAACACTTTCATGGTGAAGTTCGACCTAAAGAGCTCGAGATTTAGAACCTTCATGGTCAAATTCAACCATTTCAAATCCCCAATATCCAGACCATTATCTCTCTCTTTCTCTTTTATCTTTTTTCATGGTCAATCTTTCATTGGAGGAATGGGGTATGTTGTTGTTGCGAAGAGCATTAAGGTTGCGTCTTGGACGGTTGACGGGGGGATGCGGATATTCTAACATTGTCGGGAAATCAATGGTTGCAAATGTGGTCTGTTGCTTTTAAGGTATGGTGGTGTCAGACTCTCAGTTCACAAAGCTGGTAGGTGGTCTGTTGGTGCCATTGGTTGTTGAAGGCTGGGATTGGAGGAGAGAAATGGTGTAGGAAAGGGGGAGGGCTGTAACAGGGTTTGGGAACGGAGGAAAGAGAAAGATGCTGAGGGGAATGGGAGGACGTGAGCTTGGCCATTGCCCCTTGGGAAGGAAGAGGGTCGGCAGTGTAGGTGGAGAGCATGAGGTGGGCTGATGGTTGGTTGGTTGGTACAAGGGGATGGTGTTTGGTTGGGTGGTTTAAGGGGTAGGGTGGGCAGGCTGTCAGGGCCGGCTGGGTAGTTGAGGATTTTGGAATAGTGAAAGAGGGGAGGAGTTGCTACACTTAACAAATGGTTTAATAAATTAGTTTTCTAACCCTATATTCTTAAGCTCTGTGCCCAAGAGAAGTGAACATGGAAAAAAGAACAGCGAGCGTGGTATTCTGCTAACGCAATAACGTGAAATGAGACAAATAGTAGCTGACAAACACAATGGAAGATTAAAAAAGCCTGAAATACTAGATGGTCAAGAGAGAGCTAGAAAGAGAGTGGGATAGAGATAGAGTTGGGTCAGGTCATAAATCATGGGTGGGTGTGATGGTTTTTAAAGTAATTTAATTGTTGTAGGTTATGATCCTATCTTCCTTCCAACTTCCAAGTCTTCCCAAAATTTGGAAGCAAATGGAAAATGTCTCCCTCCTCTTCCATCCAAACGGACCAAACCTATTGGAATAACGTGTGTGCATTACTCTAGGACCTTTAAGTTTAGAAGGTGAACTTTTTGTTGTGGGGCGGGAGAGGTTATATGTTTTCTTCAGCTAAGATCTTTTTTTAGTCACGTTATGCACTTATACATGTTTATTCAATTTATCTCTTTCAGAAGAGATTGCTTCATTTGTTTGCTTTTAGATGTGATGGCCTTGCTGCTCCATTATAGTGTTGTACACAAGTTTCTATGATAAATAAATCACTTGTACATGTACCCATAGGCTTTGAACAGTTGGTTCAAATAGAAAAGGAAAGATTGCTCATGCCTTTTTTTTACCTTAGTGTGACAAGTAGATAATCATCTCGTGTTGTGCCATTTCTGAAGGGTAGTATTTGCAATCAGTGTTGCTTTTTATTGTGGGATATCTTCTTCCCTGTGTTATTGTCTATGTTTTTTTTTTAATTGTCTAATCATATCTAAGACGGGGGGGGGGGGGAGCTTTCTTAAGCTTGATCCTCCAAGAAAGTGTAGGACCTTCATTTTCAGAAAGGGGGTTGGGGATTGGTGAACCTTTGGAGGAAAGGCTATCTGGAGAGAGTATTTTTACTAGAATGAAATTTGGTGCTTTCGTGACCTTTACAATTGATATAGAGGTTTTTGAGATGTTAAAAACTAGCTCAACTTCTGTGGCAAAAGGGTAGGAGATAGCTAGGAATGGAGGTTTTCATGGGGGTTTTCGTATGCTTGTAAGTGTCAACTGTCAAGTGATAGACTGCTGAGTTGCACATGTGTTAACTACATCATGTCGATGGATTTTTCGTTTTTTTTATTCTTATAAAATTTAATTGATTCTGTATCTCCTTCATGAAAGTTTACATGGTTATATCATACATTAGTGGCGTGCCATGCTTAGTTTTTTTTTACTTAGATAAGAGATGAACAATTTTCTTTTGCCAGGTTATGGAATTAGAGTTGAAGAAACTAATGGATACCGTAAATTCTATTCATGAGGAAATGTTTTATCTTCGTGATAGGTAAGCGTTCTCTTTTGTTCCTTGGCTAAATCAAGAGGGCAGTAAAAGGATCATATTCCAGAATAGACCTTATTGCTGACAAGGTTTTCCTTTGATGTGTCCACAGGGAAGAAGAGATGCAAGTTCTGAACAGAACAACCAATTCCAGAATGTACTGGTTGAGTTTCCTCTCACTTCTTATTTGCCTATCTGTGGCAGGCTTACAAGTATGGCACTTGAAGAGTTTTTTTGAGAGAAAAAGTTGCTTTAAGTTCGCTAACAATTTTCAAGTTTTTGATTTATATTGTAAAATTTTCTCGACTGTAATGGAAATTTTTTAGTAGTTAAACCACTTGAAAATTTACATGTTATTCCTGAACATTCCCGACAATTTTCTCGCTCTCAATATGTATGTTAGTCCTAATTGTTATAGAAGTACATTTTAGAGTTACCTGGAGTTCCCCCTAAGTTCAAATTTTTCTTATGATCGGGATCCATTAGGTCCATAGCATGTATTCTTATTGTCACGATGCCTTAGTGTTCAATTTTCATTTTACTCGTCCATATATTGCGATACTAATTGCTGAGAAATGGAAGATTTCCCTCCAAATCTACCTGTTTGTCCTAATTTTTTAGTTTTTGTTCTTTTTTTTTGTTTATTATATTTAGAATCATTTTTTTTGTTATACGATTTTCTCGATTTTAAGCTTATTTTTGCACTCGTTGGTCCCCACATATTCCTCTAATATTTTCATCTTTCTACTTACCCCTTTACCCCAAATGAAAATTATATTAATTTTTCATCATCCTTCTTGATAATTGAAGTTATAGTAAACTAGACAAAAAAAATGGAGGGAGTACATTAACAAATCAATCGTTGTTTTTATGACTTCTCGTTTAAAATGCCAAATTGAGAGCCAATGTTGAAGTCTATTTGGTTGAAAGATGTGGGTGATGAAAAACAAAGCATAGCCTCGATTGCATCAACAACGATCACTAAGTCAGTCTTGGCACAATGGTAGCTTACTTTGACTAATTGGCCGGGGGATTCGAATATCGACCTTTGGAAATGGAAAGAAATCCTTGCCAGCCATTTATCCTCAAATGGAGCTCTCAAAGTAAAGGAATAGTCACTAAGGTGGATACCCTTGATTTCAATGGGGCAAAAAAACAACTGTTAATCCTCCCTCACTTCCTCGTTATCTCATTGAGTGCAAATGCCAATTTCTGTTCTTTTATTTCTCTTTATACTTTTTAACAATATAAAGACATGTCATCACGACTATTTCATCATCTTTCACAGTTTGTTTTAGATAATAATAGAGATTATTAAGGGCGGGATCGAATGTGAAGGGTAAGGAAATAGTAGGGCCACTAAAAGTAAGAGCAGTCTATACACTATTCACGGATAAACCATCCCGATTGCAATGGTTACAACATAAATAGTACAGAACTATTTCCCGCTGTCCAATAGATTTGTACCATCCTTCCGAAACACCAGTCAGAGGAAAACAGCAAGCCACGCAACGGAGGTAACACTATATAAACTAGGAGTGCTGGAAACTCCTTATTCAAATTCTATCAAATTAGGTATTGGTCATTTACAGAGCCTACAAGAAAATAAAAAAAAGAAAGGGAGAAACTACAAGCATGGAACACAAATTGTACAATTTACAGAACATGAGAAAAAACATCAGGCTCTTAAATGTGAATACACGAGTACACGACCAACCACGTGATAATCTAAGCCCTCCGAAGGCATACAAAAATCAGAATGAATTTGTAGTCGAAAGCCTATAATGTTTGAACAAGGTTGAGTTGGCTAGAATTCGACATTAAAAAAAAATGTTCAAATAATGGTAGCTAATAAACAGGTGTCACACCCTTTAAACAGTATCAAGGGATTGATAAAGCTTAAATTGGTGATACCTTGAGCCAGATTTGCACAGCGGATCGAAGTATGAACAAACGAACAATCATCAGTGATGGTACGATAATCTAGCTTGTCGTCAGACTATGACCTCAATAATGCAGCGTTTGTCATCCTGAAAAGAAGTGCCAGTGATGCTCTGCTGGAAGATTGTCTTTTATTTTCTCAAGTTTCTTAAGAATCTCCAAGAAGGAAGGCCTCTGGTTCATGTCAGCAGCCCAGCACTGTTCAGTTAGACTGTAACATGGTAACACGAAGATATTAATCATCACAAATGAAAATCAAATAATTGACAATTTGTAAGCGATAAATATCTGGGACATCAACTTTATATTCACATTTTCATTTTCTCTCTTAACATTAGAGGAGAGTGGGGAGGGCAACTAGGCTTCCCTATTTAAGTCTAAGACAATCAAGGAAATCCACACCGTCCACTTGTCCAGATATGTCCCTCTTACCCCCATCAAAATTGGTTCGTAGACGATCAGAAGACAAGAAATAAGTAGACGAGTGGATAGATAGTATAAAGTTGATGTGATCAAATGACAAGAAGGTTTCTTTTGAGAAAGGTGTAAAACATTTCGGGATACCAACCAAGGGAAGTGTTAAAAACATGGTGGGACAAAGTGAATAGTCAAACAAATGTGGTCAGAAAGAGAAACTAGAACAGATAGTTATAGGGTCAAGCAATACAGAAATCTGGTTGAAGATATTTGACAATCCCCAACAATAGCACTTAAACTTACTCCCTTAGTTCTGGAACAAAGCCTTTGGACCTGATTGTAGGCCTATGTCCTTCAGCAACATATTTTGCTGCCTCATATGGTTCATAGCTTGCCAGCGGAGGCTCTCCTTCAATCATCTGAGAAAAATTACATGCCCGTTAAATCAGAATGTGGAACAAAGTTTTATACTGGAACTCCCGTTCAAACACCATGTCAATGAACTCACCTCATACAATATCATGCCGAAGGAGAAAACATCAACCTTTTTGTCATACTTCCGATGCTTAAATACTTCTGGAGCCATATAACGGTCTGTTTTTTCAACCAGGAATAAGTAAAAGGCATAAATAATATCCCATCAAATGCAGAAGTACAAACCACTCACAGCTTCCTGTCTCGCCAGTCAATTTGTACACATCATGAGCGTGCTGAACCCTGATAAGCTTGCTTAGTCCAAAGTCTCCAACTTTTAGATGATCGGCATTAGAGTTGACCAAGAGAACGTTCCTGAAACCATTGCCAAACTCGACCCGGTTATCAAGAATCTAGATGTGTGTAAATAGTCAGTTACATCTTCCTGAATTTAAAAGCAGTGCAAAGGAAAAATAATGCTACATGCACATTCTAAAGTATTCTGTAAGTGTGACCAATCCAAACCCCCAGCCCTGATAGAGAGAAAGCAACACAACTGCACTGACCTTGGCTTTAGATCTCGGTGGATTATGACATTAGGTTCATTATGCAGATAAGCCATTCCTCTGAAAAATAACAATTACAAAAAGACTGATTAGCAAGGTTATCAGATTACATAAGGCTGCTTGGGGCAGCAAATAGGTGAACACAAAAGAATTTGTTTCACCTTTGAACCATAAGCATAACATGAAATAAGACACAGGACAAAAAATCTTCTGATGAAGCGCACATTATCCCCCAACCACAAAAGATCGCCCTCACTTTTAAAAATGGAATACAACATGAAAGCCATGGCCCTTTCCGAAAGAAAATAGAAAATAACAGTGGCACATATAAATATATGCCCGAAAGGCAACAATATGTGAGAGCAAAACAAGTCAGACCCAACAAGCAGCCCAAACAAAAAGCACAATTCTTTCTTCCAATACCATCCTTTGCGAAGTTCATAGCTTCAATTCAGCCAAAAGTTGATGGACTCACAGTTACCACCATGGAATAACTAGGTTGTTCCATTACTGAAGGGGTTATTATGTAAAATATTGAACTTGCCGATACGCATAATTGCCTTCCGTAACATGGCTTAAAAGAGGCCGAAGTCCTTCACCCCAGTGAGTTTAGCCTTTCTTCCGTTGATTCATTCCTTCCTTCAGGCAAGGAGCTAGCTATCGAATAAGAGTGCCCGCGCTCTATCCGACTGATCCCATTGTATCATATAGAGGACCTGTTTTACTATCTACAAAGTCTGCGCTAGGGAAAGAAAGCAAGGTGAAAGAAAACATTGCAGGAACAGTTCAGGAAAGCGGTTAGCTTCTCAACTAGAGGTTTTCTCTTTTTCTTCTCTGCTGCATGCCAGTTGTGTGTAGATGGGCAGCCGCAAGTTGGAGTGTCTCATGCATTAGTTCCTTTGTTTTTAATATCCACTCATAAGAGAAGGAAGAGGGGGGGAGACTCCGAATCTCGATTTTATATCACATCGCGCCATCCATTCATTCACCATATTAGCCATTATACCCAAATTATAAAACTGTTAAGCATATTGATACAAAATTCAAGATCAAAATATACTCATGGTAGTCACTATAAATTGTTACAACCTCTTACTTATACACAAAATGACAAGATACATATTTTTAAAAATATATGATGTTGGATTAAAGATCAAAATAGTGTCCATTCATTTGTATTTAAATCACAAATGGTCAAGGTTCAACCTTAAAGACCACAAAAGTTAAATTGTAATGGTCGAATGTTGACAGATGAGTTTTTGAATTTGAAGTCTAGAGTTGCCTATGAGCAAAAGTGCAAAGAATTTCTTACCAAACTATTATGCCTATGAGTAGGGATGACGATGGGTATGGTGTGAGTAGGGTCTACCTAAACCCTTACCCTATTTTTTTCAAGTGTACCCATACCCCACCCATATCCGTATGGTCTAAAATTTTAATACCTTTGTGACTTTCCGATTTTTTTATCGCCTATTTTTTTCTATATGTAGTATGCAATAAAGCTAATACATGTATATTGGCATATGGGCTATTAGCCACCCAAGTCATACAAGAACCATGAAAATGTAAAGGCTGTTGAATAACATGGTGGGTGTTCACAATGATTGTCGAGATTAGGAAGGTTGAATTGGATACTAAGAGAACAGCCGAACGGGTATAGATAATATGAGGTTTTATGTGAACGCTGAGATTTGAATTCATAAGCTTTAGAACTTTTCTATTGTTACTAGATTATTAGGTATTGTACGCACTGACTGGCTTGAAACATTAGACTCTTACCTTTAACCTACCCAATCACTCTAAGATCAATACCCTAAGAATAGGGTAGAATCCAAGCAGGATACGGTAGGTCTAGGACCCATTGCCGTCCCTATCCATTAGGCCGTTGCCTAGGCCGTAACTAGGGATGGCAAGATCTTAGACTTGGACTAGATCTTCATATTTTAGATCCAGTGAAAGTAGATCTGGATCTGGGTCTTAAGATCTAGATCCAATAAGCATATCAGTTTGTCAAAAGAGTAATGTATAACTTTGAAAAAATATTATGTAAACCACTAAAAAGTAAGTAAGTAGCAATTATTATAAAATGGAGCTAACATTCATATCGCGATTAAAAATATGGAGAATTTTTGTTTTACCCATGTTAATATTATATATAAGTATTTCTTGTCTAAAAGAGTACACATAATTGTCTAAAAAGTTTACATTAATTTTTTTTTCAAAAATTAAAATAGTGCATCCGTGGACTGGGTCCTTTTTAAAAAAACGATGGATCCACGCTGTATTTGGACTGACCTTTGAAAAATGATCTGGGATCCGGTCCAGATACACCCTACTGTCATCTCTAACCGTAATGGTTTCAAACCAGCATAGCAAAATCTCCTTCTCTTTCATGTGCTGATCTCTCACATATCCATCTTAACACGCGCATCTACGTTATACCCATCATCTTAGTACGATCCTTCCTAAATGTCCTACATTAGTTGTGCTATATAATTTTTCCTTCACCCTTAAATGTATGTCATGATAGCTGAATATCTACTTAGTCATGGTAGTTCTATCTTAGTCAATACTCAATGTCTCCATTCCTCTCAAAAGGTGGAAAAGTATTTCAAACAATCACTAAAAGGTACCTCTTTAGTCCTAATCATCTAATGTCTCCAGACCCTCTTTTGATTTCCTCTTAGTGCCAACTGCTAAGGTAAAACCATGGAGTCCTTTTTACTCTCAATTAGACCAAACCATTATGATAAAACTTTGTCTCCATAACTCCAAAGTCTCGAAGTTTCATCCATACACCAGAGCGAAGACTATGATTTAAAATCTATTGCCATTGCAAGGAAAAGGACTTACAACCTCTTTGATAAATGGTAATATAGGGTGGTAATGACAATAAGTTTATAAGTAGTTTTGTATTGGAAGTATCATGCACATATCATGGACCTCATGGTAATGCTCGGGCACCCCAAACTTAATAATTTTCTTCATAAAATTTCATTTAAATCCATTACCACCTAAAAGGTGGTATTAAGTGGGAATGAATATTTGTGAAGACAATCACATGTTAGGAGATGTGTTTTCATTACCATCACAATGAGTGGGATTCCCCTTTCAAATTATACATGATTTATTACCATCACCATCTTTTATTACCACTTACGAAACAAATTGTTAGTGCAAAAGCTAATTCAATCGTAACGGTAAAATCATTGGTTAGTCCTCTACATGTCCTAGCATTTGTTTCCAAATAAAGTTGTACATTTTAGATCAACATGGTTTATAGATTATTATTACTCGTATTAATATAAAACTTAAACCCTCAACTTTTCATGTAAGAATGACAATGCAAAATAAGCAAAGTACTTTGGTTTTATTGACGAAGGGCGTGGGTAGATTGATGAAGATGTAATTATCCAGAAAGAAGGAGAAGTGAGAAGCGGCCATGAAGATTTTCTACTCTATTTGTGCCACTAATATCTTCAATTTAGGCTTTGTCGTATACATCAAGAAGATTGGTAAAATATGACTACAATATTTGAAAGGTGATTAGTGTACCAACATGTGTAGGGAATTTTTGAGAAAAGGGTTGACATAATGTAAAGAGAAAAGATAGGACCCACATCAACCGGGAGGGTAGAAAGTTATTTATCAACCTAGGTAACAGTAAGATAATTTTAGGGCATCCCAAAATAGAGCGTGAAAAATGTTATGGGGAGTATGAAATATAGTCTACAATTAAACCGATGACGATGGAAAATGAAAGTAGCCAAGATGAAGATGTGGCAGAAGATGTTTGATCATGAGAAGAGACGTGAGAATTTCACATGCATAAGATATAGGTGAGCTGTGTATGGTAGTTTGGCCACATAAACACATTCGTTGGGGCACTGAGAATGGTAGGTTAGGTCAAGCAAGAGGCATAAGGAGAGAGTATACGGAGTCAATTGTTCTATTAACTCAATTTTTCAGCTATGACTGCGCGGAATATATAACCTCTCCCGTATGATACAAATTAAACCTTTTCTCATCTCATGACACAATACAAGAGACTAAAAATTGAGAAAGCTAATCAAATGGGCCATGTTCCTATTAAGATTTATTATTTTTCAGACATCCTCAAATTTTATTTTTCCCTCCAATAATTTCTCCTTTCAACCGATTGTTTGATATTTTTTTGGGCATGACTCGGTCCATGAAAATTTTAATAGTAAATTCCAACTTCCATCACTTTTCTGCAAAGGTTTACCTTATCTAGCAGTCTTAAAATGATATATTATATGATAAATAACAAGTAGATAATTGGAACTGGTCTACTGGACAAATGCTTCAGGATACCTTGCAATGTCCAATGCAAAATTTATAGCTGTTGATGGACTAAGAGCTCCTTTTTCTTTGAGGTACTGATGGAGATCTCCCTACAAGATGAATAAGGACAAGGATAATAAATGAAATAGTAACATCACTTGTATAAATAAAGTAAGTTCTATTAGCTGTATTTTACAAAGTAGAGATATTATATGGATCAATTTTACCCCTCGCAAATACTCGGTAATCAACATTAAGGGTTTTTTCTCAGTAACAGCTCCAAGGAACTGAACAATGTTAGGATGACGAAGCTTCACCAGTAAAATGACCTCATGCCTAAAGTCCTGACTGAACAGGCAAATAAGAAATGAAAAAGTTAGTAAGCATGTCGAATGATCATAAAAAAATCAGTAACATCACATATTCACATGCTTATCCCAACAGATGCTATTTTGAAACTTGAACTCACATAACCAATCTATCATCTGAAAGAGATGGAAGTATGCGCTTGACTGCAACTGGAGTTCCTCGCCAGTAGGCTTTCAAAATCTCACCAAATGATCCCTGCATAAATTCCGCTATTATCAAAAGAAAGAAAAAAAAAAGGAAAAAGTGTACTAGAAAGTAGTTCATAAGTCAGCATCTGCACATGGATAAGTTGGAAAGCCTATGGTATGAGCAAAGAGAGTTTTAAGGTCAATCCATGCGATGATGCAACTAACCAGCTATATCATCTGGTTTTATCTTTGTTTTACACCACAATGACATCAAATTGAGAGATAATTTTGTTCATCAGAAAATAAAGAAGAAAGCAAGAGTAAAATATGAAAGATAAGTGTCGGAGATGAGGATTAACCTTAACAATCATACATTAGATACAATAATTACAAATGATCTCTAAAGCTACTTATCACTAATGCAGAGGATGATAGAGTCACACCTTTCCAATTATTGCTGAATGTGAAAAGTCCAGCTCAGCAGGGTCAATCTCCCAGTCACACTTGTTGGGCAAGGGAGGGGGCACAGCTTTTGGTTCAAAATGGCTCCCATTTTGTCCCTGAAAGTTCAAATTACTCAGAAACTATGAATAGTTGACCAGTATGGCATGAATCCTGACAAATCAGATATGAAATAAATCAGCCAATGAGAGGCTCAAACTAGTGACACCAACATAATAAAACAGCCATATTGGTGCGTGCTTCAGGCCCTGAATGTATTTGTGAGAATTTGGTATAGCAAAGGAGTCAAATAACTTCATCACATGGACACATCTAAGTTCTCATATGTGAGTCCCGACACTCTAAATAATAAAATATTTAAATAAAAACAAGAGTGTATTTCTTCTCTATAGTTCATAGAAAAAGGGCAACAGTTATCACCTAAGATTTCCTGTTGCGAACACATAACTAGAGAATGTAACTTCCAAACTCTGTTAATCTGAATATGTGGCTTGCAGTTTCCAAGGATATAATAAAGGATATATCAGATAGCCTTTGCTAAATATAGCCATAAGCAAGTGAATCTAAATATTTAAAAAAACCACAGGTCCTACCCATCACGACTCCCATAGCGGAGGCAAGTTCATATCATACGGGACTTTGATGTCGTATTATCAAAGAGGTCTCTAGGTGTGAGCTCATAACCTTTTGGAGACAGAATTTCACACCCGAACGTGCTTCATGCAAGAGATTGACAAAACACATGGCCAAGTTAACTAGATACTGACCACGACATAAGATTATCTCAAAATATATTATGACAACTTAAAAATCAGAAGAAAAAAATGAGGTAAACTCCCCATGTCCCAGTTCAAAGCTAACGTTAACCATAGAATATGTCTCAAGTCTTAGCTCAAAGTTAACATTCTACCTATTCTCCCTCATTAATCTCCATGCCCCAACTCAATGTTAGTTACTGATAGCTAAAAGCAGGGAAGGTGTTAGTACTTCCAACCAGATAACATGCACTAAGTGATATCTACTATATAAAACTGAAGTCTAATGCACACATGCCAGAGACAGACTTACATAAGATAAACCACCATATGACTTTAAAAGCTCAAGCATTCCATGTTTCTTAGCTCCTTCTGCATCCGCTAGAGGCTGTCATCAAACGAAAAACTTAAGTAGTGCCTTCCAGGTAGATTTTATTTACAAGAATCAAACAGAACACTATAATAAAGGAGATAACAGCACAAGGAAAGTATAACGTGCTAACAATGATGCTTTATCCAAGGCGTCAAGACGTTTACCGCCCAAGCTCCAATACAATGGGTCAAATTCCACAAGAAAAAATTGATTCAATCCGAAATTTTGGAATATTATCATTATGCAACCAAACAATGCTTGTAGATAGGCTTCTTCCTAAAGCAACTTAGAGGAACAGCCAGATAAGTGCACTTTTCACCACTATATAACCAATAGAATAAAAAACCACATGCTAATTTCTCCTCTGTTCTTAAAAACTGGTTACACTTTGACTTTTCACGCTATCCTATGCATACCTTTGATTGTTTCTATCTTCAATTATACGTGTGTACAAAAATATTAAATGTTGAAAATTTGAAAACACGCACTGTGACGGATCAAACAAGACCACATCACTACGTTTTTTCTTAAAACTGAGAAACAATTACAAGATTTCATTTGATTCTAAGTAGTGTCAAGATTCTAAGCATAACCAACTTTAAAGAACGGAGGGAGTATAACTATAATGTCCTTTTTCAAAACCAGTCAAGTGCTCATCTTCCTCTAGCATGTTTGGTTAAAATCAAGTACTCTCTAGGTTGATCCATTCCAAAACGGAAGAGCTCTTCAAATCCATCCTTTTTCGGCAGAAAAAAACTCTAGATTGTTTTGTTTTGAAACATATACAGCAGATAATCAGTACCAGAAGATATTTCCTGTATCCTTATTTTATTCAGTGCATGTTTCCTGTACCATTTTGACACTAAAAAGAGCACACCTTCAAAAGGAAAACTTGAAGCAAATCAAATAAATTTAAACATGATTTCCAGCTTAGACGATTCTTGCAATAAAATGTACACTTCCTATAAGAATCATGTCATAAACAACGCCTAAGAACTCTACAATTCTCTTCTTACACGACACGCCACGAGACAACGAGCATGCTAACGCAGGTAGATTCATTTTGCTCTACTGAAGCTCCAATCCACAATCACAACTAAAATGCCAGCAAAATCCATCAAATTGTAACCTCATTAACTCCAAAATCAACTAAAACCGCACATACGATAAAAATCCATTGAATTTCTGAAAATAAAGTGCTAACGCAGAACTGAAGTTCCAATTCACAACTAAAATGCCAGGAAGATCCATCAAATTTCAACCTCATCTTTAAATCACTGAATTACTGAAATAGAGTAAGAAATTGAATCCAAAAAAAAGAAAGAGATAGAGATAGAAAAAATACGGTGTTTTTCCAGCGATCTTGAGCGTTGACATCAGCGCCAAAATCAATCAAACACTGAGCAACATTGATCCAACCATGAAGAGAAGCAACATGAAGAGGAGTTCGATTATCATAATCTCTAGCATGAACAAGCGTACGATCTTCTTCAAGAAGCTTCCTTACAGCAGCGGCGTCGTTTTGATGAGCATGCCATAGAATAGCAGACGTTTTGCTAACCCTAGCTTTCTCCTTCTCCTTCTGCTTCTCAACTCCTTTGTTCGGCGGTAATGGCGCCGGCGATGCTCCGACTTCCATTGCGGTTGTTTCCGACGAGCTTTCTCCGCCGTCGCTCATACTTTCCGGCCAATCTAACGCACCAAATCAATCAATTTCTATCAATTTCAATGAATTGAATTGAATGAATTTATTGATGAATGAATGAATGAGTTGATCTGGAGAAGTGAGTGTGAAAGAGGAAATTTGAGGAGAGAGAAAGAGAGAGAAGAAGGAGGGAAAGAGGGAGAGACGCGGTAGTGGAATGAATTGTGTGATATCCGTTATTCTGTTTGTTTCTTTTTTTGTGCCTTTCTATTTTATTTATTAGTATGATACCAGTATATTTACTTTTTTTTTTGTTTCCAGGTTGTGTTTCTTTTGCCTAAGTTTGTCAACTGAATTGCTTTCTAGTTATACTTAGATTAGATTTGATTCGTTCTCCTTTTGTGGTTTCTTTCTGATTTTTGTTTGTTCTCTCTAGTTGCAAGACTGCTGTTACACAAAGGAAAGGAATGAAGACTGAAGAGTGAGATTATTCATCATAGTTGAGAATCTTGACACGGTCCATTTTCGTTGTTGTTGTTTTTGTTGTTGTTATAGAGTTGGCAAGCTCGGCAACAGGTTATGAGGACTATCTAGTCTTGTATGATATTAGGTCCGGTCTAAAACGGATTTGTGAGAATCATTGCTTTGTCAGGCTTGTGTTAAAGTAAAAGAGTGGCCTAAGCATGACCTATATGATGTGTCTTGCCGTGTCAACTAGTTGCTTTTAGAATTTTCGCTCTTTTCATTTTTGGTTGAAAATGAGTGGGGTAAGACGTAAGAGGCGAGGCACGGCCGTCGTGCTAGGGTAAATGGCCTCGTGCAAGATTATTAGTGAACTCTTGTCAAATTTGGGTTAAATTGTGTCACGCCGACCCTCGTGCTGGCCCAACTCATGCCCAAGTCCCAACTCCGCTTTCAATAATATAGCTCTTTATTTTAGTTGCTACGTTTCTCATAACTTCGTGCTTCTCATTATTTGCTTCAATTTTTTTAGGGATGCAACTAGGGATGGCAATGAGTCTTGGATCCAACCCCAACCCACAAACCCATTTATAAGGGTTTAGGTTTAATTTTTTTAGACCCAATGGACCTAGGTCCGAGTCCAAATATATCAGACTCGGACCCCACTCACAAACCCATTTATATATATTTTAACTTAGAATTATGACTTTATAAGTAGTCGTGACTCCATTTAAGTCATGTAATGATGTAAGTGAGTTATTTTTAAGATTTTATAAGATATATTTTGTTAATTGTTTCGATACAAAGTTTAACCATGGTCGCGCGAACCTATAAAATGGGCACAAATTTATTAGATTTAAAAAATGCAATTAAGCTTGAAATTCAAAAGGATCCATCAAAGACCTTGTAAGGACCCATAGACCCATCGGAACCATCTTTCTGGGTCTGAAAAGTCCAGATCAGGTCTAGGTGTGAAAGAAATTAATGGGGTTGGGTCTGATCAAACCCGCCCCATTACGATCCCTAGATGCAACCTCATATTGTTTATACTTTTTCAATACTTGTTTTTGTTATTTATCTATAATATTCATGAATGTTTTTTTACCTTCCCTTTCTCATCTATTAATAAAGCTAATAAGTTTTGGTCTCCAATACCCACACAATATATGCATCTCCTAAAATCTTGTGCAAAACCACAATGTAGCTCGTAATTAGACGAAGAGGGTAAGTCAATATTGTTGGTACAACAATCTTCAATAAGCACTTGATGGACCATCACATATAGTCTAGTCCATGGTGCCTGGGGATATGGCAATATGCCCCATAGAATACTAGTCCCTGAGATAAATGGTCCCTTTTTTTTCAATTTATTTTCGTTTATCTAAATTTATTTGAACTTATAAGGACGACTGAAAAGATCTTATTAGACTTTATTCAACCTTATTAGATGAAACCTTGTTAGACATTCGACCTTATTATACTTTATTAGACCTTATTAAACCTTATATGAACTTATCTCAACTTCTAAATATTGAACATCACAAATTATCTAAAAAGGGTGCCTAAAAATTAGGCAGCCAAGGCCCAAATAAATTACAAGGTCCAAAGAATTTTAACCAGCTGCCATCTCCTATTCTCCTCCAACACGTCACTTCCTCATTTCCAATTAAACCGGTGCCAAAAGAAATTAAACTGGTGCCAAAATAAATAAAATGGCTACAAAATAAGTTAAGTTGGTGCCAAAAGAAATTAAACTGGTGAGAGAGTAAACTGGTGCCAAAAGAAATTAGATTGGTGCCAAAAGAAAGTAAACTGACGCAATAATAATGGAGTCGTCGGTCTAGGAAGGAGAGAATGGGTGGGCTGTTGGGCCTGCCAAATTTTATTGGGCTTAGGCATGCCTAATTTGAACATTATAATCAGACGGTCTCTTGCAAGACAAGTTGATTGAATATAAGTTGAAAAGAACGGATCCAAAGTTGCAAAACTCTTGGGTAGACCTGGTCCACACTTAAAATAGTGTAGACCACCTTACTTTTGATTGTTAAACCTTAATTTTAATTACAAAATCTTAACTTTTGAAAACACGTAACTTTTGATTACAAAACCATAACTTTTGATTGTTAAACCTTAACTTTTAATTACAAAATCTTAACTTTTGGGATTTGTACTTGATCTACAATAAATTTAGTGTAAACCTGGTTTATATTAGACTTGGCTTCCAAAGTTCTCTAACTTACCTAAACTATTGAAACTTACTCCCTCCGTTTCCTAAAAATCGTTACACTTGCAAAAACACAAGAACCAAGGAAGTGGGTATAAAAGCATGACAATGATAAGAAAAGTAACTTTCAGAAAAAGAATAAAGAATAAAAAATTAACTTTAGGAGAGTATAAAGAAATAAAAAATTGGTGAGGCCATATATCCCAAAATGATAAAAGTAAAGTGTAACAATTTTCGTGAAACGTATTAAAAAAAGCGTAACAATTATTGAGAAACATCTGACAAGATAATATAACTTATTAGAGTTATGTAATCTCATTGAAACTTACCGGAGTTTGTATGAATAACTTAGTTATACTAATATTGAGGTTATGATGAAGAAACGCACCATAACTTTCACTTTTGAGTGCAAATTTTACTCTGTATATTGATTTTAATCGAAGGTTAATCTATTAGTAATTTGTTGGAAAAACAAACGAAAAAAGTACATTAGCAAATCATTGATATAGTCTAACTTATCAACGTCACCTTCTTTTTAAAATTAACCAATTGCATTTGTACCAATTGTAATTTCAATTTAATACAACTACTATAACTATATGCATAGTTTTGTACTTCTAACAGCTTGTGATCTCATGAAGACATCCTGATTTTGAATACAAATTCCGTACTTATCAATTTCTGGACACTTTCAACGTGATTGAAAAAAGGACAATGATAGCATGTTTATCTACTTGTACATCCTTAATTCTTTTCCCTAATTGAATGAATCAAGTACAGTTGACATTGACATTTTAGTTTGCTCCATCCAAACACTGTTTTCACTCACTCAAATCACTCCCAATTTGATGATGCATTTGTCTCTGAAATTATACGAGTTGACCTGGAAGTCGATGAGGATTTCAGTAACCTATTAGTACTACCTATTTTATTGATTAATTTATGGATTGAAGCCGGGTTTTTTTTCTCCAGCAAACTAACTTTTGTTCTCGAATTAATTTAATGTCATGTTTGAGGGTCTCAAACTCTCAACCTATTTACTCATCAAGCTAACATGAAGCTGGTGCAATCTGATCCATTTATACAATTTTTATTATACACCCAAGATTATTTTTTTTTACTCAAATAGACTTGGATACACCATAAGCATGGTACACTCGGGTGTATGATACATCCTCTCGCCCATTTGTGAGCTCTATAACCAAGAGCTTGGTATTTGGTACTATTTTGGATTATATGATTTCACTTAAAAGCTCAACTTTCCCATGTTCAAAAGATAGAAACTAGGTCTCACTCCATTACATGCAAATGCAACGCTTAATTAAACAAAAACATGGAATATGCAAAGCATCTTTCTTTCAGTTCAAAAGTCAACTTCGACTCTGCAGGGCAGAATTGACACAAACTATTAAAAAACAGAGCAAGAGAATAGATGCCGACAGAGAGAAGATCATTTGTACAATATATTGATATGTAACTTTCAAGTTGTTTCAAGTTGTGTATATACAATATAATCACTGTATTAGTAAATTCTAGTGTTCAGCTTTCTGTATTTCTATACAATTCTGCGCTCCGCAGTGGTGAACCATGTTAGTCTTCGAGTGATCGCTTTCGAGCTCTCAAATTAAGTTGAAGGCTTTCAGGTTGAGGTGGTGTCCTGCCTCTACGGAATAGAACAGCCAAAGCTCTCGACTTCCGGCAAAGATCAAAAACCTGAACAGTGACAGTTTGCTTCAAGCTCAAATAGAACAATGATTATATGTAGCATGGATAGAACAAGTTAAGTTTCTTACAGATGATGCTTCTATCTCAGCAACACCTTCACAGCCTTGACCTCCACCTTGCATTAGATCACAGAATCTCTCCGCCTCATTTTGGTCTTCAAATACCTGTATTCCACAGAAAATTGTTCATATAAGAATAAAATTCAACACGTCAAAAAAAAAAAACTGAATTCACGAAAGTGGGAGACCAGTTATTAGATACATTTGAGATATTAGGAAAAGAGTACTTTTTTACTAATAACTCTAATACCAGCACTAAGCATTAAACCCCCGGGGCATTCTTACAGGTTTGCATCTCCTCCACTTGGAGGGTCATACCCACAACAGCTCTTCTATGCTATGTTATTTGGACATGGGTACTTATACCCACAAGGGTTGGATTCGACGCGGCGTACTCGAGGTAATATAGAGTCACTGCAACATAATTTCTATGCAAACCCTAAGTCTTGGAATGGAAGTTTCATACAAGTTGAATGCATAATGGATTGAGAAAAATAACAGGCATTATTGACTCGCGCATTTACCCAACGGTTTCAAAAAATCAAAAAAGTGCAAGTGCAGTGGGAGGACAAAAAGTTGCAAAACACATCATAAGCTATCCACATCCCAATGTTATAAGGGATTGAGAAGTGGTAACCCACGCTTCCTAACTCCAATCTGGCACTATAAACAAAATGAATAACAATTTAAAGATAAAAACATTAGCTTACAAGTATTCCCTCCCTCACATCCTCCACAACCATTTGAAACTTTTTGCCGCTTCTTGATTGCTTAGACGGATTGCTGAATTCAGAGCCCCACTTGCGCCCCTTCGAAAACAATAGTCCAAGCTCCCTTTCAACTTCACTATAGCAAGAGATCTAAATGTTAACACAGAAATAGCTAACAAGTTTTGGAGGTTGAGTTGAGATGGCAGTTATATTAAAGCAAAGAGCCACTAGCAAACCTGCGATTCATTCGAGTTTTCATAGTGCATAGTTGGTTTTCCTTCTGGGTTAGGACATACACAGGCTTTGAAGTTTCTCTCCATGGATTGTCATCCAGCACTGTAGAAGGCAAAATGAACACACTTTCTAAAGCAACAAGAATAAACAAAGGTACAGTAGCATTAAATGATACAAGTACTTTAAATTCTACAAACAACAATCACTAGCTTTATAAGAAGTAACACAAGTATATGCATCCTTCCAAACTCCAAATACAGATAGCATACTTTACAAACTTAGACTGGTGGGCTTGGTTACATTAAATTGCCTGCTTATGACCACTTATTACACCATTGCTCGCTTTCAAATATTGTCACACCCCTCATCCTTATCTAATAATATGCGCATGGGTAAAGAAGTTACTGGAGCATCACAACTTCATATCCGACTTCCCAGGGCTCATCAAAAACAATTAGCATTCCTTTAAAGTTTAGAGGTATGCAAATGGTAAACCACTCATGGGAAGCAGACCCACAGAGAAAGAAGTAGGAAACAATAGATCTGACGGACTTGCTGTGCATCCCGTTCTGCGACGGAGCTTCGAACGGTCACCCCTCATAAGTCCTCTTCTGGGTTTATGTGGTATTTTTCGAAATATCGTAAGTGATCGTTGAACACCACTGAGCAAAGCTGACAAATCTCAAAAGTGAGATAAAGCAAACATGATTGTAAATGCATTATCACACATCCTACTGAAACTTGACTGTCGCTAACAAAAAGTTCTCCTAAGGTCAAATGCTCATACAGATGTAGACACAGCTGACACTTTCTTTGAAAGACTCCTTCAGTGGTAAGCTTCATCTCTCATGTTAGCTCTTTCCAAAGAAAAATGCCCTCATAGTATCAAGTATCAACTATCATTCAACTGGGACAGAGAAAATGCTATGACTTTGCAGAAAAACTTCGTCACTCGGGGAGTCCAGCGGGAGCACTAATCCGATTGCACCTGGAGTCCGAATATTGATTTGGACTTGGAAGTCCAACAATAGTACAATACTAGTGGAGTAGTGGGATCGGACTCGACTTTTGTGAATTAGTATTCCGATCCAGAGTCCAACGTAGTATCAACTATCATTTGAGTGGGTAGAGGAATACTATGATTTTGTAAGAAAAGATAAGCAGGCCACGAAAAATGGTTCCCCTTTTTCTTAGTGGGGATTGTTTTTCTGATCAGTAATTCCTGCTTTCCAGGAATCCCTTTCCACCTTGTGTAAAAGTACCAGCAAACCAAAGCAATGAGGGTAAGCAGAAAAAATTGAATCGAACAGATACCCGTGATGGGAGCCACAAACAGGACAATAGAATCCAGATTGTAGATATTATTTTGCCTATCATCTGAGTCTTTGTCAAAAGGATGAATCATGGGTGTAAAGGAGGAAGGAACTTCGTTCCCCTGTTTGGATAATAATTGTGATAGAGAATGAGGTAATGCAAAGATGGAGACCCCATAAGAAGGGAAATATGTGAAAGGTATTAGACCCAACTCCTCTCATTCACATTCCTTCATTCGAATTATTTCCAAAGAAAGGGTAAGACAAAACAACCCTAACTACTTTAGACATGGACCTATGCCCCATTTATTGCGTAGATATGTGTTTAAGGGTCAGGCTCAGACTGAAGTGTCGGAAGGTTGTTTCATTACCGTGGGTATCAGGATGAGACTTACAGAATTACATACAAATCAATTATCATTACCAACATCTAATACTAGGAACTAAATAGGCTGCAAGAGTCTTAGTTTAATAAAAATTGACCGAGGCATTTCTTACTCAGAGGTAATACCTTAAAGTTACAATGAAGCCCAAGTGCTCCAACAATATCACTCCTTCTACTTGTTGTTCAGAAGGATTAAGACCTTCATTGAAGTATAACAGAAACCAAAAATTGACAATCTATAGCAGATTAGCCGCCATGCCTTTATTATTAAGAAAACGTTGTAAATGACATATCAACCCGGTCATTTGCACGCTTTGAGACTACAAAATCTAGGTAACATAGCGCTCCTCATGAAACAACACACTCCAGAAAAGCCCCAACATTTCTTTGAACTACTCAAAGTTTCAATAGCTTGAAAATTGCAAAGTACCATAATCAAATATCCAAAACCCCTCCAGCAATCTAAAGTTGGGAGGGACTATAGAGTGATTCAGAACAAGCAGAAATCTCCTCTTCATCCATTAACATTGTGCAATTTAATTCTGAAAACTAATAAATAAGCCAATTATTTAGCTACTTACGGTCCATTGTTTTAATCCAAGTAAGGCTGTGTTCTCTTCACCATATTTTCCTAAATTTGCCGTAATTATTTGCTGAACTAAGTTCAAACTAGTCTGAACGTATTAGAGCTCATCATATTAGAGCTCATCTGAACTCATTGAAGGTCATTTATAAGGTTTTGGAACTTAACCGAACTTACCATAACTTATTGGAACTTATATGAACTTATGCATCACAAATGGGTGAAGAACCCTCAAATTTCAACTCCTACCGACCAATCCTAAAAACTCAACTATTACTAGCATGATTTCTAAAGTCCCCTTGATTCTAATGTATGATTCAGAACTTATTTGTTTGAAATTACAGAGTGATTCAGAACAAACAGAAATTTCCTCTTCCATCCATTAACATTTTGCAAATTAATTCTAAAACCTAATAAATGAGCCAATTATATAGCTACTTACAGTACATTGAATGATTAAGTCCAAGTAAGGCTTCTTCACCTAATTTCTCGTGAAATTATCATAACTTATGTGAACTGATTGAAGGTCATTTTATAAGGTATCGGAACTTATCTGAACTTAAAGCGTATCTGAACTTACACATAAACCCTCAAATTCCAATTACTACTGACCAATCCTAAATCATCAAAAATTACATGTATCACTACTGAATTCCAATTCACATGATTCTAATGTATGATCCAATATTAATACTTAAATCAAATCTTCTTTTCTACGCCAAAATTCAAAATCACAACCCTAATCATATTTCCAAAAAATCAACCAAAAAGTACTAATTAATGAAAACAAACCAAAACAGAAGAGAAATATACCATCATAACAGCTGGAATCGAGAGACTGATGGAGATGACGTCGAATATCATAAGCACGTGAAGAGACCTGCTCTAGAAACTCATCCGACGTACCAGGAATACTTCCGTCCAATCGTAGGGCTCTCTCTACCTCCACGTCATCACTCGCAGTCTCATCGTCGCCGTTAGATTCTCCATCGGAGGTGTTGATCGATTTGCTGCGTAACACCCTAACATTTCTCCGATGTCGCATGGAAAGAGAGAGATTGGGTAAAGATAGAGGAGAGAGAAAGAAGGGATTGTGCTTTTGAGGAAAGCAGGAGGGAAGAGATAGGTTGAGATGGTGGCGTGGAGGAGGTAGCATTATTGAAGGTGATACAGACGAGAGAGAATCCATTGTTGTTTTTTTCCTTTTCTTCTTGTTTAGCAGCAAACTTCCCAGTTGTTAGGAAAACCGGAGTAAGAAATTAAAATAGACTTTATTTTTCATTTAGGAAACTCGAGTTTTGCCCAACTTATTCTCATCCCTTAAATATTAAATAAGTGGTAAGGGAATTTGATTCCTGACTCTTACGAATGGAGTAATTAAAATTATGAGGGGTCTATCTATTAAGTTGACTTCAGTATTTCGAGGGAGATTGTCCTATCGGTGCGGAATACTCTTGGCTAACACCGAATAAATATATGTGAGATATCAACAATACATATATATCAACCAAAGAAGAGGGAGGAGGCATGTACAAGTAGACCCCACTGCACAGTGTAATTAGTAGGTAGTATAAAGGTTCATAATGGTAGTATATTTGGTTATAAAGTAGTATATATTCAAAATAAGATAGTACAAATTCACTAAAGCAAATTGATTATTGTATGATCTGAAATAATATCTATTTCATCCACTTCAAATAAGGTAGTACTTTAGTCTTTAGGGTGTTATGTAGTTTGCATCTCATAGAAGGTACTCCCTCCGTCCCATAATATAAGTCCCGATTCTATTTTTACGCGGGAATTAAGGTGAAGAGGATCTAAATTTAATTTGCTAAATAGCTTTATTTGCATTGGAAATCAGAATTTATTAAATTTTCATTAGAAATCAGAATTTATTAAATTTTCATTGGGAACCATATTTTCTACTTCCTCCCTCCCATCTCTCTCTGTATCTGCTTAAGGACTGACCATGGCAGTCACCTCCAGCGCTAAAAAAAAAACCACATTCTCAAACCCCATTTTAACAACCATCATAAAACTTACCCCTAAACCCATTTTCTCCCTATCACCACCAATCACACCACCACCAACAACAACAGTAAGATTACTCCTCCCATCCCAAACCCACAACATTCACACAAACCCCATTATTATCACAAACCTATCTCTTCCAAATTTGCATAAATCTTCCGGTATCGAACCCGAAAGCCGATTCTCATCAAGGGAAAGCTTCTTAAGCCCATCTAATTTCCGTAATTCAAACGGAATCGACCCAGAAAGCTTGTTATTACTAAGAATCAAACTAATTCAAAAACTTGTAATTTTCGATCTGGGTATGAATTGAACCTGAAAACCCATTTCCATAAAGATTTTTGACTAGTTTTTCCTTCTTTTTTGAAGTATTGAAGAAGGGATTTTTTAAGAGAAAGAGAAAAGATGAGTGGAAGGAAGAAAAGGGGTTGTGACGCATGAAGGAAATTCTGGAGGAAAAGAGGAATGAAATAAGGAGTATTTAGTCAGAAAGAGGAATGACAGAGGGTTTTTTGTCATTAATGTTACGCATAAAAAAATAAATATAAGTAAAGATTCTAATTATACATTTAATTATGGATCTGATTTTCATGGTAATGTGAGGATGTTTTGGAGAATTAAGTATTTAGTTGAGGGTGTTTTAGGCAAAAATAATAGATTAATTTAGAAACAGGACTTATATTTTGGGACACCATAAAAGGAAACAGGACTTATATTATGGGACGGAGGGAGTAGTATACATCTAATAAAAGGTATTATTACATAATGTTTGTGTTTATCAATAGTGTTGCTTGGCTATTTACCATAAAGGCAATGCTCTTGATTTTATTTACAAAAGATGTCACTGATATGTACATAGTACATACTACCTTTTTTTAAGTGGTACATAGAGAAGTGGCACACAAAATAAGTTAGTTTAGAGAGAGAAAGTTATTAGAGAAATAACAACCTAATTAAACTAAGTACTTTGATAAACTAATAACCCACCATCCCCACCTAACCCAGATCCCCCACCCAGACCCAGACCCACCATAACCACCAGCACCACCCACTAAACCACCACCTCACCCACCGAAACCCATTAAAACCACCACCCCACCCACCCAAAACCACCGAAACCACCACCTAACCCACCGAAACCACCACTCCAGCCACCAAAAGCCACGGAAAAAACCACCAGAAACCATCGCCACTTTATTTTCAACATAAATCGCTGCCCTTAGCGAGAATAACAATCACCCCACCCACGGAACCCATCAAAACCACATCCAAATCCTAACCTTAGCTCGTCGAAAAATAGATCTGAAAGAAAAAGAAGAAACGAAGAAAAAGAAGAACAACAAGCAGCGAAGAAGAAGAGCAGCGAAGAAGAAGGAGCAACGAATGAGAAGAAACAAAAATGAAGATCGAAAAAGGAGATTGAAGAAACCTCGCCCTCCGGCATTTTGCAGCATTCTTGGTATGTTGGGTGGTTTTCTGGTGTTGGTTAGGAGTGAGGGGAGATTGTAGGCGGCGATTTTGGAGGATAGCTGGTGGTTTTAGAGGAGAGGTGGTGGTTGGCAGTGTTTTCTGTTGGTTTTTGGTGGTGAATTGGGTGTCATGGAGGAGGGTTAGCAGATGGAGGAGGAAGAGTGAGGTGTAGGTTGGTGGTGGTTGAGAGTTGAATTGCTGGGTGAGAAGGGAGAGGGGGAGGGGGGATGTATTGGGTTTAATTAAAATAATTAGAGAAACTTAGTTATTAATGAAGGGTAGTCTTGTAAAATTTTCCATATTTGGTAATGTAGCACTTATTGTGCTCTTTCCTAAAAAGGAAAGTGAGGCACTTATAAGGAAACAGAGGAAGTATATCAAATATAGACTTGGCATTTATCAGGAAACTCTACGTCTCTCGTTCTCTACCTACCTCTTGGTTTACAAAATTATATCACATATTATTAAATGAGACAATATGATTTTGACGTAAAATTAGACCAATCTAAGCTACATATTCTACTAATAGCCCCTTTTATCTCTCTCTAACCCAATAATATTCCTATATACTTTGCTATTAGCATTGGACTTGGTCCATTGCCATGATGATAAGTGAATAGAGAGGAGTCACTAATGGTGATGACAAAACCCAATTGTTTCAAAAAGATGGCAAATCGGTGGTACCAAGCTCGGGGAGCTTGCTTGAGACCTTATAATGCCTTCTTCAAGGAGCAAACATGATGAGGATATCGTCGATCAACAAACCCAGGAGGCTGGTGCATGTACACTATTTCTTTCAAATCACCATGGAGAAAGGCGTTTTTAACATCGAGCTGATGAATGGACCATTTACGAGAGAGTGCAAGGCTGAGCACTGTGTGAATGGTTTGCGGCTTGACCACCGGACTAAATGTTTCATCACAATCCACGCCAACTTGTTAAGACCTAACATCACAAACAAGACGAGCTTTGTGGCTCTCTAAAGTGCCATCATATTTTTCTTTATTTCGAAAAAGCCACATACAATTCACAATATTCACCCCCGTGGACCTAGGTACCAAATCCCATGTCCCTGTTTTAATCAAAGCACTATATTCATCCAACATCTCCGCATTCCAATTAGGGTTATGTAAGGCTTGTTTGTGATTTTTTGGAAGTGGGGAGCGATATATGGTGACGGCTTGTGTGTGAAGGTCAAAAATAGTGTTTGGTTTGTAGATGCCATGGCTGGAGCGAGTGGCCATTTGTGGGGACATAGGTGGTGGGCATGTGGGCCGAATGGGGGGGGAGGATGCCGCGCATAGGTGAGGGGGTGTAAGTGGGCTGATGGCTACGGGGCCTGACTGGGGCAGGGGGGAGTCTGGGCTGGCAGTCTAATTTGGGCAGGGGGGGTCTTTGCTGGCAGTCCAACTGGGGTAGGGGGGTCTACGGGCCACCAGAAGTGGGGCTGTTGGCGCCACGATGTGGGGGACGAGCTAGGCTCGCAGTGGGCGAGAGTATGGGCTGTGATGGAAGAGGCCCAAGTGTGACGGGTTGGGCCAGACTCATGATGTGATGGGTGAGTAATGGTGAGGTGTCA
Organism: Patellifolia procumbens; assembly: GCA_947645195.1. Taxonomy (NCBI): domain Eukaryota; kingdom Viridiplantae; phylum Streptophyta; class Magnoliopsida; order Caryophyllales; family Amaranthaceae; genus Patellifolia; species Patellifolia procumbens. The sequence goes on from CANSGD010001128.1 coordinate 985,295, forward strand.
GTCGGGCCCAAGTACGGGTAGTTAGAGAGAGTGAAGCGGGCTTTGTTTTTGTAAGGAAAAGCGGACTCATCAAATGTAACATGCTTAGATATGATGAATTTGTTTGTGGAGAGATCAAGACACCTATAGCCATGATGGTTATTTGGGTAACCTAGGAAGATACACGGAGTGGACCTTGGAGCAAGTTTGTGAGGAGCGGTGGAACTCAAGTTTGGGTAACATAAGCAGCCAAAAACCCTAAGGTGATCATATGGTGGGATTTGACGGAAAAGGGCTTGAAACGGGGTCATGCGTTTGAGAGTTTTTGTTGGCAAAATATTTAGGAGATAGGTGGTCGTTTCAAGTGCTTGGACCCAAAACGTAGGAGGAAGGGAAGCATGGAAGAGCAAGGTGCGAGTGGTATTATTTATGGTTCGAATCATACGTCCAGCTTTCCCATTTTGAGAGGAGGTGTGTGGACAAGAGAAGCGGAAAACAATTCCATTTTTAACACAAAATTCTTTAATTGGGGAATTATCAAATTCGCGACCATGATCACTTTGAAAAGGTTTTATGGGTCGTTCAAGCTGAGTGCGCACAAACTGTTGAAAGTCAAGAAAGGTTTGATATGCTTGTGATTTGCGAATTAGTGGAATGGTCCATACATAGTGAGTGAAATCATCAAGTAGATAAGATAATATTTATGTCGAGTGGAACTACGAAGAGGACTTGTCCATAAATCAGCATGAATAATCAAACGCACAATGAATATGACTTAAGGAATAAAAAAAAGGCAATGTAACATGTTTTCCAATTTGACAAGAGTTGCATGAGGACTTGCTCCTTATTACAAGAGATTAAATTATTCTTCCTAAGAAATTCTAAAGAAGCTACGCCTGGATGGCCGAGACGGTTGTGCCAGGTCGAAGCAGGAATAGCAGCAAGAGAGTTGGCTAGACATGTGGACGATTTCTGGGCAGAGGTGACAGGATAAAGTTCCCCATGGCTATTGCATCTTGTGAGGATGTTCCTCGTGCGTAAGTCCTTTATGGAAAAACCATAGGGGTCAAATTCAATGGAAACGGAATTATCAGATGTGAATTTACGCACATAAATTAAATTTTTAATTATTTGTGGTGCTAGGTAGACATCACGAAGGACAAGGGGGTTGTTAGGAAGGGTGGTGTGACCATAACCGGTAATTGAAATGTGATGACCATTGCCAACTAAAATATGATTGGAAGTGCTTAAATTTAAAAGAGGCATGAGATTACCTGAATTATTGGTCATGTGAGAGGTTGCACCCGTATCCATGTACCATCCATTGTCGTTTTGAGCAAGGGACATGTTTGCAAAAGAGGGGCCCAAGTCTGTCAAAGCCATTGGGGGTCCGTATGGTACTGGGCCTGCTGCGTAGGCCTGCGGCAGTTGGGCTGGGCCGCGCTGATAGGCGGGCATGGGAGGGGGGCGCTGTGAAGAGGGGCCCGCCGTGGGATGAGAAGTGGGTGGGAGAGCCCACTGGTTTTGTTGCCATGCTTAAAAGACAGCCTATTGTTGTGGTCAGATATGAGGAGAGGCAGTTGGGCCGGCCCAATTTGAGGGTGCAGACCCTTGTTGTGAATTCTGGGCAGTATTGGGATTTTGAGGCTTCTCCTTGCCTTTTCCTTTATTGTTCTGACCACCTTGTCCCCTGCCGCCGTTGTTGGTGTGTCCCCCACCACGGCCACGACCGGCGCCATCACGGCCTTGGGGTGGTTGTGGGGCTGGCGTATTAGAACTAGGGGCCTCATCAAGTGTGAGAGGATTAACGTTCCTGATGTTGCCAACGGCAAACGCAGGATGGAATTCAGGATTGTGTTTGGGAGGAGCTTGCTTAGAATCATTAGTCATGGTGGCCGTGAGGGCAGGGCGGAAGCGTGAGGAAATTGAAGGGAGAAAAAAATCACGACAATTTTACCTAAGCTCTGATACCATGTTAGATATTGTCAAACTCCTTAAATGGAGTGATTGCCATTGATCAATATTTATAGTGTTTACATAACATAAACCTAATCATATTAGGAATCCTAATCTAATAATAAGATTGAATTTACATCAAAGATATAGCTGTAATTTCCATATCCAGGAATCTGTTTCTAAGCCTTGTCTATTTACCGTAAATACATCAATGCCACTGGTGATTAGTTTGCAATTAATTACAAAGTTAACAAAGTTAGCAACCAACTGAGGTTAGCATGAGTGGTTAAGGGTCTCTTGCTCCTTAACCAAGGTCTCGAGATCGAGCCTTGGGAATGGAAAAAATCTCAGCTGGAAGGGATGCTGCCCATCGAGGTACCCATACAAACTCCCGCAGGAAATTAGTCCACTCGCCTAAGGCGGTGAGAAACTCCTCGTAGTAGTATCCAAAAAAAAAAAAATTACAAAGTTAGCAACTCGGAATTTGGATCATCTCATTTCTCAGTTAATTATCCTTACCCTTCCATATTATTGCTTACACAGAGTAACTCCATCTGATTTGTTGACTCAAAAATGGAGATCGCAACAACGCTATCTGTTTGTCAATCTCTGTCTGCAGCACTGCAATCTCAGGAGGTGAAAGATATGATGTCTATCATCGGCTACAGTTCTATAGTTGACGAGTTACAAGCCTTCGTCTCTACCGTCATCGATGTGCTTCACAATGCTGAGACCAAACAGGATTTACATGAAACACATCACTGGATTGAGGAGCTCAAGGATGCAATGTTCGAAGCTGATGATATATTTGACACGGTTTTTACTCAAGCTAAGGCCAGACAGCAGCAGAAAGAGAGATATGATAAGGTTCGTCGCTTCTTCTCTGCATCCAGTCCACTGACTGTTTTTTACAGAACTTTGCAAGAGGTTAAGAAGATCAAGAACAGATTATTGGATGCTATTACTCATAATGTTCAGTTCAGATTTAAGCTTGATTCTGAGCCAATTAGGAAGAAAAGGCCGGAGGCATACGCAGTCGATATCATTGGAAGAGAGGATGACTTGGAGAACATCCTTCGTATCCTGCTACATCCTAATGTTCAAAGGCATGAGATTACTTTTAATAAGTCATAGAGGTAGAAATCATAGGTCATAAGTTTATCATGGAAATACAAACATACATATTCATAATTCATATAAGCATGTAACTCATGGATAATAGCATGAAATAACATACTTCATTTAATAAACATGAGTCATGAGTCTTGAGTCTTGTAATAAAAGTATTAATTATATATATTTACGAAATCACATAAACATGTATCACGTAACTCAGAACCGACATTCTTTACTTAAACATTAAATAATCATGTGAACAATAATTAGATTACATAACTTAACATCGGATTTTATATGAACATGGATAAAGCCATAAAATCATACTGGTCACGTAAAATCATACTTTCATACATTATTCATTTATTCACGTTATAAATAATAATTCATATATATTTTACTTACGTAAGCATGAGACATGGATCATAACTATAACTACCTGTAATTACATAAACGTGATGTTACTTGGATAAGCATATAACATGAACGTATTTCATATATTACCATACATTACTTAAACATATAATAATTATTTAAATTGCATAATTCATATGATCATATGATCTCATATCGTTCATAAATAATGATTATTCTCTTAACATATGAATTATAATCTATAAATATATATATATTCGAATAACTTTACGTAATACGATGAATATGATTTTAAATAGAAATTCCATAATACGAAATCCCCATAATTACATTTTACATTATAAAATCACATACGGGCAGGTATAATGCTGGACATAAAGGTTACCTTAATCGCTCAATCCATAATATCATCAGAACTCCCAAGAACGTCATCCATGGACCTTTCGAATTCCCACATTCCGTTTATCGCTCCATAAACATCAATAAAATAATAATCATCAGAATCATCCCAACTTATAACTTATCACGGCCTTTCCTTAATGATCTACTTTTCGGAAATAAAATCATTATTTAAAATTCATTATAAATTCTTAAAAATGCCACTCGTATAAATATGAAATATTCGCTAAATAATACATAATAATGATAATTTATTTAAAATCATTTCCTAAAATAACTACTTAACTAATTGGGATTTAATAAGCTATATAGTGAAATGCAATTGGGTTTTAATACCTTAAGTCAACATTGACATTGAGTATTTACAACTCTCAATAACTGGTTCTTAAAGAACCAGTTTCCTGCTTCTTTTATTTAAGCCACGAAAAGGAAGAGGAGAGTGGGTGTGGCGAGTTGGAGGAGCAGGGAGGCAGCCATGGTTGTGGGTGTGTGTTGCCGGCGATTTATGGGTTGTGAGAGGAGCCACGCACGGTGGTGCAGCAGCGGCGGCAGCAGCGAGCAGGGGAAGAAAACAGGGGAGGAATAAAGGACGGAGCTGCGGGTGGGTTTATCAATGGCGAGTGGTAGTTGAGGGTGGCGTTTCTGGTTGTTTTTGGTGGTTCGAGTGGTAGACAATAGGCGGCAAAGGTGGTTGCACGAAAACAGGGCAGCAAGTGGTGGTTTTGGTGGTTGTAGCTTACTTCACCCTTTCAATGGTGAAATTTGAAATCAAGTGAATTGGGGAAGAAGAAGAGTTGCGTTTCTTACAGAATTGGTAATATGGTTTCTAAGTGAATTGGATTGAAATGAATGTCCTATTTATAGAGAATTCAAGGTGTTCAAACTCAAGTTGGATTTTCCCTCTAATGGATAACTATAAAAAAACAAGATGAGAAGATGAGGATGATGGTGATCTTTATCTCCAAATTGATTTTGTCTGCTTTGTTATGCTTATCAGAAATTCATACTCAAGCTTATCCAACCTCTTGTTGCTCCAATGAAGAAGGAGAAAAGAAGCATGAGGTGGAAGATGAAGTTTTTCTTTTGTTTTCTTTTCCTTTTTCTGATTTTTGTGTTTTGGGTTAAATGGTTTTTGGGTTGTTGAGAATTTTGAATTGGGCTTTAAAACATGGTTTGGGGCTCTAATTTGCCATGGAGACAACAATTCAATCACCAACATGCAAAAGCTTTATTTACTTACTCTAATTATCAAGCTTATTATTTAAAACAACTTTAAAATATTAAGTAGTAAAATATATTTTATCAAGAAAATTTAATACATTTTAGTAAAATAATAAGCTCATATTTAAATTAATAATCTTAATTAGTTATTAATAAAATAAGGTTAAAACTCGGGGTATTACACATGCAGAGAGACAAAAGGCGAGAAAAAGAGAGAGAGAGAGAGAGCAAACTTACCAAAGAAGAGAGAAGAGTAAACGGAAGTAAATCTTTCGAAGATCTCTTTGATTTTAAGCCATTCTGACAGAAAAACGGCTAGTATTTATTACTTAACTTAAATGGACTTAAGTAAATGATTAGCTCAGATCTTTGAAGATAAGCATGCTTCATTTAATCTTTTCGCCTCTTGAGTTTCTATTATGATAGACGTTATGTTAAAATTTTATCTTGAAATCATAACTTGCAGCTTTACTACGCAAGACCAGCAGTGCAAGCTACAAGTTAGGGGCAATTGTTATACCATGAAAAATTACACAGCTACGTGTGCAGGTTAAATAATCATTGCAGCTATGAACTTCCAGCTAAGGAAATCCAGCTTGAAGCCTACCAGCTAAGAAGAACCAGCTAGTACTTCCCAGCATAGGAACGCAACTCTGTTTGGAAAGCGTTATGAATTAAGATATCAAAGCCTAGAATCTCGCAGGAGAGTAAAAGTCAAAGATACAAGAGGATAATTATGAGCGAAGATCGTGCTCAATGGCATTAATTACAGATATGAATGGAGATTCAAGCATGGTTACAAGCCGTTGCTAAGGCTGATTCAAACGGATATATTTCGATATTATATATAGCTCAAATGATTGTATAGAATGAACAAGTTCTTACGCACTTAGCATTTACATATTGAGATTAAAGCATTGTTCTTGAGCTTATGAACTACTTAGATACAAGAGCACAAGGGCTGTAATCAAGAGTATAGTGGATTGGTGGACTCAAAGCCACCCGCGGTTTTTCCCTTATTCCACGGGTTTCCGCGTCACCATCCTTGGTGTCTTGTTCTTCTTTTTGTTCTTGCTTTCTTTGCTTGTCCTAGCTGTGTCCAGCAGCTTCCAGCTACTTAGCAGTACTCTAGCTGTAGCTCCCAGCTTAGTTTTGCCTTAAGCAGAATTTAGCATAAACAACAGTCAAAAGTACATCTTGGAGACTTTGTAAAAGTAAATAGAACTTTCATTTTATTTTTGGTGCAACACAAGACTTATATTATGGGACGGAGGTATTATTATTTTATTCTTATGGAGTTTTACATGATCTTCACGACTGCTCGCAAATAGGTGTGGGAATCTCCTTAATCTATGCGATTAATTAGTACTGCTACAGTTGTAATTTCCATGAGGGCTGCCCAATTCCTATCCGATAGATTGGGGGTTTGACATCTATCAATTTATTTGTAGTATATTTGTAGGTACATGTAGTATATTTTATAAATAATATAGTATATTTATAAAAAGTTTAAGGTAGTATATTTTCTTAATAAATTTAGAACTTACTGAACTTGTAGTATATATATACAAAAAATGTAGTATACTCATAAAAAATCGTAGTATATTTGTATCTTTTCCCTAATTTCCATATTTGTCAGGAATCTGTTTCTAAGCCTTGTCTGTTTACCGTAAATACATCAATGCCACTGGTGATTAGTTCGCAATTAATTACATAGTTAGCAACTCGGAATTTGGATCATCTCATTTCTCAGTTAATTATGCTTACCCTTCCATATTATTGCTTACACAGAGTTTACACTCCATCTGATTTGTTGTTGTCAAAAATGGAGATCGCAACAACGCTATCTGTTTGTCAATCTCTGTCTGCAGCACTGCAATCTCAGGAGGTGAAATTTACGATGTCTATCTTCAGCTACAGTTCTATAGTTGACGAGTTACAAGGCTCCGTCTCCACCGTCATCGATGTGCTCCACAATGCTGAGACCAAACAGGATTTACATGAAACACATCACTGGATTGAGGAGCTGAAGGATGCAATGTTCGAAGCTGATGATATAGTTGATACGATTTTTACTCGAGCGAGATCTGGTGTTCTTCCATATCATGAGTTTCGTCGCTTATTGTCTGGATCCAATCCACTGACTGTTTTTTACAGAACTTTGCAAGAGGTTAAGAAGATCAAGAACAGATTATTGGATGCTATTACTCATAATGTTCAGTTCAGATTTAAGCTTGATTCTGAGCCAACTAGGAAGAAAAGGCCGGAGGCATACGCAGTCGATATCATTGGAAGAGAGGATGACTTGGAGAACATCCTTCGTATCCTGCTACATCCTAATGTTCAAAGGGATGTTTCTTACCTCACTATTGTGGGGATTGGAGGGTTGGGAAAAACTGCTCTTGCGAAACTTGTGTTTGATGATGTTAGGGTTACAAGCGCGTTTCCATTGAGGTTGTGGACTTGTGTTTCTGATCTGTATCAGGAAACATTTAACATTGAGAAGATACTAGGTAAGATTTTGGCTTCTGCTACTGGCCAAAAGGTTGATGGTTCCACCATTGATTTGTTGCAAACCCGACTTAAGGAACTAATCTCTGGGAGGAAATACTTGCTTGTTTTGGATGATTTGTTGGTTGAGAATCGTGACCAATGGCGTTTGTTGTTAGGGTTCTTGGCCGGGGGTTTAAGGGGAAGTTGGGTTGTGGTTACTACGCGCTCTAGAGAGACGGCAAGCATTGTTGGAGGAGATAGTTCAACTTCAAACTACAAGTTAGACGGCTTGTCAAAGGAGAATTCGTTGCGTTTGTTCAATAGGGCAGCTTTTGGATCAGAAGAATCAAGCTCCTCTGATGATTTGGTTGAGATTGGACAACAAATTGTTGAATCATGTGCTAGGGTTCCTCTCGCTATAAGGGTGGTAGGAAGTCTCCTGTATGGTCAAGACAAAGATAGGTGGCTTTCATTTCAAAATATTGGATTATCTACTATTGGAGGAAGTCAAGATGATGATATTACACCTATATTGAAATTAGTTATCATCTTCTTGAATCCCCCTTGAAATGTTGCTTTGGTTATTGTGCTTTGTTCCCTAAAGACTTCGTGATAGACAAGAAGATGCTGATTAGCCTCTGGATCGCGCAAGGCTACATTCTTCCATTTGATGAAGGTCAAACGATTGAAGATGCCGCTGAGGAGTATTTCACTATTTTAATGCGAAGATGCTTTTTCCAAGATGCAGAGCTCGATATGTATGGTGAAGTTGTCTCATTTCAGATACATGATCTTATGCATGATATTGCTAAAGCAGCAGCAGAAAAGGATATTTGTGAAATTAATTTTATCACTGATATTCTACATAAAAGAGTTCGCCATGTAAGTTGTATGAGAAGTGAATGTGCACAATCTTCTCTTGGTAAGACTTCCATCCGTTCACTTCTGAATTTTGGCAATTGGTATGGAGCTGCCAAGATACACCAGTCTGCTTTGGAGGAAATACTAGCAAACTGCAAGTACCTGAGGGCATTGGACCTGAGCGAGCAAGGTATCAGAATTTTGCCTGACTCGATCGGTGAATTGCTGCATTTGAGGTATTTAAATCTCACTGGGAATAGGGAGTTGGAAGTGCTTCCTCGGTCTATTCATAAGCTAACCAATCTATTGACTTTGAATTTAAGTGCCTGTGATAGATTGAGACTTTTGCCGAAGGGTTTGAGCTGGCTGATTAAGCTTATGGTCTTGGAGATAACAGATTGTTTTAGTCTGACTAGTATGCCTAGTGGCATGGGTAGATTGACCTGTCTTCAGACGCTGACTGACTTTGTGTTGGGTGGAGATAGTTCTTTGCGGTGCTATGATCAGCTCAAAGACCTAAAAGCTCTCCAGTATCTAAAAGGTCATCTTGTCATTCGAGTTCAATTACCCAAAAATGTTTCATATGCCAAGGTAGGCAGTAGAACAAGAGGAAAATATCTGAAAAATAAGGAACATCTTTCTCATATAAGTATTAGGTTTGTATGTAGGGATGAGGAGGTTGACGGGAAAGTGGAGTATGAGGAAGCATTGATGGAAGAGCTGGAGCCGCATTCTAATCTCAAGGGGTTGGAGGTGTGTGGATATCGTGGAATGAAATTGCCGCGTTGGGCAGCCTTTCTCCAAAATCTTATAAGGTTACATGTTGAAAACTGTATGAAGTTGCAGTATTTTCCTTACATGGGGGATCTGCTGCATCTGAAAGTCCTTGGTCTTGTCAACTTACCAAATTTGGAGTACATAATTGAAGATGATACTGCATTGGTAGTAAAGGACAATCTAGTAGTTAGTGCACCAGCAGCATTGCCGTTCTTTGATTCCCTTGAACAACTTGAGCTACATCACCTGCCAAAGTTGAAAGGATGGTGGAAGGGAGGTGGAGAACATCATCTGCTTTCTAGTAGTATCAGAAGCACAACACAATTTCATTTACTCTGTCTTTCTCAATTGAAGTCATTGACGATAAGCAGATGCCCGGCGCTGACATCTTTTCCATTGTGTCCCAGTGTGAAAGATTTATCTCTGCGCGATTGCAATGAAAGATTGAGGATCTTGAGAATTAGTTTCTCGGATCTTAAACATCTATCCCACTGTTTCTCAAGAAGAGGCAACAGGAAATAGATAGCCAACATGGATTCACCTACGAGGTAGTTATTCTTGTATTTGTTTGTTGAAGTATTGATTGGATGTATAAAATTCTCCAGCAACTACTTTTTAGATAGGAATTGGAAGTTTCGTAGTGCCGCACACCAATAAATTCTAGATTGGAGTACACTCGTGATATACTATGAAGAACACATACAAGCTTGTTATGCACCAAAAAATAATTCAAGCTTGTGCAAAGTAAATGTTAGTTAGAGGAATATTGCCTGGTCATTCTGATATTAATCAGGTATTAAATTACTGGGTGTATACAATCCAAGTTAAATATTCTGCACATAAGTGGTCTGGAATATAGTCAAGCTTGCTGGTCTGGACCCTGTTGTGAGTGTTGTCCACTAGAATGGTATTGAGCATGCTGGCTAGTGACTTGGCCCTCGAAGTATAAAGGGGAACCTGACTGGTAAGGATCGAGCAACCTGATTGATGATGTGTGTAAGGCTAGATGACCTCTGCTATGAACCGAACTAGAGTTTGTACTACTATTAATAGGTCCAAAATTTTGTTCACCAAGTACACACGATCTGCGTATTGTTTCGCTTACTACCATGCCAATATGTCATCCATACTGTCTTAGGCATCAAAGGCTTTTACTGGGACAACCCGAGGGTAGTCGACGTGTTCGATGATGCAGCAACCTCCACCACAGTCACTAAACATCCACTCATGCTAACATTTTCTAGATCAGTCTCTTCCCAGGGTGATTAAAATCACAGCTAAATTCAATACACCCGTAGTATACAAGTTTGTATGCTTCTAATAGGCTATCTGGCACAGCCAAACACTCTTCTGGACTAGATGATTGAAATTGGAAACCTATTTTTGGGGTCTCAACCTTGACTCATGTGCTAACTGGTTGCTTGTATTAACTAAAATCAAGTTGCAGATCTTGATTTGTCAATCTACTTATAAGATTTCTACGTTGAAATGCAAGTGGCCGTGCTTTACGTTTATGTGAGCATGTTTATGCTTCCAAGGCTGCGACTTGTTTATTGTGAATTGTATGGAACATCATCTTATTAAATTGTCATTGATCATCGCTTTAACTACTGACCCTGCCCATATGTAAGAAATTTAAAGGAGCATACATTTTTCATTTTGCTCGCAGCTCAGTTCATTCTGTTTTTTGCGAGAAGAAATCAAATTGATATTAACACTAGAACTATTACAAAATTCCCTTCCTATCCTTGGTTGCCAGATCATGGACTATGGCAACATTTGTTCTACTAACCTTACTACATTTGAAAGAAGCACATCTATTTAGAATAAAGCAAGCTAAGTTCTTTGATAATTGGTTGTAGTTGGATTGAACAGGAGGACGGATTTTGCGGTGCTTTAAGTAATATAGTACTATCCGTCTTAATATGGATATTTTCAAAGTGTTTCGCTGCTTGTCAAAGACGCAAATATTCTTTCTGCTCCTGCAATTGTTATGTTACTGTTTTCACTCCACCAATCAATAGCTGCTTGGCCGGAAAAACGCACGGGAAAGAGGCGGCAAAGAGGGAAAAAACTAGGGAAAGAAAAAGAGAAAGAAAAGGGAGAAAAATAAAAACTCTTTGCTTCACTTTGACGTTTGAATGATCCTCTTACAAAAATCAATGGAGAAAACTAAACTAGAACTTGAATCTATGGAGGAATTGATGGAAGAATGAAATTAGGGTTTGAGAGAAAAGAGAAACCGTAATTACTACTCCCTCCGTTTTTTTTTAATATGCACCTAAGGCTTTGCACTAGAACCAAGGAAAAAGTGCAAAAGTATGAGAGAAGGGAAGTAAAAGTAAGGAAAAAGTGAAAAAGGTAGAGAGAAGGAAAGAAAAAGTAGGAGAGAAGTGTAATAATTAGGTGGACCAACCTTCCATTTATGGAAAAAGGTAAAAAGGTACCAATTAAAAAAAAACACCCCAAAATGGAGAAATGTGCATATTAAAAAAAACGGAGGTAGTACTTGTGAAAATGGTGGTTAGTAAATGCTGGAGGAAACCCTATTTTATAGTAGAAAAAGACTACGTTTTGGTGAAAAGACCAAAATACCCTTAATGATAAAAATTTGCCAAAATATCTTTCTTGCCGAAATTACTAAAATACCTTTTTATTGAAAATACTACTTTTTAAATAGCTTTAATACTTCAAAAATGATTAAAACTATTTAATTAAATAACTCAAAAATGTGGGGATTACTCGAAATGGAAAAGCTTGGGATTAATTGCAAAAATCTTATGATATTGAAATAGCAGAGATCTAGGATTTTCAGTTAGGGTTTGTGAAATCTAGCAACAATTTAGGGGAGGATTAGCCGTTGAGATAGGAGTATAGTCTTTAAACTTTTGCTATGGTAGTCATCCGTTACGTGATAGGGTTTGTGAAATCTTGCAGTTTAGGGGAGGATTAGCCGTTGAGATAGAGTATAGTCTTTAAACTTTTGCTATGGTAGGCATCTGTTACGTGATAGGGATTGTGTGTGTTTACTTTAGTGATGTTTTATTTTGGTTGTGAAGATTTTTTGTTTGAGTCGGAAAGGATGACTTGTGAATACTTAGGCAGAGTTCTACCCTATAACTTACCCAAAAATGAAGACTGAATCGAACCAATTCAAACCGACCCGAACAATCTGATTGCCACCGTTAGGGGTGATTATTGAACGAGCCGAGATCGAACTCTACTTAGCTCGACTTGTGTTCGTTCATGTTTAACCAAACTCGAGCCGAGCTGAAAACTTGACGAACCGAGCCGTTATCTAGTCGAGCTTTGACTAAGCATTGATCGAGTTGTTCACGAACAAGCTTGACCTATTATTATTCTTAGTTTATTTGTCTACTTTATTATTTTATTAAGAATTTTTTGTCAGAAACAACCTTTTATAATCACTTTTTAGCGAAAAACAACCTTTTAATTTTTTTTGCAACTTAAAACCTAAAACCAAAATTTATTTGCGAAATAAAACCTTTTTCTAATTTCCGTCATTGACCGTTAATTATAGACCATTGACTGTTATCAAAGTGGTGGGTTGAGCTGGTTTTGGGGTGGTTTCGGGGTGGTTTCAAGTGTGGTGGTCTCGAGGTGGTTTCGGGTGGGGGTGGTTTTGGGATGGTTTCAGGTGTGGTTTCGAGTGGGTTGGACTGGTTTTGGGGTGGTTTCGGGTGGGTTGGGCCTGTTTTGGGGTTGGTTTTGGGTGGGGCAGTGGTGGTTTCGGGGTGGGGTGGGGTGGTTCTGGGGGTGGTGGCTGAGAAGGGGCGAGGAAAAGAAGGAGGAGACGAAAAAGTGAAACAAAAAATACATCAAACTAACGGTCAATGGATTTCAGTTTACGGTCAATGACGGAAATCAGAAAAAGGTTTCATTTCGCAAAAAAAATAATGGTTTCATTTTGCAAAAAAAAAATGGTTTTAGGTTGTAAGTTATAAAAAAAATTAAAAGATTGTTTCTGACAATAAACTCTTTTATTAATGAATATTTTTGCTTTTTAATTTATTTTTAAACACTAAAGCTATTAGCTTATTATTGTGTAATATCTAGCACAAAACTATTATTAGATTCCTACATAATATAATATTTCAATATATAAAAGAGTAATCGAGCTTGTTCACGATTTTTTCTAGCCGAGCTTAGCATAAGTCAGCTCGGCTCGTTAAGGTCTCGAGCCGAACTCGAACTCAAGCAGTAAAGTCGAGCCACCACGTGTCAAGTTTTGACTGAATCGAACCCGAACTGTTTGTGAATAGGACAAGCTCATTCTCACCCCTACCCACCGCTAATTGCAACAGACTCTTTTGGTCATTCCTTGCCCGAACTCCGCAATTAGTAGATTAGTACACAAGGGAGCACCATGAGCATTGTGCTCCATGCTGACGTCATAATGTACGTCAGCATGGTGCTCCGATGTACAACAAAATTATTCTAATGTACATAAGTAAACTTATGAATTTCAAAAAATTAATTGGCGCACTAAACTTAAAATATGCTCACTAACTTTACGCTAATGTTCATTCTCGTTATTGAACATGTTCAATTAGAAATACCATGTGTACATCATAAAATAAACTCAAATTTATTTACAAAAATTGTTCACTGTAACTTGACATATGTTCATTTATATAGCTTTATTGTTCATTATAGTTATTCAAGATGTTCATTTATTTATATCAAATGTTCATTGTAAAATCACGTTCAATTTCATAAATTATTCCAATTAACTTTGACATTTGTTCTTTTATATAACTCTTTTGTTCATTATGGTTATTAAATATGTTCATTTAATGTTCATTGTAAAATTAACTCAATTTCCCATTTTACTTTGACATGGTTGTATCAATATATGAACATATTGAATAACCAAAATGAACATTAGTATTAGAAAAATTTGCACAGAACCACCTTAAGTTTGCCCGGTTTTGTAAACTCCCACCTTTATGTTTTTTTATAACTTACCACCTTAAGTTTTGTAAACGTTTATAAACTCCCACCATTTGACGGAATTTGCCTAACTCCGTTAACTTTGGACTCCACATCAGTCCAATCTTTTGCTTTTCCCTCCAAAATCTCATTTCCCCATTCATCTCTTTATCAAACCAAGATCCCCTTCACCATCAACCTCTTATTAAACTCGAAATCAAACCCTTCAAATTCTCCATTATTCAACAAACCAAGATCTCCATTACCCTCACTTAACCCAAATAACAAATCCCTCAAATCACCAATTTAATCCTTTTCATCTTCATCATATCTTCATGAATCACCCTTTCTTTATCACAAATTGAACCTTCCAACACTCATTTTCTTGCAATTTCCAGCTTCAATTTTCTGGGTTTGATTTGTTTCATATGATGAAGTGCTGAAGAAGGTGAATCAGGGATTAACAGGATATGAGGAAGACGACAGGTAGAGAGAATTGAAGAGAGATGCATGAGTAGAGAAAGAATGGAAAGAAAAAAATGGAGAATTGAATGGTGATATGAGGAAGACGACAGGTAGAGAGAGATGCAGGGGAAGGTAAGTGAAACCTTTGGAGGGAAAACCAAAGGTTATAACTGAAGTGGGGCCCACAACAAACGGTGTTAGACAAAATCCGTGAAATGGTGGGAGTTTATAAATGTATACAAAACTTAAGGTGGTAAGTTATAAAAAAAACATAAAGGTGAGAGTTTACAAAACTGGGCAAACTTAAGGTGGTTCTGTGCAAATTAACCTTAGTATTATGTAAAAATATATGTCAAAGTTATTTGGAACTAAAACTTTTTTGAAATTGCTTGTGATTTTACAATGATATTTGATATCAATAAATAAATATCGGAAATAACCATAATGAACAATAAGGTTATATAAAAGAACATATGTCAAAGTTAATTGGAACAAAAACTTCTTTGATATTGAGTGTGATTTTACAATGAACATTTGAAATCAATAAATGAGCATATTTAATAAGCCATAGTGAACACTAAAATTCTATAAAAGGACATATTTCAAAGTTGATTGGAACAAAAACTTTTTTTGAAATTGAATATGATTGATTGATTGTACAATGAACATTTAAATTAAATAAATGAGCATATTTAATAATCATAATGAACAAAAAAGTTATAGTATAAAAGAACATATTCCGATGAATATTTGGAGGGAAAAATTTGGTCATATCAATTCAAAATGCCAAATAATAAAGAGGAAGAGAGAAGAAATTAACTCTATAATATTTATTTCGTATTTTATTTAT
Source organism: Patellifolia procumbens (assembly GCA_947645195.1). NCBI lineage: Eukaryota > Viridiplantae > Streptophyta > Magnoliopsida > Caryophyllales > Amaranthaceae > Patellifolia > Patellifolia procumbens. The sequence continues at coordinate 1,000,740 of CANSGD010001128.1, forward strand.
TAAAATGTCTGAAATCTTATTTGTGTGTATTGAAGAAAACCCAAGTGTAGGCCTGTAGGGAGTATCAAATTTGCGTGAACTCCGAAGACTTTATTCTACTTTTTCCAAACTGTGTGCTCTGCTGCTAGCCTGCTACTCAATTGTTACCTCCTTATTTCGCCGTCCGCCTATTTGCATCCCAATTATAAATCCCCCCGACAAACCAAAGATGGACTTTGGAACGGCGTTGTCCGCAGCTCAAACTCTCTTTGCTGCTCTGCAATGTTCGCAACTCAAACAGATCTGCTCCTATTATGGCTACGAATCTCAACTTGCTGACCTCCAATGCACCGTCTCCACTGTCAGAGCCGTGCTTCGCGATGCAGAGACTAAGCAGGAGTTGTCCAATGAAGCACAAATCTGGATCCGAGGGCTCACTGACGCAGTTTATGATGCCGATGATCTAATCGATGAGTTCATCACTAATGAGCAGAATCAGCTCATTGAAAACAACAGCACAGCCTTACAAAAGGTGAGTAACTTTTTTAATCGTCTTAATCCTTTACTTGCTTACAAAATTTCTTCAAGGGTTGAGGAGATTAGGAAGAACTTAGATGCTATTGCCAAAAATCATAGTCGTTATGGTTTTAGTGTTGATTATCAGCCTATTCGAAGGCGAAGAGAGGAGACTTGTTCTTATGTGTATGCTGGTAATATTATAGGAAGAGAGAAAGACTTGGCGGAAATTTTAGGAATGTTGCTAGATTGTAAGATTCAAAGTAATGTTTCTTTTGTTAGTATTGTTGGAATGGGAGGGTTAGGGAAAACTGCTCTTGCTCAGCTTCTGTATAATGATGAAAAGGTTAAAAGCGCGTTTCCGTTGAAGTTGTGGACTTGTGTTGCTGATCAAGATCAGAAGAATTTGGATATTGAAGGGATTCTTGGTAAGATTCTAGCTTCGGTTACTGGTCAGAAGTATGATGGCTTGACCGTGGATTGGGTGCAAAGCCAACTACGAGATAAACTAGCAAGTCACAAATACTTGCTTGTTTTAGATGATGTTTGGACCGAGAATCGCGATGACTGGCTGAAGTTGGCAGAGTTCTTCCAGGGATCTCAAAGGGGAAGTTGGGTTGTGGTTACTACGCGGTCAAGAGAGACTGCCAGAATTATAGGAAACGGTTCTATGTATGAGCTAGACGGTTTGTCAAAGGAGAATTCGTGGCGTTTGTTCCAAAGGACGGCATTTGGGTCAGAAGAGTCAACCCCCCCGGATGATTTGCTTGAAATTGGGAAACATATTGTTGAAGGATGTGCTGGAGTTCCTCTTGCCATACGAGTTGTAGGAAGTCTTTTGTATGGTCAAGACAAGGATAAGTGGCAGTCTTTCCAAGAGATTGGTTTAACCAACACCAGAGGTAGTGACGGGATTAGATCTATATTGAAACTTAGCTATTATCATCTCGAATCCCCACTAAAGAGCTGCTTCAGTTATTGTGCTTTGTTCCTAAGGATTTCGAGATAAACAAGGAGATGTTGATTAGCCTGTGGATGGCACAAGGTTACGTCGAACCTTTAGATAAAGGTCAAAGAATTGAAGATGCAGCTAAGGAGTATGTTTTGATTTTGCTACGGAGATGTTTCTTCCAGGATATTGTTCAAGGTGAGTCGGGTGAGATCATCTCATTTAAAATGCATGATCTTATGCACGATATTGCTCAAGAGGTAGCAGGAATTGAGATCCGCATAACCACTTCTCTTACTGAGAATGTAGATAAAAGAGTTCGCCATTTGAGTCTGATGAGAAGTGAGTATGTAGAGATGTCAAAGAACGATAAAGCAAAAGGTGACTGTGTAGTGTACTCCTTCGCTGACACCCGTATATGTTCGTATGTTCATGTTGGTGGATGGTATCGGGCTGCCAAAATGGACCAGCTTGCTGTGGAGGCACTGCTTGCAAATTGCAAGTGCCTTAGAGCTTTGGACCTGAGTTATCAAAATATTCGAAGTTTTCCAGACTCGATAGCTGAATTGCTGCATTTAAGGTATTTAGATCTCACAGGGAATAGGGATCTAGAAGTACTTCCTGAGTCAATCACGAAACTACACAATCTGGAGACTTTGAAATTAAACTTGTGTGATAGATTGAAAATGTTGCCTCAACATTTGAGCAAATTGCTTAAGCTTAGGGTCTTGGAGATCAAAGATTGTTATCGTCTGACTCGTATGCCTCACGCACGGCATGAGTAGGCTAACCTGTCTTCAGACGCTGACTCAGTTTGTGTTTGGTGAAGCAAGTTTGCAAGAGTGGCATGATCAGCTAAATGACCTGAAACTTCTCGAGAATCTGATAGGTCATCTTGTAATCCTAATCCAGTTCCCCAAAAGTGCTGCATATGCTAAGCAAGTCGATTCAAAAGACGGAGCATATCTTGTAAACAAGAAACATCTTACTCATGTAGATATTAGGTTTGCTTATAGAGATTGGGAGGTTGAGGGAAGGATGGAGTATGAAGAATCATTACTGGAAAAGCTGCAGCCAAATTCTAATCTCAAGGGATTAGAATTGTGTGGATATCATGGTGCTCGAATGCCAAGCTGGACAACATTTTGAAGGAATATGTCCTTAGACAATTTCCGCAATTACTGAATATAAATAGGATTGTATTTATTGAGATAATATAGTTAATTATTTTAGTAACCGTATTTGCTTGCTAGAGAATAAATTACGGTTGGTAGACAAATTGGTTTGGGCTACAACTAATATAATTAATCCTATAAGGTCACACTAAGTAACACCAATTAATAAATAAATAAGCCCATAAAGGCTTGTAAGGGGCCGGCCACTATTAGGGTGATTAGGGTTTCTCTTAACCTAATCTCTGTCTATTATTTATAGATATAATAAGAAGAGAGATAGAACAATTCAGTTAGTCAGTAACTTGATACAAAAGAGAGAAAAAGAAAAACCCTTCTCCCTCTTTAGTCTAGGCGCCTATCCCATCAAAAGTAAGAGAGTGAATAGTTCATACTCTTCCGTTCTAGCAGACGTGGGTATTAATCGGTGTTCGTGGACTAAATAGAGGAATTACAAGTGTAGTTCTTTATCTCTAAAGTATTAGATCTGTGATAATACTTTGCAGTATTCAAACCTTACATACCTGTTCAAGTCGTGAATAAAAAGGTTTGTGTATTCTCTATTCTATGTATCGATTCATATATTGTTATGCATGCGATTCTGTTATAGATGTTAGGAAATTGTTTCCTGAAATTCCGCTATTCGCATCTATGAATTCCTACAGTGGTATCAGTTTAAGCCTCTTGCATAATTTTATATGATCATGTTCTTCATAATTTTAATTCAATTCAGGGAGGATTTTTAATATGTGTTAATTTGCAAGATTAATATATTGATATTAATAAATTGGAAAGCATAAAATTTTGAATTTTATGTTAAAATAATTGCCCAAAATGAGTTATTTTGATTCGTTTATTTTTCGAAAATTAAAATCGAAACGGCTTTTGTTCGACCTAATATGGTCGAAATTCATATTCCCAAAATCCAACAATTTAATGTGTTTATTTTGTAAAATTGAATTAGGGCTTTGATTTGTTTTGATTTGAAATTCATATTCAAGTTTGATTTTCGTTTCTAAACAAGGAAGTTTGATTCAAAATAATTAAAACCCTAATTTTATCCTAAATCGATTGAATTGGGTGTTAAAAAGAGATTTAACACTCCAATCTGTTTTAAATGTTTGATTTAATGAAATTGGATCCTTGAGCATGATTTTTTAAGTACGAATTCACCTAGAAACCATTCGAATCTGTTCGAAATAGACCCAGAATTTCCGAAAACTGTTCGAAAATCTGGTCTATACTCGTTTTTTTTCCGGCGCGTTTTGGTGGTCTTCCCGGCGACGATTAGCGACGCAATCTGTTGCACCGTTTCGACCGGAAGTTTTCAGGCGAGCGAAGACCCTCCTCCGGCGAGGCGCACGCGTGAAGGCATCCTTGTTGGTTGCGTCTGGGAAGGCTGCGTGGGACACAGCAGCCTCTGTGTTGCTTCTTGCGGGCCACAGCGGGCTGGGCTGGGCTATGGGCCAAGCTCAGTCCATTTTTTTTTCTTAATTTTGTTAATATGATTAACATTATGATTTATGTTTTTTGGTTTATTTTTGGGCAAGTTTTATAAATTTCCAAATTATGCAAATTAATATTAATGCAGATTAATATCATATTAAAGTTGTAATTGAATTAAAAGAATGAAAGTTTTCTTATTAGTTATATTCTTAAATTTGTTAAGATGGCTAATTTTAGGAAAATTATTAATTCGATTAATATTTCCTAATTATTTTCTAACTTAAAGTTGTTAAGTTTTTAAAAAAAATATAATGAAAATTTTTATTTGCTCATTAATCGTTAATAGAGTAAATAAATTTTGTATTTATATAATTGTGTTATTTTTACTTGCATTTTATTTTCTAAATAAATGCGTGAATGTTTTATATATTTTTGAAAATATTTGTTATTTACCCATTAAACGTTAATGGAGTAAATAAGTTATGATTTATAATATGATGATATTATATTTCTTTCATGAATGCATATAATATGTCTGATATTATACTGCGTCGATATCTTTTATAATATGTTGATATTATAATTTTGCTTAGATGTATATTATAATATGTTTGATATTATATTTGCACAATCGTGACTGGTATGGCCCAAATTAGGATAGAAAATACGATCTGTGCATCGTTATGTATTTTTGTAATTAAAATACGATCTGCGTATCGTTTGTATTTATGTAATTTAAATTCTTTGCTTAGAATAATTTAAATGAAGATCGAGATTGAAGTTCCATGGAGAATCAAGGATGGAGATCCAAGAAAGTCCCAAGGGAGGATTCATGAAGATTAGATTTTCTAAATTTAGGGGCCATACTAGGATCGCGTTTTAAGTTCTTCTTTGATTGCTTATGCGTTTAATTTCATTTAAATGCTTGCTCAAGTTTATGTGTGGTTATTTATGTAATGAGTTCACCTTGTAATATAACCAACATAATAAACTTGAGTCCCCAAAGGTGATATTGAGTTTAAATGCTTTTCCAAACAACACCTATAAAGCCTTAGATCATGAGTAATAGGTTCTGCCAAAGCAGGGTGTTGCTCATAATTCCGAGGATAGTAGGGTAGGTTTTTTGAAACTTACAAGTTAATGTTTGGTTTGACTCAACAAAATCATCAAAAGACAAAGTTTTGGGTTTTGAAGCAATGAGGTAGAGTTAATAAAGAGTTATTAACCTGCCTACCAGGAATTATAATTAGTTATAATTAGTAAAATGCTTACTTACCTTAACTACTATATTTTAAAGGCAGGGCCAAAGTCCGTTTAATTATAGTGGGAGAGAATCTTGGTTATTTCTTTATTCAATGGGGATTTTAATTTTGAATAAAGGCTTTGTAGTCAATTAAAATTTGTTTAATTGCTGTTTTTTGATAAATATTCATTGAACCTTGCTTTATATTTTGTTGTAGTTATCATGTCTAATTCCAACAACAACAACGCCTCTGCTTTTAATCTGCGTTCTGTACTCGATAAAGATAAACTAAATGCTACCAACTTTCTAGCTTGGGAAATGGCTGTGAGAATTGTTCTCAAAGCCGAAGGAAAAGAAAGTGTTCTTGACAATCCACTCCCTGGACCCTTGCCAGCAACTGCAACTGTAGCTGAAAGGAGAGCTAAACAAACCTTAGAGGCTAATTCTGTGCAAATAACATGTTTGATGCTTACTTGCATGGAACATGATTTTCAAAAGCGTTTTAAAGATCTAGATGCCTACACCATAATCCAGCAGCTTAAGACAATGTTTCATAAAAATGCTAGGATGGAAAGGTTTGAGGCACACTATAAGCTACTAGATTGCAAGTTGGGAAAAGGAAAACCTGTTGGTCAGCATGTGTTCGATATGATCGGACATTTTCAGATCATGGAAAAATTGGGCTTTCCTTACCCAAATGAACTGGCTACTGATATTGTGATCAGGTCCTTGCCTGAAACATTTCAAAACTTTCGTTTGAATTTCTACATGCAAGGAGGGGAGCCTACCTTGGAAGAGTTACATGGTATGCTTGTTCAGGCTGAGAGGAGCTTACCTCCTGAACCCGAGCATAAAGATGTTCTGATGGTTAGGAAGGGTAAACAGTTCAAGAAGGAAGGGACTCCTAAAGGGAAGAACAAGGGCAAATCTGTTGCAAATGTGACTCCTAAACCAAAAGCTACTCCTAAGGCTAAAGTAGCAGCACTACATGAGTGCTACCACTGCCACAAGATTGGCCACTGGAAGAGGAACTGTCCCGTTTATCTGGAGGAGAAGAAGAATGGTGCTTCGACTTCAGGTATATATGTTATAGAAGTTAATTTAGCTACAACTACTTCTTGGGTATTCGATACTGGTTGTGGTTCTCACATTATTAGTAATGTGCAGGGACTAAGAAGAAGTAGGAGTTTGGGCAAAGGAGAAGTAGATCTCCGAGTGGGCAATGGAGCACGAGTTGCTGCTTTGGCTGTTGGAGATTATAGTTTACATTTGCCGTCTGGTTTAATATTAGAACTCAATAATTGTTATTACGTTCCTGTTATTACCAAAAACATAGTTTCGGTTCCAGTTTTGGATTATGAAGGTTTTTCATTTAATATTAAGAATAATTGTTGTTCTGCGTATTTGAATAATGTTTTCTATGTTTCTGCTAAATTATCACATGGTTTGTATGTTCTAGACTTACAAAATCATATCTATTACATAGACAGCAAGAAACGAAAAACAAATGATTCAAACCCTACTTACCTATGGCATTGTCGATTAGGCCACATAAGCTCAAAACGCATAGAGAAGCTACATAAAGATGGACTTCTCAAATCATTTGACTTTGAATCTTTTGATATATGCGAGTTTTGCTTGATGGGAAAAATGACTAAGTCACCTTTTACTGGCTCAAGTGAAAGGGCCAATGACCTTTTAGCTCTCATACATACTGATGTATGTGGACCTATGAGTACTACGGCTAGGGGAGGGTACAGTTACTTCATCACTTTTACTGACGATGTAAGTAGATATGGATATGTCTACTTAATGAAGCAAAAGTCGGAATCGTTTGAAAAGTTCAAACAGTTCCAAAATGAAGTGCAAAACCAGCTTGGTAAGAAAATCAAGGCATTGCGATCTGATCGTGGTGGTGAGTATTTGAGCCAAGAATTTGGTAATCATTTGAAAGATTGTGGAATACTTTCACAGCTGACTCCACCAGGAACACCACAATGGAATGGCGTTTCTGAAAGGAGGAATCGGACCCTATTAGATATGGTACGATCCATGATGAGTCTTGCTGATCTCCCCATTTCCTTCTGGGGTTTTGCTCTAGAAACAGCTGCATTTACACTCAACAGGGCTCCTTCCAAAGCAGTAGATAAGACTCCATATGCGATATGGACAGGAAATGTTCCTAAGTTGTCTTTTCTGAGAGTTTGGGGATGTGAAGTTTATGTGAAACGTTTGATTTCTGATAAACTTTCACCCAAATCTGACAAGTGTTTCTTTGTGGGTTATCCCAAAGAGACCAAGGGGTATTACTTCTACAACCGTAGCGAAAACAAAGTGTTTGTTGCTCGCGATGGTGTCTTCCTTGAAAAAGAATTTGTTTCCAAAAGACAAGTGGGAGAAATATATATCTCGAAGAAGTTCGAGATGAGCAACAAATGGATGGGGTTAACACCCCATTAGAGGCGGCCGGGCATGAAAATGCTCAGGAGGTGGTGAATCCTATCCACGAACCTCCTACCGTCCCACTTGGATCTAATCCATGCGAAGTTTCTGAGTCTAACGACCGAGATCCTTCTCCTGTTGTTCCCCAACGTAGATCTAGTAGGACCATCATTCCGTCAAGGAAATTTATTGATTTTCTCTTAACTGAAAATTCTGAATTAACGGTTTTAGAAAGTGATGAACCTACTAGCTACAAAGATGCTTTGGAGAGTCAGGACTCCGACAAATGGCTTGAAGCCATGAAATCCGAAATGGAGTCTATGTCTGAAAATCAAGTATGGGACTTGGTTAATTTGCCTGATGGAGTAAAACCCATTGGATGCAAATGGATTTTCAAGTTGAAAACAGACAAAGACGGAAACATTAGTGTTTTCAAAGCTAGGTTAGTGGCAAAAGGTTTCAGACAAGTTCATGGTATAGACTATGACGAAACCTTCTCCCCAGTAGCCATGCTAAAATCCATTAGGATAATCCTTGCGATTGCTGCATTTCATGACTATGAAATATGGCAAATGGATGTCAAAACCGCCTTCTTGAATGGTTTCTTGAAAGAGGATGTGTATATGACGCAACCTCAAGGTTTTGAAGATCCAGAAAATCCAGGGATGGTATGCAAGCTTAAGAAGTCCATTTATGGACTAAAGCAAGCATCCAGGAGTTGGAACCTCAGATTTGACGAGGCAGTCAAAAAGTTTGGTTTCCTCAGAAATGAAGAGGAATCTTGTGTATACAAGAAATTGAGTGGGAGTAGTATAACCTTTCTAGTCTTGTATGTGGATGACATACTTCTGATAGGAAATGACAAAGTCATGCTTGAGTCAGTCAAAGGATGGCTTAAGAATTGTTTCTCTATGAAAGACTTAGGAGAGGCAGAGTACATTTTGGGAATCAAGATTTATAGAGATAGATCTAAAAGGCTTATTGGACTTAGTCAAGAAACTTATATTGATAAGGTTCTTGCTAGGTTCAAGATGGAAAACTCTAAGAGAGGTTTCATTCCCATGCAACACGGCACATCACTTGGCAAGACTCAGTGTCCATCAACACCTGATGAGGTCAAGAGAATGAGTAATGTTCCCTATGCTTCAGTGATAGGTTCCATTATGTATTCTATGATTTGCACTCGACCAGATGTTGCATATGCTTTGAGTATATGTAGCAGATACCAGGCTAACCCAGGTGACGCACACTGGATGGCTGCAAAGAATATCCTCAAGTACTTACGAAGAACTAAGGATCACTTCTTGGTATATGGCGGAGAAAGAGAGTTGGTTGTTACTGGATACACCGATGCGAGCTTCCAGAGTGACAAAGATGATTTCCGATCCCAATCTGGTTTCATATTTTGTCTTAATGGAGGAGCTGTGAGCTGGAAGAGTTCCAAACAGAGTACCATCGCAGATTCTACAACAGAGGCAGAGTACATTGCAGCAGCCGATGCGGCAAAGGAAGGTGTTTGGATCAAGAAGTTCATTTCAGAACTTAGTGTGGTCCCTAGCATTGAGAATGGTATTGAGTTGTTTTGCGACAACAATGGTGCCATTGCTCAATCGAAGGAACCTAGATCACATCAGAGATCGAAACACGTGCTCAGAAAATTCCATCTTATTCGAGAGATCGTTAGTAGAGAGGATGTAAAAGTAAGCAAGGTTCACACTGATGAGAATGTGGCAGACCCACTTACTAAACCGCTTGCTCAACCTAAGCATGAGAGTCATACTAGGTCTATGGGGCTGAAACATATGGGAGAATGGCTTTAGGTTGTTTACTTCTTGTTTGCAATTATAAAGACCTTCATTATGTTCTGAATATTTATCAATAAAATAAAATGTTTATTTCTTATTTAATCGTTTGGTTTAGCGTTGAATAAAATGTCCAAATAATTTGTGAATTCAAATAGGATTTATCAAAAAAGTTTTGATAATGGAACCCTATAAAGTGAACTGGATCACAACATTATTTAAAAGTCCCTAGTCCAAATCACTAAATTGGACATAAGTGATTTATGTAAAGGCTAGTGTATAATTAATTGATAGCGCAGTTCCATGGGCTATGGAAACATAGAGATGTTTAATTGATTATATGGATGTATATTCGATACATTGTGACTTGACCTAATTAGATTCTAAAAGTAGAATCAAAATATAATATATTTGGTGGATTCCTTAGACATGAGTATGTCATGATTACCACAATATAATTGGTTTAACCTTGACATTGTTAAACGCCGTGCCGTAAAAGGAGGTTATAAAGGCAATGTTCAGGTTAACTAAAAGTTGAGTGGGAGTTATGGTCATACAAGAGTGGATAAGTCCTCCTATCAGATAGGAATGGTGTCTGGGCCTCTTGATGAGCAAGAACTGAAAAATTGCATGGCCATGCGGAATGTGATTAAAGTGTTAATCCTTTATGAGAACAGTTCGAACTCAGCAATCAAGAAACAAAATTTGAGAATGACATTGTGTTATCAAATTTGGCATTAAGAGACTTAAGGAGTTTGACATTGCGTACTTGTCTTACGGACAAGTGGGAGATTGAAGGAATATGTCCTTAGACAATTTCCGCAATTACTGAATATAAATAGGATTGTATTTATTGAGATAATATAGTTAATTATTTTAGTAACCGTATTTGCTTGCTAGAGAATAAATTACGGTTGGTAGACAAATTGGTTTGGGCTACAACTAATATAATTAATCCTATAAGGTCACACTAAGTAACACCAATTAATAAATAAATAAGCCCATAAAGGCTTGTAAGGGGCCGGCCACTATTAGGGTGATTAGGGTTTCTCTTAACCTAATCTCTGTCTATTATATATAGATATAATAAGAAGAGAGATAGAACAATTCAGTTAGTCAGTAACTTGATACAAAAGAGAGAAAAAGAAAAACCCTTCTCCCTCTTTAGTCTAGGCGCCTATCCCATCAAAAGTAAGAGAGTGAATAGTTCATACTCTTCCGTTCTAGCAGACGTGGGTATTAATCGGTGTTCGTGGACTAAATAGAGGAATTACAAGTGTAGTTCTTTATCTCTAAAGTATTAGATCTGTGATAATACTTTGCAGTATTCAAACCTTACATACCTGTTCAAGTCGTGAATAAAAAGGTTTGTGTATTCTCTATTCTATGTATCGATTCATATATTGTTATGCATGCGATTCTGTTATAGATGTTAGGAAATTGTTTCCTGAAATTCCGCTATTCGCATCTATGAATTCCTACACATTTCTCCCAAATCTTGTGACGCTACATCTCGAGAACTGTAGGAAACTACAGGACTTACCATACCTGGGAAATCTGCTTCATCTTAAAGCCCTTGAACTTGTAAATTTGCCGAATTTAGAGTACATATTTGAAACAAATACCGCATCAGCTGGATTGTCACATACGCAAGACTTAGCTTTTTTCGTCTCTCTTGAACGAATCGAGTTATTTCACCTGCCAAAGTTGAAAGGATGGTGGAGAGGGGTGGGAGATGACCATCTTTTCATTGGTAGCGGAAGAATGCCTCCACTGGGTCTACTTTGTCTATCTCAGCTGAAGTCGTTAATTATAGGCAGATGTGCAGAGCTAACAACTTTTCCGCTGTGTCCCAAGGTGGAAGATATATCTTTATCTGATTACAACGAAAGCTTGCGAATAATGAGGATTAGTGCATCGGATCTTACTCAACTATTTCATTGCCTAGGAAACTAGTAACTGAATGGATGGTGCTGATTTCTGTCTATCACCATTGAGGCAATAACTGTTGTAGGCTTAGCTGCTTTCCCTTGTGTGGTGTTTTTGTAAATTTTGCTGTTGTGAATATTTTGATATGGTGACAGTAATTAAAAGCAGACTATGGCTATTCACGTTCATTACACAGTTTCCTTTGATGTTATATATGTTCATCTTATATTGAACTCTTCATACGCTGGAATCCACTGAAGTTTGAACCAGGGTTCACTAATTTATCTTAAATTGATGCACTTGAGCTGCTTTTTTTTAGATACAAGCCATGTTTTAAATTCTAACCAAATGATGTGGGAACCTAATGTACATCATAAGTACCACCAACATTACGGGGTAATAATTACCCATCACTCCCTTAGGTAACTATTACCCTCATTTCATGGGTAATAGTTTCCCTTTCTCTTCCATTTTCTTCCAATGAACACCACATTGTCCTCTTCACCACCACTCTATCTCCTTTATCATCATGTCTAAATAACTTAGTTTTTCTATGTTTGACTTTTACCACCCCTTAAGACATTACCCTCATTCTAAGCATGCCTTTAGATGAAATACTCCAAACTAGAGATTAGTAGATTTGTACATCTAGGATATGATATTTAAGATATATATCGCCAAATTTTGAATACGTTGAATCTGGATCCATCCTTTAAAAATTGAATCTGCATCATTGGTTTTTGATATCTTGATGCGATCCATGATCCATTTCTTATGATATATAAGGCCTTAATACCATTAAGCTTGTCGTCTCATCCTCGAATCGATCTACTTCTTTTCGCTTGACTATAATCCCTTTTAACATCCTCAAAATCTTTGTATATCATTATTTGATCATTAACTATTGGTACTTTTGTCTACCATTTTAAGTTTTGGGCTCGAACATAAATAAAAGGTCAAGCCCAAGTCATTTGGAGTCGATCTGGACCCACATTGACCAAAATCAAGGTACAACGAAGGCAATTAAAGAAGCCCAACTCAAGAGAACTTTAGAGAGTTTTATAAGAATGTTATTGGGCACGCTTCAACCACACAACATTACTTTTTAGAACGCGAAAGTAACAAATTACCGCTTAAAGTTTGCTTCAACGTGAGATTAAGCCCCCTAACTTTCTATTGTAGCACTTCCCTCCACAAGTTCACTTAAACGTGAAATTAAACCCCAATATAAAAAAATACGTATAATTATTTTAATACCTATTAGTTTATATCTTCTAGAAAATTTTAAAAAATAAAAAAATACATCAATATACAAACGTTATACATTAAACATTACGTCTTCACAACTACGTTCTTCTCTCTTTCTCAATTGCTTCCAAGCGAAAGGTTAAAAGTCTAATCCAAATGGTTTCTCTTTCATTAAGTTATGCCTTTCTTCTCGTCTTCATTTGCTTCCTTTCGTTTATCACATCCCAACAGCCTTATACTAATAACAGCGTCACTTCCGTTCTTGGCCATTGATTTCCCTTCTATCTGCCAATGCATCTGAGTTAAAATTACTACTATGGTATTACCAACCATGGGTGGGTAATCTCAATTTCAACTTAAAATTAGGATCAACATAACTAGGTGCTCTATTTTTTCAACTCAAAATGTAGAAAATCGAATGATGGGCAATCTCAATTTCAATTGAAGAGTTATAACAGGTGGGTAATGTCAATTTCAACTCGAAATTAGGAAAACTTAATCAGCAACTCAATGCCAACATACAAAAGAAAAGACAGCGCCGATGCATGGCTGGAGCTGATTTGCTTCCTCCGGTGGATTTCTAGGTTGTTGCCATTGTTAATGAATTTGATCTTTTTTGAGTTGGGAAGAGAAGAGTCTAAGAGAGATGGAAGATGGTGAGTTGAGGAAACGAACAGACAACGTCATCAGATGAGTAAGAGAAATAGCAATGTCTGAGGTGTGAAAACAAATATACGTATATGGTATAGTAATTTGGCTGTATATTTTTTTTAAACTTTATGTTAGGGTATTTTTTATATTGGGGCTTAGTTTCACACTTGAGTGAACTTACAGGGTGAGATGCTAGAATGGAAAGCTAAGGGTTGAACTAAATCTCATGTTGGAGCAAACTTGGGTCTAGTTTGCTACTTTTGCACTTTTTAGAACAATCTCTTGTTAGACTTAGAGGTGTCAATTCGGATAACTGAGTCGGTTTCGGATTGACCCGCAACGGGTCGGATGTGGTCGGGTCGGGACAAGTCGGTTCTGATTACCCGTTTCGGATCAACATTAGTCGGATCGGGTCGGATCGGTCACGGATAAAGTCGGGTCATGACCTGGTCGGGTACAAGTCGGGTTCGAGTCGGATCAATATCGGATCGGGTGTTAACGATTTCAGGTAAACCTGAGTCGGTTGATTGTCGGATTTGTACGGGTCAATTCGGGTTCATGGCCTTTGAGTCGAATTGATTTCGGTTCTGGTTATTTTCGGGTCAAGTCAGTCGGTTTCTAGTCGAACTTAGAGGTGATAACGAGTCAGATTGAGTTTTTGGATAACTCAATTCGTATCGTTAAGATCTCGAATCGAGCTTAGACCTAATTTTTACCAACTTGAACGAGTTTGACTCGCGTCAATCTTGAGTTATTTGCGAGTTTTTCGATCGCCTCTACACCGATAGATACATTGTATATAAAAAAGAATATTTTAACTCTTTATTCATTTGAGTTTTTCGCGAGTATTCGAGTCGAGTTTTGTGAATATTGACTCGGCCTCGTTAGCGTCTCGAGTGGACCTCGAGTAGTTTACAAGTTGTCTCGCTCGATTAGCACCCCTCGTAGGACGCATATTATGGCGTATTCGATTTTGATTATGTTTGTATTAAGGTTGTCGGGTCAGTTTGTTATTGCGTGTTTAATATATCGTCATTATTTTTACATTGAAATAAAGCATTAGATTTAATTAGAATAACGTGTTATAATACATCTAGTAAACCAAGAACTATTATGTGATTTAATGGTTGTTGTTTTTGTAATAATAATAATAATGATAATAATAAATAATAATAATAATAATACATCCAAATACCAAATTTAATAGTAATAGTAGTAATAAAATCAATACTAATACATTATATCAACATTTAAGATAATTAAGATCAGTGTATTAGCTCAATCATCTATATATTAGATCAATATATAAGATAGTTAATATCAATGTATTAGATCATTCAATACATTAGAACATTGTATAACTTATAAGATACTTAAGATCAATGTATTAGATCAATCATCAATATATTAGATCAACAATTAAATAAGATAGTTAAAATCAATGTACTATATCAATTTACATATGTTTCAAATAAAGCAAATAGTTAAGATCTATATATTAGTTCAATCAGCGAAATATTAGTGTATTAAATCAATCATCGATATACAAGGTCAATAAATATGATAGTTAAGATCCATGTGTCAGATCAATCATCAATATATTAAATCAACGTATAGTTAATGCCAACATATTACATCAATCAATACATCAAATCAATATATAATATGGATAAATGTATTAGATCAATCATCAATATATTAGATCAAAGAATAAAATAGTTAAAAAATCAATATATTACATCATTTTACATATGTTTTAGGTTAATAGTTAAGATTTATGCATTAGTTCAATCATCAATAAATTAGTGTATTAAATGAATGATCGATATACTAGGTCAATATATAAGATAGTTAAGATCCATGTATTAGATTAATCATCAATATATTAAATCAACGTATAAGATAGTTATTACCAATGTATTAGATCAATCAATACATTAGATCAATTTATAAGTTTATTAAGATTAGTGTATTAGATCAATCATCCATTTAAGACCAGTGAATAAGAGTTAAGATCAATGTATTATATCGATTGAGATATGTTTTGGATCAAGCAAATAGTTTAGGTCTATGTATTAGTTCAATCATCGACTAGTGTATTAATTAAATCAATCATCAGTATATTAGATCAATATATATGATATGTAAGATCAATTTATAAGATCATTCATACTATCATATTAGTAAAAACATTATCATATAAACTAATTAAAAGTAATTGGTTAGAAGTGGAGATAGAGAGAGTATAACTTAAGCTATTCTTTATAGATAAATTTGAGTAGCGATGAGTTTATAAATATTCCAATTCGGTTACAGTGTGATCGATCTATGTATATCGTATTCCAATGCATAAGATAGTTAAGATATATGTATATCATATTGGATCAATGAATCAGATAGTTAAGATCTATGTATATCATATTGGATCAGTCAATAAGATAGTTAAGATCTACGTATTAAAGCAATCACTAACAAATTAGATCGTTAAGTTAGATACTTAAGGCAGTTAAGGGGTGATGTATTATATCAATCATCAATATACAAGATCATCAATAAGAGATACTTAAAATCTATGTATATCATATTAGATAAGTCAATTAGATAGTTAAGATCTACGTATTAGATCAAATTACTAACATATTAGATCGTTAAGTTAGATAATTAAGATAGTTAAGATCAGATCAATGTATTATATCAATCATCAATATACAAGATCAATGACTACGAGATATTTAATATCTAAGTATTAGATTAATCATCAATATATTACATTACTAAATTAGATATTTAAGAGTCATGTATTATATCAATAAATAAGATAATTAAGATCTATATATTAGATCGATCATCAATAAATGAGATATAATTTATTTTATACAATCTTAGATTAGATTATGTTTCTTGTCATTTACGATTATAATAGTTTTATAATTTACTATTAGTAAATTTATTATTTAAATAAAAAATGGTATACCAACAATGTAGTAAATTAATCATTTTATGTAGCCTTAGATTATAGTACTATTTATTTTGTTGTTTAAGATTTTATATTGTACTAATAGTCTAATTTGTTGATCAAATTTGATAGTTATGTAATATCCAACCAAGAAAAACCAATTCATCTCAACCATTGATAAGACTAATCTAAGGCCTAGACTTCACTAACATAACCACACACGGATCACCATCTTGAGCCGTTAGATATAACCTACATCTCAAATCAATGGTCGAAACCAATTCTCCTCTTCCCATATATAAACCTTAATCTACTCTCACCCATACCTTTTCTAAACCTAAAACTCAGCTTTCCTTTCCGCCTCTCTTTCTATGATATTCTCTCTTCTCTCATCCGGCCTCTCAATCTGTTTTTTCTCTTCTTCTTTCACCCGCCTCTCATTCATGGTTTTAGCCCATTGAAGATTCATCACCAATTGAACAGCAATAAGAATCAAGACTACAATAGAGAAGGAAGAGAGAGTACCTGAATCATTGAACTTGTAAAAAATGGCGAAACCCAGCAGTGGATTGGTGAGGATAAGATGAAAAAGGGGAAAGCTAAGTGAAAACAGGAAGTTTTAGGTTGTGAAAAGTGGAGGAGCGGTAAATGGCGCGAAAAATATGAGCTTTGGGGTTTAATGGAGGTCGATACATAGGCATGAGCAACCCATTTGAAGAAGAGGATGGTCTTAGTGCCAGGAGTTGCTTAATATGTGCCATTTCTTTCTACTTGCCTGCAACTCTCTCCAATGTCAACCATGTTTTTCTCCAATCTTCTAAATTCAGATTTTTTGGGTTTTCTTTAATACCAAAAAAAACATTTTTGAGTTTGATTAGATTGCTTTTATTTGTGTCAATTTTCAGTACTTCTATGGATCTTTGGCAATTTGTAGTGTTAAACATGAAAACTGGCTCTCCCACCGTTGCTCTTTGTCATTGTATATATATTTAAATTGTTTCAAAGGATGTTATATTGACATTATTATTAGCTTTCCTAGTATTCAATAGGCTAAGATTTTTTTTGCTTCATCAGATTCCCACATAATGGTATCTGCTATTTCGTTTTGATAATTAACTTATCCTAGTAAATAGCTATTTCTCAAGGAAATGGTAATAAACCTGTGGGATGCCATCTCGAAATTCAATGAATAAGCATACAGCGAACCAAGATACCAAAAACTCAAAAAGATGAGAATATAGATTTGTAATGTTGAACATGAACTGGAATGTGGAATGATAATTTGATTTTTGGTCGGTTTACAAGCAAAATTAAGACTTGGCCAACTTCAGTTGGTTTGTCTTCCTTTAAATTTACTTCTAACAATGAACTATGAATCTTAGATGATAGAGTATTGTGTTAATATGACCATCAATCTACTTGCAATGACACTATTAATTACTCACTATTTAACACAAATTAAAAAAACGAAGAGTTGAGTTTTTTTTTCTCTCTTATCATACTCATTTCAATCTATACTCTAATGGTTTTTTGAAATTAATGGGTTGATTTGAATTAAAAGATTTTTTAATTAATCCAGTTCAAAAGTTTAGATCTAAGTATGCCATTATTTATAGAAAATTTAATTAAAATGTGTTTGTTGTATATTTGAATTTGATGTATTATAGTAATTCTAATGACAAGGATTTTATTGCACCAAAAAAAATGATAAGAATTTTATTACATAAAACTTAAGATAAATTTAAGTTTAGGAGTTTGATAAAAGTATTAACTAAATAAGTATAAGGATGACTGGACGATTATCTTAAAAGACAATCAATTAATGTAAAGTTTAATAAAATTATATAATAAATAAATCAAATTAGTATCAACAATATTCTAAAAGTATTAAAAAAATATTATACAAATTTAATTTAGACAACTTATCTCCTCAGGTCGACATCAGACCGGATAGAATCAGGTCGGATCAAAATCGGATCAGATAGATTCAGGTCGGGTCAGCTCGGATAAATATCGGGTTTAATCGGATATCGGGTAAGTTTCGGATCGGGTGTCGGTCGGATACGGATCTTAGAATATCGGGTATAATCGGTCTCGGATAGACTTCGGATCGGTTTTCGGTCGGATTTGAGTCGGATCAATCCAGTTTCGGATTATTGTCGGGTCGGATAACGGTCGGATTTCGGATACGTTACCAAGTCGGATCGAACCAGATCGGATTCTTGTCGAACCAAATCGGATTATCGGATCGGATCAGTTTTTGACACCTCTAGTTAGACTACAATAAGGAAAGCATGAATCTGTCGCACCTTTCTTTACTAAGATAAAAAGTATTTGGGATGAGATGAATAACATAGATCCTTATTTAGGCCTATTTACTTCATTCTAAAACATTTTTATTGAGCTGAAGTTATTTTTACTAAATATTATTATTATAGGATAAAATAAATAGGCCTAAATAAGTATAACCAACATTACCATGGAAGTGGCAGTAGATGTCGTAAGCACATAAGAGTGACTAGAGTTTTATATTAATAAAGATGTACATATATAATTTGGAATAATATAAGTAATTTTTCCACAATTCAAAAATTATAATCTATGTAGCATAAATCGAAATATATACTTCAAAACAAACTCTATTTATATACTTCCTCCATTTTTTTTATACTTGCATCATTGAGCATATGCATAAGAATTAAGGAGAAGAGAGAGATAGAGGGGAAAAAAGGGACCTATGTGATTGGAGAGAGGTAGAGAGAAAGTATTTCCCTAAAAGCAAACGATGCAAGTAATTTACAACTTCCAAAAATGGAAAATGATGCAAGTAAAAAAAAGCGGGGGAAATATATTTATTGAGCATGTAAAAAGATACAAAGTAGTTTTATGTGTATGATAACATCACACAAATAGTTTATGCAATATTTTATTTAAAGAAGGTAATACTCCACAAATTAAAGCACTTAATCAATCCCACCATTTGAAGGACATCGCCAACACACCAATGGTGCATTCTAGACACATTATTTATAAAATTCCATAACTTTGTGAATAGCAACATAACAGATGTGGTTCACGCCAGCAAATCCAGCTGCCTTGGCCAATGCCTCAAATTCCTTGCTACTCCTCTCTTTTCCCTTGTGTTGTGCCATCATTAATACATCAACCTGGCTTAAGGCTCTTGCCAAGCTTGTTGTTTCTACCTCGTCTATAACGTTTGATTCTACCATAATGATCTTCCCATCAATTGGCAAGGCCTCATAGCAGTTCTTCAACAATGTTAAGCACTCAGCATCACCCCAATTGTGAAGTACAGACTGCAATATATTCATTGTCATATTCTTTCTTTGTAATATTTTTACATACTACTTCGTCTGTTTTATAATGTTCTAGACTTTTCGTTTAAGTCTGTATTTTAAAGTTCTATCTACCTTTACTTTATTACTAAAATGTCAAAGGTTTGTTCCCTTTACACACTACTTTACATACATCTTGGGCCTAGCTAATATCACACAACCACGTTATCTCTCATATTTAAATAAACAAAAGAGACCCACTTTCACACCATCTCTTATCTTTGCCGTGGTTTTTGTAGTAATATTTATTAAATAGAACATTATGGAACGGAGGGAGTACTTCTTAATATTTTCTATATTATAAAACCACAAAGTACAATGATATTATATTTTTCTAAAGAATTCTATGAATTGTAGTGATTTAATTCAATAAGATTCTATCCCATTTTTTTGTTGGATGTTATCAAGCGATAACATATTAACATATGTAGTTATGTAGCAACCAAATCAACTGAAATCCTCATTTAAGGTTATATCATTACTACCCATCATGAAACTAACGTTAACACCTATATGCACCCAATAAATTCAAAGCATAATTAATATATTGTAAAGTAACCTTTATAAAAATTGTATCTCCTTTAGGTATACATTCGAACATATCTCCACTAACATGCTCTACACCTGCCAAACACATGACCATTTCAAATTAGTAATAACCTCATAATAAGTATGTATATATGCGTATTTGGACACACAAGTATTATTCATACCAAATAAATAAGGAAATAAGTATGACACAAATGTCCGCTGAATTGTAAAAAATAATCAAATTCTTCTGAAATAATGTAGAACATCTCGAACATGACTAATTGGGTACTTAAAAAGTCTGTAGATTGGTTATGTTTTATTGATAACTTTGTCTTGTATGTACATAGAAGCTGGGAAATAATGACTTTAACCGGTAAATACTCCAGCTCGGCTCAAAATGTTAATGAGTCAAGAATCACCAAATTCAGATTGAGAGTTTTGTGAACAAGTGGTTATCAAATACTGATACACACATATTTTGAGGATGTTAAAATCGATTTTGATCGGCCAAAAAAGTAGGTTGAGGATGATAACTCAAGCTAAAGCGTAGTAAAGCCTTGTATAGTCTAAGAGAAGTAAGACTCAACACAACGAGGAATACGTGAAAGATTCTAGATATATAAAAGAGATGATGGTATGTTGAGGACTTAGGAGAATCAATACTTCAATCTTTAAGTGTAGGTTTAGAAAAATTCTGATGGACAAATTTGTGAAGATAATTTTACCCAGATTTACGAATTCATATGGTTTATTTTAAGAAAGTAACGTTAAATTTTGCTACAACCCGGATATATAAAAGAAGACAAGTATTGAATAAGGAACTATGTATGATGATTTGGTAAATGTATATTGTAGAATAATATTAACGTTTTATGGTTTTTAGAATACCGAGATTAGGATAGTTGGAAAGAGTACTTTGATGAATCTTTAAATGAACGTCTTGCTCTTTAGTGAGCGTTTTTGATCAAACTATATATATATATAATAATCACTTTAGATCATAACCTAGTATATTGCTGTCTAAATTAATATTACCTCTTACTATTAATTACTTTGTTTGAGTGAATAAAAAACGTGAATATATTTCATAAATTTGATCATTTATTAATAAGTTCAGGCTATACAGTGGCTTTCACATTTTGTTTGTACGAATTAGTATTCAATAGTTTAAAAATATTCAAGAGCCGATAAATGTTGAATGTGTTCAACAATCTTTCTTATTTTAGTCACTAATTTCACATAAGGTTGTGATAATTTTCAATACAACAATTATATATAACGCTCATGCTCACAAACTATCTAATCATTAAAACAACGAGGATTGAGGAACGGATACATACCTGGATACGTAGGGGCATGTTCAATAACATGAGGCAAATCGAAGTTAATGCCCTTTATAGACGGATATCGAGATGTAATGACATGAAGAGTGTGTCCTATACCTCCACCTATATCCACTAATTGCTTAATATTCTCAAATCCTTTGTACCTCTCCAAGATTTTCTTGGTGATATAAGTTGAGTGATCATGCATAGCCTTGTTGAAGATATCATTGAACCTTGGGTCAACACCCATGTATTCAAATGCTGTCATTCCATGCACCTTATCAAACGGGACTCCACCTTGTAACACTGCCTCTTTCAACACGCCCCTAAAATAATTAAATACAACATCATACTAAGCTTTCAATATATATCAATCAATCAGTGTGTACATACGTTGAAAATACTAATTAGTAGGAACTTTAACTTACCTCATCTCATGCTTGGCCAAACAAGCGCTAGTAAATATACTAGGTGACTATGATGCGTGATAAAATAGAATAAATGAGTAAGCTAAAGAAAACTGACCAGCTCTGAAGGAAAACGTTATCAGTGACTAAGTTGAGCCCAGAAGTCAATGGCGCCCCATCAAGATCAGGGACGAAACACCTAGTCACGGGGGTCGAACTGTACCGCCTTTCGACTCCACCATCGGCATCAGGGACGGTTATGCAGCTAACGACGGAGTACGTCGCAAGGAGCTTCAGCATACGATCCATCATGACCGGAGCATCCGGGTTTTTAGCCGAGATCCGAGCCGCTAACTCGGTGGCCGAGAGCCCGGTGGTACCTGCCTCATCATGGATTATCTTGAGCAACCCCATATCAATGGTGGCTTTCATTACCATGGGAACAATACAAGAGTTTACTAACTCACAAGCGTTAGCAAATGTCTTATCTTCTTCCTCATAGTCTAATGAACCAGCTAGCTGCATTTTTCTCTCCTTTTGGATTATTCTGTAGGAAGAGGGAGGAGACTGGAGAGGGGAAGTCAGCTTTGTTTTGGAGATGAGTTGGTTGAAGGTTTTGATCTCTTATATATATAGATAAATAGATACTACCCTAATACTATTAGGTCAATACTTGTGATTATATTTGCTAATAATCTAAAGTGTTTTACTAGTCTACTATTTATTACGTACTTCCCATGCATGTCGAATAATATTTAAGATTTGCTTAATCTATAATGTTTTACTAGTCTACTATTGTGTACGTACTTACTAGTCTACTATTTGCAAGTCCCATATATACCTACTACCAATTTTTACGTTAAAAATCTCAGAAATTTGGTGGCGGCATTGACGCTTATCTTGTTGCTCGTAGTAAATCTAGAAGAAGGAAGTGATAATATTAAGAAAAGAGACTAAAATGATAGAAGAGGAAAAATGATTGTTAATTGTATTGATTGAGGGTGCATTATGTTTATACTACAAGACTTTGTATCTAAGATATTAGAGAGAATATTAAAGATAACCATATAAGAGATAACAAAAGATAATATATAAAGTATATAGTTACAAGATAGCATCAAAAATATTCACAAGCAATTATACTTCCTCTGTTTCTTTTTATTGACTACTCTTTTCTAAACACGGACTGTTAGGCAAAACTTTGGTATGTGTGTAATTGGTAGGATAGAGTGAAAAAGTTACTAAAAAGGGAATAAAGAAGACGTGTAGTCATTAATTTTAAACTTCCTAAGATGAAAAGTGTAGCCAATAAAAAAAACGGAGAAAGTAGTATTACTCAAGATAACACTTGATTGATTTGCAGAGATATACTTTGATTAACTCTATCAAGAAGGTCAATAGAGTCGGGTAACATGCAAGTATGAAGCGAAAGAATGGAGTCGAAACTCTCATACCAGGTCAAGAAGAACCTAATTGTTGATGTTGGCATAAACCTTAGTACTTTTTTTTTTGTAATAAGCTGATTCGCGTCAAGGATTCCCAAGGCCTAGCAACTAAAACTAGGTATGGTTCTAATGTTCTTGTTTGTTTTTTCGTTAAATTTTTTTTGATAGTATGGGATTTTAGTGAAAATAAAGAACTGAACTACAGTTAAATACTTGATATTATTGAGTTATTTTCTTCTTTAGATTCGCCTACTTATAAAGTAATTAATCTAAATCATTCACCAAATTTTGGACACACAACAACTCGAAGCATCGTCTGATATATATAGGAATATGATCTAGTGAAAGTTGTTTTCACCGTAAAAACGGTGTAAAAGAGGTACATAAGAGGCATAAATGGGTTCGCGATTTTCATAAGTGCCATTTTTGTAAATACTGATAACTTTGTTGTTAAAAACACGTGTACCCCTGTAAACAATATATCTAATCCTTTTTCTAAGTTTTCACCATATTTGTGGTTTTTAATGCCCTATTAAAAAAACGGAGGTAATACTAGATTGTAACGCATAAAAATCCGAAATGTCACCCGAATCTAAGTACTAGTTATATGATAAAAAATTGTGTGTGAAAACGTGATCCAAGTCCTTATCTTGACCATTTAAATAGAAATAATAATAAAACGGAGAACATCTACAACGTCTTCTGCAGCAGCCGGCATAGTTCTACGGGATAATAAGGGTCATGTCATAAAAGTCATGACCTACAAATTGGGACAAGCCTCGCCACTTATTGTTGAAGCAACAGCTAGCTCTACGTAATGGACTCTTACAAGGCTTGCAGCTGGGATTCTCAGAGATCATGATTGAAGGAGACAACCTGTTTGTCATCAACATTCTTAAAGGCATATTTAGCACCACATGGTGCATCCAGACACTCATCGATGATATTCGTGATCTTCTCGCACAATTCTGGACTACCTCTATCCCCATATATTCTGATAAGCTAATCGGGTTGCCGCCTATCTATCTAAGCAAGGACATCATCTTACAACGAAATCTCGCTCGTATGATGTCTTTGACGATCAGCAATTGTACATTCTTTTCTTTTAGATAGTTTAGGATATACCCTTAAGAGAAGGGTCTCCTAAACTTTTCTTGTATCTTGTTAAAAATAATAACAATAACAATAATAATAATAATAATAATAATAATAAATAATAATAAATAATAAATAATAAATAATAAATAATAAATAATAAATAATAAATAATAAATAATAAATAATAAATAATAATAATAATAATAATAATAATAATACTAATAATAATAATAAAACGGAGAACTAGTCATTTTCCAATTATTCATCTAAGTTTGTATTGGTCAATAGTCCTACTATGTGTTCATAGAAGTCAAGAAGTGGCAGTAGAATGTAGACTAGTATTTGAGAAACTCAGTAGTAGTGGTTCGTTGCAAAAAAATATATATGGATATTCAGAGATTGGTCGTACAAGATAACGGTCAAGATAAGGAGCCATTCAGAAACTAGTTTTTATAAGAACTACGCGAGAATAGTCTATGGCTATTCAGAGACTAGTCGTACGAGAAAAAATGCTCCTGCTTATCACATTAATTTTCACAGTTTACAACTTACAAGAAACGGTAGAAACCTACTGTACAAATCCAATATCATCATGTTTTTTTTTTTTTTTATTTAAAGAAAGATGATTTCATTATTTAAAAGCCAAACGGCACTTACAACAGATATCAAATAAAAAACGAAAGCAATCTAACAAAATCAAACAATTATGTTTTTCTTCATAACTAATGATCCTAAACCAAAGATATAACAATTCGGCACATATAACTCTCGCTATCTCAATATAGCTTTTGAGCGGATCTGTCGTTTGATAACGACTTGAAGATGGACCATCTTGATTTGGTTGTGAAGAAAGCAGACGAATTGCTTCAATCCATCGCAGCAACACATGACAAACCTTTAGCAAAAGACATCTGACTAAATTTACGATAGCAATTAGACTAGAAAACCCAACAAGAGGGGACTGAAAACTCACAAAAAGTAGACTGCAAAACCCTACAAGAGGGACTGAAAACGCACACCATAAGGGTGGACTTTATTGACTATAAGATTACCATTGAGAAAGAGATTAGAATTGGGGCTTACCATCAACAAAATTTTGTAGATGGTAGCCCCCTTAATTTTTTGTGAAGGAGGCTAGGGTTTTGTTTTTGAGAATATCATCATGTTTTCTAATTGTTAGTTGATTACGGAAAAATATTTAATTTAAATATTTAATTATTAAAATAAATAATGGATCAAGTAGTATACAATATACATAGTAATAACTAATTTTAGAATGATATACAAGTGTTACAAGAATTATAGGAACTAATAACAAGGTTTTTGTTGAGACTATTTTTTTTTACTATTTTTGTTAATAATTTGTTAAAAATATATAGTAACTTTTTTTTTGTGTGTTTTACATTGAAATAGATTATTATTTTGAGTTAAAATACTTCTTCTATTTATTTTTGTTTGTCCTATATACTGTAAATCCAAATGACAAGGCAAATGATGTTATAAGCATGCGGGTGAGGACAACAATTAAAAAGTCCACTTATTTTATACTCCCTCCGTCCCAAATTAGTTCGAACACTTATCAAGGCACATAGTTTTAGTAGATAAGTTGTTGAGTGGTTATCAATTGTTATTTTATTAAAAAGTAGATGTGATGAGAGTTGGTGATATATATTTTATTAAAGGAAAGATAAATGGAGTACTTTATGATATGAGAGGGTGTGTGGTGGGCCAAAGGTATGGTGG
The DNA here is from genome assembly GCA_947645195.1 of Patellifolia procumbens. NCBI lineage: Eukaryota > Viridiplantae > Streptophyta > Magnoliopsida > Caryophyllales > Amaranthaceae > Patellifolia > Patellifolia procumbens. The sequence continues at coordinate 1,026,978 of CANSGD010001128.1, forward strand.
GCCAAGGGTAGGAGAGAGTTATTAAATATCAGTGGGATCATTTCTAAAATAAAAGTGTTCAAACTACTCTGCGACAAATAAAAAAGGAAAGTGTTCAAACTAAACTGGGACGGAGGGAGTAGTAAATATGGTGATTAAAGTAGGTGAACTAAAATTGTAAGGTACATGTGAGACCAAAAAGTGATAATGTAGGAGTACTTAGATGGTTAATATAATTTTCTCATATAAGCAAAGATGAAAAGGTAGCACAAACAAAAAGAAACGGATAAAAAATGAAAAGTAGGACAAACAAAAAGAAACAGAGGTAGTACATACTATTTACCCAAATTTGATTAATTTAGCCCGTTTAAATAAAATCCAAAATTAATAGACATTATTTATGATAAATAAAATATTTGAGTCAATCCTTATTATAAAATAAGATGCTTAACTGGACAAGGTTTACAAGACTAAGAAGTCATAAATGTGCCAAAGCCCACACTACCAAGTCCATCAAGACGGTTTCACCCCTTATAAGTAGGTCTCTACACTTCCAGTCACAGAGATCAGAAGATTATTATTTCAAGAGCTATTAAATTTCTTGTGTATATCTCTCGCGAAGTTGTCAAAAAACATATTATATTCGTACTGCCAACTTTGTCATTCATAGAAGTTAGATTGAGATTAAGCTTTGTTAGCCTCATTCAAATACATTCAAACTAAATATTCAAGCTCGGGTTGATGTTGACCAAACGTCACCCTGCAATCAAGTCAAGGTCGACATTAACACGTGTGACCTACAAACTAAATAATGAGAGGACTTAGTTTGTTTTTGTATCTCTATTATATAAAGGAAGAGGTGGGGGACACCAAAAATAGAAAAAAGAAAAATTAGATAACCAATTAACCAAAACTAATAGAAAAAAAAGAGAAAAAAAACACACAATCACAATTGCTTACCAGTTACCACGACTGCAACCAACAAGGGATAATAAACACATGATTCCCTCCTAAATTATAGGTTGTTTGACCATTTAATTTTTAAAAAAAATGCTAAATAACTGCTCCACCAAATAAATGGTAGTATTCAAAACCGTCACTCTTCTCTGCTCTCTCCATTTCCATAAGTCCAATTTTCTTCTTCATATGTGTTTAATCCGTATATAACGGTTTAATGAGCACATTTATGATTTTGGTGCTTTTTATTGGAGGCAAACCTTGGCAAACATTTTGTAATCCAACCCAAATGAGCAAAAACGACAATCTCAAATGGTTAAGGTAATTTTAAAGACTTCATAATTGATCCAAGAGATATAACGCATTTTCCTTGATGTTATTTTTCTTTAGAAAATGCAGTCTCATTCTCCTCTTCAGAATTTTCAGAAGAGAGAGATAAGTGAATTTAATTTAGCGTTTTATATATGATTCAATGTCACTTTTCTGTAACTGAACATCGCCTTGCCGTTATAAACGACCCTGTTACTGATATTATCTTTTGATTTGGTTAAAAAGAATGGAAGAGAATAAAAAGATAGAAAAAGATAGAAAAAGTGACGAAATTAAGGATAAACAGAGATTGTGAAATTGTGAATAATTTTAGAATGATTTTGGTGATTTTAGGGGATGATGAAGAGAGTTGGATTTTAGTTTTTTTGTTGATTTTTTAAATAACTAATCCCATAAATACAGAGAGGTATGATGGGTTCGGTGCAAATTTGTAGGGAAGTTTATTTTGGCTGTTTTTTTTTAATGTTAGTATGATTTCTCAATTTTTTCTCTAATGGCAAATAAAATTCAAAGTTGATGATGATGATGCAAATTATTGAGAAAGTCAAAAGAAAAAAAACACGTTTAAAGGGAAAAATCAAAAAGAGATACAATTTCTTTTCTTTATACAAATATATTTTCTAATGAATCACAATAAAGAATAAAAATATGCATAAAAATATTTTCTTCTTACTCCCTTTTTTTCCCTATGTTCAAAATTAACTTTTTCCTCTAAAATAATCAATAAAATCCATATGTCAAATATGTAACTGCAAAAGATGAAAGTTCAGTTATTTTCATTCCCAAAAACAAGTATGATTTTATCAATAGCAAAAAAGATTGCGGCCATTATCGTGTCTCTCTGTCGCTCATGACTCTAATGGAGGCGTCAAATATTTTCAAGCCAGAGTCTTATTTCGATGAATATGTGTGGCAATTTATTTCCTATGAAGTTTCAATTTAATTGATGATAACACATCTTTCATTGTCACACGATTGTATGATTGTCCATATTTATGGTCACTAATTATTTCAACCATCTGCATATTATCGTGCAAAGTGAAAAGTGAAGCTGTTGATTTTCCACCACAAGATACAGGTTCTATTGTTGCTCTTCATTTCTTAGTTCTATCATTTTTTCCTTCTACAAAACAAAGGACCTCATCTTTGTGGAATTTTGATTTGCCTTTCTATCTTAAAAACATATTTTCTTTCTCTCAGGTGATGATATGTTTTATTCAGGCCCGGTCCTAGGGATGTGCAAGGTGTGCTGTTGCACAGGGCCCAAAATTTCTAAGGGGCCCATTATATTTTCGAAATAATTACTGTTTGAAGGCATTAGTGTTGTAGTAGACCTGGCTAGTGCAGCGGTAAATGCATTGATCTTTGAATGCTTAGTGCTTGGATCAAATCCTATGACCCACACTATTAGCTTTCTTTTTGTTTTTTTGCCTCGTTGTCATACATACATTTACTTCACTCTCATTATGCACTTTCTTTTTCTAGTTCCATATTTTTACTATTTCTTTCATCTTTGTGTTTTCCTATCAATCTCACTTTATTTTATCATTTTTTTAGATTTCTATTTCTTTGTAGATCGTAAAGCTTTTTGGCCTTTTGTTTTCTTTTTTTCATTTTTCTTTTTGATTCTCTTGTCATTTTATTGTCAAATACTTTATTAAACCACTTGTTTTTTCCACGTGTAAATGAAAAATTCAGTGTAATGCAATTTCTCTCATTAAAATTCAATATTAATGTAGTCGTTTTTTAAAATCACATGTAAAGTATTAATGCATGATGATTTTTTTAACATAATTTAAAAAAAGTTTACTACTTAAGGCCTCATTATTAAATTTAGCACAGAGCCTCCAAATTCTCAGGGACGGCCCTGGTTTTATTAATTTATGCGAATGGTGAATTGTATGTATGCTATAGCTTTTGAATCATATTTTTGTATCAGATTTACTCAGTTATGTAGGTAAAAGCAAAAAATCATCAATTATGATCGACAGATTGGACTCGACGGAGGTAAGCATTTGATCTCCTTCTTTTTAAACACAATTGTCTTTGTTTAAATCTATTTTTGGGGTCTATATATTTGGTTTGAAGTGTATGTAATTTCAATTATGTTGATCTTATGATAGTTTAAATATATATATTTGCAGGTTTTTTCACGAAATGGCATCACTAAAGATTGCAAATCTCTCAAGAACAAATTTTTTGGGTGTTTATATTTCTAAACTAAAAAAAAGAAAATATTAGGAGACTCTTATCTCGACTGAAACTTAGATATAAATATTTTGATGTTTGTAAGGGCAACTTTCGAAGCTATGAGGTGCATCACCAAGACATTTAATGATTGTCAATGTTTGGGCACTTTCTATGTATATAGTGGTGTTATAGTCCACAAATTTACTAGACGGTGTAGTACAGATTGTCTACAAGAAGATTGTTGGTGAAGGGATTTTGCTTTTCTTGCCGAGTCCCTATTTTATGTAGCCATTTGCTTAGCTTAAGGGGGACTTTTCTTATTTCCTTGCTATATTATGTGCATATATTTCTAATATCGTACTCCCTCCGTTTCTTTTTTATATATATTATCATATATATCTCACGGTTGCTAATGTACTCTTTTAGTCATTGATACTTTGTGAACATTTTTCTTACATATTTTTCGGGTTATTATATGTAATTTTTGCCATTAATTATCTTTCTAAATAATTGCGCATGCATTGCGTGCATATAAGACTAGTAAACTATAATACAACACTGTAAGTTGTAACCCAATAGATTATAAACACATAAATTCTTTTGTTATATTGTCTTAGTTAATGCGTAATTTTTGCATACAAATTTTGTAGTGGGACTATTCATGCCTTCATCTTTGTTTCGCGAATATAAAAAAAACTTTAAGATCAATGGCTTCTAGGAATAACGCCTTGATCTCAATTCGTTGATTTCATATATTCTAACAATTGAGAACTTTACTGCTAATACCCAACAAAAGTCTATTATGTGGGATGACTTAATGGATGACACAAATATCGGCTTTCGCACAAAAGGGATAAAGAAATTCGTCGCTGCTGCTGCCGAAGTTCGAACTACAATTGTTCCTAGTCTTCCTACCACAAAACACAATCCCTTTCCTATCGCCTCTGCAGCATTCGTCAGGCCTTCTTTAAACAAGGAGCGCAAATTTGTGTGTATTCAATCCCTATAGTTGAGCTTGAACAATCATATGTCACCTCCTGCAAATGGAAGAAAACCTCATCTAAAAATTCGGAGAGGGTTGGTTTTGCCTCTTCATATTTTGATGATAACAAGTAAACATAACAACTACTGATCATTATTTTTAGAATTGGAACTAATAAAAATGAGGTGATAGAGAGTATTCACATAATATTCTCTCGTCAGTATTTAGAATAATATTCACTGCATTGTATAAGATTTATGAAAGGAATTGCCTCGAAAAGTTCCACATGTAGCATCATTCTTTAGTTTACCATTCACTAGAAACTAAAGACCTGAAGTAATAGAGAAAATCTAATTAAAGTCTTGAATTCCAGGCCGAGGTCCTATGAGAAATAATTATTTAGAGCTAGAACTTCACGTAACTATTGATGAGTTGCGACGTTTATCTTTAGAATTTTAGTAAGTGTTTGAAGTATTTACTTTGTACATGGAATTGAACATAGAAACTTGTAGGTCTCAAAATCGGTAAGAGAATTTGGTTTGAAAATATCTTGGAAATTATTTGATTGTTCCTTGTTTATAAGTTATGAATCAATTGGTGTAAGTAAAACTAGGAAGATTGATAAGCACTTTATTGTGTTTAATTGTAGGTCATTTTTAGTGTTCTTGCATGTAGTTTAGAGCATTTAAGCATAGCATTGCATGGTTTTTGTCACCTTTGAGTTATATTGTCGCTTGATTATCTGTTTAGTTGTTTTTGGATGATTTTCAGACTAACTAGCAGGTTTTCGAAGTCATTTGATTATTAGAAGATTAGTTGTGGACTTGTGAACTTTAAATGAACATAACTTTTGATACATAGATCGGATTAAGGTAATTCTATTGGGAGGTGTTAGACCTAAAGTGCGGGTTTTTTTTCGAGATTTTCCGTCTTTATTTTTGGAATATTATAAATAGGTTTTGCGTTTTTGTTTTGTATTATTCGACACTTAGCACTCTAATTACTTAGTTTATCTCTCTTTAAACTCCAAAAACCCTTAGCTTATTTCTTACATTAGTACTTGGATTGAAGATTCTATGGGTGAATTAATTCAAGTATTTTTCTTTCAATCTCTTCTCTCTATTTTCATTGCTTTGATACTATTTTAAGGGCTGAATGACATGTGTCTCTTGTATTTTGTTTTATTAATAAGTATAGATATAGATAGATAGATATAGATGGGAGAGAGAAAACATGCAAGGTGGGTATAGTGAAAAGTAATAGAGACGCAGAGAAGGATGATGTACTTTTTTATATTTATGAGTGAGATGCATTTGATCAATTTAATCATAAGACATGATGAACTTGTGTAGATTGAGTGAGAAAGTAGTAGGGAGGGAGGGATAATATGTTTTTTGTTTCACAAGCACATGAAGAGTGAACAAAATTATTAACATGATTTATGTAGTTTAGAATATAAAAACAATAATAATTGGATTATTAATAAATAACTTGTTGAAGTATATAGATATTAGGTTGTTAGTAGCTCCCTCAAATCAAGCATAGTTTGTTAAGTGTTGTAATTAGTATAAATAGGTTGATATTGTAATTGTTCATTAGTAACACAATTCTAATAACAATGTAGTCTTCATTTTCTCTCCTTATATATCTCTCTGATTTCTCATACTCTTTAGTTTCTTTGCTTCTAGTTCATCAATGAAGTTCAACTCCATTCATGAAAACTGACATGGTATCAAAGCGGGAAGAATCCTAGCTCATATCTTCCGCAAATATTTCTTCAAAATTCCACAAAACTTCATCTCTTTTTCCCCTAAACTTTTCCTATCAAAAATTTTGATTATTTTCTCTCGAATCAGGCTCAAATTCGGCCAATGATTGATTCAATTTCCTCATTTTACTTCTAAATTTGTTCACTAAGTATCACAAAAAAAATCTTGAATCAAACAATTATTGATTCTTGAAAATTTCCCCAATTTCCTAGGGTTCATGTTTTCCCCAATTATTGATTCTAGTTTGCTTCTCAAATTCGTGCGTTTTTTCTTGCTTAATAAGTTTGTGATTCTTCCTTAGTTGCGTTTGCATCTGTTCGTTTTCCTTAATGGCGATTAGCGAGAGTTCTGAAGGTTTTGAAGAAAATACTAGATGCAACAATCTAATTTTCGATCCATTTGGAGGTATTCCAGACAATTATCCTTACTACATTTCTGGGTCTGATAATCCACTCCTTTACTCAATGACGATAATTTTATGCGATGGAGTCAGAATGTCAAAATTAAGAGCTTGAAGACCTGAAAATAAATTGCGTTATCTGAATGGCACATTGAAACAACTAGTTATTACTGATAAATATCTCCAATCTCGTTATTAAGTGTTATTTTTCGACTGATTCCGTGGATTGATTTGCCTGGGTAATAGAGATTCTTCCCCAATTAAAGAATTCTGGGTTTGTGTGCTGTTGAGATTTGGTTTGATATACAATGATTTCTGGGTTGTGCAGTAACTGAACAACAATGGTGTTTTACTGGAGGTTTTTTTTTGTAGTTGATTGATTCGGTTGATGGTTGTGGTAGTGAATTTTATATCCCACTTTTTCTTTGGTGTTCATAGTTGTTTTGTTGATGGTTTGGTGTGTTGTTCTGGAGTTGTTAATTCATCTACTTTTCTCACAAATTCCCTTCTTCTTTTGTTCATGTTCCTTCCTATCCTATTCTTGTTCCTACTTCTCTCATTATCAATCCTTCCTCATGTCAAATTCTTGTTTCATTTTCTTTCTCTTCTTCTTGTCTCATCCTACTTGGATTATTAATCAAATTGCCGAGGTTAAATTTCCAGAGAATTTGATTGATATCCAATTGTTTGTTTCAACCCATAGTGGTTTCTTATGCCCACAGAGGTTTTTTTCATTGCCCATAGTGGCTTGTTGATGCTCATTGTGGCTTTGTTTGCCCATAGAGGCATTTTGTTCGACCCATAGTTGGTCTTTGTCATGTCCTTAGAGGCATTTTATCTCGATCCATTAGAGGTTTCCTCAAATGTTGTTTCATAATCCTTTGTGATCAATTTTCTTGCTATCCTTTGTTTTTTTTTCCCATTACCACATATCCATTACTTTCCTAAACACATTCCCTCATGTTTTTTTCTCTCTTCTCATGTCCTCTCATTTCACTTTGGAGTTTTGGAGTAAGTTGTGTGATTATTAGTTTGTTGGTCAATTTTGTTGACTGACTTATGGTGTATATTGATGGTTGTTGTTTGTTGATGGCATATGGTAGTATTGGTTTAAGTGGTGTTGGTTGGTCAAGCTAGTTCAGTGGGTGGTTTGGAGTTTTCTTGTAGGCTAGCCACGTGGGTGGTTGTGTGTGATGTGAGTGAATGGTTGGTTGAAATTTGAACTGCACAACGTTGTGTGGAGTTTTGGATATAGCAATATACAAGTGTACTACATTTGTTGTTATGTTGGGTATATTGGGACACAAGAATTAGCAACTTAACTCCAATGGTTCTGCCCTCATTTGTGGAGTTGTATATTGCTTGGTACAGCAGTTTGAGGGGGTAGAATGTCGCTGCAAGTTCAGTTCAACTCTTGGTTCCGTTCTGCAGTATAAGATTGCGTTGTGCAATGAACTTTGGTGTGAAGTGGCGATAAATTAACCAAGTCAACAAGTTCAGCTATAAGTCAGCTTATAAATACAGTCATAAATACAACTAGTTCATATGTTGTTTGTGATCAAGAGATCATTTTTTTCTTAGAACGAATTGTTCAAATTGGAAATGTTTTTCAAACATGTCCAGTTTGCGGGAGATGTTGAAGTATATAGATATTAGGTTATTAGAGGCTGTTAGTAGCTCCCTTAAATCAAGTATAGTTTGTTAAGTGTTGTAATTAGTATAAATAAGTTGATATTGTAATTGTTCATTAGTAACACAATTCTAATAACAATGTAGTCTTTATTTTCTCTCCTTATCTCTCTTACTCTTTACTGCTTCTTTATTTCTCTCCTTCTTTGCTTGTAGTTCATCAATGAAGTTCAACTCCATTTATGAAAATTGACATAATTAAGGAATTATAACACTTAAGATTGGATAAATATTTCTACTCAAATCACAATTATGATCTTCATAATTTAAAGGAAAAATTGACAGGAAAAATCCACCTTTGGTCGGTCTTCCACCACTGGTACCCCCTCAACTAATCCAGCTATAATCTGACCATTGACCCTCATATTCTCTCATTGGTACAGGATGATGGCAACCTGTTTGACCGACCAAATTTACCGTTGACTTTTAAAAAAAAAAAAAACTTACAACAAAAAAAGAAAATCCTCCCTCCCCTTACCCACCACCCCACCCCTACCATCCTCCAAGCCCACTACCCAACCCCAGCTCTAGCCACCACCACCCAATCTCTCTCCCCTCCCCTAAAACCACCCCCATCCCTGAATATCATAATATACTAAGGTATGAAAGAAGAACTCAAAACTGAGAAAAACGTTCAAGATCATTGCCATTTGAACAAAATCAAGATTCTTATCAAAACAAAAAAACATGAAAAGCACCAGTCTCATCTTCCTTGGAGAGTACCCATCATTAGTGGGTCTAGGCATCATGATTAGAACAAATGAGATCAACAAAAGAGGGAGTGTAATAAGTAAAGGTTGTCCAAGCATGATTCTTGCTGGTACTTGCAGGGCCGGTCCTGAGGTTTTATGGACCCTAGGTGAAATGCTAAATTTGGGCCCTTTACCTCCATAAAAGAATAACTCATATTTTATGAAAAATTGTATGTTTTTTTTATTTTATTTTAACCAAATCGGAGTATTGAAAGGATGCATCACTATTTTTTTCATCCAACTCGTGACTTACAACCCCTACTATTGTCTATTACCAAAAATGGAGTATCTTTCATCTTCAAAATTATTGCACCTCACATTTTCCTTGATAGTTAGTACATGTATAATGAGATAATGAAATTTTACTCCTATTAATTATGTTGTGAGGCATCAAACATTTATGAAAATTTAAATTCTTGCAAATTTAAGAGTTAAGCATAAAACACTTGTATCAAATCAATATATATAAACAGCAGGGCATACCAAATAACTAAATCACTAATCATAATACCTTTAAACAGTGTAAAATCAAACATTTAAAAGACATATTACATACAAGATACAACTATATTAATCAGATAATAATACCATGAACTTAATCATAGAAGAAATCACAACTTTAAAATACGTGAAATGTCAAACATGGTCATTTGTAGTTAGTGTAATACATAATCAACAGAGTATTCAACTCATTATAATACTATTATAATTTATCTTACTGCACCAAAAAAGTAATTAGAGTATTACCTTTTTGGGCATTGGGCTCAAGCAACATTTAGAATTACCACTTCGAGATTGCAGTGTCTTCTAATTTCTTCCAGACTTGTAGTGGGTAAATATTAATCATTCAATAATTAGTCTTGAAGCCAAAAAAAGAGATGAATACCAGATTGTTTATGACCGCCGTGCACTATCTATTTCATCGGCCAGTTCGTATCCGACCATGAAGGAGAGAGAAAGGAGACTAAATAATCATCCGGCTATATTATCTTCCATTGCCATTATATTAAAGCTAAGATAATTTTTATGTTTAGAAGGTTTGCAATTTAGTGAGATATTAGGCTGATACAGTTGTCAATTGAGAATATGGGGAAGTAGCGAAATTAAAGGATGAAAAAAGCAATTAAGGAGAGATTGGGAGGTGTGATTACGGGAGAAAAAATGCATGTGTGACTATTGAAGACCATAAATTTTTCTTAACTTCAGCACAAAACTGCTTAGTTTGGGCCCCTGCCGGTCCTGGGCCTTAGGCCGTGGCACTCCTCGCCTACCCCCAGGGCCGGCCCTGGGTACTTGTTTCTCTTAAGCATTTTGTCGAACGAGTGGTGTGCGCTTGCAAATGTAGTGGATCAGATGATGATAATGGTGATAATGATGATGAAATCCCATTTGGGTTTGACAATAATGGTGTCGCTTGACCTTATGATGCTAGTTCTGCTGATGATGGCGATCGGTACCTAATCTGCCATTTCAGATTTGAGATGAATTCTATTAGGTAGTGTTTGGGAACTGTTATTTCATTTACAATTATGGAATTGAAATTAGGAATTCAAAATTATTCCTTTCAAATTCAAATTCCTTGTTTGGCAAACACCAGAATTTCCAATTTCAGAATTTCAAATTCTACTATATGTTTGGGAAACCACGAAATTTCAATTCTGGAATTTCAAATTCTACAATCTGTTTGGGAAACAACGAAATTTCAATTCTGGAATTTGAAATTCTAAGAAGTGTTTATGTAACGCCCCGACTTCTAATCACTTTATTAAGTTACTTTAATCGGTTAATAGCAGCGGAAGTCCTAGATAGTCGGTGCGCTACCGCCGTACTCCCTGTTAGGGGAGCACAAGGCGACATAAACATTAAGTTCACAACCGCAAGTAAACTTTAAGCCAACATACGATATATATAAATATCGTTAAACTTAAACGAGTTTAAACATCGTTAATAAGATAAGCATACTTGAGTCTTATAGCTAAAGTCTTAAAGTGAAGCATCTTGAATTACATAACCGTTATAAAAGCAAAGTTAAGTAGTTATTAATCCTCACAGCTACGCCATTCCGTCATCCCCGCAAGTACCTAAAACAGAAAACAAAACGTCGTGAGCCGAGGCTCAGTAACATACTACTCTAACAACGTAAATTCATTTTAGTTGAAAACAGAGAGGAGAGAATAATGTTAAAATCATTTCACAAACATATATCCGAAAACAACCATTCAAAATCATAGTATTCTTTTATCATAGTTATCACCATAAACATCTCATTTGGTATCTTGGCAAGCATAACAGAAGGGACGTTTCCCATATCATTTTATCATCATTAGCGTCGTAGCCACCAGGGACGTTGTCCCTTACCAGAAGGTGGCATAAGCCATACATAAGTGATCTACCACCAGAGGCAATGACCTCTAACCAGAAGGTGGCATGCAATGTCATAATGCGGGTGCCACCAGGAACGATGTTCCTAACCAGAAGGTGGCGTTTCCGCCATAGTACTGTCAAGAACCGGCTTTCACTTTCATTTATTATGTTTCATATCATTTACTTTCTTTTCATAAATCATGACATAATCATCGTATAAATCGTATCTCTTTCATAACATCGAATCATACTTTTCATAACTTTCAGTCATTCGTAAACATCATTTCATAAAGCATTTCATATCCCACAAGCCATAAGATAACATTTGCATAAACATCATATTTAAATCAACATGAAACATATTATAAGGGGCTTGTGGGTGTTAGCAGTAGACGTTACCTCGTTCCTTGCTTAGTGACCTTGAGAACCGGGGGAGACTTGTAATACCCTTTCCTTTAATCTAGTCAAGTATTAATGCATTAGAGTCTTTCTTTTTAATTTTTGAAACTACTTCTTAAAGGTTTTCTTTAAGTTTATAATGTTAATACGTATACTTATCGTCGTTATAGTTATTAGGATTATTTGTCAAAAACTACATTTTATAATGGACATTATAGCTTTAACTACCTTTTATAATTTTTTTTAGTTTAACTACCTCATATAATTTAAAGTTATAGGTATCACTACCAAAACTAGTTTCAAGCCAAATTTTAGTGGTTTTCCGTCATCTTCTTCATTTCCCCTCCAATTTTCCTTCGATTTTCTCATTCAATCCATCCTAATTCATCAAATTGGGGGAAATTTAAAGATTCTTTTCAATTAACCATTTATTTGGGCATTAATTCGTGAATGAAGTGCCCAAATCTTCAATTGGGCGTTTTTTTTGGCAAACCCAGATTCCGGCGACCACATTGGGCAACCGATATTCCGGCGACCACCTTTTATTTTACGATTCCTTCCCAATTTGATTTTCAATTTGAAATACTAACTGATTTTCATTATACCCAAAGGAAAACCCTAATTTCACTTACCTCCTTCATTTTGGGATGCATCACTGTAAGCACTGATGTTCAAGCTCCCTGATTGACGATTTTTTCGCCAATTCAAACTTCAATTGAAACAATTATCTGATTTCCACAGAATTCCCAAATTAGGGTTTTCAATTTTGTCAATTGTGCTTGAATGAAGGGAGAAAGACGAGTGAAATTTGGGGGAAAATAGTTTAAGAGGCCTGAAAACCACCAAAGGGTATTTTGGTCATAGAAAATATACGCTTTGGTAGTGATACCTATAACTTTTAAATTATATGAGGTAGTTAAACTAAAAAAAAATTATAAAAGGTAGTTAAAGCTATAATGTCCATTATAAAAGGTAGCTTTTGCCAAAAATCCTAGTTATTATATTGTTACAATGTCTTTCATAAACATTTCATAACTTAATTTCCTTTCGAACATGGTTATCATTGAATAACTTTATAAGTTATTAACGTTACTTGAGATTTCATATTAATATTAAAGTGATTTGATACTTTAGATTCCAAATTAATACTACAATAACTCATTAACTTGTATTTTATATTCATGACATTTATTTACTTAAGTAGCTACATAACATTAAAAGAATTAGTAATTAAGCTAAGGAGTTTATAATGTTATAATGATTTACTTAAACATTAGAACTTGTTATAAGAACATTAACATTATTTAAAACTAGTAAACAATTAAACGTGTGAATAATAAATATAGAAGTGAATCTAATATTATATTTAATAACGTTAGAACTATAAATTAGTACTTTTGCATAAATAAATATTTATATAGAACGGAAACAAAGCATTATAACTTAATGGATTCCTTTTTATTATTTCAAGTTCTAACTTTTAGTTTTATGTTAGATTTGTAGTACTATGTTAGTAGTCCAAAGTCCATAGTCCAAAGTTAGTAGGTGTCGAAGTCAAGGTCTATAAGAAGTTTGTCATATGATTTTAGTTTACTTTAAACTCATAATAGAATTAGAAACTTTAAGTGACATTTAAACTTGAAAACTTATTATTTAAAATGATTCATTAGTCATGTTAAGTTAGCCATATTATTTTTAAGAATTTCAGATTTAAACATTTTATATACTGAAGAAATAAACTAGTAAGAAGAAGTTAATTTAGAATAATGAGGTATTAAACATACCTCTCTTCAAACTTAGAGCCAAAACAGAGAAGGGGAAGTAATGGGGCTGTTGAGGTGCAGCGGTGGCCGGCGGCACTGAAGGGCGGTGCTCCGGTGGGGCGTCGGCGGCAGCACTGCTGCTGGTTGCGGCTGCAGACGCAGCTGGGCGGAAAGGCAGCAGGGGCTGCGAAGGAGGGAGAGAAAGGGGAAAAGAGAGGGGCGGCGTGCTGGCGGCGCGTCTGGGCGGCGGGGGCTGCTGTGGCGCGTCGCCGGAGGGCTCTGCCGGAGTGGTGGTGCTCCGGTAGTGAGGAAAACAGAGAGAAAAGAGAAGGGAGAAAGAAGAGTTTGTGGGTGGAGATTTTTGATGAAGTAGTGCTATTTATAGACAAATCTTTGTGAGACAAAGATTAATTTAATCAGAAATTGGATGCAATTTAGTGCTTGGGTAAGGTGTGTGCAGCAAAAATCTGATTTTGGGTTGAAAGCTTGAATACCATCAATGGAGGGAGAAGAGAGGAGGAAGAAGAAAGAGTGTTTGACCATCTTGCATTTTGTGCAAGTGGGCAACTGGGCACCTTGCTCATCCTTTTTATTTCCAAAAGCTAGTACTTTATCTCTTTTATGTACTTCATATTCTAAGTATACATGTATTTTAATACATTAGTTGTATTACTATTTTTATGTACATACACACACACACACACACACACACACACACATATATATATATATATATATATATACACACTTCTTGTTATATAATTATGTGTTTACTTATTAAATAAAAATTCTTAGCCAGTAATTATGATTATTATAAATTAATACGCTTTAAATTTTAGGGATATTACAGTTTAGCAGATGCGATGGCGAAGAGAAAGAGAAGAAGGAGGGGAGAGAGTGAACTAGCGCAGATGAGATCGAAGCTTCATGGTGGAGATATTAGGGCAGCATGATCGCTGAGAGAGAAGTCTGTGTATTGTTGGAATTGGAAATGACGTGGGTTGAGGTGGAATTTTCAAATCACAGTTATTGGACTATGTGGGAATTGGCTGAAATTTGGGCCAATTCTAATTCTATTTCCTAGTCTTTGCCAAACAACTGAATTGACCCAATTCTGGAATTGTAAATGAAATGATGGTTCCCAAACATAGCATTAGGAAATTGAGGAATTAAAGTGGGGTATATAGTTGAGTGATGAAGAGGAAATGGAAGATATTTTTATGGTTAGATAGATTCAGACAAGCAGAGGTTGGGTGGTTTACAGGGTGGGGGTTGGCTGGAAAAGGGTGGGTTTTTCTTTTTCTTTTTTTAGTTTTTTTTTTTATAAATTTGATTTAAATTTTAAGTTAAAAGTATATTTAATAAGCTATTAATCACGTAATTAGGAAGATTATCCATGATTGTAGGTCACCAACAGGTGACAGACCAATGAGATTAGGGGGGTCAAAGGCGCGATTATTACTGGATTAATTGAAGGTGGTACCAGTGGTGGAAGATCGGCCAAAGGTGAGATTTTTCCTATCAATCTTTCCTAATATAAATTGAAAAATATACTTTGAAACAAGCTCTATTTTTATACTTATATAGTTATACTCCTAGAACATGTAAAAATAAAATATCTACGACAATTATATAATAATATCAAGCCCGGCGAAGGCCCTGTGCAGGGTGAGCGCCCGCACAGGGCCCCGCCTATGCATGGGGCCCCATATTGAATTTTATACGGTATATGAATATATTCATATATTGTTGCATATATGTTAAATGATGATCATGTTGGCGCAGCGATTGAAGGCGCGATGTAAATGTAGGGATTTTGGTTGATGTCGTGTTCGAATCTGACATCTCCACTTTTCCACTTCTTTTTTTTCTTGCCTTTTGTTTTACTTTGTCAGCCAACACTTTTCCACTTCTTTTTTCTTTTATATATATTTTAATATAGAAACTTACATAACTAATACTATTTATTCTATCAAAGCATATATAAGATCTAATAATTTGATAGATTGAGCTATGATAAAGCGGAAATATAGATGACTTTTTAAAGTAAAATATTATAAGACGATTCTATAATCTAAAATAAGAATTGAAAGTTAATATGTTATTCTCTTGCTGTAATCTTGTAGGATTCTAAGCTTTAATTTTGCACAGGGCCCCCGTTTTCTATGAGACGGCCCTGAATAATATCACATAAATAGTTAATGTGATATAGTATTATTAAAATAGTTGATATTCCATAGTTTAAAGCATACTGATTGTCCACAAGAAAGCACAGTTTTGGAGGCAAAAGAAATTCTACCATTCGACAGAATCTTCAAGACACTGATGGTGCATGAATTTTAAAAACATTATTTACAGAATTCCATAACTTTGAGAATAGCAGCATAACAAACGTGGTTTACACGAACAAATCCAACTGCCTTGGCCAAGGTCTCAAATTCCTTACTAGTCCTCTCTTTTCCAGTGTGTTGTGCCATCATGTATAGATCAAGTTGGCTGATGGCTCTTGCCAAGCTTGTAGTGTCTGTCCCGTCTACGACATTTGAGTCTACCACAATTATCTTTCCATTGATTGGTAAGGCTTCATAGCAGTTCTTCAATATTGTCACGCACTCATGATTGCTCCAATTGTGAAGTGTAGACTGTAACACTAATTTAATTTTAGTTTTTAGGAAAATCGTGAGAAATCACAACAAATTTAACTACCATAATTTTTGCAAAATTTTGGAAAGCATCACCACCTTATAAACCAGACGTTAAGTAAGACGTTTGGTGGGCCGACACTCACCATCTTTCATCCCATTGCTACCGGCCTACCACCATCTCAACTCCCACTATCATTGTCACCACAACCCTCACTCTAAACCTTCACCACCACTCACCAATTAGCAGTCACCACCCACCACCTGTACCTTCAAAAATCCTTACCCCTAAATTCACCACCCACCACATGTACCTTCAAAAACCACCACCACCACCCTTCAATATTTCACCACCATCCAACTTCGAAACCCTAACCTCTTAATTCATCACCAACTAACCACCACTACCACCGTTCAAATTTCTCCACCAACCACCACTGCCCTTCGCCACTAACCACCACTAACCACCTTCAAAAATCTTAAATTTCACAACCAAGTTCAAAAAATCTAACCCCAAATTTCAAAACCCCAAATTTGGTACGCTAACCCCAAATTTCAAAACCCCAAATTTGGTACCCTAACCCCCATTTTGTGTGGTGGTGGACTTAATTTGGAAGTTGAAGGGGGTGGTATTTTGATATAGTGAAGACACTACAAAAAAAAGCTCATTTAGCGACAGAAAAAATCCGTTGCTGATTGACAAAATTCCGTCTCTAAATACCTATAGCGACGGACCAGCGACAGGTTTTTGTTCGTTTCTAAAAGTGTCGTCGCTAAATGGACCAGCGACGGATGTCAAAGGCATCCGTTTCTAAGTTGGCAACGGAACAAATTACCGTTGCTAAAAATCTAGCGACGGAATTTACTTATCCGTTGCTAACCTCAGCGAGAGAAAAAGATAATCTGTCGCTAACTTCAGCGAGAGAAAAATGTAGTCCGTCGCTGGCTTTCATTAGATTAAAAAAAAAAATCATTTCACCTATACGCTACAGGGAGTAGGTATTGCAGAGACTTTTACAATGATATACTTAATTCACATAAATGTGAAGATAGTTTTATTTCATATATTATTAAACAATCTTTAGTACAATACTTCATTGTAGAATCATTTGGTTAGCATAAAAACCCAGAAACCTAAATGAGTATCACTAATTAACAATACTTCATTGTAGAATCATTTGGTTGGTAGAATCCTTAATTCATGATATCTTGACATTCATTATGAGCTTCAAGCCTTCAACTGAACCTCATTATCTGCTAGTTTGAACCTGCAACCAAGAAAAAATATGCATCAAGGAAGAAAGTTGGAATTTGGAGAAGTGGAATTTGGAAATCAGTGATACAAAAAAAGCATACAAAGCTAATGCGTTGCACTATCCTAATAATTACTAGCATAAGTTAACTTAGTTGTATACATTTTACCTTGAACAGAGTACATTGTTAAAAAGATATGGGTTATAAAAAAGACAAATTAATAGAAAATAAATTACAGAAAAATTCTAAGATCTAACATAAAAATCAATAAAACTCATAGAACTAACAAATATACAAAATAGATTGACAAAATGTTCATCTTATGAAACAAACAAAACAAATGACAAAAACGAGTTTTCCACAGAAAAAATTAAGAACAGCAATTAGAAGACAAAAATCCGAGAAAATGTTAAGAAAAAAATACATAGTTAAGGAGAAACCTTACCTATTTGTGAAATAAAATTCATAGTCGTTGTCTCAGCTCAGATTTTCACCCCCGTAGATTTTATAGATTGCTGAATACAAAATAGTGAATTTTGATATTAACCATTAAGTGAAAAGAAATCTGAAGAAAGTTCTTGGATCTCTTAGGATAAGTGAGAGTGTGAGAGTGGCGGCTACAGAGTAGAGAGGAGAGAGAAAATGTGTCAAGTTTACCCTAGTTGTAGTGGTATCTTATATATGTGGGTAAGTAGGTGAAGTATTCCTTTGGGCCGAGACTTAAGGTTTGCAACAGATTTCTTTTATTATCTCTAACATAATGTTTAGCTATAAGCTATCTCACATTTAGACGATTTTTTAAAATTTCGAAATTCAAAAAAATCACATCAGCTACGGATTCTAAGTTTCCATCGCTGAGTTAGAGACGGATTCCAACTTTCCGTCGCTAAGTTAGAGACGGAAAAATAAATTCCGTCGCTAATTTGTTTTAGCAACAGATTAGTAATTTTAGTCGCTAATGTAGCAACGAACCCATTTCCGCCGCTAAATTTCCGTTGCTACATGGGCAATTTTTTGTAGTGAGAGTAAAAGATGGAAAATGAGTAAGTGGGCCCAGTAAACAGAAAACTTAACGTTTTCTTTCAAAAGGTGGTGTTTCATAAAATTTTGCAAAGTTATTTTAGTTAAATAAAATAAATTGGTGGTTTTCATAAAAAAATGTAAAGTTTGTATTGGTTTTGATAAATTTTCCTAGTTTTTATAATGCAATAATACTTTTACCAACTAAACTGCCATCCTCATCAAATTGTTACATTGATAAAAGCTTACTTGAACACCAATGTATACTTAATTAATGTAAAACATAATTGGGAAATTCTATATGGCGACCTCATGCTAGTGAAAATTATATATGGTGACCTCGTGCTAGTGAAAATTCTACATGGTGACCATGCCTTTTTGATAATCTACAAGATAACCCTAAGGTATTGGAAAATTTATCCACGTGACCTTCAAGTATGATTTTCGCTAAAATTTCTGTTAGTTCTTGTAGAAGAAAAGAAAAAGAAAGAAAAAAGCCTAGCTTCTTTATCACAACCTCCTACATTATACCTTCCTACATCTGCAATTCTGCCATAACCAACATCAAAAACCATCAAAATACCCACGAACACCAACTTCCTTCACCACAAAACCATCATTAGACAATCCAATACAACTTTGAGAGTCAGGTAAACAAAAATCCAAGAATATCTCTTTCAATCCTCAAGCTAAGAAACCCTTCATTAATTGTTTCTAAATATGCCGGATACCCAAAACAAGCAAAAGTGAACTTGCAACAACAATGCCAAATTACAATTTCTTTTTTTTTGTTTGGATAAAATAAAGATTGAATTAATCAACATGAGTTGTTATAAACCTCAATTCTAGCCTCCTTTTCTTTGTCTTGGTAAATTAACGGGTGATTTTTCCTTTTAACATTTTGTAAATTGAAAGCATGTTGTTTCCTCAATTTACAAGTTGATTGAAAGACAAATTTGTTGAAAATGGGACAAATTAATATATGATAACAGGAAAAATGGTTGATTAAATGATTGTTTAGAAATTTTATTGATCTGAAATTCAGTTTAAAGGAATGAGAAGTTTTGGCGAGAAATAACAAGGAGTGTGCATACAGACTGAGATGTTTACGGTGGTTTGAGTAGGCCAACATTGTTACTCTTGAGATGTTTACGGGGAAAAATAATTGTTGAACTAGTAACATAAGGTAAACATGAAATAAATTAAACAAAAGTGCAAAAGCAAAGGAAACCCAAGCAACGAAATCAAAAGGATTGGAAAAGAGCGGAGACAATGAACGAAAATGAGAAATGGGGGAAAAGAGTACTAGATTGTTGAGATTCGAAGCCTGAGTTACTTATCAATGAATGATGAGAAAGATGGTGGAGATAAGTGGAGTAAAGAAAACTATAATGTCAGAGGTATTTTAGTAAAGTCATCATTTTAACAGAATTTTAACTTTACGTCTCATTAGGGTCGTGTGGATAGGTTTGCAAATACCTTAGGGTTATCTTGTAGATTGTTAAAAAAGTGTGGTTACTATGTAAAATTTTCAATATTACAAGGTCACCATATAGAATATCACAACATAATTTAAAAGTAACCTTCATAAAAATGGTATCTCCTTTAGGCACGTATTCGAACATATCTCCACTGACATGTTCTACACCTGCACCAGTTCAAATAAGTAATATCACTATAAGTCTGTATACATCCATATTTAGATACATAAGTATGTGCCAATCAAACTATGAAATAAATAAAATGACATAAATGTCCAAGTATAATGATATTCATGCCTTGAAATACCATTTACGAAGTAGTGCTTGGGTGTGACACCCCATAATCTCATTACTTCGAATTTTTTCGTGTTTATTTACATTAAAATATTATTTTCATAAAATAAATTTATTAATATTACTATTTTAACTTATTACAATGTGGTTATTATAATGTGGAAATTTTGATAATGTAATTTAAAATTTGAAGTAGATATATTTAGGAATTATTATAAATACACTTATTTATGCTCGTTTATTTGAATTTATTCTATAACGTTGCTTTATACGGAATGGATCGGACCAACGTAGTGATGGCAAATGGGTGGGCTGGGCCGGGTTTGTGGCGGGCTGGGCTGGCCATTTTTGAACCGGTGCGGGCCGGGAAAACAGGTGGGCTGGGTGGGTCGGTGGGTTGGGTTAGGGAGGCAACCCACAACCGGTTTGGGTGGGCCTGAAACGGTTAATTGGGTGGGCTGGGTGGGCTTAGTGGGTGGGCTGGGCTGGTTAATGGGTTGGGTGGGCTGGGTGGGTTGGTTACACTACAAGAAAAGGTTTTATCTACGTCCAAATTTTACGACCGTACGGAATTCTCGTTGTAAATAGTTATGTATTACGACGAGTTTTAACTCTAGTCGTCAATAGCATCAATCTCTTACAATGGGCGGAATTTCTCGTCGTAGATGTTCAAAATCTCGTCGCAAAAATCAATTTTTTTGTGCACACAATCAAGATATTCTACCGGGATAGA
The DNA here is from genome assembly GCA_947645195.1 of Patellifolia procumbens. Taxonomy (NCBI): domain Eukaryota; kingdom Viridiplantae; phylum Streptophyta; class Magnoliopsida; order Caryophyllales; family Amaranthaceae; genus Patellifolia; species Patellifolia procumbens. The sequence continues at coordinate 1,047,976 of CANSGD010001128.1, forward strand.
AAATCCTTTTGGAGGGCTTTTAAAAAAATTGAAAATCCAACTTCGCGCTTTCATTTTCGCCAAAACTATTCATTTTCGCCAAATCCTTCCAAAAAAATCACTAAGCAACTGACTCAACCCCACTCACTCACTTATTTAGGGTTATCAATTTCTCATAGACGACAATGAAGAGCGACTGGGGTTACGCTCAATTCTTCGATTTGATTCTTTGTCTTCATCAGCTCCTTCGTTTTCATGGCTCCGCTTCTTTACTGTTTCGTAAGGTTTCTTTTTACGCTCCCTCACTGTTTTCTCTAGATTCGCTGCTTTTTAATCGACTTTAACTCTTTCTGCGACCTTTTTTTTCCGATTTTACTTAACAAGTCTCTCTTTTTTTGGATCTGGGTTTGTTGGTTGTTTAGGGTTCAGGTAAAGCTGGAACTTGCTATGTTCTGAATATTGAATTCATAATTTTGTACATGGGTAATACTAATTTGTAAGCTAAGGTGTTAAATTTTTGTTTTTGTTAAGTCGAGTATGATGTAATTGTCTTGATGATTTTTAATTAGGGTTTTGTTTGTGAAGAATTATTATTTCGCCAAATTCATAAGCTTTAATTTAGTGATGTATGTTGGCAATCGAACGTCCTAATTCTTGATAGAATAACATTTGAGATGTGTTTCCTGTTGTACACATGGATGGAAAGTCATATGTAGACTTTAGGTGAAGTATGATTGAGTCGTATCTTGCTAATAAAGACACCTACAAACATTTAGTCCTACAGCCAGTTACTCCACCAAGTATGTTTGATTGGAGAAAGGTAAATAAATTGGAGTTATGTTGACAATCTCCATATGTTATAATGGGACTTTATTAGGTGAGCTATGATTGAGTCGTGTTGAGCTTTGCTGGTTGCGTGTTCATGGGTTTCTATAATTATTAGTATTCAGCGTGTGTGAAAGTATATGTTGTATTGGTTATTGGAAGATTCTCACCCCACAAATTTTCTAATTTGGGTATTCACTCCCTTTGTTGTAGCTTGGAGATGCTTGATTTGAGAATCATGAACGCATCCTTTACACTCAGGATCATCTATATAGCTCAGAGAGGTAACTGTTGGAGTTATTGTATGATTAATGTTTCTCTCTTTGTTAAGGTCAGGATAGTAATGAATAGTCTTGATTTACATCATTCTTTTTGCATTCTTGTTTCTTTGGTTAGTGAAGGCTCATTTAAAAACAGGATTGTCATGACATTAGCGTTTCTAGATGGTTGCTGGACACTGTACATACTAATTGAAACTATATATATTTGGTGGTGTTGACTCTTAAATGTCTCAAGTCCCTTGGTCAGAGTGGTTTTTGACTGTGATTTTTTCTTAACCTATGATCTCATTATGTGTTATATATTTTTGGAAAGGTGTCAGTGGTTCTTGAAGAAATCCTAAATGTTAAAAGAGAAATTGATTCTGAGGTACTTGGTGAAGAACAGAGTTGAATTGGAGTCGTGTTAAAGCGAATGTAAGTGTTACCTTTTGAAATTAGGGGTTTGATATGAACTTGCTTCTTGTTTACTTTTTGAAATTAGGAGTTTGAAATCAATACTTTTCTAAATGAATTCATTCTCTTCTCACACCTCTTTGTCACTTGGATATCTCCAATATGTTTTTGCAACCATAATTGAGATACTTAGATGATTGATGCATTATCCTTACTGGTATGATATGCAGTTCTCTAAGAAAATTTGGTACGATGAAAGAGAGACAAAGGGTTGAATCACATCAAGAAAGAAAAAAAAGGTGAATCTTATCTCTTAGCTGTAATGGCAAGTGATTGCTCTTCTATTTGTTGGAAATCTCTTACACCAAGTACATCACACCTGTTGTTCTTAGATTAAACATGTTATAGGCATTTGTCAAGTACTTGTAGATGTTCCAAATGTACCCCATGAATCCTTTCACACAAGGAAAGTTGTTTTTAGTGCTTAGTTTTATAATCTTTTATGTTTTTCCAACTGATTTGATCCTCGGTGAATTCAAGGAGACGCACAAAAAATGGACAAGTGTTGTTGAAGAAAATTAAGCATGCTCATGGAAGCCCATATTCAACGGCCTAATGGGCAAGACCAACCTATACACAACGTTCCACGTGAAAATCAAGGTACAATGAATTCTTACCTTAAATTTTCACTAAACATATTTCTTTTGATCTGACTTGCTGCACATGAGTTGGAGTTACTGTAATTAGTTTATAAGTTAGACTTGGTTAATAGTTAGACTTGTTAGATTTTGACTCTTTTCTTTTTTTTGCTACACTTAAACTGCACTTGAAGAAACTATTTAAACAATGTTTTCAATGAAATGACTACTATACTCCTAGTCATACATCTTGTCGTCGATGGAAGAAACTTCATCTAGTTAGGCAAGGCAAGGTATGCTCTATTAGTTATAATTTGAAGTGGTTGAATCTGGATTGTCCCTGTTCTGTGATTCTGGCTCTGACTCGTGAATTGATTATAGTTCAGGAATAGTAAAGACCTGAATTTAGAGGAGTTATCTAGTTCTGCCTTGCTTAAGTGACTTATGCCTTGCTCCACTTGCTGCTTCTACTAGTTTTCCTACTCCTTTTCATATGGAGGATAAGGTTTAATATACTTATGTGGAGCCCTTTTCAAAACATCTAAATCTAGTCATTGTCTCCCTAAGATATACCATAAGGATACTTTCACATTATGCCCTGTTATCATGAGACTTTTTTGCTCATATGGTCATATTGTTCATATGTTCTTAACTTCTGTTAATTCCAACTCGTGAAGGAATTAAGGTCATTGTGAATGTTCATGCCCTGTCCCCCCTTACATTTATTAACCCGAAAGTTGGCTAAATACATCTTTAACACTTTTTTTTTGATTTTGAACACTTCTTTTTCATAATAGCTAGTAAATCAGTTATATGCATTTGGCTTCCTAAAATGATCTACTCATGAGTATTCTAATTGCTCTTTGTATTTCCAGGTACATGCTAGTAGCGGGAATGGATCATTTGGCCAAACTAATAGTAGCAAGGGAATGTCGAGGAGACCAGTATGTGAAGTATTTGAGCTTGAGTGAGAGACACATTATGACTTTCTTTTGGGATCGATAAAGTAGAACAAATAAGATATTATTTAATGTTTTTTAGCTTGGAAAAGGAGTTTTTTTAGCTTGTTTTTACTTTTCTTTAACATTTTGGACCAGTGATTTATATGGAATTATATCTAAGTATGGTTATTATGATGCTTGGAGTGACTTTTTATGGTGTACATAGAATTATATCTAAGCGGTTGTAATTCATTTGTACTACATTAAAAATATAAAGCTAGCAAATGGTCGTGAACGTCAATAATTTTTTAGAGATTAAAATTGTGATAAAAAAATTGGTTGCAAATGCGCTACATAACAATTGCGACGAGAAATATGGTAAGCAGTGTATTGAAAATGTTCCAACAAAGAATTACGACGAGAAAATTAGTCGTTGGTAGCCCTACAAACACATACGAAAATTTATCAATTGCGATCGGAATTTCTGGTTGTAGAAGATATATTTGAAATTTCAAAACATAATATACGACTGTAAATCACGTCGTAATTGCGACATTAACCTCGTCGTAGATACTTAATATTTACGACGAGATAAAACTCTTGTCGTAAAAGGTTTATTACGACGGGTCAAATAACCCGGTCGCAAACTAGTACCATGTCTTTTGCGACGAAGCCTATAGCGACGACTGACGACCATACGGAAATCTCGTCGTAAAAGACCTTTTACGACGAGATATGGCTTATCTACGACCGGATTTCCGGTCGTAGATGAGACATTCTCTTGTAGTGTTAATGGGCTGGGTGGGTTAATGGGCTAGGTGGGCTTAGTGGGTGGGCTGGGCTGGTTGCGTGTGTTGGGTTGGGCTGGGTGGGCTTAGTGGGTTGGGCTGGAAAAATTGTGCAAGATTTCTTTTTATTTTCATATTCCGTCATGATTTCAGAAATTTGAATTTAGAAATTGATGAATCTAATCTGAATGAGTGAGTTGATTATGGGTTGGTGACAAAAGAATGAAAAGAAAGATAAATGTAAATTCCCTAATTCCCCTCAATTTATTTGGCTGGACAAGAAAAATACTTTAACGCTAAAATACAAAGAAGATTTCAATGGGGTTTAAGGTGGGTCAGGCGAGCTGGGCCAGGCGAGCTGGGCTAGGTGGTTTGTGCGGGTAACAGGTGGGCTGGGGTGGGTTGGTGGGCTGGATGGTCTGGGTGGTTAGGGCTGGGTGGGCTGGTGGTCTGGGCTGGGTGGGTTAGTGGGCGGTTAGATGCGGGTTGGTTGGGCGGTTACTACTGGGCTGGGTTACAACAAACGATCCCGATGCGGGTTTTCCTTTTTCACGGGTTGAACCGGGCTGGGTAACGGGCCAAACGGGTCTGGCCCACGAGGCCCCCGATACGGGTTGGGTTGGGTGGGCTGGCCCGGCCCATATGCCATCTCTAGACCAACGTGTGTAACAGAATTTTTAGTTCGCCCGTTTCTTCCCTTTGGCCGAAAATTCTGATGTGATGGAGGGAATCAGAGAGTCTAGATTAGTTTTTCTTTATTTTGTAAAGTTAAGAAGATGAAAGGCCATTCCTTCATTATCCACCAACATTACACTAATAAACACCCCTTTAATTCCTTCTTAAACCACTTCCATTTAGTGAATTTCACCCGAAAATTTCCTGCATTTATTCTTCCCCATTTGCACGCCATTTCCAAAGAAACAGGGGAGAGAAAAAGTTCTCTTTGTTCTCCCAAGGAAACTTGATTTTTTAGTTCAAGTTTCAATCCATATTCAAGCTATTTTCGGGTTATTCTAAGGGTCATTTTCTCGTGAACTGTAGGAGATGAAGAAGGTGACGTACCGAACAACTTTTGAGCCAAATTGTTGGATAATTTAGAGTATTTGGTTGATTGATTTCATGTAACGTTTAACTTAAGCTACTTGGTTATGGTGTCATTGCTTAAGCTATGTTAGAATGCACAATTAATGGTTTACGGTTAAGTAAATAATAACAACTTCATAAGCCATGATGTTGGGAAAGCAAGCAAGCAAATAGCCATGAGGCTGGAAAGCAAGCAAGTAAACGAAGTGGCTGGGCAAGGGCGGGTCGCGGCCCGCGACCGGTGGTCGCGACTCGCAACCAGCCACTGATCTTTGTTGCTTATGTTTTGCGGTTTTGGCTTTTGGGCGGTTATTGACCGTCTCTATGCTTATTGACGTGCATATATGTGGTTTTTACCACAGATGAAGTATACATATTCATATATTCTCTCTCAAAAGAAAGCACTCTCTCAAGTTCTCTTCATTGATCATCAAACACAAAATCACACAAAATTTGTTCTCATTTGACAAGATTCATACGAGCGTGACTCTTGTTGTTCTTCTTTGTATCTCGTAGGTAAATTCCGTGCAACCCGTGCTTCGTACAGGGTCGGAATATCGCTTTTGGGAAAGTGTTCCCAAACACGCCTAGAGGATCGTTTGTTCGTTGTTATCATTGTAGTGTTCATCTTGTTTTTTTCCCGGTTACGAGTTCTAACAATCCAAAAGCGATAGTTTCATAAGATGGCTACACTTCGTGAGATGACAACGAATTTCCACAAACTTGATAAGTTTGAAGGCGTGGTTTTCATAGATGGCAAAAGAAGATGCACTTTCTTCTTACGTCTTTGGCGGTGGTGTACGATGATGAGACGATTGAGGCTACTAGGAAGAGGAAGAAGTGGGAGAACGACGACTAAATATGCCGCGGTCACATTCTCAATGGTATGTCCGATGACTTATTTGATGTTTTTCAATACTATGAATCCGCTAAAGTTCTTTGGGATGATTTAAAGTCTAAATATATGGCCGAAGATGCTTCTAGTAAGAAATTTCTAGTAATTTTAAGATGGTTGAGTCTAGGCCAATTATGGAACAATTACATGAAATCCAAAGAATTTGAGGAAGCTTTAAACAACACAATATTAGTATGGATGAAACATTTGCCGTTTCTTCAATAATTGACAAATTACCCTCCTCTTGGAAAGATGTTAGAAATAGCTTGAAACATAGGAAGGATGAAATGACTATTGAACAATTGGGTGCTCATCTTCGGATTGAAAAGGGCATTCGGGTTCAAGATGGTCAAAAGGAGGTAAATCCTAGTTCTTCCACTATTAACATGGTGGAGGATGGAAAGTCTTATGACTCTAATCCTAAGAAGAGGGCACATAACTTCACCAAGGGAAACTATGGTAAGAAACCAAAGTTTGGTGGAGGAGGACAACAACGAGCTTGTTGGGAATGTGGAAAGCCTGGTCACTTCAAGAAGGATTGCACCATTTGGAAGAAAAAGATGAACAAGAATGGGCATGGTGGTGGGAAAGGCGAGTCAAGCCATACCCAACCCAAGCAAGGTACATGTGCACAAGTTTCACTTAATTCGGTTTTGAATTATGCGTGTACGATTTCTGAAACCTTTTGTGTACACTGTACAGGATGATTGTTCATGGTATATCGATTCGGGAGTTTCAATACGTGTATGCAAGAAACGATCTCTATTCAAGACCTTCAAGGAGGCGGATGAAGGAGAAGTTCTTTACATGGGAAACGATTCTACTGCTAAAGTCTTAGGAGTAGGACAAGTTGTGCTAGTTTTTAGTTTCGGAAAGTCTCTTGTTTTAAGAGATGTTGTATTTGCTCCGGACCTTAGAAAGAATCTAGTCTTGGGAGCTATCTTGAATCGAATAGGTTTTAAAATGGTATTTGAGTCGACAAGTTTATTTTATCTAAAGGAGGGTCTTTTGTAGGTTTGGGTTATTTATGTAATGGTATGTTCAAGTTAAGTATTTCGAATACTTTGTAAAATAATGTTTGCGTTGTTAATGATAGTTCTTCTCTTTGGCATTATCGGCTTGGTCATGTTAATTATATAAAGTTATATTCTATGTCAAAGGATGATTTGATTCCTAGTTTTGATCCAAGCATAGAGAAGTGTAGAACATGCATGCTTACAAAGATAACCAGAAATTCTTTCCCAAATAATGTGGAAAGAGATACTAATTTGCTTGTTTGGTGCATAGTGATCTATGTGATTTCCATAGCACTCCTTCTTTAGGTAATAAGAAGTATATCATAACATTTATAGATGATCATTCTAGGTATTGTTATGTTTATCCTCTATTCACTAAAGATGAAGCTCTAGATAAGTTTAAGATCTATAAAAACGAGGTTGAATTGCAACTAAATGACAAAATAAAACGGTTTAGAATCGATAGGGGTGGTGAATATCATGATCCTAGTTATTTCTAATCATTAGGAATCATACATGAAAGAACCGCGGGTATAAAAAAAGGCAAACATAACGTTCGAATAAGACTTAAGATAACACCTCTAAGGTGTTGTTAAGGTCACTGATGTATAAAGTAAAGATAACACATACTGGAGGTGTTATCTTTGGTTAAACAAAGATAACATCTTTGTTAGATGATTGTTATCTGTAATTAAGGAAAAGATAACACATATCTAAGATAGGCGTTATCTTTGTTAACATAAACATAACAGCTACGTGAGATAGGCGTTATCTTTGTTAACATAAACATAACACTTATCTAAAATAGATGTTATTTTTATTAATATAAAAGCACCTTATAACAATTATTTTAGCTTATAACCATTATCGTTCGGTTTTTCTTTACCACATCTAAATTCTCAACACTAACTTGGCAAAACATCCATAGAGCTCGTCTATATTCACTCTAATAATGAGTTAAAAATAATACAAAGTGGCAAAGACAATAAGACCAACAACAAGAATTATTATTATTATCACATTACAATTACAAAAGTTGAACGAACAAATGGAACAATATTTGTAACTACAAATTACAATCACATTTTAGATGCAAAAAGGTATGAAAAATAATGTGAATGGATTTGAGCAACTCTTCTCATCCCTTGGAGATTATAATTGATCTTCTCAACCTCTTAAGCTGCTAAATGAACAATAGACAACAAGAGAAAAATATTGCATTAGAATATAACATACCAATCAGCAGAATAATATCAAACTAAAAACTAAAAAGATATATATTTAAAAATAATTCACTTGCAAGCCTAACATTAAGAATTGATAAAATCTCAAACCTTTAACCAACTACAAACACAATCAAATAATTTTTTATTAAACAAAAAAAATACATAAACGCTTAAACTTAACAAAAATTTACACATCAAACTAAAATATCCAAATAAAAAATAAATCAAAATTATTGACAAAACTGGTAATATCAAACTAAACACTCAAACAAAAAAATGAATCAAATAACTTAACGAACTTACTAAAAATATACTTGCAATGAAGCGAGATGCAATTTACCAATGTCTAACTCGAAGATTGAAAAAAATCAGCTTCAATGCGCCTAAATAAAACAGAGAAACGAATTGGATAATTGATGGGCACATAATGATATCAAATAAAAGTAAAAATAATTCAATTAACTTCACAAAATTTATCTAAAATCTAGAATGAACAAATTAAAAACTTATTTTTCGATTTCATTGTCAATCCAAACATTTTGAGTTGTTCTTGGTTTCTTCACAAATCCTCAATACTTAGTCGGGTTCTTGTTTTGTGAAATTAAAACAAATTGAGGAATTAAAAGGGGGAAAAGTAACTTGGAAAGTGAATTAGAGTAGATTAGAGAGGTGAGAAGCATTGGGTGGGAGATTAAAACTGAAGAGAGAGGGGTAAGACGTCACGTGGGAGGTGGGAGGTGGGAGGTTGGGAATGGTAATTTTGAAAGTTGTGATAGTGGGGCGATTAGGGGGGTTATTATTAGGGTTAAGGGAAAAAATGTAGACATGGTCAAAAGCAAAATATTGGCATATCATACACCATTTTCTTTTTCTAATATTAATTTTAAGCTAAAATGTAATTGGTGGGTAGGAAAAGATAACACTGGATCATATTACATGTTATCTTTTATAAATTTAAGATAACACCTATTGAACCTAACCGTTATGGTAGGAAAAGATAACACTTGTCCCATTTAAATGTTATGTTATCAGTGTTATCTTTGCCCATATTTGTAGTAGTGTACACCACAACAAAATGGTATAGCGAAAATAAAGAATAGAACTTTACAAGAAATGGTAAATTCTATGTTATCCTATTCGGGTTTAAGTGATGGATTTTGGGGTGAAGCGGTTTTAATGGCTTGTTATTTATTAAACCGCGTTCCTATGAAAAAGAACAAAGTTACACCCTATGAATTATGGTACAAAAGAAAACCAAATCTAAGTTATCTTAGAGTTTGGGGTTGTAGGGCAATTGTAAAAGTGTCGGAACCTAAACGTAAAAAGTTAGGTGAAAGAGGAGTTGAATGCATTTTTATAGGGTATGCTATTCATAGCAATGCCTATAGGTTCAATGTAATTGAACAAAATGACGTTTGGTCAATTCACACTATTGTGGAGTCAAGAGATGCAATCTTTGATGAAAATCGTTATTCATCAATTCCTAGACCAAAGGATGTAACTCCAAGTACCATTATTCAAGAAGTTGATCGGTCTTTAAATGATCAAGAATTAGATTAACAAACTCTAGATGAGAATGTAGCATCGACATCACAACCTAGGAGAAGTAAAAGGGAAAGAAAGGAGAAATCCTTTGGCCCGGATTTTCATGTATATTTAGTTGAAGGATCTAGAAGTTCTATATTGACTAAATTTCCATATGTGTTTTATGTGGAAGGTGATCCATTAACTTATGATGAGGCCATGAGATCTCAAGATGCTCCTTTATGGAAGGAAGCTATTGATGATGAGATGGATTCCATCATGGGGAATAACACATGGGTTTTGGCGGATTTGCCTCCCAAGTGTAAACCTATTGGGTGTAAATGGATTTTCAAGAAGAAAATGAAAATCGATGGAACTATTGATAAGTTCAAAGCCCGGTTAGTGGCTCAAGGCTTTTCCCAAAAGCCGGGTATCGATTATTTCAATACATATGCACCCGTTGCTAGAATCTCTACTATAAGGTTGTTGATTGCTCTTGCGGCTATACACAACCTTGTGATCCATCAAATGGATGTTAAGACAGTATTCTTAAATAGAGAGCTAGATGAGGAGGTTTACATGAAACAACCCGAAGGGTTTGTTGTAAAAGGTCAAGAAGGTAAAGTTTACAAACTCGTTAGATCTTTGTATGGGCTAAAACATGCACCCAAGCAATGGCATCAAAAGTTTGATGAAGTTGTGTTGTCTAACGGATTTAAGTTGAATAATTCGGACAAGTGCGTATATAGCAAATTTGATGACTTAGGTCATGGTGTTATGATTTGTCTATATGTAGATGACATGTTGATTTTTGGGACTGATTTGTCACAAGTTGAGTGGGCAAAGGCTTTCCTATCATCAATGTTCTCCATGAAAGATTTAGGAGAAGCGGATGTCATTCTAGGCATAAGAATTAAAAGAAGCAATGGAAAATTGATTTTATCTCAAACACACTACATTGAAAAGGTACTTAAGAAGTTCAATGTTAGTGATTGCTCTTTTGTATCAACTCCTATGGATCCAAGTGAAATATTAATGCCAAATGATGGTAGTGCGGTATCTCAACTTTAGTATGCACGGGTCATAGGATGTTTGATGTATGCTATGACGAGTACTAGGCCGGATATCGCATTTGCGGTAGGAAAGCTTAGTAGGTATACTAGTAACCCTAGTATGAAGGATTGGCATGCTATTCGTCGTGTCTTAAGGTATTTGAGTAAAACCAAAGACTATGGTTTATCCTACAGTGGATATCCTTCGGTTTTAGAAGGTTATTCGGATGCAAGTTGGATCTCTAATAGAGAGGATCACTCTTCCACAAGTGGATTCGTTTTTCTACTTGGGGGAGGTGCTATCTCTTGGGCTTCTAAGATGCAAACTTGCATTGCGGACTCCTCTATGACTTCAGAGTTCATTGCTTTGTCCTCGGCTAGTAAAGAGGCAGAGTGGTTAAAGAATCTCATGATTGAGATTCCTTTGTTGCCAAAACCAATATCACCCATAGCGATACATTGTGATAATGATGCAGCTTTGGCAAGGGCATATAGTCAGCTTTATAATGGTAAGTCAAGGCACATTGGTGTGCGGCATTCTTATATTCAAGGACTTATCAAAGATAGTGTTATCACTGTTGACTATGTGCGGACTACGTATAATCTAGCTACGTATAATCTAGCGTATTGTTTCACTAAGGCCTTGGCTAGAGATACGGTGAAGAGGATGGCAATCGGTCTTGGATTGGAGCCCTTAGTTAATCACGAGTGAGGGAATCTTAACTTAACGCCCAATAAGACGTTGGGTCTTAAGTTCAATAAGATTAATTCCTTCATTTAATGATTGAAGAACATTTGTAAGTATCCTCGAGTATTGTTCTTGTTTTGACTATGATGTTGATAAGAGGTTGTATATACTTAATAGTTCTCTTGTTATGCCTTGTCATAGTGGCATGTTTATTTAAGAGTTCTACCTATGTAAGTGTGAAGTTTAGCCGCTTCAAGTAGCTATAGGGGCATAGCTATGATACACTTATGAATGATACGGACACATGGCTTAACGTGTCAAGTTTAATGAGTTCAAATAGTTAATCTTGTGTGTGTGGTATCTTCAAGCTTTCCACTATGTATTGAGATTGGTTCAATCGCTTGAGACACCTTTCGGATACGGATTCTTGGAATGTATTTTATACTAGGTGGAAGTTCAAGTCTTAGTACACTTTCATTGATGCATGAGGTTGTTTGTTTTGATAATGTTTAATGCTTATGATCTTTTAGAATACTCTAAATGGGGGAGGATTGTTGGATAATTTAGAGTATTTGGTTGATTGATTTCATGTAATGTTTAACTTAAGCTACTTGGTTATGGTGTCGTTGCTTATGCTACGTTAGAATGCACAATTAATGATTTACGATTAAGTAAACAATAACAACTTCATAAGCCATGAGGTTGGGAAAGCAAGCAAGCAAATAGCCATGAGGTTGGAAAGCAAGCAAGCAAACGAAGTGGCTGGGCAAGGGCGGGTCGCGGCCCGTGAGCCAGGTCGCCCCCCGCGACCGGTGCTCGCGACTCGCGACGCCTGTCGAGGCTCGCGACCAGCCACTGATCTTTGTTGCTTATGTTTTGCGGTTTTGGCTTTTAGGCGGTTATTGACTGTTTCTATGCTTATTGACGTGCATATATGTGGTTTTTACCACAGATGAAGTATACATATTCATATATTCTCTCTCAAAAGAAAGCACTCTCTCAAATTCTCTTCATTGATCATCAAACACAAAATCACACAAAATTTGTTCTCATTTGACAAGATTCATACGAGCGTGACTCTTGTTGTTCTTCTTTGTATCTCGGAGGTGAATTCCGTGCAACCCGTGCTTCGTATAGGGTCGGAATATCGCTTTTGGGAAAGTGTTCCAACACACGCCTAGAGGATCGTTTGTTCGTTGTTATCATTGTAGTGTTCATCTTGTTTTTTCCCGGTTACAAGTTCTAACAATTCGTTGAAATCTAGCACATATACCTCTAATTGACTGAGGTAACTAACGTATTTCCTAGTACATTTAGGATTAGTGTATGGTTGCAAGGAACATTGCAATTGATTAATTAGTTACATCAATATCATGCTAGGAATTTGCCTTGGTTTATACTTTAAACTAATATATCAGATGCTAATTTTAGTTCTCATATGTTTTGTCTATGTTTATTTTTTTTCAAAGTTTATATACATTTCCTAGTACTTGTTGCATATTTCCTTATTGATGTATGTTGTTGATTGATTGAGTTCTTCGTTACAAATATTGTTTTGCAAACTCTTTTAATGATGAAATTGAAATCTCTTGAAGAGTTTTGTGATGTACATCACGTTTTAAGGTTTAAAAAAAATTTATTCGAAGATTTGAAGAATTATAGATGTTTATTGATAACTAGTTATATTATTTTAAAGAATGCTTTTGGGTCATGAAAGTCTTGGGTATAAGTTGGGACAACATCCTAAAATTTCATATATATTGAAGAGAATGTAAGGCGGGACACTATCCCATAGAATTTTGAAGTATATTGATGTTTGGGATTAAAATTAGGTTAAATTGTAAAAAAACCACCATTTAAATTCACATTTTTGAAAAAACCACCATGTAAGTTTCTATTTAAAAATAAGCACCACTTATATTTGGTTTTTGTAGGTTTTACCACCACTTAACGGATTTTGCTATTCGTCGTTAGTTTTTCGTGAATGGGACCCACCTTCAAGACACGTGTCATGTTTTTGTTCGTCCTCTGTGTGTGTCTCTCTGTGCCTCTCTAATTCTCTCTACTTTGTTTTTTCTCTCTCCCCCTCCCTACTCCCTTATTTTTCATTCAACCAATAATCTTTCCCTTCTATTTTATTTTCATTCAATCATAATTCCGCCAATCATTAATTTGTTTGATTTCTCTTTATCTTCTTCTTAATCTTCACCCTCCAAACTCTCATCATCTTCTTTTCCATGAAAAATAAAAACCCTAGAAAAATGAAATTCAAACTGCCCAATAATAAAGAAAGAAAAAATGGCTTTGAATTCAAAGGAACAAGCATGAGAGAGAAAAATGGGCAAAATATCAGGCGAAACGTGAGAAAATGGGTTCCGCAAACAATAAAGATAATGGGAAACAGGAAAATCCATTAAGTAGTGGTAAAACCTACAAAAATTAAACATAAGTAGTGGTTATTTTTAAAGTAAAACTTAAGTTTATATGGTTTTTTTAAAAAAAGTGAATTTCAATGGTGGTTGTTCACAATTTTTCCTTAAAATTATTTTTTGTTTTGTTTGAGTATGATTCAGATGGATGGATTGCATCCTGTATTGGGATTTGGCCATACTTCGACACACACGGTAAAGATTATAACCCACATGTCGTTCTGGAGGTTGCGACCTGACATTTGTCATAGGAAGTGGGTTGTGGATTCACAACCGTTATTCATTCTCAAACAAACTATAAATATAATATGTATTGTGCGTGTATGGTTGGTTTTGTTATGTATTGACTTGGTTATTTTTAATCGTTTTAGCTGCTATATGGACCCTAATTCGACTTGGAGAATTGTTAGCTACCTCCTCCCTCTCGACTGATTGTGGATTATTGTTCATTCATAAATTTTGCAAAAAATGGTGCTGTTTAGAGTTGTCATTATCTGGTTGGAAAGAGTGAGATTTGGTACTATCTCCAAAGACATGGTGTTAGTATTGGTAAATGAGCGCTATGAGGACTGTGTTAGGACCTATCCTTTTATGGGAAATACGTAGATAGTTTTACAGGAACTTTAGGCTAGATCCTTGGAGACGACAAGAGAGAAAGTGAAACCAATTTATATAGATGAAATACAATGCGGCCTCATCGATAAGAACGATAAATTTTAAAAGTTGTGAGTATGCAAACATTGGTGAGAAATGAAACTAAAATTAGAGGGTTAGAGAAAAGTGCTCTAACATGATTTACGGATCGGAGAGAAGTGCTCTAAATTGAAGATGGTGATGAGAATGGCGTCACAAAATGAAGCTAAGTGCTTCACAAGACGATGGAGAGAGATGCTCCATGAGAATCAAGGTTTACAAAGATATAAGTGCTTTATAATGTGAAGAAGGGTGTGCAAGTTGAAGACTTGTGGGATAATGTTTATTCCAGAGAGATGGATAATTTAAAGTTCGAAAAAAAATCCACCAACTTTTAAGCAAGGGAGTGTGCTAGATTATGTTTCAAAGAAGTGGTTAAGTCAGTAGCTAGTACTAAGTTAGTGGATTATTTTTTTTATACTTAATTAGTTTGTTATTGTGAAATATGGTGTGGGTCGTTCAACGAAAAACTTCTATATATTTATTGACCCTCCTCTCTACTCTAAAAATTATGAGCTTATGTATCTGGTATTCAAATACCTTCCATATCAGTAGCGAAATAATCAAGCTTTCTCATCACTTACAAATGCAAAAACCCACCGTATGACCTTTGTGATTTTATGTGTTCATACCTGAAAACGAAGGCGCATATTCAATAACGTGAGGCAAATCAAAGTTGATGCCCTTTATAGATGGATATTGAGATGTAATGACATGAAGAGTGTGCCCTAAACCTCCCCCTACATCCACCAGTACTTGAATGTTCTCAAATCCCTTGTACCTTTCGAGGACTTTCTTCGTAATATAAGTTGAATGATCATACATTGCCTTGTTGAAGATAGCATTGAACCTTGAGTCAACACCCATGTACTCAAATATAGGCATGCCGTACACTTTGTCAAATGAGATGCCACCATCTAAAACGGCCTCTTTCAACTTGGTCCTGGGAAATAAAAATAAATAAAATTCGTCAAAATATACAAAATCATTTTTTGTGGTGCGGTTTGCGCATAATGC
The DNA here is from genome assembly GCA_947645195.1 of Patellifolia procumbens. Classification (NCBI taxonomy): domain Eukaryota; kingdom Viridiplantae; phylum Streptophyta; class Magnoliopsida; order Caryophyllales; family Amaranthaceae; genus Patellifolia; species Patellifolia procumbens. The sequence continues at coordinate 1,063,444 of CANSGD010001128.1, forward strand.
AATATGGTTTTGTTTGGCAAAGTGTCAAATTATAATTTGGGTTGGATTGTGTTTTACGCACCAAGGAGAAATAGGAACACCCCCTTTGTTGGAACTCTAAAATCTTTATTATTTTGATAATGATAAAATACGTTGTATTATAATAGTTTGATTTGTGTAACAGTTTTCTAAGAAAAGTGATAGCTCGGACTTCATGGAAACTCAAATGATAAGAAAGAAGTTTAGCATAAGTTATATATCTCATTTGTTGTAATTAACTAAATGTAACAATGTACTATAACGTAATATGAGTTTAAGGTGACGACTATTAGGGAATCTATTGGATTTTTTAGCTCTCAAGAATTACTTGACACCTATACAAGTGTACTCCGTCCATCTCTTAATAAACCTATCATTTTTTTTGGGTACATTCTCTCACATAAGGGTTTGATTATCAGTATCTTTAATTATGTACAAATTTAATTATAAAACATTGATACTATAATTGTACACAACTGAGACGAATCTAACAATATCACACAAAACTATCTTTTAATTTAGACTTCATCCATTCCATATCTATTGCTACCTCTGGACTTTTACGCTATTAAACACTTTGCTTTGACCTTTTATTGTGATTTATTCATAAAGACAAACATAGTTAATGTGGGATGTTATTAGATTAATTTCGATATATACACTTTCAAAATATCAACTTTTTGTAATTTTAACTTATAGCACATAATTAGAAATATAAATGAATAAAGTTGTGTGTTTAAAAGCGTGAAACTCTACACGTAGCAATATATATGAAGTGGAGGAAGTATCGATGAGAATAACTTAATGAAATTTTCAAAATTGAACTTTGGCAAATATAAAACACGACTGAGGGCATATGACGTGAAAGTAAGGAAGTATTACAATTAAGAGTATCTAAAATGGTTCTAAAACTTGTACTCCATCCGTTACTTTTTGTTTGTCCTATTTATTGCTAATGTTGTTGTTCAGTCTTGTTGGCTCCGCAATCTCCTCCTTGAGCTCCATTGACCTATACGGAAGGGCACTATTGTATATTGTGATAACATTTCGGACATCTACCTCTCACATAATCCAGTTCACCATCAACGTACGAAACACATAGAAATGGATATCCACTTTGTTCGTGAGAAGGTCACCATGGGTCATGTATGAGTCCTTCATGTTCCTCTGCTTATCAGTATGCTGACATATTCACTAAAGGCCTTCTTTGTCAGCTCTTTCTTGACTTCAGATCGAGTCTGAGCGTTCGATCTCCTCCGACTGAGGGGGTGCGATAGAGAATATGTTATCTTGTGTATAGATTTTATTGTTTAGGTTGTAATCCTATATATATTCAATTAATGGAACCACTCTAATTAGAGAGATTATCATTAACTTACAAAAACTAGTTAACTTATCAAAAGTAAGTAAATCAAAGGGGGTGCGAGAGACCTACAAATATTTTAACTTAAACTAGTTAACTTATTGTTACAATAGATATATATGCACACGATGCGTGCGAAATCAGGTGAAGTTCTACATAAAAATATAAATTTTAGTTTATTTAACATGTTTTGTATTTCTTTATTCAAAATTTTAAAATGTGAAAAGATTAGTTATGGAGAGAGTTGTTCCATTTAATTAGGAATTAAAAAAAAGATGAATGTGAATTTTGGTATCCCCTACTCTTCACTTATAAAAAAAGATATCTGTTACCTGAGTAAAAATCTATCTATGATGTGTGAATAAATCGTGATCAATTAGAAACAAGTAATCAATGAGCAAGGTAAAGAAACCTGACCAGCTCTGGAAGAAGACGTAATCAGTGACTAAGTTGAGCAAGGAAGTCAATGGCATCCCATCAAGATCAGGTATGAAACACCTCGTCACAGTGGTCGGCCCATATCGCCTTTCGGCTCCACCATTGGCAGTAGGGACTGTTATGCAGCTAACGACGGAGTACGTAGCAAGGAGTCTAAGCATTCGATCTATCATGACCGGAGCATCCGGGTTTTGAGCCGAGATTATTCGAGAGGCTAACTCAGTGGGCAAGAGCCCGTTGGTACCTGCCTCATCATGGATTATCTTGAGCAACCCCATGTTAATGGTGGCTTTCATTACCATTGGAAGAACACCGGCGTTGAGTAACTCAGCTGTGTAAGCATAGGTCCTATCTTCCTCATAGTTTGATGAGGCACTAGATAAACTACCATTGTTTTCACTTTGGATGATAGAGGAAGTCGGCTCCATTTTTCTCTCTTCTAAATTATTTGTGTAGAGGGAGGTTTGTATTCAATTGAAGCCACGAAGGTCTTTTAAGGAGATGAGGTCTATTTAACTTATATTTGTTTACCTGAATACAACTAAATTTTTTAGGATTTTTTTTAATGAACTTATTTGAATTATTATAACTTATTTTTTCTTATTTTGTCTTATCTGAACTTAATAAGTGGAAAAGAACGGAGTCTTCCTCTTTGAGTTTTTCCTAAGTAAGACTATTTTCTTCCATTTATGTTCGCTGAACTTCACTTGCTTTTTATAATGGATTTTGGTTGATGGTTTGCGGGAACTCTATAACCTTAAGAAAGTTTTGAGTAATAGAATCTAAAGGGGGAAAACCTAGAATGAGTTTCAATATAAAAGAGTGTGAGACGACTTTGATCTAAGCATAGAATCGATAGGGAGGAATTAAAGGGAAGCCAATATAAGGGAAAAAACAGTTAGAGGGAACTTTTGTTAAAACTAGAGTCTATAGAGGAACAAAGGATTGGCGTGAGAGATAATAGGTTTGTAACAGAGTCGTTTGGCCTATTCTAGTGAGAGAGTTTATAATCAAAATCACTTGTGGTCGATGTCATTTCTTCCTATTGGGCGTAGAAAGTTTTTCTTAGTAAAATATCTCTTTCATAGTTACATCTTTGTTCTTTATAACTTTAAGGTAAAAATTTGGTAAAGTTTAGATGCAAGTTCCACGCTGTATATCACCCTTTGAGTTTCAAATTGCGTAAATTTTAGCTACATACCAACCCTCTTATAGTGTTCCATCTGACACGATTTAAGAAGAATAGGCTTTAAGTGGAACTTTTCGTAACAATATCTACTCTGTACTTAACCACACAACTTTATAAATACTTCTAGTAAAACGTTTTCTTTCTGTGGAAACTTCATTGTTTTAACCAAACAATCACTTCGATCATATATAAAAAAGTTCGTCCGTCTTAAAATAGATGATACACTTTCTATTTTGGCATATTTTAAAATGGATGATACACTTTTACTTTTTCCTTATCAAATAAGCTTGGAATATTTCAAAATAGATGACACACTTTTAAGGTGGTTATTCGTTTAATTTCATGGCCCATTCTCCATTTCCAATTATTCCGCTCAATTTAATTCACTTAATTAAATTTACAAAATTTTGACACAAAATTCATTTTTTGAAAGTGTATCATCTATTTCAAAACGGAGAAAGTAAACAAGATTTTTCATTATGTATACAAGAGGTTTAAAGAATAATGCATGTAATAATCTTGTACTTTTCAAAAGGAAAAATTGTATATTACCACCTTTTGGTTAACAAATTTTGTATATTACCACCTTGACTTTTTTTTTTTAAAATTACCACCTTTTGTTTCATTTTCTTCACAATCTCCCACCAGTTAACGGATTCTGTCAATTAATTCGTTTGGTGGGGCCCACTTCTGGTTTACTTTACCATTTTCCTCATTTTCCCCTTTCCTCTTTACTCTTTTAAACCTAATTTCCCCAATTCTTCTTCAAATCAGATTTAGTTCTCCTTCTTCAAATCAACAAATAAAGAGTAAGAGACAACTAGAATTCGATCCACTTTGGAGCAAAAGAAGTTGAAGAAGGTAAGTGCAATTGTTTAAGTTTGAATGTTTCAAAAATTAGGGTTTTTTGTTTGAAAATTAGGGTTTTTTTGTACGAAAATTAGGGTTTTTTATTCAAATGATGTAGGGTTTAAGTTGTTGAATTAAATTAGGGGTTACCATACCTAGATACGAAAATTATGGCTTATTGCTTTATTTAGATTAATTAAACCTGATGACATTTTTTTTGCTCTTAATTTGGATATCAAGCAATGAAGTGCATGAAGTGCCACTGTGGTTTGCCAGTTGCTAGAAGACAATCGTGGACTGAAAAAAACCCGGGAAGAAGATTTGTAGCCTGCAAGTTTTATGACCCTGAAACAGAGGAGAGGGGTTGTCAATTTTTTAGGTGGGTTGATGAGAGCATGGAGGAATGGCAAAGGAAAGTGATTAATCATTTGCTAATGCAGAAGAAAATACTGGAGGTTGAAAATCAGACATTGAAGAATCAGATGAGCGATATGCAAGGTAACAGAAGGTGTGACTACAACAAACACAAAGTGAAGGCTGTGAAGAAGAAAAATGCATATAGATGGACTCCTATAGGCACTGTTATTGCTGTTGGATTCTATATGATTTCATTAGTAATCTTTATGTTCTAGGTTAGGTAATTTAGTTTAGGTTAGTTGGTGTTTCAACACCTAAAGTTAGAAATGGATGAAGTTATCCACATTTTGTGTTTTGCAACTAGATTGTAATGCATTCCGATATCAATGGACAAACTTGTTTCAATTGCAACCTCATTCTTGTATTAAACATTAAAGCTCTAAATTTGATTGTCAAAACACAAAATACTTGACTAAGAGCCAACAAATTACCTAGTGTATTGTAAATCATTACAACATTAGTTGATCTAAAATATCCCAAAATACATTGAAATCATGCCATGCCTTCCAATTCCTAAACTAATTCACTAATTCTCTTTTTCTTCTTGGGTTTGACTGGCAACTTTGATTTTGGAGGAGGTTGATTCTGTTTTGACTTTCCCTTATCCTTAGCTTGAGAAACTGATGAAGCTGCTTGGCTGCAAGAGGCTTGTGTGGAAGATAGGCCTGCTGCTGCACTTGCTTGACACTATACAAATACAACCATCAAAGTTCAGCACACAAGTATACTTGGAAATTTCAAAGTATTTATAAACAACAAAATAATTACCTTCTTAAGTACTCTTGCAGCTTTCTTTGCCCTCTGATCAACCACCCAACTGTCTTGCTTTGGAGGCCTCCCACCTTTACCTTTTGAAGCTTTACGCACCACTGCATTTTTGCATTTGGTCTTATTGTGCCCAGTTTGACCACATTTTGCACAGCTTATTGTCTTTTTCAATCTCTTAGGTTTTGTTGTTTCATCTTCACCTTGCTCTTTCTTTCTTTTGTGGGTTTTAGGCCTTCCTGGCATCTTTCTTGCAGCTGGTGGCAGTGGTTGGGGCAAGGCAGTCTTCTCCCAATGTTTCACTCCAGGCATGGGTGAAATTACAGGCTCATATGCCCTACAGTAGGTAGCTCTAGTGTACACTTGATGAACATAAGTATCAGCATCACCCCTTTGCTCCAATATACTCCTATAAGCATGAAGGCAGGGTATACCTGTGAGGTCCCACTGGTAGCAACTACAAGTGTGTTCTAACAGGTTAACAACACATTGATCTCCCTTGTGTTCCACCTCATAAATATCCCTCCTAGAAATCCTCACAATACAATTCCTTGCCTCAGTTTCATAACCATCAAACACTTTCTTAATGTATGGCATTACCCTACCCTCATATTTGTGTACACCCTCCCACTTGTCATAATTCCTCCCCATTATGTATCTCCTCATCCATTCCATTTGTGTTAGGATTGGCTTATCTCTAGCATCCTTAATAACTGCATTGAAAGTCTCACATAAATTGTTCAATAACATATTAGACTTGCAAGTAGTTGAAAAGGCATGCCTAGACCAATGCTGAGGTGGAATATTATCCAAGTAATCAAAAGCTTTCTCATTAAGGCACTTGATACTTTCCATTGCAACCTCAAAATCATGCTAACAAGAAAAAAAACAGAATAACTAAATAAGTATATCATAAGCTATACATATTCATTCATACAATAAGATATGAAAATAAGATAAGAAAAATAGATAGGGAAAAAACATACAGTAGTATTGGCTCTTGCAGCAGCCCAAAACAGATCCTTGAAGATGCTGCCACTGAACTGTAACTTGAAATTTGCCCATATGTGTCTTGCACAATATCTTATTTCTGCTTTTGGAACAATTGTCCTAAATGCATCAAGAAGACCCTGCAAAAGGGAATAAAAAATTTAACCTAAATTCAAATAGCATTTACAACCAACAAATCAATTTGAAAAGATTTAAAACAATACCTTTTGTCTATCTGACATAAATGTGAGACCCACCCCCTGTTGATCTCCACCAAGATCTCTCATAAGAAGCTCTATGAACCAGCACCATGTCTCAGTATTCTCCACTTCAACCAGAGCCCAGGCAAAAGGGAAAATGTTGTTGTTTCCATCCTTCCCAGCTGCCACTAGACACTGCCCAGGGTATGCACCCTTCAAATGACAACCATGAACTCCTATTAAGGGCCTACAACCCCTTTTAAACCCTTGTTTACATGCCTCCAAACAGATATACATTCTCAAAAATAGGGGAGGTTCAGGGTTGCCTAAACCACTCACACTAACAACTGCACTAGAACCTTTGTTGTACTTCTTCACTGTAGCAACATAGTCCCATACTCTAGCATATTGCTCTGCTGCATTTCCATAGATGATGAGCTTCACCCTAGCCCTTGCTAGCCATGCTCTTGTGTAAGATATTTCAACACCTAGGTCTAAAAAAACCTTCCTAATAAAAGCTTTCAATGACCAGTTTGGATTTGCCCTCCATTCTTCTAAGTATTTTTCACATAAATACTCACTTGTAACTTTAGAATTAACCACCATCCTCACACACTTATGTTCAAGATTCAAAGTCCTAATCTGCCAATGTTCACAGTTTGGTAGTTTCCTAGCATGTATCCTAAATGCACACTTCAAATTTCCTACTTTCAAACACTTGCAACCTATAATTCTACATTTCTTTTTATCCCAAGAACAGTCACATTTGTATCTACAATAAACAGAAACCCTATGTTTGTCATTATGCAAGTAATAGTAGTCATACCTATGCTCTATTGCATGCCACTGTAGAGCCTTCCTCAGTGTATCAGGTGAGTTGAACTTGAGGCCAACACACAGTTTGATGGATTTTTTAAAGTCCACATCAGAGTTGAAGAAGGTGAAGTTGTCAACTTCTTCATCTGAGCTAGCCAAACTCCTCAGATCATCTGAATCAGCATCAACCTCCTTCTCTTTGTTGATTCCCTCACTCACTAACTCTTTCTCCAACTGTAACTGGTTCTTGTTTTTGTCAGCCAAACTCCCTTCAACCTCCCTAAGCACAGTAGCAGATCTGTCCTGAGGCTTTGTTTGAATGAAAAGCTCCTCCTCATCAAGTGTATTTCTCAAATCAACATCCTCCTCACCTGCCTCCCAATGGATGTCAAGCTCAGAGTTGTCTGATGCTGAACTTTTTGACTGCAAATCATCCTCATCCTCAAAATCAAGCTGTTTTCTTGCACCCTTTTTTTTTCCTCAACTCTGCATTCCTCTTTTTTTTTATCCTTCAAACCACCTTTTCTAGCAACATGTTTAACCCTAGGTGTAGTTCTTTTTTTAATTACATTACCAGCACATGGTGGACTTATCTGAGATGCTCGTGTTGCTTCAACTTCATTCAAAACAACACTTTCAATTTCAGTTTTTCTCTTTAACACCTCATTGCACTCCTTTTCCCACACTTCCTTGCTTATCAGAAATGCATCTGCATCAGGCTTCTTTAATGTTGGCAGTTTGTGGGAGGAAGAAGATGCAACTGTTTTTTGTGTAGGGTTTTTGAGTTCAAGCTTCACTTTATAAATGGGGTGAATAGGTGCAGCAGATTGGCTTTCTTGGGTGAGAGGAGTTGGCTGAGAAGAGGACCCCAATACTTGAGGATATTTGGACCTGAATTTCTGCCCTAAGTTGGCGATTAATGGCCTCTCTTCCATAGTGCAATAAATATCCAAAAGCCCAAAGTCATCTTCAGTGAACAACCACTTTTTTATTGCACTCTCATCCACAATTTCAACACTCCCATGTAGCATTGTTTTTCCCTTTTCCTTAAACCATATTTTAAAGCTTGGTGGGGGAAGTTTGTTGTCAGCCTTAAAAGCATCTTCTACTATATTCCAAATTTTTTTAACAGTTAATGTATGTACATAATTCTGACATTTCAAATAAATTATTCCCCCTTCATACACAGCCATCTTCCTCCCTTTGTGGGGTTTTTCAACAAACTTCCCTCCCACATAAACCCTCATATCAACTGTTCTTGGACACATACTGAAATAGAGCAAAATTAAATTCAGCTACCAATCACATTAACCAAGCAACTACAAAAATGAAGATGCAACATTGCCAATTATACATATTCTCAATTCGTTTTTTTAAATAAACTAAACAACTATCACAACTAAGTAGCCCAGTTAACAAAGCAATTAAAAAAAATCTTAGGTTTACCTCAATTGCCCTTCAATCAATGTACACCAGATTGCAAAGCAGGGAGATTTTCGTCCTTCGTCTTTGACAACGAACCTTCTTTGTGGCCCACTGATTTGGTCTGAAACGATGACCAGAAGACACAGAGAATCTTCGTGGAGGAGAGAGAGTTGCTTCGTGGAGGAGAGAGAGGATGGAGGTAAATGATTGAAGGAAAAATGGAGGTAAAGGAAGCCAATGCAGTGAAATTGGGGAAATTAGGTTTAGAAGAGTAAAGAGGAAAGGGGGAAATGAGGAAAATGGTAAAGTAAACCAGAAGTGGGCCCCACCAAACGAATTAATTGACAGAATCCGTTAACTGGTTGGAGATTGTGAAGAAAATGAAACAAAAGGTGGTAATTTAAAAAAAAAAAAAGTCAAGGTGGTAATATACAAAATCTGTTAACCAAAAGGTGGTAATATACAATTTTTCCTTTTCAAAACGTATGTGTAATCTTAAGGTTTAATAAAACCCACCACATAGCTGTGAAGCTAATGGGCATAAATTTTGCTGGATAAGTTACTGGGTATGTGCAAGCTAACGAGTCCAACACGATTTATGAGTGCTTGAGGATGCATTGCGGGTCTTGAATACTAGTCCAGGTGAAGAAGAAAAGAGTCTCAATAGAGAAATAGCTAGATACTGCACAATTTCATGTTGGGAGAGATTGCTGAGGGTTGTTGCTATTAGCATATTGTGTACATCGTTTTTTTTCTACTTGATTATTGAGAGATTTTTCCAACCGAAAGTATTTTGCTTCTTTAATTGGTAAGTTTGTATCTTTAATTTGTTTTAGGAAAATTTGTCCAAAAAAACCTTATAAAAATTTCTTAGCAATAGAAAATTACCAACTTAGTTTTCTTTTTGCAGAGGAAACCTTCATTCATTTTCTGGTTTTGACTTTCGTTTTTCAGTGAAGACCCATATCTTTTCCTGCATTTTTGCGAAAATTAAATGAAATTAAAATGGAAAAATAACCCAAAAAAGCTCTATTTAACAACAAACAACAATGACTAAACATTTTGCGCGTTAAACTTTTTGTTCGTGTCAAAAATGAATGGGTCGTGTCATGTTGACTTTGTGTTCGTGTTAAAAAAATGGGTTGAAAACCCTTAACACTAACCTGACTCATATAACTAATAAACGTGTTAGAGACTCTTAACACTAACCCGACCTGTTTAATTAAACGGTTAGCCACTAAATCAATTTGTGGTGTATAATTTTGTTTCATCATTGTATGAATTCAGTTTTGGCTAAACCACTAACCTTTCTTAGTATTATAATTTGAAGAATAAAGTAAAAACTTTCTATTTGTTACCTTCATATCATACTATGATTTCATAAATATCTATATCTTTAAATTAAACTGATAAATATCTATTTATTAAACAGTCAAACTCGTACTGATTCATTTAAGTAAATGTTTCATAAATGTGCAACATTAACCCACTTATTTCATATCTAAATCGAGTTGTCGTTTGTGTCAACTTCCATAGCTCTTATTAGAACCCCTAAATCACAATTGTCAACTTTAAACAGGCCACAATTCGGCCACAACAACACATTTGTGGACCCTTGTATACATCTGTACAAATCAAAGAAAACACAAGCGTAGCCACTATTACGAACTCGGCTTTTTAACAATTGTGTAACTCTTTGTCTAACTACGTATTTAGTCTCCGTAACAATTTTTTTCATTGTGGGGAATAAAATCTGTCAATCTATATTATATCCAAAAAATAGTAGTTTTTATTTTTTTCTCGGTTACTAAAGACTCTTTCCATAATTAAGATCCGTTCTTTTCAATTTATTTTCAGTATCTATAAGTTTTGCTAAGTTCAGATAAGATCGAATAAGGTCTAATAAAATCTCATGTAATAAGGTCTAATAAGGTCGAAGAAAGTCTAATAAGTCAAGCTTTATATAGGGTGGGGAGTAATAGGTATAACTATTTACATTTATAATTAGGTCATTTTATGTTAAGCAAAAATTATTAAAAGAGGCGGTCTAATTTTAACATAAAATTAGATCAAGTAAAGCCAACATTTTCTTACCAAATGGATTAAACTAGTCACTAATGGATCAAACTAGTCGATCACCGAATTGATTAAAATTATGATTACTAAATGAATCAAACCATTCACGAAATGGATTAAACTAGTCATATTTAGAAAGACGGTTTATTCTCTTCATAATGTGGGCTTGGGCCGTTGCCTAATTTTAACATAAAATTAGATAGTCTCTTACAAGTAGAGCTGTCAATTCGGGTGTGTGGGTCGGGTTCGGGTCGGGTCATGTTGGGTCGGGTGTCACTCGGGTCGGGTCGAGTTCGGGTATCCAACTAGATAGATCGGGTCGGGTCACTTTCGGGTCGGGTTGGTTCGGGTCTGAATCGCTTTCGGGCTTGGGTCGGGTCAGTATTGGGTCGGTTTGGTTCGGTTCGGGTTTGGAACAGGTTATCACGGTTAAATTCGGGTTCGGGTAAGGTTTGGGTCGGGTCTATGTCGGTTCGGGTCAACCTCGGATCGGGTCTATGTCAGTTCGGGTCAACCTCGGATCGGGTTATGCCCGGGTCAGGTCAACTTCGGTTCGGGTTATACCCGGTCGAGTCAACCTCGGGTCGGGTTATGTCTGGGTCGGATCAACCTCGGATCGGGTTATGGTCGGGTCGGGTGGACCTCGGATCGGGTTATGCCCGGGTCGGGTCAATCTCAGATCGGGTTATGATCGGGTCTAGGTCGGATCGATTTCGTTTCAGGTCTAGGTCGGGGCGATCTCGAATCTGGTTATGTATGGGTCAAATTATGTTCGAGTCAAGTTAACATCATATTCGATTAGTTCGAGTCATTCGAATTTCGAAACTTGGGATTGATTCGAATTTATTATATATATTAAAATAAAAAGATTCTTAAAATGGGAAGAGTGAGAAGGATCAATATATAGAACTAGGACCAATAACCACCATTGAACATTGTCCATTGAAATTGGGATTATGGTTTCTAAATTGGAAATTATATATATATGTATATATATTTGAGTGGCGATGAGTTTATAAATTTTTCAATTTAGTTTTAGTATGATCGATGGTCAATCAATATAACGAGACTACTTGTTAAATCTTATACCAATAAATTAACCACCATTGAACATTGTCCATCGAAATTGAGATTATGGTTTCGAAACTGGGGATTAAATCCAATTTCACACACACACACACACACACATATATATTCCACCATTGGATTAGATGTTTAAGAATCATATATTATATCAATGATGAAGAAGATAGTTGATAATCATCTATTATTAGATCAATCATCAATATATTTCATTATTGAGTTAGATATATAAGAGTCATGTATTATATTAATCATCATTTATTATTGCATATGATAGTTAAAATCTATGTATACGATCAGTATATTAGACCATTGAGTTAGATACTTATGGGCAACGTAATCATGAATATAGTAGATTAATGAATAAGATGACTACGATCTATAAATTACATTACTGAATTAGATATTTGAGAGCCATGTATTATATCGATCATCACTAGATCAATGAATAAGATAGTTAAGACTTACGATTTATGTATCAGAGCAATCATCAATATATCACATTATTGATTTAGATACTTAAGAGCCGTGTATATTTTAACCATCAATACATTAGACCAATGAATAATATATAGGTCGTTAAGATTAATTTATTAGATCAATCATCAAATAAACTTATAAGATAGTTATTACAATGTATTAAATCAATCAATACGTTAGATCAATGTATAACTTATAAGATAGTTAAGGTCAATGTGTTAAACCAATCATAAATTCACCAGATAAGGGAATAAGATAGTGAAGATCAATATATTATATCCCTTTACATATGTTATAGACCAAATAAATAATTAAGATCTATATATTTGTTCAATCATTGATATATTAGCGTATTAAATCAATCATCGATATACTGATCAATATATATGATAGTTAAGATTAATGTATTAGACCAAAGAACAAGATATTTAAGATTAATGTAACAAATCCATCATCAATATATTAAATCAATCTAATAAGTAAGTTAAGTATAATATAGTAAATCAATTATTAATATATTAGATCAGCGTATGAGATACTTATTAAGACTTGTATGTTAGATAGAGCAATCATCAATACATTAGACCAATGTATATGATAGTTAAGAGTAATGTATTAAATCAATAATCAATGTAATAGATCAACGGATACGATAATGTAGTGTATTATATTAGTCAGGGTATAAGATAGTTAAGACTTGTATATTAGGTAGATCAATTATCAACATAATAGATCAGTATATACGATAGTTAAGAGTAGTGTATTAAATCAATCATCAATAGATACGATGTAGTAGGTATTAGATTAGGCATTAATACATTTAAGATAGTAAAAAATTAAGATTAGTGTATTAGATCAATAACCCATATATTAGAATGGTGAGTAAAATAGTTAAGAGTTATGTATCAAAATATGCACATCCATTCTTTTAACTGAATACGAAATAAACACATATAATAAATTTGACTTAAAATAGAAGTTTGCATAATTTGAAATTTGAAATTAAAACTAAAAATTACTTAAAACATCAGATTTCAAAATCTAAACGAATTTCGAAAATACAACTTAAACATGAAATACCCAATTTTTTTCATAACCCGCCACCCCACACTATAGTTTTTCATAACCCGCCACACCACACTATAGTTTTTCATAACCCGCCACCATACACTACTTAATACCTAAAACCCTAAGCTTACCCTCTTACGCCCCATCTCCCTCATCCCCCATCCCCCATCCCCCATCCCCTTCCCCTTCCCCTTCCCTGCTATAGAGAATCAGCTTGAAAACCTCTTAAAGCATTTTATAAAAGCACCCTTGCTAATTATATCTAACCTTTCTCAATAAGAAGAGGATGTCTTGATTCCAGACTCAAAACAAAAGTATTTAGTCGACCATATTACAACTTCTAGGGTAAGGACATACTTAGACAAAGTAAAATGGAAAATGAGAGAGGTCAGCTTGAGATTTCAATAGAAAGACCAAATATAGAAGCTTTTACATATGGCAACAATCTTTTAATGGTTATATGGTTCTTTGTAGCTTAATTCAATCTCAAATGCTCTAAATCTAGAGTTTTAAGGGTTGAATTGAACCATCAAAAGCTAGTATAAATCCAATTGTGGTTGTGTTGAGGTGATGATGGTGGGATCATGTGGTGATGTTGGTTTTGACAGTGGTGAAGATGTTTTTCTATCTTCTTTCTTTATCCTTCTGCTTCTTCCTTTTGGCTTTGTTAATTTTCTTCCTCTCTATTGAAATTGCAGACTTGCAATTCCGTTCTTCCTATTTGCCTTCTGTTTAATTATTTTTTATATTTTGCATTGAATTCCAGTTTTTGTTTAAGCCTTCTGTTTTCCCCTCTTTTTTATATATATATATTTATTTTACCTGAATCAGTTCCATGGCCTTGAAATCTTCAAGTGTAAAATCCCAGATTTTTTTGAGAGTCTTTGTTTAGTTTATAATTTCGTTTTTCACCTCTTTATTGTGTCATGTGGTTGTATAGATTCTTAGTTTTAGTTCCATGGTTTCCTAGTAAGATCACAAATTCACATTTCACAAACTAAGCCTACTTGGAACTTGGTCATTCATGGCTTACCTTGTGACAACTCAAAATTAAAGCTCACTCTGGTTGATTCATAAAATTCATTTATGGACCCTTATGGTTGATTCATAAAATTAAAGAAATTGATGCCTTATAGAAAGTCTTGACTTTTGGGAGGTTGTGCTATGTTCCTTAATGCAAATTATACCATTTCCCCGCTTTTATTGTTGTTAAAATTCTATTATAGATTATTTATAGCTTTAAAGCACAATTAAAAATTTAATCCATCAGACAATTATTTAAGGCCAAGGTATTACAATGAGGTTTGGGGGAAGGTGAGAACTTAAAAGCAGATTTCAAAAGGCTAAACTTCAAGAAGGGCAAAACCCAGATGTGAATATCAAAATTTAAATCAAGTGAATGTGATGAATATATATAAGAAGCTGAACAATAGGATTAAGTGAATTCCTATGGTTAGTTGCGAGAATTGTTGCAGTGCTATGCAAAGAAAGATCAATAATAGCAGGTTAGTGGAGAGGTGAAAGTAACAGAAGAAGAAAAGGTTGAATAGAAAGAAAAAAACATTAACGTTGTGCGTGCATTCCACGCTAGAAAGTTCATAAAGTAAGAGGGGTCAATTATCGGAATCATGACTTTTTGGTCGGAATCCAGCAATAAGGTGTGCATTATAACAAAAAAAAGGGTAATGTAAGGTGTTTTTTCACAAATAAATTATAAAAGGTGTTTTTTCACAATATTCATAACAAATAAGGTGTTTTCTCACAAAATTTCCTAATTTTAATTTTAATTTGTTTGCTTTTTGTTGTTGGCTTTGATAGTACGCAGGCTTTTAGGGTAGTTCACCTAGTTTTTTTCAAATTAGAACGGTTTTTCTAACCTATGCACTAGTAGTTATTTAGATTTCCTTTCCCACAACAATGATACAAATAAACTTAGTACTAAAATATAGTCATGTGCGGTTTCAATGTTTAAGATAACTATTGTAGAATATAAAATATAGTCATGTGTGGTTTCATTGGATTCGTCTCAACTTGTAGTTTTTTATGATATAATGTTTGTATTTTTTAGTTATACATAATTAGATATACTAATCTTTAAAGTTTTAACTTGGCATGCGTGCACAAGCAAATTGTTGCGTTTATTTCGTTGCAGATGAAGTATTAATTTAAAATAGTAATTTAGAATGTTTAATAAAGGTATATTTTGAATTATTTAAATTGGATTAGAAGAAATTAAAAAATATAAGGTATACATAATTTATAATAGGAAAAATTGACAATAATAATCCGACCTTTGTCCGGTCTTCCATCAATGGTACCACCTTCAATTAATCCAGGTATAATCCGACCTTTGACACCCATATTCTCTCATTGGTACAGGATGATGGCAACCTGTTTGACCGACTAAAATTACCGTTGACATTCTTTTAAAAAAAAACTTTTTAAAAAAATGAAAACCCACCGCCCAGCCCACCCCCCAACCCCATTCCCACCATCACCCCATCCCCTCCCCTTCCCCCACTGCTGCTCACCGGCGACTCAACCAAGAAGGGGCCCACCACCGCATTTCTCCGTTTCTCTCTTTCTTTCTCTGGTTTCCAAAGTTATGTCGAAAGAAGGGGGTAGGTGAAGGTGGTTTGCGGTGCGGACGCGATGGTGGTGCTGGTGGCTGAGTCGCCAGCGGTGACTTTGGCGTTCCGGCAGTGGTAATTGGTGAGTGAGTGTGTGAGTGATTGAGTGTGAGTGATATGTTGGAAAGGGGAGGGCGTGGGGTGGCGGGGGAGGGGGAGGGTGGCAGCAAAAGGGGAGGGGGTGGGGTGGCAGGCGCAGGGGAAGGGGGAGGGTGGCCGCAGAAGGGGAGGGGGTGGGGTGGCAGGCGCAGGGGAAGGGGGAGGGGAGGGGGTGGGTGGCCGCAGAAGGGGAGGGGAGGGGGTGGGGTGGCAGGCACAGGGGAAGGGGGAGGGGAGGGGGGTGGGGTGGCAGGCGCAGGGGAGGGGGAGGGGGTGGGGGGGTTGGCTGGGGAGGGAAATTAATTTTAATTTTTTAGTTTTTTTTTAATAACTTTGATTTAGAATTTTAATTAAAAATTTAAGTTTTAAATATACTTAATTAGCTATTAATCACGTAATTAGGAGGATTACCCATGATTGTAGGTCACCATGACTTACCAACAGGTGAGGGACCAATGAGAGAATATGGGCGTCAAAGGTCGGATTATACGTGGATTAATTGAAGGTGGTACCATTGATGGAAGACCGGCCAAAGGTCGGATTATTCCTATCAATTATTCCCTTATAATATTAAATTAGAATGTTTAACTAAGGTTGTTAGAATATTCAATAAAGGTTATGATTCTAATCAAGCGGAATGTTGAATCAATAGTAAAAGCTAATAGTACAAATGTTCTATTGTAAATGTTAGATTTAGAATACTTGAAAGCAATTCATTAAAAAACTTTAAAAAATACTTGAGGTCAGGTCGGGTCGTGATCGGGTCGGGTTGAGGTCGGGTCATGATCGGGTCGGGTTGAGGTCAGGTCGGGTTGTGATCGGGTCGGGTGGTGATCGGGCCGAGTCATGATCGGGTCGGGTTGAGGTCAGGTCGGGTCGTGAGCGGGTCGGTTTGAGTTCAGGTCGGGTCATGATCGGGTCGGATTGAGGTCGGGTTGGGTCATTTTCGGGTCGGGTTGAGGTCGGGTCGGGTCATGATCAGGTCGGGTCATGCTCGGTTCGCCGGGTTAAGTCGAGTAAATTCGGATACGGGTTGAGTTCGGGTCGGGTGCAAGTCGGGTTCAGGTCAACAATTGTCGGGTCGATTCGGTTACAGGTCGAGGTCGGGTCGGGTGCGGGTCGGGTTCAGGTCGAGGATTGGCGGGTGTCATTCGGTTACGGGTTGAGTTCGGGTCGGATGCAGGTCGGATTCGGGTGTATCATTTTTCGGGTCGGATCGGGTCGGTTCCGGGTCGGGTTTGGTTCAAAATCCTGGAGCAGGTCAGCTTTTGACAGCTCTACTTACAAGGCCAACTCTATATTACTTCATAATGACGTAAATGAAAACTTTTTCAAAAAATTAGTAAAATGACCTTTATGTAAACTCTTTTATCTTTGAATAATAAATGTCTCATTAAAATAAACCCTTAACTATAAATTATTTCTACTTAACAACTATTGTGTGAATGCTAAGATAATGTCATGTTTTTGCATGGATGCCATGTTCTCTCGCTCAATATAAATGGTTGTATAAGTTCACATAAGTTCTGATAACTTCATATAAGGTCGAATAAAGTCTAATAAGATTTCATCTAATAAGGTCGAATAAGATCGAAGAAGGTCTGATAAGTATATAAGGTTTTATCCCGATATATACTTTTGAAATATCAATTATTTTTATAATTCGTACAATTAAAAACTAAGAGATATTAATATTAAACCATTTACATTGGTAAATGTAAAAAGGCAAAGCATAACCATTGAATAGAAAAAGCGAGAGTACTTACTAGTAACAAATCCCCATACATATATAGATTTACCGAAAAGTTTATCCGCTAAATTTTTGTATTACTAGGTTAGTTAACTTTAAAAGCGAGTGGTTATTTGGCTAATGGTTCGCTAACTAACAAGATGTATAAAGACAGTCATGCCCTTCGACAAGGTAGAGTACATATTTATAACCCAATTATTCCTACCATATGTACAGACTCAAGAAATCAACTCAAGAAATCACATGCACAACTTATCAAGCTAAGGACTATGTAGAACTTTAAGAGTTTGTTCTTTTCAACTTATTTTCAGTACTTATCAGAAAAAATTAGTTCAGACAATAATAAGTTAAGTAAGTCCAAATAAAAGGTCTAATAAGGCAAAATAAGATCTAATAACGTCTAATAAATTCTAATAACTTCTACTCATGTACAAAGATCGAATCAGGTTGAATAAGGTCTAAAAAGAAGAAAAAAAATTTAAATAAGTTCTGTTAAATTCAGATAAGCAAAAATAAGTTGAAAAGAACTAACTCTAAGTGGTGACATGCACAATCTAATGAGGCTATATGTATAGCTCAATTGGTCAAATGCTCAACCTAATAAGACCGTATGTACAATTGTAATTGGTCACATGTACAACATTTTTAGTTTGGAAGGATGACATTTACAACCTAATAGTGTCATATGTACAACCTTAAGTGATCACATGCATAACCTACTTTTTTTTATATGCCTTAACCATAGTTGGACGAAAGGGGGTGTTTTAAGCTCTGTTGTATTAGACTGAATGGAACTGAATTGAACTAACACTAATAAAGCTAAAATGAACTAAACTAGACTGACCTGAAACGACTTTACTTCACTTATATTTTACGAAATTAGTTATAGTATTAATAGTAGTTGATATAATTAATATTAATAATGATACTTATAGTATAACTTAATACTCCCTCCGTTTCAATTTGATGTTCCCATTTATAATATGGGGGAAAACCAATGCAAATTGGGGTGGATGAAAATCTTTTTAATTTTATATTGTATAAAGTGTACTTTAGTACCTTTTTACTTTTAAAAAAGTAAGATAGAGAAAGAAAAGTGAGTGATTGGAAAGCAAAAGATTCTAAAGCGGGTCATGTGTAAGACAAAAAATAAAAAAGTGTAGTAAATAATTGGTTGTTAAATGGGAAGATGGGGAAATAAATATTCTTAAAATGAAAAAAATTCAAAGTGGGAAGAACTTTATAAAACATCCCAAAAAGGAAAATGGGAACATCAAATTGAAACGGCGGGAGTATAATTAATCCTAATAACAATAATAATAAAAACTATAATATTAATATAAATAATAATAATAATAATAATAATATTATATTATTAATTATGAGTATAGTTATTATTGTGACTAATAATAATTTCAGAGATTGTAATAAATTTAATATTAATAAATAATATATATACCTAATAAAAACACTTTATTGATAGGAAAACAAATTGTGCAAGATGAAGAAAATGTTAAAGCTTCCATGTTTGAAAGAAGAAAACATTAGCTAAGGTAATTTGAAAAAATATGAAACCGATTGGGAAGATAATGAATAGGTGAGATATCATGGAAAGAAGATAAATACGAAATTAAAAATTAGATGACTTTTTCTAGAAGAATGTCATGTGCTTGAATTAATACTAATACTAATATTATTTTATTTCGAGCCAAATTGCAAAAAAAATTAACTTTGTAAAATAATAAAAATAATAGTATTAGTAATGACAATGAGAACAGTAAGAACAATAACAACAACAACACCAACAATAATATTAATAAGGAAAAATTGATAGGAATAATCCGACCTTTGGCCGGTCTTCCATCAATGGTACCACCTTCAATTAATCCAGGTATAATCCGACCTTTGACGCCCATATTCTCTCATTGGTCCCTCACCTGTTGGTAAGTCATGGTGACCTACAATCATGGGTAATCCTCCTAATTACGTGATTAATAGCTAATTAAGTATATTTAAAACTTAAATTTTTAATTAAAATTCTAAATCAAAGTTATTAAAAAAAAACTTAATGAAAATCCCTTCCCTCCCCCCCACCCCCCCACCCCCTTCCTCTGCGCGTGCCACCCCACCCCCGCCCCTTCTGCTGCCACCTCTCCCTCCCCCACTGGATTCGCTGCATCTCCGGCGACCGCACTCTCACTGTCACGCACTTTCACTCACTCACTCACATTCAATCACTCACTCACTCACCACTTACCACTATCGGAACGCCGGAGTCACTGCGAAAGGGAATGCAGAGGGGGGGGAGGGGGGGAGGGGGGGGGGCGACAGTGGTTGGGGAGGGTAGGGAGGGGGCGAGAGTGGTGGGGGAGGGGAGATAAGGGGGCGGCAGTGGTGGGGGAGGGGAGGGAGGGGGGCGACAGTGGTTGGGGAGGGGTAGGGGGGGGGAGGGGAGATAAGGGGGCGGCAGTGGTGGGGGAGGGGAGGGAGGGGGGCGACAGTGGTGGGGGACGGGGGAGGAGAAGGGGGCGGCAGTGGTGGGGGAGGGGAGGGAGGGGGGCAGTGGTGGGGGAGGGGAGAGAGGGGGGGGCAGTGGTGGGGGAGGGGAGGGAGGGGGGTGGCAGTGGTGGGGAGGAGGGGGGGGGGGGTTTTCATTTTCAATTTTTTTTTATTTTTTGAAAAAGTCAACGGTCATTTTGGCTAGTCAAACAGGTTGCCATCATTCCATACCATTGAGAGAATATGGGTGTCAAAGGTCGGATTATACCTGGATTAATTGAAGGTGGTACCACTGATGAAAGACCGGCCAAAGGTCGGATTATTCTTATCAATTTTTCCTATTAATAATGATAATAATAAGACTAATAGAAATAATAATGAATATGATAAAATCTATTAAGTACAACAATAGTGATAAAAAAATCGATTTAATATTTAAATTATAATGATCATATTAATATATTTTATTAAAAGACTATAATAATGTCTAATAAGTAAAACGATGATATTAAAGAGATCGATAATAATATTAAAGAACATAATTAGATATAAAAAAATAATTGAACTTCATAGGTCAATACAATTATAATTACTATAATGATAATAATAGACTAAGAATAATACTTCTTTCGTCCCAAAATATAAGTCATGTTTTATTTTGCACAGTTTTCAAGACGCACCTTTGACCTTCTACATCTTCTATTTTGCTATTTCGTTTTCAACTAAAAAACTCATCAAAATTCCCAATTATTAGGAATCTCTATATCCAATGTTTTCTCATGTCAACCAAACCAACACATAATGTTCTTGTACCTTGTACGTAAGTATGTAATAACAATATTTGTGTTGGAACACAAAGGAACACTCAAGAAAGGGGGTTGAATTGAGTGACTAGATTTAATCAATTCTTTTCGCAAAAATGAACTTTATAGCACTGTGCACTGTGCCAATACTAGATAACTTCGTAATTTCAGTCTTAGCGCAATTAACCTTTTGTGACACAATATAGCAGCGGAAAATAAGAGAATCAAACACAATGATTTACCGTGGTTCGATCCCAATTCTGAGATCTAGGTCCACCCTACCTATTTTCTTATTCATTGGAATCTTTAAAATATCACTGTTTGATACAAAAACGATTCCCCCGCTACTAACCTTAGTAGTCCTCCCCAACACTTAACTCTAAATGTATGTTGCTGATCAAATTTGGCACACAACCGAACCCAATTTGACACTCACTATGAACAGAATTACAGAAAGATTTTAGTCCTCATACAAATGCTTTTTAGAAAAGCAAATGAGGAAAATTAAACTTGATTTCAATTACTGGAACACTATACCATGTTATGTGCTATGGGATACGTTTTCTTCTTTTTCGAAATCCCTCAAATTATGATGTGTTTTGAATAGCAACGTATTACCCCTTGTTATATAAATTATGGTCAACGATTGTTTAAGAGAGATAAGAATATCTTGTTAATAAATAATATCTTTCTATCTTATCTTCTACTCAATGTTATCTCTGACTTCTAAAAATCCATTTTTGTTAACAAACAAATCTTATCAAATCAGGATTTAATCTTTTTTAAAATCAAAAATCTATTTTTCCATAAAACAGATTTTGGTTTCCTAAGATAAGGATTTTATCCTAATCTTAATCTACCAAAATTAGATAAAACGATTTTCCTAAAACATTGTTTCTCGAAAATCTCTTTAATTTTTGTAAAAAAAAATTTGTAATTAAACAAAGGGAAGGTTATTCAATGGCTACAATTTTATTGTAGCCATTGTAATAGTTTCAATCTCAACCCTTAATTTTTGTAGATTCCATCTTATCCATTAAATATAATTAATTTTTTTAAAACGTTAAGATTCTCTTTTTATTAAATCATTTAGATTAATGATCAAGATAAATCTACAACTAATGAAAGATTTAGATTTAACTAGTTATAGTGGCTACAATTTTATTGTAGCCATTGTAGAATTGTCCTAAACAAAGATATCAGAATTTTTATGAATCATTTTTTCAAAAATATTTTGTTAATTATCCCATTGTATTTTTATCGAACCAAATGTGATTTTAATATAATCAATTAATTTTCTAACTCTAAGAAAACAATTAATCATCCTAAAATCACATGTTAACATTAGCACATGATTCCAATAAGCTGATTAACATGAATAAATATATAACCAGGCCTAAGCTTCAATTTCTTCAAGTCCTTGAGCTTCCATTATGATCCAAACTCGATAACTGTCTTATATCACTGTTACACAATCAAACAAGTTATTGTATATGTGTGTTTATCATCATCAAATTATATACGAATTTAACGTCCCAATAATTTGTTTGTCACGAATATCTTCCAACATTATTTTAAGATACATAGGTCTTAGCCAATCCTTCTTTTAATGATGAACCTTATATTTTAAGTAATGAGTTTTTGAAGGTTGGGCTCCGTATCTGGACAATGATAAAATGGTTGTGTTGGTTGATATGATGCCCTAGGTTAGAGAGAAAATCAATAACTTGATTTTATTAGTTATAGATGTGAGTTATAATAATTGAAGCAAAGTTGCGCATGACCTGGTGGATGTCATTGACTAATGTTTGGATAGTACATGGAGTTTAGTCGTTACCACTGGATCCGTTGATGAGGAATAAATTATCGCCCTGTAAGTTTGATTAGTAAAATAAGTTTGATTCAATAATCAATAATAAGAGATTATTAACATTCGTTGACAATTCTTTGACAAAAAAACGGTGTATGAATCTAGTCATTAAATAAGCACGATGAAATCATGCTCGATGGACAATAATTGAAGAGATGCCAAATTTATACTCGTTAAATTCGTATGATCACTTTTAGACTTGGTGGCACTATCAGAGAGCACTGAAACATTTTCTTGGAGAATAGCGATACCTACAGATTAAGAAATTTTGGGATTTTTTGAAAATCTGTAATATTGTTAACGTGGTGTAGCTATCACCTATTTACTCAAAAATTGATTGAAAAAAATTTCCTCCTTATGTTATGTTAACGGTAAAGTTTGGTCCAATATGACGCTGACTCGGAAGAAGTCGATTAACTGTGAATACTGAAGGCAAGGAGTTCCGAAGGTGGTGCACGGGAAATTTCTATAATAGTCGTGGGTGTACCTTGAGCACGGTGGTTAAGCATCACATTATACGCACCATGCGTGCAGTAGAGACAATAAAACTCCTAGTAGTTGTTAAGCAACCGCAGTGAAAGAACCTTGATGAGAATGCATATTCGATCTTGGAAACGGAACCATGTGCTCATGGTATACCTATACTGGTATGCACACTTCAAAACGCAGTCTAGGGAGAATAAAACGCAACTTCATGTAAAATTGGTCAAATGAAATCTAGTTTAAGTCCAACTTTGTGAACTAGCAACATCTTCTTATCTATTATTGTTTAGCATCCTAAACTACTTTAATCAATTTTTTAGGAACCTTGTTGTTGTGTTTCGGCCAAATTGTATAAGTAAATTTTCAAGCGTTTGACCTAACTTATGTCCCCTAAATTTGTGCGTCATTTACACGGACCTAACTAAAACAATATACCAAACCATACCTAACTAAAAACTAAAGAAACAAAAATGCACATAAACGAGTAAATGATTATAATTACTTCAACATCCTACTCCATGACCTAAATTTGTAATAAGATTTTTAACCAAAGTAGATAACACATCGGTTTTAAGTTGAAAATCCAAAGTTAACCAACGGCTTTATTAAATGGTTAAATTCATGTTGATGAAATAATATAAATGCATTAACTTATCTTGATGTTATATTTGGTGTCCTCGAATAAGCATGTCCTTGGTACATGTCATACAAATAATCACACATGATAATTTGCACACATATAATTACCCAAAAACAATTAAAATCTTGAGTCACTGAAGTTTAGCTTATTCTACAATGTCTCAGTTGGGTTATATGATGTTAGCTCTAGGTATGGGTTCTTATCGAGCTGCTTTGTTTCATTTTTGTTTCATTTGATTACTCATGCTTATTCAAAAGAATTTATGCTGAAAACTAAAAAATGGGCACATTTGTGTAATGTACCCCTTTATATAAGTAAAGTAGGGGTACATTTGAAAAAAAAAAGGTACCTAGGCCAATTTTTTTAGTTGTCTAACAAATTTAAAGTTGTCAATAATTACAGGAATGCCATTAATGACGCTAGAGAAATTGGATCGTTGGATTAAGAGTTCCAACGGCTCAGATTTGATTTTGAGATGAGAACAAGCACAAAAAGCTAGAAAGTTCAATCAAGCCTCCTATAGTCAAAAAAATCCAAACGGTATCAATTCAATATGATTAGGTTTTGCAACAATTAGTCGTTTTTTACTACTGATGCAAAAATTAGTCGTTTTTTACTACTGATGCAAAAATTAGTCGAATGCCATTAATGACGCTAGAGCAATGTGGAACGTTGGATTAAGAACTCCAACGGCTCAGATTTGATTTTGAGATGTGAACAAGAACAAAAAGCTAGAAAGTTCAATCAAGCCTCCTATAGTAAAAAATTCCAAACGGTATCAATTAAATATGATTAGGTTTTGCAGCAATTAGTCGTTTTTTATTATTGATGCAACAATTAGTCGTTACACAATTCTTCTTATAAGGAATAACTATTGAACTTGGATAACAAAGGTAGTTGAGCCTCTCGGCTTCTCCATTGAAGGGCAATTGCTAGCGTGCATGGACACCCTAGCATATTATCCTCTACAAAAGTTATGTCCATTTCTTGAGACATGTAAGGTGGGGAAAGAGTTTTAAAGGTAAAAGTTTTTGTATTCCAGTGTGAAACAAAGTTTTTTTTTTCTTCTTTTTTCGATGTGGGAAAAATGTTAGACAAGGTAGCATATAAAAACACGAAATAGAGGCATTTTTAAAAAGTTATTGTACGAATATTATGAATGATTGGCTAACCTGTTTAGGTTGCTTGGCCCTGTTATATATATAGAGTTATGAAAATCTATCTTTACAAGCTTACTAAGAGTCTAATTACCCTAATACACCCCCTCAATCTTTACGGGGAGGAATTATGGATAGATTGGAGCGATGTTTACAAAACAACTCAGAAGAAAGACCCTTAGTAAAAATATTAGTAACCTGCAACTGTGTCAGAACGTGCTTGACCTGAAGTCCACCTTTAGCAACCATCTCACGAACAAAATGATAATCAACATCAATTTGCTTACTACGATCATGATGAACAGGATTGGCAGTAAGATACATAGCAGAAACATTGTCACAATAGAGAATGGTAGGCCGTCGATGAAAATACCCTAAATCAGCCAACAATTGACGTATACAATTGAAAATACCCTAAATGTAGACAACAGCACGATACTCAGCTTCAATAGAAGACTTCGAAACAGTAGGTTGCTTCTTAGAGCGCTAGGAGATCAAATTCTTCCCTGGGAAGATAGCATAACCAGTAGTAGAACGTCGAGTGTCAGGACACCTGGACCAATCAGCATCAGAATAGGCAACAGTCAAATCTAGGGGAGCCAGTACTATGAAGAAATAGCCCATAATCAGAAGTTCCCTACAAATACCTGAAAATTCTTTTCACAGCATGAAGGTGAGTAGTACGATGAGCATGCATAAATTGAGAAACCGAATTAACATCATAGGCAATATCAGGACGAGTCATAGTCAAATATTGTAATGCACCAACCATACTACGATAATCTGTGGGATCAGCAAGAAGTTCACCATCTAAGAGAGAAAGAGTGACTCGAGAGACAACAGGAGTACGTACGGGTTTGACAGTATGAAGATGAAATTTCTGAAGAAGATCAACTACATATTTGTGTTAAGACAAAAGCAAACCCTGAGGAGTACGTAAAACCTGAATGCCTAAGAAATAATGCAAATCACCCAAATCCTTCATAGCAAACTGAGAAGAGAGAACACTAATAAATTTCTGAAGCAAAGAGGAACTTCTACCTGTAAGCACAATATCATCAACATATAGCAAGAGAATGATAATATGACCACTGTGTTTGAGAGTGAACATGGAGGTGTCACAACTGCTGCACTTGAAACCAATAGAGAGAAGAAAGTTGCTGAAATGAGAGAACCAAGCTCCAGGAGCTTGCTTCAGACCATAAATGGATTTTCGTAACCGACAAACATGATGTGGTTGAGAAGGATGTTCAAAACCAGGAGGATGACGCATATAGACTTCCTCATTGAGGAAACCGTGAAGGAAAGCATTTTTAACATCGAGTTGACGAATAGGCCATTTAAAAGTAGCAGCAAGAGTTAGAACTAAGCGAACAGTAGTAGGCTTAATTACAGGACTAAAGGTTTCAAAGTAGTCAATACCTGCCTGCTGATGATTACCAAAAACAACAAGTCTGGCCTTAAACCGCTCCACAGAACCGTCAGAATTATATTTAATCTTATACACCCACTTACAACCAAGAGTGTTTCTATTGTTGTTGCGAGGCACAAGTTCCCATGTGTCATTCTTAATTAATGCTTCATACTCATCACTCATGGCTTGTTGCCAGCAAGAATCTTTAGACGCTTGCTTAAAGTTAGACGGCTCAGACTCAACAACATTGGTTTTTAAATTCATTAAAGTCCTAGTTAGGATCGACACACCTAGACGACGTACGAGGACGACGAGGGGGAGGGACAATAGGAGACGGGGACGACTCAAAAGAAACATCATGTGGAACGACCAAGGACAAGGAGTGGGAGGAGGAGCTAGCAAGAGAGGAGCTAGGAAGGCCACGCATGGCTGCGGGCGTGGGAGAAGGTGGCTGCGGGCTGCTGTATTGCAGCGCACAAGGACTCCGCAATCCTGCGGGCGCAGGCGCGGCCTGCGGGCAGGCAGCAGGTATTGTGGGGGCTGGGGCTGCTTGCGGACGCGGGAAACAATGGCTGCGGGCTACTGTGGGGATGACTTCCCTCGGGCGCGCATGCATCCTGTGAGCAGACATCGAGTTGCTGCATGTGCTCCCGTTATGCTGCGGGCTCGGGGGATGGTAGACTTGAGGACACATTCGAAGTCAACGTGAGGCCACTAGACAAAGACAGACTCGGGAACCAAACCAAGGGATCAAGAGACTCGTCTAAAGATGAACCAATGGGTGTGTTAGACACAAGAGAACGATAAGGAAATTTCCGTTCACTAAACAAAACATGACGACTTGTGTAAACTTTGCCAGAAACAGGATCAAGACACCGATAACCCTTATAATGTGACGCATAGCCAATTAAAACACATTGAATCGACTTAGCCTGTAATTTATTGATTTTAGGATCTAAAAAAACGAAAAACAGGCACAACCAAAACATTTCAAAAACTCATAGCAGGGGGACGGTGAAAAAGCTTAGCAAACGGGGATGAACCCTGCAAAGCCGAAATGGGAAGACGATTAATCGTATACACAGTCGTATAACACGCGTCGACCCAATATCGAGTTGGCAACTCAGATTGAATAAGCATAGTACGTGCCATCTCGATAATGGTTAGATGTTTCCTTTCTGCCACACCATTCTGCACTTGAGTCCGAGCACAAGACTTTCGAAAATAAATTCCCGAATCACAGAAATGTTGTAGTAAAGGAGTGTTATCAAACTCCCGTCCACCATCACTTTGGAAAATTTAATTTTTGAATTAAACAAATTCTCAACAAGTTTCTGAAAAGCTAAAAAGGTCGAATAAACATCAGATTTCAGTTTAAGTGGAAATAGCCATGAAAAACGAGAATAATCATCAACAAAAACCACTTAATACTGAAAAAGCTGATTCGATTTAACAGGCGATTGCCAAAGATCACTATAAGGGATAGGGAGCACGATGAGTCACAGACTCAAAAGGCAAAGGATGTATCTTTCCTACTTTCAATGAACACAATCGTCATGAAACTTAGAATTACATGAAATCAAGTTTTGTGAACGTAAACTTCCTAAAATTCTAGCGAAAGTATGACCAAACATCTCCAGACTCCTTAGTGGCTATGAGAGCAGGGACAAACGACTCTGGGCAGACGCGGGAAGACTCTGATTCTAGAATGTGAGGCTGAAGAGGGTAGACACCATTCCTACTGATTCCCCGCAACAGAACCTCCCCCGTGGTCTTGTCCTTAACACAAACAGAAGTCTCGTCAAAACAGACTATGCAAGAATTATCCATCATAACATCACGGGAAATCGATGCATATAACCACAATTTAATTTGTTGATCAAGTCTCATATATTCGTAAAATTGTGGATTAGGCAAAGATTGCCTATACTATCAACATAAGTAGAAGGAGGAACCGTAATCGTACCTTCAACAATACCAAGTAATTGATGCGTGGAAAGAAAACAAGTCACTTGAGTTTTCCACATAAGGTAATTTTCGGGTGATGCAAGTTTGATGGTCACAAATCGAGTAATATCTTGAATGGCAAGGGACGACGTGGACGGAAGAGGAGGAGGGCTATAAGCCGAGAAGGTAGGCAGTGCACGGACTCCGCCGTGGCTAGAATTGGGCTCGAACCCCGGTGGAAAACGCAAGGGAGTGCGTTGGGGCGAGTGGTTGTGCGCAAAAGCACTGCTTGATGGTGCGAACTGCCACTGCGGGGAAGAACCACCGTGGAGACCATCACTGAAAAGATGGTCGCCTGCCGTTGTGGCGGCGCTATACAAAGGGGCCGCAGACCCGCCAAAAACTTGTGCAGCGGACAGAGGATCTGCAGCGGGGCAGAGAGGCGCAGCTGCAGTCGTGAAGAGACGCGGGTGGACACTAGTGGAAATATTAGCAATAGCTACGCCCTATTAGCTACGGGCTGCTTGAAGAGCCCACAGTAAAATACTTCTAACTACGGGCCCCTTAAAAAGCCCGCAGCAACGACTCACGGAACCCTGCAAATAAGATTAACAAACTTGGTAGACTAGCTTCCACCAATAATACACGTAACTACACATATAATATGCTTCATAAACATGAGAGGACACCATAAAATAATTCCCATGGCTTTCTTTCTACCCAAGTAACTCTCACTAAGCACTTTACTTAAAGCCTAAGACACTAGTAATCCTAGTTACAGGACTACACATTTCTCGTGGAATATGCAGCAACTCAATGAGAGTTTTTGGAACGTTTGGCTCTGATACCAACTGTAACATCCCGTCCAAAACCAACTGAGGAAAAACTAAAAGAGAGGCTGATGGCAACGAAATACCATCAAGACGGGTATGCCACTATTAAAAAGCGGAGATAAACCATTACTAATCTATAACAAAAGAAGTAAAAGACGACAAAACCTGAAATATTATATAAAAAGGATTGAGGTCCCATACCCTCAACCTTATCCAAAAGATCCAAAGAACAAGTCTAGTAACGAATCCAAAACTAAGACTGTGGCTCAAAACATGGCCGAAATCCAAAGAGTCAAGAACTGTGTAAAAGAAGTAAAACAACTACTTAAGACCAAATATGAAGCTAGTCCTAATGCCCGAGCTATAATGCTCGTCCACAACTACCAATACTACATCCAAGCTCACATGGTTAAGTCGCACAATCCCAGTCCAAACCGTAACAACTCTAAACTGCATCGCCATCTGCAAATATATCAACAACTTCCATAATCAGTGGGGAGTAACTAGCAGTTCTCCCAGCCCAATATAGGAAACAAGTAATAAGCTTAAAGAAGCTTGAAACAACGTTAAGACAACACAAACAACAAGACAAACATGCTCAAACCAACTCTAAACATGCTACTACAACGGAAATGAAATAAAGGAAAATCACCCAATCACAAAGCACAATCACAACCAAAAACACATACATCCAATTCAACCAAACAGAGCATGCCGTCTGCCAGATAGACCCAATGGACCATGCCGCCCAAGGGCCCACCCTTGCATATCCGAGGACCATCCCGCCCTTTCCGGAATGCAACGACGCATTCGAGGACCATGCCGTCCGTACCGAATAACGTCCTCATCGGACCATGCCGCCCGTGAGTACCTATGGACCATGCCGCCCAAGGTTAAGTAACCAAAACAGACCATGCCGCCTGCCGGTAGACTAAATAGACCATGCCGCCCATGAGAATACCTATGCTTATTCGAGGACCATGCCGCCCTTACCGAATGGCATACTCAACGAACCATGCCGCTCGTGAGTGAACCTTTGGACCATGCCGCCCAAGGTTATCGAACACAACATCAAAGCATCCACAACCAAGACTTACAATCACATAACACACCAAAGGAAGACACACTCAAACACATACTCATGCTATACACAAAATCAACCAATCGTCATCTGAGTTTGGGTACGAAAGCTATTACGATAACTCATAATATTTCCCGTACATAACTCTTGGCGAAGATATGCTAAGGGCAGTGTAATTCTTCCCCTGAGCATAACCACGTCGACAACTCACTCATCACACCCCAACATGGTTCAAAGAAAAATGGTACTCAAACTACCCAAACATAACCCAACCCAACTCTTAACAAAAGTACTTAGAAACCAACAAAAACATACTTAATCATGCTCTCTAATAATATAAGTAAGGATTAAACGACAAGAGAACATGCTGTAAATAAAAATAAACAAAAGACGAAAACTCGAACGAGCTGGGAACAGGGACAGGTCGCGGGGCGCGAGCTGGCCGACGCGGGGCGCGATGGTGGTCGCGGGCCGCGATCAGGCGCTGCCTGTCCTTGCGTGCCATTTCGTCCCCTTTCTCCGTCAACACAAAACCATCCAAGACAATATTACCCAGCCCCTAGGACGTTACCAACACCGCTTATACATGAAAAACAAGACCCACGTGAACTCACAACTCATTTCATAGCACACAATCCGACTCAACAACTTACCAAAACACAATTCCATCATCAAACCAACACAAATCCATCAACAAACATCAACACTAATCCATCATCAAACCATCAACCGCAAGGTACAACATAATGTACTCCAAATCACATACAAAGTAACCAAACGAAAATTAAACCTATCATGGAACTACAAGAAAACATATGCAATCATACTAAAAGTTCCACCTAAACATGATACTAAGTTCTCAACGCACTTCTAAACATCCTAAGATCACTACCTATTTCCTAACGTGCTAGAATAACGCTAGTTACCTCGATCTTCGAGAGGAGTGCCGAAAAACATAATATAATAGCTTAGAAAACGTGCGGATCATCGAAACCTTCTTCTCCCTTGAAGACTTCTCTTCCATTGAGCAAGGTATATCCCTCTCAAACAATTTTAGGATCATCTAAAACAGTCAGTGGCGTTCCGACCCCGATTTCCGGTGATCTAAAGCTTGGATTAAAAATTCCTCCGGTCAAAGTGAAGGTCTGGATGTTAAGAACAAGCTTTCCAAATTTGAAGATGAGCCAACGGTTAGATCTCCGGAGATCTTCATTTTTGTGAGGGTGTGCAAGGGAAAAACGGGGAGACTTTCTCTCTTCCTTTTCTTTCTTGAGGAGTTGCGTGTGGGAAGGCAAAAGAGGAAGAGAATGCTTCTCTTATTCTGATTATATGGACAGCAAAAGGGAGGGGTTTAATGGGGTTATTAAGGAGTGGCTTAATGGTCATCATTAGGGGTATAATGAGTGAGTTTAATGGAAGGGATGAAGAGACACAACTCTTAGCCTTTCATGGTTACAAAGCAAAGGATGGACAACTTATTGGAGTCTTCTAGAAGCATCTAGATGGTTAACCTTTCGGCCCTATAGGAATAAAAATGGTGGGATAAAGTTCGTTACATGGTTGGTCCGCAAAAACAACGATTAAGCTAAATCAACATATTAGCCTAACTAAGACTAACTCAGAAATTATACATAATAATAATAATAATAATAGTAAAATGTATGATCACATTATCATATATCAAAATAAGCTCAACTTAAAATAAATAACATTAAGTTATAGCTTAACTTACAAATCAAATCGTCGGAGCAATATTATAGATAGTTACTCCGTATAAAATATAAGCTTAAAGAAATATGATATAACTAAATACTTTAATAAAAACTTCAAATTAAATCAAAGAATACATGTTAAATTAAGAAGCAAGGGTCTAGATGAAAATTAATAGTCTCATAGATAAATTAGCTTAATAGGTAAAGCTAACAAAATTTATAAAATTTAAATACTATGAACATCGTCAAATAATTACACGTCCATCGACTATACACATTTTGAAGTTAAGGTACGTATGCACAATACATTGTCCACCGAAATATTTTCCGGTGTCAAATACGACCATTTATTTAATAAGATATAGTTTTTATAAACGAAATTATATTTAGATTTATAAATAACAATGTAAACCATATAAATTAACGCGCGAAATTTCTAGTGAAATTACGGGGTGTTGCAATTATTGACTAAGAAAATCAGTTATTAATAATTAATAACTTATTTAAATCTTTTTCTAACAAATAATATCTTAATAAGATTTTCTTTAATTAAAAGATATTATTTTCGAAAACAATAAATATCTTTTAGAAATATCCAAAATATATTTGCAAATCTTTTCCTAAATTTTCTCCATTGCCAGTTAATTAATTCTAGGCGTGTGATAAGAGGAACAAACAAATTTGCTTGTTCCTTTGTTTTAAAACAATTGTTCCTTTGCATAAAACATTAGGCGTGAGAATTGGTTTCTAAAACAACTTTGTTTGTTCCTTTAGATTAAAACAAGGTTTGTTCCTTTCGTAAAACTATTGCACGCATGTTACAAGGTCTGTTCCACTCATAGGAACAGACAAACATTCTATTCATAGGAATAGACAAACATTTTGTTAGTATATCTTTTTAGACACGTGTTTCTTATATCAGTTCCACTAACATAAACATAGTTTCATAGGAACAGTTCCAATTCCTTACCATATGACGATCTTTGTTCCTTACATAAGAAACCTAATTACACCCTTATGTAACTAAGCTCCTTTTCTCTTGGAGTTTCCACTCAATAACTTCATTCTTCTCTTGGAGTTCCCACTCAGGAACTTCACTTATTACCTTCATAAAGCACCATTATTTATTCATGAACCTTGTACTCATAAAACTTATGAACCTTGTTAGTTATTACTTTAGTTTGTCATCATCAAAACCATATAGGGTCAACATACCCCATGTCATTCATGCACATTTTCAAGCTGACTGTCCAAGTTTGAGATTAAAGGATGATCATTTTTTTTGTGTAGTTGGGAGTTCTTCAATTTATATAACCGTCCTATTCTAAGCAACCGTGAACGTAGGACGGTAGGACATTCGACACTCGAAATCATAAAGAACGTTCTAAAATATTAATCTTATGTTGAGTGTCTATTCGCAACCTCAAATTATCCATTTATGAACCAATATAAGAGGCATTTCAAAACTTAATTCATGAGTCTGCCACTATTACAACAATAACTATAATGTTTCGTTAGGTCATTCAAAAGTCAAGGAAATTCTCACTAGTAAATTCATGTGTTCGAGATTATCTTGATAGCCAAGGAAATAATATATTTTATTAAATGATATCATAAATACTAGCACTATGATTTATTTTATAGCCTTACATGAATGATGAACTTTGTTAGATTTTTATTCGGTTAATTATTCTCTTGTGTTGATAATTTATTTTAGATAATTTGATAGAGATCCAAATACAAAAATAATTATATATAAACCACATAAAAACGCATGGTCATATGAAATTAGAAATAATATCGTGTGATTTTGTGATTACTTTTTACAGAATTTTTTGTGCTTTTGTTAGTGCCAATTTTCCTTGTTGCACATAATTAAGCTTCAAGAGTATATTAAATTATTAATGAATTTTGAGCAAATCTCATCATCGATGACACGCTATTGAATAAAAAATAATAGGAGGCCATTTAAAAAAATAAATTGAATTTTTGGTTAAAAATTACAACCTTCTAAAATTTATATATTAGTAATTACTACCTTCGTTTTTTTTATATGCATGTTTGCTTTTGTACGCGGACCAAGAAAAAAGTGCAAAAGTAAGAGAGAATGTTAGTAAAAGTAAGGAAAAAGTAAAAAAGGTAGAGAGAAGGAAAGAAAAAGTAGGAGAGAAATGTAATAATTAGGTGGGTCAACCTTCCATTTATGGAAAAAGGTAGAAAGGTGCATATTAAAAAGAATATTCCAAAATGGTAAACATGCATATTAAAAAAAAACAGAGGGAATAGAATGGTAACAAACTGATGAATAATTTATTATTGTAACTTTATTATATAACGGGAGATGGGGTAGACACCAAAAAATAACATTAATTTTTCTAATTACTAATTTAATGGCACACTCCCGATCTATAAATAATTGTTTATACAAATTTTATTTGTAAAAAAGTACAAAACACCTTAAATAAACTATCACCTTCTCCTTCTTATCCTTTCCATAATCAAAACTTATATGATTTTCCACACATTGCGTATATTTAAGTCTAATGTTGTTGGAAAAGGACTCCCTGTAGTATAAGTATATGCATTTGATTCAATTAACATAGTGGGAAAAAATTTCAGTCTGAAACAACTGATCCTTAAATCTCTATAGTATAAGGGAAGAGGTGGGGGTGGACACCAAAAATAAGAAAAGAAAAAACCAATAAAATTAATTATGGAAAATTAATCTCCTTTAATTAAGAAAAAAGTTTTATCACAAGCATCTTTCATTAATATTTGGAAAGATTTTTTGTCTTGGCATTTTGTTCTTAGATCACTATTGTTAATTTATTCTTTAATATTTGATACTCATTTTTTTATGTATTTTTATACTATTTCACAATTTAAATTATTTTTAAATTACAATTATACATTCTAAAAAAATAACTAAAACTTAACGAGTATTTTTAAAAGCAAGAAAAAAATATACACCATAAACAACCCAAACCCCAAAATTCACTCTCACTCAATGAGCCAACTTCCCCATAATCAAATATAAACATAAAAATTACAAAATTCTAAATTACAAAAAATTCCAACAAATATGTGTTAACACACAAGTATACCATGATATGTATTTCCTTTCCGGCTTTCCCCACATCACTCACTCTGCCATTCCTCTCTCCAATTTCCCCCATTCTCTCTCCTCCTACATTTTCTCTCCTTACAGAGCAAACCAGAGCAATAATGTTTGAAATTATTGTTGAGAGTGATAGAGTCACCAAATACTGATAATCACAAATTGATTATTAACAAACCTAATTCGCTGATAGTGGCAATAGGAGTCGACGAGCTTGGTCGGCGCCAAAGTGATATGTGTGGGTTTGTATGGTGAGAAAACAGGAATTAAAATTGAGTATTTTTAAAGATGGTGCATGTGCACAAGGGTGGCATGAACTACATCTGTCACTGCGCATGCATTACGTGTATATGAGGCTAGTGATATATGGTATGGATTTATGGACTTAAATTTGTATCAAAAGTTAAAGATTCATAAATGCTAAGTCATAAAATCATATCCCAACTACGTCATTATTAGTTTGATGTCGTCCATTATTACTTGTTTGTTTTTATGAAATGGTCGTCCCATATTACTTATTAGTTAAAAGAAACTAAATTAATAAGAAATTTTTGTAAGAAAACTTTTTAATGAGAGAATCACTGTTAATTTTTATATTTTAGCATAATGTAACACATAAATAATTACTAGAATAACAACTCTTTTTATTGGAAAATTGGCAACAACATCACCAACTATAGGTTGGTACACAAAACAACATGGCTATAACCAGGTGTAGAATGCAACACCAATTATTGTTTATGGTGCAAAGAATAGTATAAAGGGGTCAATTTTTTTTTTTTGAAATAAATAGAGAGGTCAAATTTTGAATAATCATTTAAGGTTTTCATGTTATTTATGCTACGCTTGGCATGTTTATGCTATGCATTGCACTTCCAACTACCAAACAATAGTTTGTGCCGCTCTTTGTACCTGCTTAGGATCGTGCTGGTTTATGCACCCAATTTTTGTTACTGCTTTTGCCACCATTTTTACCCCTTTTATTAAAATCTTCGTACAACGAAATGAAACTACATACAAACCGATCACAATAGTTTTGTATCACTAATAAAATATCCCAAACACAACAAACCAGGGCATAGCCCGAGCCAGGTGAGCATGATAACCTGATATTATCTTGCCAACTTTTGCCCATCTTATTATTACGAACAAATTTAAATGCCCAGCCTAATTATCTAATGGCACACTATGAAGAACAATGGTTTCAACGGTAATACCAGGACCAAAAGCCACCAGCACACCCCATTCCAATCCTTCTCCTGTAGTTGCTTTGCCCTCTTTAACCGACCACTTCCTCATCTCATCCATTACAAATATCACACTCGCTCCCCACATGTTACCGAACTCACGTAGAACTTGTCGAGTTGAATCGAGTTTACCCGTCTCTAGCTTGAGTTTAGCTTCTACTTGGTCCAAAATCGCGGGTCCTCCAGGGTGAGCGACCCAAAAGATAGAGTTCCAATCATTTATCCCGACAGGGTAAAACGATTCATCTAACGCATTTTTTATGTTTTCAGATATGATTTCGGGGACATCCGGATTTAATTGAACGATCATCCCTACTTCGCTTAAGCGGGCTTGGATAGAGTCGCTTGATTTTGGCAATGTGCTTTGGCTCGTAATCACGGGCTCAAAGATGGGTCGCTCAATGGGCTCATTTGGGTCCGCACCTATGATCATTGCACCCGCACCATCTCCGAAAATTGCCTGTGGCACGAGTTGGATATCGGTTGGTGCTTGGAAACATATTGCGGTACTCTCGGAACAAACAACCAGCACACGAGCTCCACGATTGTTCTCTGCCATGTCCTTCGCCATCCGAAGGACTGTACCGCCTGCATGGCAACCACCCTGGCGCAGAATTAAGCGCTTTACAGATGGGTCAAGGCCGAGAAGGTTGGCGAAATAGTGATCAGCCCCGGGTAGATCGACGTCGGAGCTAGTTGCGAAGATAACGTGGGTGATCTTCGACTTGGGTTGTCCCCACTCTTTGATTGCCTTCTCAGCCGCCTCTTTGCCTAGTTTGGGTATCTCAGTAGCTAGTATAAGTTGACGTGATTTTAAGGAAGAAACATTGTAATCACTCATATGTGGGTTATCTTCCAACATGTCTTCAGTCAGGTGGAAATGACGTTTTCTTATTCTTGATTTTTCGCCTACAAATGTCAAATAAAACTCATGATTAACTACAGGCATAACTGCATAGTCTGCATTAACAATCATGCTAATGGAGTCGCTTATTGTTGTTAGTTTTCACTTTGTTTGATACGTTATTTAATAACCACTACATATAGAGTTTTACGTATCCAGCGCACAACTTTAAACATTAATAACTCTAATTATGCTCAAGTAAAAATTATAGAAAGCTAGTTTTAATTAATTAGTATGTACCGAGACGAATTTAAAAAGATCACACATGACTATGTTTATCCTTGTGCATAAATTATGATAGTTGGTTAAAGGGAGATGTTATGAATAGTGTAAAATGAGAAATGAGTGGTTAATAAAGAAAGGAGGTAGTATTCCTAATACGGAAATCAAAATATGTACTCCCTCCATCCCCCAATTTTCCAACTTTTCATTTTTTTGTCCAAATTACTTTTCTCATTTTCTTATTTGGTTATAGTCCACCAATTAGGCTATGTTCTTTTGAACGGGAATGAAATGAACTGAACTGAACGCACTGAACTGAAATGTTCTGAAATGTTCGGAACTGAACTGAACTGAAATATTCTGAACTGAACTGAAATGCTCTGAACTGAACTGAAATGTTCTGAACTGAAATGAATTGTAACTGTGAGACAAAAGCAGAGGAGTTGAACTGAATTGAAATGAACTGAACTGAACTGAAATGTTTTTCAATTAATCCAATGCAAAAGAACAGAGTTGTTTGTCCAAATTACTTTTCTCATTTTCTTTTCTAATTTTTGTTTTCTCAATTTTTGTTTGTCCAAATTACTTTTATCAGAACTCTCGGATTGTGAAGTTTCCATTTGTTTGTCAAACAGACTCAGCCCAATACAATTTAAGTCCATTTGCATTGTATTTTTGTTTCAATAGTTTTACTTTTGTTTAGTTAAGTTTTAATTTCTTTCAGTTCTATCTTAGATTATTTAGTGCAGTTCAGTTAATGAATTTTGGATTTCATTTGAAGCGGTCTGAGTTTCAGACGAATTTCATAAATAAGATAGACATGTATATGAAAATAAAATTAAAAAAAAAATCTGAGAGAATGATATGTGATTGATCGAAAGATTGCTAGGTTGACTCTATGGATAAATGACCCGCCACTAATAAACATTTAAAATATTAATTTATGCGATGAATTCGAATCCATCATCTTCTATATTTATTTGTACTGAGTCATTTACCCACTAGATCAACTAAGGTTTTTTTTTAAAAAGTTACTCCTCCACATAAAAATGGTTTTTTCGTATTTTGTGGATTCACTTTGATCATTAATGTCATACAAAAGAAAAATACAGTTTGAATTGTTTTGAGAAGATACTCCCAGTAGTTTGAAATATTCTTTAATAACTTATAGTTGGGATTATTTTAAGTGGAACGATAATAGTTGGGATTATTTCTACCAAATTTTCCTATTTAATTTTGACCTTTTTTGTTAATTTGAAAGTTACTATATTCATTTCTGTTTAATAGTTACACTTTGACTTTTGGCACTATCCACAAATTTCACCTTGACTATCATTTGAGTTACGGATAAAAAAATTATATTCATGTGGATAAATTTCACTTTGACTTAAATTTATTCTTAATAGTTACTACATCCATTTCTTATTTGATTAGCCTCTATATGTACTTTTGAAATATAATATTTTGATAATTTTTGCAAATGTACAACTAGAGATAGACCCGTTCTTTTTAACTTATTTTCAATCCTTATTAGAAAAAGTATAGATTCAGATAAATTCGATTCAGAAAAAAAAAGGTTTGACTCTCTCACAAATAAGGTTGATTAAGTTTCAGTAAGTTCTGATAAGTTCATATAAGCGGAAATAATTTCAGATAAGTTAAAGTAAGTTCAAAAGGCAATAATGAGTTGAAAAGAACATACTCATATAAATATGTTCAAACATTTGCATTAATAAGCGTGAAAATGCAAAGTTTAACCATTGATTAGAAACGAAGGGAGTAAGTGTTAACTCCAAATTGTAGGAAGTACGATCTATCTATATCTATATTAAAACGTGTAAACAAGAGTTGTAGCTTGCCACGTGTCATCTCATGTAATTGTTTCCTTTTCAATGTTTTTAAAAAGCTTGTAATGGGTTTTGTACTCGTGACCTATTAGTTCGAACAATATAAGGCTTACCACCAAGCTACATCATTTTTGTTGTGATATTGCAACTAACAAATTTTTTAACCTTACTAAAGTTTTGGGTAAAAGTTAAGAAATCTTCTAAGTTGTAATATTTCATGATCCTATTAAATTAATTTATTAGTTCTTTAAATTACGCCTTCAAATTTTAATTAAAAAATAAAAAAATTATTCATTAATTATTTATTTAGTGAGAACTATTTTTTTAATCCATTAAAAGATACTTAATGAACCCGAAATATCGCCTAGACCACAAACTAATTATTTTGAAAAAAGAGAGTAGAAAGACAAACTAAAAAGCATGACTTACATATGCGCTTAAATTTGGCCTTGAGTTCAGTCAAATTCTCACTATTGGTAACGCGGAAGTAAAAATCAGGATAGTCAGCCTGATACATTTGGTTTGGTGGGTTGGCGGTGCCAATGGCAAGGATTGTGGCTGAACCATTTGCTCGCTGCGCCTTTCGAATATTTTGGACGGATGCCATTGAGTGTATGTAGCTCAACAATTGGTATAAAATGTCTTTTTCTCTCCAAAAGAAGGAAAGGGAGCTACAGCCTACAGATACATTGAAACTTTTCAAGCGTTCTCCTCTCTATTTAAGGGTGAGTGAGACTGTGACAAAGGGCTTGCTAGTGCCTAGTAGCATGGAATTCTACTTGTGGGTCCGGCTTTCATCATCCACAGTTAACCACTAATGACATGATTCATGTAGATTTGATAAGATCTCTCTACGTATAATTGTCAGAATTCCACTTAAAATCATAAAATTTTATAGTTTTGCTATTTAAATTTGGTCATATAATTTACTTCACCATTTTATGTATTTTTGTGTATTAAAGAAAATCTCATTTATTTTGTATTAAATTTCTTTAGAAAATTTGACCGGAATAATCTCAATTATGACCGTGCCGCTCAAAATAATCCAAACAATATGTTATTCTATAATAATCCAAATTATGGGGGTAGCTTTTCAAAATAATTCAAACTCTTAATTCTATTATATATTGTAGTCCCATAATGGGTCATTGAAGGCAAGAAAAACTGAAGTTTGGATTATTTTGGAAAGGTACCCACCTACCCCTGATAGTTTGGATTATTCTAACTAGTCTTATATGCACACGATGCATGCGACGAATTTGTTTCAACATTAACATAATGAATTATATAAGTAGGCTGTCAAAATAAATATCATATTCAGTTTAATGTTTTTTAGTTCAATAAAGCTTAGTTTAGTCGAGTTTATTTTTCCAGTTCAATTCGTTATTTTTTCGGTTAAATTTCAGCTTATTTGTTTCCAAGTAGATAGTAATCTATTTGATTTTAATTTATATATAGCCATTTTTATTTTATGTAAATGATACTATTATATTTAATTGTGGATTTATAATGTACTTACTTAAGTTCAAAAGGGAAAAAAATGTAAGTTGTTTCAATATCTTATTGGAACTTGGGCTTGTAAGAGGATTGATTTTCCTCTTCTCTCAAAAATTAACAATAAGATAGAATGTTTAATTTCTTTTGTAAAACTATGTTGCACAGTCTAGATCAATAACACGTAATATCTCAATTCTCACTGCTCTAGGGATTTGTTCCCCTACAAATACTCACCCATTTTGGAGTACAGTCTCTACAACCCCCCCTACAAACACTCACCCATCTCACTTCTCTAATCTCCCCTCCCTCTCTCTCACCTATACAATTAGAATAGAGATTCACTATTTCTTAATACATCCATATCTTTTCCTCCTTATCTTCCATTGTTCTAGGGATTTGTTCTTCATTTTCATTGATTTGCAAAACACTGACCCAACCCTCGCCTCTAATCCCATCTCTCACATACAAATCCTCAAACTCCAAAATCTCCTCTACCGAATTCAACCTCGAAACAGTGAATGCATGTTATTGTTTGGCCAGATTTGAGAGTCTTCAATTCAATTTATTTGAAGATGCCATAGGAAGGAGATAAAAATCAAATATTTAATTATAGAGGGGAGCTCGAATAGTCGTTCACGCACAACCGTGCGCTACCATTGTAATAACACGCGCCGACAACGCTCCTCTACTGAATTGAATCAGGTGTTTTAGCCCTTCCAATCTTCTCCCATATTTATGAAATAACCCACCAAACCCGAAAAATATCAAAAAAATTCACCC
Organism: Patellifolia procumbens; assembly: GCA_947645195.1. Lineage (NCBI taxonomy): Eukaryota > Viridiplantae > Streptophyta > Magnoliopsida > Caryophyllales > Amaranthaceae > Patellifolia > Patellifolia procumbens. Next base: position 1,105,154 of record CANSGD010001128.1, read on the forward strand.
TTTTTTTAATTGGAATTTAATACCCATAATAACTCTTACTTTACATTGTAAATTTTTACATTAAAAAAATCAACGGAATAAAGTTAATACTTTGCGTTGTATCCTTCCATCTACTTCATTTGATGAGTATGTTAACGGAACTTAAAAACCATGGTTTTTATTAAAGGTTTCCATCTCATTACAATTCTTTTCATCGCTTATCTTAGTCTATTTAAAAAAAATACATTTACCTTATTCACTGATTAGGTTGTTGCACTTGAGATTGCCTCTTCTGCTCTTGATTGAAGTCCAGTGCTTGACAGATGCTTTTGACTGTAAATTGCACTCAAAAATAAATGCTTGTCTCTACATTCTTTAATTTGTAAAATAATGTTGAATTACATTATTAATAAAAAGTACATTTACCTTAATTACTGATATGGTAGTAGAACTTGAGACTGCTCTTGCACCCAATAAATTAATGGTTTCCTTACTGCACTATTTTACAGGTTTACCTTTATATAATAGAGATTAAACGTGGGGTGTGTGGGGTTAGTTATTAGATTTATTTGGGGGTTAGATAGTGGGTTACATATTTTAGTAGATTGTTTAATTATTGTTTAATTTATAATTAAAAGGTGAACGTGGGGTGTGGGGGGTTAGGATTAGATAGTGGGTTTGGGGTGTGGGGTAGATATTGTTTAAACGTAATTAATGGGTTATATATTTTAGTAGATTGTTTAATTTTTAATTAAAAGGTTAACGTGGGGTGTGGGGTGTGGTGGGTTAGGATTAGATAGTGGGTTTGGGGTGTGGGGTAGATATTGTTTAAACGTAATTAAACGTGGGGTGGGTGGGTTTTTATTTGGGGGAGTTTTGTTGTTTTTTTAATACTAAAGGGTAAGGGTAAAATGGGCAATCTAATAAGTTTGGTGTCCCACCCCTCTTCCCGTACAGTATAGAGATATAACTTGTAGTTGGGATTATTTTGAGTGAAACGGTCGTAGTTGGGATTATTCTAGTCAATTTTTCCAATTTATTAAACTTACCAAAGCTATTAATAACATATATGGTCAATATATCACCTATTTAATGGCTAAACAATTTTTTGTTTCAATTATTAGTCGTTTTAAACTTATAAAATTATTAATATCTACGATCATACTCCCTCCGTTCTCAATATCCTTTTGGGATGTTTCTAAAAGTTCTTTCATCCCACATGCACTTTGAACATTTTTCATTGAACATTTATTTCCCTATCTTACCCTTCAATAACAAAATATTTATTACATTTTTTTACCTTTTGTGTTACACATGGGCCCACTTTAAAATATTTTATTTCTCAATCACCTACTTTTATTTCTTTCTCTCTCTTATATTTTCAAAAACAAAATGTACCAAAGTATACTTTATATAATACCAAATTAAAAAGATCTCATCCACGTCAATTTCATTGGTTTTCCCCCATATTCCAAATGGGAACATCAAATGGAAACGGAGGGAGTACAAGTTCGTACTATTCGACTTTGAGACAAGGCCACTTTACGATTCTTAATAGAAGCCCGGTTTTAATAGCCTTGCATGTATGTATTCCTCCGGTAAAATAATAAGTTTCAAATCTAATTAGATCCAACCACGATTGCGCTTTTTCATTTAGGAATGTGTTTGGCATACCAACAAATAAAGTAGCTTAAATCATAAGGAGCTTAATTATTTAAGTTACTTAAATGATTAGAATTGTCTGGCAACTGTCTGAAATATCAACTATTCTAGAAAATATGACTTAGATTGAGAAGTTGTTTGAACTCTAAGTCTATGATATTTTGATGATTATAAAAACTTTATGTTAACATGTGAATTGTGTAACAGTGACCTAAGTAAATTGAAGAGCTCGGATAATCAATGAAAGCTCAAGGACGTGAAGATATGAAAGCTTAGGTTTAGTTATGTTATTCTTGCCATTTTAATGTAATCAACTCGTTGGAGATATGTGCTAAAGCTAAAATATGAAATTAGGAAGATTAACTATTTTCTTAGAGTTAGGAAAATAAATAATTATTTTAATTTCGTGTTTTCTAATTTAGAAATAAAAAGGGGATTTTTTTATTGAAAAAGAATTTCGACAATCTGTTCTGAAAGGAAATAGAAGTCTGACATCTTTATATTTCGTAAAATCATTTAAAAATAAAAGATTTTCGGAAAAAAAGTTGGTAAAAACTATTTCTCTAGATTCTTATTTTTGGTTGGAAAAGATAAAGATGCAATCTTTATTTTAAGAAATAAAATCGATTTTATATAGAAATATGTTTTTCGCTTTTATGAAGATAAAGTCTGATTTTGGTTTTTAAAATATCAAAAACAATTTGAAAACTTTTTAAAAGTCATCTCTTTTTCTTATTAGTTACAAAGATAAGCTTTGAAGAAAAGATTTTATCCCTTAGGTTAGGAAAAATATTTTCAAATTAAAAAACTTATTTCTTTTAATGAAAAGATAATCTGATCTTTTGAGCATAAGGTATCTTTAAAAAGGGATGGTAATCAGTTTTGAGAATACACATTTTCTGAAAAAGAATTGTCAGATTTTTAGAGCTGAAAGTGTATCCCCATAACAGTGTTCTATAGAGTTGAAAGTGATTGTAACGATCCCCAATCTTCTTATTTAAGTAGAATGTACGAGGAGTAAAATCTTTTAGTAATTTTAGTTATAGGGAGCGTCAAGTTGGGTTTGGGTGTGTGTCCAACACTTAGAGTTAAGTGTTGGGGAGCGCTACTAGGTTTAGTAGTGGGGGAACATTGAACTATATCAAAGAGTAATATTTCGCGGTTATTGTGTTTTGTTCTTCTATTTCCGCTGCTATTTAGTTTTATATAAGTTTATTCGAGAAAAAACTAAAACAGATATATCCAATATTACCATAGTGTAAGGCACAGTGCCATAGATTTTGTTTTTGCGAAAAATCGAATAACTCAATTCAAACCCCCCTTCTTGAGTGTCACCTTGTTGTGTTTCAAAAAGTGGTATTAGAGCAGGTAATTATTCTCGAAAGACTCATCTCTAGAGAATAGAATACATGAGCAGGCAAGTTGACTCTCGAGAACGACACACAAAGTGTCTGATTTTAAATGGTAAAGAATATTGATGGTGGAAGGTAGGATGAGGATTTACATTCAAGGATCTGATTATGAATGTTGGAAAATCATAAGAAAAAGACCAATTCTAATCCAAGCGAAAAATGTTGAAGGAAAGTTGGTTGACAAAGATAAAGATGATTATGATTCAACTTACTATGCAAAGGCCGAGAAGAACTTGAAATTTGGAATATGGAATTAGACTTGCGGAATACTCAAGGAAATATACATGCTCAACGACCAAGGAAATATGGAACACTTTAGAGTTGACCTGCGAAGGTACGAATGAGGTAAAACAATCTCGTATTGATTTGCTTGTCCAACATTATGAATGGTCTACTATGAATATGGAAGATCCAATTAAAGAGATGTTTACTCGTTTTACTCTTATCACTAATGAATTGCATTCTCTAGGAAAAATAAGATTTAGTAATAAAAGTTTTAAAAAGTTTGATAAGTCGTTGAATTACTATAATAATTGTTATTCATGAAGTCAAAGACTTGATCAAACTCTCTCTAGAACAACTTATTGGACCGTTGATGACTAATGAACTTGTTTTGGATACTAAGATGCCTAAGGAACCAAAAAAGTAAAGATTTAGCCTCGAGAACGAAATTTGAAAGTGAGAGTGATGATGATGTTGTCTGCCTCCCTAGCAGATTCGATAATTTTCTTAAAGGAACAAAAATAATCCTAGAAAATGTGGGAACTTCAATAGCAAGAGCATCACATCTAACTTTAAGAAAAGTACTACAAAGTTTGTTGTTTTAAGTGTGGTGAGTTTAATCACAGAATTAAAGAATGTCCCTGATGGGAAGATGAGAAACTCAGGCCAAGGAAAATAGGGGTCAGTCAAAGAATGAATTCAAGAAAGCAGGATTGTTGCTTTTGGGGGAGAAAAGGATTCTGAAGATCAACAATATGAGGCATTGTGCCATGATTCAAAACTATGTTTGAATGTTGTTCAGCAAACACAGAGGAAGGCCAGTGTCTTGATGATTCGCACATATGTCTTATGGCAAAAAATTCAACCTCAATGGACAAGGATGACAATTGTGAGGTAAGTGTCATTTCTATAAAACCTTCAATACACCTTTCCAAAAACAAACTAGCCACTTTTCTTAGTAATATAATTGATGGTTTCCAAGAAATGCACGATGACTTTTTCACTATGAAAAAAGATTTGAAAATTCTACCTAAGCTAAAGGTTGGATTGGAGTTACAATATAAGGAGTTATTGGGGGAAAATAAAAGTCTAATTAAAAGATATGAAAAACTTGAGAAAACGATTGAGAATCAAAATGTTGAGTTATCTGCACAAAAGTATGAAAAATCTCTTGCTGCAGAAATCATTGATAACATTGCACCATACGCTCTGCTAGTGGCCAAAAAAATAGATTTCAATAATCAAAATAAAACCCTTACTCAAGAGCTAACTGAGTTGAGAAATGAACGACATGAGTCTAAAATTTCTTATCTCCGGAAATCTCGGGATTTAGTTTTGAAAAATGATTTCGGAAAATCTAAAAGGGACTTGATTACATTAGATGATAAAAATAATTATTTAAAGATCATGATCGAGTCCCCAAAAGTACAGCTGAGAGAAGCTTGCAAGGCCCACTCAAGAAATGAAATCCAAAAAGGGAATAGCTTGGTTAATAACAGAAACAAACAAGGGTTAGGATACGTTGACCAGAGACACAGTGTACAAAGATTAAGAAAATTTGAAAGTGACTTTCGTAAAATAAATATGTTGATGTACCAGAATATCTTATTTTCTACTTTTGTGGAAAAAAATCAACACCTCGTGAATAACTCTACTATTAAGAAAAAGTGTGTTGAGAAAAATACAAGTATGCAAATCAACTATGGGTTAGAAAGGATCTCTTATATGCTCAACAAAAGAAGAAGGGACCCAAACAAATCTGGGTTACTAAATTAACAAGCTAGTGATCTCTTTATGAGAGGAACCAGTCCATCGTACCTTCACAGTGATTGCTTAAGACATGACTGGTGACAAGTCTCTTTATATGACGACTAGCCATAGTGGAATATATACCTAAAAGAGAAAACCTAACTCAAAGAAACTAGAAGTAAGGTGGATCACGTTCCGGGACCTGCCTGTTATCAAGCATCGCGTTCCTGTGGCTCGGATGAGTATTCTTGTTTATATCGTTACGGCTATAAACACTTTCTTGTTCCTATTAACAAAACATCCTCTTTTTCTTCGCTCTTCCGGAACTGGTGCAGAAATGGGTGCTTTTTCTATGTTGTTTACCTTAGTGACTGGGGGGTTTCGGGGAAGACCCATTTGGGGCACCTTTTGGGTGTGGGATGCTCGTTTAACACCGACAAGCGACCCTCGTCTCAACCCGCGACGAGGTTCTTGATGACAGAACCTAGCAACTATGCACAGTAAAAACAGAGCATGTGCTATTTATAAAATAGCATCCTAGCATGATTCTACTACCTTAAATATCAAGAATACTAAGTGATTAATAACAACATAATACGCTAAGTACTCAAAATCGTACATAACTTTAATAATTTACAAAACTAAACTTTGCATGATTCTCAATTTAACGACTATTATTAGAACTCATATATTTATAACAGTTAAACATGAGCATGATTTTCATACATATAACAAAACAACCAAAACTCGAAAATGAACAGAATTAACATGGTGGAACTTATAGTAAAATAATAGTGAATTTCATGCTAATACAACCATAGTCATTTAGCAAGAATCAAGTTATGCATTAGTAGACACATGAAGTTCATGGGAAATAATATAACAATTATCGAATTGCTAGGTTAACATACCATGTGAAATTCATGTAAACTCAAACAATAACATGCTTAAATTCATATAATCAGGATAATAAAATAAACTAACACTAACATATATAGCAACGGAAATCTATTTTTCCCTAGCCTTTAAACTATGTGAAAACTAGTCTAAGGGGTAGCGCTAGTTACCTTAGTTTCCAGAGGAAAGTTTGTCAAATATATGATAGAAACATAGAGAGGAAAAGAACTTCGAAATGATTAATATAATCGTGGAATATATGCACCAATTCGCCTAAGGAAACAAGTGCAAAACCACTCCAAAATGTAAATTTTGATTAACGCTTGAAAATGTACTTGAAACTTACTATAAAAATGTATTGAAATGGTGAAGCATGAGAAAGAAGTACTTCCCCTTTTTAATCAATAGGCGTGTGAACAGGACGGAGAGGAGAGCAAGAGTTGTGCAGTTTTTCTGATGAAACTTACAGCAATTGAGGCAGTTTAAGAGGGGCTTAATGTATGGCTTAAGTGTACAATGAAGGGGGGGATTGATGGGGATGATGGAAGGGCCTAGCCTCTTGAGTTTCTAACGTTACACAACACAAGGCCAACTTGAAAGATAATTAATTCCTTAAACATAAAATGTTTACAAGCTAACTATATATATACTAGTGTACAAAGAATATTAATCACATCCTCTAAACTAGGAGATAAACTAGGTCAAAGATATACAACTAGCTAAATATGAATATATGAAAATATAAAGATATATTTTCCTATATTCTAACACACTCCCTCAGTCGAAGGGTGAGGAGGTCGAACGCTGAGACTGTCCCGAAAGTCTTCAAAGAGAATCAATGGAAGACCTTTGGTGAAGATGTCAGCTATCTGATGTCGGGATGGCACGTGTAAAACATGGACCTCACCACGTGCCACCTTCTCTCGAACAAAGTGAATGTCCATCTCAATATGCTTGGTTCGTTGATGCTGAACCCGATTTCCAGATAAATAAATGGCACTCACATTATCACAATACACAAGCGTGGCTTTCTGAATAGGACAATGCAACTCAACCAACAAATTGCGTAACCAACAAGACTCAGAAACCACGTTAGCAACTCCCCTGTACTCAGATTCAGCGCTAGAACGAGACAAGGTAGCCTGTCTTTTCGATGACCAGGAGAGTAAGTTATCACCAAGAAACACACAATAACCAGACGTAGAACGTCTAGTGTCAGGACACCCACCCCAATCAGCATCAGTGTAAGAAATGAGGGTGGATGTAGTGGAACGATACAAGTGCAGACCAAAATGAAGGGTGCCCTTAACGTATCTGATCGCATATGGTCCTCCATAGGCTGATGCATGAATAAGCAGACTTGTTGAACAACATTAGTAATATCAGGCCTAGTGAAAGTGAGGTACTGAAGGGCACTTGCCAGACTCTGATAGTGAGAAGGATCGGAGCAATGAGTGTCAGATTTGGCACTAAGTTTGGACTTAGCGTCAACAGGAGTAGCAAAAGATTTACATGCAGACATGCCTGCACGCTCAATAATCTCTTCGGCATACTTTCGCTGAGATAAGAAGAGACCACCTGTATGATGAGTAACAGCAATACCCAAAAAATAACTCAAGGTCCCCAAGTCCTTCATGGCAAACTCAGAACTAAGATGTGACATGATAGACTTGCGGAGAGTATCAGAAGAGGCAGTCAAAATAATATCATCAACATAAAGTAGCAAATAAGCAGTATCGGCACCATGACGGTATATAAACAAGGAATGATCAGACCTACTATTATGAAACCCAATTTGGGTGACATAATCAGTAAACCGTCGATACCAAGCACGAGGAGCCTGTTTGAGGCCATACAATGACTTTTTCAGCAAACACACATGATTCGGGAATTGAGGATCCCGATAACCCATTGGCTGATGCATATAAACTGTTTCTTTCAAATCAGCATGCAGAAAAGCATTTTTCACATCTAATTGATGAAGCGACCACCCCTTAGACAAAGCCAAACTAAGTATTGTACGAATAGTCGCTGGTTTGACCACAGGGCTAAAGGTTTCACCACAATCAACACCCACCTGTTGAGTCTTTCCATCACCTACAAGACGAGCTTTATGCCTCTCAAAAGAACCGTCGGATTTTTCCTTATGAGCAAAAATCCACATAGAATGAATAATATTAGCATCATGGGGACGGTGTACCGATTCCCAAGTCTTATTTTTAATGAGAGCATGAAATTCATCATCCATAGCCATTTTCCAATTCGGGTCATGAAGGGCAGACACGGGATTACGGGGAAGAGGGGAACGACTCACTGTGGTATGAAGGGAGACAACTTTCTTAGGCCTAAAAATCCCGTTTTGGCTGCGAGTGACAGAACGAGGAGGAACAGTAGGGGCGTGGGCCGCGGACCGATGGGCAGGCGGGGACGCTTGGATGAGTGATGGTACTGGGCCAGTAGTACCGGATAAGGGAGATGAAGTTGGCCCAAGCGGATAAGGAATGGGGGTAGGAGAACGGGCTGCCATAGAGGGGCGTACGCGGATGGGCCCAGCAGGAGTGTGTAAGGGAGCTGGGGCCGCTGCTGGCGGACTAAGGTAGGTTGGCCCAAGAATTGGAGAGGGAGAAGCGAGTCCAGCAGGGTTGCATGGACTGGGCTCATGAGAAGGCAAGTCCATAGGGCAATTTAAGAAATCATACGAAGTGGTGTTTGGCTCATGAATGGAGGAAAATGGGAATTTGGAGTTATCGAAAATGACATGTCGACAAAGAATAATTTTCCGAGAAGAGGGATCATAACACTTATAGCCGCGATGGTTTGATGGGTAGCCCAAGAAAACGCAAGAAGTGGAATGGGCTTGAAGTTTATGAATGGTGGTGTATGAAAAGAGGGGAAAGCACAAACACCCAAACACCCTTAGGTGAGAATAGGACAGGTTTTTGTTGAAAAGAACCCGAAGAGGAGAGTGATAGGCAAGACTCTTGTTTGGAAGAATGTTGAGAAGGTATGTAGCCATTTGTAGAGCATGATGTAAAAAAGAAGGGGGAATAGAGGCATGAGCGAGAAGAGTTCTAACAACATTGTTAATAGAACGAATTTTACGCTCGGCTTTTCCGTTTTGTGATGAAGTATATGGACAAGAAAGACGAAAGTTAATACCATTAGTCTTACAAAAATTCCAAAAAGGAGCATTATCAAACTCACGACCATTATCACATTGAATATTTTTAATTTCCCTCTCAAATTGTGTGCGAATATATGCCCTAAATTGCAAAAACGTTTCATACACTTGTGACTTTTTAGTAATAGGAAACGTCCATACAAATTTAGAGAAATCATCCAACATAACAAGATAATAGCAATGGCCCCTAGAGCTTAACACAGGAGATGTCCATAAATCACAATGAATAATATCAAAAGGCATGATGGTAGTAGAATGAGAAGAAACAAACGGCAATTTAAGATGTTTTCCAAGAGAACAGGAAGAACAAACATGAGAACGACCAAGTTTATTACATTCGATCAATTTATTTTGCCTAAGAGACGCTAGAATAGAAGCACCAGGATGACCCAGACGATCATGCCATAAAGAAGGTGCAAGAGCAGCAAATCTAGAATTAGGTTGGACTCGAGACTGGATAGAAGTGATAGGATAAAGTGCCCCTTGACTCTCACATCTCATGATTGGTCTCCCCCTCCGAAAATCCTTCACAGAAAACCCAAAAGGATCAAATTCAACAGTGACATTATTATCAGTAGTAAATTTTTAAACGGACACAAGATTTTTAATTAACTTAGGAGCATGAAGAACATTTTTGAGGGCTAGGGGAGGGTGAGGAGTAGGTAAATAAGAATCTCCATAACCACGAATTGGAATACTATGGCCATTTCCGACAATTATTCCATCATTTTTACTCAAATTAAAATAAGACGAAATATTACCTTGGGAAGAGGTCATATGGGAAGTGGCGCCCGTGTCCATGTACCAATTCGGATCCGGTGGAGTGAGTCCAAGAGTATGCATAGCCGCTTCAATATCAGTCGAAGTGGGTTGAGAATCAGCCACATAGGCCTGTGGTCTAGCGCCCAAGACGCCTGGCCTAGCAAAAGAAGAGGGGTGCTGCTGCCTTGGCCCAGAAGGAGGCCTGCTCCAAGAAGAAGCGGGGTATGGGCAGGATGGATAAGCCCATGGCCACAAGGCCCATGGGGAAGGTTGACCCATCCCCCCATAAGCCCACGGAGGAGGCTGAACGCTGCTGCCAGTACTCGCCTGTTGCTGCTGTTGGTGGTACGGTCTGCCACCGCCGCTGCCACCCTGCTGTTGGCGGCCGCCCCGACCACCACCACCCCCTTGACCACCGTTTGACCCCCGTTGACCGCCTGAGACGGGGAGGAGTTAGACGGTGGAGTGTCATTATGGGACGAGACAAGGGCAGTGGAGGACGTCCCGAGGGCTGCCTTCTTCGCTAACCGGCCTCTTCAAGCACTAACATGGAACGGGCTTGAACGAAGGGCGGTAAAGGGTAACTTTGGCGAAGTAATGTACCCACACCGTTGTAAGCATCCGTAAGACCCGCTACCATCTGCAAAACCAAGCGTTTATTTGTAACAGGAGCACCGACGTTCTTCAACTGATCCGACAACATCTTATGACGTTGACAATACGCCGAAGCGTCAGGAAAGTCCTCTATGACAGTGTTAGAGAACTCATGCTCAAGAGTGACGGCACGAGATGTTTTATTGTCTTGAAATATATCTCGTAGTCGTTCCCAAGCTTCTTTTACCATAGAATCAGGCTCAAGAATAGTATGTAGTAGATCTTCAGAGATCGTACCATAGATCCACTTCAATACCGTGGCATCAATAGTTAATCAATCTTCCTTTTCATCAGCCGTACTAGGAAGTTTAGTCTTTTCCGTCGGTATTATGTGATCAATCACACGATTAGAACGAGCATGGATTTTAAATAACTCCGCCCACGTAGAGTATTGAACATTTTCCATGTCAAGTATAATCGGAACATTGTGTTTAATATTAGAACTAGTAAGAGAATTAATGAGAGAAGAAGAAGAAGAAGAAGAGGAGGAGGAGGATTTTCCGGTCATGGTGGCCGGTTTTGTGGAGAGTGTCGGCGAGGAAGGGGACCGGCGAGTGAGGTGTGGGCGACGGCTAGTAGCGAAAGCAATGAAAAAAATAAACCCTAGCAATCTGATACCATGAAAGATAATTAATTCCTTAAACATAAAATGTTTACAAGCTAACTATATATACTAGTGTACAAAGAATATTAATCACATCCTCTAAACTAGGAGATAAACTAGGTCAAAGATATACAACCAGCTAAAAGATATTTACAAGATAAATATGAATATATGAAAATATAAAGATATATTTTTCTATATTCTAACACAACTGATCTAGATGCTCCTAGATTTTGACCCCCATGTAGGATAGTCGCAGACAACAAATTCATTACTTAGCCGGTCCAATTTGCAAAAAATTAGGCTTTAAATTACACTATTTAAATTAGAACTAACATAATTTAACGATTCAGTCGCTAAACACTTCAGACAATAAAATGTATATGCACATTTTATTTTACATACAACGCTTTTCATAATAAAAATATTTTAGTCATTTGTTTACTTGAAAAATAGATATTTTAATGAAAATAAAATATTTTAGGGAAATGAGCGCGAAAATTTTAGCTCAAAAAATACGGGTGTTAAAATTAATCCAACTTACAAAAATTTCTTCCTCAAAACTTGCATATAGCATATAGTACCAACACAACACAGAGATTTCTCGGAGAAAAGTAAAATTATGGGGAAATTTAGGTAATTTTACCACTCTGTACTTGATTTATATAACTCGGGGTAGTTCAGTCTCATCGAGTCTTCGGTTTCCACATAGATTTTTCATATTTTGGCTTCTCCACAGAACCTTCACCAATGGGACTACCTTTCTTCAAAGAATTAATCAGTTTTGACGGGCTAGAATATGAATAGGTCGTTCCTCGAACGTCAAGTTTGGCTCAACAGTGATCAACTCAACAGGAATCACATGAGAAGGATCACTACGCTACCTCCACAACTGAGATACGTGAAACACATCATGGACTTTTGACAACTCTAGCGGCAACGCCAAAAGATAAGTCACCTCACCAATCCTTTCAAGGATTTCATTGGGTTCAACATACTTTAGACTGAGCTTTCCCTTATTGCCGAAACACGTAATTCCTTTGATTGGAGACACTTTCAGTAAGACTTTATCACCTACTTCATAAACATTTGGTTTCCGACACATATCAACATAGGATTTCTCTGCCTATCATGCTTTCAGCTTAGCTCTGATCTCTTTCATATGTTTAACGATAATCTACATTAATTTTTGCCCCAAAACCATAGAGTTCAGGGTCATTCCTACTTGTTGTATGAAGATTCCACAAGAGTTCAGGGTCATTCCCACGAATGTTGAAATTCCAAAGTATAAGCTCGGAGGATATCCTCCAAAGTGTCAACTGTCCTTTTAGTCTGACCATTGGTAATGGCATGAAATACACTACTCAACTTCAACTTCGTGCCAAATGCTTCTTCCATAGGATAAGACAAAAAACTCGGATTACGATCAGATACACTTTCCTTTGGAACATCATGGAGTCTAAGAATCTCATTTGAATAGGTCTTAGCCAGCTTCTCTGTAGACCAAGTGTTTCTCGTAGGTATAAATCGAGCAACCTTAGTCACACAGTTAACGATAACCCAAACAGCATTCAAACTTCCATCAATATGGGGAGACCCATAACAAAAACCATAGAAATGGAATCAAACTTCAAAGCAGAGATCGGTGGAGGTTGTAACAATCTTCCTGGCCTTTGATGTTCAACTTTCACCTTCTGACAAACAAGACATCGAGCCACAAACTCAGGGACCTCCTTCTTCATAACAGGCAACCACAAGCTAACTTCAGAACTTTATACAGTTTATCACCTCCAGGACGAACATAATAGGGAATTTTATGAGCTTCCTTTAGGATTTTTCCCTTCAACTCGACATCTTTGGGAACACACCAACAAACCGTGAAGCTCAAACTTCCATAGACAAAGTGCGCCCTTTATGAGCACGACGATGTCCTTTTCCAAAAAAAAAAACATTGTCTTGAGTATGAAAAACTTGATTAAAGCCATGTTTAGTTCACCTTAAAATAATAATATTGAGTAAAAATAAGTTCAATTCAGTAAAAATAAGTTTAGTTCAGCAAAAGTATCGGTAAAAATAAGTTCAGTTTAGTAAAACTAAATTCAGTTTAGTAAAAATCAATAGTGAAAAGAAGAAAAAACAACATGAATTAGTAAAAATAAGTTTACTTCAGTAAATATAAGTTCAGTTTAGTAAAAAAATTCAATTCAGTACAAATAAGTTCAGTTCAGTAATAAATAAGTTGAACTGAACAGCGCCAAAATTTTATCTCGAAATTTATGTCTATTACCATGTTATATATCAAATATATATAATTTAAAAAAAATTGTAAATTGAATAAAAAAAGAATTTTAAAATGTTAATTACTGTTTGATCAGTCAAACTATAGATTATTAGGGTAATTAGTAAAAATTGTAGCAACTTGTTAAGATATTAGTGAATCTAGGCAGTAGTTGAAAAGAAAAATTCAATAGGGTGTAATTAGCAAAATAAAACACGGTGTTTTGAAGTGCTAAAAATCTATAACACATGATTTTCAAAGCATGATACTCATTACTCATACCATGTTTTTTGTAATAGGTTGATTTTCAAAATTCTTTTAAATAGCAAAATAACTTATTTAATAGGTCGTAATTACCAAAAAAATCTTTTTAAGTGCTAAAAAACTATAACACAATTTTCAAAGCATTATACTCATTATACCACTTTTTTTATAAAAATTTAACATCAAGAGAATAGATGAGATTCACGATTTTCCAATTCTCTTTTCTTTCTACTTAGAGCCTTTAAAATGGTAACTTTCATAATAAGTCAGATTTTTTTTTTTTGGTGTCTAAGGAGTCGAATGTGGGATAAGAATCAAGCACAAAATCTATTAAAGTCAGGAAATATTAATCAACTGAGATATTTCAACTCAGCAAGTGAGCAGTGATATAAGGCCTGTTCTCCCCAGCTTATTTTCAGTTCAGTTCAGTTCAGTTCAGCTCCAATTAGTTCAGTTCAATTCAGTTCAGTTCAGCTCCAATTAGTTCAGTTCAGTTCAATTCAGCTCCAATCAGTTCAGTTCAGTTCAGTTCAGCTCCATTCTTTTATAATTTATTTTACTAATTACTCTTATTATTATTATTATTATTTATTTTATATCATTATTATTAAGTATTATTATTATATCTATATATTATTTGTTTATTATAGCTTTACTCATTATTATTACTATTATCATTAAGGAGGAACATGGTTTAGGTCAAAAGTATAAACCAATCAAATCACGTCAAAACGGTTTATGATGCAATTTTACACGGTCCGACTCAATCATTATTTTATTACTAAATATTATTATATTATTAAATCTAATTATAAAAATAGTAATATTAATTTACTTCTTAGATATTATTGTTATTATATAATAATCATCAAGTATTAATATATTAATACAAAGACTATAAAATAATTGATATTAATTATCATTATCATCATTAATCATTATTATTATTATTAATTTATGATTATTAATATTATTTATTTATAACTATCGTTTAAAAATATCCAAAATACAATTATTATTATTCATTATTATTACTTATCATTATAATTTTTATTTAATATTCATGCTATTATTGTTTAAATATTATCTATATATTTATTTAATTCAATTCAATTCAATTCAATTCAATTCAATTCAATTCAGTTCAGTTCAGTTCAGTTCAATTTTGTTCAGTTCAATTCAGCTCTAATCAGTTCAGTTCAATTCAGCTGAATTATGCCGAAGAGAACAGGCCCATAATTGCCAAAAGCTCCACAAAGATGACAGTGGTCTTGCGCGATAAGTGACAAAGCAAATGCAGTGGTCTTGCGCGTTAATTGACAAAGCAAGTTCAGAAAACTGATCGCATCTTCATTTCTTCAGCATATGCATGTCAACTGCTCTACACTTTAAGCAGTGGGGTATCATATTTTCCAGGGTGCATGAGCAATACTATACCCCCAGCAAGCGCGCTATAAAGTTATCCTTCTTTTATTTTATCATGTTTGTTTCAATAATCAACAAGTACAATAATTATTCTTCCTCCGTAACAGAATAAATGCACCAATTAGCTTGGACACACATGTCAAGATAAAAATTTAAAAATTAATATCTCTAATTATGTATTTGTAAAAACAATAAACATTAGATCATAAAAAACTACAAGTTGAGACGAATCCAACAAGACTCCACATGAATATGTTTTTCCTTATGTATAAGTCACAAATTGCGATTAAATTTAAAACTATAAATAGTGTCAAAAGTACAATTGGTGCGTTTATTTCGTTACGGATGAAGTATATAAAAGACAAAATAGAGTAGGGTATAAGTATAAGTACTAACAAGTAAAAGGTAGAGTGACGACATTGATTAATATAGTAGAAAACATAGTCTAGTGATGACAGAAAGCAGGGCAAATTAACGAAAAGAGAGAAACCAACTGTATCATGAATCATGAATTCATGACACCATTATAGGTGCTTTTGAGAGAACTCAAGTTATCCTTCTTTTATTTTATCATGCTTATTTCAAGAATCAACAAGTACAATAATTATATATGAAAGAACAAACAGAGTAGGGTATAAGTTTAACAACTAAAAGGTAGAGTGACGACATTGATTAATAGAAAACATAATCTAGTGATGACAGAAAGCATGCATGGCAAATTATTAACGAAAAAAGGGAAACCAACTGATTCATGAATCATGAATTCAAGACACACATTATTGGTGCTTTTGAGAGAGCTTAATGAGCGATGAGTAGTGAGTAGTGAGTAGTGAGTAGTGAGTAGTGAGTGTGAGCCTGTGGGGGCAGTGTGTAAGCCTAGTTGTTGGATCACAAGGAAACACTCAAGAAGGGGGGTTTGAATTGAGTGTGGTATTTTCTGAATTTTATCGAACTTTCTTTAGAGATCTCAGAGACCTTCTCTGAGCTTTTGAGTTGCGTATATGAATATTGTTAATTAAATAGAAAGGCAGTAATAAAGAGACGAGACAAGCAATTTTACCGTGGTTCAATCTCACCTCTGAGATCTACGTCCACCCTACCTTTTCTTTTATTAATTGAATCACAAAATACCAAACTCTTGATACAACTTGATTCCCTCACTATTAACCCTAGTAGTGCCCCCCAACACTTAACTCTAAGTGTTGCCTAATTAAGTCTAATTCCCTTAGAAACTCAACTTAACACTCTCTATAAAAGATGAAATTATAGAAAGATTTGAATCCTCTTTTTGTGTGCTTCTTGGTTAAGCAGTTTAGAGGTATTTATCGAGCTTAAGTATGTGTTTTTCTGTCACAGATCTCAGTGCTGATCTCAGAGAGGTTAAAGATATGTTTCTGAAAATAGCTCTCTAAAACAATTTCTGGAAACACGTATCTTTTATATTTTCTGATCTTTTTACTCTTTGTCAAGGCTCACGTTTTTCAAATCAGTTTTTAAGCTTTACAAAGATAGAATTGTCCACTTGATAGTTTCATAAACTTAAGCAAGCAATTATCTTTAAAGAAGATTTTATCTTCTTTAAGATATTTGTTTCCTAATAGTATTAGGACTGATTTTGTAGACAGATTCTTTTCTTTAAAATCAGAAATTTCTAAAACCTTTTTATTCCAAAAAACTTATCTTTTCCAAAAAAGATATTCCAGATTTTTAAAACAATTTTTCAAAAAACGATTTTCCCTTTTTTTTTTGTTTTCGCAAATCGTTTTATTTAGGTGTTATATTATAGATTGCATTTATTTTACTATCTCAAGTAAAATACCTACAATCTCTAATATCACACATTAGCACTTTGATCCGTTATTTACGAACACACACTTTTACATATTTGGAAATTGGCCTTAGTCTAAAGCGTTTGACAATTGATTCTTCGAGACTTCGTTTAGGCATCTGCAACAAAACTTCACCAAACATGTTAGATCAACTAATTGTGTTTGTCATCATCAAAATACACATGGACAATGTGTCCCAACACTAGTGTTGGAGTAGGTATGGCTTCAATCATCCAAAGTTAGTGGGAATTATACTTTGACCATGTGTTTCACGATAGAGATCAAATCTCTTAGATAATTGAATCTTCGTGGAGATTATCTTTATGAATGTGACAACCGTGTAATTATGTCTAATCGTGCATTGCATGGTTGATGCCTTGATGGGTTTTCTGTTTGTGGAAAGAAGTAGTTGATTGATATTTTAGGTAATTCCTCTTTTTTTAGATGCCACGATTTTAATTTTTCACTATTCACATTAATTCCTTTGACTAAGATTTGTAATTTATACATAATAAAGAACATAGTATGAACTTGGGAAAAGTATATTTTATTAACAATAATAAAGCTGAATTTATACATAGTTAGGCTAACAAACTAGGTCACAGAATAAGGAAGATTACAAGAAATAACAACTAGAGGAGAGATACAAGGAGATATTATAGGTAAAGATAATTACAGCTAAGTGAATAAGATACAAAAGATATGTAAAATATAACAGCTAATGGTTGACTAGATCAATCCTTATCACGACCCCGCAAGACGGACGGTCGTAGGGAAAGACCGATCTTGGACAACATTTGTAAGCGAGGACGCGGCAGCGGTTTTGTGAGGGCATCTGCTAACTGATCATCTTGGGCAACATACACAACCCGTAGGATTCCATGTTGTACCTTTTCACGTATGAAATGGTAGTCTACACCAAGATGCTTCATGCGTGACTGGAAAACAGGATTGGCACTAAGCCGAGTAGCACCAACATTATTACAATAAATGACGGGTTTAGTGATACCCGAAAGACCGAGCTCTTGAAGCACATTTAGGAGAGAAACCAATTCCACAGCCGTTTGAGCGACTGAGCGGTATTCGGCTTCGGTAGACGAACGTCCAACAGACCTTTGCTTTTTCGAACTCCAAGAGATGGGATTTTTACCTAAGTAAACAATATAAGCCCCTGTAGAGATATAGTCATCACGATCGCCGGCCCAATCCGCATCCGAGAAGGCATGGAGTGTCATGGGGGATTCACGGTGGAAGGTGAGACCATGATCGAGGGTGCCATTGAGATGGCGGAGGACACGTTTTAGGGCTTGCCAATGGGTTGAAGTGGGGCGGTGCATGAATTGAGATAGGCGGTTGACGGCAAAGGCGATGTCGGGACGAGTAAGATTTAAGTATTGGAGACTACCCACGAGTGTTCGATAGTCAGTGGGATTGTCCAAGAGAGTGCCTGAGTGAAGAGTGAGAGGGGTGTTTGTTTCCATAGGGGTAGGGACGGGCTTTGCATCGAGCATGGAGGCACGAGCTAGCAAGTCAAGGATATATTTTCGTTGATTTAAGAATATGCTAGTAGCACACGGTTGGACTTCGACCCCGAGGAAGTAAGTAAGAGTGTCGAGGTCTTTGAGGCAAAAGCGTAGGGCGAGTGAAGAGATGAAGGAGGAGACATGAGCGACATTTGGTCCGGTGATGATAATGTCATCAACGTACACAATGACATAGATGGGGTGAGAAGTGGTTTTGGTGAAGAAAAGAGAGGTATCGGAGACGGCGTTGATAAAACCAACGCTAAGGAGATAGGAGCGTAGCTCTTTGTACCAAGCACGGCGAGCTTGTTTCAAGCCATAGAGTGCTTTCTTAAGATGACACACATAATCAGGATGCTCGGGATTTTTGAAACCCGGAGGTTGGATCATGTATACATCCTCAATAAGGGTGCCTTGTAAGAAGGCATCATTAATGTCAAGTTGGCGAAGGGGCCAATCTTGAGTGACATCAAGACTAAGTATAAGACGGACAGTGGAGAGTTTGATAACGGGGCTAAAGGTTTCGGTGTAATCAAGCCCGGGGCGTTGGTGAAAACCCTTGGCAACAAGCCGAGCTTTATGCTTATCAATGGAACCATTAGGTTTGTATTTCGTACGAAAGACTCATTTGCACCCGACTAAGTTTTGAGAGGGGTGACGTGGTACGAGTTCCCACGTATGATTTTTTAGCGGAGCTTGATATTGAGTTTGCATGGCGTCACGCCATACGGGGTGTGTGAGGGCTTCTTTGACAGTAGTGGGTTCAACAGGACAGAGTTGGGCTGAGAGGTTCAGTTTGTCGATGGGTTTGAATATATTGTGAGATGCACGAGTGCCATGAGAGTGAGGTTGGGGAGGTTGAGAGGAGGAGGGGCGTTTTTGACGTGGAGGACGAGGTGGGACAGCAGGGGGCAGGGGGGTTGAGCTGCAGGGGGGAGGGAGCGGAGGCGAGTGGTGAGGAAGGGAGGGACTGAGGAGGTGAGGGGGGAGTTGGGTTAGGAGTAGGAATGGGAAGAGGAGGAGGAAAAGGTTGAGGGGGTGGTAAGAGCGGACAAGAGAAGGAACACCATTGGTCAGTGTCGAAGGGAGTAGGGGAGGGCGGTTTGGCAGATGCAGTAGTGAATGGGTAGTGATATTCGACAAATTTGACATGCCGAGAGGAGTAGACACGGTGAGTGTGTGGGTCAAGATAAAGATAAGAATGCTGAGTTGGTGAGTACCCAATGAAGGTACAAGGAAGAGAGCGAGGCTGGAGTTTGTGAGAGTTGTAAGGACGTAGCCATGGGTAGCACAAGCAATCGAAGTTGCGTATATGATGGTACTTAGGAGGAGTGCCGAAAAGAGTGAAATAGGGAGAATTATTTGAGAGAGTGGGAGTTGGCATTCGATTAATAAGATATACGGCTGTTTGAAAGGCGTGAGGCCAATATTTGAGAGCAAGGGAGGCATGGGAAAGTAGAGCGAGACTGGTTTCAGTGATATGACGATGTCGGCGCTCGGGATACCCATTATGCTCGGGTGTGTGTGGTGGAGATGTGAGGTGTGAAACGCCATTAGAGGAGAGAAAAGAAGCAAGTTTGATAAATTCACCACCATTGTCAGAGTAGAGAGTGAGTATGGGACGAATGAAGCGTTTTTCGACTAACGACTAAGGCTTTGAATCGAATGAAAATGTCAGCTGCGTCAGATTTGTTTTTGAGGGGGTAAAGCCAGATGAATTTAGTGAAGTGATCAACAAAAATTACATAATACTTAAGTCCATCATATGAAGAAACGGGGGATGACCATAGGTCACTAAAAACAATTTGGAGGGGCAAAGTAGTAGTAAGGGACGAGTCACCAAAAGGCAACTTGTGACTTTTAATTTATTAATGTAACAGGAATTACAAGATAAATTCAAACATTTAGGAATTTTGAGATGCATAAATAACATATTTAAAATGCTAAGAGATGGATGGCCTAGGCAGTGATGCCAATCAATGGAGTTGATGGTGGTGGAGTGAGCTTGTGGAGCGGAGCTAGGCCAATGATAGACTCCGTCCTTAGTTGGGCCGGTGAGAAGAGTCGCCCCCGTCAGCGAGTCCTTAACAGAAAAGGAAGTGGGTGAGAAGACAACATTAACATTATTATCATGACAAAGCTGTGAGATGGAAATAATGTTTTTATGCATTAACGGGACACATAGAACATTAGAAAGAGATAGAGAGTGAGAGGAGGTGGAGAGAAGAGTAGAACCAGTGTGAGAGATTGGAAGACTGGAGCCGTCACCAATAACTATTTCATCCGAGCCAGCATAGGAGTAGTGTAGGGAGAGATTAGCGAGGTCGGAAGTGACATGGTGAGAAGCATCGCTATCCAAAAGCCAAGGAGAAGAGGAAGTAGGAGCAGCGGAGGGAAGAACGGCAGCATTGACTTGAGGTGTCCAAGTGAGTGGACGAGGGGAACATGGTGGAGGACGAATGGCAGGATGGAGAGATTTAAAGATGGGACAATAAGTGAGTGTGTGCCCTTGAACATTACACCATTGACAGCGACCCTTAAAGGGATTACGTGGGTTTTGATTGGGTTGGGAAGAATAAGATGATGGAGGTTTGGTGTTTGGAGAGGGGCGGTGATACTGATGGCGTGAAGAGGTGGGATTGGCGGTGGCCGGGAAGTGAGAATGAGGAGTGGGTGCGGCAGCGTCAAGCTCCTTTTCTTCACGAATTAATTTTTCGTGAAGTTCATCAAAGGAGATTGGAGTATCACGAGCATTGACGGCCTTAATGAGTGGGTGATATCCATCACCAAGACCATGAAGAACATGATCAGTGATGTCTTCAACATCAAGAGGGGTGTGTCGAGTAAGGCAAGTTCGTCAACAAGACGACGGGTTTTGTTCATATAATCTTCAATAGAAGAAGGGCCTTTGGAGAGGTTACGGAGTTGATATTTGAGTTGCTTGATATGACCACGGGATGGTTTGGCGTAGGTGTGGGCAAGAATATCCCATGCTTCTTTAGAGGAACGAGCACGAGAGATGAGAGGACCAAGAGAAGAGGAAAGAGTTCCGGCAAGAGCACCGAAGAGAAGTTTGTCTTGGCGAACCCACGTGACGTGAGCGGGATTGAGAGTAGAAACACCTTCGTCATTGGTGATCTTAGTAGGGGGTGGGTTAGATGAGCCATCGATAAATTGATGAAGGTCGTAGCCGATGAGTAAGGGATCGAGTTGAGCACGCCAAATGATGTAGTTTGAGGGAGTGAGCTTTTGGAAAAATTGAACATTCATGACAGTGAGAGGTTTAGAAGGTTCATTAATATTAGAGAGAGAATGAGGGTCGGAAGCCATTGATGCTTAAGAAGAAAAGCTCGAGGAAGAAGAAGGAAAAAAAATGGCGTGTGAAGTAACATTGCTGTGATACCATATGAACTAGGGAAAAGTATATTTTATTAACAATAATAAAGCTGAATTTATACATGGTTAGGCTAACAAACTAGGTCACAGAATAAGGAATATTACAAGAGATAACAACTAGAGGAGAGATACAAGGAGATATTATAGGTAAAGATAATTACAGCTAAGTAAATAAGATACAAAAGATATGTAAAATATAACAGCTAATGGTTGACTAGATCAACCCTTATCACATAGTTAAGTGGAATCTTATTATGTTCGTCTCGTGACATAGTTTTATAATATACTTTTTATAATTTTCTCGAACCAAGATTTCAGCCACCTCACTTTAGATAAACACAAGATATTTGTTCAAATCTTATTTATTGCTATTGGTTTGGGAGTACATGTGAGAAAAATGGTTGTTTTTCTTACTATTTCTTTCATATTCACCTCATTCCTAATTTTAATGCTTCTCGTCAAGAGTAACAAACACAAGAAACGAAAGGAAATCTCTAGTTTGGTTATGGAAGCCAATTCCATTACCAAAACCTCACACAAATATTCGATAAAATTGGTTATCTTTTTCAGGAAAAAGAGTTTCTAGGAAGACCACTACGATTGTCTTTGTATGTCTTACATCTTCGAAGACAACGAATTTGATTTTCTTAAAGCACCATTTAGAATTTTGATTGCTTCCTTCTCCTTGCAAGAGCCACCAAAGAGAAAAATTAACTCTCTTCCTTGCAATAGTGGTCTTACGGTCAGTGGTGACGATATTAATATAATGTCTCAATCAGTTACTTTATTGAGACGGTCTCATCTAAAAAATTTCCATCTTTTAATTTATAATTGCAGGAAATGGATCTCGTAACTTCTCATTTATGAAACTTGTTAAGATATTATTGATATTATTGTATATTAAAAGATATTAGAAGATATTAGAAGATAATATTGTATAGCAATCTTTCCTAAATGATAGGAATTGCATTAGCTAGTTGGTTTTATCTTTTGGCAGCATTGTATTTAGTCCACGGATGAATGAGAATGACATAAGCTTTTCACCCTAAATTTTGTTTCTTGTGTTTCTTCATGGTATCGGAGCCATCCAAATTATTGGATTGATTCGACGCTTCCGCATAAACTCTAACGGCCGGTGGGTGTTAATGGAAAACCCAACGGCGGCAATCGGCGTTCTGAAAATACAATTTTTTTTCCGTCTCCTTCGTGATGCTGCAAGTTTCATCTTTGTGGTGTTTGATTGAGTTTCTTAGATGTAGCTTTGCTGGAAATTCTGATTTTTGCAATCATATTAGAATTGTTTTTCTTTTGTTGGAGTTGGGCGTCCACTTCAAGTTTTGAGATTTATGTTAGGAATTCTTGTAGTGCTGGCCTCCACCTCTTATTATGTCAGGTTCCTTTGGGTGTGGCAGTAATGCTATTATTCTTCTTTTCTTAAAATTAAAAAAAAAATGGTGTTTTTTTTGTTCGGTATTTTGTTTAGATCTGTTTCAAAATAGATCAGTTTCTTTCAAATTGTCGATGATGTTCATTCCATCGAAAATTTGTCCTTTTGTTTCTGTGATGATGTTCATTCCATCACAACTATAATTTGGTCTCAATTTCAGATCTGTTTCAAAACAGATTGTGAGACATATTTCGACTCTCCGTGTGTCGTGAGACATGGATTTATGGGTTCTCCTTGTATCTTGAGACGAGGTTTATTCATTGAAGAATTGAAGAATTGAAGAATTGAAGAATTTGAGTTCGGTTTTTTATTTTTATGGTTATTTTTCCAATCGTAAAGTTCGTCTCTATTCTTATCAAAACTCAACCAAAACATATTTTTTTCATCGAGATTCTTATTAGAATTTTTCTATAGCATATTTAAGCAATTTGAAGAGCTTCTGTATCCATATACTTTCCTATATACTATGGGCCTGTTCTGTTCAGCTTATTTTCAGCTCAGCTCTAACAAGTTCAGTTCAGTTCAGTTCAGCTATGCTCTAATAAGTTCAGTTCAGTTCATTTCAGTTCCAATAAGTTCAGTTTAGTTCATTTCAGCTCCAATAAGTTCAGTTCAGTTCAGTTCAGCTCCAATAAGTTCAGTTTAGTTCAGTTCAGCTCCATTATTATTTATCCATTTTGTTTAATATTGTATTATTATTGGTCTAATTTATTTTATTTATTATTATTATTACTATATTAATTATATTTTTTATATATTATTTTGTTATCATATCTTTACTCAATATTATTACTATTATTATTATGGCTGAGCATGGTTTGGGTTGGTGCGTGGTTTGACCAAAGTTCATACTAATACAAATATTCTAATTTCAATTGTAGTTTTATTTTACCGACTAGATATTCACTATTATTTCATATAAATAAGCTACATAAAGCTAGAAAAATATTTAAAAATTACAAAGTTGCTAATAATATTGAAGTACTCCCTCATTTCCTCTTTTGTTCTTCTTACTTTGACTTTTTTCCTCTCTTAAAAAGATTCCAAATAGGAAGAACAAAGAGGAATAGAGGGAGTATTATTTAGGGTACAACATCATCGTTACGTTGAATATTAAGGATACTTTGCCGGTTTATGGTGGGATTTGTATTATAAATATTATAGACCAACCCACCACAAATCGTGGTTTAGTTAGAAGCACAAACCAATCCATGTTTTAAGCTAATTATTATTATAATTTCTAATTATTACTCCCTTTGTTCCTCTTTGTTCTTCCTATTTGGAATCTCTTTAAGAGAGGAAAAAAGTCAAAGTAGCAAGAACAAATAGGAACCGAGGGAGTATTATAATGGTAATATCAATTTACTTATTAGACATTATTAGTATTATACCATCATCATCAAGCAATAATATATTAATAATAATAGTAATAATTACTCATTATTAGTAATTATTTTTTAAAAAATAATTTATTATTATTACTACTATTTATTTGTTTATGATCATTTAATAACATAAAAAATAATATTATCATTATTAATTTATTATTATAAAGTATTAATTATTAATTATTACTTAGAATTATTATTACTCATTATTTAATATTCATAATTATTATTATTTAACTATTATTTATATATTTATTTCAATTTATTTCAATTTAATTCAATTCGATTCAGTTCAGTTCTGTTCAACTCCAATAAGTTCAGTTCAGTTCACTTAAGCTCCAATAAGTTCAGTTCAGCTCCAATAAGTTCAGTTCAGTTCAGCTCCAATAATTTTAGTTCAGTTCAGTTCAACTCCAATAAGTTCAGTTCAGTTCAGTTAGCTAGAAGTAGAGGAAGAGAACATGCCCTATATAGTAGTACAAAGTAAATATTTTTGTCTAAACATCGGGCAAGCTTCTTGGAGCCTTTACCTCGGCCCGATCGGGTCTCCAACCAGCCAAAAAACGTAATATGTGGCCCGATCGGGCCAGGCTGCCCGATGGTTTTGGGCGATGGGTTATTTCCTTCGTTTCTTGGCATTACGAGCTCAACTCTTTATGTCCAAGAGCTTCGGGACCTCCTAACTCATCACAAATGCCTCGTAAACAACTCCTATAGTCGTGGTTACCTCGATATAGCACAAAATAGGGCGAAAACTCCCTTAAAACAACCAAAACCACAACTATATAGAGAAGTTAGTAGAAAATAGCTCCAAAAGCCCCAATTACGCACGATTTAGCTCGTAAACAAAGGGAAAAAAACTATATATAAAATCATTATATCCGGTGTCCATTTTTCGAAAAAACGTCGATTTAAATATCAAAATTGCGATTAAATGTCATCTCAAAATTTGTGTTCATTTCCATGTCATATATCAAAAATATATATATAAAAATATTGCAAAATTGAATAAGAAAAGATATTTAAAATGTTAGACATAATTTGACCGGTCAAACTATAGATTAGTAGTGTAATTAGTGAAAATGGCAACAAATTATTAAGAGATTAGTGTTTTTAGGCAGTAGTTGGCAAGAAAAGATATAAGACTATATTTAGCAAAATGGCTTAATTAATAGGTTGTAATTCACAAAAAATTCTAACTTGAAAATGATTTTAAAACATATCATACAGATGTAATTATTATAAGAATATTAAAAAAAAGTCTTACACATGAAATGTTCTTGTTCTTGGGAAAAG
The DNA here is from genome assembly GCA_947645195.1 of Patellifolia procumbens. Classification (NCBI taxonomy): domain Eukaryota; kingdom Viridiplantae; phylum Streptophyta; class Magnoliopsida; order Caryophyllales; family Amaranthaceae; genus Patellifolia; species Patellifolia procumbens. Next base: position 1,131,122 of record CANSGD010001128.1, read on the forward strand.
AAAAACAAAATTAATGCATTTTAATGCACAATAAGCAACTATTATAAAGTATACTGATTATCAAATTTGTATATTACAAAACGGGAAAATCAAAACTTCAAACGACTAGAAATTTATAGGTACTCTAATTTTTAGAATGATGCCGATGGATAAACCAACATTTGTCTTTTAGGAGAGAGAAGGTAAAAATAATATTAAAAAAATATGAAAGAGAAAAAAAAAGAGAGAGAAGTTGAAGATTGGTCCTTCAACAAGAACCCCAATTCTTGGTTCTTTGGACTGATATAGGAAAAGGTGAAGAGACACGTCGAAGAAGATGAGAGGAAGATAGAGCGTGGGGCCCACAAATTTGATGTGGGAAGCAATCCAACAGTGGGGTGCTCTGCTTTTATTTCAATCCAAAGGCTGAAAATTTGCATCTAAGTTTATAAACATATTTAAGTAATCTTAAAGACCAACATTGTAGATTATCCATTAGGATAGAAAAATTATGAGATTATCAATAGTAGATCATAAGTGAGGTGAAAGAGTGAGAAAATAACAATACTTCGTATAATTGATGATCCCGCACATGGGATCATCCATTCTATAGATCGTTGGACTTCAATTCCTCCCAAATTTTGGAGTCCGATCATCCGTCCCACATGGTGTTTCATTTGCTATTATTTTATCCCGTAACTTAATTAAAATAATTTTTTTACTTATTTTTCACGTGCTCCTTATTTGTAAATCCTCCTCCAAAACAAAAAAAAATAAGAAAATAAACTTCACTTAGTAAAACGAGCAAAAAGGAAATAAATCATTTTCGTCATTTATTTTACCAAGTGAAGTTAATTTTTTTTATTTTTTGTTTTTTAGGAGGATTTACTAATGGGGAGCAGGTAGAATCATAACAAAAAAAAAATTATATTATTTGAGTTATGAGAAATAATAATACAAAATGCGACACCAAATGAGACACCATGTGAAATAGATGATCTGCATTCCAAATTTTGTCCCTCATGTGTGAGAGGCTTTGTCCATAGAACATGTTTTTTTAATGGTAGCACAGAATATCTTAGCCATGCTAATAGACGACCTTAACTAACAACATAGTAGTAGTATTTTGTAAACAATTAAGAGAGAATTCTAAACCAATCAATTACTTATAGAATTCCATCAGTCGAAATATGGCAATTGAACAATTGTTGTTGACACCAACAAATCCAGCTGCCTTAGCCAAGGCCTCAAATTCTCTTATAGTCCTCTCCTTTCCAGAGTGTTGTGTCATCATAAATATATCGAATTGGCCGACTGCTTTTGCCAAGCTTGTTGATTCTGCCTTTTCTGGGATATTTGACTCTACAACAATGACCTTTCCATTTATTGGCAATGCCTCATAGCATTTCTTCAATAATATCAAGCACTCTTCATCACTCCAGCTGTGGAGTATAGACTGCAAAATATTCAATCTCACATTTTCAATTTCATGAAATTATATTAAAGAAAATTTGTTGAAAACTACCTATATTTGGAGCTAGTTTGTGAATAACTACCATGTTTCAAAAAAATGGAAAATAATGACCTAGTTTCTTGAAAATATTTTGGTATCACTACCTTGTGGTGTTTTCCGTCAAAAAGTTAACAGAAAACATTAAACAAGGTATTAATACCAAAAGTTTTTCAAGAAAGTAAGTAATTATTTTCAATTTTTGCGTAGTTTTGTTAATTTTTTTACGTTTCCGTTAACTTTTTGACGGAAAAGACCACGGGGTAGCGATACCAAAAGTTTTTCAAGAAAGTAAGTAGTTATTTTCAGTTTTTTTTTAAACAGAGTAGTTATTCACAAAAGAGCTCCAAATGTAGGTAGTTTTCAACAAAAAAATCCTTATAATTACCTTCATAAAGATGGTATCTCCCTTAGGAATACTTTCGAACATATCTCCACTAACATGCTCTACACCTGCCAAACAGTATCCCCGCTTCAGTATATAGTATTATGAAAAGGTATATTTTCTTATTCAATGATTATATATGTAATCATTACAAATAAACAAAAATACGGGAGATAATTTAATTTTTATGTTCTACGAAAATATTGTTAAAAACATTTCTCTTCACCACTTTAAGAGAAGATACCACTCTACTATGAGATTGGAAAAGGTCGGATTCATCACTCGTGTACCTGGAACATACCTGGGAAATCTGCTTCATCTTAAAGCCCTTGAACTTGTAAATTTGCCGAATTTAGAGTACATATTTGAAATAAATACCGCATCAGCTGGATTGTCACATACGCAAGACTTAGCTTTTTTCGTCTCTCTTGAACGAATCGAGTTATTTCACCTGCCAAAGTTGAAAGGATGGTGGAGGGGGGTGGGAGATGACCAACTTTTCATTGGTAGCGGAAGAATGCCTCCACTGGGTCTACTTTGTCTATCTCAGCTGAAGTCGTTAATTATAGGCAGATGTGCAGAGCTAACAACTTTTCCGCTGTGTCCCAAGGTGGAAGATATATCTTTATCTGATTACAACGAAAGCTTGCGAATAATGAGGATTAGTGCATCGGATCTTACTCAACTATTTCATTGCCTAGGAAACTAGTAACTGAATGGATGGTGCTGATTTCTGTCTATCACCATTGAGGCAATAACTGTTGTAGGCTTAGCTGCTTTCCCTTGTGTGGTGTTTTTGTAAATTTTGCTGTTGTGAATATTTTGATATGGTGACAGTAATTAAAAGCAGACTATGGCTATTCACGTTCATTACACAGTTTCCTTTGATGTTATATATGTTCATCTTATATTGAACTCTTCATACGCTGGAATCCACTGAAGTTTGAACCAGGGTTCACTAATTTATCTTAAATTGATGCACTTGAGCTGCTCTTTTTTTTAGATACAAGCCATGTTTTAAATTCTAACCAAATGATGTGGGAACCTAATGTACATCATAAGTACCACCAACATTACGGGGTAATAATTACCCATCACTCCCCTTAGGTAACTATTACCCTCATTTTATGGGTAATAGTTTCCCTTTCTCTTCCATTTTCTTCCAATCAACACCACATTGTCCTCTTCACCACCACTCTATCTCCTTTATCATCATGTCTAAATAACTTAGTTTTTCTATGTTTGACTTGTACCACCCCCTTAAGACATTACCCTCATTCTAAGCATGCCTTTAGATGAAATACTCCAAACTAGAGATTAGTAGATCTGTACATCTAGGATATGATATTTAAGATATATATCGCCAAATTTTGAATACGTTGAATCTGGATCCATCCTTTAAAAATTGAATCTGCATCATTGGTTTTTGATATCTTGATGCGATCCATGATCCATTTCTTATGATATATAAGGCCTTAATACCATTAAGCTTGTCGTCTCATCCTCGAATCGATCTACTTCTTTTCGCTTGACTATAATCCCTTTTAACATCCTCAAAATCTTTGTATATCATTATTTGATCATTAACTATTGGTACTTTTGTCTACCATTTTAAGTTTTGGGCTCGAACATAAATAAAAGGTAAAGCCCAAGTCATTTAGAGTCGATCTGGACCCACATTGACCAAAATCAAGGTACAACGAAGGCAATTAAAGAAGCCCAACTCAAGAGAACTTTAGAGAGTTTTATAAGAATGTTATTGGGCACGCTTCAACCACACAACATTACTTTTTAGAACGCGAAAGTAACAAATTACCGCTTAAAGTTTGCTTCAACGTGAGATTAAGCCCCTAACTTTCTATTGTAGCACTTCCCCCCACAAGTTCACTTAAACGTGAAATTAAACCCCAATATAAAAAAATACGTATAATTATTTTAATACCTATTAGTTTATATCTTCTAGAAAATTTTAAAAAATAAAAAAATACATCAATATACAAACGTTATACATTAAACATTACGTCTTCACAACTACGTTCTTCTCTCTTTCTCAATTGCTTCCAAGCGAAAGGTTAAAAGTCTAATCCAAATGGTTTCTCTTTCATTAACTTATGCCTTTCTTCTCGTCTTCATTTGCTTCCTTTCGTTTATCACATCCCAACAGCCTTATACTAATAACAGCGTCACTTCCGTTCTTGGCCATTGATTTCCCTTCTATCTGCCAATGCATCTGAGTTAAAATTACTACTATGGTATTACCAACCATGGGTGGGTAATCTCAATTTCAACTTAAAATTAGGATCAACATAACTAGGTGCTCTATTTTTTCAACTCAAAATGTAGAAAATCGAATGATGGGCAATCTCAATTTCAATTGAAGAGTTATAACAGGTGGGTAATGTCAATTTCAACTCGAAATTAGGAAAACTTAATCAGCAACTCAATGCCAACATACAAAAGAAAAGACAGCGCCGATGCATGGCTGGAGCTGATTTGCTTCCTCCGGTGGATTTCTAGGTTGTTGCCATTGTTAATGAATTTGATGTTTTTTGAGTTGGGAAGAGAAGAGTCTAAGAGAGATGGAAGATGGTGAGTTGAGGAAACGAACAGACAACGTCATCAGATGAGTAGGAGAAATAGCAATGTCTGAGGTGTGAAAACAAATATACGTATATGGTATAGTAATTTGGCTGTATATTTTTTTTATACTTTATGTTAGGGTATTTTTTATATTGGGGCTTAGTTTCACACTTGAGTGAACTTACAGGGTGAGATGCTAGAATGGAAAGTTAAGGGTTGAACTAAATCTCATGTTGGAGCAAACTTGGTCTAGTTTGCTACTTTTGCACTTTTTAGAACAATCTCTTGTTAGACTTAGAGGTGTCAATTCGGATAACTGAGTCGGTTTCGGATTGACCCGCAACGGGTCGGATGTGGTCGGGTCGGGACAAGTCGGTTCTGATTACCCGTTTCGGATCAACATTAGTCGGATCGGGTCGGATCGGTCACGGATAAAGTCGGGTCATGACCTGGTCGGGTACAAGTCGGGTTCGAGTCGGATCAATATCGGATCGGGTGTTAACGATTTCAGGTAAACCTGAGTCGGTTGATTGTCGGATTTGTACGGGTCAATTCGGGTTCATGGCCTTTGAGTCGAATTGATTTCGGTTCTGGTTATTTTCGGGTCAAGTCAGTCGGTTTCTAGTCGAACTTAGAGGTGATAACGAGTCAGATTGAGTTTTTGGATAACTCAATTCGTATCGTTAAGATCTCGAATCGAGCTTAGACCTAATTTTTACCAACTTGAACGAGTTTGACTCGCGTCAATCTTGAGTTATTTGCGAGTTTTTCGATCGCCTCTACACCGATAGATACATTGTATATAAAAAAGAATATTTTAACTCTTTATTCATTTGAGTTTTTCGCGAGTATTCGAGTCGAGTTTTGTGAATATTGACTCGGCCTTGTTAGCGTCTCGAGTGGACCTCGAGTAGTTTACAAGTTGTCTCGCTCGATTAGCACCCCTCGTAGGACGCATATTATGGCGTATTCGATTTTGATTATGTTTGTATTAAGGTTGTCGGGTCAGTTTGTTATTGCGTGTTTAATATATCGTCATTATTTTTACATTGAAATAAAGCATTAGATTTAATTAGAATAACGTGTTATAATACATCTAGTAAACCAAGAACTATTATGTGATTTAATGGTTGTTGTTTTTGTAATAATAATAATAATGATAATAATAAATAATAATAATAATAATAATACATCCAAATACCAAATTTAATAGTAATAGTAGTAATAAAATCAATACTAATACATTATATCAACATTTAAGATAATTAAGATCAGTGTATTAGCTCAATCATCTATATATTAGATCAATATATAAGATAGTTAATATCAATGTATTAGATCATTCAATACATTAGAACATTGTATAACTTATAAGATACTTAAGATCAATGTATTAGATCAATCATCAATATATTAGATCAACAATTAAATAAGATAGTTAAAATCAATGTACTATATCAATTTACATATGTTTCAAATAAAGCAAATAGTTAAGATCTATATATTAGTTCAATCAGCGAAATATTAGTGTATTAAATCAATCATCGATATACAAGGTCAATAAATATGATAGTTAAGATCCATGTGTCAGATCAATCATCAATATATTAAATCAACGTATAGTTAATGCCAACATATTACATCAATCAATACATCAAATCAATATATAATATGGATAAATGTATTAGATCAATCATCAATATATTAGATCAAAGAATACAATAGTTAAAAAATCAATATATTACATCATTTTACATATGTTTTAGGTTAATAGTTAAGATTTATGCATTAGTTCAATCATCAATAAATTAGTGTATTAAATGAATGATCGATATACTAGGTCAATATATAAGATAGTTAAGATCCATGTATTAGATTAATCATCAATATATTAAATCAACGTATAAGATAGTTATTACCAATGTATTAGATCAATCAATACATTAGATCAATTTATAAGTTTATTAAGATTAGTGTATTATATCAATCATCCATTTAAGACCAGTGAATAAGAGTTAAGATCAATGTATTATATCGATTGAGATATATTTTGGATCAAGCAAATAGTTTAGGTCTATGTATTAGTTCAATCATCGACTAGTGTATTAATTAAATCAATCATCAGTATATTAGATCAATATATATGATATGTAAGATCAATTTATAAGATCATTCATACTATCATATTAGTAAAAACATTATCATATAAACTAATTAAAAGTAATTGGTTAGAAGTGGAGATAGAGAGAGTATAACTTAAGCTATTCTTTATAGATAAATTTGAGTAGCGATGAGTTTATAAATATTCCAATTCGGTTACAGTGTGATCGATCTATGTATATCGTATTCCAATGCATAAGATAGTTAAGATACATGTATATCATATTGGATCAATGAATCAGATAGTTAAGATCTATGTATATCATATTGGATCAGTCAATAAGATAGTTAAGATCTACGTATTAAAGCAATCACTAACAAATTAGATCGTTAAGTTAGATACTTAAGGCAGTTAAGGGGTGATGTATTATATCAATCATCAATATACAAGATCATCAATAAGAGATACTTAAAATCTATGTATATCATATTAGATAAGTCAATTAGATAGTTAAGATCTACGTATTAGATCAAATTACTAACATATTAGATCGTTAAGTTAGATAATTAAGATAGTTAAGATCAGATCAATGTATTATATCAATCATCAATATACAAGATCAATGACTACGAGATATTTAATATCTAAGTATTAGATTAATCATCAATATATTACATTACTAAATTAGATATTTAAGAGTCATGTATTATATCAATAAATAAGATAATTAAGATCTATATATTAGATCGATCATCAATAAATGAGATATAATTTATTTTATACAATCTTAGATTAGATTATGTTTCTTGTCATTTACGATTATAATAGTTTTATAATTTACTATTAGTAAATTTATTATTTAAATAAAAAATGGTATACCAACAATGTAGTAAATTAATCATTTTATGTAGCCTTAGATTATAGTACTATTTATTTTGTTGTTTAAGATTTTATAATGTACTAATAGTCTAATTTATTGATCAAATTTGATAGTTATGTAATATCCAACCAAGAAAAACCAATTCATCTCAACCATTGATAAGACTAATCTAAGGCCTAGACTTCACTAACATAACCACACACGGATCACCATCTTGAGCCGTTAGATATAACCTACATCTCAAATCAATGGTCGAAACCAATTCTCCTCTTCCTATATATAAACCTTAATCTACTCTCACCCATACCTTTTCTAAACCTAAAACTCAGCTTTCCTTTCCGCCTCTCTTTCTATGATATTCTCTCTTCTCTCATCCGGCCTCTCAATCTGTTTTTTCTCTTCTTCTTTCACCCGCCTCTCATTCATGGTTTTAGCCCATTGAAGATTCATCACCAATTGAACAGCAATAAGAATCAAGGCTACAATAGAGAAGGAAGAGAGAGTACCTGAATCATTGAACTTGTAAAAAATAGCGAAACCCAGCAGTGGATTGGTGAGGATAAGATGAAAAAGGGGAAAGCTAAGTGAAAACAGGAAGTTTTAGGTTGTGAAAAGTGGAGGAGCGGTAAATGGCGCGAAAAATATGAGCTTTGGGGTTTAATGGAGGTCGATACATAGGCATGAGCAACCCATTTGAAGAAGAGGATGGTCTTAGTGCCAGGAGTTGCTTAATATGTGCCATTTCTTTCTACTTGCCTGCAACTCTCTCCAATGTCAACCATGTTTTTCTCCAATCTTCTAAATTCAGATTTTTTGGGTTTTCTTTAATACCAAAAAAAACATTTTTGAGTTTGATTAGATTGCTTTTATTTGTGTCAATTTTCAGTACTTATATGGATCTTTGGCAATTTGTAGTGTTAAACATGAAAACTGGCTCTCCCACCGTTGCTCCTTGTCATTGTATAAATATTTAAATTGTTTCAAAGGATGTTATATTGACATTATTATTAGCTTTCCTAGTATTCAATAGGCTAAGATTTTTTTTGCTTCATCAGATTCCCACATAATGGTATCTGCTATTTCGTTTTGATAATTAACTTATCCTAGTAAATAGCTATTTCTCAAGGAAATGGTAATAAACCTGTGGGATGCCATCTCGAAATTCAATGAATAAGCATACAGCGAACCAAGATACCAAAAACTCAAAAAGATGAGAATATAGATTTGTAATGTTGAACATGAACTGGAATGTGGAATGATAATTTGATTTTTGGTCGGTTTACAAGCAAAATTAAGACTTGGCCAACTTCAGTTGGTTTGTCTTCCTTTAAATTTACTTCTAACAATGAACTATGAATCTTAGATGATAGAGTATTGTGTTAATATTACCATCAATCTACTTGCAATGACACTATTAATTACTCACTATTTAACACAAATTTAAAAAAACGAAGAGTTGAGTTTTTTTTTTCTCTCTTATCATACTCATTTCAATCTATACTCTAATGGTTTTTTGAAATTAATGGGTTGATTTGAATTAAAAGATTATTTAATTAATCCAGTTCAAAAGTTTAGATCTAAGTATGCCATTATTTATAGAAAATTTAATTAAAATGTGTTTGTTGTATATTTGAATTTGATGTATTATAGTAATTCTAATGACAAGGATTTTATTGCACCAAAAAAAATGATAAGAATTTTATTACATAAAACTTAAGATAAATTTAAGTTTAGGAGTTTGATAAAAGTATTAAATAAATAAGTATAAGGATGACTGGACGATTATCTTAAAAGACAATCAATTAATGTAAAGTTTAATAAAATTATATAATAAATAAATCAAATTAGTATCAACAATATTCTAAAAGTATAAAAAAAAATATTATACAAATTTAATTTAGACAACTTATCTCCTCAGGTCGACATCAGACCGGATAGAATCAGGTCGGATCAAAATCGGATCAGATAGATTCAGGTCGGGTCAACTCGGATAAATATCGGGTTTAATCGGATATCGGGTAAGTTTCGGATCGGGTGTCGGTCGGATACGGATCTTAGAATATCGGGTATAATCGGTCTCGGATAGACTTCGGATCGGTTTTCGGTCGGATTTGAGTCGGATCAATCCAGTTTTGGATTATTGTCGGGTCGGATAACAGTCGGATTTCGGATACGTTACCAAGTCGGATCGAACCAGATCGGATTCTTGTCGAACCAAATCGGATTATCGGATCGGATCAGTTTTTGACACCTCTAGTTAGACTACAATAAGGAAAGCATGAATCTGTCGCACCTTTCTTTACTAAGATAAAAAGTATTTGGGATGAGATGAATAACATAGATCCTTATTTAGGCCTATTTACTTCATTCTAAAACATTTTTATTGAGCTGAACTTATTTTTACTAAATATTATTATTATAGGATAAAATAAATAGGCCTAAATAAGTATAACCAACATTCCCATGGAAGTGGCAGTAGATGTCGTAAGCACATAAGAGTGACTAGAGTTTTATATTAATAAAGATGTACATATGTAATTTGGAATAATATAAGTAATTTTTCCACAATTCAAAAATTATAATCTATGTAGCATAAATCGAAATATATACTTCAAAACAAACTCTATTTATGTACTTCCTCCATTTTTTTTATACTTGCATCATTGAGCATATGCATAAGAATTAAGGAGAAGAGAGAGATAGAGGGGAAAAAAGGGACCTATGTGATTGGAGAGAGGTAGAGAGAAAGTATTTCCCTAAAAGCAAACGATGCAAGTAATTTACAACTTCCAAAAATGGAAAATGATGCAAGTAAAAAAAAGCGGGGGAAATATATTTATTGAGCATGTAAAAAGATACAAAGTAGTTTTATGTGTATGATAACATCACACAAATAGTTTATGCAATATTTTATTTAAAGAAGGTAATACTCCACAAATTAAAGCACTTAATCAATCCCACCATTTGAAGGACATCGCCAACACACCAATGGTGCATTCTAGACACATTATTTATAAAATTCCATAACTTTGTGAATAGCAACATAACAGATGTGGTTCACGCCAGCAAATCCAGCTGCCTTGGCCAATGCCTCAAATTCCTTGCTACTCCTCTCTTTTCCCTTGTGTTGTGCCATCATTAATACATCAACCTGGCTTAAGGCTCTTGCCAAGCTTGTTGTTTCTACCTCGTCTATAACGTTTGATTCTACCATAATGATCTTCCCATCAATTGGCAAGGCCTCATAGCAGTTCTTCAACAATGTTAAGCACTCAGCATCACCCCAATTGTGAAGTACAGACTGCAATATATTCATTGTCATATTCTTTCTTTGTAATATTTTTACATACTACTTCGTCTGTTTTATAATGTTCTAGACTTTTCGTTTAAGTCTGTATTTTAAAGTTCTATCTACCTTTACTTTATTACTAAAATGTCAAAGGTTTGTTCCCTTTACACACTACTTTACATACATCTTGGGCCTAGCTAATATCACACAACCACGTTATCTCTCATATTTAAATAAACAAAAGAGACCCACTTTCACACCATCTCTTATCTTTGCCGTGGTTTTTGTAGTAATATTTATTAAATAGAACATTATGGAACGGAGGGAGTACTTCTTAATATTTTCTATATTATAAAACCACAAAGTACAATGATATTATATTTTTCTAAAGAATTTTATGAATTGTAGTGATTTAATTCAATAAGATTCTATCCCATTTTTTTGTTGGATGTTATCAAGCGATAACATATTAACATATGTAGTTATGTAGCAACCAAATCAACTGAAATCCTCATTTAAGGTTATATCATTACTACCCATCATGAAACTAACGTTAACACCTATATGCACCCAATAAATTCAAAGCATAATTAATATTGTAAAGTAACCTTTATAAAAATTGTATCTCCTTTAGGTATACATTCGAACATATCTCCACTAACATGCTCTACACCTGCCAAACACATGACCATTTCAAATTAGTAATAACCTCATAATAAGTATGTATATATGCGTATTTGGACACACAAGTATTATTCATACCAAATAAATAAGGAAATAAGTATGACACAAATGTCCGCTGAATTGTAAAAAATAATCAAATTCTTCTGAAATAATGTAGAACATCTCGAACATGACTAATTGGGTACTTAAAAAGTCTGTAGATTGGTTATGTTTTATTGATAACTTTGTCTTGTATGTACATAGAAGCTGGGAAATAATGACTTTAACCGGTAAATACTCCAGCTCGGCTCAAAATGTTAATGAGTCCAGAATCACCAAATTCAGATTGAGAGTTTTGTGAACAAGTGGTTATCAAATACTGATACACACATATTTTGAGGATGTTAAAATCGATTTTAATCGGCCAAAAAAGTAGGTTGAGGATGATAACTCAAGCTAAAGCGTAGTAAAGCCTTGTATAGTCTAAGAGAAGTAAGACTCAACACAACGAGGAATACGTGAAAGATTCTAGATATATAAAAGAGATGATGGTATGTTGAGGACTTAGGAGAATCAATACTTCAATCTTTAAGTGTAGGTTTAGAAAAATTCTGATGGACAAATTTGTGAAGATAATTTTACCCAGATTTACGAATTCATATGGTTTATTTTAAGAAAGTAACGTTAAATTTTGCTACAACCCGGATATATAAAAGAAGACAAGTATTGAATAAGGAACTATGTATGATGATTTGGTAAATGTATATTGTAGAATAATATTAACGTTTTATGGTTTTTAGAATACCGAGATTTGGATAGTTGGAAAGAGTACTTTGATGAATCTTTAAATGAACGTCTTGCTCTTTAGTGAGCGTTTTTTATCAAACTATATATATATATAATAATCACTTTAGATCATAACCTAGTATATTGCTGTCTAAATTAATATTACCTCTTACTATTAATTACTTTGTTTGAGTGAATAAAAAACGTGAATATATTTCATAAATTTGATTCAATAGTTTAAAAATATTCAAGAGCCGATAAATGTTGAATGTGTTCAACAATCTTTCTTATTTTAGTCACTAATTTCACATAAGGTTGTGATAATTTTCAATACAACAATTATATATAACGCTCATGCTCACAAACTATCTAATCATTAAAACAACGAGGATTGAGGAACGGATACATACCTGGATACGTAGGGGCATGTTCAATAACATGAGGCAAATCGAAGTTAATGCCCTTTATAGACGGATATCGAGATGTAATGACATGAAGAGTGTGTCCTATACCTCCACCTATATCCACTAATTGCTTAATATTCTCAAATCCTTTGTACCTCTCCAAGATTTTCTTGGTGATATAAGTTGAGTGATCATGCATAGCCTTGTTGAAGATATCATTGAACCTTGGGTCAACACCCATGTATTCAAATGCTGTCATTCCATGCACCTTATCAAACGGGACTCCACCTTGTAACACTGCCTCTTTCAACACGCCCCTAAAATAATTAAAAACAACATCATACTAAGCTTTCAATATATATCAATCAATCAGTGTGTACATACGTTGAAAATACTAATTAGTAGGAACTTTAACTTACCTCATCTCATGCTTGGCCAAACAAGCGCTAGTAAATATACTAGGTGACTATGATGCGTGATAAAATAGAATAAATGAGTAAGCTAAAGAAAACTGACCAGCTCTGAAGGAAAACGTTATCAGTGACTAAGTTGAGCCCAGAAGTCAATGGCGCCCCATCAAGATCAGGGACGAAACACCTAGTCACGGGGGTCGAACTGTACCGCCTTTCGACTCCACCATCGGCATCAGGGACGGTTATGCAGCTAACGATGGAGTACGTCGCAAGGAGCTTCAGCATACGATCCATCATGACCGGAGCATCCGGGTTTTTAGCCGAGATCCGAGCCGCTAACTCGGTGGCCGAGAGCCCGGTGGTACCTGCCTCATCATGGATTATCTTGAGCAACCCCATATCAATGGTGGCTTTCATTACCATGGGAACAATACAAGAGTTTACTAACTCACAAGCGTTAGCAAATGTCTTATCTTCTTCCTCATAGTCTAATGAACCAGCTAGCTGCATTTTTCTCTCCTTTTGGATTATTCTGTAGGAAGAGGGAGGAGACTGGAGAGGGGAAGTCAGCTTTGTTTTGGAGATGAGTTGGTTGAAGGTTTTGATCTCTTATATATATAGATAAATAGATACTACCCTAATACTATTAGGCCAATACTTGTGATTATATTTGCTAATAATCTAAAGTGTTTTACTAGTCTACTATTTATTACGTACTTCCCATGCATGTCGAATAATATTTAAGATTTGCTTAATCTATAATGTTTTACTAGTCTACTATTGTGTACGTACTTACTAGCCTACTATTTGCAAGTCCCATATATACCTACTACCAATTTTTACGTTAAAAATCTCAGAAATTTAGTGGAGGCATTGACGCTTATTTTGTTGCTCGTAGTAAATCTAGAAGAAGGAAGTGATAAGATTAAGAAAAGAGACTAAAATGATAGAAGAGGAAAAATGATTGTTAATTGTATTGATTGAGGGTGCATTATGTTTATACTACAAGACTTTGTATCTAAGATATTAGAGAGAATATTAAAGATAACCATATAAGAGATAACAAAAGATAATATATAAAGTATATAGTTACAAGATAGCATCAAAAATATTCACAAGCAATTATACTTCCTCTGTTTCTTTTTATTGACTACTCTTTTCTAAACACGGACTGTTAGGCAAAACTTTGGTATGTGTGTAAAAGTGTGTAAGAAGAATTGGTAGGATAGAGTGAAAAAGTTACTAAAAAGGGAATAAAGAAGACGTGTAGTCATTAATTTTAAACTTCCTAAGATGAAAAGTGTAGCCAATAAAAAAAACGGAGAAAGTAGTATTACTCAAGATAACACTTGATTGATTTGCAGAGATATACTTTGATTAACTCTATCAAGAAGGTCAATAGAGTCGGGTAACATGCAAGTATGAAGCGAAAGAATGGAGTCGAAACTCTCATACCAGGTCAAGAAGAACCTAATTGTTGATGTTGGCATAAACCTTAGTACTTTTTTTTTTGTAATAAGCTGATTCGCGTCAAGGATTCCCAAGGCCTAGCAACTATAACTAGGTATGGTTCTAATGTTCTTGTTTGTTTTTTCGTTAAATTTTTTTTGATAGTATGGGATTTTAGTGAAAATAAAGAACTTAACTACAGTTAAATACTTGATATTATTGAGTTATTTTCTTCTTTAGATTCGCCTACTTATAAAGTAATTAATCTAAATCATTCACCAAATTTTGGACACACAACAACTCGAAGCATCGTCTGATATATATAGGAATATGATCTAGTGAAAGTTGTTTTCACCGTAAAAACGGTGTAAAAGAGGTACATAAGAGGCATAAATGGGTTCGCGATTTTCATAAGTGCCATTTTTGTAAATACTGATAACTTTGTTGTTAAAAACACGTGTACCCCTGTAAACAATATATCTAATCCTTTTTCTAAGTTTTCACCATATTTGTGGTTTTTAATGCCCTATTAAAAAAACGGAGGTAATACTAGATTGTAACGCATAAAAATCCGAAATGTCACCCGAATCTAAGTACTAGTTATATGATAAAAAAATTTTGTGTGAAAACGTGATCCAAGTCCTTATCTTGACCATTTAAATAGAAATAATAATAAAACGGAGAACATCTACAACGTCTTCTGCAGCAGCCGGCATAGTTCTACGGGATAATAAGGGTCATGTCATAAAAGTCATGACCTACAAATTGGGACAAGCCTCGCCACTTATTGTTGAAGCAACAGCTAGCTCTACGTAATGGACTCTTACAAGGCTTGCAGCTGGGATTCTCAGAGATCATGATTGAAGGAGACAACCTGTTTGTCATCAACATTCTTAAAGGCATATTTAGCACCACATGGTGCATCCAGACACTCATCGATGATATTCGTGATCTTCTCGCACAATTCTGGACTACCTCTATCCCCATATATTCTGATAAGCTAATCGGGTTGCCGCCTATCTATCTAAGCAAGGACATCATCTTACAACGAAATCTCGCTCGTATGATGTCTTTGACGATCAGCAATTGTACATTCTTTTTCTTTTAGATAGTTTAGGATATACCCTTAAGAGAAGGGTCTCCTAAACTTTTCTTGTATCTTGTTAAAAATAATAACAATAACAATAATAATAATAATAATAATAATAATAATAATAAATAATAATAAATAATAAATAATAAATAATAAATAATAAATAATAAATAATAAATAATAAATAATAAATAATAAATAATAAATAATAAATAATAAATAATAAATAATAAATAATAAATAATAAATAATAAATAATAAATAATAAATAATAAATAATAAATAATAAATAATAAATAATAAATAATAAATAATAAAAATAAATAATAATAATAATAATAATAATAATAATAATAATAATAAAACGGAGAACTAGTCATTTTCCAATTATTCATCTAAGTTTGTATTGGTCAATAGTCCTACTATGTGTTCATAGAAGTCAAGAAGTGGCAGTAGAATGTAGACTAGTATTTGAGAAACTCAGTAGTAGTGGTTCGTTGCAAAAAAAAAAATATGGATATTCAGAGATTGGTCGTACAAGATAACGGTCAAGATAAGGAGCCATTCAGAAACTAGTTTTTATAAGAACTACGCGAGAATAGTCTATGGCTATTCAGAGACTAGTCGTACGAGAAAAAATGCTCCTGCTTATCACATTAATTTTCACAGTTTACAACTTACAAGAAACGGTAGAAACCTACTGTACAAATCCAATATCATCATGTTTTTTTTTTTTATTTAAAGAAAGATGATTTCATTATTTAAAAGCCAAACGGCACTTACAATAGATATCAAATAAAAAACGAAAGCAATCTAACAAAATCAAACAATTATGTTTTTCTTCATAACTAATGATCCTAAACCAAAGATATAACAATTCGGCACATATAACTCTCGCTATCTCAATATAGCTTTTGAGCGGATCTGTCGTTTGATAACGAATTGAAGATGGACCATCTTGATTTGGTTGTGAAGAAAGCAGACGAATTGCTTCAATCCATCGCAGCAACACATGACAAACCTTTAGCAAAAGACATCTGACTAAATTTACGATAGCAATTAGACTAGAAAACCCAACAAGAGGGGACTGAAAACTCACAAAAAGTAGACTGCAAAACCCTACAAGAGGGACTGAAAACGCACACCATAAGGGTGGACTTTATTGACTATAAGATTACCATTGAGAAAGAGATTAGAATTGGGGCTTACCATCAACAAAATTTTGTAGATGGTAGCCCCCTTAATTTTTTGTGAAGGAGGCTAGGGTTTTGTTTTTGAGAATATCATCATGTTTTCTAATTGTTAGTTGATTACGGAAAAATATTTAATTTAAATATTTAATTATTAAAATAAATAATGGATCAAGTAGTATACAATATACATAGTAATAACTAATTTTAGAATGATATACAAGTGTTACAAGAATTATAGGAACTAATAACAAGGTTTTTGTTGAGACTATTTTTTTTACTATTGTTGTTAATAATTTGTTAAAAATATATAGTAACTTTTTTTTTGTGTTTTACATTGAAATAGATTATTATTTTGAGTTAAAATACTTCTTCTATTTATTTTTGTTTGTCCTATATACTGTAAATCCAAATGACAAGGCAAATGATGTTATAAGCATGCGGGTGAGGACAACAATTAAAAAGTCCACTTATTTTATACTCCCTCCGTCCCAAATTAGTTCGAACACTTATCAAGGCACATAGTTTTAGTAGATAAGTTGTTGAGTGGTTATCAATTGTTATTTTATTAAAAAGTAGATGTGATGAGAGTTGGTGAGATATATTTTATTAAAGGAAAGATAAATGGAGTACTTTATGATATGAGAGTGTGTGTGGTGGGCCAAAGGTATGGTGGGCCAAGGGTAGGAGAGAGTTATTAAATATCAGTGGGATCATTTCTAAAATAAAAGTGTTCAAACTACTCTGCGACAAATAAAAAAGGAAAGTGTTCAAACTAAACTGGGACGGAGGGAGTAGTAAATATGGTGATTAAAGTAGGTGAACTAAAATTGTAAGGTACATGTGAGACCAAAAAGTGATAATGTAGGAGTACTTAGATGGTTAATATAATTTTCTCATATAAGCAAAGATGAAAAGGTAGCACAAACAAAAAGAAACGGATAAAAAATGAAAAGTAGGACAAACAAAAAGAAACAGAGGTAGTACATACTATTTACCCAAATTTGATTAATTTAGCCCGTTTAAATAAAATCCAAAATTAATAGACATTATTTATGATAAATAAAATATTTGAATCAATCCTTATTATAAAATAAGATGCTTAACTGGACAAGGTTTACAAGACTAAGAAGTCATAAATGTGCCAAAGCCCACACTACCAAGTCCATCAAGACGGTTTCACCCCTTATAAGTAGGTCTCTACACTTCCAGTCACAGAGATCAGAAGATTATTATTTCAAGAGCTATTAAATTTCTCGTGTATATCTCTCGCGAAGTTGTCAAAAAACATATTATATTCGTACTGCCAACTTTGTCATTCATAGAAGTTAGATTGAGATTAAGCTTTGTTAGCCTCATTCAAATACATTCAAACTAAATATTCAAGCTCGGGTTGATGTTGACCAAACGTCACCCTACAATCAAGTCAAGGTCGACATTAACACGTGTGACCTACAAACTAAATAATGAGAGGACTTAGTTTGTTTTTGTATCTCTATTATATAAAGGAAGAGGTGGGGGACACCAAAAATAGAAAAAAGAAAAAATAGATAACCAATTAACCAAAACTAATAGAAAAAAAAGAGAAAAAAAAAAACACAATCACAATTGCTTACCAGTTACCACGACTGCAACCAACAAGGGATAATAAACACATGATTCCCTCCTAAATTATAGGTTGTTTGACCATTTAATTTTTTAAAAAAATGCTAAATAACTGCTCCATCAAATAAATGGTAGTATTCAAAACCGTCACTCTTCTCTGCTCTCTCCATTTCCATAAGTCCAATTTTCTTCTTCATATGTGTTTAATCCGTATATAACGGTTTAATGAGTACATTTATGATTTTGGTGCTTTTTATTGGAGGCAAACCTTGGCAAACATTTTGTAATCCAACCCAAATGAGCAAAAACGACAATCTCAAATGGTTAAGGTAATTTTAAAGACTTCATAATTGATCCAAGAGATATAACGCATTTTCCTTGATGTTATTTTTCTTTAGAAAATGCAGTCTCATTCTCCTCTTCAGAATTTTCAGAAGAGAGAGATAAGTGAATTTAATTTAGCGTTTTATATATGATTCAATGTCACTTTTCTGTAACTGAACATCGCCTTGCCGTTATAAACGACCCTGTTACTGACATTATCTTTTGATTTGGTTAAAAGAATGGAAGAGAATAAAAAGATAGAAAAAGTGACGAAATTAAGGATAAACAGAGATTGTGAAATTGTGAATAATTTTAGAATGATTTTGCTGATTTTAGGGGATGATGAAGAGAGTTGGATTTTAGTTTTTTTGTTGATTTTTTAAATAACTAATCCCATAAATACAGAGAGGTATGATGGGTTCGGTGCAAATTTGTAGGGAAGTTTATTTTGGCTGTTTTTTTTTAATGTTAGTATGATTTCTCAATTTTTTCTCTAATGGCAAATAAAATTCAAAGTTGATGATGATGATGCAAATTATTGAGAAAGTCAAAAGAAAAAAAAAACACGTTTAAAGGGAAAAATCAAAAAGAGATACAATTTCTTTTCTTTATACAAATATATTTTCTAATGAATCACAATAAAGAATAAAAATATGCATAAAAATATTTTCTTCTTACTCCCTTTTTTTCCCTATGTTCAAAATCAACTTTTTCCTCTAAAATAATCAATAAAATCCATATGTCAAATATGTAACTGCAAAAGATGAAAGTTCAGTTATTTTCATTCCAAAAAACAAGTATGATTTTATCAATAGCAAAAAAGATTGCGGCCATTATCGTGTCTCTCTGTCGCTCATGACTCTAATGGAGGCGTCAAATATTTTCAAGCCAGAGTCTTATTTCGATGAATATGTGTGGCAATTTATTTCCTATGAAGTTTCAATTTAATTGATGATAACACATCTTTCATTGTCACACGATTGTATGATTGTCCATATTTATGGTCACTAATTATTTCAACCATCTGCATATTATCGTGCAAAGTGAAAAGTGAAGCTGTTGATTTTCCACCACAAGATACAGGTTCTATTGTTGCTCTTCATTTCTTAGTTCTATCATTTTTATCTTCTACAAAACAAAGGACCTCATCTTTGTGGAATTTTGATTTGCCTTTCTATCTTAAAAACATATTTTCTTTCTCTCAGGTGATGATATGTTTTATTCAGGCCCGGTCCTAGGGATGTGCAAGGTGTGCTGTTGCACAGGGCCCAAAATTTCTAAGGGGCCCATTATATTTTCGAAATAATTACTGTTTGAAGGCATTAGTGTTGTAGTAGACCTGGCTAGTGCAGCGGTAAATGCATTGATCTTTGAATGCTTAGTGCTAGGATCAAATCCTATGACCCACACTATTAGCTATCTTTTTGTTTTTTTGCCTCGTTGTCATACATACATTTACTTCACTCTCATTATGCACTTTCTTTTTCTAGTTCCCTATTTTTTCTATTTCTTTCATCTTTGTGTTTTCCTATCAATCTCACTTTATTTTATCATTTTTTTAGATTTCTATTTCTTTGTAGATCGTAAAGCTTTTTGGCCTTTTGTTTTCTTTTTTTCATTTTTCTTTTTGATTCTCTTGTCATTTTATTGTCAAATACTTTATTAAACCACTTGTTTTTTCCACGTGTAAATGAAAAATTCAGTGTAATGCAATTTCTCTCATTAAAATTCAATATTAATGTAGTCGTTTTTTAAAATCACATGTAAAGTATTAATGCATGATGATTTTTTTAACATAATTTAAAAAAAGTTTACTACTTAAGGCCTCATTATTAAATTTAGCACAGGGCCTCCAAATTCTCAGGGACGGCCCTGGTTTTATTAATTTATGCGAATGGTGAATTGTATGTATGCTATAGCTTTTGAATCATATTTTTGTATCAGATTTACTCAGTTATGTAGGTAAAAGCAAAAAATCATCAATTATGATCGACAGATTGGACTCGACGGAGGTAAGCATTTGATCTCCTTCTTTTTAAACACAATTGTCTTTGTTTAAATCTATTTTTGGGGTCTATATATTTGGTTTGAAGTGTATGTAATTTCAATTATGTTGATCTTATGATAGTTTAAATATATATATTTGCAGGTTTTTTCACGAAATGGCATCACTAAAGATTGCAAATCTCTCAAGAACAAATTTTTTGGGTGTTTATATTTCTAAACTAAAAAAAAGAAAATATTAGGAGACTCTTATCTCGACTGAAACTTAGATATAAATATTTTGATGTTTGTAAGGGCAACTTTCGAAGCTCTGAGGTGCATCACCAAGACATTTAATGATTGTCAATGTTTGGGCACTTTCTATGTATATAGTGGTGTTATAGTCCACAAATTTACTAGACGGTGTAGTACAGATTGTCTACAAGAAGATTGTTGGTGAAGGGATTTTGCTTTTCTTGTCGAGTCCCTATTTTATGTAGCCATTTGCTTAGCTTAAGGGGGACTTTTCTTATTTCCTTGCTATATTATGTGCATATATTTCTAATATCGTACTCCCTCCGTTTCTTTTTTATATATATTATCATATACATCTCACGGTTGCTAATGTACTCTTTTAGTCATTGATACGTTGTGAACATTTTTCTTACATATTTTTCGGGTTATTATATGTAATTTTTGCCATTAATTATCTTTCTAAATAATTGCGCATGCATTGCGTGCATATAAGACTAGTAAACTATAATACAACACTGTAAGTTGTAACCCAATAGATTATAAACACATAAATTCTTTTGTTATATTGTCTTAGTTAATGCGTAATTTTTGCATACAAATTTTGTAGTGGGACAATTCATGCCTTCATCTTTGTTTCGCGAATATAAAAAAAACTTTAAGATCAATGGCTTCTAGGAATAACGCCTTGATCTCAATTCGTTGATTTCATATATTCTAACAATTGAGAACTTTACTGCTAATACCCAACAAAAGTCTATTATGTGGGATGACTTAATGGATGACACAAATATCGGCTTTCGCACAAAAGGGATAAAGAAATTCGTCGCTGCTGCTGCCGAAGTTCGAACTACAATTGTTCCTAGTCTTCCTACCACAAAACACAATCCCTTTCCTATCGCCTCTGCAGCATTCGTCAGGCCTTCTTTAAACAAGGAGCGCAAATTTGTGTGTATTCAATCCCTATAGTTGAGCTTGAACAATCATATGTCACCTCCTGCAAATGGAAGAAAACCTCATCTAAAAATTCGGAGAGGGTTGGTTTTGCCTCTTCATATTTTGATGATAACAAGTAAACATAACAACTACTGATCATTATTTTTAGAATTGGAACTAATAAAAATGAGGTGATAGAGAGTATTCACATAATATTCTCTCGTCAGTATTTAGAATAATATTCACTGCATTGTATAAGATTTATGAAAGGAATTGCCTCGAAAAGTTCCACATGTAGCATCATTCTTTAGTTTACCATTCACTAGAAACTAAAGACCTGAAGTAATAGAGAAAATCTAATTAAAGTCTTGAATTCCAGGCCGAGGTCCTATGAGAAATAATTATTTAGAGCTAGAACTTCACGTAACTATTGATGAGTTGCGACGTTTATCTTTAGAATTTTAGTAAGTGTTTGAAGTATTTACTTTGTACATGGAATTGAACATAGAAACTTGTAGGTCTCAAAATCGGTAAGAGAATTTGGTTTGAAAATATCTTGGAAATTATTTGATTGTTCCTTGTTTATAAGTTATGAATCAATTGGTGTAAGTAAAACTAGGAAGATTGATAAGCACTTTATTGTGTTTAATTGTAGGTCATTTTTAGTGTTCTTGCATGTAGTTTAGAGCATTTAAGCATAGCATTGCATGGTTTTTGTCACCTTTGAGTTATATTGTCGCTTGATTATCTGTTTAGTTGTTTTTGGATGATTTTCAGGCTAACTAGCAGGTTTTCGAAGTCATTTGATTATTAGAAGATTAGTTGTGGACTTGTGAACTTTAAATGAACATAACTTTTGATACATAAATCGGATTAAGGTAATTCTATTGGGAGGTGTTAGACCTAAAGTGCGGGTTTTTTTTCCAGATTTTCCGTCTTTATTTTTGGAATATTATAAATAGGTTTTGCGTTTTTGTTTTGTATTATTCGACACTTAGCACTCTAATTACTTAGTTTATCTCTCTTTAAACTCCAAAAACCCTTATTTCTTACATTAGTACTTTGATTGAAGATTCTATGGGTGAATTAATTCAAGTATTTTTCTTTCAATCTCTTCTCTCTATTTTCATTGCTTTGATACTATTTTAAGGGCTGAATGACATGTGTCTCTTGTATTTTGTTTTATTAATAAGTATAGATATAGATAGATAGATATAGATGGGAGAGAGAAAACATGCAAGGTGGGTATAGTGAAAAGTAATAGAGACGCAGAGAAGGATGATGTACTTTTTTATATTTATGAGTGAGATGCATTTGATCAATTTAATCATAAGACATGATGAACTTTTGTAGATTGAGTGAGAAAGTAGTAGGGAGGGAGGGATAATATGTTTTTTGTTTCACAAGCACATGAAGAGTGAACAAAATTATTAACATGATTTATGTAGTTTAGAATATAAAAACAATAATAATTGGATTATTAATAAATAACTTGTTGAAGTATATAGATATTAGGTTGTTAGTAGCTCCCTCAAATCAAGCATAGTTTGTTAAGTGTTGTAATTAGTATAAATAGGTTGATATTGTAATTGTTCATTAGTAACACAATTCTAATAACAATGTAGTCTTCATTTTCTCTCCTTATATATCTCTCTGATTTCTCATACTCTTTAGTTTCTTTGCTTCTAGTTCATCAATGGAGTTCAACTCCATTCATGAAAACTGACATGGTATCAAAGCGGGAAGAATCCTAGCTCATATCTTCCGCAAATATTTCTTCAAAATTCCATAAAACTTCATCTCTTTTTCCCCTAAACTTTTCCTATCAAAAATTTTGATTATTTTCTCTCGAATCAGGCTCAAATTCGGCCAATGATTGATTCAATTTCCTCATTTTACTTCTAAATTTGTTCACTAAGTATCACAAAAAAAATCTTGAATCAAACAATTATTGATTCTTGAAAATTTCCCCAATTTCCTAGGGTTCATGTTTTCCCCAATTATTGATTCTAGTTTGCTTCTCAAATTCGTGCGTTTTTTCTTGCTTAATTAGTTTGTGATTCTTCCTTAGTTGCGTTTGCATCTGTTCGTTTTCCTTAATGGCGATTAGCGAGAGTTCTGAAGGTTTTGAAGAAAATACTAGATGCAACAATCTAATTTTCGATCCATTTGGAGGTATTCCAGACAATTATCCTTACTACATTTATGGGTCTGATAATCCACTCCTTTACTCAATGACGATAATTTTCTGCGATGGAGTCAGAATGTCAAAATTAAGAGCTTGAAGACCTGAAAATAAATTGCGTTATCAGTTATTACTGATAAATATCTCCAATCTCGTTATTAAGTGTTATTTTTCGACTGATTCCGTGGATTGATTTGCCTGGGTAATAGAGATTCTTCCCCAATTAAAGAATTCTGGGTTTGTGTGCTGTTGAGATTTGGTTTGATATACAATGATTTCTGGGTTGTGCAGTAACTGAACAACAATGGTGTTTTACTGGAGTTTTTTTTTTGTAGTTGATTGATTCGGTTGATGGTTGTGGTAGTGAATTTTATATCCCACTTTTTCTTTGGTGTTCATAGTTGTTTTGTTGATGGTTTGGTGTGTTGTTCTGGAGTTGTTAATTCATCTCCTTTTCTCACAAATTCCCTTCTTCTTTTGTTCCTGTTCCTTCCTATCCTATTCTTGTTCCTACTTCTCTCATTATCAATCCTTCCTCATGTCAAATTCTTGTTTCATTTTCTTTCTCTTCTTCTTGTCTCATCCTACTTGGATTATTAATCAAATTGCCGAGGTTAAATTTCCAGAGAATTTGATTGATATCCAATTGTTTGTTTCAACCTATAGTGGTTTCTTATGTCCACAGAGTTTTTTTTCATTGCCCATAGTGGCTTGTTGATGCTCATTGTGGCTTTGTTTGCCCATAGAGGCATTTTGTTCGACCCATAGTTGGTCTTTGTCATGTCCTTAGAGGCATTTTATCTCGATCCATTAGAGGTTTCCTCAAATGTTGTTTCATAATCCTTTGTGATCAATTTTCTTGCTATCCTTTGTTTTTTTTTCCCATTACCACATATCCATTACTTTCCTAAACACATTCCCTCATGTTTTTTTCTCTCTTCTCATGTCCTCTCATTTCACTTTGGAGTTTTGGAGTAAGTTGTGTGATTATTAGTTTGTTGGTCAATTTTGTTGACTGACTTATGGTGTATATTGATGGTTGTTGTTTGTTGATGGCATATGGTAGTATTGGTTTAAGTGGTGTTGGTTGGTCAAGCTAGTTCAGTGGGTGGTTTGGAGTTTTCTTGTAGGCTAGCCACGTGGGTGGTTGTGTGTGATGTGAGTGAATGGTTGGTTGAAATTTGAACTGCACAACGTTGTGTGGAGTTTTGGATATAGCAATATACAAGTGTACTACATTTGTTGTTATGTTGGGTATATTGGGACACAAGAATTAGCAACTTAACTCCAATGGTTCTGCCCTCATTTGTGGAGTTGTATATTGCTTGGTACAGCAGTTTGAGGGGGTAGAATGTCGCTGCAAGTTCAGTTCAACTCTTGGTTCCGTTCTGCAGTATAAGATTGCGTTGTGCAATGAACTTTGGTGTGAAGTGGCGATAAATTAACCAAGTCAACAAGTTCAGCTATAAGTCAGCTTATAAATACAGTCATAAATACAACTAGTTCATATGTTGTTTGTGATCAAGAGATCATTTTTTTCTTAGAACGAATTGTTCAAATTGGAAATGTTTTTCAAACATGTCCAGTTTGCGGGAGATGTTGAAGTATATAGATATTAGGTTATTAGAGGCTGTTAGTAGCTCCCTTAAATCAAGTATAGTTTGTTAAGTGTTGTAATTAGTATAAATAAGTTGATATTGTAATTGTTCATTAGTAACACAATTCTAATAACAATGTAGTCTTTATTTTCTCTCCTTATCTCTCTTACTCTTTACTGCTTCTTTATTTCTCTCCTTCTTTGTTTCTAGTTCATCAATGAAGTTCAACTCCATTTATGAAAATTGACATAATTAAGGAATTATAGCACTTAAGATTGGATAAATATTTCTACTCAAATCACAATTATGATCTTCATAATTTAAAGGAAAAATTGACAGGAAAAATCCACCTTTGGTCGGTCTTCCACCACTGGTACCCCCTCAACTAATCCAGCTATAATCTGACCATTGACCCTCAAATTCTCTCATTGGTACAGGATGATGGCAACCTGTTTGACCGACCAAATTTACAGTTGACTTTTTTTTAAAAAAAAAAAACTTAAAACAAAAAAAGAAAATCCTCCCCTCCCCTTACCCACCACCCCACCCCTACCATCCTCCAAGCCCACTACCCAACCCCAGCTCTAGCCACCACCACCCAATCTCTCTCCCCTCCCCTAAAACCACCCCCATCCCTGAATATCATAATATACTAAGGTATGAAAGAAGAACTCAAAACTGAGAAAAACGTTCAAGATCATTGCCATTTGAACAAAATCAAGATTCTTATCAAAACAAAAAAACATGAAAAGCACCAGTCTCATCTTCCTTGGAGAGTACCCATCATTAGTGGGTCTAGGCATCATGATTAGAACAAATGAGATCAACAAAAGAGGGAGTGTAATAAGTAAAGGTTGTCCAAGCATGATTCTTGCTGGTACTTGCAGGGCCGGTCCTGAGGTTTTATGGACCCTAGGCGAAATGCTAAATTTGGGCCCTTTACCTCCATAAAAGAATAACTCATATTTTATGAAAAATTGTATGTTTTTTTATTTTATTTTAACCAAATCGGAGTATTGAAAGGATGCACCACTATTTTTTTCATCCAACTCGTGACTTACAACCCCTACTATTGTCTATTACCAAAAATGGAGTATCTTTCATCTTCAAAATTATTGCACCTCACATTTTCCTTGATAGTTAGTACATGTATAATGAGATAATGAAATTTTACTCCTATTAATTATGTTGTGAGGCATCAAACATTTATGAAAATTTAAATTCTTGCAAATTTAAGAGTTAAGCATAAAACACTTGTATCAAATCAATATATATAAACAGCAGGGCATACCAAATAACTAAATCACTAATCATAATACCTTTAAACAGTGTAAAATCAAACATTTAAAAGACATATTACATACAAGATACAACTATATTAATCAGATAATAATACCATGAACTTAATCATAGAAGAAATCACAACTTTAAAATACGTGAAATGTCAAACATGGTCATTTGTAGTTAGTGTAATACATAATCAACAGAGTATTCAACTCATTATAATACTATTATAATTTATCTTACTGCACCAAAAAAGTAATTAGAGTATTACCTTTTTGGGCATTGGGCTCAAGCAACATTTAGAATTACCACTTCGAGATTGCAGTGTCTTCTAATTTCTTCCAGACTTGTAGTGGGTAAATATTAATCATTCAATAATTAGTCTTGAAGCCAAAAAAAGAGATGAATACCAGATTGTTTATGACCGCCGTGCACTATCTATTTCATCGGCCAGTTCGTATCCGTCCATGAAGGAGAGAGAAAGGGGACTAAATAATCATCCGGCTATATTATCTTCCATTGCCATTATATTAAAGCTAAGATAATTATTATACTAAAACGCTTTGGTAGTGATACCTATAACCTTTAAATTATATGAGGTAGTTAAACTAAAAAAAATTATAAAAGGTAGTTAAAGCTATAATGTCCATTATAAAAGGTAGCTTTTGCCAAAAATCCTAGTTATTATATTGTTACAATGTCTTTCATAAACATTTCATAACTTAATTTCCTTTCGAACATGGTTATCATTGAATAACTTTATAAGTTATTAACGTTACTTGAGATTTCATATTAATATTAAAGTGATTTGATACTTTAGATTCCAAATTAATACTACAATAACTCATTAACTTGTATTTTATATTCATGCCATTTATTTACTTAAGTAGCTACATAACATTAAAAGAATTAGTAATTAAGCTAAGGAGTTTATAATGTTATAATGATTTACTTAAACATTAGAACTTGTTATAAGAACATTAACATTATTTAAAACTAGTAAACAATTAAACGTGTGAATAATAAATATAGAAGTGAATCTAATATTATATTTAATAACGTTAGAACTATAAATTAGTACTTTTGCATAAATAAATATTTATATAGAACGGAAACAAAGCATTATAACTTAATGGATTCCTTTTTATTATTTCAAGTTCTAACTTTTAGTTTTATGTTAGATTTGTAGTACTATGTTAGTAGTCCAAAGTCCATAGTCCAAAGTTAGTAGGTGTCCAAGTCAAGGTCTATAAGAAGTTTGTCATATGATTTTAGTTTACTTTAAACTCATAATAGAATTAGAAACTTTAAGTGACATTTAAACTTGAAAACTTATTATTTAAAATGATTCATTAGTCATGTTAAGTTAGCCATATTATTTTTAAGAATTTCAGATTTAAACATTTTATATACTGAAGAAATAAACTAGTAAGAAGAAGTTAATTTAGAATAATGAGGTATTAAACATACCTCTCTTCAAACTTAGAGCCAAAACAGAGAAGGGGAAGTAATGGGGCTGTTGAGGTGCAGCGGTGGCCGGCGGCACTGAAGGGCGGTGCTCCGGTGGGGCGTCGGCGGCAGCACTGCTTCTGGTTGCGGCTGCAGACGCAGTTGGGCGGAAAGGCAGCAGGGGCTGCGAAGGAGGGAGAGAAAGAGAGAGGAAGGGGAAAAGAGAGGAGCGGCGTGCTGGCGGCGCGTCTGGGCGGCGGGGGCTGCTGTGGCGCGTCGCCGGAGGCTCTGCCGGAGTGGTGGTGCTCCGGTAGTGAGGAAAACAGAGAGAAAAGAGAAGGGAGAAAGAAGAGTTTGTGGGTGGAGATTTTTGATGAAGTAGTGCTATTTATAGACAAATCTTTGTGAGACAAAGATTAATTTAATCAGAAATTGGATGCAATTGAGTGCTTGGGTAAGGTGTGTGCAGCAAAAATCTGATTTTGGGTTGAAAGCTTGAATACCATCAATGGAGGGAGAAGAGAGGAGGAAGAAGAAAGAGTGTTTGACCATCTTTGCATTTTGTGCAAGTGGGCAACTGGGCAACTTGCTCATCCTTTTTATTTCCAAAAGCTAGTACTTCATCTCTTTTATGTACTTCATATTCTAAGTATACATGTATTTTAATACATTAGTTGTATTACTATTTTTATGTACATACACACACACACACATATATATATATATATATATATATATATATATATATATATATATATATATATATATATATATACACTTCTTGTTATATAATTATGTGTTTACTTATTAAATAAAAATTCTTAGCCAGTAATTATGATTATTATAAATTAATACGCTTTAAATTTTAGGGATATTACAGTTTAGCAGATGCGATGGCGAAGAGAAAGAGAAGAAGGAGGGGAGAGAGTGAACTAGCGCAGATGAGATCGAAGCTTCATGGTGGAGATATTAGGGCAGCATGATCGCTGAGAGAGAAGTCTGTGTATTGTTGGAATTGGAAATGACGTGGGTTGGGGTGGAATTTTCAAATCACAGTTATTGGGCTATGTGGGAATTGGCTGGAATTTGGGCCAATTCTAATTCTATTTCCTAGTCTTTGCCAAACAACTGAATTGACCCAATTCTGGAATTGTAAATGAAATGATGGTTCCCAAACATAGCATTAGGAAATTGAGGAATTAAAGTGGGGTATATAGTTGAGTGATGAAGAGGAAATGGAAGATATTTTTATGGTTAGATAGATTCAAACAAGCAGAGGTTGGATGGTTTACAGGGTGGGGGTTGGCTGGAAAAGGGTGGGTTTTTCTTTTTCTTTTTTAGTTTTTTTTTTATAAATTTGATTTAAATTTTAAGTTAAAAATATATTTAATAAGCTATTAATCACGTAATTAGGAAGATTATCCATGATTGTAGGTCACCAACAGGTGACAGACCAATGAGATTAGGGGGGTCAAAGGCGCGATTATTACTGGATTAATTGAAGGTGGTACCAGTGGTGGAAGATCGGCCAAAGGTGAGATTTTTCCTATCAATCTTTCCTAATATAAATTGAAAAATATACTTTGAAACAAGCTCTATTTTTATACTTATATAGTTATACTCCTAGAACATGTAAAAATAAAATATCTACGACAATTATATAATAATATCAAGCCCCGCGAAGGCCCTGTGCAGGGTGAGCGCCCGCACAGGGCCCCGCCTATGCATGGGGCCCCATATTGAATTTTATACGGTATATGAATATATTCATATATTGTTGCATATATGTTAAATGATGATCATGTTGGCGCAGCGATTGAAGGCGCGATGTAAATGTAGGGATTTTGGTTGATGTCGTGTTCGAATCTGACATCTCCACTTTTCCACTTCTTTTTTTTCTTGCCTTTTGTTTTACTTTGTCAGCCAACACTTTTCCACTTCTTTTTTTCTTTTATATATATTTTAATATAGAAACTTACATAACTAATACTATTTATTCTATCAAAGCATATATAAGATCTAATAATTTGATAGATTGAGCTATGATAAAGCGGAAATATAGATGACTTTTTAAAGTAAAATATTATAAGACGATTCTATAATCTAAAATAAGAATTGAAAGTTAATATGTTATTCATTTGCTGTAATCTTGTAGGATTCTAAGCTTTAATTTTGCACAGGGCCCCCGTTTTCTATGAGACGGCCCTGAATAATATCACATAAATAGTTAATGTGATATAGTATTATTAAAATAGTTGATATTCCATAGTTTAAAGCATACTGATTGTCCACAAGAAAGCACAGTTTTGGAGGCAAAAGAAATTCTACCATTCGACAGAATCTTCAAGACACTGATGGTACATGAATTTTAAAAACATTATTTACAGAATTCCATAACTTTGAGAATAGCAGCATAACAAACGTGGTTTACACGAACAAATCCAGCTGCCTTGGCCAAGGTCTCAAATTCCTTACTAGTCCTCTCTTTTCCAGTGTGTTGTGCCATCATGTATAGATCAAGTTGGCTGATGGCTCTTGCCAAGCTTGTAGTGTCTGTCCCGTCTACGACATTTGAGTCTACCACAATTATCTTTCCATTGATTGGTAAGGCTTCATAGCAGTTCTTCAATATTGTCACGCACTCATGATTGCTCCAATTGTGAATTATAGACTGTAACACTAATTTAATTTTAGTTTTTAGGAAAAATCGTGAGAAATCACAACAAATTTAACTACCATAATTTTTGCAAAATTTTGGAAAGCATCACCACCTTATAAACCAGACGTTAAGTAAGACGTTTGGTGGGCCGACACTCACCATCTTTCATCCCATTGCTACCGGCCTACCACCATCTCAACTCCCACTATCATTGTCACCACAACCCTCACTCTAAACCTTCACCACCACTCACCAATTAGCAGTCACCACCCACCACCTGTACCTTCAAAAATCCTTACCCCTAAATTCACCACCCACCACATGTACCTTCAAAAACCACCACCACCACCCTTCAATATTTCACCACCATCCAACTTCGAAACCCTAACCTCTTAATTCATCACCAACTAACCACCACTACCACCGTTCAAATTTCTCCACCAACCACCACTGCCCTTCGCCACTAACCACCACTAACCACCTTCAAAAATCTTAAATTTCACAACCAAGTTCAAAAAATCTAACCCCAAATTTCAAAACCCCAAATTTGGTACGCTAACCCCAAATTTGGTACCCTAACCCCCATTTTGTGTGGTGGTGGACTTAATTTGGAAGTTGAAGGGGGTGGTATTTTGATATAGTGAAGACACTACAAAAAAAAGCTCATTTAGCGACAAAAAAAATCCGTTGCTGATTGACAAAATTCCGTCTCTAAATACCTATAGCGACGGACCAGCGACAGGTTTTTGTCCGTTTCTAAAAGTGTCGTCGCTAAATGGACCAGCGACGGATGTCAAAGGCATCCGTTTCTAAGTTGGCAACGGAACAAATTACCGTTGCTAAAAATCTAGCGACGGAATTTACTTATCCGTTGCTAACCTCAGCGAGAGAAAAAGATAATCTGTCGCTAACTTCAGCGAGAGAAAAAAAGTAGTCCGTCGCTGGCTTTCATTAGATTTAAAAAAAAAATCATTTCACCTATACGCTACAGGGAGTAAGTATTGCAGAGACTTTTACAATGATATACTTAATTCACATAAATGTGAAGATAGTTTTATTTCATATATTATTAAACAATCTTTAGTACAATACTTCATTGTAGAATCATTTGGTTAGCATAAAAACCCAGAAACCTAAATGAATATCACTAATTAACAATACTTCATTGTAGAATCATTTGGTTGGTAGAATCCTTAATTCATGATATCTTGACATTCATTTATGAGCTTCAAGCCTTCAACTGAACCTCATTATCTGCTAGTTTGAACCTGCAACCAAGAAAAAATATGCATCAAGGAAGAAAGTTGGAATTTGGAGAAGTGGAATTTGGAAATCAGTGATACAAAAAAAAGCATACAAAGCTAATGCGTTGCACTATCCTAATAATTACTAGCATAAGTTAACTTAGTTGTATACATTTTACCTTGAACATAGTACATTGTTAAAAAGATATGGGTTATAAAAAAGACAAATTAATAGAAAATAAATTACAAAAAAATTCTAAGATCTAACATAAAAATCAATAAAACTCATTGAACTAACAAATATACAAAATAGATTGAAAAAATGTTCATCTTAAGAAACAAACAAAACAAATGACAAAAACGAGTTTTCCATAGAAAAAATTAAGAACAGCAATTAGAAGACAAAAATCCGAGAAAATGTTAAGAAAAAAATACATAGTTAAGGAGAAACCTTACCTATTTGTGAAATAAAATTCATAGTCGTTGTCTCAGCTCAGATTTTCACCCCCGTAGATTTTATAGATTGCTGAATACAAAATAGTGAATTTTGATATTAACCATTAAGTTAAAAGAAATCTGAAGAAAGTTCTTGGATCTCTTAGGAT
Organism: Patellifolia procumbens; assembly: GCA_947645195.1. Classification (NCBI taxonomy): domain Eukaryota; kingdom Viridiplantae; phylum Streptophyta; class Magnoliopsida; order Caryophyllales; family Amaranthaceae; genus Patellifolia; species Patellifolia procumbens. Next base: position 1,163,968 of record CANSGD010001128.1, read on the forward strand.
AAGTGAGAGTGTGAGAGTGGCGGCTACAGAGTAGAGAGGAGAGAGAAAATGTGTCAAGTTTACCCTAGTTGTAGTGGTATCTTATATATGTGGGTAAGTAGGTGAAGTATTCCTTTGGGCCGAGACTTAAGGTTTGCAACAGATTTCTTTTATTCTATCTCTAACATAATGTTTAGCTATAAGCTATCCCACATTTAGACGATTTTTTAAATTTTCGAAATTCAAAAAAAATCACATCAGCTACGGATTCTAAGTTTCCATCGCTGAGTTAGAGACGGATTCCAACTTTCCGTCGCTAAGTTAGAGACGGAAAAATAAATTCCGTCGCTAATTTGTTTTAGCAACAGATTAGTAATTTTAGTCGCTAATGTAGCAACGAACCCATTTCCGCCGCTAAATTTCCGTTGCTACATGGGCAATTTTTTGTAGTGAGAGTAAAAGATGGAAAATGAGTAAGTGGGCCCAGTAAACAGAAAACTTAACGTTTTCCTTCAAAAGGTGGTGTTTCATAAAATTTTGCAAAGTTATTTTAGTTAAATAAAATAAATTGGTGGTTTTCATAAAAAAATGTAAAGTTTGTATTGGTTTTGATAAATTTTCCTAGTTTTTATAATGCAATAATACTTTTACCAACTAAACTGCCATCCTCATCAAATTGTTACATTGATAAAAGCTTACTTGAACACCAATGTATACTTAATTAATGTAAAACATAATTGGGAAATTCTATATGGCGACCTCATGCTAGTGAAAATTATATATGGTGACCTCGTGCTAGTGAAAATTCTACATGGTGACCATGCCTTTTTGATAATCTACAAGATAACCCTAAGGTATTGGAAAATTTATCCACGTGACCTTCAAGTATGATTTTCGCTAAAATTTCTGTTAGTTCTTGTAGAAGAAAAGAAAAAAGAAAGAAAAAAAGCCTAGCTTCTTTATCACAACCTCCTACATTATACCTTCCTACATCTGCAATTCTGCCATAACCAACATCAAAAACCATCAAAATACCCACGAACACCAACTTCCTTCACCACAAAACCATCATTAGACAATCCAATACTACTTTGAGAGTCAGGTAAACAAAAATCCAAGAATATCTCTTTCAATCCTCAAGCTAAGAAACCCTTCATTAATTGTTTCTAAATATGCCGGATACCCAAAACAAGCAAAAGTGAACTTGCAACAACAATGCCAAATTACAATTTCTTTTTTTTGTTTGGATAAAATAAAGATTGAATTAATCAACATGAGTTGTTATAAACCTCAATTCTAGCCTCCTTTTCTTTGTCTTGGTAAATTAACGGGTGATTTTTCCTTTTAACATTTTGTAAATTGAAAGCATGTTGTTTCCTCAATTTACAAGTTGATTGAAAGACAAATTTGTTGAAAATGGGACAAATTAATATATGATAACAGGAAAAATGGTTGATTAAATGATTGTTTAGAAATTTTATTGATCTGAAATTCAGTTTAAAGGAATGAGAAGTTTTGGCGAGAAATAACAAGGAGTGTGCATACAGACTGAGATGTTTACGGTGGTTTGAGTAGGCCAACATTGTTACTCTTGAGATGTTTGCGGGGAAAAATAATTGTTGAACTAGTAACATAAGGTAAACATGAAATAAATTAAACAAAAGTACAAAAGCAAAGGAAACCCAAGCAACGAAATCAAAAGGATTGGAAAAGAGCGGAGACAATGAACGAAAATGAGAAATGGGGGAAAAGAGTACTAAATTGTTGAGATTCGAAGCCTGAGTTACTTATCAATGAATGATGAGAAAGATGGTGGAGATAAGTGGAGTAAAGAAAACTATAATGTCAGAGGTATTTTAGTAAAGTCATCATTTTAACAGAATTTTAACTTTACGTCTCATTAGGGTCGTGTGGATAGGTTTGCAAATACCTTAGGGTTATCTTGTAGATTGTTAAAAAAGTGTGGTTACTATGTAAAATTTTCAATATTACAAGGTCACCATATAGAATATCACAACATAATTTAAAAGTAACCTTCATAAAAATGGTATCTCCTTTAGGCACATATTCGAATATATCTCCACTGACATGTTCTACACCTGCACCAGTTCAAATAAGTAATATCACTATAAGTCTGTATACATCCATATTTAGATACATAAGTATGTGCCAATCAAACTATGAAATAAATAAAATGACATAAATGTCCAAGTATAATAATATTCATGCCTTGAAATACCATTTACGAAGTAGTGCTTGGGTGTGACACCCCATAATCTCATTACTTCGAATTTTTTCGTGTTTATTTACATTAAAATATTATTTTCATAAAATAAATTTATTAATATTACTATTTTAACTTATTACAATGTGGTTATTATAATGTGGAAATTTTGATAATGTAATTTAAAATTTGAAGTAGATATATTTAGGAATTATTATAAATACACTTATTTATGCTCGTTTATTTGAATTTATTCTATAACGTTGCTTTATACGGAATGGGTCGGACCAACGTAGTGATGGCAAATGGGTGGGCTGGGCTGGGCCGGGTTTGTGGCGGGCTGGGCTGGCCATTTTTGAACCGGTGCGGGCCGGGAAAACAGGTGGGCTGGGTGGGTCGGTGGGTTGGGTTAGGGAGGCAACCCACAACCGGTTTGGGTGGGCCTGAAACGGTTAATTGGGTGGGCTGGGTGGGCTTAGTGGGTGGGCTGGGCTGGTTAATGGGTTGGGTGGGCTGGGTGGTTTGCGTGGGTTGGTTAATGGGCTGGGTGAGTTAATGGGCTAGGTGGGCTTAGTGGGTGGGCTGGGCTGGTTGCGTGTGTTGGGTTGGGCTGGGTGGGCTTAGTGGGTTGGGCTGGAAAAATTATGCAAGATTTCTTTTTATTTTCATATTCGGTCATGATTTCAGAAATTTGAATTTAGAAATTGATGAATCTAATCTGAATGAGTGAGTTGATTATGGGTTGGTGACAAAAGAATGAAAAGAAAGATAAATGTAAATTCCCTAATTCCCCTCAATTTATTTGGCTGGACAAGAAAAATACTTTAACGCTAAAATACAAAGAAGATTTCAATGGGGTTTAAGGTGGGTCAGGCGAGCTGGGCTAGGTGGTTTGTGCGGGTAACAGGTGGGCTGGGTGGTTCGGGCTTAATGGGTTGGTGGGCTGGGTGGGTTGGTGGGCTGGATGGTCTGGGTGGTTAGGGGGGGGGCTGGTGGTCTGGGCTGGGTGGGTTAGTGGGCGGTTAGATGCGGGTTGGTTGGGCGGTTACTACTGGGCTGGGTTACAACAAACGATCCCGATGCGGGTTTTCCTTTTTCACGGGTTGAACCGGGCTGGGTAACGGGCCAAGCGGGTCTGGCCCACGAGGCCCCCGAGATGGGTTGGGTTGGGGTGGGTGGGCTGGCCCGGCCCATATGCCATCTCTAGACCAACGTGTGTAACAGAATTTTTAGTTCGCCCGTTTCTTCCCTTTGGCCGAAAATTCTGATGTGATGGAGGGAATCAGAGAGTCTAGATTAGTTTTTCTTTATTTTGTAAAGTTAAGAAGATGAAAGGCCATTCCTTCATTATCCACCAACATTACACTAATAAACACCCCCTTAATTCCTTCTTAAACCACTTCCATTTAGTGAATTTCACCCGAAAATTTCCTGCATTTATTCTTCACCATTTGCATGCCATTTCCAAAGAAACAGGGGAGAGAAAAAGTTCTCTTTGTTCTCCCAAGGAAACTTGATTTTTTAGTTCAAGTTTCAATCCATATTCAAGCTATCTTCGGGTTATTCTAAGGGTCATTTTCTCGTGAACTGTAGGAGATGAAGAAGGTGACGTACCGAACAACTTTTGAGCCAAATTGTTGGATAATTTAGAGTATTTGGTTGATTTATTTCATGTAACGTTTAACTTAAGCTACTTGGTTATGGTGTCATTGCTTAAGCTATGTTAGAATGCACAATTAATGGTTTACGGTTAAGTAAATAATAACAACTTCATAAGCCATGATGTTGGGAAAGCAAGCAAGCAAATAGCCATGAGGCTGGAAAGCAAGCAAGTAAACGAAGTGGCTGGGCAACGGCGGGTCGCGGCCCGCGACCAGCCACTGATCTTTGTTGCTTATGTTTTGCGGTTTTGGCTTTTGGGCGGTTATTGACCGTTTCTATGCTTATTGACGTGCATATATGTGGTTTTTACCACAGATGAAGTATACATATTCATATATTCTCTCTCAAAGAAAGCACTCTCTCAAGTTCTCTTCATTGATCATCAAACACAAAATCACACAAAATTTGTTCTCATTTGACAAGATTCATACGAGCGTGACTCTTGTTGTTCTTCTTTGTATCTCGTAGGTGAATTCCGTGCAACCCGTGCTTCGTACAGGGTCGGAATATCGCTTTTGGGAAAGTGTTCCCAAACACGCCTAGAGGATCGTTTGTTCGTTGTTATCATTGTAGTGTTCATCTTGTTTTTTTCCCGGTTACGAGTTCTAACAATCCAAAAGCGATAGTTTTATAAGATGGCTACACTTCGTGAGATGACAACGAATTTCCACAAACTTGATAAGTTTGAAGGCGTGGTTTCCGTAGATGGCAAAAGAAGATGCACTTTCTTCTTACGTCTTTGGCGGTGGTGTACGATGATGAGACGATTGAGGCTACTAGGAAGAGGAAGAAGTGGGAGAACGACGACTACATATGCCGCGGTCACATTCTCAATGGTATGTCCGATGACTTATTTGATGTTTTTCAATACTATGAATCAGCTAAAGTTCTTTGGGATGATTTAAAGTCTAAATATATGGCCGAAGATGCTTCTAGTAAGAAATTTCTAGTAATTTTAAGATGGTTGAGTCTAGGCCAATTATGGAACAATTACATGAAATCCAAAGAATTTGAGGAAGCTTTAAACAACACAATATTAGTATGGATGAAACATTTGCCGTTTTTTCAATAATTGACAAATTACCCTCCTCTTGGAAAGATGTTAGAAATAGCTTGAAACATAGGAAGGATGAAATGACTATTGAACAATTGGGTGCTCATCTTCGGATTGAAAAGGGCATTCGGGTTCAAGATGGTCAAAAGGAGGTAAATCCTAGTTCTGACACTATTAACATGGTGGAGGATGGAAAGTCTTATGACTCTAATCCTAAGAAGAGGGCACATAACTTCACCAAGGGAAACTATGGTAAGAAACCAAAGTTTGGTGGAGGAGGACAACAACGAGCTTGTTGGGAATGTGCAAAGCCTGGTCACTTCAAGAAGGATTGCACCATTTGGAAGAAAAAGATGAACAAGAATGGGCATGGTGGTGGGAAAAGTGAGTCAAGCCATACCCAACCCAAGCAAGGTACATGTGCACAAGTTTCACTTAATTCGATTTTGAATTATGCGTGTACGATTTCTGAAACCTTTTGTGTACACTATACAGTCGATTGTTCATGGTATATCGATTCGGGAGTTTCAAGACATGTATGCAAGAAACGATCTCTATTCAAGACCTTCAAGGAGGCGGATGAAGGAGAAGTTCTTTACATGGGAAACGATTCTACTGCTAAAGTCTTAGGAGTAGGACAAGTTGTGCTAGTTTTTAGTTCCGGAAAGTCTCTTGTTTTAAGAGATGTTGTATTTGCTCCGGACCTTAGAAAGACTCTAGTCTCGGGAGCTATCTTGAATCGAATAGGTTTTAAAAATGGTATTTGAGTCGGACAAGTTTATTTTATCTAAAGGAGGGTCTTTTGTAGGTTTGGGTTATTTATGTAATGGTATGTTCAAGTTAAGTATTTCGAATACTTTGTAAAACAATGTTTGCGTTGTTAATGATAGTCCTTCTCTTTGGCATTATCGGCTTGGTCATGTTAATTATATAAAGTTATATTCTATGTCAAAGGATGATTTGATTCCTAGTTTTGATCCAAGCATAGAGAAGTGTAGAACATGCATGCTTACAAAGATAACCAGAAATTCTTTCCCAAATAATGTGGAAAGAGATACTAATTTGCTTGTTTGGTGCATAGTGATCTATGTGATTTCCATAGCACTCCTTCTTTAGGTAATAAGAAGTATATCATAACATTTATAGATGATCATTCTAGGTATTGTTATGTTTATCCTCTATTCACTAAAGATGAAGCTCTAGATAAGTTTAAGATCTATAAAAACGAGGTTGAATTGCAACTAAATGACAAAATAAAACGGTTTAGAATCGATAGGGGTGGTGAATATCATGATCCTAGTTATTTCTAATCATTAGGAATCATACATGAAAGAACCGCGGGTATAAAAAAAGGCAAACATAACGTTCGAATAAGACTTAAGATAACACCTCTAAGGTGTTGTTAAGGTCACTGATGTATAAAGTAAAGATAACACATACTGGAGGTGTTATCTTTGGTTAAACAAAGATAACATCTTTGTTAGATGATTGTTATCTGTAATTAAGGGAAAGATAACACATATCTAAGATAGGCGTTATCTTTGTTAACATAAACATAACAGCTACGTGAGATAGGCGTTATCTTTGTTAACATAAACATAACACTTATCTAAAATAGATGTTATTTTTATTAATATAAAAGCACCTTATAACAATTATTCTAGCTTATAACCATTATCGTTCGGTTTTTCTTTACCACATCTAAATTCTCAACACTAACTTGGCAAAACATCCATAGAGCTCGTCTATATTCACTCTAATAATGAGTTAAAAATAATACAAAGTGGCAAAGACAATAAGACCAACAACAAGAATTATTATTATTATCACATTACAATTACAAAAGTTGAACGAACAAATGGAACAATATTTGTAACTACAAATTACAATCACATTTTAGATGCAAAAAGGTATGAAAAATAATGTGAATGGATTTGAGCAACTCTTCTCATCCCTTGGAGATTATAATTGATCTTCTCAACCTCTTAAGCTGCTAAATGAACAATAGACAACAAGAGAAAAATATTGCATTAGAATATAACATACCAATCAGCAGAATAATATCAAACTAAAAACTAAAAAGATATATATTTAAAAATAATTCACTTGCAAGCCTAACATTAAGAATTGATAAAATCTCAAACCTTTAACCAACTACAAACACAATCAAATAATTTTTTATAAAACAAAAAAAATACATAAACGCTTAAACTTAACAAAAATTTACACATCAAACTAAAATATCCAAATAAAAAATAAATCAAAATTATTGACAAAACTGGTAATATCAAACTAAACACTCAAACAAAAAAATGAATCAAATAACTTAACGAACTTACTAAAAATATACTTGCAATGAAACGAGATGCAATTTACCAATGTCTAACTCGAAGATTGAAAAAAATCAGCTTCAATGCGCCTAAATAAAACAGAGAAACGAATTGGATAATTGATGGGCACATAATGATATCAAATAAAAGTAAAAATAATTCAATTAACTTCACAAAATTTAGAATCAGATTTCAGATCTAAAATCTAGAATGAACAAATTAAAAACTTATTTTTCGATTTCATTGTCAATCCAAACATTTTGAGTTGTTCTTGGTTTCTTCACAAATCCTCAATACTTAGTCGGGTTCTTGTTTTGTGAAATTAAAACAAATTGAGGAATTAAAAGGGGGAAAAGTAACTTGGAAAGTGAATTAGAGTAGATTAGAGAGATGAGAAGCATTGGGTGGGAGATTAAAACTGAAGAGAGAGGGGTAAGACGTCACGTGGGAGGTGGGAGGTGGGAGGTTGGGAATGGTAATTTTGAAAGTTGTGATAGTGGGGCGATTAGGGGGGTTATTATTAGGGTTAAGGGAAAAAATGTAGACATGGTCAAAAGCAAAATATTGGCATATCATATACCATTTTCTTTTTCTAATATTAATTTTAAGCTAAAATATAATTGGTGGGTAGGAAAAGATAACACTGGATCATATTACATGTTATCTTTTATAAATTTAAGATAACACCTATTGAACCTAACCGTTATGGTAGGAAAAGATAACACTTGTCCCATTTAAATGTTATGTTATCAGTGTTATCTTTGCCCATATTTGTAGTAGTGTACACCACAACAAAATGGTATAGCGAAAAGAAAGAATAGAACTTTACAAGAAATGGTAAATCTATGTTATCCTATTCGGGTCTAAGTGATGGATTTTGGGGTGAAGCGGTTTTAACGGCTTGTTATTTATTAAACCGCGTTCCTATGAAAAAGAACAAAGTTACACCCTATGAATTATGGTACAAAAGAAAACCAAATCTAAGTTATCTTAGAGTTTGGGGTTGTAGGGCAATTGTAAAAGTGTCGGAACCTAAACGTAAAAAGTTAGGTGAAAGAGGAGTTGAATGCATTTTTATAGGGCATGCTATTCATAGCAATGCCTATAGGTTCAATGTAATTGAACAAAATGACGTTTGGTCAATTCACACTATTGTGGAGTCAAGAGATGCAATCTTTGATGAAAATCGTTATTCATCAATTCCTAGACCAAAGGATGTAACTCCAAGTACCATTATTCAAGAAGTTGATCGGTCTTTAAATGATCAAGAATTAGATGAACAAACTCTAGATGAGAATGTAGCATCGACATCACAACCTAGGAGAAGTAAAAGGGAAAGAAAGGAGAAATCCTTTGGCCCGGATTTTCATGTATATTTAGTTGAAGGATCTAGAAGTTCTATATTGACTAAATTTCCATATGTGTTTTATGTGGAAGGTGATCCATTAACTTATGATGAGGCCATGAGATCTCAAGATGCTCCTTTATGGAAGGAAGCTATTGATTATGAGATGGATTCCATCATGGGGAATAACACATGGGTTTTGGCGGATTTGCCTCCCAAGTGTAAACCTATTGGGTGTAAATGGATTTTCAAGAAGAAAATGAAAATCGATGGAACTATTGATAAGTTCAAAGCCCGGTTAGTGGCTCAAGGCTTTTCCCAAAAGCCGGGTATCGATTATTTCAATACATATGCACCCGTTGCTAGAATCTCTACTATAAGGTTGTTGATTGCTCTTGCGGCTATACACAACCTTGTGATCCATCAAATGGATGTTAAGACAGTATTCTTAAATAGAGAGCTAGATGAGGAGGTTTACATGAAACAACCCGAAGGGTTTGTTGTAAAAGGTCAAGAAGGTAAAGTTTGCAAACTCGTTAGATCTTTGTATGGGCTAAAACATGCACCCAAGCAATGGCATCAAAAGTTTGATGAAGTTGTGTTGTCTAACGGATTTAAGTTGAATAATTCGGACAAGTGCGTATATAGCAAATTTGATGACTTAGGTCATGGTGTTATGATTTGTCTATATGTAGATGACATGTTGATTTTTGGGACTGATTTTTCACAAGTTGAGTGGGCAAAGGCTTTCCTATCATCAATGTTCTCCATGAAAGATTTAGGAGAAGCGGATGTCATTCTAGGCATAAGAATTAAAAGAAGCAATGGAAAATTGATTTTATCTCAAACACACTACATTGAAAAGGTACTTAAGAAGTTCAATGTTAGTGATTGCTCTTTTGTATCAACTCCTATGGATCCAAGTGAAATATTAATGCCAAATGATGGTAGTGCGGTATCTCAACTTTAGTATGCACGGGTCATAGGATGTTTGATGTATGCTATGACGAGTACTAGGCCGGATATCGCATTTGCGGTAGGAAAGCTTAGTAGGTATACTAGTAACCCTAGTATGAAGGATTGGCATGCTATTCGTCGTGTCTTAAGGTATTTGAGTAAAACCAAAGACTATGGTTTATCCTATAGTGGATATCCTTCGGTTTTAGAAGGTTATTCGGATGCAAGTTGGATCTCTAATAGAGAGGATCACTCTTCCACAAGTGGATTCGTTTTTCTACTTGGGGGAGGTGCTATATCTTGGGCTTCTAAGATGCAAACTTGCATTGCGGACTCCTCTATGACTTCAGAGTTCATTGCTTTGTCCTCGACTAGTAAAGAGGCAGAGTGGTTAAAGAATCTCATGATTGAGATTCCTTTGTTGCCAAAACCAATATCACCCATAGCGATACATTGTGATAATGATGCAGCTTTGGCAAGGGCATATAGTCAGCTTTATAATGGTAAGTCAAGGCACATTGGTGTGCGGCATTCTTATATTCAAGGACTTATCAAAGATAGTGTTATCACTGTTGACTATGTGCGGACTACGTATAATCTAGCGGATTGTTTCACTAAGGCCTTGGCTAGAGATACGGTGAAGAGGATGGCAATCGGTCTTGGATTGGAGCCCTTAGTTAATCACGAGTGAGGGAATCTTAACTTAACGCCCAATAAGACGTTGGGTCTTAAGTTCAATAAGATTAATTCCTTCATTTAATGATTGAAGAACATTTGTAAGTATCCTCGAGTATTGTTCTTGTTTTGACTATGATGTTGATAAGAGGTTGTATATACTTAATAGTTCTCTTGTTATGCCTTGTCATAGTGGCATGTTTATTTAAGAGTTCTACCTATGTAAGTGTGAAGTTTAGCCGCTTCAAGTAGCTATAGGGGCATAGCTATGATACACTTATGAATGATACGGACACATGGCTTAACGTGTCAAGTTTAATGAGTTCAAATAGTTAATCTTGTGTGTGTGGTATCTTCAAGCTTTCCACTATGTATTGAGATTGGTTCAATCGCTTGAGACACCTTTCGGATACGGATTCTTGGAATGTATTTTATACTAGGTGCAAGTTCAAGTCTTAGTACACTTTCATTGATGCATGAGGTTGTTTGTTTTGATAATGTTTAATGCTTATTATCTTATAGAATACTCTAAATGGGGGAGGATTGTTGGATAATTTAGAGTATTTGGTTGATTGATTTCATGTAATGTTTAACTTAAGCTACTTGGTTATGGTGTCGTTGCTTATGCTACTTTAGAATGCACAATTAATGCTTTACGATTAAGTAAACAATAACAACTTCATAAGCCATGAGGTTGGGAAAGCAAGCAAGCAAATAGCCATGAGGTTGGAAAGCAAGCAAGCAAACGAAGTGGCTGGGCAAGGGCGGGTCGCGGCCCGTGAGCCAGGTCGCCCCCCGCGACCGGTGCTCGCGACTCGCGACGCCTGTCGAGGCTCGCGACCAGCCACTGATCTTTGTTGCTTATGTTTTGCGGTTTTGGCTTTTGGGCGGTTATTGACTGTTTCTATGCTTATTGACGTGCATATATGTGGTTTTTACCACAGATGAAGTATACATATTCATATATTCTCTCTCAAAAGAAAGCACTCTCTCAAATTCTCTTCATTGATCATCAAACACAAAATCACACAAAATTTGTTCTCATTTGACAAGATTCATACGAGCGTGACTCTTGTTGTTCTTCTTTGTATCTCGGAGGTGAATTCCGTGCAACCCGTGCTTCGTATAAGGTCGGAATATCGCTTTTGGGAAAGTGTTCCAACACACGCCTAGAGGATCGTTTGTTCGTTGTTATCATTGTAGTGTTCATCTTGTTTTTTCCCGGTTACAAGTTCTAACAATTCGTTGAAATCTAGCACATATACCTCTAATTGACTGAGGTAACTAACGTATTTCCTAGTACATTTAGGATTAGTGTATGGTTGCAAGGAACATTGCAATTGATTAATTAGTTACATCAATATCATGCTAGGAATTTGCCTTGGTTTATACTTTAAACTAATATATCAGATGCTAATTTTAGTTCTCATATGTTTTGTCTATGTTTATTTTTTTTCAAAGTTTATATACATTTCCTAGTACTTGTTGCATATTTCCTTATTGATGTATGTTGTTGATTGATTGAGTTCTTCGTTACAAATATTGTTTTGCAAACTCTTTTAATGATGAAATTGAAATCTCTTGAAGAGTTTTGTGATGTACATCACGTTTTAAGGTTTAAAAAAAATTTATTCGAAGATTTGAAGAATTATAGATGTTTATTGATAACTAGTTATATTATTTTAAAGAATGCTTTTGGGTCATGAAAGTCTTGGGTATAAGTTGGGACAACATCCTAAAATTTCATATATATTGAAGAGAATGTAAGGCGGGACACTATCCCATAGAATTTTGAAGTATATTGATGTTTGGGATTAAAATTAGGTTAAATTGTAAAAAAACCACCATTTAAATTCACATTTTTGAAAAAACCACCATGTAAGTTTCTATTTAAAAATAAGCACCACTTATATTTGATTTTTGTAGGTTTTACCACCACTTAACGGATTTTACTATTCGTCGTTAGTTTTTCGTGAATGGGACCCACCTTCAAGACACGTGTCATGTTTTTGTTCGTCCTCTGTGTGTGTCTCTCTGTGCCTCTCTAATTCTCTCTCCTTTGTTTTTTCTCTCTCCCCCTCCCTACTCCCTTATTTTTCATTCAACCAATAATCTTTCCCTTCTATTTTATTTTCATTCAATCATAATTCCGCCAATCATTAATTTGTTTGATTTCTCTTTATCTTCTTCTTAATCTTCACCCTCCAAACTCTCATCATCTTCTTTTCCATGAAAAATAAAAACCGTAGAAAAATAAAATTCAAACAGCCCAATAATAAAGAAAGAAAAAATGGCTATGAATTCAAAGGAACAAGCATGAGAGAGAAAAATGGGCAAAATATCAGGCGAAACGTGAGAAAATGGGTTCCGCAAACAATAAAGATAATGGGAAACAGGAAAATCCATTAAGTGGTGGTAAAACCTACAAAAATTAAACATAAGTAGTGGTTATTTTTAAAGTAAAACTTAAGTTTATATGGTTTTTTTTTAAAAAGTGAATTTCAATGGTGGTTGTTCACAATTTTTCCTTAAAATTATTTTTTGTTTTGTTTGAGTATGATTCAGATGGATGGATTGCATCCTGTATTGGGATTTGGCCATACTTCGACACACACGGTAAAGATTATAACCCACATGTCGTTCTGGAGGTTGCGACCTGACATTTGTCATAGGAAGTGGGTTGTGGATTCACAACCGTTATTCATTCTCAAACAAACTATAAATATAATATGTATTGTGCGTGTATGGTTGGTTTTGTTATGTATTGACTTGGTTATTTTTAATCGTTTTAGCTGCTATATGGACCCTAATTCGACTTGGAGAATTGTTAGCTACCTCCTCCCTCTCGACTGATTGTGGATTATTGTTCATTCATAAATTTTGCAAAAAATGGTGCTGTTTAGAGTTGTCATTATCTGGTTGGAAAGAGTGAGATTTGGTACTATCTCCAAAGACATGGTGTTAGTATTGGTAAATGAGCGCTATGAGGACTGTGTTAGGACCTAACCTTTTATGGGAAATACGTAGATAGTTTTACAGGAACTTTAGGCTAGATCCTTGGAGACGACAAGAGAGAAAGTGAAACCAATTTATATAGATGAAATACAATGCGGCCTCATCGATAAGAACGATAAATTTTAAAAGTTGTGAGTATGCAAACATTGGTGAGAAATGAAACTAAAATTAGAGGGTTAGAGAAAAGTGCTCTAACATGATTTACGGATCGGAGAGAAGTGCTCTAAATTGAAGATGGTGATGAGAATGGCGTCACAAAATGAAGCTAAGTGCTTCACTAGACGATGGAGAGAGATGCTCCATGAGAATCAAGGTTTACAAAGATATAAGTGCTTTATAATGTGAAGAAGGGTGTGCAAGTTGAAGACTTGTGGGATAATGTTTATTCCAGAGAGATGGATAATTTAAAGTTGGAAAAAAATCCACCAACTTTTAAGCAAGGGAGTGTGCTAGATTATGTTTCAAAGAAGTGGTTAAGTCAGTAGCTAGTACTAAGTTAGTGGATTATTTTTTTTATACTTAATTAGTTTGTTATTGTGAAATATGGTGTGGGTCGTTCAACGAAAAACTTCTATATATTTTATTGACTCTCCTCTCTACTCTAAAAATTATGAGCTTATGTATTTGGTATTCAAATACCTTCCATATCAGTAGCGAAATAATCAAGCTTTCTCATCACTTACAAATGCAAAAACCCACCGTATGACCTTTGTGATTTTATGTGTTCATACCTGAAAACGAAGGCGCATATTCAATAACGTGAGGCAAATCAAAGTTGATGCCCTTTATAGATGGATATTGAGATGTAATGACATGAAGAGTGTGCCCTAAACCTCCCCCTACATCCACCAGTACTTGAATGTTCTCAAATCCCTTGTACCTTTCGAGGACTTTCTTCGTAATATAAGTTGAATGATCATACATTGCCTTGTTGAAGATAGCATTGAACCTTGAGTCAACACCCATGTACTCAAATATAGGCATGCCGTACACTTTGTCAAATGAGATGCCACCATCTAAAACGGCCTCTTTCAACTTGGTCCTGGGACATAAAAATAAATAAAATTCGTCAAAATATACAAAATCATTTTTTGTGGTGCGGTTTGCGCATAATGCAATATGGTTTTGTTTGGCAAAGTGTCAAATTATAATTTGGGTTGGATTGTGTTTTACGCACCAAGGAGAAATAGGAACACCCCCTTTGTTGGAACTCTAAAATCTTTATTATTTTGATAATGATAAAATACGTTGTATTATAACAGTTTGATTTGTGTAACAGTTTTCTAAGAAAAGTGATAGCTCGGACTTCATGGAAACTCAAATGATAAGAAAGAAGTTTAGCATACGTTATATATCTCATTTGTTGTAATTAACTAAATGTAACAATGTACTATAACGTAATATGAGTTTAAGGTGACGACTATTAGGGAATCTATTGGATTTTTTAGCTCTCAAGAATTACTTGACACCTATACAAGTGTACTCCGTCCATCTCTTAATAAACCTATCATTTTTTTTTGGTACATTCTCTCACATAAGGGTTTGATTATCAGTTGCTTTAATTATGTACAAATTTAATTATAAAACATTGATACTATAATTGTACACAACTGAGACGAATCTAACAATATCACACAAAACTATCTTTTAATTTAGACTTCATCCATTCCATATCTATTGCTACCTCTGGACTTTTACGCTATTAAACACTTTGCTTTGACCTTTTATTGTGATTTATTCATAAAGACAAACATAGTTAATGTGGGATGTTATTAGATTAATTTCGATATATACACTTTCAAAATATCAACTTTTTGTAATTTTAACTTATAGTACATAATTAGAAATATAAATGAATAAAGTTGTGTGTTTAAAAGCGTGAAACTCTACACGTAGCAATATATATGAAGTGGAGGAAGTATCGATGAGAATAACTTAATGAAATTTTCAAAATTGAACTTTGGCAAATATAAAACACGACTGAGGGCATATGACGTGAAAGTAAGGAAGTATTACAATTAAGAGTATCTAAAATGGTTCTAAAACTTGTACTCCATCCGTTACTTTTTGTTTGTCCTATTTATTGCTAATGTTGTTGTTCAGTCTTGTTGGCTCCGCAATCTCCTCCTTGAGCTCCATTGACCTATACGGAAGGGCACTATTGTATATTGTGATAACATTTCGGACATCTACCTCTCACATAATCCAGTTCACCATCAACGTACGAAACACATAGAAATGGATATCCACTTTGTTCGTGAGAAGGTCACCATGGGTCATGTATGAGTCCTTCATGTTCCTCTGCTTATCAGTATGCTGACATATTCACTAAAGGCCTTCTTTGTCAGCTCTTTCTTGACTTCAAATCGAGTCTGAGCGTTCGATCTCCTCCGACTGAGGGGGTGCGATAGAGAATATGTTATCTTGTGTATAGATTTTATTGTTTAGGTTGTAATCCTATATATATTCAATTAATGGAACCACTCTAATTAGAGAGATTATCATTAACTTACAAAAACTAGTTAACTTATCAAAAGTAAGTAAATCAAAGGGGGTGCGAGAGACCTACAAATATTTTAACTTAAACTAGTTAACTTATTGTTACAATAGATATATATGCACACGATGCGTGCGAAATCAGGTGAAGTTCTACATAAAAATATAAATTTTAGTTTATTTAACATGTTTTGTATTTCTTTATTCAAAATTTTAAAATGTGAAAAGATTAGTTATGGAGAGAGTTGTTCCATTTAATTAGGAATTAAAAAAAAGATGAATGTGAATTTTGGTATCCCCTACTCTTCACTTATAAAAAAAGATATCTGTTACCTGAGTAACAATCTATCTATGATGTGTGAATAAATCGTGATCAATTAGAAACAAGTAATCAATGAGCAAGGTAAAGAAACCTGACCTGCTCTGGAAGAAGACGTTATCAGTGACTAAGTTGAGCAAGGAAGTCAATGGCATCCCATCAAGATCAGGTATGAAACACCTCGTCACAGTGGTCGGCCCATATCGCCTTTCGGCTCCACCATTGGCAGTAGGGACTGTTATGCAGCTAACGACGGAGTACGTAGCAAGGAGTCTAAGCATTCGATCTATCATGACCGGAGCATCCGGGTTTTGAGCCGAGATTATTCGAGAGGCTAACTCAGTGGGCAAGAGCCCGTTGGTACCTGCCTCATCATGGATTATCTTGAGTAACCCCATGTTAATGGTGGCTTTCATTACCATTGGAAGAACACCGGCGTTGAGTAACTCAGCTGCCTAAGCATAGGTCCTATCTTCCTCATAATTTGATGAGGCACTAGATAAACTACCATTGTTTTCACTTTGGATGATAGAGGAAGTCGGCTCCATTTTTCTCTCTTCTAAATTATTTGTGTAGAGGGAGGTTTGTATTCAATTGAAGCCACGAAGGTCTTTTAAGGAGATGAGGTCTATTTAACTTATATTTGTTTACCTGAATACAACTAAATTTTTTAGGATTTTTTTTAATGAACTTATTTGAATTATTATAACTTATTTTTTCTTATTTTGTCTTATCTGAACTTAATAAGTGGAAAAGAACGGAGTCTTCCTCTTTGAGTTTTTACTAAGTAAGACTATTTTCTTCCATTTATGTTCGCTGAACTTCACTTGCTTTTTATAATGGATTTTGGTTGATGGTTTGCGGGAACTCTATAACCTTAAGAAAGTTTTGAGTAATAGAATCTAAAGGGGGAAAACCTAGCAGAATGAGTTTCAATATAAAAGAGCGTGAGACGACTTTGATCTAAGCATAGAATCGATAGGGAGGAATTAAAGGGAAGCCAATATAAGGGAAAAAACAGTTAGAGGGAACTTTTGTTAAAACTAGAGTCTATAGAGGAACAAAGGATTGGCGTGAGAGATAATAGGTTTGTAACAGAGTCGCTTGGCCTATTCTAGTGAGAGAGTTTATAATCAAAATCACTTGTGGTCGATGTCATTTCTTCCTATTGGGCGTAGAAAGTTTTTCTTAGTAAAATATCTCTTTCATAGTTACATCTTTGTTCTTTATAACTTTAAGGTAAAAATTTGGTAAAGTTTAGATGCAAGTTCCACGCTGTATATCACCCTTTGAGTTTCAAATTGCGTAAATTTTAGCTACATACCAACCCTCTTATAGTGTTCCATCTGACACGATTTAAGAAGAATAGGCTTTAAGTGGAACTTTTCGTAACAATATCTACTCTGTACTTAACCACACAACTTTATAAATACTTCTAGTAAAACGTTTTCTTTCTGTGGAAACTTCATTGTTTTAACCAAACAATCACTTCGATCATATATAAAAAAGTTCGTCCGTCTTAAAATAGATGATACACTTTCTATTTTGGCATATTTTAAAATGGATGATACACTTTTACTTTTTCCTTATCAAATAAGCTTGGAATATTTCAAAATAGATGACACACTTTTAAGGTGGTTATTCGTTTAATTTCATGGCCCATTCTCCATTTCCAATTAATCCGCTCAATTTAATTCACTTAATTAAATTTACAAAATTTTGACACAAAATCCATTTTTTGAAAGTGTATCATCTATTTCAAAACGGAGAAAGTAAACAAGATTTTTCATTATGTATACAAGAGGTTTAAAGAATAATGCATGTAATAATCTTGTACTTTTCAAAAGGAAAAATTGTATATTACCACCTTTTGGTTAACAGATTTTGTATATTACCACCTTGACTTTTTTTTTAAAATTACCACCTTTTGTTTCATTTTCTTCACAATCTCCCACCAGTTAACGGATTCTGTCAATTAATTCGTTTGGTGGGGCCCACTTCTGGTTTACTTTACCATTTTCCTCATTTCCCCCTTTCCTCTTTACTCTTCTAAACCTAATTTCCCCAATTCTTCTTCAAATCAGATTTAGTTCTCCTTCTTCAAATCAACAAATAAAGAGTAAGAGACAACTAGAATTCGATCCACTTTGGAGCAAAAGAAGTTGAAGAAGGTAAGTGCAATCGTTTAAGTTTGAATGTTTCAAAAATTAGGGTTTTTTGTTTGAAAATTAGGGTTTTTTTGTACGAAAATTAGGGTTTTTTATTCAAATGATGTAGGGTTTAAGTTGTTGAATTAAATTAGGGGTTACCATACCTAGATACGAAAATTATGGCTTATTGCTTTATTTAGATTAATTAAACCTGATGACATTTTTTTTGCTCTTAATTTGGATATCAAGCAATGAAGTGCATGAAGTGCCACTGTGGTTTGCCAGTTGCTAGAAGACAATCGTGGACTGAAAAAAACCCGGGAAGAAGATTTGTAGCCTGCAAGTTTTATGACCCTGAAACAGAGGAGAGGGGTTGTCAATTTTTTAGGTGGGTTGATGAGAGCATGGAGGAATGGCAAAGGAAAGTGATTAATCATTTGCTAATGCAGAAGAAAATACTGGAGGTTGAAAATCAGACATTGAAGAATCAGATGAGCGATATGCAAGGTAACAGAAGGTGTGACTACAACAAACACAAAGTGAAGGCTGTGAAGAAGAAAAATGCATATAGATGGACTCCTATAGGCACTGTTATTGCTGTTGGATTGTATGATTGCATTAGTAATCTTTATGTTCTAGGTTAGGTAATTTAGTTTAGGTTAGTTGGTGTTTCAACACCTAAAGTTAGAAATGGATGAAGTTATCCACATTTTGTGTTTTGCAACTAGATTGTAATGCATTCCGATATCAATGGACAAACTTGTTTCAATTGCAACCTCATTCTTGTATTAAACATTAAAGCTCTAAATTTGATTGTCAAAACACAAAATACTTGGCTAAGAGCCAACAAATTACCTAGTGTATTGTAAATCATTACAACATTAGTTGATCTAAAATATCCCAAAATACATTGAAATCATGCCATGCCTTCCAATTCCTAAACTAATTCACTAATGCTCTTTTTCTTCTTGGGTTCGACTGGCAACTTTGATTTTGGAGGAGGTTGATTCTGTTTTGACTTTCCCTTATCCTTAGCTTGAGAAACTGATGAAGCTGCTTGGCTGCAAGAGGCTTGTGTGGAAGATAGGCCTGCTGCTGCACTTGCTTGACACTATACAAATACAACCATCAAAGTTCAGCACACAAGTATACTTGGAAATTTCAAAGTATTTATAAACAACAAAATAATTACCTTCTTAAGTACTCTTGCAGCTTTCTTTGCCCTCTGATCAACCACCCAACTGTCTTGCTTTGGAGGCCTCCCACCTTTACCTTTTGAAGCTTTACTCACCACTGCATTTTTGCATTTGGTCTTATTGTGCTCAGTTTGACCACATTTTGCACAGCTTATTGTCTTTTTCAATCTCTTAGGTTTTGTTGTTTCATCTTCACCTTGCTCTTTCTTTCTTTTGTGGGTTTTAGGCCTTCCTAGCATCTTTCTTGCAGCTGGTGGCAGTGGTTGGGTCAAGTCAGTCTTCTCCCAATGTTTCACTCCAGGCATGGGTGAAATTGCAGGCTCATATGCCCTACAGTAGGTAGCTCTAGTGTACACTTGATGAACATAAGTATCAGCATCACCCCTTTGCTCCAATATACTCCTATAAGCATGAAGGTAGGGTATACCTGTGAGGTCCCACTGGTAGCAACTACAAGTGTGTTCTAACAGGTTAACAACACATTGATCTCCCTTGTGTTCCACCTCATAGATATCCCTCCTAGAAATCCTCACAATACAATTCCTTGCCTCAGTTTCATAACCATCAAACACTTTCTTAATGTATGGCATTACCCTACCCTCATATTTGTGTACACCCTCCCACTTGTCATAATTCCTCTCCATTATGTATCTCCTCATCCATTCCATTTGTGTTAGGATTGGCTTATCTCTAGCATCCTTAATAACTGCATTGAAAGTCTCACATAAATTGTTCAATAACATATTAGACTTGCAAGTAGTTGAAAAGGCATGCCTAGACCAATGCTGAGGTGGAATATTATCCAAGTAATCAAAAGCTTTCTCATTAAGGCACTTGATACTTTCCATTGCAACCTCAAAATCATGCTAACAATAAAAAAAACAGAATAACTAAATAAGTATATCATAAGCTATACATATTCATTCATACAATAAGATATGAAAATAAGATAAGAAAAATAGATAGGGAAAAAACATACAGTAGTATTGGCTCTTGCAGCAGCCCAAAACAGATCCTTGAAGATGCTGCCACTGAACTGTAACTTGAAATTTGCCAATATGTGTCTTGCACAATATCTTGTTTCTGCTTTTGGAACAATTGTCCTAAATGCATCAAGAAGACCCTGCAAAAGGGAATAAAAAAGTTAACCTAAATTCAAATAGCATTTACAACCAACAAATCAATTTGAAAAGATTTAAAACAATACCTTTTGTCTATCTGACATAAATGTGAGACCCACCCCCTGTTGATCTCCACCAAGATCTCTCATAAGAAGCTCTATGAACCAGCACCATGTCTCAGTATTCTCCACTTCAACCAGAGCCCAGGCAAAAGGGAAAATGTTGTTGTTTCCATCCTTCCCAACTGCCACTAGACACTGCCCAGGGTATGCACCCTTCAAATGACAACCATCAACTCCTATTAAGGGCCTACAACCCCTTTTGAACCCTTGTTTACATGCCTCCAAACAGATATACATTCTCAAAAATAGGGGAGGTTCAGGGTTGCCTAAACCACTCACACTAACAACTGCACTAGAACCTTTGTTGTACTTCTTCACTGCAGCAACATAGTCCCATACTCTAGCATATTGCTCTGCTGCATTTCCATAGATGATGAGCTTCACCCTAGCCCTTTCTAGCCATGCTCTTGTGTAAGATATTTCAACACCTAGGTCTAAAAAAACCTTCCTAATAAAAGCTTTAATGACCAGTTTGGATTTGCCCTCCATTCTTCTAAGTATTTTTCACATAAATACTCACTTGTAACTTTAGAATTAACCACCATCCTCACACACTTATGTTCAAGATTCAAAGTCCTAATCTACCAATGTTCACAGTTTGGTAGTTTCCTAGCATGTATCCTAAATGCACACTTCAAATTTCCTACTTTCAAACACTTGCAACCTACAATTCTACATTTCTTTTTATCCCAAGAACAGTCACATTTGTATCTACAATAAACAGAAACCCTATGTTTGTCATTATGCAAGTAATAGTAGTCATACCTATGCTCTATTGCATGCCACTGTAGAGCCTTCCTCAGTGTATCAGGTGAGTTGAACTTGAGGCCAACACACAGTTTGATGGATTTTTTGAAGTCCACATCAGAGTTGAAGAAGGTGAAGTTGTCAACTTCTTCATCTGAGCTAGCCAAACTCCTCAGATCATCTGAATCAGCATCAACCTCCTTCTCTTTGTTGATTGCCTCACTCACTAACTCTTTCTCCAACTGTAACTGGTTCTTGTTTTTGTCAGCCAAACTCCCTTCAACCTCCCTAAGCACAGTAGCAGATCTGTCCTGAGGCTTTGTTTGAATGAAAAGCTCCTCCTCATCAAGTGTATTTCTCAAATCAACATCCTCCTCACCTGCCTCCCAATGGATGTCAAGCTCAGAGTTGTCTGATGCTGAACTTTTTGACTGCAAATCATCCTCATCCTCAAAATCAAGCTGTTTTCTTGCACCCTTTTTTTTCCTCAACTCTTCATTCCTCTTTTTTTTATCCTTCAAACCACCTTTTCTAGCAACATGTTTAACCCTAGGTGTAGTTCTTTTTTTAATTACATTACCAGCACATGGTGGACTTATCTGAGATGCTTGTGTTGCTTCAACTTCATTCAAAACAACACTTTCAATTTCAGTTTTTCTCTTTAACACCTCATTGCACTCCTTTTCCCACACTTCCTTGCTTATCAGAAATGCATCTGCATCAGGCTTCTTTAATGTTGGCAGTTTGTGGGAGGAAGAAGATGCAACTGTTTTTTGTGTAGGGTTTTTGAGTTCAAGGTTCACTTTATAAATGGGGTGAATAGGTGCAGCAGATTGGCTTTCTTGGGTGAGAGGAGTTGGCTGAGAAGAGGACCCCAATACTTGAGGATATTTGGACCTAAATTTCTGCCCTAAGTTGGCGATTAATGGCCTCTCTTCCATAGTGCAATAAATATCCAAAAGCCCAAAGTCATCTTCAGTGAACAACCACTTTTTTATTGCACTCTCATCCACAATTTCAACACTCCCATGTAGCATTGTTTTTCCCTTTTCCTTAAACCATATTTTAAAGCTTGGTGGGGGAAGTTTGTTGTCAGCCTTAAAAGCATCTTCTACTATATTCCAAATTTTTTTAACAGTTAATGTATGTACATAATTCTGACATTTCAAATAAATTATTCCCCCTTCATACACAGCCATCTTCCTCCCTTTGTGGGGTTTTTCAACAAACTTTCCTCCCACATAAACCCTCATATCAACTGTTCTTGGACACATACTGAAATAGAGCAAAATTAAATTCAGCTACCAATCACATTAACCAAGCAACTACAAAAATGAAGATGCAACATTGCCAATTATACATATTCTCAATTCGTTTTTTTAAATAAACTAAACAACTATCACAACTAAGTAGCCCAGTTAACAAAGCAATTAAAAAAATTCTTAGGTTTACCTCAATTGCCCTTCAATCAATGTACACCAGATTGCAAAGCAGGGAGATTTTCGTCCTTCGTCTTCGACAACGAACCTTCTTTGTGGCCCACTGATTTGGTCTGAAACGATGACCAGAAGACACAGAGAATCTTCGTGGAGGAGAGAGAGTTGTTTCGTGGAGGAGAGAGAGGATGGAGGTAAATGATTGAAGGAAAAATGGAGGTAAAGGAAGTCAATGCAGTGAAATTGGGGAAATTAGGTTTAGAAGAGTAAAGAGGAAAGGGGGAAATGAGGAAAATGGTAAAGTAAACCAGAAGTGGGCCCCACCAAACGAATTAATTGACAGAATCCGTTAACTGGTGGGAGATTGTGAAGAAAAGGAAACAAAAGGTGGTAATTTTTTTAAAAAAAAAAAGTCAAGGTGGTAATATACAAAATCTGTTAACCAAAAGGTGGTAATATACAATTTTTCCTTTTCAAAACGTATGTGTAATCTTAAGGTTTAATAAAACCCACCACATAGCTGTGAAGCTAATGGGCATAAATTTTGCTGGATAAGTTACTGGGTATGTGCAAGCTAACGAGTCCAACACGATTTATGAGTGCTTGAGGATGCATTGCGGGTCTTGAATACTAGTCCATGTGAAGAAGAAAAGAGTCTCAATAGAGAAATAGCTAGATACTGCACAATTTCATGTTGGGAGAGATTGCTGAGGGTTGTTGCTATTAGCATATTGTGTACATCGGTTTTTTTTCTACTTGATTATTGAGAGATTTTTCCAACCGAAAGTATTTTGCTTCTTTAATTGGTAAGTTTGTATCTTTAATTTGTTTTAGGAAAATTTGTCCAAAAAAACCTTATAAAAATTTCTTAGCAATAGAAAATTACCAACTTAGTTTTCTTTTTGCAGAGGAAACCTTCATTCATTTTCTGGTTTTGACTTTCGTTTTTCAGTGAAGACCCATATCTTTTCCTGCATTTTTGCGAAAATTAAATGAAATTAAAATGGAAAAATAACCCAAAAAAGCTCTATTTAACAACAAACAACAATGACTAAACATTTTGCGCGTTAAACTTTTTGTTCGTGTCAAAAATGAATGGGTTGTGTCATGTTGACTTTGTGTTCGTGTTAAAAAAATGGGTTGAAAACCCTTAACACTAACCTGACTCATATAACTAATAAACGTGTTAGAGACTCTTAACACTAACCCGACCTGTTTAATTAAACGGTTAGCCACTAAATCAATTTGTGGTGTATAATTTTGTTTCATCATTGTATGAATTCAGGTTTGGCTAAACCACTAACCTTTCTTAGTATTATAATTTGAAGAATAAAGTAAAAACTTTCTATTTATTACCTTCATATCATACTATGATTTCATAAATATCTATATCTTTAAATTAAACTGATAAATATCTATTTATTAAATAGTCAAACTCGTACTGATTCATTTAAGTAAATGTTTCATAAATGTGCAACATTAACCCACTTATTTCATATCTAAATCGAGTTGTCGTTTGTGTCAACTTCCATAGCTCTTATTAGAACCCCTAAATCACAATTGTCAACTTTAAACAGGCCACAATTCGGCCACAACAACACATTTGTGGACCCTTGTATACATCTGTACAAATCAAAGAAAACACAAGCGTAGCCACTATTACGAACTCGGCTTTTTAACAATTGTGTAACTCTTTGTCTAACTACGTATTTAGTCTCCGTAACAATTTTTTTCATTGTGGGGAATAAAATCTGTCAATCTATATTATATCCAAAAAATAGTAGTTTTTATTTTTTTCTCGGTTACTAAAGACTCTTTCCATAATTAAGATCCGTTCTTTTCAATTTATTTTCAGTATCTATAAGTTTTGCTAAGTTCAGATAAGATCGAATAAGGTCTAATAAAATCTCATGTAATAAGGTCTAATAAGGTCGAAGAAGGTCTAATAAGTCAAGCTTTATATAGGGTGGGGAGTAATAGGTATAACTATTTACATTTATAATTAGGTCATTTTATGTTAAGCAAAAATTATTAAAAGAGGCGGTCTAATTTTAACATAAAATTAGATCAAGTAAAGCCAACATTTTCTTACCAAATGGATTAAACTAGTCACTAATGGATCAAACTAGTCGATCACCGAATTGATTAAAATTATGATTACTAAATGAATCGAACCAGTCACGAAATGGATTAAACTAGTCATATTTAGAAAGACGGTTTATTCTCTTCATAATGTGGGCTTGGGCCGTTGCCTAATTTTAACATAAACTTAGATAGTCTCTTACAAGTAGAGCTGTCAATTCGGGTGTGTGGGTCGGGTTCGGGTCGGGTCATGTTGGGTCGGGTGTCACTCGGGTCGGGTCGAGTTCGGGTATCCAACTAGATAGATCGGGTCGGGTCACTTTCGGGTCGGGTCACTTTCGGGTCTGAATCGCTTTCGGGCTTGGGTCGGGTCAGTATTGGGTCGGTTTGGTTCGGTTCGGGTTTGGAACAGGTTATGACGGTTAAATTCGGGTTTGGGTCGTGTCTATGTCGGCTCGGGTCAACCTCGGATCGGGTCTATGTCGGTTCGGATCAACCTCGGATCGGGTCTATGTCGGTTCGGGTCAACCTCGGATCGGGTTATACCCGGTCGAGTCAACCTCGGGTCGGGTTATGTCTGGGTCGGATCAACCTCGGATCGGGTTATGGTCGGGTCGGGTGGACCTCGGATCGGTTATGCCCGGGTCGGGTCAATCTCAGATCGGGTTATGATCGGGTCTAGGTCGGGTCGATTTCGTTTCAGGTCTAGGTCGGGGCGATCTCGAATCTGGTTATGTATGGGTCAAATTATGTTCGAGTCAAGTTAACATCATATTCGATTAGTTCGAGTCATTCGAATTTCGAAACTTGGGATTGATTCGAATTTATTATATATATTAAAATAAAAAGATTCTTAAAATGGGAAGAGTGAGAAGGATCAATATATAGAATTAGGACCAATAACCACCATTGAACATTGTCCATTGAAATTGGGATTATGGTTTCTAAATTGGGGATTATATATATATATATATATTTGAGTGGCGATGAGTTTATAAATTTTTCAATTTAGTTTTAGTATGATCGATGGTCAATCAATATAACGAGACTACTTGTTAAATCTTATACCAATAAATTAACCACCATTGAACATTGTCCATCGAAATTGAGATTATGGTTTCGAAACTGGGGATTAAATCCAATTCCACACACACACACACACACACACACACACACACACACACACACACACACACACACACACACACACACATATATATATTCCACCATTGGATTAGATGTTTAAGAATCATATATTATATCAATGATGAATAAGATAGTTGATAATCATCTATTATTAGATCAATCATCAATATATTTCATTATTGAGTTAGATATATAAGAGTCATGTATTATATTAATCATCATTTATTATTGCATATGATAGTTAAAATCTATGTATACGATCAGTATATTAGACCATTGAGTTAGATACTTATGGGCAACGTAATCATGAATATAGTAGATTAATGAATAAGATGATTACGATCTATAAAGTACATTACTGAATTAGATATTTGAGAGCCATGTATTATATCGATCATCACTAGATCAATGAATAAGATAGTTAAGACTTACGATTTATGTATCAGAGCAATCATCAATATATCACATTATTGAGTTAGATACTTAAGAGCCGTGTATATTTTAACCATCAATACATTAGACCAATGAATAATATATAGGTCGTTAAGATTAATTTATTAGATCAATCATCAAATAAACTTATAAGATAGTCATTACAATGTATTAAATCAATCAATACGTTAGATCAATGTATAACTTATAAGATAGTTAAGGTCAATGTGTTAAACCAATCATAAATTCACCAGATAAGGGAATAAGATAGTGAAGATCAATATATTATATCCCTTTACATATGTTATAGACCAAATAAATAATTAAGATCTATATATTTGTTCAATCATTGATATATTAGCGTATTAAATCAATCATCGATATACTGATCAATATATATGATAGTTAAGATTAATGTATTAGACCAAAGAACAAGATATTTAAGATTAATGTAACAAATCCATCATCAATATATTAAATCAATCTAATAAGTAAGTTAAGTATAATATAGTAAATCAATTATTAATATATTAGATCAGCGTATGAGATACTTATTAAGACTTGTATGTTAGATAGAGCAATCATCAATACATTAGACCAATGTATATGATAGTTAAGAGTAATGTATTAAATCAATAATCAATGTAATAGATCAACGGATATGATAATGTAGTGTATTATATTAGTCAGGGTATAAGATAGTTAAGACTTGTATATTAGGTAGATCAATTATCAACATAATAGATCAGTATATACGATAGTTAAGAGTAGTGTATTAAATCAATCATCAATAGATACGATGTAGTAGGTATTAGATTAGGCATTAATACATTTAAGATAGTTAAAAATTAAGATTAGTGTATTAGATCAATAACCAATATATTAGAATGGTGAGTAAAATAGTTAAGAGTTATGTATCAAAATATGCACATCCATTCTTTTAACTGAATACGAAATAAACACATATAATAAATTTGACTTAAAATAGAAGTTTGCATAATTTGAAATTTGAAATTAAAACTAAAAGTTACTTAAAACATCAAATTTCAAAATCTAAACGAATTTCGAAAATACAACTTAAACATGAAATACCCAATTTTTTTCATAACCCGCCACCCCACACTATAGTTTTTCATAACCCGCCACACCACACTATAGTTTTTCATAACCCGCCACCATACACTACTTAATACCTAAAACCCTAAGCTTACCCTCTTATGCCCCATCTCCCTCATCCCCCATCCCCCATCCCCCATCCCCTTCCCCTTCCCCTTCCCCTTCCCTGCTATAGAGAATCAGCTTGAAAACCTCTTAAAGCATTTTATAAAAGCACCCTTGCTAATTATATCTAACCTTTCTCAATAAGAAGAGGATGTCTTGATTCCAGACTCAAAACAAAAGTATTCAGTCGACCATATTACAACTTCTAGGGTAAGGACATACTTAGACAAAGTAAAATGGAAAATGAGAGAGGTCAGCTTGAGATTTCAATAGAAAGACCAAATATAGAAGCTTTTACATATGGAAACAATCTTTTAATGGTTATATGGTTCTTTGTAGCTTAATTCAATCTCAAATGCTCTAAATCTAGAGTTTTAAGGGTTGAATTGAACTATCAAAAGCTAGTATAAATCCAATTGTGGTTGTGTTGAGGTGATGATGGTGGGATCATGTGGTGATGTTGGTTTTGACAGTGGTGAAGATGTTTTTCTATCTTCTTTCTTTATCCTTCTGCTTCTTCCTTTTGGCTTTGTTAATTTTCTTCCTCTCTATTGAAATTGCAGACTTGCAATTCCGTTCTTCCTATTTGCCTTCTGTTTAATTATTTTTTATATTTTGCATTGAATTCCAGTTTTTGTTTAAGCCTTCTGTTTTCCCCTCTTTTTTATATATATATATTTATTTTACCTGAATCAGTTCCATGGCCTTGAAATCTTCAAGTGTAAAATCCCAGATTTTTTTGAGTGTCTTTGTTTAGTTTATAATTTCGTTTTTCACCTCTTTATTGTGTCATGTGGTTGTATAGATTCTTAGTTTTAGTTCCATGGTTTCCTAGTAAGATCACAAATTCACATTTCACAAACTAAGCCTACTTGGAACTTGGTCATTCATGGCTTACCTTGTGACAGCTCAAAATTAAAGCTCACTCTGGTTGATTCATAAAATTCATTTATGGACCCTTATGGTTTATCAGTTTATCTTCTAGATAGTAAAAGAAATTGATGCCTTATAGAAAGTCTTGACTTTTGGGAGGTTGTGCTATGTTCCTTAATGCAAATTATACCATTTTCCCGCTTTTATTGTTGTTAAAATTCTATTATAGATTATTTATAGCTTTAAAGCACAATTAAAAATTTAATCCATCAGTCAATTATTTAAGGCCAAGGTATTACAATGAGGTTTGGGGGAAGGTGAGAACTTAAAAGCAGATTTCAAAAGGCTAAACTTCAAGAAGGGCAAAACCCAGATGTGAATATCAAAATTTAAATCAAGTGAATGTGATGAATATATATAAGAAGCTGAACAATAGGATTAAGTGAATTCCTATGGTTAGTTGCGAGAATTGTTGCAGTGCTATGCAAAGAAAGATCAATAATAGCAGGTTAGTGGAGAGGTGAAAGTAACAGAAGAAGAAAAGGTTGAATAGAAAGAAAAAAACATTAACGTTGTGCGTGCATTCCACGCTAGAAAGTTCATAAAGTAAGAGGGGTCAATTATCGGAATCATGACTTTTTGGTCGGAATCCAGCAATAAGGTGTGCATTTTAACAAAAAAAGGGTAATGTAAGGTGTTTTTTCACAAATAAATTATAAAAAGGTGTTTTTTCACAATATTCATAACAAATAAGGTGTTTTCTCACAAAATTTCCTAATTTTAATTTTAATTTGTTTGCTTTTTGTTGGTGGCTTTGATAGTACGCAGGCTTTTAGGGTAGTTCACCTAATTTTTTTCAAATTAGAACGGTTTTTCTAACCTATGCACTAGTAGTTATTTAGATTTCCTTTCCCACAACAATGATACAAATAAACTTAGTACTAAAATATAGTCATGTGCGGTTTCAATGTTTAAGATAACTATTGTAGAATATAAAATATAGTCATGTGTGGTTTCATTGGATTCGTCTCAACTTGTAGTTTTTTATGATATAATGTTTGTATTTTTTAGTTATACATAATTAGATATACTAATCTTTAAAGTTTTAACTTGGCATGCGTGCACAAGCAAATTGTTGCGTTTATTTCGTTGCAGATGAAGTATTAATTTAAAATAATAATTTAGAATGTTTAATAAAGGTATATTTTGAATTATTTAAATTGGATTAGAAGAAATTAAAAAATATAAGGTATACATAATTTATAATATTAAATTAGAATGTTTAACTAAGGTTGTTAGAATATTCAATAAAGGTTATGATTCTAATCAAGCGGAATGTTGAATCAATAGTAAAAGCTAATAGTACAAATGTTCTATTGTAAATGTTAGATTTAGAATACTTGAAAGCAATTCATTAAAAAACTTTAAAAAATACTTGAGGTCAGGTCGGGTCGTGATCGGGTCGGGTTGAGGTCGGGTCATGATCGGGTCGGGTTGAGGTCAGGCCGGGTTGTGATCGGGTCGAGTCATGATCGGGTCGGGTTGAGGTCAGGTCGGGTCGTGAGCGGGTCGGTTTGAGTTCAGGTCGGGTCATGATCGGGTCGGATTGAGGTCAGGTTGGGTCATTTTCGGGTCGGGTTGAGGTCAGGTCGGGTCATGATCAGGTCGGGTCATGCTCGGTTCGGGTTGAAGCCGGGTTAAGTCGAGTAAATTCGGATACGGGTTGAGTTCGGGTCGGGTGCAAGTCGGGTTCAGGTCAACAATTGTCGGGTCGATTCGGTTACAGGTCGAGGTCGGGTCGGGTGCGGGTCGGGTTCTGGTCGAGGATTGACGGGTGTCATTCGGTTACGGGTTGAGTTCGGGTCGGGTGCAGGCCGGATTCGGGTGTATCATTTTTCGGGTCGGATCGGGTCGGTTCCGGGTCGGGTTTGGTTCAAAATCCTGGAGCAGGTCAGCTTTTGACAGCTCTACTTACAAGGCCAACTCTATATTACTTCATAATGACGTAAATGAAAACTTTTTCAAAAAATTAGTAAAATGACCTTTATGTAAACTCTTTTATCTTTGAATAATAAATGTCTCATTAAAATAAACCCTTAACTATAAATTATTTCTACTTAACAACTATTGTGTGAATGCTAAGATAATGTCATGTTTTTGCATGGATGCCATGTTCTCTCGCTCAAAAAAAATGGTTGTATAAGTTCACATAAGTTCTGATAACTTCATATAAGGTCGAATAAAGTCTAATAAGATTTCATCTAATAAGGTCGAATAAGATCGAAGAAGGTCTGATAAGTATATAAGGTTTTATCCCGATATATACTTTTGAAATATCAATTATTTTTATAATTCGTACAATTAAAAACTAAGAGATATTAATATTAAACCATTTACATTGGTAAATGTAAAAAGGCAAAGCATAACCATTGAATAGAAAAAGCGAGAGTACTTACTAGTAACAGATCCCCATACATATATAGATTTACCGAAAAGTTTATCCGCTAAATTTTTGTATTACTAGGTTAGTTAACTTTAAAAGCGAGTGGTTATTTGGCTAATGGTTCGCTAACTAACAAGATGTATAAAGACAGTCATGCCCTTCGACAAGGTAGAGTACATATTTATAACCCAATTATTCCTACCATATGTACAGACTCAAGAAATCAACTCAAGAAATCACATGCACAACTTATCAAGCTAAGGACTATGTAGAACTTTAAGGGTTTGTTCTTTTCAACTTATTTTCAGTACTTATCAGAAAAAATTAGTTCAGACAATAATAAGTTAAGTAAGTCCAAATAAAAGGTCTAATAAGGAAAAATAAGATCTAATAACGTCTAATAAATTCTAATAACTTCTACTCATGTACAAAGATCGAATCAGGTTGATTAAGGTCTAAAAAGAAGAAGAAAAATTTAAATAAGTTCTGTTAAATTCAGATAAGCAAAAATAAGTTGAAAAGAACTAACTCTAAGTGGTGACATGCACAATCTAATGAGGCTATATGTATAGCTCAATTGGTCAAATGCTCAACCTAATAAGACCGTATGTACAATTGTAATTGGTCACATGTACAACATTTTTAGTTTGGAAGGATGACATTTACAACCTAATAGTGTCATATGTACAACCTTAAGTGATCACATGCATAACCTACTTTTTTTTTTATATGCCTTAACCATAGTTGGACGAAAGGGGGTGTTTTAAGCTCTGTTGTATTAGACTGAATGGAACTGAATTGAACTAACACTAATAAAGCTAAAATGAACTAAACTAGACTGACCTGAAACGACTTTACTTCACTTATATTTTACGAAATTAGTTATAGTATTAATAGTAGTTGATATAATTAATATTAATAATGATACTTATAGTATAACTTAATACTCCCTCCGTTTCAATTTGATGTTCCCATTTATAATATGGGGGAAAACCAATGCAAATTGGGGTGGATGAAAATCTTTTTAATTTTATATTGTATAAAGTGTACTTTAGTACCTTTTTACTTTTAAAAAAGTAAGATAGAGAAAGAAAAGTGAGTGATTGGAAAGCAAAAGATTCTAAAGTGGGTCATGTGTAAGACAAAAAATAAAAAAGTGTAGTAAATAATTGGTTGTTAAATGGGAAGATGGGGAAATAAATATTCTTAAAATGAAAAAAATTCAAAGTGGGAAGAACTTTATAAAACATCCCAAAAAGGAAAATGGGAACATCAAATTGAAACGGCGGGAGTATAATTAATCCTAATAACAATAATAATAAAAACTATAATATTAATATAAATAATAATAATAATAATAATATTATATTATTAATTATGAGTATAGTTATTATTGTGACTAATAATAATTTCAGAGATTGTAATAAATTTAATATTAATAAATAATATTTATACCTAATAAAAACACTTTATTGATAGGAAAACAGATTGTGCAAGATGAAGAAAATGTTAAAGCTTCCATGTTTGAAAGAAGAAAACATTAGCTAAGGTAATTTGAAAAAATATGAAACCGATTGGGAAGATAATGAATCGGTGAGATATCATGGAAAGAAGATAAATACGAAATTAAAAAGTAGATGATTTTTTCTAGAAGAATGTCATGTGCTTGAATTAATACTAATACTAATATTATTTTATTTCGAGCCAAATTGCAAAAAAAATTAACTTTGTAAAATAATAAAAATAATAGTATTAGTAATGACAATGAGAACAGTAAGAACAATAACAACAACACCACCAACAATAATATTAATAAGGAAAAATTGATAGGAATAATCCGACCTTTGGCCGGTCTTCCATCAATGGTACCACCTTCAATTAATCCAGGTATAATCCGACCTTTGACGCCCATATTCTCTCATTGGTCCCTCACCTGTTGGTAAGTCATGGTGACCTACAATCATGGGTAATCCTCCTAATTACGTGATAAATAGCTAATTAAGTATATTTAAAACTTAAATTTTTAATTAAAATTCTAAATCAAAGTTATTAAAAAAAAACTTAATGAAAATCCCTTCCCTCCCCCCACCCCCTCCCTCCCCCCTTCCTCTGCGCGTGCCACCCCACCCCCGCCCCTTCTGCTGCCACCACTCCCCTCCCCCACCGGATTCGCTGCATCTCCGGCGACCGCACTCTCACTGTCACGCACTTTCACTCACTCACTCACATTCAATCACTCACTCACTCACCACTTACCACTATCGGAACGCCGGAGTCACTGCGAAAGGGAATGCAGAGGTGGGGGAGGGGAGATAAGGGGGCGGCAGTGGTGGGGGAGGGGAGGGAGGGGGCGACAGTGGTTGGGGAGGGTAGGGAGGGGGGCGAGAGTGGTGGGGGAGGGGAGATAAGGGGGCGGCAGTGGTGGGGGAGGGGAGGGAGGGGGGCGACAGTGGTTGGGGAGGGTAGGGAGGGGGGCGATAGTGGTGGGGGAGGGGAGATAAGGGGGCGGCAGTGGTGGGGGAGGGGAGGGGAGGGAGGGGGGCGACAGTGGTGGGGGACGGGAGAGAAGGAGGCGGCAGTGGTGGGGGAGGGGAGGGAGGGGGGCGGCAGTGGTAGGGGAGGGGAGAGAGGGGGGCGGCAGTGGTGGGGGAGGGGAGATAAGGGGGCGGCAGTGGTGGGGGAGGGGAGATAAGGGGGCGGCAGTGGTGGGGGAGGGGAGGGAGGGGGGTGGCAGTGGTGGGGAGGAGGGGAGGGAGGGGGGTTTCATTTTCAATTTTTTTTTTTTTTTTGAAAAAGTCAACGGTCATTTTGGCTAGTCAAACAGGTTGCCATCATTCCATACCATTGAGAGAATATGGGTGTCAAAGGTCGGATTATACCTGGATTAATTGAAGGTGGTACCACTGATGGAAGACCGGCCAAAGGTCGGATTATTCTTATCAATTTTTCCTATTAATAATGATAATAATAAGACTAATAGAAATAATAATGAATATGATAAAATCTATTAAGTACAACAATAATGATAAAAAAATCGATTTAATATTTAAATTATAATGATCATATTAATATATTTTATTAAAAGACTATAATAATGTCTAATAAGTAAAACGATGATATTAAAGAGATCGATAATAATATTAAAGAACATAATTAGATATAAAAATATAATTGAACTTCATAGGTCAATACAATTATAATTACTATAATGATAATAATAGACTAAGAATAATACTTCTTTCGTCCCAAAATATAAGTCATGTTTTATTTTGCACAGTTTTCAAGACGCATCTTTGACCTTCTACATCTTCTATTTTGCTATTTCGTTTTCAACTAAAAAACTCATCAGAATTCCCAATTATTAGGAATCTCTATATCCAATGTTTTCTCATGTCAACCAAACCAACACTTAATGTTCTTGTACCTTGTACGTAAGTATGTAATAACAATATTTGTGTTGGAACACAAAGGAACACTCAAGAAAGGGGGTTGAATTGAGTGACTAGATTTAATCAATTCTTTTCGCAAAAATGAACTTTATAGCACTGTGCACTGTGCCAATACTAGATAACTTCGTTTTTTCAGTCTTAGCGCAATTAACCTTTTGTGACACAATATAGCAGCGGAAAATAAGAGAATCAAACACAATGATTTACCGTGGTTCAATCCCAATTCTGAGATCTAGGTCCACCCTACCTATTTTCTTATTCATTGGAATCTTTAAAATATCACTGTTTGATACAAAAACGATTCCCCCGCTACTAACCTTAGTAGTCCTCCCCAACACTTAACTCTAAATGTATGTTGCTAATCAAATTTGGCACACAACCGAACCCAATTTGACACTCACTATGAACAGAATTACAGAAAGATTTTAGTCCTCATACAAATGCTTTTTAGAAAAGCAAATGAGGAAAATTAAACTTGATTTCAATTACTGGAACACTATACCATGTTATGTGCTATGGGATACGTTTTCTTCTTTTTCGAAATCCCTCAAATTATGATGTGTTTTGAATAGCAACGTATTACCCCTTGTTATATAAATTATGGTCAACGATTGTTTAAGAGAGATAAGAATATCTTGTTAATAAATAATATCTTTCTATCTTATCTTCTACTCAATGTTATCTCTGACTTCTAAAAATCCATTTTTGTTAACAAACAAATCTTATCAAATCAGGATTTAATCTTTTTTAAAATCAAAAATCTATTTTTCCATAAAACAGATTTTGGTTTCCTAAGATAAGGATTTTATCCTAATCTTAATCTACCAAAATTAGATAAAACGATTTTCCTAAAACATTGTTTCTCGAAAATCTCTTTAATTTTTGTAAAAAAAATTTGTAATTAAACAAAGGGAAGGTTATTCAATGGCTACAATTTTATTGTAGCTATTGTAATAGTTTCAATCTCAACCCTTAATTTTTTTTAGATTCCATCTTATCCATTAAATATAATAAATTTTTTAAAAAAGTTAAGATTCTTTTTTTATTAAATCATTTAGATTAATGGTCAAGATAAATCTACAACTAATGAAAGATTTAGATTTAACTAGTTATAGTGGCTACAATTTTATTGTAGCCATTGTAGAATTGTCCTAAACAAAGATATCAGAATTTTTATGAATCATTTTTTCAAAAATATTTTGTTAATTATCCCATTGTATTTTTATCGAACCAAATGTGATTTTAATATAATCAATTAATTTTCTAACTCTAAGAAAACAATTAATCATCCTAAAATCACATGTTAACATTAGCACATGATTCCAATAAGCTGATTAACATGAATAAATATATAACCAGGCCTAAGCTTCAATTTCTTCAAGTCCTTGAGCTTCCATTATGATCCAAACTCGATAACTGTCTTATATCACTGTTACACAATCAAACAAGTTATTGTATATGTGTGTTTATCATCATCAAATTATATACGAATTTAACGTCCCAATAATTTGTTTGTCACGAATATCTTCCAACATTATTTTAAGATACATAGGTCTTAGCCAATCCTTCTTTTAATGATGAACCTTATATTTTAAGTAATGAGTTTTTGAAGGTTGGGCTCCGTATCTGGACAATGATAAAATGGTTGTGTTGGTTGATATGATGCCCTAGGTTAGAGAGAAAATCAATAACTTGATTTTATTAGTTATAGATGTGAGTTATAATAATTGAAGCAAAGTTGCGCATGACCTGGTGGATGTCATTGACTAGTGTTTGGATAGTACATGGAGTTTAGTCGTTACCACTGGATCCGTTGATGAGGAATAAATTATCGCCCTGTAAGTTTGATTAGTAAAATAAGTTTGATTCAATAATCAATAATAAGAGATTATTAACATTCGTTGACAATTCTTTGACAAAAAAACGGTGTATGAATCTAGTCATTAAATAAGCACGATGAAATCATGCTCGATGGACAATAATTGAAGAGATGCCAAATTTATACTCGTTAAATTCGTATGATCACAATTCGTATGATCACTTTTAGACTTGGTGGCACTATCAGAGAGCACTGAAACATTTTCTTGGAGAATAGCGATACCTACAGATTAAGAAATTTTGGGATTTTTTGAAAATCTGTAATATTGTTAACGTGGTGTAGCTATCACCTATTTACTCAAAAATTGATTGAAAAAAATTTCCTCCTTATGTTATGTTAACGGTAAAGTTTGGTCCAATATGACGCTGACTCGGAAGAAGTCGATTAACTGTGAATACTGAAGGCAAGGAGTTCCGAAGGTGGTGCATGGGAAATTTCTATAATAGTCGTGGGTGTACCTTGAGCACGGTGGTTAAGCATCACATTATACGCACCATGCGTGCAGTAGAGACAATAAAACTCCTAGTAGTTGTTAAGCAACCGCAGTGAAAGAACCTTGATGAGAATGCATATTCGATCTTGGAAACGGAACCATGTGCTCATGGTATACCTATACTGGTATGCACACTTCAAAACGCAGTCTAGGGAGAATAAAACGCAACTTCATGTAAAATTGGTCAAATGAAATCTAGTTTAAGTCCAACTTTGTGAACTAGCAACATCTTCTTATCTATTACTGTTTAGCATCCTAAACTACTTTAATCAATTTTTTAGGAACCTTGTTGTTGTGTTTCGGCCAAATTGTATAAGTAAATTTTCAAGCGTTTGACCTAACTTATGTCCCCTAAATTTGTGCGTCATTTACACGGACCTAACTAAAACAATATACCAAACCATACCTAACTAAAAACTAAAGAAACAAAAATGCACATAAACGAGTAAATGATTATAATTACTTCAACATCCTAATCCATGACCTAAATTTGTAATAAGATTTTTAACCAAAGTAGATAACACATCGGTTTTAAGTTGAAAATCCAAAGTTAACCAACGGCTTTATTAAATGGTTAAATTCATGTTGATGAAATAATATAAATGCATTAACTTATCTTGATGTTATATTCGGTGTCCTCGAATAAGCATGTCCTTGGTACATGTCATACAAATAATCACACATGATAATTTGCACACATATAATTACCCAAAAACAATTAAAATCTTGAGTCACTGAAGTTTAGCTTATTCTACAATGTCTCAGTTGGGTTATATGATGTTAGCTCTAGGTATGGGTTCTTATCGAGCTGCTTTGTTTCATTTGATTACTCATGCTTATTCAAAAGAATTTATGCTGAAAACTAAAAAATGGGCACATTTGTGTAATGTACCCCTTTATATATGTAAAGTAGGGGTACATTTGAAAAAAAAAGGTACCTAGGCCAATTTTTTTAGTTGTCTAACAAATTTAAAGTTGTCAATAATTACAGGAATGCCATTAATGACGCTAGAGAAATTGGATCGTTGGATTAAGAGTTCCAACGGCTCAGATTTGATTTTGAGATGAGAACAAGCACAAAAAGCTAGAAAGTTCAATCAAGCCTCCTATAGTCAAAATAATCCAAACGGTATCAATTCAATATGATTAGGTTTTGCAACAATTAGTCGTTTTTTACTACTGATGCAAAAATTAGTCGTTTTTTTACTACTGATGCAAAAATTAGTCGAATGCCATTAATGACGCTAGAGCAATGTGGAACGTTGGATTAAGAACTCCAACGGCTCAGATTTGATTTTGAGATGTGAACAAGAACAAAAAGCTAGAAAGTTCAATCAAGCCTCCAATAGTAAAAAATTCCAAACGGTATCAATTAAATATGATTAGGTTTTGCAGCAATTAGTCGTTTTCTATTATTGATGCAACAATTAGTCGTTACACAATTCTTCTTATAAGGAATAACTATTGAACTTGGATAACAAAGGTAGTTGAGCCTCTCGGCTTCTCCATTGAAGGGCAATTGCTAGCGTGCATGGACACCCTAGCATATTATCCTCTACAAAAGTTTTGTCCATTTCTTAAGACATGTAAGGTGGGGAAAGAGTTTTAAAGGTAAAAGTTTTTGTATTCCAGTGTGAAACAAAGTTTTTTTTTTTCTTCTTTTTTCGATGTGGGAAAAATGTTAGACAAGGTAGCATATAAAAACACGAAATAAAGGCATTTTCAAAAAGTTATTGTACGAATATTATGAATGATTGGCTAACCTGTTTAGGTTGTTTGGCCCTGTTATATATATAGAGTTATGAAAATCTATCTTTACAAGCTTACTAAGAGTCTAATTACCAAATTACCCTAATACACCCCCTCAATCTTTACGGGGAAGAATTATGGATAGATTGGAGCGATGTTTACAAAACAACTCAGAAGAAAGACCCTTAGTAAAAATATTAGTAACCTGCAACTGTGTCAGAACGTGCTTGACCTGAAGTCCACCTTTAGCAACCATCTCACGAACAAAATGATAATCAACATCAATTTGCTTACTACGATCATGATGAACAGGATTGGCAGTAAGATACATAGCAGAAACATTGTCACAATAGAGAATGGTAGGCCGTCGATGAAAATATCCTAAATCAGCCAACAATTGACGTATACAATTGAAAATACCCTAAATGTAGGCAACAGCACGATACTCAGCTTCAATAGAAGACTTCGAAACAGTAGGTTGCTTCTTAGAGCGCTAGGAGATCAAATTCTTCCCTGGGAAGACAGCATAACCAGTAGTAGAACGTCGAGTGTCAGGACACCTAGACCAATCAGCATCAGAATAGGCAACAGTCAAATCTAGGGGAGCCAGTACTATGAAGAAATAGCCCATAATCAGAAGTTCCCTACAAATACCTGAAAATTCTTTTCACAGCATGAAGGTGAGTAGTACGATGAGCATGCATAAATTGAGAAACCGAATTAACATCATAGGCAATATCAGGACGAGTCATAGTCAAATATTGTAATGCACCAACCATACTACGATAATCTGTGGGATCAGCAAGAAGTTCACCATCTAAGAGAGAAAGAGTGACTCTAGAGACAACAGGAGTACGTACGGGTTTGACAGTATGAAGATGAAATTTCTGAAGAAGATCAACTACATATTTGTGTTAAGACAAAAGCAAACCCTGAGGAGTACGTAAAACCTGAATGCCTAAGAAATAATGCAAATCACCCAAATCCTTCATAGCAAACTGAGAAGAGAGAACACTAATAAATTTCTGAAGCAAAGAGGAACTTCTACCTGTAAGCACAATATCATCAACATATATCAAGAGAATGATAATATGACCACTGTGTTTGAGAGTGAACATGGAGGTGTCACAACTGCTGCACTTGAAACCAATAGAGAGAAGAAAGTTGCTGAAATGAGAGAACCAAGCTCCAGGAGCTTGCTTCAGACCATAAATGGATTTTCGTAACCGACAAACATGATGTGGTTGAGAAGGATGTTCAAAACCAGGAGGCTGACGCATATAGACTTCCTCATTGAGGAAACCGTGAAGGAAAGCATTTTTAACATCGAGTTGACGAATAGGCCATTTAAAAGTAGCAGCAAGAGTTAGAACTAAGCGAACAGTAGTAGGCTTAATTACAGGACTAAAGGTTTCAAAGTAGTCAATACCTGCCTGCTGATGATTACCAAAAACAACAAGTCTGGCCTTAAACCGCTCCACAGAACCGTCAGAATTATATTTAATCTTATACACCCACTTACAACCAAGAGTGTTTCTGTTGTTGTTGCGAGGCACAAGTTCCCATGTGTCATTCTTAATTAATGCTTCATACTCATCACGCATGGCTTGTTGCCAGCAAGAATCTTTAGACGCTTGCTTAAAGTTAGACGGCTCAGACTCAACAACATTGGTTTTTAAATTCATTAAAGTCCTAGTTAGGATCGACACACCTAGACGACGTACGAGGACGACGAGGGGGAGGGACAATAGGAGACGGGGACGACACAAAAGAAACATCATGTGGAACGACCAAGGACAAGGAGGGGGAGGAGGAGCTAGCAAGAGAGGAGCTAGGAAGGCCACGCATGGCTGCGGGCATGGGAGAAGGTGGCTGCGGGCTGCTGTATTGCAGCGCACAAGGACTCCGCAATCCTGCAGGCGCAGGCGCGGCCTGCGGGCAGGCAGCAGGTATTGTGGGGGGGCTGGGGCTGCCTGCGGACGCGGGAAACAATGGCTGCGGGCTACTGTGGGGATGACTTCCCTCGGGCGCGCATGCATCCTGTGAGCAGACATCGAGTTGCTACATGTGCTCCCGTTATGCTGCGGGCTCGGGGGATGGTAGACTTGAGGACACATTCGAAGTCAACGTGGGGCCACTAGACAAAGACAGACTCGGGAACCAAACCAAGGGATCAAGAGACTCGTCTAAAGATGAACCAATGGGTGTGTTAGACACAAGAGAACGATAAGGAAATTTCCGTTCACTAAACAAAACATGACGACTTGTGTAAACTTTGCCAGAAACAGGATCAAGACACCGATAACCCTTATAATGTGACGCATAGCCAATGAAAACACATTGAATCGACTTAGCCTGTAATTTATTGATTTTAGGATCTAAAAAAACGAAAAACAGGCACAACCAAAACATTTCAAAAACTCATAGCAGGGGGGACGGTGAAAAAGCTTAGCAAACGGGGATGAACCCTGCAAAGCCGAACTGGGAAGACGATTAATCATATACACAGTCGTATAACACGCGTCGACCCAATATCGAGTTGGCAACTCAGATTGAATAAGCATAGTACGTGCCATCTCGATAATGGTTAGATGTTTCCTTTCTGCCACACCATTCTGCACTTGAGTCCGAGCACAAGACTTTCGAAAATAAATTCCCGAATCACAGAAATGTTGTAGTAAAGGAGTGTTATCAAACTCCCGTCCACCATCACTTTGGAAAACTTAATTTTTGAATTAAACAAATTCTCAACAAGTTTCTGAAAAGCTAAAAAGGTCGAATAAACATCAGATTTCAGTTTAAGTGGAAATAGCCATGAAAAACGAGAATAATCATCAACAAAAACCACATAATACTGAAAAAGCTGATTCGATTTAACAGGCGATTGCCAAAGATCACTATAAGGGATAGGGAGCACGATGAGTCACAGACTCAAAAGGCAAAGGATGTATCTTTCCTACTTTCAATGAACACAATCGTCATGAAACTTAGAATTACATGAAATCAAGTTTTGTGAACGTAAACTTCCTAAAATTCTAGCGAAAGTATGACCAAACATCTCCAGACTCCTTAGTGGCTATGAGAGCAGGGACAAACGACTCTGGGCAGACGCGGGAAGACTCTGATTCTAGAATGTGAGGCTGAAGAGGGTAGACACCATTCCTACTGATTCCCCGCAACAGAACCTCCCCCGTGGTCTTGTCCTTAACACAAACAGAACTCTCGTCAAAACAGACTATGCAAGAATTATCCATCATAACATCACGGGAAATCGATGCATATAACCACAATTTAATTTGTTGATCAAGTCTCATATATTCGTAAAATTGTGGATTAGGCAAAGATTGCCTATACTATCAACATAAGTAGAAGGAGGAACCGTAATCGTACCTTCAACAATACCAAGTAATTGATGCGTGGAAAGAAAACAAGTCACTTGAGTTTTCCACATAAGGTAATTTTCGGGTGATGCAAGTTTGATGGTCACAAATCGAGTAATATCTTGAATGGCAAGGGACGACGTGGACGGAAGAGGAGGAGGGCTATAAGCCGAGAAGGTAGGCAGCGCACGGACTCCGCCGTGGCTAGAATTGGGCTCGAACCCCGGTGGAAAACGCAAGGGAGTGCGTTGGGGCGAGTGGTTGTGCGCAAAAGCACTGCTTGATGGTGCGAACTGCCACTGCGGGGAAGAACCACCGTGGAGACCATCACTGAAAAGATGGTCGCCTGCCGTTGTGGCGGCGCTATACAAAGGGGCCGCAGACCCGCCAAAAACTTGTGCAGCGGACAGAGGATCTGCAGCGGGGCAGAGAGGCGCAGCTGCAGTCGTGAAGAGACGCGGGTGGACACTAGTGGAAAAATTAGCAATAGCTACGCCCTATTAGCTACGGGCTGCTTGAAGAGCCCACAGTAAAATACTTCTAACTACGGGCCCCTTAAAAAGCCCGCAGCAACGACTCACGGAACCCTGCAAATAAGATTAACAAACTTGGTAGACTAGCTTCCACCAATAATACACGTAACTACACATATAATATGCTTCATAAACATGAGAGGACACCATAAAATAATTCCCATGGCTTTCTTTCTACCCAAGTAACTCTCACTAAGCACTTTACTTAAAGCCTAAGACACTAGTAATCCTAGTTACAGGACTACACATTTCCCGTGGAATATGCAGCAACTCAATGAGAGTTTTTGGAACGTTTGGCTCTGATACCAACTGTAACATCCCGTCCAAAACCAACTGAGGAAAAACTAAAAGAGAGGCTGATGGCAACGAAATACCATCAAGACGGGTATGCCACTATTAAAAAGCGGAGATAAACCATTACTAATCTATAACAAAAGAAGTAAAAGACGACAAAACCTGAAATATTATATAAAAAGGATTGAGGTCCCATACCCTCAACCTTATCCAAAAGATCCAAAGAACAAGTCTACTAACGAATCCAAAACTAAGACTGTGGCTCAAAACATGGCCGAAATCCAAAGAGTCAACAACTGTGTAAAAGAAGTAAAACAACTACTTAAGACCAAATATGAAGCTAGTCCTAATGCCCGAGCTATAATGCTCGTCCACAACTACCAATACTACATCCAAGCTCACATGGTTAAGTCGCACAATCCCAGTCCAAACCGTAACAACTCTAAACTGCATCGCCATCTGCAAATATATCAACAACTTCCACAATCAGTGGAGAGTAACTAGCAGTTCTCCCAGCCCAATATAGGAAACAAGTAATAAGCTTAAAGAAGCTTGAAACAACGTTAAGACAACACAAACAACAAGACAAACATGCTCAAACCAACTCTAAACATGCTACTACAACGGAAATGAAATAAAGGAAAATCACCCAATCACAAAGCACAATCACAACCAAAAACACATACATCCAATTCAACCAAACAGAGCATGCCGTCTGCCAGATAGACCCAATGGACCATGCCGCCCAAGGGCCCACCCTTGCATATCCGAGGACCATCCCGCCCTTTCCGGAATGCAACGACGCATTCGAGGACCATGCCGTCCGTACCGAATAACGTCCTCATCGGACCATGCCGCCCGTGAGTACCTATGGACCATGCCGCCCAAGGTTAAGTAACCAAAACAGACCATGCCGCCTGTCGGTAGACTCAATAGACCATGCCGCCCATGAGAATACCTATGCTTATTCGAGGACCATGCCGCCCTTACCGAATGGCATACTCAACGAACCATGCCGCTCGTGAGTGAACCTTTGGACCATGCCGCCCAAGGTTATCGAACACAACATCAAAGCATCCCCAACCAAGACTTACAATCACATAACACACCAAAGGAAGACACACTCAAACACATACTCATGCTATACACAAAATCAACCAATCGTCATCTGAGTTTGGGTACGAAAGCTATTACGATAACTCATAATATTTCCCGTACATAACTCTTGGCGAAGATATGCTAAGGGCAATGTAATTCTTCCCCTGAGCATAACCACGTCGACAACTCACTCATCACACCCCAACATGGTTCAAAGAAAAATGGTACTCAAACTACCCAAACATAACCCAACCCAACTCTTAACAAAAGTACTTAGAAACCAACAAAAACATACTTAATCATGCTCTCTAATAATATAAGTAAGGATTAAACGACAAGAGAACATGCTGTAAATAAAAATAAACAAAAGAAGAAAACTCGAACGAGCTGGGAACAGGGACAGGTCGCGGGGCGCGAGCTGGCCGACGCGGGGCGCGATGGTGGTCGCGGGCCGCGATCAGGCGCTGCCTGTCCTTGCGTGCCATTTCGTCCCCTTTCTCCGTCAACACAAAACCATCCAAGACAATATTACCCAGCCCCTAGGACGTTACCAACACCGCTTATACATGAAAAACAAGA
The DNA here is from genome assembly GCA_947645195.1 of Patellifolia procumbens. Taxonomy (NCBI): domain Eukaryota; kingdom Viridiplantae; phylum Streptophyta; class Magnoliopsida; order Caryophyllales; family Amaranthaceae; genus Patellifolia; species Patellifolia procumbens. The sequence goes on from CANSGD010001128.1 coordinate 1,208,447, forward strand.
CCCACGTGAACTCACAACTCATTTCATAGCACACAATCCGACTCAACAACTTACCAAAACACAATTCCATCATCAAACCAACACAAATCCATCAACAAACATCAACACTAATCCATCATCAAACCATCAACCGCAAGGTACAACATAACGTACTCCAAATCACATATAAAGTAACCAAACGAAAATTAAACCTATCATGGAACTACAAGAAAACATATGCAATCATACTAAAAGTTCCACCTAAACATGATACTAAGTTCTCAATGCACTTCTAAACATCCTAAGATCACTACCTATTTCCTAACGTGCTAGAATAACGCTAGTTACCTCGATCTTCGAGAGGAGTGCCGAAAAACATAATATAATAGCTTAGAAAACGTGCGGATCATCGAAACCTTCTTCTCCCTTGAAGAATTCTCTTCCATTGAGCAAGGTATATCCCTCTCAAACAATTTTAGGGTCATCTAAAACAGTCAGTGGCGTTCCGACCCCGATTTCCGGTGATCTAAAGCTTGGATTAAAAACTCCGGTCAAAGTGAAGGTCTGGATGTTAAGAACAAGCTTTCCAAATTTGAAGATGAGCCAACGGTTAGATCTCCGGAGATCTTCATTTTTGTGAGGGTGTGCAAGGGGAAAACGGGGAGACTTTCTCTCTTCCTTTTCTTTCTTGAGGAGTTGCGTGTGGGAAGGCAAAAGAGGAAGAAAATGCTTCTCTTATTCTGATTATATGGACAGCAAAAGGGAGGGGTTTAATGGGGTTATTAAGGAGTGGCTTAATGGTCATCATTAGGGGTATAATGAGTGAGTTTAATGGAGGGGATGAAGAGACACAACTCTTAGCCTTTCATGGTTACAAAGCAAAGGATGGACAACTTATTGGAGTCTTCTAAAAGCATCTAGATGGTTAACCTTTCGGCCCTATAGGAATAAAAATGGTGGGATAAAGTTCGTTACATGGTTGGTCCGCAAAAACAACGATTAAGCTAAATCAACATATTAGCCTAACTAAGACTAACTCAGAAATTATATATAATAATAATAATAATAGTAAAATGTATGATCACATTATCATATATCAAAATAAGCTCAACTTAAAATAAATAACATTAAGTTATAGCTTAACTTACAAATCAAATCGTCGGAGCAATATTATAGATAGTTACTCCGTATAAAATATAAGCTTAAAGAAATATGATATAACTAAATACATTAATAAAAACTTCAAATTAAATCAAAGAATACATGTTAAATTAAGAAGCAAGGGTCTAGATGAAAATTAATAGTCTCATAGATAAATTAGCTTAATAGGTAAAGCTAAGAAAATTTATAAAATTTAAATACTATGAACATCGTCAAATAATTACACGTCCATCGACTATACACATTTTGAAGTTCAGGTACGTATGCAGAATACATTGTCCACCGAAATATTTTCCGGTTTCAAATACGACCATTTATTTAATAAGATATAGTTTTTATAAACGAAATTATATTTAGATTTATAAATAACAATGTAAACCATATAAATTAACACGCGAAATTTCTAGTGAAATTACGGGGTGTTGCAATTATTGACCGTAACGGATGTCAGCTCAATCCGAAGGAAATTATGCGGAAGCTTTACAGAATTATTATGAAGCTATGCGACTAGAAATCGATCCCTAAGAAAATCAGTTATTAATAATTAATAACTTATTTAAATCTTTTTCTAACAAATAATATCTTAAAAAGATTTTCTTTAATTAAAAGATATTATTTTCGAAAACAATAAATATCTTTTAGAAATATCCAAAATATATTTGAAAATCTTTTCCTAAATTTTCTCCATTGCGAGTTAATTAATTCTAGGCATGTGATAAGAGGAACAAACAAATTTGCTTGTTCCTTTGTTTTAAAACAATTGTTCCTTTGCATAAAACATTAGGCGTGAGAATTGGTTTCTAAAACAACTTTGTTTGTTCCTTTAGATTAAAACAAGGTTTGTTCCTTTCGTAAAACTATTGCACGCATGTTACAAGGTCTGTTCCACTCATAGGAACAGACAAACATTCTATTCATAGGAATAGACAAACATTTTGTTAGTATATCTTTTTAGACACGTGTTTCTTATATCAGTTCCACTAACATAAACATAGTTTCATAGGAACAGTTCCAATTCCTTACCATATGACGATCTTTGTTCCTTACATAAGAAACCTAATTACACCCTTATGTAACTAAGCTCCTTTTCTCTTGGAGTTTCCACTCAATAACTTCATTCTTCTCTTGGAGTTCCCACTCAGGAACTTCACTTATTACCTTCATAAAGCACCATTATTTATTCATGAACCTTGTACTCATAAAACTTATGAACCTTGTTAGTTATTACTTTAGTTTGTCATCATCAAAACCATATAGGGTCAACATACCCCATGTCATTCATGCACATTTTCAAGCTGACTGTCCAAGTTTGAGATTAAAGGATGATCATTTTTTTTGTGTAGTTGGGAGTTCTTCAATTTATATAACCGTCCTATTCTAAGCAACCGTGAACGTAGGACGGTAGGACATTCGACACTCGAAATCATAAAGAACGTTCTAAAATATTAATCTTATGTTGAGTGTCTATTCGCAACCTCAAATTATCCATTTATGAACCAATATAAGAGGCATTTCAAAACTTAATTCATGAGTCTGCCACTATTACAACAATAACTATAATGTTTCGTTAGGTCATTCAAAAGTTAAGGAAATTCTCACTAGTAAATTCATGTGTTCGAGATTATCTTGATAGCCAAGGAAATAATATATTTTATTAAATGATATCATAAATACTAGCACTATGATTTATTTTATAGCCTTACATGTATGATGAACTTTGTTAGATTTTTATTCGGTTAATTATTCTCTTGTGTTGATAATTTATTTTAGATAATTTGATAGAGCTCCAAATACAAAAATAATTATATATAAACCACATAAAAACGCATGGTCATATGAAATTAGAAATAATATCGTGTGATTTTGCGATTACTTTTAACAGAATTTTTTGTGCTTTTGTTAGTGCCAATTTTCCTTGTTGCACATAATTAAGCTTCAAGAGTATATTAAATTATTAATGAATTTTGAGCAAATCTCATCATCGATGACACGCTATTGAATAAAAAATAATAGGAGGCCATTTAAAAAAATAAATTGAATTTTTGGTTAAAAATTAAAACCTTCTAAAATTTATATATTAGTAATTACTACCTTCGTTTTTTTTATATGCATGTTTGCTTTTGTACGCGGACCAAGAAAAAAGTGCAAAAGTAAGAGAGAAGGTTAGTAAAAGTAAGGAAAAAGTAAAAAGGTAGAGAGAAGGAAAGAAAAAGTAGGAGAGAAATGTAATAATTAGGTGGGTCAACCTTCCATTTATGGAAAAAGGTAGAAAGGTGCATATTAAAAAGAATATTCCAAAATGGTAAAACATGCATATTAAAAAAAACAGAGGGAGTAGAATGGTAACAAACTGATGAATAATTTATTATTGTAACTTTATTATATAACGGGAGATGGGGTAGACACCAAAAAATAACATTAATTTTTCTAATTACTAATTTAATGGCACACTCCCGATCTATAAATAATTGTTTATACAATTTTATTTGTAAAAAAGTACAAAACACCTTAAATAAACTATCACCTTCTCCTTCTTATCCTTTCCATAATCAAAACTTATATGATTTTCCACACATTGCGTATATTTAAGTCTAATGTTGTTGGAAAAGGACTCCCTGTAGTATAAGTATATGCATTTGATTCAATTAACATAGTGGGAAAAAATTTCAGTCTGAAACAACTGATCCTTAAATCTCTATAGTATAAGGGAAGAGGTGGGGGTGGACACCAAAAATAAGAAAAGAAAAAACCAATAAAATTAATTATGGAAAATTAATCTCCTTTAATTAAGAAAAAAAGTTTTATCACAAGCATCTTTCATTAATATTTGGAAAGATTTTTTGTCTTGGCATTTTGTTCTTAGATCACTTTTGTTAATTTATTCTTTAATATTTGATACTCATTTTTTTATGTATTTTTATACTATTTCACAATTTAAATTATTTTTAAATTACAATTATACATTCTAAAAAAATAACTAAAACTTAACGAGTATTTTTAAAAGCAAGAAAAAAATATACACCATAAACAACCCAAACCCCAAAATTCACTCTCACTCAATGAGCCAACTTCCCCATAATCAAATATAAACATAAAAATTACAAAATTCTAAATTACAAAAAATTCCAACAAATATGTGTTAACACACAAGTATACCATGATATGTATTTCCTTTCCGGCTTTCCCCACATCACTCACTCTGCCATTCCTCTCTCCAATTTCCCCCATTCTCTCTCCTCCTACATTTTCTCTCCTTACAGAGCAAACCAGAGCAATAATGTTTGAAATTATTGTTGAGAGTGATAGAGTCACCAAATATTGATAATCACAAATTGATCATTAACAAACCTAATTCGCTGACAGTGGCAATAGGAGTCGACGAGCTTGGTCGACGCCAAAGTGATATGTGTGGGTTTGTATGGTGAGAAAACAGGAATTAAAATTGAGTATTTTTAAAGATGGTGCATGTGCACAAGGGTGGCATGAACTACATCTGTCACTGCGCATGCATTACGTGTATATGAGGCTAGTGATATATGGTATGGATTTATGGACTTAAATTTGTATCAAAAGTTAAAGATTCATAAATGCTAAGTCATAAAATCATATCCCAACTACGTCATTATTAGTTTGATGTCGTCCATTATTACTTGTTTGTTTTTATGAAATGGTCGTCCCATATTACTTATTAGTTAAAAGAAACTAAATTAATAAGAAATTTTTTTAAGAAAACTTTTTTAATGAGAGAATCACTGTTAATTTTTATATTTTAGCATAATGTAACACATAAATAATTACTAGAATAACAACTCTTTTTATGGGAAAATTGGCAACAACATCACCAACTATAGGTTGGTACACAAAACAACATGGCTATAACCAGGTGTAGAATGCAACACCAATTATTGTTTATGGTGCAAAGAATAGTATAAAGGGGTCAAATTTTTTTTTTTGAAAGAAATAGAGAGGTCAAATTTGAATAATCATTTAAGGTTTTCATGTTATTTATGCTACGCTTGGCATGTTTATGCTATGCACTGCACTTCCAACTACCAAACAATAGTTTGTGCCGCTCTTTGTACCTGCTTAGGATCGTGCTGGTTTATGCACCCAATTTTTGTTACAGCTTTTGCCACCATTTTTACCCCTTTTATTAAAATCTTCGTACAACGAAATGAAACTACATACAAACCGATCACAATAGTTTTGTATCACTAATAAAATATCCGAAACACAACAAACCAGGGCATAGCCCGAGCCAGGTGAGCATGATAACCTGATATTATCTTGCCAACTTTTGCCCATCTTATTATTACGAACAAATTTAAATGCCCAGCCTAATTATCTAATGGCACACTATGAAGAACAATGGTTTCAACGGTAATACCAGGACCAAAAGCCACCAGCACACCCCATTCCAATCCTTCTCCTGTAGTTGCTTTGCCCTCTTTAACCGACCACTTCCTCATCTCATCCATTACAAATATCACACTCGCTCCCCACATGTTACCGAACTCACGTAGAACTTGTCGAGTTGAATCGAGTTTACCCGTCTCTAGCTTGAGTTTAGCTTCTACTTGGTCCAAAATCGCGGGTCCTCCAGGGTGAGCGACCCAAAAGATAGAGTTCCAATCATTTATCCCGACAGGGTAAAACGATTCATCTAACGCATTTTTTATGTTTTCAGATATGATTTCGGGGACATCCGGATTTAATTGAACGATCATCCCTACTTCGCTTAAGCGGGCTTGGATAGAGTCGCTTGATTTTGGCAATGTGCTTTGGCTCGTAATCACGAGCTCAAAGATGGGTCGCTCAATGGGCTCATTTGGGTCCGCACCTATGATCATTGCACCCGCACCATCACCGAAAATTGCCTGTGGCACGAGTTGGATATCGGTTGGTGCTTGGAAACATATTGCGGTACTCTCGGAACAAACAACCAGCACACGAGCTCCACGATTGTTCTCTGCCATGTCCTTCGCCATCCGAAGGACTGTACCGCCTGCATGGCAACCACCCTGGCGCAGAATTAAGCGCTTTACAGATGGGTCAAGGCCGAGAAGGTTGGCGAAATAGTGATCAGCCCCGGGTAGATCGACGTCGGAGCTAGTTGCGAAGATAACGTGGGTGATCTTCGACTTGGGTTGTCCCCACTCTTTGATTGCCTTCTCAGCCGCCTCTTTGCCTAGTTTGGGTATCTCAGTAGCTAGTATAAGTTGACGTGATTTTAAGGAAGAAACATTGTAATCACTCATATGTGGGTTATCTTCCAACATGTCTTCAGTCAGGTGGAAATGACGTTTTCTTATTCTTGATTTTTCGCCTACAAATGTCAAATAAAACTCATGATTAACTACAGGCATAACTGCATAGTCTGCATTAACAATCATGCTAATGGAGTCGCTTATTGTTGTTAGTTTTCACTTTGTTTGATACGTTATTTAATAACCACTACATATAGAGTTTTACGTATCCAGCGCACAACTTTAAACATTAATAACTCTAATTATGCTCAAGTAAAAATTATAGAAAGCTAGTTTTAATTAATTAGTATGTACCGAGACGAATTTAAAAAGATCACACATGACTATGTTTATCCTTGTGCATAAATTATGATAGTTGGTTAAAGGGAGATGTTATGAATAGTGTAAAATGAGAAATGAGTGGTTAATAAAGAAAGGAGGTAGTATTCCTAATACGGAAATCAAAATATGTACTCCCTCCATCCCCCAATTTTCCAACTTTTTATTTTTTTTGTCCAAATTACTTTTCTCATTTTCTTATTTGGTTATAGTCCACCAATTAGGCTATGTTCTTTTGAACGGGAATGAAATGAACTGAACTGAACGCACTGAACTGAAATGTTCTGAAATGTTCGGAACTGAACTGAACTGAAATATTCTGAACTGAACTGAAATGCTCTGAACTGAACTGAAATGTTCTGAACTGAAATGAATTGTAACTGTGAGACAAAAGCAGAGGAGTTGAACTGAATTGAAATGAACTGAACTGAACTGAAATGTTTTTCAATTAATCCAATGCAAAAGAACAGAGTTGTTTGTCCAAATTACTTTTCTCATTTTCTTTTCTAATTTTTGTTTTCTCAATTTTTGTTTGTCCAAATTACTTTTATCAGAACTCTCGGATTGTGAAGTTTCCATTTGTTTGTCAAACAGACTCAGCCCAATACAATTTAAGTCCATTTGCATTGTATTTTTGTTTCAATAGTTTTACTTTTGTTTAGTTAAGTTTTAATTTCTTTCAGTTCTATCTTAGATTATTTAGTGCAGTTCAGTTAATGAATTTTGGATTTCATTTGAAGCGGTCTGAGTTTCAGACGAATTTCATAAATAAGATAGACATGTATATGAAAATAAAATTAAAAAAAAAATCTGAGAGAATGATAGATGATTGATCGAAAGATTGCTAGGTTGACTCTATGGATAAATGACCCGCCACTAATAAATATTTAAAATATTAATTTATGCGATGAATTCGAATCCATCATCTTCTATATTTATTTGTACTGAGTCATTTACCCACTAGATCAACTAAGGTTTTTTTTTAAAAAGTTACTCCTCCACATAAAAATGGTTTTTTCGTATTTTGTGGATTCACTTTGATCATTAATGTCATACAAAAGAAAAATACAGTTTGAATTGTTTTGAGAAGATACTCCCAGTAGTTTGAAATATTCTTTAATAACTTATAGTTGGGATTATTTTAAGTGGAACGATAATAGTTGGGATTATTTCTACCAAATTTTCCTATTTAATTTTGACCTTTTTTGTTAATTTGAAAGTTACTATATTCATTTCTGTTTAATAGTTACACTTTGACTTTTGGCACTATCCACAAATTTCACCTTGACTATCATTTGAGTTACGGATAAAAAAATTATATTCATGTAGATAAATTTCACTTTGACTTAAATTTATTCTTAATAGTTACTACATCCGTTTCTTATTTGATTAGCCTCTATATGTACTTTTGAAATATAATATTTTGATAATTTTTGCAAATGTACAACTAGAGATAGACCCGTTCTTTTTAACTTATTTTCAATCCTTATTAGAAAAAGTATAGATTCAGATAAATTCGATTCAGAAAAAAAAAGGTTTGACTCTCTCACAAATAAGGTTGATTAAGTTTCAGTAAGTTCTGATAAGTTCATATAAGCGGAAATAATTTCAGATAAGTTAAAGTAAGTTCAAAAGGCAATAATGAGTTGAAAAGAACATACTCATATAAATATGTTCAAACATTTGCATTAATAAGCGTGAAAATGCAAAGTTTAACCATTGATTAGAAACGAAGGGAGTAAGTGTTAACTCCAAATTGTAGGAAGTACGATCTATCTATATCTATATTAAAACGTGTAAACAAGAGTTGTAGCTTGCCACGTATCATCTCATGTAATTGTTTCCTTTTCAATGTTTTTAAAAAGCTTGTAATGGGTTTTGTACTCGTGACCTATTAGTTCGAACAATATAAGGCTTACCACCAAGCTACATCATTTTTGTTGTGATATTGCAACTAACAAATTCTTTAACCTTACTAAAGTTTTGGGTAAAAGTTAAGAAATCTTCTAAGTTGTAATATTTCATGATCCTATTAAATTAATTTATTAGTTCTTTAAATTACGCCTTCAAATTTTAATTAAAAAATAAAAAAATTATTCATTAATTATTTATTTAGTGAGAACTATTTTTTTAATCCATTAAAAGATACTTAATGAGCCCGAAATATCGCCTAGACCACAAACTAATTATTTTGAAAAAAGAGAGTAGAAAGACAAACTAAAAAGCATGACTTACATATGCGCTTAAATTTGGCCTTGAGTTCAGTCAAATTCTCACTATTGGTAACGCGGAAGTAAAAATCAGGATAGTCAGCCTGATACATTTGGTTTGGTGGGTTGGCGATGCCAATGGCAAGGATTGTGGCTGAACCATTTGCTCGCTGCGCCTTTCGAATATTTTGGACGGATGCCATTGAGTGTATGTAGCTCAACAATTGGTATAAAATGTCTTTTTCTCTCCAAAAGAAGGAAAGGGAGCTACAGCCTACAGATACATTGAAACTTTTCAAGCGTTCTCCTCTCTATTTAAGGGTGAGTGAGACTGTGACAAAGGGCTTGCTAGTGCCTAGTAGCATGGAATTCTACTTGTGGGTCCGGCTTTCATCATCCACAGTTAACCACTAATGACATGATTCATGTAGATTTGATAAGATCTCTCTACGTATAATTGTCAGAATTCCACTTAAAATCATAAAATTTTATAGTTTTGCTATTTAAATTTGGTCATATAATTTACTTCACCATTTTATGTATTTTTGTGTATTAAAGAAAATCTCATTTATTTTGAATTAAATTTCTTTAGAAAATTTGACCGGAATAATCTCAATTATGACCGTGCCGCTCACTGCTCTAGGGATTTGTTCCCCTACAAATACTCACCCATTTTGGAGTACAGTCTCTACAACCCCCCCTACAAACACTCACCCATCTCACTTCTCTAATCTCCCCTCCCTCTCTCTCACCTATACAATTAGAATAGAGATTCACTATTTCTTAATACATCCATATCTTTTCCTCCTTATCTTCCATTGTTCTAGGGATTTGTTCTTCATTTTCATTGATTTGCAAAACACTGACCCAACCCTCGCCTCTAATCCCATCTCTCACATACAAATCCTCAAACTCCAAAATCTCCTCTACCGAATTCAACCTCGAAACAGTGAATGCATGTTATTGTTTGGCCAGATTTGAGAGTCTTCAATTCAATTTATTTGAAGATGCCATAGGAAGGAGATAAAAATCAAATATTTAATTATAGAGGGGAGCTCGAATAGTCGTTCACGCACAACCGTGCGCTACCATTGTAATAACACGCGCCGACAACGCTCCTCTACTGAATTGAATCAGGTGTTTTAGCCCTTCCAATCTTCTCCCATATTTATGAAATAACCCACCAAACCCGAAAAATATCAAAAAAATTCACCCTTTTTTTAATTGGAATTTAATACCCATAATAACTCTTACTTTACATTGTAAATTTTTACATTAAAAAAATCAACGGAATAAAGTTAATACTTTGCGTTGTATCCTTCCATCTACTTCATTTGATGAGTATGTTAACGGAACTTAAAAACCATGGTTTTTATTAAAGGTTTCCATCTCATTACAATTCTTTTCATCGCTTATCTTAGTCTATTTAAAAAAAATACATTTACCTTATTCACTGATTAGGTTGTTGCACTTGAGATTGCCTCTTCTGCTCTTGATTGAAGTCCAGTGCTTGACAGATGCTTTTGACTGTAAATTGCACTCAAAAATAAATGCTTGTCTCTACATTCTTTAATTTGTAAAATAATGTTGAATTACATTATTAATAAAAAGTACATTTACCTTAATTACTGATATGGTAGTAGAACTTGAGACTGCTCTTGCACCCAATAAATTAATGGTTTCCTTACTGCACTATTTTACAGGTTTACCTTTATATAATAGAGATTAAACGTGGGGTGTGTGGGGTTAGTTATTAGATTTATTTGGGGGTTAGATAGTGGGTTACATATTTTAGTAGATTGTTTAATTATTGTTTAATTTTTAATTAAAAGGTGAACGTGGGGTGTGGGGGGTTAGGATTAGATAGTGGGTTTGGGGTGTGGGGTAGATATTGTTTAAACGTAATTAAACGTGGGGTGGGTGGGTTTTTATTTGGGGGAGTTTTGTTGTTTTTTTAATACTAAAGGGTAAGGGTAAAATGGGCAATCTAATAAGTTTGGTGTCTCACCCCTCTTCCCTTACAGTATAGAGATATAACTCGTAGTTGGGATTATTTTGAGTGAAACGGTCGTAGTTGGGATTATTCTAGTCAATTTTTCCAATTTATTAAACTTACCAAAGCTATTAATAACATATATGGTCAATATATCACCTATTTAATGGCTAAACAAATTTATTTTTTCAATTATTAGTCGTTTTAAACTTATAAAATTATTAATATCTACGATCATACTCCCTCCATTCTCAATATCCTTTTGGGATGTTTCTAAAAGTTCTTTCATCCCACATGCACTTTGAACATTTTTCATTGAACATTTATTTCCCTATCTTACCCTTCAATAACAAAATATTTATTACATTTTTTTACCTTTTGTGTTACACATGGGCCCACTTTAAAATATTTTATTTCTCAATCACCTACTTTTATTTCTTTCTCTCTCTTATATTTTCAAAAACAAAATGTACCAAAGTATACTTTATATAATACAAAATTAAAAAGATCTCATCCACGTCAATTTCATTGGTTTTCCCCCATATTCCAAATGGGAACATCAAATGGAAACGGAGGGAGTACAAGTTCGTACTATTCGACTTTGAGACAAGGCCACTTTACGATTCTTAATAGAAGCCCGGTTTTAATAGCCTTGCATGTATGTATTCCTCCGGTAAAATAATAAGTTTCAAATCTAATTAGATCCAACCACGATTGCGCTTTTTCATTTAGGAATGTGTTTGGCATACCAACAAATAAAGTAGCTTAAATCATAAGGAGCTTAATTATTTAAGTTACTTAAATGATTAGAATTGTCTGGCAACTGTCTGAAATATCAACTATTCTAGAAAATATGACTTAGATTGAGAAGTTGTTTGAACTCTAAGTCTATGATATTTTGATGATTATAAAAACTTTATGTTAACATGTGAATTGTGTAACAGTGACCTAAGTAAATTGAAGAGCTCGGATAATCAATGAAAGCTCAAGGACGTGAAGATATGAAAGCTTAGGTTTAGTTATGTTATTCTTGCCATTTTAATGTAATCAACTCATTGGAGATATGTGCTAAAGCTAAAATATGAAATTAGGAAGATTAACTATTTTGTTAGAGTTAGGAAAATAAATAATTATTTTAATTTCGTGTTTTCTAATTTAGAAATAAAAAGGGGATTTTTTTATTGAAAAAGAATTTCGACAATCTGTTCTGAAAGGAAATAGAAGTCTGACATCTTTATATTTCGTAAAATCATTTAAAAATAAAAGATTTTCGGAAAAAAAGTTGGTAAAAACTATTTCTCTAGATTCTTATTTTTGGTTGGAAAAGATAAAGATGCAATCTTTATTTTAAGAAATAAAATCGATTTTATATAGAAATATGTTTTTCGCTTTTATGAAGATAAAGTCTGATTTTGGTTTTTAAAATATCAAAAACAATTTGAAAACTTTTTAAAAGTCATCTCTTTTTCTTATTAGTTACAAAGATAAGCTTTGAAGAAAAGATTTTATCCCTTAGGTTAGGAAAAATATTTTCAATTTAAAAAACTTATTTCTTTTAATGAAAAGATAATCTGATCTTTTGAGCATAAGGTATCTTTAAAAAGGGATGGTAATCAGTTTTGAGAATACACATTTTCTGAAAAAGAATTGTCAGATTTTTAGAGCTGAAAGTGTATCCCCATAACAGTGTTCTATAGAGTTGAAAGTGATTGTAACGATCCCCAATCTTCTTATTTAAGTAGAACATGTACGAGGAGTAAAATCTTTTAGTAATTTTAGTTATAGGGAGCGTCAAGTTGGGTTTGGGTGTGTGTCCAACACTTAGAGTTAAGTGTTGGGGAGCGCTACTAGGTTTAGTAGTGGGGGAAAATTGAACTATATCAAAGAGTAATATTTTAAGATTCATATAAATAAAAAAATAGGTAGGGTGGAGGTAGATATCAGAGTTGAGATTGGGCGGTTATTGTGTTTTGTTCTTCTATTTCCGCTGCTATTTAGTTTTATATAAGTTTATTCGAGAAAAAACTAAAACAGATATATCCAATATTACCATAGTGTAAGGCACAGTGCCATAGATTTTGTTTTTGCGAAAAATCGAATAACTCAATTCAAACCCCCCTTCTTGAGTGTCACCTTGTTGTGTTTCAAAAAGTGGTATTAGAGCAGGTAATTATTCTCGAAAGACTCATCTCTAGAGAATAGAATACATGAGCAGGCAAGTTGACTCTCGAGAACGACACACAAAGTGTCTGATTTTAAATGGTAAAGAATATTGATGGTGGAAGGTAGGATGAGGATTTACATTCAAGGGTCTGATTATGAATGTTGGAAAATCATAAGAAAAAGACCAATTCTAATCCAAGCGAAAAATGTTGAAGGAAAGTTGGTTGACAAAGATAAAGATGATTATGATTCAACTTACTATGCAAAGGCCGAGAAGAACTTGAAATTTGGAATATGGAATTAGACTTGCGGAATACTCAAGGAAATATACATGCTCAACGACCAAGGAAATATGGAACACTTTAGAGTTGACCTGCGAAGGTACGAATGAGGTAAAACAATCTCGTATTAATTTGCTTGTCCAACATTATGAATGGTCTACTATGAATATGGAAGATCCAATTAAACAGATGTTTACTCGTTTTACTCTTATCACTAATGAATTGCATTCTCTAGGAAAAATAAGATTTAGTAATAAAAGTTTTAAAAAGTTTGATAAGTCGTTGAATTACTATAATAATTGTTATTCATGAAGTCAAAGACTTGATCAAACTCTCTCTAGAACAACTTATTGGACCGTTGATGACTAATGAACTTGTTTTGGATACTAAGATGCCTAAGGAACCAAAAAGTAAAGATTTAGCCTCGAGAACGAAATTTGAAAGTGAGAGTGATGATGATGTTGTCTGCCTCCCTAGCAGATTCGATAATTTTCTTAAAGGAACAAAAATAATCCTAGAAAATGTGGGAACTTCAATAGCAAGAGCATCACATCTAACTTTAAGAAAAGTACTACAAAGTTTGTTGTTTTAAGTGTGGTGAGTTTAATCACAGAATTAAAGAATGTCCCTGATGGGAAGATGAGAAACTCAGGCCAAGGAAAATAGGGGTCAGTCAAAGAATGAATTCAAGAAAGCAGGATTGTTGCTTTTGGGGGAGATAAGGATTCTGAAGATCAACAATATGAGGCATTGTGCCATGATTCAAAACTATGTTTGAATGTTGTTCAGCAAACACAGAGGAAGGCCAGTGTCTTGATGATTCGCACATATGTCTTATGGCAAAAAATTCAACCTCAATGGACAAGGATGACAATTGTGAGGTAAGTGTCATTTCTATAAAACCTTCAATACACCTTTCCAAAAACAAACTAGCCACTTTTCTTAGTAATATAATTGATGGTTGCCAAGAAATGCACGATGACTTTTTCACTATGAAAAAAGATTTGAAAATTCTACCTAAGCTAAAGGTTGGATTGGAGTTACAATATAAGGAGTTATTGGGGGAAAATATAAGTCTAATTAAAAGATATGAAAAACTTGAGAAAACGATTGAGAATCAAAATGTTGAGTTATCTGCACAAAAGTATGAAAAATCTCTTGCTGCAGAAATCATTGATAACATTGCACCATACGCTCTGCTAGTGGCCAAAAAAATAGATTTCAATAATCAAAATAAAACCCTTACTCAAGAGCTAACTGAGTTGAGAAATGAACGACATGAGTCTAAAATTTCTTATCTCCGGATATCTCGGGATTTAGTTTTTAAATATGATTTCGGAAAATCTAAAAGGGACTTGATTACATTAGATGATAAAAATAATTATTTAAAGATCATGATCGAGTCCCCAAAAGTACAGCTGAGAGAAGCTTGCAAGGCCCACTCAAGAAATGAAATCCAAAAAGGGAATAGCTTGGTTAATAACAGAAACAAACAAGGGTTAGGATACGTTGACCAGAGACACAGTGTACAAAGATTAAGAAATTTTGAAAGTGACTTTCGTAAAATAAATATGTTGATGTACCAGAATATCTTATTTTCTACTTTTGTGGAAAAAAATCAACACCTCGTGAATAACTCTACTATTAAGAAAAAGTGTGTTGAGAAAAATACAAGTATGCAAATCAACTATGGGTTAGAAAGGATCTCTTATATGCTCAACAAAAGAAGAAGGGACCCAAACAAATCTGGGTTACTAAATTAACAAGCTAGTGATCTCTTTATGAGAGGAACCAGTCCATCGTACCTTCACAGTGATTGCTTAAGACATGACTGGTGACAAGTCTCTTTATATGACGACTAGCCATAGTGGAATATATACCTAAAAGAGAAAACCTAACTCAAAGAAACTAGAAGTAAGGTGGATCACGTTCCGGGACCTGCCTGTTATCAAGCATCGCGTTCCTGTGGCTCGGATGAGTATTCTTGTTTATATCGTTACGGCTATAAACACTTTCTTGTTCCTATTAACAAAACATCCTCTTTTTCTTCGCTCTTCCGGAACTGGTGCAGAAATGGGTGCTTTTTCTATGTTGTTTACCTTAGTGACTGGGGGGTTTCGGGGAAGACCCATTTGGGGCACCTTTTGGGTGTGGGATGCTCGTTTAACACCGACAAGCGACCCTCGTCTCAACCCGCGACGAGGTTCTTGATGACAGAACCTAGCAACTATGCACAGTAAAAACAGAGCATGTGCTATTTATAAAATAGCATCCTAGCATGATTCTACTACCTTAAAATATCAAGAATACTAAGTGATTAATAACAACATAATACGCTAAGTACTCAAAATCGTACATAACTTTAATAATTTACAAAACTAAACTTTGCATGATTCTCAATTTAACGACTATTATTAGAACTCATATATTTATAACAGTTAAACATGAGCATGATTTTCATACATATAACAAAACAACCAAAACGCGAAAATGAACAGAATTAACATGGTGGAACTTATAGTAAAATAATAGTGAATTTCATGCTAATACAACCATAGTCATTTAGTAAGAATCAAGTTATGCATTAGTAGACACATGAAGTTCATGGGAAATAATATAACAATTATCGAATTGCTAGGTTAACATACCATGTGAAATTCATGTAAACTCAAACAATAACATGCTTAAATTCATATAATCAGGATAATAAAATAAACTAACACTAACATATATAGCAACGGAAATCTATTTTTCCCTAGCCTTTAAACTATGTGAAAACTAGTCTAAGGGGTAGCGCTAGTTACCTTAGTTTCCAGAGGAAAGTTTGTCAAATATATGATAGAAACATAGAGAGGAAAAGAACTTCGAAATGATTAATATAATCGTGGAATATATGCACCAATTCGCCTAAGGAAACACGTGCAAAACCACTCCAAAATGTAAATTTTGATTAACGCTTGAAAATGTACTTGAAACTTACTATAAAAATGTATTGAAATGGTGAAGCATGAGAAAGAAGTACTTCCCCTTTTTAATCAATAGGCGTGTGAACAGGACGGAGAGGAGAGCAAGAGTTGTGCAGTTTTTCTGATGAAACTTACAGCAATTGAGGCAGTTTAAGAGGGGCTTAATGTATGGCTTAAGTGTACAATGAAGGGGGGATCGATGGGGATGATGGAAGGGCCTAGCCTCTTGAGTTTCTAACGTTACACAACACAAGGCCAACTTGAAAGATAATTAATTCCTTAAACATAAAATGTTTACAAGCTAACTATATATATACTAGTGTACAAAGAATATTAATCACATCCTCTAAACTAGGAGATAAACTAGGTCAAAGATATACAACTAGCTAAATATGAATATATGAAAATATAAAGATATATTTTCCTATATTCTAACACACCCCCTCAGTCGAAGGGTGAGGAGGTCGAACGCTGAGACTGTCCCGAAAGTCTTTAAAGAGAATCAATGGAAGACCTTTGGTGAAGATGTCAGCTATCTGATGTCGGGATGGCACGTGTAAAACATGGACCTCACCACGTGCCACCTTCTCTCGAACAAAGTGAATGTCCATCTCAATATGCTTGGTTCGTTGATGCTGAACCCGATTTCCAGATAAATAAATGGCACTCACATTATCACAATACACAAGCGTGGCTTTCTGAATAGGACAATGCAACTCAACCAACAAATTGCGTAACCAACAAGACTCAGAAACCACGTTAGCAACTCCCCTGTACTCAGATTCAGCGCTAGAACGAGACAAGGTAGCCTGTCTTTTCGATGACCAGGAGAGTAAGTTATCACCAAGAAACACACAATAACCAGACGTAGAACGTCTAGTGTCAGGACACCCACCCCAATCAGCATCAGTGTAAGAAATGAGGGTGGATGTAGTGGAACGATACAAGTGCAGACCAAAATGAAGGGTGCCCTTAACGTATCTGATCGCATATGGTCCTCCATAGGCTGATGCATGAATAAGTAGACTTGTTGAACAACATTAGTAATATCAGGCCTAGTGAAAGTGAGGTACTGAAGGGCACTTGCCAGACTCCGATAGTGAGAAGGATCGGAGCAAGGAGTGTCAGATTTGGCACTAAGTTTGGACTTAGCGTCAACAGGAGTAGCAAAAGATTTACATGCAGACATGCCTGCACGCTCAATAATCTCTTCGGCATACTTTCGCTGAGATAAGAAGAGACCACCTGTATGATGAGTAACAGCAATACCCAAAAAATAACTCAAGGTCCCCAAGTCCTTCATGGCAAACTCAGAACTAAGATGTGACATGATAGACTTGCGGAGAGCATCAGAAGAGGCAGTCAAAATAATATCATCAACATAAAGTAGCAAATAAGCAGTATCGGCACCATGACGGTATATAAACAAGGAATGATCAGACCTACTATTATGAAACCCAATTTGGGTGACATAATCAGTAAACCGTCGATACCAAGCACGAGGAGCCTGTTTGAGGCCATACAATGACTTTTTCAGCAAACACACATGATTCGGGAATTGAGGATCCCGATAACCCATTGGCTGATGCATATAAACTGTTTCTTTCAAATCACCATGCAGAAAAGCATTTTTCACATCTAATTGATGAAGCGACCACCCCTTAGACAAAGCCAAACTAAGTATTGTACGAATAGTCGCTGGTTTGACCACAGGGCTAAAGGTTTCACCACAATCAACACCCACCTGTTGAGTCTTTCCATCACCTACAAGACGAGCTTTATGCCTCTCAAAAGAACCGTCGGATTTTTCCTTATGAGCAAAAATCCACATAGAATGAATAATATTAGCATCATGGGGACGGTGTACCGATTCCCAAGTCTTATTTTTAATGAGAGCATGAAATTCATCATCCATAGCCATTTTCCAATTCGGGTCATGAAGGGCAGACACGGGATTACGGGGAAGAGGGGAACGACTCACTGTGGTATGAAGGGAGACAACTTTCTTAGGCCTAAAAATCCCGTTTTGGCTGCGAGTGACAGAACGAGGAGGAACAGTAGGGGCGTGGGCCGCAGACCGATGGGCAGGCGGGGACGCTTGGATGAGTGATGGTACTGGGCCAGTAGTACCGGATAAGGGAGATGAAGTTGGCCCAAGCGGATAAGGAATGGGGGTAGGAGAACGGGCTGCCATAGAGGGGCGTACGCGGATGGGCCCAGCAGGAGTGTGTAAGGGAGCTGGGCCCGCTGCTGGCGGACTAAGGTAGGTTGGCCCAAGAATTGGAGAGGGAGAAGCGAGTCCAGCAGGGTTGCATGGACTGGGCTCATGAGAAGGCAAGTCCATAGGGCAATTTAAGAAATCATACGAAGTGGTGTTTGGCTCATGAATGGAGGAAAATGGGAATTTGGAGTCATCGAAAATGACATGTCGACAAAGAATAATTTTCCGAGAAGAGGGATCATAACACTTATAGCCGCGATGGTTTGATGGGTAGCCCAAGAAAACGCAAGAAGTGGAATGGGATTGAAGTTTATGAATGGTGGTGTATGAAAAGAGGGGAAAGCACAAACACCCAAACACCCTTAGGTGAGAATAGGACAGGTTTTTGTTGAAAAGAACCCGAAGAGGAGAGTGATAGGCAAGACTCTTGTTTGGAAGAATGTTGAGAAGGTATGTAGCCATTTGTAGAGCATGATGCCAAAAAGAAGGGGGAATAGAGGCATGAGCGAGAAGAGTTCTAACAACATTGTTAATAGAACGAATTTTACGCTCGGCTTTTCCGTTTTGTGATGAAGTATATGGACAAGAAAGACGAAAGTTAATACCATTAGTCTTACAAAAATTCCAAAAAGGAGCATTATCAAACTCACGACCATTATCACATTGAATATTTTTAATTTCCCTCTCAAATTGTGTGCGAATATATGCCCTAAATTGCAAAAACGTTTCATACACTTGTGACTTTTTAGTAATAGGAAACGTCCATACAAATTTAGAGAAATCATCCAACATAACAAGATAATAGCAATGGCCCATAGAGCATAACACAGGAGATGTCCATAAATCACAATGAATAATATCAAAAGGCATCATGGTAGTAGAATGAGAAGAAACAAACGGCAATTTAATATATTTTCCAAGAGAACAGGAAGAACAAACATGAGAACGACCAAGTTTATTACATTCGATCAATTTATTTTGCCTAAGAGACGCTAGAATAGAAGCACCAGGATGACCCAGACGATCATGCCATAAAGAAGGTGCAAGAGCAGCAAATCTAGAATTAGGTTGGACTCGAGACTGGATAGAAGTGATAGGATAAAGTGCCCCTTGACTCTCACATCTCATGATTGGTCTCCCCCTCCGAAAATCCTTCACAGAAAACCCAAAAGAATCAAATTCAACAGTGACATCATTATCAGTAGTAAATTTCTAAACGGACACAAGATTTTTAATTAACTTAGGAGCATGAAGAACATTTTTGAGGGCTAGGGGAGGGTGAGGAGTAGGTAAATAAGAATCTCCATAACCACGAATTGGAATACTATGGCCATTTCCGACAATTATTCCATCATTTTTACTCAAATTAAAATAAGACGAAATATTACCCTGGGAAGAGGTCATATGGGAAGTGGCGCCCGTGTCCATGTACCAATTCGGATCCGGTGGAGTGAGTCCAAGAGTATGCATAGCCGCTTCAATATCAGTCGAAGTGGGTTCAGAATCAGCCACATAGGCCTGTGGTCTAGCGCCCAAGACGCCTGGCCTAGCAAAAGAAGAGGGGTGCTGCTGCCTTGGCCCAGAAGGAGGCCTGCTCCACGAAGAAGTAGGGTATGGGCAGGGTGGATAAGCCCATGGCCACAAGGCCCATGGGGAAGGTTGACCCATCTCCCCATAAGCCCACGGAGGAGGCTGAACGCTGCTGCCAGTACTCGCCTGTTGCTGCTGTTGGTGGTACGGTCTGCCACCGCCGCTGCCACCCTGTTGTTGGCGGCCGCCCCTACCACCACCACCCCCTTGACCACCGTTTGACCCCCGTTGACCGCCTGAGACGGGGAGGAGTTAGACGGTGGAGTGTCATTATGGGACGAGACAAGGGCAGTGGAGGACGTCCCGAGGGCTGCCTTCTTCGCTAACTGGCCTCTTCAAGCACTAACATGGAACGGGCTTGAAAGAAGGGCGGTAAAGGGTCACTTTGGCGAAGTAATGTACCCACACCGTTGTAAGCATCCGTAAGACCCGCTACCATCTGCAAAACCAAGCGTTTATTTGTAACAGGAGCACCGACGTTCTTCAACTGATCCGACAACATCTTATGACGTTGACAATACGCCGAAGCATTAGGAAAGTCCTCCATGACAGTGTTAGAGAACTCATGCTCAAGAGTGACGGCACGAGATGTTTTATTGTCTTGAAATATATCTCGTAGTCGTTCCCAAGCTTCTTTTACCATAGAATCAGGCTCAAGAATAGTATGTAGTAGATCTTCAGAGATCGTACCATAGATCCACTTCAATACCGTGGCATCAATAGTTAATCAATCTTCCTTTTCATCAGCCGTACTAGGAAGTTTAGTCTTTTCCGTCGGTATTATGTGATCAATCACACGATTAGAACGAGCATGGATTTTAAATAACTCCGCCCACGTAGAGTATTGAATCCATGCAGTAGTTGAAAAGAAATATTCAATAGGGTGTAATTAGCAAAATAAAACACGGTGTTTTGAAGTGCTAAAAATCTATAACACATGATTTTCAAAGCATGATACTCAATACTCATACCATGTTTTTTTTTAATAGGTCGATTTTCAAAGCACGATTTTCAAAATTCTTTTAAATAGCAAAATAACTTATTTAATAGGTCGTAATTACCAAAAAAATCTTTTTAAGTGCTAAAAAACTATAACACAATTTTCAAAGCATTATACTCATTATACCACTTTTTTTATAAAAATTTAACATCAAGAGAATAGATGAGATTCACGATTTTCCAATTCTCTTTTCTTTCTACTTAGAGCCTTTAAAATGGTAACTTTCATAATAAGTCAGATTTTTTTTTTTTTTTGGTGTCTAAGGAGTCGAATGTGGGATAAGAATCAAGCACAAAATCTATTAAAGTCAGGAAATATTAATCAACTGAGATATTTCAACTCAGCAAGTGAGCAGTGATATAAGGCCTGTTCTCCCCAGCTTATTTTCAGTTCAGTTCAGTTCAGCTCCAATTAGTTCAGTTCAATTCAGTTCAGTTCAGCTCCAATTAGTTCAGTTCAGTTCAGTTCAATTCAGCTCCAATCAGTTCAGTTCAGTTCAGTTC
Source organism: Patellifolia procumbens (assembly GCA_947645195.1). Taxonomy (NCBI): domain Eukaryota; kingdom Viridiplantae; phylum Streptophyta; class Magnoliopsida; order Caryophyllales; family Amaranthaceae; genus Patellifolia; species Patellifolia procumbens. Next base: position 1,230,099 of record CANSGD010001128.1, read on the forward strand.
AGCTTCATTCTTTTATAATTTATTTTACTAATTACTCTTATTATTATTATTATTTATTTTATATCATTATTATTAAGTATTATTATTATATCTATATATTATTTGTTTATTGTAGCTTTACTCATTATTATTACTATTATCATTAAGGAGGAACATGGTTTAGGTCAAAAGTATAAACCAATCAAATCACGTCAAAACGGTTTATGATGCAATTTTACACTGTCCGACCCAATCATTATTTTATTACTAAATATTATTATATTATTAAATCTAATTATCAAAATAGTAATATTAATTTACTTCTTAGATATTATTGTTATTATATAATCATCATCAAGTATTAATATATTAATACAAAGACTATAAAATAATTGATATTAATTATCATTATCATCATTAATCATTATTATTATTATTAATTTATGATTATTAATATTATTTATTTATAACTATCGTTTAAAAATATCCAAAATACAATTATTATTATTCATTATTATTACTTATCATTATAATTTTTATTTAATATTCATGCTATTATTGTTTAAATATTATCTATATATTTATTTAATTCAATTCAATTCAATTTAATTCAATTCAATTCAATTCAATTCAATTCAGTTCAGTTCAGTTCAGTTCAATTTTGTTCAGTTCAGTTCAGCTCCAATCAGTTCAGTTCAGTTCAGTTGAATTATGCCGAAGAGAACAGGCCCATAATTGCCAAAAGCTCCACAAAGATGACAGTGGTCTTGCGCGATAATTGACTAAGCAAATGCAGTGGTCTTGCGCGTTAATTGACATAGCAAGTTCAGAAAACTGATCGCATCTTCATTTCTTCAGCACATGCATGTCAACTGCTCTACACTTTAAGCAGTGGGGGATCATATTTTCCAGGGTGCATGAGCAATACTATACCCCCAGCAAGCGCGCTATAAAGTTATCCTTCTTTTATTTTATCATGTTTGTTTCAATAATCAACAAGTACAATAATTATTCTTCCTCCGTAACAAAATAAATGCACCAATTAGCTTGGACACACATGTCAAGATAAAAATTTAAAAATTAATATCTCTAATTATGTATTTGTAAAAACAATAAACATTAGATCATAAAAAACTACAAGTTGAGACGAATCCAACAAGACTCCACATGAATATGTTTTTCCTTATGTATAAGTCACAAATTGCGATTAAATTTAAAACTGTGAATAGTGTCAAAAGTACAATTGGTGCATTTATTTCGTTACGGATGAAGTATATGAAAGACAAAATAGAGTAGGGTATAAGTATAAGTACTAACAAGTAAAAGGTAGAGTGACGACATTGATTAATATAGTAGAAAACATAGTCTAGTGATGACAGAAAGCAGGGCAAATTAACGAAAAGAGAGAAACCAAACTGTATCATGAATCATGAATTCATGACACCATTATAGGTGCTTTTGAGAGAACTCAAGTTATCCTTCTTTTATTTTATCATGTTTATTTCAAGAATCAACAAGTACAATAATTATATATGAAAGAACAAACAGAGTAGGGTATAAGTTTAACAACTAAAAGGTAGAGTGACGACATTGATTAATAGAAAACATAATCTAGTGATGACAGAAAGCATGCATGGCAAATTATTAACGAAAAAAGGGAAACCAACTGATTCATGAATCATGAATTCAAGACACACATTATTGGTGCTTTTGAGAGAGCTTAATGAGCGATGAGTAGTGAGTAGTGAGTAGTGAGAGTGAGCCTGTGGGGGCAGTGTGTAAGCCTAGTGTTGGAGTAGTTATGGCTTCAATCATCCAAAGTTAGTGGGAATTATACTTTGACCATGTGTTTCACGATAGAGATCAAATCTCTTAGATAATTGAATCTTCGTGGAGATTATCTTTATGAATGTGACAACCGTGTAATTATGTCTAATCGTGCATTGCATGGTTGATGCCTTGATGGGTTTTCTGTTTGTGGAAAGAAGTAGTTGATTGATATTTTAGGTAATTCCTCTTTTTTTAGATGCCACGATTTCAATTTTTCACTATTCACATTAATTCCTTTGACTAAGATTTGTAATTTATACATAATAAAGAACATAGTATGAACTTGGGAAAAGTATATTTTATTAACAATAATAAAGCTGAATTTATACATAGTTAGGCTAACAAACTAGGTCACAGAATAAGGAAGATTACAAGAAATAACAACTAGAGGAGAGATACAAGGAGTTATTATAGGTAAAGATAATTACAGCTAAGTGAATAAGATACAAAAGATATGTAAAATATAACAGCTAATGGTTGACTAGATCAATCCTTATCACGACCCCGCAAGACGGACGGTCGTAGGGAAAGACCGATCTTGGACAACATTTGTAAGCGAGGACGCGGCAGCGGTTTTGTGAGGGCATCTGCTAACTGATCATCTTGGGCAACATACACAACCCGTAGGATTCCATGTTGTACCTTTTCACGTATGAAATGGTAGTCTACACCAAGATGCTTCATGCGTGACTGGAAAACAGGATTGGCACTAAGCCGAGTAGCACCAACATTATTACAATAAATGACGGGTTTAGTGATACCCGAAAGACCGAGCTCTTGAAGCACATTTAGGAGAGAAACCAATTCCGCAGCCGTTTGAGCGACTGAGCGGTATTCGGCTTCGGTAGACGAACGTCCAACAGACCTTTGCTTTTTCGAACTCCAAGAGATGGGATTTTTACCTAAGTAAACAATATAAGCCCCTGTAGAGATATAGTCATCACGATCGCCGGCCCAATCCGCATCCGAGAAGGCATGGAGTGTCATGGGGGATTCACGGTGGAAGGTGAGACCATGATCGAGGGTGCCATTGAGATGGCGGAGGACACGTTTTAGGGCTTGCCAATGGGTTGAAGTGGGGCGGTGCATGAATTGAGATAGGCGGTTGACGGCAAAGGCGATGTCGGGACGAGTAAGATTTAAGTATTGGAGACTACCCACGAGTGTTCGATAGTCAGTGGGATTGTCCAAGAGAGTGCCTGAGTGAAGAGTGAGAGGGGTGTTTGTTTCCATAGGGGTAGGGACGGGCTTTGCATCGAGCATGGAGGCACGAGCTAGCAAGTCAAGGATATATTTTCGTTGATTTAAGAATATGCTAGTAGCACACGGTTGGACTTCGACCCCGAGGAAGTAAGTAAGAGTGTCGAGGTCTTTGAGGGAAAAGCGTAGGGCGAGTGAAGAGATGAAGGAGGAGACATGAGCGACATTTGGTCCGGTGATGATAATGTCATCAACGTACACAATGACATAGATGGGGCGAGAAGTGGTTTTGGTGAAGAAAAGAGAGGTATCGGAGACGGCGTTGATAAAACCAACGCTAAGGAGATAGGAGCGTAGCTCTTTGTACCAAGCACGGCGAGCTTGTTTCAAGCCATAGAGTGCTTTCTTAAGATGACACACATAATCAGGATGCTCGGGATTTTTGAAACCCGGAGGTTGGACCATGTATACGTCCTCAATAAGGGTGCCTTGTAAGAAGGCATCATTAATGTCAAGTTGGCGAAGGGGACAATCTTGAGTGACATCAAGACTAAGTATAAGACGGACAGTGGAGAGTTTGATAACGGGGCTAAAGGTTTCGGTGTAATCAAGCCCGGGGCGTTGGTGAAAACCCTTGGCAACAAGCCGAGCTTTATGCTTATCAATGGAACCATTAGGTTTGTATTTCGTACGAAAGACCCATTTGCACCCGACTAAGTTTTGAGAGGGGTGACGTGGTACGAGTTCCCACATATGATTTTTTAGCGGAGCTTGATATTGAGTTTGCATGGCGTCACGCCATACGGGGTGTGTGAGGGCTTCTTTGACAGTAGTGGGTTCAACAGGACAGAGTTGGGCTGAGAGGTTCAGTTTGTCGATGGGTTTGAATATATTGTGAGATGCACGAGTGCCATGAGAGTGAGGTTGGGGAGGTTGAGAGGAGGAGGGGCGTTTTTGACGTGGAGGACGAGGTGGGACAGCAGGGGGCAGGGGGGTTGAGCTGCAGGGGGAGGGAGCGGAGGCGAGTGGTGAGGAAGGGAGGGACTGAGGAGGTGAGGGGGGAGCTGGGTTAGGAGTAGGAATGGGAAGAGGAGGAGGAAAAGGTTGAGGGGGTGGTAAGAGCGGACAAGAGAAGGAACACCATTGGTCAGTGTCGAAGGGAGTAGGGGAGGGCGGTTTGGCAGATGCAGTAGTGAATGGGTAGTGATATTCGACAAATTTGACATGCCGAGAGGAGTAGACACGGTGAGTGTGTGGGTCAAGATAAAGATAAGAATGCTGAGTTGGTGAGTACCCAATGAAGGTACAAGGAAGAGAGCGAGGCTGGAGTTTGTGAGAGTTGTAAGGACGTAGCCATGGGTAGCACAAGCAACCGAAGTTGCGTATATGATGGTACTTAGGAGGAGTGCCGAAAAGAGTGAAATAGGGAGAATTATTTGAGAGAGTGGGAGTTGGCATTCGATTAATAAGATATACGGCTGTTTGAAAGGCGTGAGGCCAATATTTGAGAGCAAGGGAGGCATGGGAAAGTAGAGCGAGACTGGTTTCAGTGATATGACGATGTCGGCGCTCGGGATACCCATAATGCTCGGGTGTGTGTGGTGGAGATGTGAGGTGTGAAACGCCATTAGAGGAGAGAAAAGAAGCAAGTTTGATAAATTCACCACCATTGTCAGAGTAGAGAGTGAGTATGGGACGAATGAAGCGTTTTTCGACTAACGACTAAGGCTTTGAATCGAATGAAAATGTCAGCTGTGTCAGATTTGTTTTTGAGGGGGTAAAGCCAGATGAATTTAGTGAAGTGATCAACAAAAATTACATAATACTTAAGTCCATCATATGAAGAAACGGGGGATGACCATAGGTCACTAAAAACAATTTGGAGGGGCAAAGTAGTAGTAAGGGATGAGTCACCAAAAGGCAACTTGTGACTTTTAATTTATTAATGTAACAGGAATTACAAGATAAATCCAAACATTTAGGAATTTTGAGATGCATAAATAACATATTTAAAATGCTAAGAGATGGATGGCCTAGGCGGTGATGCCAATCAATGGAGTTGATGGTGGTGGAGTGAGCTTGTGGAGCGGAGCTAGGCCAATGATAGACTCCGTCCTTAGTTGGGCCGGTGAGAAGAGTCGCCCCCGTCAGCGAGTCCTTAACTAGAAAAGGAAGTGGGTGAGAAGACAACATTAACATTATTATCATGACAAAGCTGTGAGATGGAAATAATGTTTTTATGCATTAACGGGACACATAGAACATTAGAAAGAGATAGAGAGTGAGAGGAGGTGGAGAGAAGAGTAGAACCAGTGTGAGAGATTGGAAGACTGGAGCCGTCACCAATAACTATTTCATCCGAGCCAGCATAGGAGTAGTGTAGGGAGAGATTAGCGAGGTCGGAAGTGACATGGTGAGAAGCATCGCTATCCAAAAGCCAAGGAGAAGAGGAAGTAGGAGCAGCGGAGGGAAGAACGGCAGCATTGACTTGAGGTGTCCAAGTGAGTGGACGAGGGGAACATGGTGGAGGACGAATGGCAGGATGGAGAGATTTAAAGATGGGACAATAAGTGAGTGTGTGCCCTTGAACATTACACCATTGACAGCGACCCTTAAAGGGATTACGTGGGTTTTGATTGGGTTGGGAAGAATAAGATGATGGAGGTTTGGTGTTTTGAGAGGGGCGGTGATACTGATGGCGTGAAGAGGTGGGATTGGCGGTGGCCGGGAAGTGAGAATGAGGAGTGGGTGCGGCAGCATCAAGCTCCTTTTCTTCACGAATTAATTTTTCGTGAAGTTCATCAAAGGAGATTGGAGTTTCACGAGCATTGACGGCCTTAATGAGTGGGTGATATTCATCACCAAGACCATGAAGAACATGATCAGTGATGTCTTCAACATCAAGAGGGGTGTGTCGAGTAAGGCAAGTTCGTCAACAAGACGACGGGTTTTGTTCATATAATCTTCAATAGAAGAAGGGCCTTTGGAGAGGTTACGGAGTTGATATTTGAGTTGCTTGATATGACCACGGGATGGTTTGGCGTAGGTGTGGGCAAGAATATCCCATGCTTCTTTAGAGGAACGAGCACGAGAGATGAGAGGACCAAGAGAAGAGGAAAGAGTTCCGGCAAGAGCACCGAAGAGAAGTTTGTCTTGGCGAACCCACGTGACGTGAGCGGGATTGAGAGTAGAAACACCTTCGTCATTGGTGATCTTAGTAGGGGGTGGGTTAGATGAGCCATCGATAAATTGATGAAGGTCGTAGCCGATGAGTAAGGGATCGAGTTGAGCACGCCAAATGATGTAGTTTGAGGGAGTGAGCTTTTGGACAAATTGAACATTCATGACAGTGAGAGGTTTAGAAGGTTCATTAATATTAGAGAGAGAATGAGGGTCGGAAGCCATTGATGCTTAAGAAGAAAAGCTCGAGGAAGAAGAAGGAAAAAAAATGGCGTGTGAAGTAACATTGATGTGATACCATATGAACTAGGGAAAAGTATATTTTATTAACAATAATAAAGCTGAATTTATACATGGTTAGGCTAACAAACTAGGTCACAGAATAAGGAAGATTACAAGAGATAACAACTAGAGGAGAGATACAAGGAGATATTATAGGTAAAGATAATTACAGCTAAGTAAATAAGATACAAAAGATATGTAAAATATAACAGCTAATGGTTGACTAGATCAACCCTTATCACATAGTTAAGTGGAATCTTATTATGTTCGTCTCGTGACATAGTTTTATAATATACTTTTTATAATTTTCTCGAACCAAGATTTCAGCCACCTCACTTTAGATAAACACAAGATATTTGTTCAAATCTTATTTATTGCTATTGGTTTGGGAGTACATGTGAGAAAAATGGTTGTTTTTCTTACTATTTCTTTCATATTCACCTCATTCCTAATTTTAATGCTTCTCGTCAAGAGTAACAAACACAAGAAACGAAAGGAAATCTCTAGTTTGGTTATGGAAGCCAATTCCATTACCAAAACCTCACACAAATATTCGATAAAATTGGTTATCTTTTTCAGGAAAAAGAGTTTCTAGGAAGACCACTACGATTGTCTTTGTATTTCTTACATCTTCGAAGACAACGAATTTGATTTTCTTAAAGCACCATTTAGAATTTTGATTGCTTCCTTCTCCTTGCAAGAGCCACCAAAGAGAAAAATTAACTCTCTTCCTTGCAATAGTGGTCTTACGGTCAGTGGTGACGATATTAATATAATGTCTCAATCAGTTACTTTATTGAGACGGTCTCATCTAAAAAATTTCCATCTTTTATTTTATAATTGCAGGAAATGGATCTCGTAACTTCTCATTTATGAAACTTGTTAAGATATTATTGATATTATTGTATATTAAAAGATATTAGAAGATATTAGAAGATAATATTGTATAGCAATCTTTCCTAAATGATAGGAATTGCATTAGCTAGTTGGTTTTATCTTTTGGCAGCATTGTATTTAGTCCACGGATGAATGAGAATGACATAAGCGCTTCACCCTAAATTTTGTTTCTTGTGTTTCTTCATGGTATCGGAGCCATCCAAATTATTGGATTGATTCGACGCTTCCGCATAAACTCTAACGGCCGGTGGGTGTTAATGGAAAACCCAACGGCGGCAATCGGCGTTCTGAAAATACAATTTTTTTTCCGTCTCCTTCGTGATGCTGCAAGTTTCATCTTTGTGGTGTTTGATTGAGTTTCTTAGATGTAGCTTTGCTGGAAATTCTGATTTTTGCAATCAGATTAGAATTGTTTTTCTTTTGTTGGAGTTGGGCGTCCACTTCAAGTTTTGAGATTTATGTTAGGAATTCTTGTAGTGCTGGCCTCCACCTCTTATTATGTCAGGTTCCTTTGGGTGTGGCAGTAATGCTATTATTCTTCTTTTCTTAAAATTAAAAAAAAAAATGGTGTTTTTTTGTTCGGTATTTTGTTTAGATCTGTTTCAAAATAGATCAGTTTCTTTCAAATTGTCGATGATGTTCATTCCATCGAAAATTTGTCCTTTTGTTTCTGTGATGATGTTCATTCCATCACAACTATAATTTGGTCTCAATTTCAGATCTGTTTCAAAACAGATTGTGAGACATATTTCGACTCTCCGTGTGTCGTGAGACATGGATTTATGGGTTCTCCTTGTATCTTGAGACGAGGTTTATTCATTGAAGAATTGAAGATTTGAAGAATTGAAGAATTTGAGTTCGGTTTTTTATTTTTATGGTTATTTTTCCAATCGTAAAGTTCGTCTCTATTCTTATCAAAACTCAACCAAAACATACTTTTTTCATCGAGATTCTTATTAGAATTTTTCTATAGCATATTTAAGCAATTTGAAGAGCTTCTGTATCCATATACTTTCCTATATACTATGGGCCTGTTCTGTTCAGCTTATTTTCAGCTCAGCTCTAACAAGTTCAGTTCAGTTCAGTTCAGCTATGCTCTAATAAGTTCAGTTCAGTTCAGTTCATTTCAGTTCCAATAAGTTCAGTTTAGTTCATTTCAGCTCCAATAAGTTCAGTTCAGTTCAGTTCAGCTCCAATAAGTTCAGTTTAGTTCAGTTCAGCTCCATTATTATTTATCCATTTTGTTTAATATTGTATTATTATTGGTCTAATTTATTTTATTTATTATTATTATTACTATATTAATTATATTTTTTATATATTATTTTGTTATCATATCTTTACTCAATATTATTACTATTATTATTATGGCTGAGCATGGTTTGGGTTGGTGCGTGGTTTGACCAAAGTTCATACTAATACAAATATTCTAATTTCAATTGTAGTTTTATTTTACCGACTAGATATTCACTATTATTTCATATAAATAAGCTACAAAAAGCTAGAAAAATATTTAAAAATTACAAAGTTGCTAATAATATTGAAGTACTCCCTCATTTCCTCTTTTGTTCTTCTTACTTTGACTTTTTTCCTCTCTTAAAAAGATTCCAAATAGGAAGAACAAAGAGGAATAGAGGGAGTATTATTTAGGGTACAACATCATCGTTACGTTGAATATTAAGGATACTTTGCCGGTTTATGGTGGGATTTGTATTATAAATATTATAGACCAACCCACCACAAATCGTGGTTTGGTTAGAAGCACAAACCAATCCATGTTTTAAGCTAATTATTATTATAATTTCTAATTATTACTCCCTTTGTTCCTCTTTGTTCTTCCTATTTGGAATCTCTTTAAGAGAGGAAAAAAGTCAAAGTAGCAAGAACAAATAGGAACCGAGGGAGTATTATAATGGTAATATCAATTTACTTATTAGACATTATTAGTATTATACCATCATCATCAAGCAATAATATATTAATAATAATAGTAATAATTACTCATTATTAGTTATTATTATTAGTAATTATTTTTTAAAAAATAATTTATTATTATTACTACTATTTATTTGTTTATGATCATTTAATAACATTAAAAATAATATTATCATTATTAATTTATTATTATAAAGTATTAATTATTAATTATTACTTAGAATTATTATTACTCATTATTTAATATTCATAATTATTATTATTTAACTATTATTTATATATTTATTTCAATTTAATTCAATTCGGTTCAGTTCAGTTCTGTTCAACTCCAATAAGTTCAGTTCAGTTCACTTAAGCTCCAATAAGTTCAGTTCAGCTCCAATAAGTTCAGTTCAGTTCAGCTCCAATAATTTTAGTTCAGTTCAGTTCAACTCCAATAAGTTCAGTTCAGTTCAGTTAGCTAGAAGTAGAGGAAGAGAACATGCCCTATATAGTAGTACAAAGTAAATATTTTTGTCTAAACATCGGGCAAGCTTCTTGGAGCCTTTACCTCGGCCCGATCGGGTCTCCAACCAGCCAAAAAACGTAATATGTGGCCCGATCGGGCCAGGCTGCCCGATGGTTTTGGGCGATGGGTTATTTCCTTCGTTTCTTGGCATTACGAGCTCAACTCTTTATGTCCAAGAGCTTCGGGACCTCCTAACTCATCACAAATGCCTCGTAAACAACTTCTATAGTCGTGGTTACCTCGATATAGCACAAAATAGGGCGAAAACTCCCTTAAAACAACCAAAACCACAACTATATAGAGAAGTTAGTAGAAAATAGCTCCAAAAGCCCCAATTACGCACGATTTAGCTCGTAAACAAAGGGAAAAAAAACTATATATAAAATCATTATATCCGGTGTCCATTTTTCGAAAAAACGTCGATTTAAGTATCAAAATTGCGATTAAATGTCATCTCAAAATTTGTGTTCATTTCCATGTCATATATCAAAAATATATATATAAAAATATTGCAAAATTGAATAAGAAAAGATATTTAAAATGTTAGACATAATTTGACCGGTCAAACTATAGATTAGTAGTGTAATTAGTGAAAATGGCAACAAATTATTAAGAGATTAGTGTTTTTAGGCAGTAGTTGGCAAGAAAATATATAAGACTATATTTAGCAAAATGGCTTAATTAATAGGTTGTAATTCACAAAAAATTCTAACTTGAAAATGATTTTAAAACATATCATACAGATGTAATTATTATAAGAATATTAAAAAAAAAGTCTTACACATGAAATGTTCTTGTTCTTGGGAAAAGAAAAACAAAATTAATGCATTTTAATGCACAATAAGCAACTATTATAAAGTATACTGATTATCAAATTTGTATATTACAAAACGGGAAAATCAAAACTTCAAACGACTAGAAATTTATAGGTACTCTAATTTTTAGAATGATGCCGATGGATAAACCAACATTTGTCTTTTAGGAGAGGGAAGGTAAAAATAATATTAAAAAAATATGAAAGAGAAAAAAAAAAAGAGAGAGAAGTTGAAGATTGGTCCTTCAACAAGAACCTCAATTCTTGGTTCTTTGGACTGACATAGGAAAAGGTGAAGAGACACGTGGAAGAAGATGAGAGGAAGATAGAGCGTGGGGCCCACAAATTTGATGTGGGAAGCAATCCAACAGTGGGCTGCTCTGCTTTTATTTCAATCCAAAGGCTAAAAATTTGCATCTAAGTTTATAAACATATTTAAGTAATCTTAAAGACCAACATTGTAGATTATCCATTAGGATAGAAAAATTATGAGATTATCAATAGTAGATCATAAGTGAGGTGAAAGAGTGAGAAAATAACAATACTTCGTATAATTGATGATCCCGCACATGGGATCATCCATTCTATAGATCGTTGGACTTCAATTCCTCCCAAATTTTGGAGTCCGATCATCCGTCCCACATGGTGTTTCATTTGCTATTATTTTATCCCGTAACTTAATTAAAATAATTTTTTTACTTATTTTTCACGTGCTCCTTATTTGTAAATCCTCCTCCAAAACAAAAAAAATAAGAAAATAAACTTCACTTAGTAAAACGAGCAAAAAGGAAATAAATCATTTTCGTCATTTATTTTACCAAGTGAAGTTAATTTTTTTTATTTTTTGTTTTTTAGGAGGATTTACTAATGGGGAGCAGGTAGAATCATAACAAAAAAAAAATTATATTATTTGAGTTATGAGAAATAATAATACAAAATGCGACACCAAATGAGACACCATGTGAAATAGATGATCTGCATTCCAAATTTTGTCCCTCATGTGTGAGAGGCTTTGTCCATAGAACATGTTTTTTTAATGGTAGCACAGAATATCTTAGCCATGCTAATAGACGACCTTAACTAACAACATAGTAGTAGTATTTTGTAAACAATTAAGAGAGAATTCTAAACCAATCAATTACTTATAGAATTCCATCAGTCGAAATATGGCAATTGAACAATTGTTGTTGACACCAACAAATCCAGCTGCCTTAGCCAAGGCCTCAAATTCTCTTATAGTCCTCTCCTTTCCAGAGTGTTGTGTCATCATAAATATATCGAATTGGCCGACTGCTTTTGCCAAGCTTGTTGATTCTGCCTTTTCTGGGATATTTGACTCTACAACAATGACCTTTCCATTTATTGGCAATGCCTCATAGCATTTCTTCAATAATATCAAGCACTCTTCATCACTCCAGCTGTGGAGTATAGACTGCAAAATATTCAATCTCACATTTTCAATTTCATGAAATTATATTAAAGAAAATTTGTTGAAAACTACCTATATTTGGAGCTAGTTTGTGAATAACTACCATGTTTCAAAAAAATGGAAAATAATGACCTAGTTTCTTGAAAATATTTTGGTATCACTACCTTGTGGTGTTTTCCGTCAAAAAGTTAACAGAAAACATTAAACAAGGTATTAATACCAAAAGTTTTTCAAGAAAGTAAGTAATTATTTTCAATTTTTGCGTAGTTTTGTTAATTTTTTTACGTTTCCGTTAACTTTTTGACGGAAAAGACCACGGGGTAGCGATACCAAAAGTTTTTCAAGAAAGTAAGTAGTTATTTTCAGTTTTTTTTAAACAGAGTAGTTATTCACAAAAGAGCTCCAAATGTAGGTAGTTTTCAACAAAAAAATCCTTATAATTACCTTCATAAAGATGGTATCTCCCTTAGGAATACTTTCGAACATATCTCCACTAACATGCTCTACACCTGCCAAACAGTATCCCCGCTTCAGTATATAGTATTATGAAAAGGTATATTTTCTTATTCAATGATTATATATGTAATCATTACAAATAAACAAAAATACGGGAGATAATTTAATTTTTATGTTCTACGAAAATATTGTTAAAAACATTTCTCTTCACCACTTTAAGAGAAGATACCACTCTACTATGAGATTGGAAAAGGTCGGATTCATCACTCGTGTACCTGGAACTGAAGGTGCGTGTTCAACAACATGAGGCAAATCGAAATTGATGCCCTTTATGGATGGATATTGAGATGTAATGACATGAAGAGTGTGTCCTAGACCTCCGCCTACATCCACTAGTTGCTTAATATTCTCAAATCCTTTGTACCTCTCCAAGATCTTCTTGGTGATATAAGTTGAATGATCATACATTGCCTTGTTGAATATCTTATTGAACCTTGGGTCAACACCCAGGTAATCAAATGTTGGAATTCCATGCACCTTTTCAAATGGGACGCCACCTTGTAACACTGCGTCTTTTAACTTGCTCCTAAGATAGACAACAGCTTTAGATTGTATATTCCGCTAAACTCTCTCCGTATCAAAATATAAGTTATGTTTTCTTTTGTACGGCGATTATGAAAATACATATTAAGGCGATTCTTTCAAGATCCTACATGGATATGTTTTTTATGTATATATTAATAAGTAAATTTGGTCAAAAAATTTAAAGTATGATTCCAAAAAAGAAAAGGGACTTGTATTCTGAGATGGGGGGATATTTTCAAATTTGTAAGATGCGCGGCAAGCTGTTTGGTTGCATGCTGGAAAGTACAGATACTCATACTACGTATTTACCTCGTTGGCTTCAACAATTTTATGGATGCAAAATTAATATATGATGTCAAAAGTTAAAACGGAATGAAATAACAAGCTAACGGAAACTAACCAACTCTGAAAGAAGACATTATCAGTGACTAAGTTGAGCAAGGAAGCCAATGGCACCCCATCCAGATCAGGCATGAAACACCTAGTAACAGGAGTCGGCCCGTATCGCCTTTCGACTCCGCCATCAGTAGTAGGGACTATTGTACAGCTAACGACGGAGTACGAAGCGAGTAGCCTAAGCATACGGTCCATCATGACCGGAGCATCCGGGTTCTGTGCCGAGATACGAGCAGCTATCTCGGCAGGTAATAGCCCGGTGGTACCTGAATCATCATGAATTATCTGAAGCAAACCCATATCAGTGGTGGCTTTCATTACCATGGGAAGAACACAGGAGTTTAGTAACTCAGTTGCGTAAGCGTATGTCTTATCTTCTTCCTCATAGTTTGATAAATCTGGCTCCATTTTTTTTTTATGATATATCTGTAGGAAGGAAGGGTGATGGGAAGAGGTGGGTTTGGTTGGAAGATGACTTTGATGCATGAATGATCTTTTTAATATATATACTAGCCAATGATAATACTTCCTCCGATTCAAAATAGATGCCACATTATTATTAAAACGGACTCCTAGGCAAAATTTCCTAACTATGTTTAAGTGAAAAAGATTAAATGTAGTGGTCCCCATGTGAAAAGGAGGGAAAAAAACTGATGGGGACCACATCAGAATTGGGTGCCCAAATTCTCCCAAAACTGATGGGGACCACATTTTTTTTGCCTCCAATTTTTACAAGTACATATAATTTAGGCTTTTTCATTCACCTTTTAAAACTTCAACCTTTACAAAATGTGAGCAACTACATCAGTTTGCTTCCCAAAAATTTTGGATTCCCTCCAAAATTTCAAAGCATTTAAACAATAGTTCCAAAACCCACCAAACCCAAGTTTTCCCTATTTAAGGGTTACAAACATTCCCCAAAAAATTAAGTATTCCTATCAACCTTAATGCTTACATAAGGCAGAGAATATTCTCCCAAAACAGATTCACTGCACACACAGCACATTATACACCCACCAAACACTAAACAAAAAAAACAGAGATGAAGTCATAATCAGCTACTGCATCTGGGCAAAATGGAGGCAGCACAGGAAATCTACAATCACGTTGTTGATGAAGAGGACTGGGATGAGTACTACCTACAGCTACTTGAAGAAATGGTGCCCAACTTCGACACTCAAATCTCCTCTGAACCAGAATCTGACACAGAACAACAAAACAAAAAAATTAAACCAGAGATGAAGCATGACAACAGAAGGAAAGCTATAGATGAGTTGTTATGTATGGAAGAGAAAGGAACATTAACATATGGTGCTATGAAGAAGACAGCACAGAAGTATGGTGTTTCAATATACACAATAGAAAGATTATGGAAAAGAGCATGCAAACAGAGAGCTAAGGGTGATGCCATTGATGTCAGGTCAAGAAAAAAGGGGATTGTGGGGAGGAGACCAAAAGAATATAGTGAGGAGTTTCTCCAATCAGTGCCCCTAAATTTACGCACTTCAGTTAGATGCTTTGCAGGGGCACTAAAAGTTTCTCCTTCAACAGTTTATAGACTGCTCAAAAAGGGGAAGCTGAGAAGTCATACAAGTAGTAATCATCCAAGTTTGACTGAGACTCACAAATTGGAGAAAATGAAGTGGGTTCTATCCCACATTCTGCCTGGCACACCCACAGAACAAGCACAATTTATAGACATGGAGAACATAATACACATAGATGAGAAATGGTTCTACTTGAACCCAGATACAAGAAGATTTTATTTATTGCCCAGAGAAGATGATCCATATAGGTGTTGTCAATCCAAGAGATTCAAGATTAAATACATGTTTATGGGGGTGACATCAAAACCAATTTATGATGCTCAAGGTAATCTAATTCATGATGGCAAGTTTGGTATCTTTCCTTTTGTAGAGAAGGTGGCAACAAAAAAGAACAGCAAAAACAGAGAAAATGGCACTATAGAAACCAAGGTTGTTGAAAAGATCAATCAGAAGGTCATCAAGGACATGATTATACAGCATGTACTCCCAGCTATAATGAGTAAATGGCATGCTGGTCTGTCCAAGGAAATATTCATCCAACAGGACAATGCAAGGCCTCACATACAAGGAAATGATGAGGCATTCATGACAGCAGCCACTCAGAATGGGTTCAATATGAAGCTCATTCAACAGCCACCTCAATCCCCAGATTTAAATGTTCTTGATTTAGGGTTTTTTAGAGCCATACAAGCTTTAATGTATCTAACTTTTTCTAAGAACATAGATGAGCTCATTGAAAATGTGAAAGATGCATATGACAAATTTGATCCTAATGTTTTGAAATACACATGGTTGCAATTATTACAGTGGATTATGGTTGAGATTTTGAAGGTGAAAGGAGGTAATAATTACAAGAACCCTCATCATGGAAAAGCAAGATTGGAAAGGTTGGGTCTTCTCCCTAAAAATGTCCAAATTGATCAAGTTATTGTGGATGAAGCTGTGCACTATTTGAATGAGAAGTTATCAAATCAAAATGAAGATATTGAGTACTTTGATAATGAGGGATTACAAGATGAAGAGTAAAGTGAATGGTATGTTTGCATTATTTGAGATGAAATCAGTTTTTTAGAAGAAAATAGTTTTTTGGAAGAAGATGAAAGTGGCATTGAAGTAGGAAGAAAACACTTTTTTGGAAGAAGATCAAAGTGGCATTGAAGTAGGAAGAAAACAGTTTGAAAAATGTTTTTTTTGGTAAATACATTGTCATGGCATTGAAATAGGAAGTTTTGGTAAACTGCAAACCAAACCTAAGAACTGTAAATGTAGTGGAGGAATGTAGGTTTGTAAATGCAATTTCTATGAATCATTATGCTTATTCTACTTTCACTTATTTTCCTTATTTAGATCATTTTTATTGTTTATTTAAGTTATAGGGACTGAGGCATTTATGAAGTAGCAAAAACCACATTAACAATCATGTTAAGACATCATTTGACCTTCTAAAATCCATCAGGGAAACATGTAACTCATGAAGGAGATCAATTCATTTACACCTCAAGGCACAATGCCGAGCAAATCATTGACTCACTTCGAGTTATTGGTGAGTCCTTCATCATATGGATTAGGGAGTGATTTCAAAAGGAGGGGGATTGAATATAAAACAACAAACCAAGGAACAACAAAAGTTCTTTCTCTATTCATAAGTCATCATTCATCAAATTGACATCACCCTTAACTCTAAGTCAAGCTCAACAGAAACCATAATCAACCAAAACAACCAACAGCTTCCAACAACACAAGCATCCAACCAATATTTCCAACAGCTTGCAACAACACAAGCATCCAACCATATATCCAACATCTTGCAACAACAAACCAGCAGTGTATCAGAATCATAAGGACTCAGCAAAACCATAACCATCAAAACAGAGAAACAGAAACAGATTAGCCATTTTTGCAAGTATAGAAAACAGAAACATAAAGCCAATGAGGTACCAGCCTAATCCAACATAATCCAAGCTTTTCCAACACAAACCAGCAGCATATAAACAACCATCAGCCAATATATTGCTATGAAAAAAATCGAAAAAAAATAAAGATAAGAAAGGGACAGTAGTCAAACCTCCCTTACAAGCTTTTTTGTTAGATCCACCACCACCAATAACTACCCTCCTCCTCTTTGAATCAGAATTGAGGTGGGGTTTTCTCCCACTTCCAGCACTTTCCCTAAAAGAACCCACCTTAGCCTTTCCTTTTCGGCTATATGAATAGTAATTCATCTCAGATTCCATACAAGCAAGAGCACAAACAGTAATGCGTTCAGAACTAGGGTTTTTAGTGACAGGGAGTGGGGGTTTCATGGGAGTTTCGAGAACAACTTTTTCTTTTACTTCTTCATCTGAACTCACCAGATCTATCACTTCCTTTAACATTGTGTCATAACGCTGTCTGTAAAATTCTTTCACCCTTTCATCTTCTTCAGAGGACGAGGACTCAGTTGGTAAATCATCAGGAAACCAAGGTTCCTTCCTGTCCTTGATAGCATCAAGAACAACACCCAAAGCTTTGCAACCTTTCGAACCCATACATTTCTCAGCAGCCCCTATTTTGTAAAGCATACGAGGCCAAGGCGATCCATTCTCAATTGATTTCATGATATCATAGATAAACATCGCCTCTTCCTCATCCGAAGTTCCAAAGTGTGCATCAACCAAAGGAGTCAAATCGGGGCCTAAAACCATTTTGTAATTAGGGTTTTATGAAGTATCGAAGAACAGAGACAAAAAACAAAGAACTGGAGAGAGAGAGAGAGAGAGAGAGAGAGAGAGAAGATTTGTACTAAACCAAGAGGAGAGAGTGTAGATATGAAGATTTTGTGTTGAAGGAGAGAGTGTAGATCTGGAAAAATGAGGGAGATGAACAGAGAAGAGAGACGTGAAGAGAGATGAGGGAGATGAGTAGATGAGCGGTTATGAATGAGGATGATGAAGAACCCTAGGTTAGAATAATCTTGGTGGGAATTTAATTGGGGTAGTTGGGAGGTGAGTTAAATTGGTGGGGATCATTAGTTTTAAGTTAGATTGTGTTAGGATTAATCAGATTATTAGAGGAAGATAAATGTACTTAAAACAAGTTAATAAGGGTAAAATGGTAAAAGTAAATGGCAAAAGTTACTAAATACGGAAAAAAGCAACATTGTGGCATCTATTTTGAAACACCCATTTTGGTAAAATGTGGCATCTATTTTGAAACGGAGGAAGTAAATAACATTCCTATATTTAAAATGATTTACTATTTTAGTATACAAAACCTAATTGTTAATAAAGAACTGATTTTATGGTTCACGTCATCAAAGTTATAGCTTGCAAAAGAAAATCCAATCAGCCGAGATCAGCTTTTGTAAAATCAGGATTAACAAGTAACAATCGGCTACAGTTAGAGTTTGTTTTCTTTAATTTGCCATAAATGAGTTTGAACTGAATTAAAAGCAATAGTGAAATATGAGAGTAAAAGTAATTTTTACAAAGTTATAATAAATTCAATTAATTTAAAACTAAACTGAAAATAAGTTGGGGAGACCTGACCCTTAGTAAATATGGCTAAATTGCATAAGGGAAATAGAATATAGATCAAAAAATTCAACCAGTATAAACCATTTTTATCACTACGATCAATTTATGTTTAATAAAATTGATTTAAGCTTAGATAAAATAGAACAGTGAACCAAACCACTGTCGTATAATGATTAATGAATCATTAAAAACTGCATAAGGAAAGTCGCACTTATTGAAATTTATTTGAATTGTTCTCATATTATGGGTCTGTTTTCCTTTGGTCCGATTATTTACAGTTCGGTTATTTTCAGGACAGTTCGGCTACCTTTGATCGAAGAACATTACCCTATATAAGGGTGAGAATGAGCATGTCCTGTTCGCGAATAGTTCAGGCTCGGCTTGGTCAAAATTCGGTCATATCTCGGCTCGTTGTAGCTCGGCTTAAGTTCCAGTTCGGCTCAATGAGCCGAACTGACTTATGCTAAACTCGGCTCGAAAAGCTCGTGGTTAGGCTCGATTATTCTTTCGTAAATTGAAATACTATATTATGTATGAATCTAAAAATATATTTGTTCTATATATAATTACACAATAATAAGCTAATAGTTTAAGTGGTTAAAAATAAATTCATAAGAAAAAATATTCATTAATAAAATAAAGTAGACAAATAAACTAAGAATGATAATAGGCCAAACTTGTTCGTGAACAACTCGACAATGGCTCGATCGACGCTTAGTCAAAACTCGACTCGATAACGGCTTGGTTCGTTAAGTTTTGAACTCGGGTCGAATTCGAATACACTGAAACAAACACGAGCCGAGCTAAGTAGAGTTGCGTCTCGATTCGAGCTATAATCACTCCTAACCCTATATATCCAATTAGTAGATTATACACCAAGGAGCACCATGAGCATGGTGCTCCTTGTCCAAAGCGCAACCAAAATTAAACAAAACGCGTGCTTTTTAAGTTGGGCGCGTTGCTCAATGTACATTGAGTGTTCACCAGTGTACACGAAAAATTCAAAAAAAAAACTGATTTGACAAGTTACTTTTGAACATTAAAAGGATGCTCAGTGGTTTCTCTTTCTCACTCTCCATCATTTCTCTTTCTCTCTCCAATTTCTCTCTCCAAAAGCTCCAAACCTCCATTACCAAAACTCCAAAAACTCAAAAACCCCAATTTCGGTTACTCCCCTTCACGAAATTTCCCCAAGTTTTTTGAAATTGCTCATTGAACACCATATATTCGAATTGTAGCATCAATTTTTTACAATTACGGACATTAGAGAAGAATTAAACAAACAAGCAAATAACAAAACAAAGCAACCAAAGAAGTTACATTGCCAAAGCCACTCCAAATCCGTCATCTAGTACCGACTATTCTTCCAGCCACAACAGAGTAAGTTTCTCCTCATTTTAATGTACAAAAAATGCTCCTTGGATACGATTGTTTTCTAAATTTTTCTTTCTTTTTCGTTCTTAGATCTGAAGAAGAAATACCACTAAGCAACCTTTTGAAATCAAAAATCCAAGAACCAAAAGGAGGCCAAACATCCAAACAGAGGTAATTCCAAAAATGTAAAAATTGTAGTTCTTCGATTTTATTGTACAATATATATATGTGAGTGTACATTATATAAATTTGTTTTTGATTTAGCATGTACAAGGTTTTTAATTTTCAGAAAGTTGATGGATATGCTTTAGAAAGTTGTACATTAATAGAATTAGAATGTACATTGGTGGTTGTTGGGTGCTATGGATATGCTTTAGGAAGTTGTAAATTAATAGAATTAGAGTACGTACATTTGATGGTTGTTGGTTGTTTCTATGAATTCATACATTGCTTATTTGTAAATTGCTGTTAGCATGGTTGTTCATTAATGAAATAAGAATGTACATTTGATGGTTGTTGATTGTTTCTATAAATTCATACATTAGATGGATGTGCTTAAGAAAGTTGTACATTGTTGATTATCTTGTTGTTCATTAATAAAAACCATATGTACAATGATAATCCCACAGCTGAGAGTGAAAGCAATTCTTGAAACTGATGCCAAGTGAGTACTTTTATTATGATTTGTTTAATTTTTCTGTACATTGTTGATTTCATAGTTGTTCATTAATAAAAACAATATGTACAATGACAATCCCACAGCTCAAAGTGAACCAATTTCTAAAACTATGTCAAGTCTTCTTGTTTCTTTGTACATTAGTATATTCTTATTGTACAATACATATGTTTATATGTTCATTATCTATATCACCATATGCGTTGTCCATTTGTACAACGTCTATGTTATTGATTATGTACACTACAAATCCTTACATAATCATCATATCTAATAATATGTACGTACTCTTAAAAAGGTTCCATACCTTGTATCCAGGCCCAAGCACGAAAAAAAGAAAGCCTCAATCTCTAAAGAGTAAGTGATATGTACACTACATACTTGTTCTATGTACAAGACAAATGCATATATGTTCATTATGTCTAAAAAATGAACAACACTATCTTTACTTTTATGTTCACTTTTTTGAGCATACGTACCATGACTGTTCCCCAAATGTTCACTCTTTAAGTCTAAAAATAAAAGGTCTTTACCTACGTGTCCCATTACTAACACAACAAACATTTTGCGCTCAGTTTGATAGGATCAAACACGTCCAGACACAATATTGCATTGACGTTCTCAAGAGCAAAGTCAACAAGCGGGGACATGGGTTGCGAAAAATGATAAGAATCATAAATGATATCAAGTTCTTTTTAGCAGCATTTCACATTGTTCCTTTTTTTTGTAGAAATTTAGAATACTTTTTTAGTTACTGACTAATTGATCATTTTTCTTTTGGGTTAACAAGACAATATCCTTGTATTTTATATCTTGCAAATGCCCATTATATATATATCCAAGTCTCATTATTTGACATATGTACACTCAGTTATGATCTTTTGTACAATTGCATGTAAACTATTGTACAGTTACCAATGTTCATTCACTTTACACATATATACAAGGCCATAATTCATATGTTCACTAATTGTATACAGATGTACATTGTCTAAACTTATATGTTCACCCATTAAGTTTTTGGTGACACTAAGTTTTCTCAAATATCCTTATATTCCCTATCTTGCATATGTCCATTATATATCCAATAAGTTTTCTAAAAATTGTCCATTTTATTGTGTTTCCTAACATTAATAATTAACATCACCTTTAATTGATAAAACAATTTTTAGTGTATTAGAATAAGTCCAACATGAATGAGCTACGTGTATTACAAAAGACTTAATTGTTTATGTAAAAGGTACACCAAACAATGCAATATGCAAAACTATCAATATATATTGATGTACACTTATTTGTTCAACTTTAATAAATGAATATGCACCACCATAACATTGTACACCAAAACATCAGCATATGTACATCCATTTTAGGAAGTGAAGCGCATAAATGAAAAAAAAAATAGAAAATAAAAACAAATATCTACTTTTTGGAAACTCTGACAAAAAGAAAGAAATTAATGAGAAAGAGAAATATGTTCACTACTTGTATACACATGTACACTGTCTAAACATATATGTTCATCTATTAAGTTTTTGGGATTACTAAGTTTTCTTAAATGTCATTGTATTCTCTAGTTTGTAAATGTGCATTATATATCCAATGAGTTTTCTCAAAAATGTTCATTTTGTGGCATTTCTTAGCATTAATAATTAACACCGCACTACAAGAAAAAGTACTTTGGGCGTCAACATTAAATTTATAGGGCGTTAAATTTTTTTTCGGTGCACATGAACTTAAATCAATTGACAAAAGATAATTTTTGGTGTATTAGCCCAAATATAACATAATACATGTATTACAAAACACTTAACTAATTATTTAAAAGGTACACCAAACAATGCAACATACACAACCATTATGTACATTGATGTACACTTATTTGTTCAACTGTAATAAACGAATATACACCACCATAATATTGTACACCAACACATCATCATATGTACATCAAAAATATTTTCCAAAAATAAATACCCATAAAAAATTAATGAGGAAAAGAAAGAGATTAATAAGAAAATAAAAACAAATATCCATATTTTGGAATTTCTGAGATAAAGAAAGAAATTAATTAGGAAGAGAAATAAATGAAAAACAAAAAGAAATTAGAGAGAAAGAGGTTGTTGAGAAATAAATGGAGAATGATGTAAAATGAACAATGGACAATGATGTAAGCAAATAATGGAAGAGAAATAAAGACAAAATGAAAAAATAATTAGCTGGCCCACTTTTCAGAAAACCCCAAAAATTTTGACTCCCCAAAATTCACAAAACGGCGTCGTTGGGTACAGGGAGCAGCATGCTCATGGTGCTCATCCCTGCACCATCTGATTTGCGCTATATATCAATAACTACATACGTGCATATATATTTGTGAAATGCTGTGCGGCTGCACCCAATTTTGATCTTTTCATTCATTTCTTTGTCCGCTTCAAATTCATTGCAAGATTATGATTTCCTTACCCCCAAAATATTCCTCCAGTATCTATTGCTCTGCTGCTCCACCATTATTTGTCGTTCAGCTCCCCCATTATTATCATCATACCAAACACTACATCATTGAGATATTTTCTCAATATAAATATGAATTTTACACCAAGTAACGCTTGGTCTAGTAAAAAAGTGAGCCTTTTAATATTGAGGTTGGGAGTTCAATCCCCACTAGAGCACTTTGAGCGTAGGATTTTCTTTACGATTCCCTCTCTCAAAGTGCTTTACCTATTAGGAGGTTTACTTTTTTTGATGAGAAGTATGAATTGGAAATAGCTTTTTCTTTTTTTGAAAGAGAATTGAAAATAGCTTTAAAAATGAGTAGAGAAATGGATACAGTATTTCAATAAGTATTATCTTCAATTTGTTACTCAAATCATTGACTATAAAGAGCAAATGAGATCTCTCTCAAATCTACTTGAATCATATGCAGTGTATTTTTTGTCCCAACTTCTGACTAATAAGGTTGCGTTGATTACCCCTCAAAAAAAAGTAGCGGTGATTATCTATAAAAGATTATATTTTAAGGGAAAGCTCAATTGTTAATTCACTTTCCTTAGTTAGGTACCTAGAAAGAAAACAATGTTTCGAAAAAAACTAATTTCTTCATTTTACTTTGGGCCTGTTCTGTTAAGCTTATTTTCAGTTCAGTTCAGTTCTAATAAACTCAGTTCAGTTCAGTTCAGCTCTAATCAGTTCAGTTCAGCTCTAATAAGTTCAGTTCAGTTCAGTTCAGCTCCAATAAGTTCAGTTCAGTTCAGTTCAGCTCCATTCATTATTTAACCATTTTGTTTAATATATGATTACTGGTCTAATTTATTTTACTTATTTTTATTGTTATTATTATTATTATTATTATTTTTATATATTATTTTTGTTATTATATCTTTACTCATTATTATTACTATTATTATTATTGCTGAGCAAGGTTTGGGGTTGGTGCACGGTTTAACCAAATTTTATATCAATATGAGTACTCTAATTTGCAATTTTTGTTTTATTTTAACGACTAAATATTCATTATTACATTATACAAGTAAACTACAAAAAATTAGAAGATATGAAAAAATTACAAAGTTGCTAATAATACTGCAGTACTATTTATGGTACAACATTGTCGTTACGTTGCATATTAAAGATACTTTGGCGGTTTGTGGTGGGGTTTGGCGTATTTCTATCATAGACCAACCCACCACAAATCGTGGTTTGGTTAGAAGCACACATCCCCCATGTTTTAAGCTAATTATTATTATAATGGTAATATTAATTTACTTCTTACACATTATTGTTATTATATCATCATCATCATCAAGTATTAATATATTAATACTAATAATAGTAATTACTCATTATTAATTATTATTATTATCAGTAATTATTATTTATAAAATTAATTTATCATTATTATTATTATTTAAATATTTATGATATCATTTAATGACATCAAAAATAATACTATCATAATTCATTTGATATTATTCTAAATTATCAGTTTAACTATTAGTACTTAGAATTATTATTACTTATTATTGAATATTCATAATAATTATTATTTACTTATTATTTATATATTTGTTACAATTTAATTCAACAATTCAGTTCAGTTCAGTTCAGTTCAGTTCAGCTCTAATAAGTTCCGTTCAGTTCAGTTCAGCTCTAATAAGTTCAGTTCAATTCAGTTCAGCTCTAATAAGTTCAGTTTAGTTCAGTTCAGTTCAGCTCTAATAAGTTCAGTTCAGTTTAGTTCAGTTCAGTTCAGCTCTAATAAGTTCAGTTCAGTTCAGCTCCAATAAGTTCAGTTAAGTTCAGCTCAGTTCAGCTAGAATTAGCCGAAGAGAACAGGCCCAAAGGAAAATAGATTATTGAGGAAAATAGATTTCCAACTGTTGAAAATTAGTTTTACATGAAGGCTCTATTTGATTTGGAGGAAAATATTTTTCAGAATTTTTTTCTTTGTTTGTTTTGTTAAGAGGGGAAATCATCATTCTCTCAAGTGTGAAAATTTTCTCTGTTAAAAAGAACCATTTTTCTTTTCTAATCAAGATTTAGCACATTTCCACCATTCACGTTACTTCTCCCTGTTTACTCCTTTCACTCCTTTTTACTTTCATATCAATTTTCCCCACTAGGTTTTCTATCATCAAACAAAGTAAAATGTGGATAGGATCTCCTACAACAGTGATTTACAAATTGTTCTCCTCCTCGACCATTCCTCCTAGGGTAAACCATACTCTTATCAGTCTTATCCCCAAAGTAAACCACCCTAATTCAATCAAACGATTTAGACCCATTAGCCTCTGTAATATAATATCATAACATATACTCCCTCTGTCCCCAAAGGATTTTCCATTTATGTTTGTCCCAATTACATTTCTCATTTTCTTATTTGGATATGGCCCACCTACTATAATATTATTTTCCTTATAAAAAGTATTTGACTTCACACTCTCTCTTAATAAACAATTCTAAAAAATACCCACTACCTTACTTTTCCATTTTATAATGAAAACTAGCCCACATTAACATCACTCCTTGAACTTTGTGCTCAAAGAAAATGGAAAATCCTTTGAGAGACGGATGGAGTATTATGGTACAAAGACTTAGACCTCTCCTAAATGACCTTAATTTTCCCACTCATAATAGTTTCCTTTCTAGCAGGGGAATTGAAGTGAATTATATTGTGGCCTCTACACCGTATGAGAATAGAGAATAGAGAATAGAGAATAAAGAAGGGAAGATGGGCTTCTTTGTCGTCACAATTCACTTAAAAAAGGCATACAATACGCTTGAGAGGGATTTCATCCTTGACTGTTTGATAAGTCATGGGTTTAAGAAGAAGCCTACCGGTTCTCCAATTATAAGTTGCATAACTTCAACTAAGACCATAGTTCTTATTGTTAATGGATCATCCACTCATGGCTTCCTTCCATCCAGGGATATTAGACAGGGAGAGTCTTTGTCACCATATATCTTCATTCTTTGTATGGAAGTCCTTTCTAGGATGATTGATCAAGAGTCTGCCTAGGGTTGTCGGATTCCTTTGCCTGTAGACAGAAACAAAATTATATTCTCCATTTAATCTAGGCTGATGATTTGATGATACAGCCTATTGTATACTTAGGGTCCTTAACCACTTACGTTTCTGGGTTGGGCAAATAGTGAACCATACTAATTGTAAATTTTATTTTTCTAAGAATACCTCTCCTAAAAAAGGGATGATATTATCAATCTTGGATATGAAATCATCAAAAACTTCAAGTTAAGTTTGCCTCATGGAAAGCTAAGCACCTCTCTAGGGCAGGCAGAGTTGTCCCAATAAACTCCACCATCTTAATCATACCATTTTACTCCATATAGTGCCTTCACTTACCAAAAAGTGTATGGGTAAACTAAAAAAAATTATTAGGGACTTCTATTTGGGATCCACCTCTGATAAGAAGAGAATTCAGTTGGGATAAGATGTCCAGCACTGAGGATGTGGGGAAATTCCTGTAGAGATCAGTCATCATGAGCCAGATTTTCATGGGTAGACTATTTTCCAAACCTACTCAAAATGGTGTCTAGAAAAGGGTAAAACCATCTATTGGTTTAATAATTAGACTGGGTTAAGGCCTCTAAGAAATTGTGTTCAAAGACCTCTTCCTCTTTCTGAATAAGGCTTTGCTGTTTCAAATGCCATCCCTCTATCCTCATCTATGCAACCCCCATTCGCCAACAGGAAAGGATACTTTAGTTTGCCCCTTTGGTGAAGTGCGAGTATGTTGATGCCAAATCCCGATACAAAGGCTATTTGGATTTCTGACCTTCCCCAAAAACAATACAATTTCTCTAGCTAGTGTTATGGAATTCAAGGAGATTCGAGTAAAAAGCAATTTTGAAGGACAGTAAGGAGGTTGATGGCACACCTTAGGCCCTTCTTTTTGGTTTTGTTGAGTTTCATAACTTGGAGATTGTAGTTAAGAAACAGATGGGACTTTGAACAGGTAAATGGGCCTCCTGTAGTATTTCAGAAAGCCGCTCTTTTAGACAACTAAGGAATACTTCTTCACAAGACCTAGTCATGAAAATTTCGGGGAAGCATTGATTTCATTCTTCCAAAATTACCAGGGTGGATGCATCACATCAAACAAGACCAGAATGGATAGAAGAGATGGTGATAAAAGAAATGTGTCTAGATGCAACCTCTACTGAGTTACTTATCATTTTCATGCTTTGACCAGATTCAAGCTAGAGGATGAAAGGAACGTGTCTGGATGCCACCTCCATCGAGTTACTTGCCATTTTCATGCTTTGAACTGGATTCAAGCTAGAGGATGGACTAACACCGACTCTAGTACAGCTGAATTAGGAATCAATATAGCCATTTTTGACTGATACACTAACCTTTATGCTCATTGCACTGGCCTGATGAATGACTGTGAAAGCATTGAAGAAGCTGACTTATCAGCCAAGTGGAGTAGATATATTGACCTTCATGAGGATTTTGCTTGGCCCTTTACTGGAGATCCAATCTGTAATAGAGTTAAACAATGTTGATGGCTATGGACACCCTGCCTTCAATGGAGGCCATATTTCTTTGTAAGTATTATGGAGACCTCTAACCCCCTGCTCCTTTTAGAACCACCATAGTCCATAGGTGCCTCCTTACCTAGGCTGAACTCTCTGATATTTTGGTACTGTTGTATGTTTGCTTCGATGTTTTATCCTAATTGATACCCTCTTCTTAACCAAAAAAAAGATCTAGATTATGGAAGCGACCAGAGGGTGATGATTCTATACAAATGAAATCCGACATTGTTGGTTTTACATATATCAACAGCAATGTTCTAAATATACAAGATCAATGACATTACAAATTGGATTCCCATCATTTCTGGTTGTCTGATTTGCACAACCTAAAGCAAACAGAAATCAGACCTGTTCCAAAGGAGGATCAATGAGTAAGCTTAAAATATATAATAAAAATGATGGCGAGGAGAAGAACGCCGATGACTCCCCCAAAGATCCATTTGTTTTTGCTTATTCTTCGTGACATAGCAGTCAGGATCTTCTTACTTTTGTCAATGGCACTGTCAACCTCATGCAGCTGCAAAACAAGGTGGATGGTTTTCAATACCACTGTTCATTGCGCAAGTTTACATAAATTATTTAACCTGTGCGATTACGGTCTGGATTATAATATACGAGGGACTCACATGTTTGAATGTGATCTCAAGCTCATACATATACTATCTATTCATGTTATGCGGTAAGAAAACTAGACTATTCCTCATATGGTTCGAAAATACGGTTTTGGTCTCGGAAACGGTAACCGTCGCAATATGGAGTAACGGAACGGATACGTTGGTCGTGGACCGCGTTGCGGTTGTCGTGGTAGGAATTTAATTTTAGACTTTTTTTTGGTGTTTTTTGCTTTACTCTAAGATCTTAGTGGAGTTATATAGGGTTGAGTAGTGCGATAGAGGCTCTTGTCTTTCATTTCTCGTCCTTGAGTCATTATTGGAGGTAGATTGGAGCTACTCTAAAGTAAAGATAAGAATCTCTGAAAAAGATTGGAAAAAACTTGCAAAGTGACGTTTTGTAACGGAAAAAACGGGTGAACCCATGTTGTCACGGGGTAATACGGATGAAACGGCCAAAATATCGGGCTTTTATAATCCACCGTGTTGAACCGGTTGAATTGGTTTGCCAAAGTTGAAAACCGTTCCAACTCGGGCGAACCGTTCCGAATTGCACCATGATTCCTCGTCCATCTGCGCGAGGACAGATGTCATCATTACAAGAAAGGACCAAAACAACATCATAGGAGGAATGGCCTTGGTTGGACATCGCTGCTTATTTCAACTCCTGGTAGACGTGAAACAAACTTATCAAAACGAGAAATGTAAAGGCCACATTCAACATCGCAAATGATGTAGATGGACCAAGGAATCTTCCCCTGACCCTTGATAGAATTGATGATACAAATTGTCACCTTCAAAATTAAGATTTTTAAGACCAAAAAAAGGGCCCTTTGACCCCTCCATGAAGAAAGGACAAGCACTTCGGTTGAGACAATGCTACCACTAAACCTGACATGTTAAGCACCCCGCAACTCCGCAAGTTTAAGGCCACCAAGCAAATCCCATTAGGCAACTTGGAGCCATCAAGTTTGAGGTAGCGAATCCGCGGGGAAGGAAGGGCAGACCGAGCAATCATATCCGGATTATCAATATCCCTTTTCTAGAGCATCCAACCCTTTAGGAAGTTTCCAACTAGCCCAACTCATGTTTCTTAGAAAAAGTTTCACCTCTTGAATTAACACTTTCTGATGAAGCAGATAGTCAACCCCAACGTTAGCCAGAATGGAATCCGGTCCGATATGATAAACGAAAACGAAAACTATTAATTTAGAGTTTGGGGTATGTAGGGTACGATAGGAGTTCTTTTCTTAATTTTGTTAATACTACCTCCGTAACGAAAAGAACGCACCTTTTGCCATTTTGGGTTGTAACAAAATAAATGCAACAAACCCAAAACTTTCTTATTTTAGTAAAAAAATTGATGTGAAATTACAAAAATACCCTTAATTTATAAAGTTAAAAGTTAATTAAAGTTTCTAACAAAACATTACATTACTAATTAATAATCAAACTCATTAATTATTTCCACCCTAATCTAACATCAACCACCCACCTTCACCACCACCACCAAAGTTGTAAATCCTCATCCCTCTACCAAAACCACCAGATCTACCCAATTCCACCACCATTCACCGCCAACCACCACAAGCATCCAATAACGACCTCCCTCTGAACGCACACCCGTACTCAAATTCATGGTGGGGGGCTGCGATTTTGTGGTGGTGGGGCTGCGAAATCGGAGTGGGGCTGCGAAATCGGGGTGTTGAGGCTGCGAAACGTGGTGGGCGTGGGGTGGGGTGGGGCTGCGAAATCGTGGTGGGGGTTAGGGCGGGGCTGCGAAATCGTGGCGCGGTGCGTGGGGGGCCGTGAAGTCGTGGTGGGGATGGCGAGGCTGTAGGTGGGGGGCTGCGATTTTGCGGTGGGGTGAGGCGAGGTTGTAGGTGGTGGGCAGTGATGGTGGTGGAGTTGTAGGTGGTGGTCTGTGATTGTGGTGGTCAGTGATGGTGGTGGTGGTTGGCAGGAGGCAAAGGTGGTGCTTGAGGGTGGTTTAAACACATAATACTTGATGCTTAAAGTCTTAATACTTCATTAAGAAATTTCGCCCAGGAGATTGTGCAAGGCTGTTTGTTGCGATAATATTGTTACGGAGGAAGTATATAATTTAGGCATTCTTTAGACTAAGGATTTGAAGACACAAAAATCTGATTATAATTTATTTAACTAAGAAATCACTACTCGAAATTCAAATGGTTATTTGAGGTTATTTGAAACTTAAAAAGGGAAAAAGAGAAAAAACAACACACTAAAATAACATGGGGAAGTCAAACCCTGCTTTACATGATTCCTTGAGTTCTTCACGTAACATTTACTCCATCCACTTTAACTCTCTTATTAACTGAAGTGAGAGAAAATAAAACAAGATTAACAACGTGTCACTTACCCATACCCAAGAAATAAACATAGGGAGAGAGGATGCAGAGAAAACTCGACAGCCCTAGCCACCCAGCAGCCGTCGCCGCACATATGGCCGGAGGCTTGCTGGTGCCAGAAAATGCACCATTCGAGTCGCCCTAATAAGATGAGGAAAAGCTCTAATGTTTTGGTTATTACTAATTTAGTCAATTTCAAAAGAAGTTGTAGCTCTACGGTTTATGCCAAGTCCATTTTCCCCTTCCCAGGTCGAAACAGAGTGGACGCGGCCACCAACAAGCGGAACAGGACCGTCGCAACCTGGGTCACGTTTCCTTGCCGTTCCAGTACGGAAATTCTGGTCCGTAGTTCGGCCAATTGTCCCTGGGTAATGCTGGTCCACCAGAGTACTAATTTCCTAACTATTGGATACCTATTTATGGCCGTGACTAGATAATTATCCCGCTTTACCATTTTGGGCTGCCTCTAATCTCTTTACCATTTCCTTACTTGGAATGGGTCCAGTTCAATTACTAATATAGTACCTCCGTTCCATTATAATTGTTACGTTGGGATTTTTACACTATTCACAAAGCCTCCTTTGACCTTTTATTATGATATATATGTTAGGACAAAAATAGTCATATGGGATCTTGTTAGTTTTGCCTCGATATAAACTTAACTAATATCCACTTTTTGTATTTTTTTTTCTTAAACACAATTGAAAATTTAGACGTTTAAAGTTGTGCACTGGAAGACGTGAAAATTCCCCCACAATTAAAATGGAATGAAGGAAGTATCATTCATCCCTTAATGCCTACCCACATGGGGACAAACTCCCCCGATCAGTTTCCAACTCTCTTCTTTTTTATATATTGAATATTTCCTCCGTTTTTATTTAGTTATGACACCTTTTTTTTTTCACGGACTCCTAGACAACTTTTGAAGAGGAGAGAGATAGAAAGAAAGAAAAAAAATGACCCATGTGATATGAGAGAGATAGAGAGAAAGAAATGCCAAAAAAAAGAAAATGTCAAAACTAATTTGAAACTTCCTCAAATGGAAAGTGTGTCAACTAAGAAAAAACGGAGGAAGTATAAAACTATTTCATACCTATCTGTATATATATCCAACTCCAAATTCCTCTCTTAAACTTTGTGCCACCAAATGAAATGGGTAAAGTAATAAAAGATAAAGGGCGTCATGATTAAATAAATGGAACTCATGTAGCTGCTCAAAATCATTTCAGAAGTAAGGTACATTGCATTATATTTCTTTCTATTTAGCTCTCGAGGCCCTACAACCATCATGATTTTCAAGTAAGAGAATGAAAGGAGCATTAAAGCTTCTAGCAAGGCATAGGGAGGATACCTTTGAGTGCGAATGTAGAAGGGTCTCGCGCTGCTGGTTCAAATCTTGAAGTATTGAAACACCAAGCTCTTCCGTCTCCAATATAGTTCTCCTACTTTCCCTAATTCTATCACTGGATTGATTTAACCTTTCGGTTGAAAATGCCAATCTTTCTCTCTGGTCTGCTGAAGTCTGCACAACAGATGATTGGAGTGGCTGTTAATATCTCCTGATAATAGGAAAGAGTAGAGAATATGCATAAAGAGAACAGCAAATCAACTCAGCATGTCAAAGGCATACAGGTTAACACCCATCTGAGGATGCAAGATAAAAAAATCAATCTGTTGACAATGACATTACATCTCCTGAACCAGAATGCTTATAGTGCCAATTTCCATTAGTGTTACATCATTGAGCTCAACCAAAACTTCCACATTCTCACATAGGAAGACATTTGTTGGTCAATATCGCAAAGCTGTTCAAACTATGAGAGCAGTTACTCAGAGCAACACATCAGCTGCATCTCAAAAACAAGTTCAGGGTTTTCTTCGGAGCATACAATATTAGCTGTGCTTTCAGCAGGCAGTCCATGGGAGGGAAAGCCGTAGTTCTTTTTGTTAAGTAAAAATATTGTAACCAAAAGAATCTCATAAATGGTAAGAGTTAAAAGTGGATACTAAGTGATTGAGGTCTAACAAAATATATCATGATGCATGCAGATCCATAAATACCAACATGCCAAATACCTTTTACATGATTTATGCAATAGAAACAGCTTCAGCATACACTGGCGTCAGTACACCAGCCAAAGAACAAAAGTTTTATGGGTAAAAGAAGCAATTTAACAAGACATATACGAGTATAATTACTGTTTAAGCTTTAGGACCATTATACTTTGATATAAAGAACCTTGAAAGATAAAAGGAGATAATAGCTTAAAAGCTTAGCATCAAATAAACACGAAAAAAAAACATGAAGGCCAACAAAAATCGACCACTATTAGATATTCTCCAAATAGCGACTTTCAGAGAAAGAAATATAAAATATGTGAAGCGTTATGCAGAAGGACCTTGTATGCATCTGTCAATCCAGCTTCTAGCAACTCTTCCCGAGCAGACTGATCATGATTGGGTGAACTGATTCTCTTCACCTCTCTTTTCAGATTATTCAGATCAGATTTATACTCCCTCAGCTTCGCAAGAAGCATGGCCTTCATGTTTGGTTGCAAGCTTCTCGCTTCAAGATCCATTTTTCGTATCTGCACAGACCCAGAGAATGGTCACAGCACAAAATCATAGAAACAGAAAGCAAGTCAACCAAAAAATAAACTAGAATATGATACCAATATATCAGCCTCATCCAGGCCTGCCTTAATTTCAGTCAGCTTCTGCTGTTTCTGGTCTGAAAATCAGGCAATCATGAAGTAAATATCAGTCCAAAGCAGATTGTAGAAGATTTTAATGCTGTGAATCACAAATTAAAGCAGATCCATCAGTAATAGAAAGGGATTCACCCGTTGGCCAGGGTAATGGAGAGGATTAGGGGAACCAAAAAACAAAGTAACATAAGGAAACTTGGAATATTTTTTAGTTCTCACATTGCTAGGAAAAAAAACTACATGCTTTCCTTCTTAAGATATAAGGCTATGGCTTTTTAGCACATCAAAGTTGGCCTCAGCATGTTAAGACCGAAGGTATCTTTCTCCCTCGTCAGGCATAGATGGAGGAAAGCAAAACTATTCATAAGGTCGCTTTGGAGTGATCAATTGCATGTTTCAAATTTCAACATCAGCAGACCGAGAGCAGCCCTTTGGTGGGACCCAAAGATTCGGTGAGCTAATACACACAAAAGCTAGGGAAACCCCCTCTAAACATTTTTGGGCCTAATATCTCATGTGCAGTTCTATGGTAGAGATAGAATTGAAAGAACCATAATAAAAAACACTGCAAAAAGAGCAAGATTCCACAAAAAACATAGAGGAAGAATGATAGATATATCTTATCGCAGGAATTGTATATGTCTGTCTTTCTTTCAGAGGACATCCTCTTCAGGCACTTGTTTGGATCCCATCTAGACAGATAGAAGCTGGACAACGATGACAAACATAGATTCATAAATGTGGTACACCAAAAGTGAGTATAGCACTAGAAGCCTGAAGTTAAGAGTTCATAACTTTGCCACTCCAATAGGGGTATCACCATGGCTACTTGCTACGCTTATCATGTCTTGATACTCAAAAGACAAAGAAGAAGAAGAAAGAAATTGTGAGGAGGAAAGAGGGACTACTACACATGGAAACCAGGTGAAATAGGTTTGAGAAACAGATTGCACATATTTGTTTACCTTTAAACAGAGAGTATTACCCAAGCACTTAAGTAGTAGAGATATATATGTGTCATACACATACATTCAAGACCAAGGTGCATATGTTATTTATTCTTTTCTGTACAAGGAATATGTAGGTTACATTCACACACACATTGTCCAACTCCTTACTGGAATTTCACATCTTATACAATGAACAAATCATAGCTCTATGACCAGAATTGTCTTTCTCTTTCAGAACAAGTTAAACCAATGTGCAATCAAATGAGAGCTACCACAGTACTAACTACCAAGTCCAGGATATCTAGGGAGAAGGAATATCCAAAAAAGAAAAATAGTGGAGCACATTACAGGACCTCCTTAGGAAGCCGGAACATCATAGAAATGGATTGCCGGTAGAACAAAGGCATGTTCTTACAAGATTCGGTATTAGATATGAAGTTGTCGTGCACTGTGTACAGTGGTACACTGAACTCGTTCGAAGCGTAAGCCACAGTAACAGCTATTTGAACAAATAGAATTTACTAGAAAAGCCGGCTAACGGTATTCCTGCGTATGAGAACATAGTAATAGAGAACGTAATAACCGATTTGTTTTGGCGCTCCAAATCCGCTATCCTCGTGGACTGGGAGAAGTTTTTGTATTGAATATCTCCGCATACAAAAAGAAATGTGTTTTAGCCCCGAAAAATGGAGTTCATAGCACCAAGTTTTTCAAAACAAAATTATCTAAGTCTACCCCTCCAATCCCCATTAGCCTAACGTCACTCTCAAATATATCCTACATCTATCCTCTTCGATTTCTCACTACTCTGATGTTGTGGTTTTACAAAGCAGCGAGCAAGAACTAAGGGCATCTTATCCCTCCGCTTATACAGCCTTCTCTATGTATTTCTTTGGCTTCAAGCCCCATAATAACCAACATTTTATTCAATGCAAGAGTAAATTTCAGAGTAGTAAGTACAAAACGAACAAAAATATTCTTTTTATTCAGTAAATAATTGTAAATGATGGGGGGAAAGGCTGAGCTACACTGTTCTTTGAGCAGAGACATCAAACTATTTGATTTTCTGATCAACCGCTACTATTCTTCTCCAATTGAGTCAAGGGAGAAGTCTAACAAAAAAAAGATAAACTTAATGAATTAGACCCTATACACCTTCAATATGCATCAAGACCCCATCTTATAACTATCTTTATTGCTATCCAAGAAACCATACGGTTTTACCATGGCTCTTAAAGCGTGGATTTTACGTGTTGGATTGTATTTAGTTTATGTTATTACGTGTGGGGCCTTAGACTTTCAAAGTTGTAATAATTAGCTAGTGGGCTATTTTAGTTTATTTTTATTTAATTAGATAGCATTATCTTTTCCTAATCCGGGTAGGGAACAAGTATCAATTATTTTCAGAAGGACGTTTTATGATATTAATGGTGCTGAGCTTTTGTGCTTACACATTGAGTGGGAGAATTCTCGCTGGTTGTTTAAACTTGGCTTTTGGTTTTGTTGCCATTAAAATCAAAATTAGAAATCCCTAACATCAATCGTCCATGTTCCTTTGTGATCCTCAAGCATTACTAAATACAGCTTTCCTTCGTCCGAAATGAAGTTCCTTAGGACTTGTTTGGAACCAGTACGTCCCAAAAAAGCTCATTTTATGCTTTCAAGTACTTGCTCCTTTCCATTCTAATCCACAAACTTTCCTTTTCAAGATGTCTCTGTGTACACACTGTTACTTTTTTCCCTTGGCATTCCCCCTCCTCCTTTTACCTCTTACTACACTCTTAATTCCCTTCTTCCTTTTGTCACTCTCTTTGCCAAAACCAACCACCACAGCCACCCACCATCAAAGACACCAACTTCTCCCGCTTCATTCTCTCTCATCACCAATACCTACCTTCACTCCACGATCAACGACACCAACATCCCCTCTTCATTCTCTCTCATCCTAAAATCCACCTCCACAACCACCACCAACGTCAATGGTACAACGATACCAAATTCTCTATTTCTTCACCAAAAGCCACCTCTACAACCACCACGAGCACCCACATCCCCCACCATCATCAATAACATCACCTTCTTCTATATCTTTATCTCCACCACCATCAATGGAAATGACACCACTTTCTCCTTATTCTTTTCATAAAAAAACCCATCCACCCAAGAACAACATGACTGCCTCTAACATCAGATCTTCTCCATCTCCTCTACTTGGAATTGTGATGCAAGTGCAGACAGCAAGACACGTAAATCAACGGCAAAAACCAAGTTGCCTTAATCGAACACCTCTTAATATGTTTCCGTCAGTTTTCCCATTGCATCTTCTAATTTTACTTTTTACAACCAAATTTAAGAGTAAATTTTAAATGTAACTTAAAAGAGTTTTTGTGCTCACAACTGAGAAAAGGGAGATACAACAGCAACATATGTCAATTGTCAATGTGCGCATACTTATATTTATTTTCCTTACAAATTTTAAACCAATTTTCTCAATAAAAAAAATTATACAGGAAACATTAAAAAAAATCATGTTTTAAACTTTAGTACAATAAGATATGTCAAATTTATTTTATATATCACGTTAAACGATTGTAGACTTCTGTTGACCCTAAGTTTTGAAGATAACTAAATTAACAAAAGACATACTAGTTTATATTTTATGTGTGTTTAGTTATGTTATGCAAGATTATTAATTGAAGAACAAAGAGAAAGCTCAAGTCGAGATTAAAATAAAGAGATGTTCCCACAATGAAGAATCGAGCAAGGAATGAAGATAGTATACATTAGATACATCTTCTTGTATGAGTCGAGTACAGGTAAAAGGCTAAGGGGGCGTTTGGTTAGGGGGCTTCAGGAAAGGGAAAGGGAAAGAAAATTCTTGTTACCCTTACTTGATGTTTTGTTGATGCATTTTTACATTCCCTTTACCCAAAAATCAGTTTTGGTTACCCTTAGATGATTCCTCCCCCTACTCCAAGGTTTTGGATTCCCCAATATCCCTCTACACTTCACTTCAACAACCTGTTGACCAACCTTGACCACCACAACCACCACCACATCCACCTCCAACCTTTCTCACCGGCAGAACTAACACCACCTAACTCCCTCCCCAGCACCATTAACCACCGTCCAACCACCGTCCAACCACCGCCACTCACCACAGCCACCACCTATTCCACCACGAAACCAAAGAACGCCATAAGACGCACCACCACCACTCGCAAACCAGCCCTAAACTACTCGAAACACCAGCAAACCACCCACAAACAACCCTAAACTACCCGAAAACACCACTAAACCACCCACAAACAACCCTAAACTACCCGAAAACACCACTAAACCACCCTAAACAACCCTAAACTACCCAAAACACCACTAAACCACCCTAAACTACCCAAACACAACCCTTACATGCCGACAACCATCCACAGATCTCTTACCCCTTTCGGACGTCGCTGGCGAGAGAGAATTAGAGATGCCCAGTGCGAGAAATAAATTGCGCCGGTGAGATTGCGCCAGTGGAGGAGCGTCGGTGAGAGAAGGCGAGTAAGAGAGTCTCAGGCCACCGATGGTCTGAGAAAGAGATTTAAGGGAGGAAGAAGGTTGTGCAAGTGTTACCCTTTCCCTAGATAAAAGTTAAAACCAAACACATGTTTTAATTGGAGGGTTTTGGTTTCCTTTCCCCTCTTAACCCTTTCTTGATTACATTCTCTTTCCCCTCTTTCATCCAAACGCCCCCTAAATGTACTGAAATCTCAAAAAATCTCAAGCGAACTGGTGGAACAGAACCTGATAGGGTTAGATAGCTGAGTGTAAAAAGGTGGATGGCTTTTTCACAAGCACTAGTCCATTTACTGGCTGATCAGATTGAACTCAAGATTGAGAAGTCCTAAGGTTGATCCTGACTGTGCTTAATTCAATGGGCACAAGTCTTAGGGCCACGATTTGGAAACTTTCAGAAAAACGAGTCTAAAGGAACATCAAAGTAAATTTGGTTTCAGACCTGTAAATCTAGAGTACATCTAGAGTACAGTAATTTAGTTTCCTAATTAGAATTAGTTCCTATTAATTAGGAAATCAGTTAGGGGAAATTTTATTATACTTCCTCCGTAACATAATGTTTGCAACAAGTCATTTTGCACGCTTTTTAAGAAAGAGATTTAATGGTATAAACTAGCAAATTAGGCAAAATAATTTTAACACAAGAATGAGATTATAGATTACTAGTCTTAAAATGGGTTTAACTAATTTGCTAGTTTACACCATTGAATTGCTTCCTCAAAATGCGTGCAAAGTGACTTGTTGCGATCATTTTGTTACGGAGGAGGTAGGTTATTTGTTTCTTAAAATAAAGAAAAGATTTTGTTTTAGATTTTCTATTACTTCCTCCGCATTAAAAAGATTGCAACAAGTCATTTTGCACACATTTTGAGAAAGAGCTTTAATGGCATAAACGAGCAAATTAGTCAAAATACTTTCAAGGACTAGTAACCTATAATCTCATTCTTGGTAGTATTAAATTTATTTTGCCTAATTTGCTCGTTTAAATCATTAAATCTTTTTCTCAAAATGCGTGCAAAATAACTTGTTGCAATCTTTTTTATACGGACGAAGTATTTGAAATAACGAGAAGATTTTATAATGTTGAGGCATACTTAAAGAGTTAAAAAAAGATTTTAAAATAACGAGAAGATTTTATGTATGAGTAAACAAAGAAAGCTTAGGCATACTTAGAGTTAAAAAAGATTTACCTAAAAAAAAAATTTTTTTGTGCGAGTAAACGAAGTGTTAATGTGTTATAATGTTTTTGTTTCATTTGTTAACATTACTTACTTCATTCAACAATGGTAAATGTTCTCCCTTATTAAACATGAGTTTCGGCCGTTAAAAAAACAAATTTCTAGGTTCAAGTCTTCTACTTACGCTTACTTAATTTTTTCATAAGAAAACTCTATATAATTTGTGTGTATATTGACATGCATTTCATTTGAAAAGATGAGGTGACATATGGCATGATAGCATTTCTTGACCATGCTTTCTAATACTTATTCCGTTTCAAAATAGATGCATCACTTTGCAAAACACGAACTCCTAGGCAATTTTTTGAGATGAGAGAGAGAAAAAGAAAAATGGGAACCCATGTGAGAGGAGAGAAATAGAGAGAAGTTATTGCCCAAAAAAATAAAGTGATGCATTTAATTTGCAACACCCTTTTTTAGAAAGTGATGCCTCTAATTTGAAACGGATGAAGTAATATATTTAGACGTATTATGTTTTCTTAACATATATCATACTTCGCTGAAATAAAAAAAAAAGAA
This sequence comes from Patellifolia procumbens, assembly GCA_947645195.1. Lineage (NCBI taxonomy): Eukaryota > Viridiplantae > Streptophyta > Magnoliopsida > Caryophyllales > Amaranthaceae > Patellifolia > Patellifolia procumbens. The sequence continues at coordinate 1,269,720 of CANSGD010001128.1, forward strand.
TAAAATACTATTATACTTGATTGGAAATGCTACTACTTTCAAACTGATACTACTATAAAACAAAATACTACCCTTCGGTAATGAAAGTCTATTTCTCTTTTACAACATGCTACTTTTAATTCTGTATTCGGTTCACTCGTATAGTATTTTCATAACCTTTATAAAATGGGAATTCAGTTTGGATCATACCGTGTTACCGTTTCCTTATGGCATTTCTTAAACATGTTTTTGTATCTATGAAGCAAAAGTATGAATAATATCTATGAAGCAAAACGAAAAATTTGGAAGTTTCTAATCTTCTTTAAAACAGTTTACCAGCATAGCATCCTCTCCTTTCTCCTTTAGTTGCGAACAAGTCCCTCGTCTCGAATTTTCATCCCAGGACTCAGATCCACTAACGACCCACCAGTTATCCTCCGAATGTGTACACAATTTTAAAGAAAAGTAAGGAGGAAAAGAATGAGGGAGCGGTTTACATTGTGAAGGACGACCAAAAACTATCAGTGATGTACAAGGATTACACTCGTCAGCTAAAATACGAAACAGCCTTCATATATATGTACCCTAAGGGCACGTATCTGCACCCTAATTTGGAAACTCTAATCAGGACGAACTTCAAACTATGTCGTGATCTATGCCAGTACCTACCTTGGTAAAGTCGAATTCATTGTAGAAAAAGTAGAATATTACTTCAGTAAAGCAGTAATAATTGGAACGTACGCAAATATGATCATCAATGTTTAGTGTTGCATTTAGCTATCTTATTCTGTCTGTTAGTGGCTTAGTACATAACTTCATCTTAGCTTTCCTTTTTAATTTGTTCTTTTCAGTTTAAAGTGGTAAGCCTGAATGCCCACCTCTGAATGGAGGATATGAGAACTGACCCTTCATCTTATTTTTGGTCTGACACACTAGCAAAGTGTGGTAAAATTGACGAGCTACAAGCCGATTCATCAGCATGAAGCTGCTCCACCTCCACTTTGATAAAATACACCTGGTATGGGGAGTATATAGAGCATGCAATAATAAAGGGAGCCCAGAAACTGATGAATTCTTTTGCAAAGCGAAAAATTGAAAATTCCGTCCTTCCGCAAATCCCTAGAAGATGAGGATGAAATCTTTACAGATCCTTTGCAAATGATGTATGAGAAGACAAGACTTAATGCATATCTCTTATAGCATCGTAATATTAGAATCCTATGTTACTCCATACATATCCTTAACAAAGTCGTGGAAAACTCCTCTTCCACATAGCCTACATAGCACATTAGCACGTCTCTCAATACCTTACCATAAACCTTCTCGTTAATGAATATCCTGGCAACATCATTCTTCTTCCACCTCTTCCACATAGCCTACATAGCAAATTAGCACGTCTCTCAATACCTTACCATAAACCTTCTCGTTAATGAATATCCTGGCAACATCATTCTTCTTCCACCTCTTCCACATAGCCTACATAGCAAATTAGCACGTCTCTCAATACCTTACCATAAACCTTCTCGTTAATGAATATCCTGGCAACATCATTCTTCTTCCACCTCTTCCACATAGCCTACATACCAAATTAGCACGTCTCTCAATACCTTACCATAAACCTTCTCGTTAATGAATATCCTGGCAACATCATTCTTCTTCCACCTCTTCCACATAGCCTACATACCAAATTAGCACGTCTCTCAATACCTTACCATAAACCTTCTCGTTAATGAATATCCTGGCAACATCATTCTTCTTCCACCTCTTCCACATAGCCTACATACCAAATTAGCACGTCTCTCAATACCTTACCATAAACCTTCTCGTTAATGAATATCCTGGCAACATCATTCTTCGTCACCATGTAGTAATTCATCACATGCCTCATGAAATATATGGCCTCTATCATAGATCGTGTATGAATTTGACGTGCCTAAATTGAAGTTTTTCAAAAAAAAAAAACACTCATGTTAATCAAACCACAAATCATGTTCTATTAACATCAAATACAGTACCTTATTAAGGTTCATCATACTTGCGTGAATCCACAAATTCAAGAACACTCCTAGATCGGTGTCATCTATACGACTATCCCCAACAATAGGACTCCTTATCCGCCTAGTAGCACGACAAACCAGTTCAAGATTTCTCTCTCACTTATCATAACTCTTTTGATTTATGAGCCGAAAGAATGAATTAGTCACTTAAACCCTAAACACACATCACATAGACAAGCAAGAGCAATTTGACATGCCTAATCCAAATTTTGAATTCGATGCACTACATCAAACATAGCCCCCAAAAGTGTATAACCTAGATTCATTGATAATGGCAATAAGCTCCTAACACTTTTCTCGAGCCCATAAGTCATAAGAGGTCTCTAGCAAGACATTAAGACTACCCAAAAGTCATGAAAATGAGCCGAGAGAACCATACTACCAAACTATTAATACATCTAATTGCATAATAGCCATAGGACGCTCTTCCCAAAATAGACTTACATCCGTTCACCTATATTGGCGCTCTCATTTTTCCTGCCTATACACGGTATCACTTTGTCCCGCGATTTCATAGTTATCCCGAAAATTTTTAGCAACTTTATGAAGTTCCTTTGTTCTTAACAATGGAACGAAGTGCTCATTCTCAAGTATTTAAGGCTCTAAATCTTGTCAATTAAGTTTGTTAACGGATAAATATTCAATACCAACCTTTTCTAGGCATCTCTAAACTTCAATAAAAATTATTGCTTTCTTCACTTTGTCCAGCAAGCCCCAGCCTTCTCAATCCTACCTTTATATCTGAAAACACTGCTACTAATCACAATTGATTTTCCACTCCTCGATATTTGAATTCCATTAAACAACTCATCAACGTATTGGTTCATCTATCCTTGATCCCATCAAGATCCTTTGGTTTTTATCCTTTACCAGTTTCATCAATAGAAGATCCTTATTCAACACGCATTTTCTTTTAGATGAGTTCTAGATATAAATTTCACCATCCTTCAAGTCCAATTTTGTAGTATAATCTCTAATAATCCTTTGGCTTTTCCTTTGGTTCTCTTATGACCTCATTGCTTAGTCTATATAAATAGTTCATCTTACCATGTAGAATAAGGGCCCACCTCTAGAGTCCCATCTACTTTTTTAACACTTTATCTGTAACACTTTAACTTTGCCTTTCTTTAAACTCAATGATCTTATATTTAACTCACCCTCGAATCTCGATCTATTCTTTCTCGAACTTGTCCTCATACAAACATCTAGCATCAAAAGTCTATGTGACTAGCACATAGTATGTTTAGCAAAGGCCAGAGAGCAGGAGAAAAATTATCGATTATGTGGGATGAGAATAATATGACATACACAGAGAACAACAAACAGAGGTGATCCTGGTGTATGTAAGTGTGCAAGTCCGATTCCAGCTGATATATTATGGATGTCATGGCAATGTTATGAGTAATCATGGATTTCTCTTTATCAAATTATTGGTTATACCTCATCAATAGTAGTTGGTCTTCTACACCATGGTAAGTTCCCCCCTCTACACCTCATAGGACATATTCTGCTAGGTGAACCAAGATCATCAAGTCTTCCTATTGACATGGCAACCGAGTAATGGAAGTGACAACATGGCTTTGTAAAGTCATAAAAATTAGACTCCCTCCATAACGGTTTAATGGCAACAATTGGTTTTGCACACATTTTAACGAAGCGATTTAAGGGTGTAAATGAACAAATTAATCAAAATGGTTCTAACACAATCAAGAATGAGATCAAATGTTACTAATCTTAATATTTTTGATTAATTTATTCATTTACATCCTTAAATCTCTTCCTTAAAATGCGTGCAAAACCAATTGTTGCTATTAAACCGTTACGGATGGAGTAATTCACAATTTCACTAGTTGTTCCTCAAGAAATTAAATATCAATGCAAATACCATGTAAGGACCAATATCCTGCCAGGGAATTGATGTAATTGACTCGTGATAATATTTTCCAAGTCTAGGGCACTATATCAGCATGGTGACCGTGGATCAGCTAGAAATTCTTTTTCAGCAAATTGAACTACTTCTAGCCAATCTCAACCAATAACCACTCCGCTCTAGCCATTAGCAACATGAACTTTACCCATATACTTCTAAGTTTGCAGAAATTCTATGCAGGTACAACAAAAAAAAAATCAGCCAATTGAAGAAAAAAAAACGACTACTTGGGCACTTCCCTAATCAAGAAACTACATACAACAATACCAAAAGCCCTCACAGGAGAATGACATTCATGAGAGTTTTCTAGACCAAATATGCTACAATTCTTATACAGTTATACGCGATAAGTATATGTTCCTCAGTCCCCCCACCCCTCGAGCTAGAAAATCAACACCAGGGTAGATCATGCGGTGATTAGGATAACTAAGCTCAGAACAATTAAAGCTATAACACGTATCAGATTCCACTGACAAATTCCTCCACCGAATTACCTAAACCTAGCTCAACATCATCAACAATTATACTCTTAATTTTCAGAAACCCTAACCATATAAATAAATAAATTCTCACAAATTTAAAGCAGTTACAAGCAATTCCTCCACCGAATTACCTAAACCTAGCTCAACATCATCAACAATTATACTCTTAATTTTCAGAAACCCTAACCATATAAATAAATAAATTCTCACAAATTTAAAGCAGTTACAAGCAATTCAATCGAATCAAAACAACAATCGACCGGGAAAAAAATGAGGAAAAAGAGGAGAAAATCACCTTGATCTGAGAGAAGAGAAGCGGAAGAACATTTGTTGGAGAGGTTGGCGGAAAGCTCACAGTACTGGCGCTCGTAGCCATCGAAAACCTCGCTCATTCTCTCTCTCTCTCTCTAAAGAATAATTGAGATTTGTGTGTTTGAGGAGAGAGAAAGTGAAGCGTGGTTGTTAATGGCGGATCCGGGAAGAAACGCCGCCCAGAAACTCCTGCTTATTGTGTTGCTGTATTGCTTGATGATGATGGAGTGACAGTTAAGTTATGCACAAGAAGGCTTTAATGCGTAGGTCCATGATACAAAATGGACAAGCTTGGATATTTGGATACCGGATGTAACACTATGGCTTTGTTCCGTAACGAATATAACAATAGGTGTGGGAGTAGTTGTTAGTTATCGTAACTTGTAACGGTGGCTGTCAGCCAAGTTTTATAATATGCTTGGTAGATGTTACGAAAGGGTGGTAATAATAATAAATTTGTTTGTAATTAAAAGGGAAAAATCTTGCTCACTACTTTAGTAATGAACGATATTTACTAAGAATACTAACTAAAAGTGTTGATCGAGTAGGAATGAAAATATGAAGGGAAATATAACACATGTTTGGAGATGTGGTTTAGTATCTAGGTAATGAGTTGAATTTTCTCTCTTATTTTAACATAGTTTTATTATCATTGAGTACCACTACCACTAGGGATGGCAACGGGTGGGATTTGGGTCGGGTGAGCCATCACCCGCATCCATCACCCTGTTAGACAAACTCTCATCCATCCATCCGTCACCCGGTTAGACCATCACCCGCATCCATCCATCCACCACCCGCGGGTGAACCGGGTGGACAGGGTGATCATCCATTTAAGATAATTGAATGAGAAAAGTTAAATCAAACTTGTAAAATCACAATTTATATATTAACTTCATGTCAAATTAAGATTAGTTAAGTTTATGGAAACATGTCGATAGTAATCAAAAGAGAAAATTATTATACTAATGTAGATAAAATGATAAATATTTAAGAAAATGTAAGAAATGGGTGATGGAGTGGGTGATAAGCGGGTGATAAACGGGTGATGGATCGGGTGATGGATGAGACTTTCTCACCCTAGTCCATCCATCACCCGTTACACATTCACCCGTCACCTGTCCATCATCCATTTAACTCGGTTTTTCACTCTTTTATTTTTTTCGGGTGGAGCGGGTGATGGATCATCCATTGGATATTGCCATCTCTAACTACCACCCATCAAGAAAGCGTAAAGACAATTGTTAAATCTTTCTAAAATAAAGTAATAGAAGTTGAAAATGAATCAAAACTGTAAATATTTGAAAACAAAGCCTGAAAATGAGATTATGAATTCTTAGAATGAACTAATCAAACTTATAAATAAAAAACATTAGCCTAATGTATTTGAATAAAAAATTGAAAATTTGAAAAAATAGAGGAATCAATAAGAAATCTCTTACTATATAGTTATACTTCCTCCGTTTCAAAAAAATAGCTACACTTCTTTTTTGCGGACTCTTAGGCACTTTTTGTTTGTGTGAGAGATTGTGGGGTAAGATATGTGGTAGGAGAGAGATAGAGAGAAAAAGTTACCAAAAAAAGGAAAAAGGAGAAGTGTAGTCATTAATTTGAAACTTCTTTAAATGGAAAGTGTAGCTATTTTTTTGAAACGGAGGAAGTAGTTATATTACTACATAGTTATATACTCACCATAAATTTATGAACTGCAATAAATGATTACATTGGAAATATTAAGGAATCCTTAATTATTTGAAAACAAAAAACAAAAAATCAGAAGAAGAAAAAAATGTAAGTTTTCGAAATTATCATATTTTCAATAAGTTTGACTATTTTTTAATTTATGGTAGGACATTTATCATAAAACTTTCATACACAAAAACCCCAAAAATGAAAACCACAGTAATACTGAACAGGCCCTAAAATTCTGATTTTTTAGCTAGTAGCCAACTATTATAGAGCATGTTAAATACTTTTTCCGTCAATATTTGAAAACACCGAGTATTGCTCATATATTATCTAGTCTTTGTATAAACTATTAGGTAAAAGCTGATGAACGTCCCCAGGATGTAAGATAAGGTGATTAAAATTGAAAATATCAAATTAATATGAATATTATTTACTCCTATTAACATATTATTTTGGCACATAACCTAAAATCGATGCCATTTTTGAAAATATATTGAACAAACGCCCAAGGATACTCATCAAGATCCTAATTGATTATGCATAGGAAATATACAAGTAAATGATAAAATTGTAGATATTCTTAAAGTATGGTAAAGTGTTGTAATAGAATGGGGTATTTGACAAATGGTTTTTGGGCGACTTTTTCATTGGTTGTTGGCTTTTATATGTTGTTAACCAACAAAAAAAAATGTTCTTAATAGATGGCTTTTTAAGTTGCTGAAAAGTGAACTTTCCAACCAAAAGCTGGTTTTTGCTTCTATTTTATACTAAACAATCAATCATTTTTACCAAATACTTTTATAAACAGTCAATAATTACACAGTCGGTCAAACAAGCCACTATAAAACCAATCATCGTAACAAGCCAACGACGTAAGCCACCATCCAATTGCCGAAATACTACGAAAAAGAAAAGGAAATGGAAAAAAAATGAACTTGAGAGATTTGACCCATGTAAGAACGCATTTACCCTCTAGTGCGTTCGCTCACAAAATCAATTTCTCCGAACAGATATGTTGGAATTCTAATTGTTGATGGACTTCACATTTCAGGTTTTATAAACAGGTGTTACAAAAAAAATCTACTATTCTAAGATCAGAGAAAATCAGCTGATCATATATTCAATCTACAGCAGAAAGTAGGCTACAAAAGGCTTACAAAGTTTGAGGTGTTGGAGTGTAAATCTAACTGGGTTTATCAACGCTTGATATGATTCATTAATCTTTCTTTCTGCGCTTCAATCTCTCAAGAGCACCAAGGCCAGAATCAGCAGCCTCTTTGGCCTCCTCAGGCCCATCTTCAGCTTTTTCCGGGTCGTCCCGCTTCTTAGCCAAGCCACCAAAAACAGCACTTGGTACTTCTTTTTGTGCGATCTCAACTTGTTCTACATCTTCGTCATCACTCTCTTCTGGCAGCTCGATTTCCTCCTGGTTTACATTATTTCTTCTACCAACATCATCGGCTTCAGACTCATGCCCAGCACTAACAAACCCAACCGTTCTGGGTTTTTCCTTAACGGGAACATCATTCTCGGCAGGAGCCACCTGCCTTTCTAAAGCAGCCATTTCATCTTCAGCAACACCAGCTTGTTTAAGTGCATCCACAGCCTTATCAAGGCTTATCTTCTCATCTTTTTGCATCAGATATTCAGGAAGTATGAAATGTGTCTGCAGGAAATACAGTAGTCAGAAATCCATTCAAGCAATGAAAACTGCGGCTCAACACTGGACGTCAGACATAGCACCAGATGAAACAAAAGATGGTCATAATTCAAGCACAAAACTGCCACACATAAGCCAAAATGCTGGTTTATAAAGCAGTTAGATACTCAAGATACCGTCCCCATTACAAATTGTCAGTGTTTCTTAACTTAGATCTTGCAAAAGAAGAAAGGACTGACTATCCAATCCAAGATAAACGTGTTCATGGTTGTGTTTTGCACATCAGTGCTTCAGAGCTTTGTTTTTAAACAGATGTTGTACATAAAGCCATTAAGGGGTTAGTTCACGCGGGACATAGAGTAAGAGATTACAAAAGATGGAAGAGAAAGAAATAATCCCTGTAGAAATTTTGTTGGAGAAAGGTAAAAATTCAAGTTGGCTTTATTTTTATTGAATCTGTTGAAAAAGAAACTTCTACATGCAGTCCATCTCAGTCATAACTCATAGCCTAACAGTAGCCTCTCTCTAGTCTCTCCATGAATCATTGTTTTCCCCCAGATAAAAAAACAATTCAAAGTTTTTCCTTCTTGTTTCCCTCCCTCCTCTAACCTAGAAGCAGCTTCGCTCCAAATACTATCACTTCCTTTGCCCTTATTTTTCTGTTTGTCCACAAATGGATATATCCAGCAATTGTACGACCAATTCCAGCTACTCAAGGTCATATGTATAGCTTCAATTACACAATAAAGCACCCAAAGGGGACTTCCCATCTACCGCTGATGGAAGGACGTGACTTTAGACCAAATTTTATGGTAGCCTTCTCTCTGTTTCTCACCGCCTTTTGTTGCTGCATAAGGTGAATTGAAGGATGGAAGAAGTGGTGGCTTTTGGTTGCTGCCCTTGCTGGTGATGGTACACACTCGCATATTTCTAGTTTCCTTCTTCTCCCTGATTTAGAAGCTCTACACACTCGTAATTACTTTTGAGTCCACCCAACCAGCAGCCTGATTGCCAGCATTAAACGTCTGAAAACACTAGGACAACATTTGACGACCTCAGAACCAACGAATCAAACTGCCAGCCAGAAGCCATTAGTTGAGCGCATTGTTGGTGGGATGGAAGTGTGGAATGGTTGTCATGGGCCTAGTGGCAGTGGAAACAGAAGGGAAGCCTGGGTAGGGCTAAGGAGGTGTTATATGATACACACAGCTAACACAGGTATGACTCCATAAGAATGCTGAGTATGCGTAGTGTGTACCCATCTATGCATCAACAGATGCTAAGGCTCCAAATTTCAGGCACGGGAACACTATCCTACAATTCGGCACAAGTGCAGAGACATGGAATCCATGAAAGACGTTCCTGCTTCTACTGAACTTCGCAAGTCTTTTCACATTACAAGTAGTCAAGTACGTATACACACATTTTAAAATTACTTCTTTGCTAGATCTAGTAATAATCAGTGCATAAAGTGTACCTAAGAGCTGAGGTGCTAGGCAACAGGAGTCACGCACAAAGAGGCACACACAAGGCCCAAAAAAGTGCAACGAGATGCATCGGGATGCAAAAGAAGCACACACAAGGCAGAGGGTTTTTTACATCAAAATTTTCCTTAGTTTTGTCTCACTTCAATAAGGCAACGAGGCGCGCCTACAGCACACTAAGATCCCTATCACCTTGCTATGAACTGACATAGCTAACTCAGAATATTGGACTGTAAATGGGTATTTTTACTGAATGAAAAGGAATTACGTAAAATGAAATGGATAATCAAGCTTTCGAGTGGCTTGAACACTCCCAAGAAACTAACCAAAATATCTCTCAACAATTTACATGATGATACTCTTTCCTTGATATCTCCTATTTATAGCATTTTCTCCTAACTAACAAACTAGCTTATTGCCCAAGTTACTACTAATAGACTTATGCCTAATATGCCCTTCCCCTAAATATTGATTCCTTGCACACCTCTGTGCACTTTGAGCAATTTAATACATTGTTAAAACTCAGCATCTCAACACTTCCTGAGTTTCTCTTTGCTTTTGTCACAATTTTCAATGGTTTTCTCGCGAAGTAACATAGGCGGGTATTATTGATAAATATATACTTCCTCCGTTTTTTTTACGTGCATCATTTCCCACTTTTGGAAATTGCAAATTACTTGCATCATTTCCTTTTATGGCAATACTTTCTATCTAGTATCTACCTCTCTCCAATCACATGGGTCCCCTTTTTCCACTCTCTCTATCTCTCCTCTCCTTAATTCTTGCGCCTAAATTCAATGATGCAAGTATAAAAAAAGGAGGAAGTATCATATATTTAAAAATATGAGCTCGCATTGCATATGCCGCCACGTGTCGTCAATGTCGCTTGCTAATATGATTGGCACCATTGTACTAACTACATGTCACTCTCTTTTAGCTACAAGAAACATCTAAAGGGATTTCTTTGTAAAGGCGTTTTCTTTGTGAAGGCGTTTTCGATGTCGCCTGGACTCGCCTTGCGCCTAAGTAAGCCCGGGCTAACAACTAGTTCAAGTTAAAAAACTCAACTAAAATTTTCAGGAGCTATTGATTGAATTGATTGGTTGCCTTATAACTTTAACCAGTTTTCTCTTTTGTTGTTTCCTAGGTGGTGAATACAAAAACCATAGGCTGTGAAGCAACTTCTAAAAGGAAAATGAGACAATGTGGGTCACAGCATTGCACAAAATTACCAGTTTACAATTTACAAGAGCTATCCTAGCACGAGAACACAAATGGTTTGGTCAATAGGCTGCCTTGCTGTAATGTTAGATCGCAGAAAACTGATAAGGAAATATGGAAATGGACACAGGAATGGCAATTTTCCCGCCATAAGAAAAAAAAAACAGGGAAACAACTATTGCCTCCTCTTTTTGTTGTTCACTCTCTCCTTTATGGGGTGTTTTCTTGTTGTTCCCAGTTCTACGTTCTCGCTCACAAAAACTAACCCATGTAATTCCATTAACTTCCACGGTCCACCACTAATTCAAATTCTTGGTCACTCCCTAAAGAGGGACAAAGAGAATACTATGGGAAAAAGTATTAAAATGTAATTGGCTTTTCCAGCGAAGAACTTCAATTCTCTAATTCTTAGTTATAATTTATATATTATCCACAAAGGTAACCTTGCATAGCTTTCTACTTCCCTTTCAACAACTTACCAGGCCACTTCCCCAATTCATGTCTTCCTATGTTCAGTAAATATTTCACAAGCACACACTAATTGTGTGTCAAGCCCATGATGCGAAAATACGGCCGTATCGAAACGGTTTGCCCGAGTTAGAACGGTTTTCAACTTTGCGAACCGAATTCGACCGATTCAACAAGGTGGAATTGAAAAGCCCGATATTTGAAATATCCGTTTCGGCCGTATCACCCGTGACAACAAGGGTTCATATGCTTTTTCCGCTACAAAACGTCAGTTTGCAAGTTTTTAGCAGATTCTTGTAAAAGATTCCTTAATGTTACTTTTACAGTAGCATCGTTCTACTTTAAATAATGACTCAAAGGCGATAAAAGAAAGAGAAGAAGAGGCACCACCACACCACTAAACCCTATATAACTCCACTAAGATTTTACAAGTTGAAGCAAAAAGAAAAAAAAAATCTAAAACTAAATCCTCCCACGACAACCGCAACGCCGTCTGCGACCAACGTATTCGTTCTGTCACCCCGGAATCGCGACCGTTCCCATTTCCGAAAAAGAATCCGTATTTTCGAACCATGGTCACGTCATCACCCAACTCCCTCTAAGAAAAAAAAAAAGAAGTTCATCTATAGCTATGGCAAGGGCCAAGCTAACCTGGTGAACAAACTCATCTAAGATCTAATTATCTAGGTGAAGTAATGCCCCGAATTTGAAATCTAGGTCATGATATAAATTCTAGAAGTAAAATGAAATTTGTTTTTCACACCAAAGCAAAATTTCTTCGCGCTCATAAAAGAAATCATAAAATTGTAGTTTTGGAGCGATGAAGGAGAGATTGGGCAATATTTACTTCTTTTCACTTTTTTTCCTTGATTACCGAGGGATAAAAACTTGTGAGACATACCGTGAATTTTGAGTGATAAGTGTTGGTTGAGGAAATGTACACGCATCTCACAAACCACTTGGGTTTGTGCCTAGAAAATCTAACATGGAAGCCATTCATAATATGAGACATTCCATCATCTGGCAGGGAAAAAAGTTTTGTACATGATTTATATTGACCTAGAGGGCAAATGATAAGATACCAAAATATGAGCTTTCATGGGCATCATCCAAGAATGGTAATATCAGACTGAATTAAGGATGTGCATCAAAACAAAGTCTGAAAAGTGGAAGGATTAACCAAAGAGTTCCTCGTGGCGGTGGGTTTTTACATTAGGTAGATTATCACAGCAAAACAAAGTAGATAGAGTGTGATGATAGAAATTTAAGCGACAATATAGTCCATTGAGATGGAAAAGAGTTGCTAACTAGGGAGTATTTTAAGTACATTGGGTCAAGAAATTGGTATAACAACCAAAATGAGACTGAGTATACATTTATGGTGGCTCCAATGGAAAGGAGTTGAGATTATAAAAATAATTATGAGACCACTAATAGACCATTGCTATTAAATGGATCCAAGTATTTGGAATTTAGGAACGATCATATTAGAACTATGGGGATTGGAAAATGTGCATGTTGTAATGGATGTGTGAGAAACTTAAGAGATAGAATTCAGAACGAAGATATTCGGTCACGCGTTCAGGCTACATATATCAACTATAAGATAAGAGAGTTCGTTAAATTGGTTTGATTTAGAGTAGCTGAGAGTTAGATTGTTAAGAGTATCGCAAATTTTCGAAGAAGTCAAAAGGAGGCTACAGATGACTTGGATAAAATGTGTTGGCATAATATGAAGAAACGAGGTTCGAGCGAGCATCAAGGGAGGCAGAAAATAATCTAGATGACCATTTTAGATGAAATCCGGACTCGTGAATCTGACCCCCATCGGCCCATCCTCTTTGTTATTTGGAATTAAGGTTATGGCATTGTTGTGTAATGCAACATCTCCAAGGAAATGCTAGCAGTAGCCAAGAGACATCTATGACATTTCGATAACACTCTTCTTTTTTACTTCTCTCCTTTTTATGGATTCTGGATAGTGGTGTGGCATGGCACTGGGATGAGGGATTAGAAAATTCTTCTATTTTAAATAGATTTCTGATTATCTTGCTATTTTTTCTTTTTCCAGCGAAATTTTGGGAGTGGTTTAACATCAATCAAGCATGCGATATAAACAAAAATTCATGCCATGGTGTAACCATTACTTGCACTGCCATGGAGAGAGGGCTTTAAATTAATTAATAATTATCATCCACTTCACTTCAAAGGCCATGGTGTAATCAGATGGCCAGCACTGAACCCTACGCGCACTCCGTTTAAGAATGAGGCCCGGCAAACTATTAGGGGGCATTTGGTGCCCACGGGGTAAGGAAAAGGGGATCAAGAAAGGGGTAGGAGGGGAAAGGAAACCAAAACCCTATCATTAAAAATGTTGTTTGGTTAATATTTTTCTCCGTCCACCTTTCCCAACCCCTCTCTCTTTTCTCCATCCTTCTCCTTTCAAAATCTGCCATTGCTCCACCACCCCTTCTCTCTCAGCGCTGAAGGGTCAACGAACGATCGTGCACCACCTTCCACCCACTCTCGATCGTGGTTTCAGATCTAGGATGGAAAGGCTTTTCGGGAATGGCGGGGGTGGTTTTTGGGCCGGCCAAGTTTTTTTTGGTTGTTGGGAAGTCGATTTCGAGAGAGGAGGGGATGGTTTTCAGCGCTAGGGTTTGTTTTGGAGGACGGTGAAGGTGGTTTTTGGGTTTGGGTTGGGTTTCCGGTGGATGGGGAGTGGATTTCAGGACCTGTGTAATTTTTTATTTTGGGGCTGGGTGGTGAGTGAGTTGCAGGAGGGTGGGGTGGTGGTGGTTGTGTGGTCACAGGATGGAGGTGGGGGCGGGGGGGCTGTTGGGTGGCCGAAGAGTGGTGGGTGCAGTGATGCAGGGGGTGGTCTAAGGGTGGGGGTTCGGTGACAAGGGGGTGGTCGAAGGTGGGTTGGGTTGGATGATGTAGGGGCATGGTCAAAGGAGGGTGGTGGTGGGTGGGTGATCAAGGGGGGGTGACATGGGTGGTCAATGTCGATTTAATGGGGTTTCCCTTACCCCCAGTTGTAAGTGAAGGGGGTATGGGGAATCAAAGTAGGGAAAGGGGGGAAACAAAACCCCCAAACCAAACAACATGTAAGGAAATGGTTACATTTGACTCCCTATTTGTTTCCTGTAACCCCCTAAACAAACGCCCCTTTACATGCTTTCTTATTCCTGTAGCACGTATAATTATAATCAGAAAACTTGACTTAAATGACTGATAAACTACGTTCCACCCTTAGATGTTTTCTTATTCATGTAGCACGTATAATTATAGTAAACTACGTGCCTGGAGCATAAAACAAAGATAGGTAATCCCTCCATCCAACACTAGTTTTCACACTTGTCAACACAGTTTTGGATGATAAGTTATTAGTTGACCATCCATTTTTATTTTATTGAAAAGATAAGATATTATAGGAATTAGTGGGAGTACTTTTTATTGAAAAAGTAGATATAATAGGAGATAAGAAAGTAATTCTTTATTCTAGTGAGATTTGTGACTTGTGGGACCTACCTTTTAAGGGTGGGGTAAAAAGATGTATTTGAATTATAGTGGGCTTTTCTCAAAATGGAAGTGTAATAGTCAAGTGGGACGGATGAAAAAGAAATTGTGTAAAACTAAGCGAGGCAGAGAGAGTACTCAAGTAGCACTCTGACACACAGAAAACAAAGTTTTGCCCTAACTTTGCAATATCATGAGACACCAAATCAGGCAAGGATTGTTACAGTTCCTAGGGTTCGGGAATATGTAGAGCAAAGTTGTGGTTTTAATGCTTTGAACTAGCAAAATAGCATTCTGAGATGGCAATGACAAAATTTTTGTCTAAGCCAAACTACTAAAGTGCAAGACAATAAGGATCACATTACGCTTTCATACCCTAAAAGATTTTACAATAAGCAACAATTAGTGGTTCATTAGAATGTTTAACGACACAAATACCTGCTAGTAAATAGTAGGCAAAAGAAGACCATCGGCAAAATGTTATATTTACAAGAATAAAGGCCTTTTACAGGCAGAAAACAAACGAAAACAAAAAGACAACAAAACAATATAACTAAAATTCAAAGCAAAGACAATAAACATAGGAAGAGAAAAACCCTAGGAGCCGCCTCCCATGAGCCTTATTTCATTGTCTATTCCCATTCATCTTAACCGACTAATCTTCCAAATTCATCATTGAGTCTGGGATAACCAATCAAAGGTCAAGGTATCAAACAAAATTTTGAGCCTCAATCCAGTCCAAAGTATGTATTGTCCTAAGCCAGATCTCACTTCACAGCAAATTTTTCTTCGCGAGATGTGACTATTGGTTGGTTGGCTTTGTTCGCCAGTCTCTCTGCTCTAATTAAACCTTCTAAATTCTATTTTTCTTCTCTCTACCCAGCCATCAACGTTTCACCCAGATCTACCTGATTCTGGAATAACCAATTACAGGTCATTGTATTGAACAAAATTTTGAGCCTCAATCCAGTCCAGTATCTATCGTTCTATTGTCCTAAGCCAGATCTCACTTCACAGCAAATTTTTCTTCGCGAGATGTGACCATTGGTTGGTTGGCTTTGTTCGCCAGCCTCTCTGCACTAATTAAACCTTCTAAATTCTTTTTTTCTTCTCTCTACCCAGCCATCGACGTTTCACTTAGATCTACCTGATTCTGGATTTAGGTGGACAGAATAGCTTCAAAGTTGAATAGTTTTTTAGATCTTTAATTTGGCTCTTGACAACTGCCCTTAGTCGGATATTTAAAGGCTTTCACCACTAGGAGCCTTCTCTAATCAGGTTTTCTCATCGTTACTGTATTATCTTTCAGCTCTTTGGTTTGGCTTTTAAAGACTGCCTCCATCAGATTCTTTGAAGACTTCTTCCAACCAGCAAATTTGTTTATGATTTGTATGTCGTACATTTGGCATAGTCCCACAATTACTATATTATTTCTTTTACACTCCTTTGATCCCACATATTACCTTTATCACCAAAAAGTTATCCAACTTTCTCTCTCCTTCAATAAAACAATACCCCACCAACTTCTAGTACATCTACTTTTACCTTGTTGCTAATAAAATAACATTTGATAACCACACTACAACTTATCGCCTTAAACTACGTGTTCCAACAAGTGTTCAGATTATTTTGGGATAGAGGGAGTATTAATAAAAAAAATATCTAATTAAAACTAATTATACCTAATTTGGATTGCAAATAACAAAAAAAATCCCTCCTCACAAATTTTTTGGGAGGAGATAGAAGGTGAAAGAGGTGATAATAAGGTGATGATATAGGGTGGAAGATTTGGATTATGTTTTAATTAGTTGATTTGGTTGCATATATAAAAAAATTCGGATTACAAATAGCAAAAAAAGTCCCTCCTCGCAAACTTTTTTTGTTTAAGGTGTTTAAATGCCAAAAAAAATTCTTAAGGTCTTTTCTTGCAAAGTGGTCAAATATAAAAGATCCTTTCTCACGATTTTCTCTATTTTTTTTAACGCCAGGGTTGTAAATTGTAGTATTAGTGTAATTGTAATGGTGTTAAATTAGTAGGGTTTTATTGTTCTCTTTTGTTTTTTATTTTGTTTCGCTTAAGTTTGTTGGGTCTTCCTTTGGAATTTTCTTCATTTGTGAGATTGGCGATCTTCTTCTCATAATTTGGTTTCGCACCCGTTTGTTAGTTTATTCACGGAGTTTACTCTGCTCAGCATTGGGGCTAGACTCTAGCGTTTATTAGATGCTGGACTAGCGTTTTCATTGTGCACTTTTGTTTTATTACTTAATTCTAAAGCACTTAATCAAAAGAAATATAGAGCACCTGACAACTGAAAACTGGAAAGGCTCAAAGCATGTTATAATGGACGCTCGAACCACCAATAATTTGATTTAAAAAAACACCCGATGAAGTGCTCAGCAAGATGAACCTACCTGGCTGTAACTAGTAGCAACAGTTCGTTTCACGCGGAGCATTTCCCTGAAGGTTTCTTCATTTCCATGTTGGACCTCAAATTCATGCCACTGATTCCAGAAATCAGAGCCAGTTCTTGGATCTGCAAGCATGGAGGCATATACGTACAGTGAACGTGCACGATCAATCTCCCCGAGGCTCTTTTCAAGCTCGGCATACTTCATGCACATGGTCTTTACATCTTTGTCAGGAAGACCAGATTGAATTGCCGTCTCATATATCTCCCTAGTTTTTGGGACACCAAACATTTCTGCTGCACGAGCTATGTAGATCTCATACATGCTCAACTTTTCACTAGCTGGAACAGCTTTAGTAGCTTGGTCATAAACCTTCATTGCACGCTTTGCTAAGCCATAGTCCTCCTCCAACTTAGCATACTGCAGGTATAAAGGCTTTACACATTCTCCAGGAGCCTGAAATATGTAAAAGATGTACATTTTAAGCTAGAAAATAATAGATGTCCATAATAATAGTAGAGCAGATGAATCAATCAACATTTATCATGGGAGCAAACATTGGAGCAAAAAACAAGTGGTTAGCTAACTGAATTTCAGAATTCTGTTTGAATTTATATTCTAAATTCAGACAAAAATCTACTAAATTAAAGCATTTCCTGGAAGTTAACCACACATCACATGTTTAGAGCTTGCGGAACATAAAGAATCAGTGAGACCTGCCAATTAGCTGACAGATAACCTCATAGAAGCAGACCCCGAAAACACTACTAGTAAAAGGCCCTTCCATAAGGATCAATCTAAGAGATTTCATCTTTCAACAATAGGTCTTTTGAATAATAAATCATGCTATTCCAACACAAAATCTTGTCAAAGAAGGGAGAAAGAATTAATTGCTCAGAGAATAACTCAATAAAAGATGGTTGATAGGTAGTGTTGAACTAAAAACAAGAACATACCGTTTCAACAGCATTCTCAAAGAGCTCCCTCGCTCGTTCCAACTTATTTTTCCCATATCTCTTCACAAACTTGGATAAATATGTCACCCATATATCCTTAACATGAGGGTATTTGAAGATCTTCACACCTCTCTCATACACCCTAAAAGCATCTTCAAAGTATTTATGCTCCTGAGACATTCAAAGATTACATTAAAATTTAAGCAACAGCGTGATAAAAGCGGCGGAATCGTTGTAAAACATATAGGGGAAGCCATACCTCCAGAAGCATTGCATAGTTTATAATAATTTGAGGAGTTGCAATTCTTAGATCCAATATCCTCTCATACACAGCACGGGTGGACTCTAAATTACCAAGGCTTTCCTCCAAATCTACATAGAATGTCCATAATTTCAATGATTTGTGCAGCTTCATCTGCACAGGCTCGTGCCCATCAGCAGCCACTGATCAAACAAAGCATAAATTCAGCTCATAATCCCGTAAGACATGCAGAAAACAACAACAACAACAACAGAAACAGAATCACTACATTAAGTATCCAAGCAAACATACATATCCCCCCCCCCCAATTAAAACACATCAGCATTCAGTCTACGACCCTATGTGCATGGATTTTCAGCCAAATTCTATCCCCATTAATGAAAAACATAGCTGTCACACAAAATCCTTTAAAGCCTAAATATTTAGCAAAAAAGCCAAGCACAATCGGCAAATAACTAAGTTCAAGAGTCAACTGCTCCCACATTTACCATAGTGGAACTGTCACGCTTAATAGAGGACCTAACTCGAAATTCCAAAATATAACCTGTTGCAAGTGGCAATGGCAAAAACGAAAAAGTAAGATTACCAAATGTATCAGAAAAAAAGTAATTACCTCGACGCTTAACTTCCACAGAGGGCTCTGCTGTTGCACGCCGCATCAGGTCTAGTGCTCCCTTAAAGTTCTTGTGCCTCAATTCCATCTCAGCCCATTCAGACCATATGCTAGCAAGATGATCCACTGCCTTATAATTCACTTGAACAGCTTTGTCGAAAATCACCCTAGCATTAGCAAGATCTTTGTGATTCTCATAAAGCTTAGCAAAAGCTACCCACAAAGTATGAGGTTTGCCTACTGCCTTCATTGGATCCACAGTCCTGACTGCCTCAGTATAGGTCAATATCTGCCTAGTTGGATTGCCCTCGAAGAGCTTCACCCTCCTATGCCATTGCTCAACATTATGTGGGTTTTGTCGAAGAAGGACACTATTAGCTAGCTCCGGCCGTCTATCCATCAAATGCTCCAGTCTAGCAAGCCGCATATCCACATCATTATCATCATGCAGCCAAAATCCCTTTAAAATCTTCTTCTCAAACTTTCCCGTAGAGAGCTCAATATCCCTCCTGATATCCACCGCCTCGTCCTCTTCCTCCTCCCCACCATCCCCACCATCCTCTTCCTCCTCCTCGCTTAAATCCAAATTCTCCATCTTATACGCCAACATACTCTCCTCAAACTGCGAGTACGCATCAAAAATAACACTAAAGTCCCTAACAGTAACCACAGTCATCATACCCTCCTCAAACACATCCCTAGCCTTCTCAGGCAACTTCCTCCTAATATAATAATCCGCCAACGAAGTCCACAACCGACCCACCTCATCCGTAAACTTCCTAATCCCACCCCTAATAATCGCGTCCACATTCAACCCAGAAACCTCGGTAGCATGCTTAGTCAACAAATCACACAACTCAAGCCAAAGCCGATGCTTCGTCTTCCCCTTAATCGAGAAAAACTGATCATCATTCAAAACCCCAGCTAACCTCTCCGCCGCCTCCTGCCACCGTTCCGAATTCACCAAAAACTCAATAAAATCCTCAATGTGAGACGGATCATAAGTCAAATACCTCCTATAAACCCTAAGAGAAGTCTCAATTGGAATACCCTTCTGACTAACAAAAATCAAATAGGGTTCCCAAATTCGATCATGCTGAGTAACAGGCAAAGCACAAAGAGCACGATCGAATGTCCGACGAGTACGAGTGACTAATTTTTGTCGAGTTAGGGTTAGTAAATACATAATCCAAACCCTGGGCATTTTATGCATAGTAACTAAAGCACGTTCAAAAGTATTATTTAGGGTTTCATATTGAGAATGTGTAATAGGGAGATTACGAACAAGTGCGAGGCGTTCACGGAGATAAGCGTACCAGAGTTTGTAGCTACCAGGTAATGCTTTGAGTGCTCTTTCGTAGATGATTGCTCGTTTTTTGAAGGGAGATTCAGTTCTTGCTACTAGGTAACGCCACCATAGACGAAGACTGAATGGGTTTCGAAGGATTTCTTCTTCGTAAAGAAGGTCTTCTTCTGATGGGTATAATTCGCGAGGGATGGACATTGCAGTTCAGTGTGTGTGACAGAGGAAGAAAGAAAGAGAGGAATAGTGTGAATACTGGGGAAGAAGAAGGGATATACGAGGAGGACGAGTGGAGTGGCTATGGGAGGAGGCTAATTGACCATGAAGGGCTCGCCAAGGATCTCTTATGCCTGCTATTATTCGGTTCGAGATTCGAACTTTCTATTAGGCTCCTTTTAGTTAGTTTGTTCGTTTTTGGTGCACTTTGGTGCTTAGTTAATTAAAAATGGGATGGGTGTTGTACAGTGAAATCTGCCTATATGCTGGGAATGTCGTGTAATCTCGATTTGTTTCACAAAGCATGGATTCATATTTGGTCTTGGGAAGTCCCCCCAAAGGTCCGTCACTTTCTATGGCGTGTGTGTTCTACAACGCTTCCGGTCCGTAGCCTCCTCAAGTATCGCCATTTGACTGAGACTAATGTATGTCCGCTGTGTGGCGAGGCCCCTGAAACCGTTTTTCATATGCTTTTTGGATGTGCGAAGGTGTGGGAGCTATGGGAAGAGGGAAACTATAAAGAGCTGATCCCAAATGTCGACACTTCTTGGCTGGATATTTGTGAGAAATGGAGTGAGATGCCCAAGGAGATAGTGCGAGAAGCGTGCTGTGTAATGTGGGGACTCTGGTGTAGAAGGAACAAGGTGGTCTTTGAAGACAAGATTGATGCTAACTGGCTAGTAGTGGATAGAGCCAAACGAATGGCCATGGAGTATGGGACGTATGCACAAAAGATCTACGGGGGAGTAGCGAAGCAAGCAACGACTAGTGCCCGATTTTGGAGCCCTCCACATCCTGGGTGTGTTAAAATAAATGCAGATGCAGCGGTGAGCGATGACGGGTGGATTGGTCTTGGCGTCGTGGCTCGTGATCATGATGGTTCGGTCCTATGTGCAGCGACTAGGAGAGTCTGTGCTTGGTGGACGGCTGTAAGTTACGGAAGGTAAAGCCCTTTGTTTTGCACTCCAAATTGCTAAATCTCACGGCTACCCGCATGTGATTATCGAGACGGATTGTCAAACTATTGTGAATCGCCTTACTCGAGGAGCCTTTTATCTCACGGATCTTGACAATATTTTAGAAGATGCATGTTCTCTTAGTAGAAATTTTCTTTCATTAGTATGGTCTCATGTTAAAAGGGATGGGAATTGTGTTGCCCATAACCTTGCTAGATTAGTGCCTTTGTGGAACAACGTTGGGAACGTCATTGCCCGGCGGAAGTTTCACCTTATGTACTCATGGATACTCTTTCTCACTCTTAATAAAGTGCGCTAATATCGTTTCCCCTCAAAAAAAAATTAAAAACGGGATGAGAATTAAACGGAACTCAATTCGCTGAGTTTAAAACGGCAAAATTTTGAAAAATTCGACAAAAAGAACGTTGACTTTTTATAATACGGAATACGGATTTATACGCGTTTAAAACGGCTCCACCTTAAAAGTTCGGCTAAAAATCCGGACACTATTTTCTTGCGTTTTACTCATATTATGCTCTAATTTAAAAGATATCAAGTTATATACCTATTCATCATAAGTAGGTCTCAATATTTTCGAAGAACATATGCTATAAAAGACTCAAAACAATAATTACGCTAAAACTCTAAAAGGTCACGTATAGTCGCAGAGAAATGAGAATTTGAGACACGTGGTTTTTTTTTTCTTTGAAGAAGTTTTTTTCAAAAAAACGCATTCGGCGCATTTTACGGGAGGTGGAGTTTTTTTGTGTTTAAAACGGCGAGGGCTCAAAAAAAACGTTTTTTTGGCGTTTTTTTCAAAAAGACAGAGCCGGAGTTTTAAACGCATTTTAACTAACTAAGCTTCGGTGTATGGAGCATGGTGAATATGATGGTATTATCTGTGTTTTGAAGTTGACATTATCATCACTATATAGCTCATGCACAAAAAAAAACTCGGTTTTAGAAAAAATATACCGTGAATATTGGGAGAACAAAATATGAAACAAACATTTACTTGAAACAAAAAGAAGAAAATACAAAATTTCAAAAGAACAAAATTGTTTTTTAGAAAACAAAATACGAAACTTTAAAGAACAACATATTTTTTTGTAAAGAAAAAATAGGAAATTTCAAAGAACATACAAAAAAAAAACTCTCACACTTTTGAAAGATTACTTATTTTAAAACAAAAGAACAAAATTTTTTTACAAAGAACAAAATTCAAAAATATTTCCTCACAAAAAAAACTGTCAATTTTAAAAGAACATTTACTTAAAATATAAAAATCAAAATACAAAAATTCAAAGAACAAAGGAAAAATTGCGAGAAAACACCTTTCAAACCATGATTTTGCGAGAAACCACCTTTTTAAACAGTTTTTGCGAAAAGAAACCTAAAACGAAATTTTTTTGTGAAAAGAAACCTTAGACATTAACCTACCCTTTTTTAGAGGTATAATTTGAAACATATAAGAAGGGAGAAAATAATTAGAGTGTGCTAATATCAATTTTTAAGTTGGTTGACAAGAAAAAGATTAGGTTAATACTCGATGATTCAACGTCGTATTCTTGCCTCAAGGTTTCTTTTCATAAACTAAATTTTGTTTTAGGTTTCTTTTCCTAAATATTCTTTTAAAAGGTGGTTTTCGCAAAATCGTAGTTTTAAAAGGTGGTTCATGAAAATTTTATCAAGAACAAAATACTTTTCATTACGAGGAGGACGAGTGGAGTGGCTATGGGAGGAGGCTAATTGATTGTGAAGGGCTCGCCAAGGATCTCTTCTACTACTACTATTCGGTTCGAGATTCGAACTTTTCATTAGGCTTCATTTAGTTAGTTAGTTCGATTTTGGTGCACTTGGGCGTATGGACTATGGAGCATCGGGCATATAAAGGTATTGTCAATATTTCAGAGTTGACATTTTCACCAATGTACAACTGGTACACAAAAAAACTCGGTTATTAGAAAAAACATACAGTGAATATTGAGAGAACAAAATATGAATCGAATATTTATTTGGAACAAAAAGAACAAAATACGAAATTTCAAAAGAACAATATTGCTTTTTTCAGAAAACAAAATACGAAACTTTAAAGAACAACATATTTTCTTTGTAAAGAACAAAATAGGAAATTTCAAAGAACATACAAAAAATAAACCTCTCACACTTTTGAGAGAATATTTATTTTAAAACAAAAGAACAAAATATTTTTTACAAAGAACAAAATTCAAAAAATATTTCCTCACAATAAAAGATTAAAATTGTCAATTTTAGAAGAATATTTACTTGAAGTATAAAAAATCAAAATACGAAAACTTAAAAAAACAAAATACTTTTTTACATCAAAAGAATATTATTCATTATTTAAAGGAACGTTAAAAAGTAAACAATAGGTGTTAAATAAAAAGAACATACAGATAAAAACCAAAAGAAGATAATAAAAATATTTTGAAAGAACAAGATGAATGACCAGGAAGAACATTTGTTAGAGCAAAGGAAACGTCAAAGTGAGGAGGAGAGAGAGCAGAGCAAACACTGGTGTTGTCCGATGGTCGACGACAGTCTCCGGCGAACATGTCCCGACCGGACGATGACGCTAGTTTCCGCTTTGCTTTGCCCTATCCCTTTGTTTTGCCCTATGGCTGGGGAGCACCAAAAAAAATTCACCGTTTAGTAGAGTGTAAAACATTTTCTACGAAAACGATTTTCCTCTATTTTAAATTTTATATTATTTGTTTGCAAAGAATTGTAAAACTATTTTCCCTAGGAGTAAAATATCTCTTACAATATAAAATAAAGGAAAAATTATTTTCCTTCACTTTCCCTATTTTTCCTGTACACTCATCTCGCTCTCACTGCCTCCTTATTTCCCTTTCATTTTCGTTGTTTTCTATCATTTTTTGACATAGAACCAAACAATGGAAAACTAACTTTGCAATTGTGTTTTCCATGATAATAATTTTACATTGAAAATATGTTACACCCAACCAAAAGTAGCTTTTAATCTCTATTCCATAAGGAAAGAAGAGAGGGAAACCAAAAATCAGTATTAATTTATTTACTTTTAATTCCTAATTGAATGAAGCAACTTCCTCTCTATAATTAACCGATTTATAATTTTTATTTTTGCAAAAAAAATTGGAATTCCCTAGAGACAGGTTCTTCCTCTTCTCCTTTGCACATTTTTTTTGTTCTCACTTCCAATGATCGTTATTATTTTATACAAACTTTTAAATGATCTTGCATGCATCGCATGCATTTAAGGCTAGTTTCTTAATGCATAAAGTGAACGACTAGGGTATCAAAACCAACCTGTACTTGAATTCGACTATCCGAAGATGTTTACAAATGGTTGTTGAACGATTTTAGCTTGGACGAGGTTGAAGCCCTTCACTAGAATGGAAATCTTCATGGAATCTTGTTAGGAATTTTACCCTTGAGATAGTCATTGGTTGAGGCTCTTTCTTGAACAAACATAAATGTTGTAAACTATGTGTCTCGACTCCATTTTAACCTTCTTATTTTTTCCCGCGCGACGACACTTTCTACTTCAAGAGAAACGAAGTCTATTATAACTAAGTTGAGAAGTCTCAGTTTTGACACGGTCTCACCCAACACTTTACCCACAACATATTACAAGTTTAAGATGCACATAGGTGGGTTGTTTGCGTGAATCTGATAAATTACGAGATTGTTTGATCAATATATGTGATTTTGATATATAACACTCGATATTTAGTATATGAGACACAATGTTCAATATACGAGACTCGTTGAATCTATGACACTCATTTCTCAAGCCTCAAAATATGATATTCAACCAATAGTAGTCCCGGATAATGCTCGGGGTTATTAGTGAGCAATAACTAATATAATGTGGTGTGAAAAATCCATTAAAAAAGAAAATAAGTCATCTCATTTAGAAAACTTAACTCTTGATCTTCATTTATATATCATCATTATTTTTAACAGAAGCATCAGTAAAAGTATGGTAAAGTGGTGGTTGGAGCTCTTCTTTCCACACTTAAGGTTGGGGTTCGGAACTTCACATTGACAATTTTTTAATATATGTGAATGATGTTGGATATAATGCAATTAAAAGAGGGTAGATGACACGTACTGGCGGATAGCAACTCCTGTCTGCGCTTTTTAATATATATATAGATAGGTGTTCAATATCTGTCAAATTGCCGCTATCTAGCAAAGCAAACTCTTGTCTTTTCTTCTCCAATAACACGACTTCTTCTACTCTAATTTCTATCAACATTTCGTTGCGAATGGAGGAGACGAGAGACTTGCGCATATGTCGTGGGGTTCCAACAATCAATGGTAGAATGTTAAAAAGAGAATACCAACTAATAATGAATCTTATTGATGGTCAGTTGTCTAGGGAAAGTCGAAAATGATATCCTTGACGGGGTGAGCTACTCTTGTGCAATCTTCCATAAATTTTATGGTATATTATGCGATGAAAAGGATAAAGCTACCACATTTTAACATGTGATAAGAGTGACTGAAGCTCCAAAACCATTTCTATGGGGGGGTGAGGAGAATTAAAAGGTACACTTGGTGGCTTGGGAGAACATTACTAAAGCAAGTGGACTCGTCGTTGCGACAAGCCAATAATGTACAACATTTTTTATCTTAAACTTGGTTGGAGCATTATTCTTGTCGAACTCAAGTATCTTCGAACCCATATTCTATATATGAAGCAATTATTGTGATGGTTGTTGTGATTTCGACATATTCAGCATGAGCCCGCGATGTTGTCAGATCGATATGTGGCAAATATTGTTGAGAACATTGACATTCTTAGGAGATGTGTAGGGATGGTGGTTGGAAACTGCAAGACGACTATGTTTTGGCATCACCGTATAAGCATCTACTTCTACCCTTCTTAAGCAGGCCATTCGCAAACCCTCCCCTCTCCAATTCAAGATAATATTGTTCAAAGGAAACGTGGGATGATTACTATGAGCGAAAGTGGGAAGAGTTTGCAAAATTTCTTCCAACCAAAGCTTTACAACTCATCGACTCGTTTAAGCTTCAATTAGATGAAAGCGTTGTAGATAGGGTCTATTGGAATGTGTCATTGTCAAAGAGATTCATAATCAAGTTAACATTGAATATCGTTAGGACAGAAAAAATCTTAGGCGTCATAAGTGTCAGAGCATGATATGAAAAATGAATGTGCCTCAAAGAACTCGTTCTTTTTTTGGCTTGTGTTATAGAACACATTGTTGCACTTGCCTATGACTCTACCTTAGCTGAGGCATATGACCTATGCTAATCATTTTAATTAGGGATTTAATGATAATAATCTAAGATGATTGGTGTGTAGGGAGGTTGAATCGAATTATAGACCATATTCATTGAACATGAAAGATAGCCAAATTGGTGCGGTAAAGTTATCAGGATATTGAATGCTTGGGTCAACACTATAAGTCATGGGTTAACTTCAATCTCCTTGATAAGTATGGAACTCGGGATGAAGATTGGAACGACATTGTGGTGGCTGCAAAAGTGGATGAGCAATAATGTTTTGGCCATATTGTTGGTATTCATATAGATCAAATGAATTTTTAGTATGGAACTTCTGAGTTTTATTAAGAAAGCTATTGCTAACATGAAATGTATAATGGGTTATGTCAAAGCCAAAAGAAAAGAGATGTTGGATAAATGGATACACCAAAAAGAGGGCTTAGTGTGGTTAAACATTGATGGGGCTTTGAGAGGGAACGATCGAGGCTTGTGCTGGAGGAATTATTACGGTCTACAAGCTAAGGCTAGTTGCACGTGATATTTGTGACCATCTGCGGGATGAATTTGTGTTCCAAGATTAAACTTCTTATTGTGGAGCATGGCCTCACGGTTTCCTGGAACACAAGTCATAAAAAAGGTCCAAATTACTGTAGTTTCGAAGGCGGTAATTCGTGCTATAAGGAAACAAACCCTCTTCTTTTTGTTATCACATTATCAATTAAATGTAAATAATTGATCGGCAGACGTGAGAGGGCAATTACCATTCATTGTTGATATAGGGAAGCTAGAAATTTGGTTGTCTGGTTGGCAAACTATGGTATGTGATTATCTCGAAAGATGATTTTTCTAAAGGCGGCCTAAATAATCTTTGTGTCGTTTGGCGGAGGATTTCAATGATGTGGCTCTAGATAGGAGGGTGTGTATGATTGCTGTGCAGGTGTTTTTTTTCTAGCGGAAAGCTTAAGTTTACTTTCTTTAGTTTGTCTCACTTCTATCTTTTCCCTAACTTTGTGTTTGTCTCCTCTAGCCTTTGCCCTCTTTGAGTATCTACTATATAAAAAAATGAAACCTATTGTTGATAAGGCCGAAGACACCTTACATTTTTCATAACAATAAATTTTTATCATTTAAATCAAGTTAAAAAATGAAATTAAAATAACCTTAGTTGTTCTTTTGAGTTAAACTGAAATGATCTAATTCGAAAATAGCTAAACAGAGGCCCAGTTCTTTTGGCCTGCAAAGAACTGAACTGGAATGAACTGAACTTATTTTTTGTAAATTGAGTTATATAGATGATATAATGATAGTACAATATAGAAATAACAATAATAATAATACTTAATAAAAATAATAATGATAATAATAATACTTAATAATAATACTTAATAATAATACTTAATAATAATAATATTAATATTAATATAATGATGATGATAATAAGAATAATAATAGTAACAATAAAACTTAATAATATTATAGCGATAATAATAATACTTAATAATTATAATGATTATAACGATAATAATAATAATAGTTACTTGGTGGACCCGTTAGTGTGGATTTCAATTTCAGCAGCGAGCTTGTGATGGAGAGAGTGGCCAAAACTATTGTGCTTATGGATGCGGTTGCTAAGATTAATGATCCTCAATGTGAGTTGTTGCTTCTTCGTGCTTGTACTGGGATTTCAAAACTCTACTTTACTATATGCAGTTGTCCTCCCTGTGTCTTTGAGTCAGCCCAACGTTCGTTTGACAAGGCACTTCGTTCCAGCCTGGAACGTATTGTTACTGCTTCTGGTCCAGGGTTTTGCGACTGGCAATGGAGGCTTGCCACCTTACCCTTTGCTTTTGGGGGGCTTGGTGTCTATTCTGCAGGTGATGTTTTGAACTACGCCTTTCTTGCGTCACGATTGCAGTCTGCTGGCTTGCAGACTAAGCTTCTTCGGTATGCAGGTGTTGTATCATCTGAACCTACCTTTGATGATTCTTTGAGTGTGTTTAATAGGACTGTGGAGACTGACCTTCTAAGTAATCTAAGTGAGATCGCTGCCCCTAAACTCATGAAAAAAACTGGCAGATATATATTTCACACGGGTTACTAAAACTGCAGAATCCACATTTTCTTCATCGCCATGACAAATGGCTTTGTGGAAATCTCAACAGGGTGATCACACTTATGATTGGCTTAGGGCGGTCCCGATTTCAGGTTTGGGACAGACTATGAATGGTAAGACTTATCGTTGTGTGCTATGCTATCGGTTGGGTGTCCCCTTATTTTCTGTTTCAAAGCCGTCACTACTACAAAAAGACCCTATGGAGTCGGCCCTTTAGAGTCACCTGTTTTTAAAGTCCGACACATTAGCTTTTAGAGTCGCCTGTTTCCAAGTAGGCGATGCATTAGGTCCTTGGTGAAAAAGGAAAAAATCAACTACAATAGTTTTCGTGTCGCCTCTTAATTAACACGCGACACAATAGGTGTTTGCGTCCAATATTTTCCTCTTCACAGACGCATTAGATCATGTCTATTATGTCCCTTGCTATATAAAAGGCGACGCAACAGCTTTAGGTGTCCCATATTTACTATAGGCGAAATGATAGCCAAAATCCCCCCTTGTGAAAACAAAATGCTCCTCAGTCCTCACAAGTAGTAGTCACTACACACGAAAACTAAACTCAGAAAAAAGAAAAAAACAACAAAGGCGAACGAAAGACGCTGAGACGTCTCCTCTTGTTTCTGTATCAGAGACAGACTCTTCCTCCGCCGCTCAAGTCCAAAATGCTCCACTCCACTCCACTCCACCGCCGCTCAAATCGAAAGACGCTGACTCCACCGATGGGCCGTCCATCGTCTCCTCTATATCAAACGACGACGTGAGTTTGGTATTTCATCGAGTTTTAAAGTAAGCATTTCAATGGACTATTTTCTTTCTGGTTTTGGTAATGGCAGGGTGTATCAATTGGTCCATTTTGTGCAGTTGGGTCGTCAGTGAATCTGGGCAATGCTTTTACATGGTTTCGCTTTCCTCTCGGCCAAACCTCTTGTTCGTCTATTCTAGGTCGATAGGTATACTTCTTTGAATTGTTGGCATTGATTTTCATTGATTTGGGGATTAAGGTTAATTGTGATAATTGTTCAATTACATCTGGTTGTTGCTGATTTGGTTATTTAAATTGATTTTTTTTCTTGTTTACAAACTTTTATTTATTATTATGCTGAGGAAATTAGGGGCCAAGAGAGTTTTAGATTGTTTGTTTTTAGTTTATTCATGTCGTTTGAAGGAGCAGTAGGTGTTAAATTGATGCAAAAGGGTGCAAACTTCATCGATTATGTAACATCCCGTCCAAAACGAAGAACAAAAGAGACAAATATGAACAAAATAGGAAAAATTGATAAGAGTAATCCGACCTTTGGCCGGTCTTTTACTAATGGTACCACCTTCTTTTAATCAGCAATAATCCCACCTTTAACACCCATATTCTCTCAATGGTACAAGATGATGGCAACTTGTTTAACCACAAGAATTACCGTTGACTTTTTTTAAAAAAAACTTTTAAAAAAACCCACCCCCTTCCCCCATTACTGCCACCCCTCCACTCCCCTCCCCTTCCCCTGCCACCCTTCCCCTGCCACCCCTCCCCTTCCCTTGCCAAAAACTCCATGCCCAGATCATCAAGCTTGGTCTCCAACACTATGGACCTCTACCCAACTCCCTTATTGAATTATACGGAAAATGTGCCATTATTAATAATGCCCACGAACTGTTAGATGAAATGCCTCAAAGAGACTTCATTTCCTGGGCTTCAATTCTAACTGCTTACAATCATGCTAATCTTTTGCTCACTCGTTTTTCCTCTGTAGCCAAATCACAATTTGTGTTTCAATTTTGGTTTGTCTTCTTGCTGATTTGTCCTTTGTGTGATCCAATTTCTCTTCCTTGGAGATTTGTGGTTTTGTGGTATCCTCTGCTTTTGGATTCCTCACATCAGTGTTTTATCAAAGTTTTGATTATTTTTCCATCTTTGCTTCTCTTTTGGTATTCTTTTTGAGAGTAAACGCCCAGTAGTCCATTGCGTTAGCTTAAGTAAAGTGTTAAGGCATGTGCTAGCTTAAGTAAAGTTAGGCTTGGTAAACAAATTCATTCTCATTTTATTGCGTCGCTCTTTTATGATGATGATGTTGTTAAGTCTTCTCTTGTTGATTTGTATTCAAAATGTGGGTACCCTGATTATGCTACGATGGTTTTCGATTCGATTAATATTAAAAATACGATTTCTTGGACGGCCCTTATTTCGGGTTATGCTCGGATTGGGCGTAAAGATGATGCTATCGAGCTTTTTTATGGAGATGCCCGAGAAAAATTTATTGTCTTGGAGTGCATTGATATCTGGGTTAGTGCAAAGTAGTCAGGTAAATGATGCATTTAGCATCTTTATAATAATGAGAAGAGAGTTAGATCATAGTGGTGATGATCCATATATTCTTTCGAGCATGGTTGCAGCATCTGCTAATATGGCAGCATTCCATCTAGGGACAGGGGGAGGGGAAGGGTGGCAGAGGCGGGAAAGGGGGAGGGAGGGTGACAGAGGCGGGGGAAGGGGAAGGGGGAAGAGTGGCAGAGGCGGGGGTTGTGGGAGGGGTGGTGGTTGAGGTGAGATAGATTGGCTGGCAGGGGGTGGGGGAAGTCCTTTTTAATTTTGTTTTTTAAGTTAATTTATAAATTATATTTAATTAGTGGTCAATTAAGAATTTAGATTTAAATTATATTTAATTAGTGGCTAATCAAGTAATTAAGAGAGTTTACCTGTATTGTAGGTCACCAACAGGTGAGGGACCATTTAGAGAATATGGGTGTTAAAGGTGGGATTATTGCTGGATTAAATGAAGATGGTACCATTGGTGGAAGACCGGCCAAAGGTCGGATTATTCTTATCAATTTTTCCAACAAAATAAGCAAATAGTGGTAGCGGAAATACCACTAAGACGGAGATGCTATTCTAAGGAGTAGAATTAAAACTATAAATAAGCATAAATCCTCCAAATATAATATTTAACTTCCGAAATCATATAAAAAGGGAAATGAGGTCCCATACCCTCATTCCAACCAAAGTTCCAAACATTAACGAAACTCCAAAAGAAACCTCAAGGTAAAATGATCCAAAACCAAAAGACAATACTAGTAATCCATAGTTTCAAACATACGACAAAACATAAAGGAAAAATTCCTTAAGACCCACTAAGTAGCTATTCCTAATTCCCGACTCAAAATGCTCATCGACTATGACAAGCACCACCTTCTTGCTCACAAGGCCAAAACGCACATTTCCGGTCCAAACCGTAACAATCCTAAACATCATCGTCATCTGCAAATTAAATCAACAACTTCCACAATCAGTGGGGAGTAACTAGCAGTTCTCCCAGTACAAACAGGAACAAATAATAAACTTAAAGAAGGTAGAAACACGCCAAAGACATCACCACAAGTAACATAACCAAAACACGTGAAACATGTTAAGACGAACATAAACACAAAACATGCGTGAAGATTAAACTAAGTACCCAAAAACCAAATCATCACACACACAATCAAGTACACATCAATTCAAAGACAACAGACCATACCGCCTGTGAGTAGACTCATTGGACCATATCGCCCAAGGACTACTATGCATATTCGAGGACCATACCGCCCTGCCGAATAGCAATGCACATTCGAGGACCATACCGCCCTGCCGAATGGCATACTCAACGAACCATACCGCTCGTGAGTGAACCAATGGACCATACCGCCCATGGTTAAGTAACCAAATCCTAGGATCATACCGCCCTCAGGATACAAACAAATTCCTAGGACCATACCGCCCTCAGGAAAAACACAAATTCCTAGGACCATGCCGCCCTTAGGATCAATCAAACACAAATTCCTAGGACCATGCCGCCCTTAGGATCAATCAAACACAAATTCCTAGGACCATGCCGCCCTTAGGATCATTCAAACACAAAGAGCAATGTATGCACGACAAGACATACAAAGGAATCCATTCAACGTCCATACATGAGTATACACGACAAGGTATACAAAGCAACTCAAACAACCAACATACGTATACACGCCAAGGTATACATAGGAATCCAAACAACAACTAACATGGGTATACACGACAAGGTATACACCAAATCCATCTAACCAAATCATGAGTATACGCGTCAAGGTATACGAGGCAGACCAAGCAACATTCAAGGTATACACGGCAAGGTATACATGCAAATCAATTCCATAAGACAACAAGTCAAACATGTTGAGGCGTATAACACAAAAACGTTATCTGAGTTTGGGTACGAAGTCAATTATGACTAAGTCATAATATTCCCCGTACATAACTCTTGGCGAAGAGATGCTAAGTACAGTATTATCATCCCCCAAGCATTTCGACGTCGACAACTCAAAGTATAGGCCCACAACACTCAACAAAACGAGCAACAACCAAAACTACCCAACAAACTAGGGTACATTCCCTTAATGAAACAACTCAAACCAACTCAAACGTACTCTAACATGCTTAACATACATGCCTAAGCCCAACACTAAACAAATAAACATGTCGTAAGCTCAAAGGAAAATTGATCAACAAAACGCAACCAAGGAGGGCAGACCCTCGTCGCGGGTCGTGAGCCTGCTCGCGAGTCGCGAGCTGCCACTGCTCGTGGCTTGCGGGCTGTGCTCATACGCACCCACATCGACCAAAACGCACAAGTCGAGTCTCAAACAGCCAACCAACACCAAATCACATCCAACTCAACCAAACCAAACACCCAACCAACACCAAATCACATCCAACTCAACCAAACCAAACACCCTAGCATGATACTAAACATCATATCCAACAATTCCTCAATTCCTTACAAATCACAAAATCATACTACAACAAAACCAACATCAAACTTAACAACAACCAACTAACAAGAACTAACAACATGAACATAACCACACGTTCACACATGAAAATACCACAACACAACCTTCCTAATCATGATACTACACTAAACCATAATCATACAATGATCCAAGTTCCACCTAACATGAATCTAAGTTCTCTAACGCGATTCTAACAACCTAAGTTCAAAATCTATTCCCTATCGAACTAGAAAAACGCTAGTTACCTCGATCTTCGAGAGGAGTGCCACAAAACATAATATAATAGCCTAGAAAACGTGCGGATCATCAAAACCTTCTTCTCCCTTGAAGACTTCTCCTCCATTGAACAAAGTATTCCCCTTTTAAACAATTTTACCGTCCTCTAAAACCGTTAGTTCCGTTATGACCAAGATTCCCGGTGATTGAAAGCTTGGATACAAAATCGCTCCGGTCACAATGAAGTCCTAGATGTTAAGAACATGCTGTCCAAATTTGAAGACGATCCAACGGTTAGATCTCCGGCGATCTGTATTTTCGTGAGGGTGTGGAGGGGAAAAATGGGGAGACTTTATCTCTTTCTTTTCCTGTCCTTTTTGCTTGGTGAATGGCGTGTGAATCTTAGTTTTAAAAGTCGCGAGGCGCACCGAGGCGCAAAGCGCAAGGCGAAGGCGCGCGCTTTTAGTAGGCGAGGCGCATCGTTATTTATTTTAATTTTTTTAATTTTATTATAATTTTTCTGGTATAAAATATTTTATCTTACTATAGTCTTATTTTAAAATTCAAGTCAAGTAGAGGTAAAAAAATATTCCTGCTCCCATGTGATGTATGATGTCAGCCAAAGCAATGTCAACTGGTCAAATCTGAAGGAAGCAAGGGGAAGTCTCAGCACTAAAGTAATCTCCCTGCTCCCATGTGATGTGTGATGTCAGCAATTTAATTGTGAAAAACCCTAGTACAAATTGCTATACAGGAACGAGAGAAATAAAAGGGAAGAAGCGAAGGACCATCGGCCCTCTAGGAAGAAACCAACAACAGCCAGCCACCGGAGGTCGTCGATGACCGGCGGAGATCAGTGGCCGGAGGTTTCTGCCGGAGTATATGTGGGTGGTGTTCGTCAATTTTGAATCATTCTCAAATTAGGGTTTAACAATTTGGGGCTTTCTTATTTAGGGTTCAAATTGCAAAATTATAAGAAATCAAATGAGGGATTGTGGTCGTATATGACTAGAAAGGCCTGGGTAAGTTTTCATTTTGTGATTTTTTTACTCGAAAACAAAGATCTTCTCTTTTCTCTCATATTTCTACCGAAAGCGGCAAAGGCGCTGCGCCCTGCGCCTCTTCAAAAGCGCACCAAAAAGCGCGCCTGGTTGAAAACGCCTCGCCTGAGGTAAGAAAAGCGCCACCACTGGAGCCTCGCCTCGCCTGCCGCCTAGGCGCGCCTGAGGCGCGCTTTTTTAAACTTAGGTGTGAATGGGATGGGGAGGGTTGATTTTCTGAGTTTCTAACTCAGCATAAGGGTAATTAAAAGAGTGAATTAATTGGGCACATAATGGCCATGATGAGGGTGGTTTATGAGGGTGAATGAAGGGGTATGACTTTTGATTACCATAAACGTTACAAAGGTGAGTAAGTTACCCAAGAGTTTTAAATCCCCATAATGCAAAGACTAAAATTTGGACCCCCATAATACTAGGTATGGTGTAGCGTAAACAAGATCCACGATTATTTATATAAACGCTCATAATAAAAATATGCGCTAAAACTTAAATAAATAAAAATTATAAATATTAACGTAGTATAAATATACACCTACTATAACTTACACACTTTTTATACTACGCATACACGAGCACTACATTGCCCTTTCAAACAGCCGACACGAGCATGAGTATTGAAAATATGCAAAACAATACTACATTCTATTATACGATATAAATATATATATATAAATATTCCCAAGATAAAAATGTAGGAGTAAATATAAGCTTTATGGAAATATAATAGTAAATATAATTTATCGTCGAATATATATAATTTAACGCTCAAAATTAAATCACACAACACTTAAATTTATAACTAACCATATTATAAATTTAATACTCATAATACATTATCCACCGAAATATTTTCCGGCTTCAAATGTGACCAGTTATTTAATAGAATTTAATTTATAAACGAAATTATATTTAGAGTTATAAATAGCAATGTAAACCATATAAATTAACGCGCGAAATTTCTAGTGAAATTACGGGGTGTTACAGATTAAGAGATGAGTTTCTTTGAGAATTTGTAGTTAGTTGCAACATATTATTAATTATAAAGAGATCAACCCTTTCACTTTAGAGTTACAAAGCCTTTTCTAATGGCAGGAAGAATGGCATTCAAGAGAGTTGTTAGGTATAAGACGTCTGCCCAATTCTTTCAATAAACTTACTACCATGTATTCTTAAAGATGCTCATGCTACTGGTCAATTCTTATGCGAATGCTTTGCTGCTTAGGTTACTGATTGATGGATATTATACCAAACTAGACTATAGACCCCTAATGATCCTTTGAGAATCTGGTCAAGCTCCAACATGCTTGTAGTACTAATTAACTAGTGGGTTAAGCTTGATCTCCTGAGGTCTTTTCGTACCTCCTCGCATTCTTCTTCCAAGCTCAATTCTCTCTGTTTTCAGTTGCTTTTTGCATTAACTAGTTGTGGGGCCGTGCGCATTGTGCACGATCCCCCAAGGTAGAGGAATAAACCATGTAAAAATATTCTGATGGTTAATGTATCGAATTGATATATGTATGTTGAAGTATGTTTTTGGTTAATTTAATAAGGACATCTCGGGTTATGGTGTTATTGCAAGCATATCCGAACCAAGTACTGGATCGTACAATTTTAAATCGCCATGTGAGTGTAAGCATACATGTTACAACAACTAAAATAAGCGAGATTCTAAAACAATTAGTGGTTATAGATTATGAGGTTAATTGTCTTATTCATGAATAGCTCTAGCTAGTTATTGGTTATATTAAAAGCACAACTACTGAGATTCCGAGTCTAGGATGTGTACAGATTGTCTCGTTGATTGATTGCACTAATCTAAAGTATGTTATACTTTACATCACAATACAATTCCTATATAAATAGAAGTTCAAAAACCAGCCAGAAAGGAAGACTTGGAATTGATTGTAAGACCTTTTACAACTTGAAGCCTTTGAACGGGGTGTTCTCACCATAAGCTATCCCTGACCCTCACACTTGAAATTTATTAAACTCGAGTATCTCAACCGTAATTATATAATGCAATTTTAGTTCATGATTTCTATTTGTAAAATTAATATTACAACTTTTTTTAATACTTGAAAGAACAATGTTATCCTTAAAATACCTTACCTTCAACCATCTTACTGACCTACACAACTTGATTGGGATACATAGTCATATTGTAGCTAAAGCCATCACTGTGCATATTTCTATGTATCTCTATATTGTAAAGGAAGAAGGGGGTGGACACTAAAAATATATTAAAAAAAGAAGAAAACAAAAATAAGTCAAGGAAGTTAAAATTGCTATAACCGAAGAAGGTAGGTTTTTAGTTTTTAAAAAACGTCAATCTTTTAGTCATATTTTATTCATTTCTCTAAACTCCTTATGTTACTATTTCGCACGCACAGCGTACATAGCTACTTACCATAAAAGCATCACGGTGTTGATATTTGTAAGGATTACCATACGTAAAAAAATGGACATCAAACCAAATGATAAAAGCCCAACTCAATTACTATTAACCTAATTGATCAAATTATTATATAATTTACAATTATAAAAGTGCAAATTATACAAAAGAAAAGGAATATTTAGCAAAACCACACTAATTCTACCTAGCAGAAGACAAGATTATAAAATGTTTATGCAATGGAAAATTTCTATAGATCCTCAACCATCTGGTTAGCCAATCATCCGCCATCTGAGTCCAAGCATCACAATTGATGGCGGCAAGATTAATACACCCTAACAATAAGAATAATGAAGAAAAAACAATAAGAAAACTTACCGAAATTTTGTAAGGGAAGTGGTGATTGATTTTGAAATTTTCACTTTAAACACAGAAGTGAGAAATTTACCTTCCAATGTATAGTATTAAAAAGGTGAACCTGGCTACAGTATTGTGAAATCAAGTTGTAGATAGCTCGAGTTAAAGGGAGCAAAGAGATAAACAAACGGTGCCTAAGAGATGAATTACCTGCATTCAGAAGACAACCCTTAAAAGTTGCAAGACAATTTAGTCAAATACAATATGTACAGAGACACATAATACACATATTCTTTAAGGGAAATACCATGAGTCAAAAGTACTGGTCCTTTTCAATTTCTTGACCAAAAGAATGCCTATAATACAAAAACCCAGATGAAATCACCAATAGGATCTTGTGCATAAAGAAGAGTTAGCTGGCATTTTAAATTCATGAAAGTTCAAGATCAATGAATAAACTTGTCATTTGAGTTGAGAGATGTACCATTCTAAGAAACTTAATTGTCGTATGTTGGACAATAATCTCGATTGTAGCATGCCCTTTGATTACTTTCAGCCTTCATGACACCTCAAATTGCATTCATTGCTTTTAAATACTAACAGTAAACACGAAAACTTACAAGAAAAAAGAGAATAACCGTTCTACAATGTACTGAAAAACCGCTCCAGGATCATGATTTTTTTAGGAACCATTCTAGAACCTGTCAACCACCTCGAGCTAATACAATTACCGGTGAGCAACACTTCTTCTAGTTTGGTTGACATAAACTTTTCCTGAAACAATTAGCAAGACTAACATTTGTGGAGGGTAATTAGTAAGTTTACGTGGCTAGAAAAATTGTCAGATTATGTTTCAGGATACTATTAGCTTTTAGGGGATTAGATTGTTTAACCTTTTCATTTTTTTCCGTTCCTTGTGTTGTTTCTCCTCTAGAGTGAGTTAGTTGATCTTTCCAATTAGATAATTATCGAGACAGAAGGTCGTGTGACCATTGAAAAGAAAAAACAGAAAGATAACAATTTCAATTCAAAACTCATTAAATTCATGGCTGAAAATAGAAGCATCAAACCATTTTTATAGAAAAAGTTTTACACACTGCCATACTCGAAGCAAGAACAACAACAACCATGATCTTATGTACATTCTAAAGATGAAGAAGTATGACCAACATCACTGCCAGCATGAGTGGAAGAGAAGCCATGGTCCAATTCAAACCCAACGATTAACCCAAGCCCATCGCACCCCTAAACCCGTCAATACTGAGAACAACACCGATGAAATTGACACCTCCCTTACCAGCCCATCAGCAGAACCCAAATGCAATAGAATTATCAGTTTTCACCACCAAATATCATATTAATGCGACCAAAATCAACAAAAGACAGTGAAATCCCTAATTTTTCCAACAACCCAAACAAAATCGACAAAAGCAACAACAAAATAGCAATAATTAAAACCTAAAAACATCATAAATGGAAGAAATTAAAATTGATTCTTCTGTACCTCAAAGAAGCGCAAATATCTAAACGAAAAGACGACGAAGAAGAAGAGAGAGAGAAATACAAAGAAGGAAGAAGCCATGGATGTGACGAATCTCAAGCTCCTGCTGCCATCCACTATCGATACTCTCTCTCAATTCCTCTCCCTCTCTTCTTTGTCATCTGATAGAAAGTGATGGATAAAGAGAACTAATATTCAGCCGAAAAGGGTGACATGGCCAACGGTTAACCAAGCAAAGAAAGCAGGAAAAAGAAGGATGGAGAACAATATGCTGTGAACAGTGATATTCAGCATTTATCACTCAAAGCACTGTTTATAAGAACAGTAAACCAACTTCTTACTTTTAAAGGTTAGGGATAGGGATTGGCAGGCAACTACTATAAGGAACTGTTACAAGGAAGAGGATGAAAAGAACCTACCTGGCGCTCCAAGCAATTACTGATTATCACATTCTCCATGTAAGCCTTTCCTACATAAGAGAAGACAACATTATTTGAATAGATAATATAATAAAATTCATGAAATTAATTTTTTTTAACAGAAAAGGAAGGCCACTACACAAACAGAGATGTTGAGAATTTTTCATATTCTCATAATCCACAAACCCAAGTTGAGTCCTATCCACAAATGCCGACACAGCGAACTCCATCAAGACAAGATCAAGAACTAAGAGATGAGGAAAACAAGATACACTCTCTCTTCTCTCTGTCTACGAATAAAATTCATGAAAGAGATCTAAAATCAACAGCCCAAAAAGGAAGGCAAAGAACAGGAAAACGCTCAAGAAGTGAGCAACAAAATAGGCAAACTGGCAAAGAAAGGAATAAACCTCAACGAGATTTACCTGAGGAGGCTGCTGCATTGCTTTCTTCTTTCTCCTATCAACCGACGAACTGATGAAACACTTATAGATAACGGGTCTCTCCTTCGAGCTAGACCTGGAAAAAGAAATGAAGTCAATTTAAAAATAAAGTTAGATCAAACTAAAGATGGAGAGATATCTGCAAATATGATTAAAAAAGATCTTGATAGCTCGGCAGATAGGTTTTCTACTCCAATAATTGAAGCCAAATACAGAAGGAAATAGAGGAAGAAAGCAGATAAGAAGGAAGACAAAGAGAATCTTAGGATTAAGCTAAAACCGAGATGGTAATTGAAAACCCTCGAACTCAAGTGCTCCCTTTAAGGGGTACAAGCACCTCTAGTGTTCCTCTATCATTCATTACTTCTATTGTTAATTTCTTTACCCTACTTAACGCTGGAAGCAGTCTTCGTGCCGAACATTAATATACACGAGCTTTAGGAGGGAAAGACTCCACCTCATCATCCAACGTGTTCATGTGCACTGGCCAATAATCTAGTCTAACCTTGTCGTTCTCCCAATATATGCATAATTGAAAAGATTGCATTAGAAGTGTTGTTGAAAATGTCCACTATTTAGTGGAGCTACTGATAAGAAAAAGACTATAAAAGTTAATCTAAAGCGGACGCTGATGAAATGAAAACTTTTTGTGGTCAGATTCAAAATATAAAAGGGCTGGTCTTTATTAATTTGCCATAAGTTTTAGAACTGAGAAAGCATCCAAACCATACGGTTATCTCCTTTTATCCCCCTTTATTAAAGCTAAGAATACCATAAAACTTATCCATGTCATTCTATATCATCACTCCCTCATAGCTTCTAAAGCAGATCTATATGTTTCACTAAATGAAGTCCTGACATGCAGGAATGAATGATCTTATATGGAAGTGGAGTAGCAATTATGTAAAACAATTGGAGTCTGAGTAACATTATGTAGTAGTTATTAATGCGTGCTATTAGCATGCAATAGTTAGAACAACAACATAGAATTTGATTCACATACCCTAATGTGTGTTTCATCCAATTCTCAGACTGGGGGGGGTAAAAAGAACAATATAGAGAAAAGAGAGAATGGGGGGTAAAAAAGAGAAGAGGAAGGGGGCGTGTACAGAAGAAGGATAGGAATGAGATCAAAAGTTCCAAAATCCTAAAGTAAAATATGTGAAGAAAAAGGAAAAAGAAAAATAACTCAACAAAATAATTAATAGGGAAAAAGCAAAATTAATGAAAACAAAGGATTCATGAAGCAGAGAACCAAACAAAACAATTCATGATTCAGAATAGCAGACTGAAATCTTTCCTTACCAAAACAAATACATAAGTGAAGACTTACATCATCCCCGTTCTTTAAAAAAAATTAAAAAGAAAATAATCAGTAGTGGGTTGATGTCCTAAATTAAATCACAATGTGCATACCATTTCCAGCAAAATCATATTCATATAATAGGGGGTTGTGTACCATGATGGTTCAGGAGTTAT
This sequence comes from Patellifolia procumbens, assembly GCA_947645195.1. Lineage (NCBI taxonomy): Eukaryota > Viridiplantae > Streptophyta > Magnoliopsida > Caryophyllales > Amaranthaceae > Patellifolia > Patellifolia procumbens. Next base: position 1,311,282 of record CANSGD010001128.1, read on the forward strand.
TTGCACCAATAATAGACAAGGAAACCTCTTATATGAACTTCTAATTGTAAAAAGACCTACAAAAAATTGACCAAAATAATCAATAGTGAAAAACCAATACTCTTTTAAGATTGTGCTTCAACAACCGGAGAAAATCAGAACAAATTCCAATACTTCACTGGTTGATTTCGAGTTGTGCATCTACTTCTACTTGGATTTGAGTATTGGGAAAAATCACTACCATGCAATCTCGTATCTAATAATCATGTAATCCAAAAATCCTAATTTATTTTTTAAAAAGGTTGTATTATCCCACTCACCAAATGCAGAGCAAAAAGATTAAAGAAAATGTGTAGATTATATATTGTATACCGCGTGATAGCCACTTTTTCTTATTGGTGAATTATAGTGTATTTCAAATTTTAATTGAAATACAGCGGCAAAGTAATAATAATAACAATCAATAAAATAAAATGCTTCAATATTGAGCGCGAAGTATGTATTTAGTAAGAAAAAATTATACCTCCAAAAGCCCGCGAATGCACGAAGGCTCATATAAATAGACAGAGCCACCCAGATCCCAATAAAACCGTAATGTGAAGAAAAAAAACATCAAACATAAAATGCTCGTAACAGCAACCATCAGCTGCAGGAATTGTGAATTAGGATCAGAAGTTTGGCCCAAGAGTTAATACTTAATAATGTATTGAAAGGCATTGAAAAAATTATACGAATATTTACCCTGGAAAAGGCAAAATATGCAAAATCAGATGCTCCAAAGTTGATGCCATCAAAAACAAAGGCCAATGCATTAATGGGTTGTGTAAGAGCAACAAACTGTGGTAAAGATAAACATGATTAATTAGCTTAACTCCCACAACATATCCGCAAATAAAATTGAAATAACCAAGCAAGTAGATAAAAGGGCATACTGGAATGCCTATGATTAGGTTTAGAACAGGCCTAATTCCTCACATTCATATCAAACTTCAAAAAATCAATTGGGTAAATTTTTACTTGTAACAACAAATTTTAAACAAAATTGAAAAGAAGAGATCTATATAGAGAGATAAACTAACCTCTTACCCAGATCGAAGCTCAAATACACCATCCAATTAACCTGTGAGTGAAAAAGGAACAAAAAACTGGATTAGAAAGAAGTAAACTAATTACATACGAAATAAGAAAGGAAAATTGATGCATAGATTAATAAAACAAATCACCATGAACAACATATAAAGAGAAAGGAAAGAAGATGACAGAAGAATAGGTGTTCATCCTTCCCTTTTCTGCTCTTTGATTTGAAGGGAGAGAAAAAGTATGTAGAGAGTGGTAGAAAGTGAACAAAAAGGACGACAAGAAGGAAATGAGTACAGCTAACGTAAAGTTGGGAATTTGGGATAAAGAAAAGGCAAAATTTCCTTGAAGTGTTTTCCAAAAAGCTAAACTCTCTTGCATATGCACTGTTCATTTGAACAGTAAATTTCAGCGTTTTAACATTCAATTCACTGTTCACATGAACAGTAAAATGTTAGCCCCTTTTATAAGGGTTATAGATTTCAACTGGGTATGTTGTTGGAAATTTTGAAAAAATTAAATATATTTTGTTAATTAAAATTTAGTTTTCAAAATATTTAGTGGTCCATTTTATGTGGGTAGTTACCCATGATCAACGAACTCCCCATGATTCTCTCCCCACTTCTGCTAACCACTAATAACGTTCACCATTTTCTTAGGGCTCTTTGATGGCAAGACTCTAATATAAATAGGTGTTTTTATTCTGACAATAAAGGTCACTAAATCTACTCTCTAAAAATAAAAAGAACACCATCTATACAGAGAGAGTGAAGGTTTGGCACCGAAATTCAGAAAATCAAAATCAATTGGGTACACTAGTTCGCGCAAGAAGAAGCAGACAACAAGTTAACAATGGCTGGAGGTAATTCTCATCTATTTTAAAGCTTCCGCCTATGCAATTCATGTTCAATTCAGATTTTTGTGAACATGTTAAGTTTAATTACTTTTACATTGGTATCAAGAGCCATGTTTTCCTCTGCCTTGCTTTCCATTAACCGTCTGCATAAATTAATTGTGTTGCGTTTTTGTTAAAACGGTGGCCTTCTGATTGGATTATTGAGTTCGAGGTTTTGCGTCCTTTTGATGTACTTTGTATGATTGTTTTCCAACTTTCCTTTGGCGTCAATATTTTATGTTTCCCTATAGCCCTATTCATATGCAACAACAGACACCATGAAACTGGTGACTTGAATTTTTTTTTTTCTTTTGGGATCATGATCAGACGGTTTTGATTGGGTGTGATACTAATTATGTTGCTTTAATGTTGGTCCCTAAGTATCATATAGTATGTTGTGTATTGTTGCTTATTGTTTTGTTTTCTTCTCATACTGACTTGTGGAGTTTATTGAGATTCCTTTTGTGAATTGCTCCTTTTATTATACTGTACTTTTGGCTTTTACCTTGAAAGGTTTGGAGTATAAATCAATTTAGGCTCTGCGGTCATTATAATACTATGTTGGTTTAGAATAAAATAAAATTTGGAGATTTAGACCAATTTAGTTTTCGGTCAAAGATAATTTATATACATTGTGTATAGTATATAAAAATAATTGAAAGTTGAGTGATTCAAAATTTTGTTAATTAGGGAGTAGCCACAGCACCTCTAATTATTAAAATTTATTATTATTATTGGAATCACATATGGAAACTAGACTTTTATTGTGATTAATTGTATATGATATGATAAAACTTACCCACAAGAATTTTATTGTATTTGAATAATTAATTAGGGTGAAGTGTTGAATTTTGTTTCTTTAACGTCCCACATGAATTAAGAAACTGATACAGTTTGATAGTTTCACCGTATGGTAATTATTAATCTATTTAATTAGAACTTTAGCCCACAGGCAAGTTTCATGTGTAGATTCGTATTTCACATGATTTACATTGGTAAAACATGATTAATGTTAAAAGTCTCAATTTTGATAATAAGCATGATTTTATTTGTATTTTGCAGTAGTTTTACGTGGCAATATTTCTGATATCAAATGTGACATTCCTGAATTAAAGGGTGATAACTATAAGGTGTGGAAAGAGGGGGTGCTACTGCAATTGGGATGGATGGACACTGACTATGCTATTCGGAAAGAAGAACCACCTAGCATTACTGGCAGTAGTACTCCAGATGCAGTTGCTCTTTATGAAAAGTGGGAGAGGTCTAACCGCCTCTCCGTTATGTTCATAAAGACAAAAATCAGTGCTAGTATTCGTGGTTCCGTCGATACGCATACCAAAGTCAAAGAACTTCTTTAGGCCATCGATGAGCAGTTTGCATCTTCTGATAAAGCTCTTGCTAGCACCTTAATTATGCAGTTTTCATCCATAAGGCTCACTGAGATTAAAGGAGTGAGTGATCATATCATGCGCATGAGGGATATTGCAGCTCAACTTAAGGATTTGGAAGTTACCATATCTGACTCTTTCCTTGTCCATTACATTTTATGCACTCTTCCTCATCAATATGGCCTCTTTAAGGTCTCTTACAACACACATAAGGATAAATGGTCAATTAATGAACTTCTGACCCATGTGTGTACAAGAGGAGGGAAGATTGGTGATGGAGGAGGGTGAAAAGGTGAACCTTACTACTTTTGCAAAGAAAAAGAAGGATCACCCTAAGGATAAGGGAAAGATTTCTGCTAATCCGACCATTAAGAAGGAGTCTTCGTGTTTCTTCTGTAAGAAGAAAGGACACATGAAGAAAGACTGCGAGAAGTTCAAGGCTTGGCTTAAGAAGAAAGGTAATTTTCTTGCGTCTGTTTGTTATGAATCTAATATGGTTAATGTTAATCATAATACATGGTGGATTGTTTCTGGTACTACAATCCATGTTTCGAATACCTTGCAGGGTATGACAAACCTAAGGAAACCAGTGGGCAGTGAACATCAAATCTATTCTGGCAACCAGATGAGTTCGCATGTAGAGGCCGTTGGGACATGCAGCCTAAATTTAAGTAGTGGTTTCATTTTGCAGTTAGAGAGAACATTTTATGTTCCAAATTTCTCTAGAAATTTGATTTCAGTTTCAAGACTTGTACCTTTTGGATTTTCCTTTAATTTTTCTGACTCTGGTTTTAATTTAATTAGAAATTCTGAAGTTATTGGTTGTGGTATTTTGTCTGATGGATTATATCGTCTCAAATTGCAAAATGATATTGCTCATAGTTCCTTGCATGTTAATACTGGTTTAAAGCGTTGTATTGTGAATGAAGAATCCTCTATGTTGTGGCACCGGAGATTGGGACATATCTCCATTGAGAGAGTCAAGAGATTAGTAAAGGAAGGGGTACTTGATACTCTAGACTTTGCTGACTTTGAGACATGTTTTAGTTGCATTAAGGGAAAGCAAACTAACAAGTCTAAGAAAGGTGCTAAAAGGAGTTCTGACCTATTAGAGATCATACATACGGATATTTGTTGTCCGGACATGAACGCTAAAGATCCGAAATACTTCATCCCCTTTATTGATGATTATTCACGATATATGTATCTTTACATGCTTCGTTCCAAAGATGAAGCTTTAGATGCCTTTAAATTGTTCAAAGCTGAAGTAGAGAAACAATGTGGTAAGCACATTAAGATCGTGAGATCAGATAGAGGTGGAGAGTATTATGGTAGATACACTGAGAATGGACAAGCATTAGCTCCCTTTGCAAAATTTCTTCAAGAACATGGGATTGTTGCCCAATATACTATGCTTGGTTCCCCGGAACAAAATGGTGTAGCTGAAAGGAGAAATAGGACCTTAATGGACATGGTGAGAAGTATGCAGAGCAATGCAAAACTTTCACCATTTTTATGGATTGAAGCTCTTAAAACAGCAGCGTATATATTAAACCGAGTACCTTCCAAGGCTGTCCCTAAGACGCCTTTTGGGTTATTCAAAGGATGGAAACCGAGTTTGCGGCATATGCGCATTTGGGGATGCAAATCCGAAGTAAGAGTATATAACCCACAAGAAAAGAAACTTTACCCGAGGACTATTAGTGGGTATTTCATTGGATATCCTGAGAAGTCTAAGGGTTATAGGTTCTATTGTCCATCTCACAGCACCAGAATTGTGGAATCAAGAAATGCTAATTTCCTTGAGAATGACTTAGTTAGTGGGAGTGATCAAATTCAGGACATTATTTCTGAAACAGATCACATTGAAGTTCCAACCCCTAATTTAAGTGATGTTTCAAGTGATAGGCTGATTGTCATTCACACCCCTCAATCACAAATGGGTATTAGGGACACAGCAGTAGAAGCTCCACACAATGTTGATAACAATTTAATAGATCATGAAGAACATGAGGAGCATCTGAACGATCAACACCTTGATCAAGTTCCTTTGAGAAGATCTGTTAGAATGAGGAGATCAGCTATTTCTGATGATTATGAAGTGTATTTGCAAGAATCGGATTGCAATGATGAAGCTGACAATGATCCAATTACGTTTTCACAAGCCACAAGTTCAAGAGATTCTGAATTATGGATGAATGCCATGAAAGATGAGATAAACTCTATGGCATCAAATAGAGTTTGGGATCAGTTGCCTAATGGTGTTAAGGCCATTGGATGTAGATGGGTCTTCAAGACAAAGAAAGACTCAGCAGGCAACATCGAGAGACATAAGGCTGGACTCGTTGCCAAAGGGTTTACTCAAAGGGAAGGAATCGACTACACGGAGACTTTTTCTCCTGTATCAAAGAAAGATTCCCTTCGAGTTATTATGGCATTAGTAGCTCATTTTGACTATGAGTTACATCAAATGGACGTGAAAACGGCATTTCTCAATGGTGATTTAGAAGAAGAAGTTTACATGAAACAACCTGAAGGATTCTTCTCTAAAAAGGGTGAGCATTTGGTTTGTAAGCTAAATAAATCCATATACGGATTGAAACAGGCTTCTCGCCAATGGTATATGAAGTTCCATCAAGTGATAACTTCATTCGGTTTTGAAGAAAACATAATGGATCAATGTATATACCATAAGGTCAGTGGGAGTAAGATTTGTTTCCTGGTGTTGTATGTAGATGATATTTTGCTGGCAACCAATGATAAAGGGTTGTTATATGAAGTGAAAGAATTTCTTTCTAGTAACTTTGACATGAAAGATATGGGTGAGGCATCTTATGTCATTGGCATTAAGATCCATAGAGATAGATCCCGAGGCATTTTGGGTTTGTCTCAAGAGACCTATATCAACAAAGTACTTGATAGATTTCATATGAGAAATTGTTCACCAAGTGTAGCACCCATTGTGAAAGGTGACCGGTTCAGTTTGGACCAGTGTCCTAGGAATGATCTTGAGAAGGAACAAATGAAAAATGTTGCTGTTGGAAGCATTATGTATGCCCAGGTCTGCACTAGGCCTGACATTGCATATGTTATTGGAGTATTAGGAAGATATCAAAGTAATCCAGGTTCTGATCACTGGAAGGCTGCAAAGAAAGTGTTGAGATATCTTCAGGGTACTAAGGACTACATGCTTATGTATAGACGGACTGATAATCTCCAAGTAGTTGGTTATTCTGACTCCGACTTCGGTGGCTGCATTGACTCAAGAAAATCCACCTCAGGATATGTGTTTATGCTAGCTCATGGTGCCGTTTCTTGGAGGAGTGCAAAACAGACCTTAACTGCTACTTCAACTATGGAGGCTGAGTTCGTCTCTTGTTTTGAGGCTACCTCACATGGTGTATGGCTGAAAAGTTTCATATCTGGACTTAGAGTCGTTGACTCTATTTGTCGACCGATAATAATGTTTTGTGATAATTCAGCTGCTGTTTTTATGGCTAAGAACAATAAGAGTGGAAGTCGAAGTAAGCACATCGACATTAAGTTTCGAGCCGTAAAAGAACGTGTTCAAGAAAAGAAAGTGATCATAGAACATATTAACACTGGATTAATGATTGCTGACCCCTTGACAAAAGGCATGCAAATTAAAGTTTTCCAGGGTCATGTAGAGAGCATGGGACTTGGTCCTATCATTGAAAAACATTGTTTGAGTTATGTTGTAACTTTTTCATTCAGTTGGATATTTCTCTTTCAAGTTATGTACATACATATTGTTTTTGTTATTTGAGAAAATACCATTATGTTTGACCTTGCGTAAACATAAGGTTTACTCATTAAAAGACAAAGTATATTGTGATACATGGAAGATAGATTCTCGTTCTAAAGGGAATTTTATCGCCATGATTCATATATGAAGTTTTTCTCGTTAAAATGGACCAAGTGGGAGAATGTTGGAAATTTTGAAAAACTTAAATATATTTTGTTAATTAATATTTAGTTTTCAAAATATTTAGTGGTCCATTTTATGTGGGTAGTTACCCATGATCAAGGAACTCCCCATGATTCTCTCCCCACTTCTGCTAACCACTAATAACGTTCACCATTTTCTTAGGGCTCTTTGATGGCAAGACTCTAATATAAATAGGTGTTTTTATTCTGACAATAAAGGTCACTAAATCTACTCTCTAAAAATAAAAAGAACACCATCTATACAGAGAGAGTGAGGGTTTGGCACCGAAATTAAGAAAATCAAAATCAATTGGGTACACTAGTTCGCTCAAGAAGAAGCAGACAACAAGTTAGCAATGGCTGGAGGTAATTCTCATCTATTTTAAAGCTTCCGCCTATGCAATTCATGTTCAATTCAGATTTTTGTGAACATGTTAAGTTTAATTACTTTTACATATGTTTCATTTTTCACTGTAATTGCGAATTTATATGTGTTTGTTGGAGCTTTGCTTGTTTTTAAAGCTTGTTTGCCCTTGTGGGTCTGTTTGTATCAATTCAAGATCGTTTTCTATGCATTTCGTGTTTAACACATTGCCAATTTCAATAGTCTGGACAATGAGGAATGATCAATCAAGGTCCAGTAAGTCTGGAACAGAAAGATGCTCGTGAGCCTAGGTAGCCGTTTTTATGGTTTAGTAAGTTGTAATGTTCATTTTCATTTGTCTAATTCAACAGTAGTGTACTCAAGCATTGTTGGTTTTCATGTTCCCTTTTCTCTTAGCCAGTAAATTGAAACCATTTTGACTATTTTTTCTTATTTTTACATTTTAGTCATTCATCACTCAAGATCCTGGCAATGAGACATTCTGTTGAAAAACATAAGATTTTGACGTCCCAATTCTAATCTATGTGCAAAAGGATCAACAGAGCAAAGATGATCCTCCGCAAATATCTGAAGGGGTGTGTGCTTTGAAGGCTTTCGTTTGTTTCTGCATTCAGATGGTTAGAGTTTCTGCTGGGTTATTGTTGATCTATTATTTGGCAGATGCGTAAGCTTGGAATACGTGCTAGGCTTGATCAAATTTTTGATGCTCCAGCTGCTGTCAAGGAGGTTTTGAGTAAGTCAGTCCGGTCTTTATGATTCTGTATGGTCATTGACTCACTATCCTTCGTGCTTGAGAATTATAAATTTTACGGCCTTAGCATAGGGTGTGTAAGTATTGTGAATTAAGTTTTGAGGAAGTTAATCCGGTCTTAATGATTTTATTCATTTTGTTAACACCCTGTCCAAATTCTTCAGTTCATTGGTACCGAGGAGACTGATCGTAGGGCAGATGAGGTTGAAAATTCTGAATACTTGATTTTTTGGACTCCGGCTAATCATAGTTGGTCCTGATCTAAATATGGTCATCATGTGTCCGCTAGTGTGATGCCGGTTTCTAAATTCAAACTTCTTTCATGTGGTAAGCTTACGCTTTTGTATGCCCATTTATTTTTCTTTATTAGTCTGTAGGTTTAAATGGCGACTTAAACCATGTTGAATCATGCATGTGATGTAGGTTCAAATAATTCGGTTATTGAGAGTCTCAGGTCCAGGAAAATTGAGAATCAAGAGCTTGTGGATCTGGAGAATGAATATGGCATTGCAGATTATGACAGTTGATATCAATTTTCTGTTACAACTGAAAATGTTATTAGAAGGATTTTCCTTTTCTTTTGTCTATAGATTCAAGATGTAAATCCTTTTGGTACAAAAGGTGTAAATTACTACTCATTGAATATTATGAAATAAAAGAACATTCAATATTTTTATTTTGAGATAGTCTTCAATTCTAATTAATATGTACTTTCATAATTGTAATTGTGAAAAAATGCATTAGCATTAAAAGAAAAATTCGGCTAGCGCATCCCCTAACATGAAAATTCGCTTCCACATACCTTATCGTATCGCCTCTTGTGAAAGAGGCGATGCATAAAGTAGTTGGATTTTTTTTGTTTTAAACACCTATTGTGTCGCCTCTTACATTTTAGGTGACACATTAGCTTATTACAAGCGTCTCTTGTCAGTCAGCAGGTGACGCATAACCGTCGCATAAAGTCCACTGTCATTTTGTGAAAATGATCTATCGTGTCGCTTGCTACCGAAGAGGCGACGCAATAGGTTAGGTTTCGCGTCACCCTCTAGGCGACACGATAGGCGACGACCTATTGTGTCCCCAGCAATGGAGTCGTCTTTGAGGCGACACGATAGCCTATTTAGAGGCGACTCGATAGGGTGTTTTTGTAGTAGTGCGTGTACATCTTGCTCTAGGGTTTTCGTTGGGGATACTTATGGAGACCATGTCGTATCGTGTGCTGGTATTGTTGGTATTAAGCATCGACATAATGTTGTGCGTGATACCCTTGTAGACGTTTGTTATCGGTCTGGGATTTCAGCTGGTAAGGAAGTATATATTGGGTTAGGTGGCGGACTTGACAAACCCCTACGTCCAGCGGACATGTTACTCTACTCTTGGGGTGGAGGGCTTGATGTGTGTGTTGACCTGACTGGGTCATCGCCCTTGACACAATCTGCGATGTCTGACTTCGTGCCTGGCCGTGTGGTGATTGATGTGGCACAACGCAAACGTGTCAACTATGAAGCTAAGTGTACGGCTATTGGATATGGATTTCTCCCTTTCTCCTTCTCTTCTTTGGGGGAATTGGAGAAGGATGTTGTTGCCTTGCTGAAAAGGATACAAAGGTTCTCATTGACTCAAGATATTGGAGCACGAGCTGTTGTTCACATTTTACTAGGATTAGTTTTGCTATAGCTAAAGGAGTGGGGGCCCATATAGTATCTCGGCTTCCCACAAATTTTTTGTAAATATTTTTAGTTGTTTGATATAATAATAATAACAATAATATTAATAATAATAATGAATGATGCCCAAATTTTCACTAGGATGGGGTTTGCTATAGCTAGAAGAGTGGCTACCCATATTGTATCTCGGTTGCCCACTAATTTCTTGTAAGTTGTATGATTTTATTAGTTATAATAATAATATTAAGTAATTAAATTTTATGATGATAATAAAGTGTTAATAATAAGTTGAAGTAGAACTAAATTAGACTGAATTAAAATTACACAAATTATCAAAAGAGACGGTCTAATTTTAACATAAAATTAGACCAACTAAAACCCACATTTTATTAACAAGCTCATTCTATCTTACTCTAACCCAATACTATTCCTAGACATTTAGCACACGCTACTTGTTCATTCTCTTCTCCTTTCCCTATTTCAATTTTAGTCTCGAAATATAACAAGCGATTCCTAAAAAAAAATCTGACTTACCGAATGAATTAGACTAGTCACTAAATGGATTAAATTAGTCACTAAATAAATTTAACATTGAGTAAACTAAATAGGTCACGAGATGAATTAAATAGGTCACAAAATGGATTAAAATGGACCCTTTTTTCAGAGGACGATTTGTTGATATTCTCTTACTATTATTGGGCCTATTGGACCGTTGCCTAATTTTATTTTATAAGTAAACGGTCTCTTACAAGACCAACTGTTAAAATTAATAGAATAAACGGAACTGAACTAAAATTAATTTATACTTGTTACAGACTAAAAATGGTGGTAGGGGTGCAGCTGTTGGTGGGAGGGGTGCAACTGGTGGTGGTGCTGAAGGTGTTGCCAGTGGTGCTGCTGTTGAAACGGGTCGAGGTAGAGGTCGAGGTCGAGGAAGAGGAAGGAACAATGTCAGTTTTTATATGTGTTGTTATGGTTTGGTTTAAATTTTTTAACGAACATTGATTTACGATTGTTTTCCTTCTTAACAGATTCCAACTGGATTTGGTGTCTTGATAATGAATGATGGATCAACCATCACCAATGTAATTGTTCTTAGAAATATTGTTGCCTCCTAATGATCATTATGTTAAACTTCGGTTTACTAACTTATCCATTATATTGCCATTTCAGGACCCCGGGTAACGTGATCCGAGAATTATTTCAAGTCAAGCATCAACATCGACTACTTCCGTGGCGAATCAGAATTTCTCCATGCAACAATGATTTTTAGAGTAGTACTTTGTGTAGGATCTCATCAAACAATTTGGTCGTTTTTTTTATAAGATTATGGTTTGTGTTATATTGTTGAACATTGGATCAATGTTTTGTAATATATTATGGTTCTTATTCGTGTTGAACAATTTGGTGCCTTTTGTAAACCGTTGGTTCAATATTGAACACAATACAATGGTGTTCGTTTTGTATTATGTGTAGGAAATTGTCAACTTCAAACATTTGTGCGTTGCATTTCCCAATTGTTGTTAACATTATTCCTTACTAGCAATGTTATTTAGTTCATCGAAACCGAACACGTTCATCCATTAGTACTTCCAAATAATACAATTCATGAAAAACCGTAAAGTGCATTCCAAACTCTAAAATAGCACCTACATCAAGTCACTTCAACATGTAGATAATAATACCAAACAAAATCCAAGACATAACCATAGCCATTTGAAAAGCTTTCTCCCTATTATTATCTAACATCGGTCGAACACGTAATAGACGAATGTTGGGTGATAATCTTTTGTTTTCCACTTCAAGCTCAAGTTTTTCCTTCTTCATTCTGATTAGTTTATCTTCCAAAAACTTCTTCTCAACTTCAAGCTCAATAATGGTTGTGTCTCTGTCCAAAATTTTGAATTGCAAATCCCTTATCTCACTGGAAATCTCCTCCTCCTCAACCACATCACAAACCCACTTGAAAAAATGGCAATCTTTCTCCCCCTAAATAACACAGGAAAAAATTGGAGGTTCAACTAACAAAAATCAAGAAATTAAAGCAGGAAATTGAAGTTTAACAATAACCAGGAAATTGATTTCTCAATATTTAACACTACTTACATTCCATTCCGAGCATCGATAAAATTTCCTCCCAAAATTTGGACCTTGCTTCTTACAAGTAAGTACAATAGCGCTTGCTCCATGATTATACAAGACTGTTTTTTTGCGTGAAGATTGAGAGGATGAACCACTCATTGAACCTCCTGCCATGGCTACAAGAAAAGAGGAAGAAGATATTTGAAGAAGAAAAAAAAGGGAAAAAGCGTGAGGAGGAGAGAGGATGAAGGAGGAAGAGGGTGAAAGAGATAAGTGAGTGGCGGTTAATAAGGAGGGAGAAGATAAAAAAATTAAAGCTAAAATAAAAAAGCTAACGGCTACATACTTACCTGCTGCAACAGGTTTCCAAAGGGGTTTTCTGTTTGGTGGAATGAAGGTGGAACCATTGGTGGAAGACCGGCCAAAGGTCGGATTATTCTTATCAATTTTTCCTAATATTAATAATTAATATACTACTACTACTAATAATAATGATAATAATTATAGATATAATAATACTTAATAATTATAATAATTATACCGATAATAAATAATAATAAATGATAATAAAAGTGTTAATAATAAATTGAAGTAGAGCTGAAAATGAACGAAAATTAATGAAACTCAACTGAACGAAACTTAATTTAATTAAATCAAAATTAATTTAAATCATTTACGGACTAAGAACCTGTTTAGATTTACTGAAAATAACTGAACTGAACTTATTGGAGTTGAACTGAACTGATTGGAGCTGAACTACACTGAAAGCTTTTATTATGAAAAGTAGGAATTAGGATAATCACAATAATTTTTGCTATTTGGCTTTCATCAGTAATTATAGTCACAAGCTTATACGATAAAATTGGACAAATAATTGAAAATTTGTAATAATGTTATGTACGTTTGTATTATAATGTAATTAGATTACTGATTTCTAGTATGTATTATAATGTTATATAGTATAATTATAGTCACCAGGTTACTAAAATATAATTAGCTTCCTGTTTATTAGTATGTTGTATAGATGTATAAGGTTATGTTTGTAATGCTAATGGGTTGGCTAATATTTGTTTTTTATATTTTATTTTATTCCTCCCTTACGGACAACATGAGTTTTATTTTAATCCTGACTTACGGACTACATGAGTTATTAAGCCATTTTGCTTGAGTTATTAAACCCGACCCACATGACCCGACCTGCCGACCCGCATAATTTTAAGAGGGTGTTTTTTTATTAAACTAGTACTTGTACGAGAACATGTTTTGTAGTACTATTATTTTGCATTATAGTTGAACTATAAAAATGTGTATTAAAAAAACATTTCAACAATGAATATTATTATTATTATTACTATTATTATTATTATGAATGTTATTATTTATTGTTGTAATATATTACAAAAATATGAAGTTGGCTTAATTATCATTAGCAATATCATTAGACATAAGGCATGTCTAAACTAAATTGTCATTATCAATATCATTAGCTAAATCACATAAATAAAAAAATTAACAAAAAAGCTGAATTAAACTGATTGAAGTTGAACTGAACTAAACTGAAATTAAGCTGAAATGAACAGACCCATTGACCGATAACAAGTTGTAAGAACAACAACACGGCAACACCCTTAGTTGATTCCCGCAAATTATGCAAAAATTATCCTATATTTTTACCAATGTCCAATTCTTACAAAAAAATTAGTCGATATAAAAACCCAAAAAAATGTAAGAAAACCTAAAAACTCGGGAAAAAAAAGACAAAGAGTGGACAAGCTCATCGTCGGTGCTGACCTCCTGCCTCCTTCCTTCTCTCCTCCTTCTCTCTCTCCACGTTAGTTCCTCTTATACTTCTACTCTCAAATCTTTCACACACTCTTCAATCCCAAATCTCCCTCAACTTTCTACTTACAACTACCCTTTGATCTAATTCGATCTGGGTTTCATCTGATCCGATCTCATTTCCCCTCAAAACCCATTAATCCAATCATGGGCCAAGAGGGTTTCACGGCCCAGAAACGGCCCACCGCAATATCCCCAACTGGCACACTTCCGACCACCACACTTTCCTCCGGTGGCAGCCGCTCTCGTGGGCCCCGCAGCCGTCAAATTGCTAAAACTGTCAACAATATAAAGATCACAATTTTATGTGGGTTTGTTACAATCTTGGTACTTCGAGGCACCATAGGGCTGAATCTCGGTGGTTCGGGTTCGGATTCGGAGAAGTCGAATCTCGAAGCCGAAGCAAGAAGGGTTATTGCTGAGATTAGATCAGATGGAGCTGAACCTGATGATGAACCACCTTTTAATCCTAATGTTACATTCACTTTTGGTCCAAAGATTGCAAATTGGGATCAACAGAGGAAAGAATGGCTTGGTTTGAATAAGGAATATCCAAATTATGTGAATGGGAAACCTCGGATTTTGTTGGTAAGTGGGTCTCCTCCAAACCCTTGTGATAACCCAATTGGTGATCATTATTTGCTTAAGAGTATTAAGAATAAGATTGATTATTGCCGTATTCATGGGATTGAAATTGTGTATAATATGGCTCATTTAGATAAAGATTTATCTGGGTATTGGTCTAAATTGCCTTTGATTAGAAGGTTGATGTTGTCTCACCCCGAAATCGAGTGGATTTGGTGGATGGATAGTGATGCTTTGTTTACTGATATGGTTTTTGACATTCCTGTTAGTAAGTATGATAATTATAACTTGGTTATTCATGGGTATCCTGATTTGTTGTTTGAGAAGAAGTCTTGGATTGCTTTGAATACTGGTAGTGTTTTGTTTAGGAATTGTCAATGGACTTTGGATTTGCTTGATACTTGGGCTCCTATGGGTCCTAAAGGTCCTACTAGGGATGAGGCGGGTAGGGTTGTCACCGCCTTTTTGAGTGGGAGACCGGCTTTCGAGGCTGATGATCAATCGGCTTTGATTTACTTGTTGATCTCTCAGAAGGAGATTTGGATGAATAAGGTGTTTGTGGAGAACTCTTATTATTTGCACGGGTTTTGGACCGGGTTGGTGGATAAGTATGAGGAGATGTTGGAGAAGTATCATCCCGGGTTGGGTGATGAGAGGTGGCCGTTTGTGACCCATTTTGTGGGTTGTAAGCCTTGTGGGAGCTATGCTGATTATCCTGTTGAGAAATGTTTGAAGAGTATGGAGAGGGCATTTAATTTTGCTGATAATCAAGTGTTGAAGTTGTATGGTTTTAGGCATAGGGGTTTGTTGAGTCCGAATATCAAGAGGTCGAGGAACGAGACGACTACACCTTTGGTGTATGTAGATCAGTTTGACATTCGACGTGGTGGATCAAAATCATGATATTCAACTTGGATATTTACCTGAGGATAATGCAAGCTAACCTTGTTGGGTTTTGCTGATTGTAACATGATTATAGTGATCATGAGTGAGGAGGCTCTTCTTTTCTGCTTTTACATGTTAAGGTCACACAACACAATTGTCCAGGGATTGAAAAAGGAAGCCCCCCTGACAGAAAAGAAGAAGAAAGTTTTTATGCTTTCAGCTCATGTTCTGTTCCACATATGGGATATATGGAATGGAAACTCCATGGTTTTGACTGGAAATGAATATTTATTCTCAGTGTCTCATTCTTTTTACCCAATATTGTATTCATATGTTATGAAATGAAACTGTCCATTTGTCACACATTACTTGTAGTCTGGCTATTAAATTTTTGTGAAAGAAACTTATGACTTATTATGAAACTGATTTGTACTTCTCTTTAATGTGTTCGCAGCGCATTCAATTCACAGAAACAAAAGTTATATTGAAAACAATGCTTTGCAAAATCGTTTGTTATTGGGAGTTAGCTATTTTCAGATTGGGCAAAATGCTTTTCATATGTCAATTGCTTGCTGTTTCATTACATGAGGAGAGATCCCGACCTGGTTGTAGTAAACTTTGCAGTGATTGCCTCACCCGTTATTGAGCTTGTGTGTTTGGCAACTTGGTTCTGTATTTTTATGAACATGCTGTAGTTTCTTTATATTGGGTCCATTTAAGTGTACACGTTAGGGTTACCTTGTGACGGAAGTATGCCACTTTCTTAATCATTTAGGAGGACAAATTGCTTCAAATTAGTGATCAACGTTGAATGCTAGACTAATTATTGAAAGCATGCCAAAAAGTTTCAAGTTTAATTAGGGCTAAACATAAGGTGATTTGAACGTTGATCAGGTCTCATATAAGTTCATGTGAAGAGAACACCCCATACGTGTTATTGCTGAAAGTGATTACGCTTTGTTGTCCTTCAGTTTTTATGTGATTCTACCTGTCTGCTCTGATTTTGATGCATTCAGCTTTGACTTGTGCGCTCAAGGTTTTTAGTTTGAACACATATCACTCTCCTGATTTTCTTAGAAGGGGCTAAAAGATCATACCAAGGTAATGAGTAATTTTGAACATAATTTCATTAGCTTCATTTTCTGCACTTGAATTATTTGGTATGCTGCAGCATAGTTGTTAGTTGATGAAAATCGGGTGCACTGGATAGGCATTGGAGAAGTGAATCCCCTATCTCAAAGATGGACCTTACTTGTACAGGAAAATTGCAAAATGCTTTTGTTTAGAATTAATTAGAAAGCATTGGGAGTTATATTGGTAATGTATGTGAACTAAATATGCAAAAATAAGGCTGTTATTCTATTTCATACACTCATATTCAAGCTTGGGGATCTGTTCTGCATATAAATGGGAAACCCTTCTGGACAACAGAAGGCTCAAATCCAGAGAGATTTCATTTGCATGATGCGGCATTTTATTATTATATACGACAGATTAAACTATTTGCAGCTGCAACTATATTTGGAAAATCATGTTCTTCTAATTTATTCGCAAAACTGGTACCTTCCGCCGTGCTGACAAAATCTCGTTCATGTGCGCTATCTGACGCAAGAGCTGGCTGATTCTCTACAGTAGCAAATTCAGTGAGTTAGCACTTAGCACTTAGCACTTAGCACTTAGCACTTAGCACTTAGCAGTGTAGAGGTGGCTATTGGGCCAGATTGACCCGATCCCAGCTAACCCAGCCTGAGAACCGGGTCACTTGGCCCAATATTAACAAGGGCACAGCCCGATCTACCTGGTAGATGGGTCTTGTGTCTAGCTCCTAACCCACACCAGGTTCGACCTGGATCACCAAGACACTGGTTATATTTAAGCCAATTTTGTTTTGCAAATAAATGGCCATTTTTACCCAAACTGACCCGCCCCACTTGCATGGCTGTGTGTGTGATTCCACGTCGGGTTTATCTAACCTGGCCAGCCACACTACTCAGCTGGTTTCAGTAGAATTGAACAATAAATCTATGAGGAGCATTCTTTAATTTACCTGGTCCTTTTCTCTTATGAGAAGCAAAAGGCGGTTGCGCCACTGCAGAATCTTCAAGCAAGCAAGTAATGCTACTGCTAACACTGTGGCAGGAATTATGAACGAACACTTTCTGTTGCTGCTGTTGCAAACGAAGCCCTGAAACATCCTTTTTCCAATTGTGGACATTCTATTCCTGATCTCGCTCATCATAAGAGAAAGTCTCGAATCTGATTTTACCTCTGAGCATGCATATGACAGTGGTGATAGTGGTGGTGACATATTTCTCGGTGAATTACATTCTTCCTGTAGAAGGGGCAGATCTTCATGTTCGCTCGGTGGAAAGATGGATGAATTATCATCGTAGAAGTTGTCCCTTATTACCAACTCGTATTCATATCCTTGCCCTTCTGGTGGAGGGGAAGATGACTGGAAATTAAATGGATGTTGAATTTCTTCCCAGTCAGATTCTTCTGAAAATTCTGAACTCCTCACCATTTCAGATTTTTCCTAGTACCAAATAACAGGATTTTTTTTCTTGGGGCTTTTCACTTTTGTACTTTCGCCTAGTGGATAAGGTAGATTTTTATTGCCTCTGCTGAAGAATGAATCACAAATTTAGATATCCTTTTTCAATGTTGACTACCCTAAAAATCCTGTACTATCATGCATCTGAAAATATCTTTGGTCACTATCTGGGTGTCAAATTGTCATCCCCACTGAAAAAAGATCAGGGTAACTCGTTTGCTAGGGCCTGAACATATGGTTCAAAAAACGCCAAAATGGGATTTCAGCTAGCCAGTTGTAGTGTATCAGTATTCCTAACAACATAAGGTTCGATTAATGCAAAACTGGGAATGTTTCAGCTAGCCAATCGTAGTGTATTCCAAATAATGGCAAGTATGAAGGGCAAATTGCCAAATTGGGAATTCCAACTATCGAACTTATGCATTTGAATGACCAGAATCAGAACATTTGTTTTGAAATGGAGATAGCAAGTGATCATAAATTTGATCAACGCCAAATGTCTACATGTTAAAATGGAAATAGCAAGTATCCATAAAGTTAATCAACTCCAAATGTCTGCATGTTAAGACACATTCATTGGGACAATCGGGCTCGTTATTTTATCGCAAGTACTCGTGTCAAATCCATGATATTTTGACATGACTATGAACTCTTTGGAGAATTCTTTTGAGCCAGACATATGAAAAATTCAATAAACTAGCCAAGTCAGACCCAAATATGTCGGACCCAAATATCACAGAGTAAGATAGGTTTGACACTGAAGTGTCTTCAACCTCGAAAATGGGAGGAAGACAAACATTAATGAGCTTAGACAACAGCACATTCTAAACTGAGAACAAGAACATGGATGATGTATACATTCCATTTATTATAACTTACAGGTAAACTCTATACAAAATCTGTCAAATTGATATCGCATGTGCAGTACATATGCAAGTTATAAGAGAACTGACAAAGGAAGAGGTTCAAGCGACTTGTTCAGTCTGTTGAAGCTCCTCCGGCATGCTATTTTTGAGATCTTGCACATTGTAAAGTGCCATTCACAATCATGCATCAGGAGATGACTGGATGTTCCTCTTACGAGCTAGTTCACGAGCCATCTCTCGCATTTCTTCTGGTGAAGGAGGCCTTGGTCCCTCTGGCGGATAGACTACATATGAATGCTGCATAAAGTAAAACACCTAGATTTTAGACTCAACTATTTGTAAAAAAAACAGAAAATAAATCAGTCGTCCAGGAACCAAGTAAATGCTTCCAAACGGAAACAGAACACACACAAATAACACTGTAACCGAGTGATCTCATCACTATAGTGAGAAATCAACTTAGAAATCTTCAAGCCCCACAAAGAACATCACCAGTCACCAACCCTGCTCACAAGATAATTACTCTTTTTGTTCTCTAGTAAATTTTAAATTGTATTTTTTTAAAAAAAGAAACTTAATTAAGTGTAAACTACTTTAATTTTGCAATAAGCTTAACATTTAGATTACAAAAAAATAAGAATATAGAAAGAGACAGATATAGAGTAAAAATGGCCACATGTGGTAGGAGAAAGGAAGAGAGGAAACAAACTCCATATAATGTAATTATATTCTGAAGCACCCAGTTTTAGCAAGTGCAACTTATTGTGAAATAGATGGAACATTAACATATTCTGCATAAAGGTTGTTTAAACTTTAAAGAGCAACAATTGTAAATTCATAAGGGGTTTACTAGTCAGATTATATTTTATAAAACTTTCTGGACTAGAGTATCATTAACTAGTTCATGAAATTATGGTGCAATTTATATCAAAGCTTAAACTTCAGAAGGGCATATGGCATGCACAAAGGATTATCTGCAACAAAATAAAAGCCACTTCCAGAAGGGAACTAGAGTTTGCATTTTGTGGAGGTGCCACCAACACTCCACTTTCTGCAACAAAAAAAGAGGAGCCCAACACAAAAGGCTTACTCCAGTTTTCTGAGGAGGCCTTTTTGGTACTAGAATCCATACGACCCATTATTTAGACGATAACATCGCAAACTTATTTTATACAAGGTAATCAGAATCTTTCTAAAATCTGGAAGGAATATTCTCCCGTCCTATGTACTTACGCCTCACCGGTTCTCCTGTTTTCCAGATTAACCCCTTTCGTTTGTTGCCTGTCAACACCCATTCCATCCACAATTTCTTAGGTGCTAAGATATTTGGATTTAAGATTTTAGTTTTTGGAGTACATCTCGTTTCCTCCCTCTGTTTCACCATAAACTTAACATTTTCCTTGGCAGTTGGCACAAAAAACAAGAAAGAGGCAGATAAATAGGATAGGTGGAACCATGAGAAAGAGATAAAGAAAGGGGAAAAAAAGGTAAAGATGCAAGTGTTAAAATCAAGGTAAAACGACCATTTTTAGTAGTTGTTAAGTTTATTGAAAAAAATAATGAATAATAATTTATAAATCTGGATTTTTTTTGTTAATCTAGCCAAAAAGAGATGTTGCTATACTTGCAGAGGCATGACTATATGAATGACTAGATTATCAATCTAAAGAGCAAACTATGTCCAAAACCTGCTTTGAGTGCTAAAATGCAGCAATACGTAGATTCGTAGACTAGGCTGGTATTTTGGCACAAGGTAGATTTGAAAAACAAACATATAATTTGATGCAAATAACTTGATTATCAATCTAAATAGCAAACCATGTTCAAAACCTGTTCCAATTGCTGAAACGTAGCATAAGTAGACTAGGTTGGCAAAGAGTCGATTTAAGAGCATAAAGCATAAGATCAAAAGCAATTGAAGAGTAAATATGCTAATCAATGTAGATTTAATGTTAATTGTTTACGTGAACTTGTTGAGCAACGATCATCTGCCTGGCTCATATTGATAGTGTAAATGGCCTACATGACCTTAGTTAGGAAAAACCGTAGGATTAGTAATGGATAATGATCATACACGTCCAATTTTCTAAAGGGAGATTATTTATCTCTTAGGAAATCCCCATCGGTTACTGTGATTCCATATGCTATTGTTTGCTATCTTTTTAAAAAAAAAATTGTTCCACTTTGACTTTTTACACTATTCACATATTCCACTCTGAGAGTATCTTTTACCATTATAAACATATACAAGTATATTATGCAATATGTTATAGGATTTGTCTTAACGTATATTTTCAAAATATTAGATGTATGATTTTTCTAATAAATATTAAAATTATTAAGAGTTGTTTATGTATTGACAAACGTAAAAGTCAAAGGGGAACAATAAAAAAGAAGAGAGAATATTTGATTGATTTCTTCCTAATGTCAAAATTTTCAGTTCATTGAGCACAAAGTGGGAACAAATCCGCCCTCACCTTCAAGTTCTAGCTACAAAATCTTAGTAATCCATAAATACATGATACATGATGACCGCTGAACACCCTCACAAAAGAAATAAGAGGTTCAAAAGGCAACCTTAGAGAGGAAGGTAAACAAGGGCGAAGCCGAGAGAGTACACGAAGAAAAAGAGGAAAACCAAAGGGAGATCTAGTATAGTAAGGAAGAGTAAAATGGAATCAAGCATGTCTATCCCTTATTCCTAGGCTCCTTGTCTTCTTCAAACTGTCTCCACGTAAAATATTCAAATCCACTCTCTACCATTCTTGACTTCTGAGGTAGTGGTTTTTGGCGCAGCATGTAACATCTACCATGTAATTTGATTGATAGCACACTCTTGGAGGGATCTAGGAAGTTCAAGATATATGTAATTTCACCCTTAATTGGTTGAGTTTTGAAAAGAGGGTGTTCTAGAATTGATTGTGTATTTTGCGAGCTTTCCAAAACAAGCATACTTTAGATATCGGTGCTATAGCAAAAAGTTCACCCACTTTTCACTAACTCAGAGTCTCAGACACCTACCTAATATACATATTTTAAAACGATTTGCTTCTTTGTCACATTGCATCAAAGCCTCAGAATGTTGTACCTTCTGTGATTGAACACATTTTATGTTCCTAACAAGAAGATTTTCAGTAACTTTTATTGTCTAAAAAATATCTAGTAACAGCTACCACGGCAAGCTGAGGAATGTCAAATGTGTACTAGCTTTGAATTAGGGTTTCTGAATTCATTTAATTCAAGAACTTAGAGCGATTTCAGACAAGTAGCTCTTGAATTACTTAATTTCATGCAAAATGATTTAGCTACATTTGAATATATGTGCAGATAAATACTGAAAAATTGGCAACAACGTTAGATTCATCATCTTGTTAATAAATCTTATTTGCGCAGAAATGTTTTCCAATTTAACTCAGCATTCAAAAAGAATTCAAATTCACATATTGCCGAATTCATCCCAAAGTTTCGTAAATTTCTTAATCGAGTTTCACAAGCAATAGCATAATTATTACCCTAAAATGCATCAGATATTCGAGTTTCGATCAAAAAACTAAATAAAATGAATGGAAAATTCACAAAAACCTAGATATAAAAATAGAAATGTAGCGAAAAAGAAAGAGAGACATACACCACCCATGAATTTCTGGAGATTTTTGGTGTTGTTAGCGAAAGAGTACATGAGAACTATCGGGACGGCGACGTAGACGGCGAATTTGCCCACCTCTAAAAGCCCCTTCCCTGCTCCAAGTGATGACATTTTTACAGTGATATTAAGATCACACAGAACTCACAATCTCTGAAATAAAAAGATGTTTGGGTCGTATTACATGCAGCTCAAGAATTACGAATCTCTTTTCTATCTCAACACCCGTCGAGCGAGCTATTTTTTCGTGAAAGGGTCGGCAAAGAATGGAGAGTTACCATCAATCACTAGATTTATATGTACGCGATATACTTCGGACGCCGTTTTAGTTTTAATAGGCCACATACTTGATAATAGGGTGGAAGAATAAGGGGAATTTTTACCTTTAAAGTGCCCACTAAATACAAACGTAAATTGACATTGAACTACTCATAAGTTATAAGTCGTAACTACTCTGTATGGAGTAGCGGAAGAGATCTACCCACCGCTCCATACATTCTTAATACTTTTGTTGTTCAACATATAATTCATCGTCTAATTATCAAAATATGACTTTTACTTGTGACAAAATGCCAATTGTCAATTTCAAACAATATATCAATATATCTTATCAAATAAGTTGAGGCATGGCAGGGGTTCAATAGCTAGTTTATCAACATAAGAGATGGCTCCAATAGTGCGATGATATGCCCTTAATTTGCTATGGCCACTCCCAAAACCTCACATAATACCAAAATATTAAATATCCTTGGGACATCATTGGGCAAAAAAAATACTTTCCCCATCTTTGGAAGAGGATAATTGATCGATATGTTGAAAAGTGTGAAAGAATAATAGAGACCAATACCAATTTGGTAGAAGGAAGATAAAAAGATGATTTTGTAAGAGACTGTCTATTTTTCAATTAAAATTAGGCAACGATCAAAGTCAATATTAAGAACAGAATAGAACAAACTGTCTTTCTATAATAGTGGCTAGTTTAATCTATTTCTTGACCAGTTTAATCCATTTCATAGCCCAATTTAGTGTGAAATATCCAGTATTAGTGTTGGGTTAGAGTGAGATGAAATAAGCTTATTAATAGAATATTAATATGTGTTTAGGTTGATTTAATTTTATGTTAAAATTAGAATGTCTCCAGTAATAATTTGTTTAAAAAATCGGAAGCAATAGAAAAAGTATAGATAAATGACAACAAAAGAATTGAAAAGATGCACGGTGTTTGGCAATTAGAGTTTTGGGCAAAAAGAGAGGTTTATACGAATTTTATAGTACATGACTAGTCAAAACTCAAATAGATATGTTTGGTAAATGTTTAATTGAGAGTTTTCGGGGTAAAACTCTCAAAATAAAAAGGCTCATATTTGGAGTTTTTTCCTTTTTTTTTTTGGAAGGTAATGTGGTGGACCCCTGACCAGATCTCAATTAGCACAGTTTATTGATCTGGTGTTTGCAGGGCCCGACATTTGAGAGCAGGGGGAATGGTAAGGGGATCCCCACCCCCAAATGCCCCTAGTGGGATTTGATCCCATGACCTTCAAGTCATGAGATCAAACCTTTACTACTAGACCAAGCCAAACTTGGTGTTGGGAGCTTTTTTCTTAGAGGATTAGATAAGAGAATATGTATATTACTTTTTTGCACATAATTATAAATTTATAATACTAATATATCAATCAACATGTTCCATAAATGTCATTGTACATATAAAAGGGTAATCAATTTTTATCCATCAGCTAATTTTTACAAAGCACATTTATATGAAAAAGTTAGTCAAATCTACAGTCACATCAACCGAACAAAAAGATAAAGGAAAAATTGTCAGGAATAAGTCAACCTTTGCGTTGACCGCTTTTAACAAGTCAACCTTCGTTTATTCCATTGGCAAGTAAAGCTTGTACATGAATTTGCTTTTAACAAGTTTTTTTACTTATGACCTGAACAACCTGTAAACTTTCATTTAAAACTTACCATTCCCTTTGACTTATTGACTCTGGCAAAAAAATTTCCCTCCATATTTTCTTTTCCCCTAACTGTTCGTATACCAGTCTCTCTCTCTCTCCTATTCTTCTTCTCCAAGTCAGGCATTGAAGCTCAAGCAATTCAAAGTTCGAATCTTTGCAGCAGAGGTAAGTTCGTATTTTGTTTTATTTCGTTTTTCGCACCAGAATTTTGTGGAATTTTTCAATTTTTTTATTGGAAACTCTTGGCTGAATGCATGTGTGTGTTGTTTGAGTGATTTATTCGTTTTAGTTAATTAGAGGCTTTGAATAGGTTTGATGTTCATTGTAAACAATTATGGTTGCAATTCTGGGTTCAATTATGGTTGTTGATGATGAATCAGTTACTTAGTTTAGGGTTTCATTCCATTTTTTTTGTTATGTGTTTGGTTTGTTTGTTAAGTAAATAAAATCTGGGTTGGAACTTATATTGAGAAATAATTTGAATATTTTAGGTGGCAATGGCTAATAGTGTTTGGGATACTGTTACCTTAAGGTATTGGCATGGTGGGAGGTTTAAGGAAGCTAGTACAGGGGAGTTAATATATGCAGGGGGGAGGGAAGACAATTGGTGTTGTTCCTGATGAGTTATGTTATTGGGAGGTTATGGATTTGGCTAAGAAATGTGGTGATTATAGCACAGTTGAGGCAGTTTTCTATTTACTCCCTGGGATGGATTTAGAAGATGGGTTAATAAAGGTAGAAGATGACAAGGGTGTGCTTGCACTCTGTGATATAGCAAAGAAAGAGAAAAGTGTGGACTTGTATGTGTTGCATCAGCAGGCTGCCCCCACTTTCCCACATAAATCTCCCTCCAAATCTCCTAGTAAAACAATAACTCTTTCTCAACCACCTGAAACACAATTAAAAAATCTAAAACCACAAAAACTTACACCAAAAAGGGCCCCACCACCTGTTACAAAGATTCCCCCAGAACTAGATCTAGGTCAAAGGGAATAGATGATGTTATAGTGTTGGACTATGCAGCTTTTGCATCTGAATGCAACCCTACTTCAAAACCTCTTCTCCCACAGAACAACAACAGCCTCTAACTCCAAACACTTCTCCAGTTCATCCATTATCCACAGAAAAAACTTCTCAAAAACCTGTTTCTCCTCCCATATCTACTGAAGCAGCTACAAAACCTCCTCAAACTAAATCACCAGTTCACCTCATATCCACTCAAACAGAAACTGCCATCTCAAAAAAACACTAGATCCACCTTCTTCATCCAAACATAAACAAACAGAAAACCCCTTTGGATAATTTTCTTGAAAATTATGAGTGGGAGGATAATAGGCCAGACAGTCCACTAACACTGAGAGAATTAATTGGTGAGTCTAGTGATGATGAAGATGATCCAATTTATGAGCCTGAAAACATTGTGGGAGAGTCTGAAGGTAGTGGCTTAGATGGTTTGGACTTCATAAGTGATGAGGAGGGTGATGGGAGTGGGGATGAGCAACTTGAAAGAGAAGAAACTTTGGATGAATCAGATAATAGTGATGAGGAATATGTTGTTGCTAGGGAGAGAGTTAGAAGCTGCTCTTCTAGGTTACTTGTAATTGCTAAGCAATTACAGAGGGAGGTTGCTGAAGGGAAATTAGGTGCACAACAACCACCTACAGAATATGTCCCCCTAGATGATGAGAATGAATCTGATTATTATGACAGTGAAGAAGATATTGATACACCACCAGTGAGTGGTGATGAAGGTGAACAAGAAAGAAGAAAGAGGAGAGCTTTGTTGGTAGGAAAAGGTACAGACTTCTCCACCTTTGTGTGGAAAGTAGGACATAGATTTCCAAACAAGGGGAGCTTTAAACAGGCAGTGGCTAGGTATGCCATTTTCCAAGGTAGGAATGTGAGTGTGGTGTTAAGTAACAAAAACAGAAGGCAAGAGTGTGGAGTGAAGTGTGTGGAAGGGTGTCCCTTTTATCTGTATTCCTCTTGGCACCCAAGCAAAGCCAGTTTCATTGTGAAGCAAGTGGTGAATGAGCATAGGTGTCAGAGAAATATGAAGAAGAACAAACAATTGAAAACCAAATGGGTTGCAGCTGAGATGTTGGAAGTGTTTAAGGCTAGGCCACATTGGCCAGCCAAGGAGATTATTGAGACAGTGAGGAGGGCTTATAAGGTGATTGTGCATAAGGATTTTGCACCATGCACATCAGATGTTACATGGGTCTATGCAAGATCATTACAGGAAACTAGGTAGATATATTGCAGCCTTGAAAAAGGGAAGTCCTCAAACTTTCATTGAGTTAGTAGTGGATGGCAGTCTAGGAACAAACCCTCCCACATTCCAGAGGTTATTTAATTGCTTTGAAGGACTAAGGCAAGGTTGGAAGGAAGGATGCAGGAGAATAATATGTGTTGATGCAGCTTTTTTGAAGACTTTCTTAGGGGGGCAGATTATATCAGCTGTTGGTAGGGATGCTAATGAGCAGATGTATCCCATTGCATGGGAAGTGGTGGAGGGAGAGAATTTACTATCATGGGAATGGTTTTTCACACATCTACAATCATGCTTGGAGCTTGGTGATGGAGATGGATATGCAATTGTTTCAGATGAGCATCCGGTAATATTTTAGTCTCTATCACCTTTATTCTTTAAATAACTTATATTGTAATTGCTCAAGTACATTAGTACATCAGTTAGTTTAATTTCAACTTTTAACCTAGCAAAATAACCTAGCAAACTAGCATATCATAAACTACTACCTAAATGTTACTAACTAGCATATCATAAATAACCTAGCTAACTAAGTACATTAATTTCAACTTTTAACACATCTAAACTATTTCATTTAGGTTACCTTCTAAGTAAAGGTTAGCTTAACTAACCTAGCTAGCTACATAGATCAGTTAGGTTAGCTTGTAAGTAAAACTTAAGTAAACTAACCTAGCTAGCTAACTAGATCAGTTAGGTTAACTTGTAAGTAAAACTTATCTAAACTAACCTAGCTAGCTAACTAAATTAGTTAGGTTTACTTTATTTGCATATCCACTAAAATAAAGTTCTAATTGGATTTACTACTATTTTGAAGGCCATTCTGAGTGCTGTTGCTAAGGTATTACCTAAGGCAGAGCATAGACATTGTCCTCGACATGTCTATGCTCATTGGCACAAAACATATAAAGGAGATGAGATGAAACTACTTTTCTGGAAAATTTGTAAGGCATACAACATGGCTGATTTTGAGGATGCTTTGAGTGAGTTGGAAAAAGAAAATGCAGATGCTGCTGCTGCTTTTAGGGCTTACAAGCCACCTGTTTTTTGTAGAGCATTCATGAGTCCTAGGATTAAATCTGATGCCATCACTAATAACATGGCTGACACTTTTAATGGTTTTACAATCAATGCTAGAACCAAGCATTTGATTTACATGATGGAGGATATTAGGGTGGCACTTATGCAAAGATTATGTAATAAGAGGCAGTCAATGGAGAAGTTAAGTGTCAAGATATGTCCTAGGATCCAAGCTATGCTTGATAAAGAGAAGGATAAGGCTGCTAATTTGTGATGTGATGCCCTCCACAGAGCACATTTTTAATGTCAGATATTATCTTGATCAGCTCATTGTAAACCTAGATTCTAGGACATGTACATGTAGAAAATGGGATATGCTTGGAGTGCCTTGTTGTCATGCAGTTGCATGTATATTCTTCTTGAATAAGGAAGCAGAGGATTATGTAGATGAAGCTTATAGGAGAGAAGCATATTTGACAGCTTATGGGGGCTCTACACCACCTTGTGAGGGTGAAAGGTTCTGGCCAAGAGTTGAGTGTGATCTAGATCCACCAAAAATAAAAGTTGGTCCAGGGAGGCCAAGAAAAAACAGGATAAGAGATCCATATGAAGATCCCAAGAGGCCAAGAAGCCTGGTGTTCTAACTAGGCATGGTATGCAAATGACTTGCACCAACTGTAATGAGAAGGGCCATAACAAGAGGGGCTGTCCTAGGAAAGATTCTGCTGCACAACAACAACCTCCAACCAAAAAGCCAAGAGGAAGGCCAAAGAAACAAGCAGCAACTACTGAACCACCTCCACAACCACAACCTTCTGCCAATCATCACTCTACTACTGCTCAGCCAACCCAACTTGGAAGGGGAGGCAGAATGATCTTGGGTAGAGTAGGTGCAAGAGGAGGCTCCAATGCAAGAGGCAGAGGGAGGACTGGACAAGCTGGTGGCAGAGGGAGAACTGGAGAAGCTGCTGGCAGAGGGAGGACTGGACAAGCAGGTGGCAGAGGCAATGCAAGAGGCAGGGGCAGAAGAGGAAATCAGGTATAAATGTAATTTACAGTTGGTTTTTTTACACTTGCCTAACATATTCTACTGAAAAATGATTTGTGTTGGTGTTTGTGTAGGTACCAGTTGGTGTTGGGGTTTACATAGACACCCAATCAAGCCAAGCTTCAACTGTTTTTAACCCGACACAGTAGGAGGATGCTGCATTGCTACAATTATTTAAGTTGGTGTACTAGCAAGTTTACCTTTTGAAAACAAGAAAATTTGTAATAGATAATCTAGTATTTTAGTTGGTGTAGCTCAAAGTATGGATAATCGGATGTTAAAACATTATTGCTTTACTTTTGGAAATTATGGATATTTCGATGATTATCAATGAAGCTAGTATATTTTGGTGAAAATTTGATTTACTTATCATTTTAGGTGTGCATTTGAAGCCACTTATGTAAAATGAAGCAACTATTAGCTATGTACAATTTTTGTGCAACATAGTATAGCTCAATTTAAGAATCTTACAACATGATCAAAATAATGTCAGATTTCATTCATCAAAGTTCAAACCATACATTTTGTTAACCTAGCCAATTAATACATAACTTCATAGGAACTTAATAACCTAATACAACCAACTAAATACTACTTTTACTTAAGAATCAAAAAGACCAAAAAAAATAAAAATAGAAAAAAATAGGGCAACCATCATTCCTGTCAAACCATACTTCATAGCACACATTTTGAACTCTAAACCCTCTTTCTTCAATTGCTTCACCTCTGCTTCTAGTTTCCCAATCTTCTTCTTCAATTCCTTTATCTTATCTTCACTGAACTTTTGCAACATCTCCAATTCTGCTATTGTAGTATCCTTCTCGAGCAGCCGAAATTGCAAATCATCAACATCATCCACCAACTTAAACATGTCACACTTAGTATTCTACAAATTGAAATTGGAAAAAAAATTAGCTTTCCTTGTTAAGCAAAGTAAACAAATTCAATGAATCAAATTAACTTACGGGCCAAAGTAGGCATCCATAAAATTTCGCACCGGGGTTCGATCCATTCTTCACGGTTCTGACCACGGCATCATTTCCACACTTGCACTGCACTTTTGGGTACAAAACCCTAGCTGAATTCGAAGAATTCCCAGACCCACACGAGCTTTGTCTGCGCGCTGACATTTTTTAGAGGGAGGAAAAAAAACGAAAAGGATGAAGAAGGGAAGAAGCAGAGTATGAAAGAAGAGGGAGGAAGAAGCAGTTGGGTGGGTTTTATAACAGGTGGGTAAAAATTTAAAAATTAATTGCAATAAAGCTAACGGATCTAAAGTTATATGTTGGAACCTACTATTCCAGGTGACCGTTTAAAAAAACTTGTTAAAAGCAAATTCATGTACAAGCTTTACTTGCCAATGGAATAAACGAAGGTTGGCTTGTTAAAAGCGGTCAACGCAAAGGTTGACTTATTCCTGACAATTTTTCCAAATATAAAACTCTAAACTCTAACAACTAACTTTAAACTCTATCTATCAAATAGAGTCGTAATATTACGATATAAAAACATATATAAAAAATAGAAGTACTAATCGAGCCAGAAAGCTCGTGTGCTACTTAAACTTGACTCAATAATATGGTGAATGGTGACCGGTGACTCGGTGAGTGGTGGCTAGTGGGCGCTGTGCAGCCTTTGCACATGTAGGCTTTCTCCTCCATATACCACAGTCGACATGAACCCTCGACGAAGCAGGCAATTGATCTTTCTCGTTTCAACCATGGAACTTAGAAGTCAAATGTCTCTTTCACATAAACTTAGTTTATTACATAGTGCCAAAAGATATAAAATAAAGGACCCAAATGTACAGCAATTGAATATTCTCCCAATATACTGCAGAGTCGTTGAACAATCAAGAACCCAATCAAATATCAATCCCTTTTTCCAGGTACCATTTTTAGTACACGGAAAAAGCGCGAATCTTGGTTGATTTATCCCTTCAAAGTCCACTGAAGTTCATTTAAATCCACAAACCAGGTTGGTTTTTTCCCTCCCTTTTTTGGGTATTAATTTCATTTTTATTGGGAAAATTGTAATCTGGAATTGCTTGCTCAATTATTAACTAGATTGCTTAATTGGGTCACCTACAGATGAGCTATGTTACTTCGGCACCTTCATTTACCTCAAAAATCGGGACACTTTACTTGGATACTCCGTTTTAAACTAAAAACTTTACTTTTTTTTCTAAAAAATAGCCAAGTCGGACACTTAACACATGTATCTGAGTAGACACTCAATTCGTGTCTGAGTAACATAGGAGATGAGTATGCTTTTGCTTTAGTTAGGCACTTGACCCTTTTTTGTTACTAGCATGACAGCTGCTCAAATGATGTTTTCTTATACTGTTTTTGGTCCATCATTCCTAATATTGGGAGCTAACAATCTGAGTACTCTACTCTTGGGTGTCATTCCTCATTATTTTCTGGGGTTTATGTTATTGAATTATTGATTCATTTTGGGTTTACTTGGTTTATTGGGATGTTTGTAAAGTGAAGGATGGGAGGATGGGTACCTATTAGCACGGGCGCGACATGGAAAGAGTTGGATGAGTAATTTATATTGAAAAGGAAGTCTATGCGTCTGTTCTTTTCAACTTATTTTTGCTTATCTGAATTAGTATGAGCTTACTCAAACCTTATTTTTACTCAACTGAACTTATTTATTTAAATTAATTAATATTTTAACTTAATTTCTAGCAAGGGTTGAAAATAGAAAGAACACAGCCTATAGGCCGTGCTTGGCGCTTAGCGGGTATTAGTAAGTGGATAGTTGGTTGCATTAACTCATTTGTTGCGATCAACTGCTTTTACAGTGTGTGGTAAATTAATTGATAGTCGTTAGGTGTTTGCTTTTATGAATAAAAAAATGATATTATGGGTTAATTCCAATTCTTCAATTTGATCATGCTCCTATTAGGAGCTTTTTCAAGTTTTTTCTCATATTCTGCCTAATCCGCTGGTTATCAAACACTAAATTTAGTTTTTTGGATGGTCAAACCTCTACTATGCTCTCAATCCACAACAAGGTCATCAAAAAGCTCAAAAAGGTACAGGGCCTATGGGGTTTTATGGATTATCGAATAATCTAGGTTTATTTATGGTATCTTTTGCTTGTAATTCAATGTAGCCTGTCGCTTGATTACATGTCAGTAAGATAGCTTTCAGGGTGAGATAAATGTCTTGAGAAGACAAGGGAAATGAAAGAAGACCTCTTATGGAAGCTAAAGGGAGCCATAATTTGGTTCTTATTTCATTCATCCTAGTTTGTCTTATGTCGTACCTAGTATAACTGTATAACTCAAGGTAAGTTACAATAACCTATGAAAACATGTTCCGTTAAGTTCAGATTAGCTAATATGGTGTAGACTATAAGTTTTGAATTTTAGACAAGTCAAAATAAGTTGAACTGAAACCCTTAGCTATGCTTATAACTTTACACTTCCAGCACCATATTAGCAGTTGAGGGCTTGAGGCAGATGTTTAAACCAGTTAGTCCCAGTTGTTCTGGAATATTTCTAGTATTTCTTTGCAAGCCAACCCAGTCAGTTTACACTCACAAATTCAGTTCAGTTTAGTTCCGATTAGTCCAGTCCAAAAGAAAGTGCCTAGTGACTTAGTAGCATGCAAATACTTATCGCTTAAGACACAATCACCAGCAAGTGA
Source organism: Patellifolia procumbens (assembly GCA_947645195.1). Lineage (NCBI taxonomy): Eukaryota > Viridiplantae > Streptophyta > Magnoliopsida > Caryophyllales > Amaranthaceae > Patellifolia > Patellifolia procumbens. The sequence continues at coordinate 1,343,789 of CANSGD010001128.1, forward strand.
GAGGGGGTTTCCTGCTGTAAGACATAGATGGAGCATGTATCATCTCAGAAAACACCAATTTCATGAAGCTATGCTTTCCTTTGGAGTTTCCCATTCCAAGAGAAGCTAAGCAGGCTATGAAGCTGTGTTTAGATAGAACAAGTCTATTCCAGACACTGTATGCCCAACGTTGGGGTTGTTAAGGATCCTGAAGCCCCTGTTAGAGCGGTTTTGGCATAATATTCACCACCGGCAGGCCATATATTAATCCTGAGAGCTCGCATCATCTCATTTTTCACTCGGCAGACATGTTTATGAGCCCAGCTTGTATTTAACTCCACCATGACCGATGTTTAATTTACTGCTTGTATCACATAACCTGGTGTAATACTTTCATGTGTTCCTGACCATAGGAGATTTTTTACAGATGGAGTCCATCTTTCTCTAAGATGATTTGGGCAAGGGAAAAAGTTGAGGCCAATAGGCATTAAAGCTCTTCTTTTCAGTGGAAAGTATTTTTGGGATAATAAATTTTTTGACATTTCCCATTACATGATCGTTCAAAGAGTGAAACTTTTTCTTAGGTGGAAAGTGAGACAATATCCTTTAGAAGTATGAAACAAGTTCGTTTTTGAACAAGGAAAGCACATGTTTTTGATCATGGATTACAAACAAGGATAAAAGTATCAACCTGAGTGCAGATCGTGAGGCTATGGAGAAGTGAAAGCAGATAGTCGTTTATATTCCAAATTTGCAAACCCCTAAGCATCCAAAACTCTAGAAGGGATAAACAAATCACCAAAAGTAGCAAAAAGGTCACATTACATAGACACCAATTTATTCGACTCAATAAAAAATTCTTAAAGCTCTAAAGCTGAAAAAAAGAACAATGATGGATAGTCTTGGGGAGAAAATTCTTGATGAGGGCTCCAGTTTTGAGAGTTGCACTGTTATTTATGGCCACGTATTTATGTATTTACTTTGTTTGGAACTAATATATACAATGTGCGGCTTACTATAAGTGTCAATCGATACGAGGTGTATGAAAATCCTCCTAAATCCACAGACACCCCTATGGAAATTTAATCAAACTATGTGATTCAGCTATTCTTGAACACAAACACAATATAAAGGCAGGTATGTGAGTCCTTCTAAGGTAGCTCTGTGGACTCGTCAATTTTAATATTTATGAGTTTTGTTGAGTGTCTTCAACAATTCAAGTGCTGCTAAATGCATCAGTGAACTTACACACTATCATTGGTGGTTTTGTTTTTAGCCATTAAGGCCTTTCTGGTAATTTTGTTATTATCTTACCTAAGTAAAAATGAATCTACATATTGCCATTTCCTTTTTTTTCCCCTTCCCTTATTGACATGAAGGGAGTTCGCCAAATGCGTTTTCAGTCATCGCTCTGATGCAAACAATATCTTTCCATTCTAGGGTAAGGGCGTAAGGCTGGAAAGCCCCTTTTACTAGTTCTGTTAGCAGGTCTGCTTATTTTTATCCTTGATTGCTGCAAAATTTTTCCTAGGAAAGAGCGTCATTAGATAATGCTAAGGGCCTATAGGCTCATATACATGCGTGCCTCACAGATCTTCATCTCCTCCTAATGCAATGTGGTAGCTAGTAATGCACATCTTTGATGTGTCCCTTTGATTTTTTCTTTTTGCAATCTTGCTCTATTCACGTTTTCATGTAGGAAAAGGCCAACAAAGAATTGCAGAAGTATGGTTGCGTAACTCTCTGATGAGAGCAGCATTATCCTAGTAAGGCCATAAGAAGTTTGAGAAGTGCATAAAGATTGTCAAGTAGTTTGACATTTGTGTTTCCTACCTCTCTTTCTTTTGCAAGGTTTTGGATTCCTCTTTGAGGCTTGTATATAGCTGGAGCCAAGCTTTAGATTTTAAGCAATACTTCACTATTATTGATTTTGTGGATAGGTTGCTCCATGATAGCTCGAGGACATGGAGTATGTGTCATTTGCCCGCTTTTTGTACATGGATGATACCCCTTGGTGTCTTTCTTTTATATCTCTCTGCCACTTAACTATAAACTCTAGGACAAACCTTGTGTTCTCTATTTTAATTATTCTACTGACAACATTTAGTTCATTGTTAATTTATCTATCTCAATCTTACAATTAAATTACATGTGCAACTGGTAACTTGTTCTTCATGAAAGTTTTGCAGGTTCTTAACAGATAACTGGTGATAGGCTTCACCGCTTCAGAATGATTGTTTCTGCTCTTCTCACATCCGTTGGAATAAACACTTGCCTCTGTATATTATTCTTTGCGTTGTACTCTTTCATAAGAAAACAACCAGGGTATGCTTATGTGTATGTGCCGCGCTTGTTGGCCGCAAAAGGGATTGAAAGCAATCGTTATATTCACCTGCAGCGGCTGTTACCTTCCCCTAGTTGGGCAAAAATAGCGTGGAAACTTAGTGAAGAGGATTTATTGTCAACTTCAGGATTGGACGCTGTAGTTTTTATAAGGACTATCAGTCTTAGGTATATCTTTTTAGCATAATTTTTAGAACTTTTATAATCAAGAGTCAAGGGAGATGTTTTCTGCCTAAAATATAAATTTCTGAATTAACCCCTCAATGAAGGAGAAGGGTGTCACTGAGACAACGGGGCCAAAACATTGTAATTTGTTGCCTTGTCTTTAGAAGGTGTTTTCATTATTGCGAATTTTCCATTGAACCATTTCAAAAGTAGAACAAAACATTTTTTTTCTTTCTATGCATAACTGAAAGGATTCTTTTAAGAACCTATAATTAGCTTTTCAGGAAATTTCAAAACGAACAACCATAGTACAATCTGACAAGTCATTACAATAGCAAGTGATAGAAATCATTCCAGTAAGAATTAATTTGAATTTCTTGATACTTCCAACCACAAATAGTTCACTTGTTATGAATAAATGTAAGATCCAGGCTCTCTTCTCATAGCTAATTTGCCATGCGTCTGATGCCATTCTCCAAATGAGGTGCTGTAAAGCCATTTGATCAGTATGTTTTTGGGGATGTCTGCTTATCTTTACTGTATTCTTATAAAGTTGAAACCAGGTCTATTTTCTGTTTTCTTGAGATTTATATAAGATTAAGGGTGCCAAGTTGCTGCCAAAATAAGGGTCCGAAGTCCTTTCTTCTTCTTATATACTAACTCCCGTGCTGCATTTGTGTGCAGTTTGAAAATATTTTCGTTTGCTGGGGTTATAGGACTCTTTGTTCTTCTTCCGATAAATTGCTTAGGAACACAGCTTGCAGCATTCGATATTGCTGTCATCTCCAGTGAAAAGTTGGATGTATTTACCATTTCCAATGTGAATGATGGGTCTAAATGGTAAATATATTTTGAATATTTTGTTAATTTTTTGTCAGTTTCAGAAAGAAATTTGCCGATTCTTTTAACACTATTATTCTCACTTAGCTCGATCAATAAGGTTTCATCATAGATTTTGTTTCTATGGCAGGTTGTGGGCACACTGTTCTGCTGTATACTTAATCACTGGATATGTTTGTTTTCTTCTTTATTATGTAAGTATCTATTCATTGCTTTAAATTTTTTAGGAAAACTATATTTTGCTGCATCCCCAAGTCTCAGAGATTCCCACGTGAATCTCTTCCCATCTTATTTATAGAAGTTGGCTTTGGTACATCTTGACCTACTAGCCTACACAGCTATACACATGCTGTATATATTAATTTTTGTGTCCACAATGATTCTTACGTTCTTCCTCTTGAAGAAAACATTAACATGAACGTGATGATTAATGTCGTGTTTCTTCTGTAGAGTGCTTCTGAATTATGGACTAATTTTACTGGTGTCTTAATGTATTAACGTCAGCATAATGCTCAAGTAACTCATGGAAAAGGCCCCTGTATGTCGCAATAAAAAATAGTCTGCTATCTTTCAGTGGCTGCAAATTTTCTGGAACTTGTCTCTGTAATGAAAACCAAAGAACATTTACACACATGGTGCTCTATTTAAGTAGGAAACACACATGACTATGACTATGCATAAGTCCTTTGGCCATGTACTGCATATCAAAAAATTTTGCTGACTCTGGGATGATCATTTGTATTATAGCTTTGCCATTTTTTGGCCTCTTGCAGCTCTCTGTGTAAATTTCGCTCGAAGAATGCTGCTACTAGAGCTTAGCACTTGTCTGAATCTGTACCTTTTCTCAAGAATTGATTATGCTTTTCTCATGCTCCCCTCTGAATGTTGATTGACGATGCACTAGTAGTAAATTTGATAATCTTTTTCTTTTGATCTCAAATACCTATTTTTTTACAGGAATATGATTATGTTTGTTCAAAGAGAAATGCTTTCTTTTATTCATCCAAACCTGAACCACATCAATTTACCATATTAGTTCGTGGGATCCCTGTAGCTCCTGGTAGCAGTGTCAGTGAGAGTGTTGAGAGTTTCTTTAAGGAGTACCATCCTTCTACTTATTTGTCTCATGTGGTGATTCATCGGACAAATAAAATCTTCGACCTCATTGTAAGTCCTACTATCCTACATTCCATCTTTATTTTGTTGTTATCTATCTATTCTGAGCCTATGACCCAAGTGGTTTTTAGAACTATGATGTCTACTCGATTGCATTGCAAACTGTCCTTTGCGGCTTTCCCCGAATGAGAAACTACTTGGAGTACTTAACTGCTCGGATTATTTTAAGTTTTATTCTAGTAAGAAGGAAATGGTGCTTTACTGGTTAATATAGCATATTAGCATCCATGTAATGAAGATTTTGAAGCCTCTGTTTGAAAGATGTATGTCTATTAACGTTATCCTATTAATCACTGGTCCCTTCAGACAATGCTAAACATCACAGACCCTGACGATGTAACACCGACCTTTGTCGTAAACCTAATGTAGAAGGATGTGATAGTAAATGTAATGTGAAACTAATTTATTTATGGATTTATTTTTTAATTTGTATTATTTACGTTATTTCATGTAATCCTTGGACCTGGTGCATCTGGGATTCGTCGTATTTTACCTATATCTAGTGTGCAATACACCTGAACCCTTTTCAGGGATTCAATCCTTTTTTAGTTTGGTAATCAGTTACCCCTACCCTATTTTTTTCCTCTTCTCTAATCTCACCATCTCTCCCACCTTTTCTGCTGCATTCCTGGTATCTTCCGTGAGCACCTCTTATATGGCAGCAGCATCTAAGGACTCGGACACCCCATCACTGCCACTCTCCTCCCTTGTCCCTCTGAAAAGGCTTTCCGGTTGATTCTCTTATGTGGACCAAATGATAAGTGATTGAAGACTATTCGAGTTTGCAACTGATTAATGACTTGTGTCCATCCTTTGATACAGTCAAAAGTATCATTAGCTACTTAACTCCTCTCCCTTCTTTTGACACGCCATGTAGCATGCTCCTCCAGGAGGACCCGTCGAAGCTGTAAATACGACTCCTCCGCTCTGGTTGTTGCCATAATTCATTGCCTTCAAACCTGTCCAACAACAATCAGCAGGGGGGCAATAACATTATTAGTCGCTGGAAATTTATGGACGGCACCAAAAATTCCAACTCCTGCAGGGGACAACGGAAGTTGGCAGCAGCCTCTCACTGAAAATCATGGCATGAACCCCCAACGGTCTGCTCAGCAGCAGACCTGGCCAGCACTCCTTGGCCCTCGTCTTATCTTTGGGGCGCCCCACGGCCTCTGCCACAATCCTTCTATCCTTTTGCTCCCCTTCATGTGAACCGTGCTCAGCCGTGCACTTCCACATACATGGCAGATTCATCCACTTAACGTAAAGGATGTCTACCTTTATGGGATTCGAAGGAAATATGTATGCACATCAACTCCAGGTTTTGTTGATCCACCCTCTCCTTCTCGTGCGTGCCTCTTGTGGAAATATCTCTATGGCCTCGAGCAGGCCCGGCATCAGTGCTATATCACCACATTGGGCTCTGTCAGTAGTAAGTTAGACAACTCTGTTTATTTACACGCATGGCGGTGAGACCACCTACTTTATCTTGTGGATGTTAATGTGCCATTGGTTCATCTCTACTTTCCTTCAATATTGCCATGTTCGATTTGGGTACCCTGTGTTATTTCTAGGGTAGTTCCCTGCGTCATACTTTGTTTCTTTCTCGGGGACAGTGTCGAAGATATCCTTCACATGGACAAAATGGCCAATAGCTTGGCTATGTCGACTTTGGTGATTTTCGTCCCGGACATTAGCTATATTGTTCATTATGTTTGCTTGTTTATGCTTACGCTCTTGGAACTGCATCTTATGGCTATGGAACTCACACTTCAGCATCTCCAGTGAACCTTATACAAGTTACGATTTTTGGCTTTCCCAACCACTAGCTTGATTGCTTACTCCAAGTCTCCAATGCGTATTGTTGGTGGAGAATCTTGATACTCTTTGTTTCACCTTGTGGTACTGTGTGTTTTTGGGGGATAATCTCTTTCTTGGTCATGTAAACAACCTAAGCTACTCTGTTCCGCTCCAATGCAAAAAAAAGTATTGGGTGTTGCGAATGATGTTGCTGAACATCCTGGTTTCTGAGTTTGCTCCTTGAGCTCCATCATCTATCACCCCTCCAGGACGGTATACAATTCTCTTATCCTGAAATTCAGTAAGCTGTGCGGTGTGGACATACATTTGTGCATGAGAGGGTCGCCATTGATGGGGTCCGTGTTCTTCATGTTTCATCTTCGTTCCTATATTCACATATCTTAAACAAAGGCTTCCCTTCCTCCTTTTTACCGAAATTCCCTCCAATCTCAGCTTTTGTACCTTTTTCTGCATTGTAATTTTTTTTTTTTGGGGGGGGGTTTAGATTTATAGAATGTTTTCCAGTATGCAATTATTTAGGTAATCTTATGTAATTCTTGGATAGCTGGGGCTCTTTGTATTGTAACCTAGGTATATTCTGCCATATTTCAACCCTTTTCAGGAATTCATACGTGATCGTTGGAGCTTTATGGGACAAATGGTGTTTTTACTTGGATTAAAATCATCTAGTGTCTGAGTCTCTACCTCCATCCTTCATGCTATGAAAGGGCCGATAATTATCTCCTCATTTTTATAAAAAGAATCAATAATAGAAAATTGTTTCCTTCCCTATTATTGCTTACCGCTTGGCTTGCTAAGACAACCTTACTGCCTCCATGACAACTACCTTCTCCGTTGCTAGAGACCATCGACAGTAGATTTCTACAGTTATATAAACAACATAACTGAGAAAATAATAAATAAAGCAGATCTAAGATGACAATTTGCTATGGCTATGGTGCGAAGTCATGTGGTCCTTGGTAAAAGGTCATTGAAGTCAAGCGATAATAAGGAAGGAAACATTTCTTTTATTTTTTAGTCTCTTCATATAGATGAGAAGATCATTTTCGACCCTTTGATAACATGAATGGTGGAGATTTAACAACTCTATGGGAACTCTAGAGATTCAAACTCTAGATGACTATAGTCCTTTTTACTCTATGCGTGTTGCTTTTCATGTATGTCTTATTCTTTATAGAAAATGGGCTGTCTCTCTTTGCTCTATCTGAATTCAACGCAAGGAGAATAAGTGAATGTTCGAGATTTGGATATTAATTATTGTTGCTCGTATTCTTCAGAAATGTCAGACTCGTTAGAATTATCTGACATTGGCTACGAAATTATTTCAACAAATATACATCAAGGTGTCGAAAATATTTTAGACACTGGTATCACAAGCTTTTTGGAAAATAAAAGAAATATGTGCATGAATTTGATAGCTTACAGGTGTGTCTTTATTTAATTTTCTGATCGGAGAAAATACCTTAAGAGTATTATTTCTAGACTTTGTTATGATGGGGAAATTATTATGTTCTTTATATTAGGCCATCTAATTCGTACTTTAATTCTACATTAGCTGACATGTTATCTATAGATTCTATAATATTGCACTTTCTTGCGTAAGTTTCGAAAGATTAGGTTAGCTTGGATTATTACTTTGTTATACTTCATGAAAATTGATGTTAATTATGTTGGGAATCTTGGGATGCTGAATCACTTTTTTCTTTCTACAAGTAACGCGCAACTTATGTTTCTTTTCTCCTGCTGAATTTGGAATACAATTAAATTGAATATTGAGAAGATTTTTTTTCCTAATAGGTTGACCTTCTGCATCAGTACCTCTTAGTATTTCACATATATAAATTGATTCAGTGATTGTCCTTAGAGTTTTACAGAATTATTGCAATTAGACGTGCCTTTACTTTTCTAGGTGAGCCAATTGATCTTTCAAGCTTCCTATGATAATGAGTCTATATTGAAGTTATATTTTTGATATGTGCTTGTATCTCTTCTTAGTTTTCTGTGAAGAAACTGTATAGAAGACTGAGGCATTTACATTCAGAACCTGACAAAGCATATTCTAGATCTGATGGTCATTTTGGAGTCTCTGCGCGCGATTCTGTTTTTGAAAAGAAGCTGGGAGATGTAGAAGAGAACCTGAGAGAAGAACAGTCGGATGCTTTTTGGTCTGGGCAAGTATGTCATATAATATCTACTTAGTTGTCTGACAGTAAGCTTAAGTGTTGATTAGCATGTGATTTCACATCGTTGTCTACTCATACGTCTATATGTACTTCCTCCATTCTTAGAAAATTACAATAGTTTGACTTTTACCTGGCCAATGTACAACTTTCATCAAATATTACCTATAACATTACTAAAATTATAAATAGTTGATATTTGAAAATATACATTTTGACAAATCCAATAACATTTTACCATTAAACATCTGTGTTAATATATTACAATAAAAATATGGTCAATGAAGTAGGTGACTAGTGCAAAAGTTAAAGTGTTGCAATTTTTGAAGGAAAGGGGGAAGTACATTTTATGTTTCAAAATTACGCCACATGCTCATCTTACTTGACTAATTTAAATGTATTTGAGACGTAGGTTTAGAGGGATGCTTAATTCTTGCTTTTTTATAGCCCTGTATTCTTTTGGGATGTGCACAACCTTTTTTCGTGCTACTTGAGATGACAACTTACTCACCCAAGCCATACGATGTGGACTCCCCACTAGCTCTTTCTCTCTCAGAGTCTCTCCCGTATCCAATGTCATATGGGACTCAGAATCTTTTTTATTCCTAGTTTCTACTCACTTTTCTACAATAAAGCCTACCCACCCACCTAAAACTTCAAATAAATCTCTTCTAGATTTAGCTCTGCCAAAGCAATAATTCTGATGAGATTGCGGATGTGAATTTGCTATAGGATTAATGTTTCTCAGTGAGTGATATGTCGATAGGCAGGTTTATTGTGTCATCCTCATTAAAGAATTTGAGGAAAGAGGAAAAGTTATGGGTTTGCAGAATAAGTTCTTAGCCAATTGTTTGTCTCAGTTCCAGTGATCTAGTGTATAAGATACTTGAAAATGTTCCTTATGAGATAAGAAGTTAGAGTGCACGGGGCTAGGATCGCTAGGTACGTAGCTTCACTAAATTACGTTGGGGCCGCAAATGAGTTGACTCGAGTTTTAGCTTGTTCGAGCTAAGCATGATTAAAATTATAGGGTGAGAGAGCTTTAAGATTTTCTTGTTTGAGCTTCCTCGTTACATATGACTTGTTCGGGCTCAACTCGCGAGCTTGGTCGTTTCATTTTTAGCTATCAAGTGAGCTTAACCTAATAAACGTTCTCATGGCACCTTGCCACCTACATAATAAGGGGATTTCTTTGAAATCTTATGCGTGCATTTGACAAAATGTTTAAGTAAAATCTTATCAAGGGGGCTGGGTACGTAGCTTCAATGAATCAGGTTGTTCAAGCTAAGCTTGATAAGAATTATAGTGTTCGAGCCCTCTTTTAAAATTATTGTTTGAGCTTGCCTCATTAAGCATATGATTTGTTTGAGCTAACTCACGAGCTTTGTCATTTGCATTTCTAATGAAGTTATAAAGATTCTTGTGGCACCTTCAGGAAAATGGATTTTCTTTATATGCATACATTTAACTAAATTTAAGAACTTGCCAATTCCATTTAAAGAAAGTCAGGACAATATTTTATGCGTATTTGATAAAAATTTTAAGTCGTGTTTTTTTTAAAAATATGTGTTTTTTAAAGCGACAAGATGATACTACATAATTTATCGAGATTTTTAAATTATGTTTTCTTGTAAAGTTAAATAAGTTAGATATGAACATGAACAAGTTTACAAACGAACTTAAACGAATTGCTCTTAAACATTAATGCATGGTCTTGTAAAATTAAGTAAGTTAGATATGAACATGAACAAGTTTACAAACGAACTTAGACGAGTTTCTGTCGAACATTAATGCATGGTTGTTTGATTTTGGCTCATTTATCAAATGAGATTATGATTTTTGTTTGAGAACAAGCATGTTCGTGAACATGCATGGTCTGTGAAACTATCAGGGGTTTGAGTGAGAGACCAAGACATTCCGGTGAATAAAACTATGGCAGTCAACTAATTCATGCTTTAACTTCTTTAATGAGGCCTCATTCTCTTATGCTTCAGCGGAAATTAAGAATTTCAAAAGGATCCATAGATTGAAAAGCATGGACTGTAGCCTGTATGACACTTTAGACCTTATAAATTGTTGGTTTATACTTGCAAATGATGAAGATGTTAGTGATTGAGTTTTCAACTCGGAACTTCTGATTGTGGCACAGGGTTGGCTCAAGCAAAATTTAAGGTCCTTTGACCCTGAGCTTGTACCAGATGATTTTTGCATCCCTTATAATTATGCCATGATTGTTAGGTTGGGATTTTGAGCTTTACGAGAATACTGGTGCTAAATTGAGGATTGTAAACACATTTTTTTTGCGTACTTTGGATCTTCATTCATGATGCAAATCCTTCAGGGGGAAAAAGTAATCCTCTTCAGGATTGAGTGTGAAGCAAGTGCTCAAAAGGCCGAGGTATCAGTTGCCATGATTTTTGGTCTTCTTGTTACAGTTAACAGAACTCTAACATCATTTTTTTCCACGTATAGGTAGCTTCCACACTTTCATCTTGGTTTGTTACTTTTTCCTTTTCTTTAATGCTTGAACTCAAACTTGAAGTTGAACTAACTCAAAAAATTAAAAGCCCCCCCCCCCTTTATCCGGCCTCCTTTTGGCGTAGAAGATGAATAACTAGCCAAGGCTTGCTTTTAGTCGCTCTAGTTTTGTCTAATTCCTAAATTCAAAAGTTGGCGTGGGACTGTTCTACTAGTTTAAGTGTACAACATAATTGTCCAATAAACCCGTTCCAGTCACTACTTGTAGTGACGTTGTCTGCATGTAATGTTGTCCAGTTGCTACAGAGATCACCTAGGAAAAATTGTGGATTAAATTCCTTTTTTCCTGCCCTTTTTTGATGGTTTATGATCTGTTCTTTCTTTGTTCATTGCTCGCTATACATGGAGACCACATTCCACAAGAATTATGAGAATAGGCTGAATTACTATTTGATGTTAATTAGGCTTTCTCGGCATCTCCACACAAGTTAAGATTGACAATCTTCTCTTGTAGTGGTGATCGTCTGGTGTTGCTGACACTCTTGTTTATTACTTTTGACAATGGTGAAGGAAGTACGTTCTGCTTTTGTATTCTTTAGATCTCGATTTGGTGCTGCAATTGCTTCACGTTTGCAACAGTCTGAGAAACCCACAGAATGGGTTACAGAACAAGCTCCCGAGCCAGATGATGTATATTGGCCATTTTTCCATTCAACATTTTTGAAAAGATGGGTATCTAAAATTGTGATAATAGTCACAAGCATACTTGTGACTGTTCTATTTCTCATACCAGTCATGATTGTGCAAAGTCTGGCCAATTTGTCCCAACTGGAGATCTGGTTCCCCTTCCTGAAAAGCATTTTGTCTGCGTAAGTGACTGCCAATTCATGAATTTTTGTTTTTATTGCTAAATTGTTTTTTTTCATCATCATGATTGTAATTATTGTTGGGCCTTACAAATTTGTTCAATCTGCAGTGCATGTCCCTATTCAATAACTAATCCTTTAAGAGATGAGATTCATGTTAAAAGTCCGAATGCAAATATATATTAGTAATTGTACTTTATGTTGAAGAGAAAAGTTTCAACTTTACATAGTGATCATAGTGGAGCTATTTAATTATTCAGCTAAGAGGTTCTGTTTGTAAATGAATATAAAATATTAAATAATTATCAAATATGATGACTCAAAGGTTGTGCAACTCTGCAAGATGATAAACTGCACATGATCTAGCCCTGTTAATCAATACTTCAGTGATCATGGTGATCCAAGAGTCTTTCATCCACTTTGTGACCTTTATTTCGTCATTACATCAGAAGTCACCAACCCTTTTTTTCTTCCTATATTGCTAGGTTTTCGCTATTTAAGGCATGCTATCTAATAACTGTGTAACACCACAAACTAGGGATCTCTTAGCATATGCCTCTTTGGGATGAGGTAACTAGCATTTTGCAAGGAATCAATGTTAGTGGGAGAAGGGTAGTCTATGGGATATATAATTAGAAGATACTAGGAGCTTGTAGGGGTTACGTGGAGAGCAATTGGACTTAGTTAGATTTATCTGTATATATACGAGCAAATTAGGAAGAGTGATAGGTTTTAGTCGTATCGCCTATTCAAAAATAAACCTACAGACCTCTAACTAGGTAGTCAGTGGAAGCAGGGTCGAATCCACAGGGAGACAGAGTTTCTAAATCAAAATTCAACCAATTCAGCTACTCCAGATGAAATCAGGAAGGAAATAATTAAACTAAGGAATAGACTACGGAAGACTGAATAAATCGAGGATTAAACTATGGAATAAAAGTCTAGGGTATTAGGTCGGTCCACCATGCTTATACCAATCAAATAGGGGCAACTACTATCAAAACCTAAGTCAAGAGTCGGGGGATTAGAGCCTATGTTGAGCTATGGTTAAGACTCAACGCTCATAGTTCAACATACGCCGCATGTTCACTAACGTAATCAGAACTACTGACGTGTCCTAGGCCTCTAGTCGTAAGACGGATCTGTGCAAACAACTATTAACCACAAGCAATCAATGAAATTATACACTGACATTAATTACTCAATAAGAACAAACCACATCACAATCACCCTAATCAAGCCCTAGAAATTGATAGAAATCTAAATCACAATCATGGTATAAACATGGCTTTCCTATCTAACACCCTAGAAAGAGACTACTCAGACATGATCGAATTAACAACGACAAAACTAATATGAAACCCTAACAATTGCATCATGAATGATTAAATAAATAAACTAAGCAATCAAAGTAATTGAAGAGATAAAGAGTAGAAAAGAGTACCAATTGACGGAAAGCAGGAACTTTTATTGAAATCGAAATAGGTTTGATCACCTCTAAAAATAATCTAAAGTGTTTGAATTAAACTAAAAGCAATGAAGAATAAAACTAGTCTAAAACCTAATGAAAGATCAATAAAAGATCCATGAAAGATAATGAGGAAAAGGTATTTATAATACCCCTCAAGTTCACTAAAAACGGAAACAAAAAGTGAAAAAGCGCGATTAAAGCACCAGACCCGATCGGGCCCGAGCACAGTACCCGATCGGGTCCACATACAAATTCTCCCAACTTCACTTCTGGGCTCTGGCAGCAGCAGTGCAGCAATAAGGCGAGAAAAGCGGCCCACCCGATCGGGTCGGGCGGTAGTCACCCGATCGGGTCTGGCGACAAAAAGTGCCAGCAAGCTCGCCTCCTCAGCAGCGTCCCAATAAGACCTAGCAGCACTAGACCCGATGGGATCGGGCGGTAGGTGCCCGATCGGGTCTGGGCACATGTGTTCTCGCTCGATCTGATCGGGCACGCCTTGCCCGATCGGGTCCGCAACTTTCGTACCCGATCATAATATTTCGCCCGATCGGGCCATTTCTGCCCGATCAGTGCACGGAAACCTCATTTGACTCTTTGGCTCTCTAATCTTCACGTTTAGGGGTCTTGGGACCTCCTAAACTATCCATAAAGCTCGTGAGCCATCCTACGTGCCTCGTAACATCTCGTAAAGCCGTGGTTGCTTCCAAAAGGCTCGGGAATAAGGAGAAAACTCCGTAAAACCTGCAATTCAATATAAAACACGAAACCACAACTACATACGATAGTTAGCACAAAATAGCTCCCAAGAGCTCCAATGACGCACAAATTAGCTTGTAAATAAGGGAGAAAACTCTATATAAATACGTGATATCAAACTCCCCCAAGTTAAACCTTTGCTTGTCCTCAAGCAAACAGCACATGAACATGGAATAGATTACCTCACCCCAAAGATAGAAACAAATCAAAGCTCAAAACATTTTCAAGACTAAGAATCGTTCAAGCAGGCATAATTCAAGTTTGGCTCATCAAATCCATCCAACCACCAATCATTCAAGCAATTTATCAAACTCAAGCATCCACAAAGCATACAAGTCCTGAAAAGGCACTCACAAGGGTGTCACTCCTCTCAATTTTGTGGCAGGCAAAGAATGTACCCGAACACTCACCAACCCCACCATAAGTACCCTTCCCACTCACACTCTCATGTGTTTAAGAAGGTTCAATGACGCTCATCCTAGTCAAGTCGACTCAATTAGCAGAAATACTCTTTAACTTTGACAAACTAACTCGAAATCAATCAAATGAACAATGCAGACATAAGCTCAAGAGGACTTTATAGGGTTGTAATGGGGCTTAGGCGAGAGGTAGGGGATACTTTTGGGTAATGTGGTGGAAAAACCAAGAAAGGGGGAGCATAAATCATTCAAACAAGGCCTAGGATGGCCTACACAACTCCCAACAATCACCATAAAACCATGTAAAGTAACCCAACTCTCATAAATCAATGAGAAGCTCATAACAAACCCAATTTTCTAGCAATGGAGCGAATATTCTTTTATGAACGTACGTGAATGAAAGAACTAGAATTCTTTTGAATTTTCATTTCATTTTTCTTTCATTTTTCTGAACTTCATTCACGCAACTCTAAACTTGCTTTCTTTCTTTTCTCTTTCTCACTCTCAAACCACAGCAAATACACTTTTAAATTCCTCAAAAACCAAACTAAACCAACAAACCAATCTCAGACTCAACCCATACAAAAGCTCCCCAAGCTAGGCTTGGAATAATATCAAGTGAAGGCTTTTGGCTCATAATAGGGGTTTAAGTAATATGAAACAAGTCATTAGGCTCAGCGGGGCTAAGGAGGATAAAAGTATATCAAAAACTCACTCTGAAGCTCAAGAATAAGACAAAAGAACGCCTCTATCACAGCACATGCTACAAGTCATCTAAAATCAGACAAGTATGAGCCTCTCGAATGCTCATGATTAGGAGAGTATCAAGCCTCTCGAATGCTTGAATTTATCTTTGTTAGTGAAATTTCTTATTATCAACCCATTATTATCTTCATTATCTTCCATTATTCATCACATGCATCCATACATCAACATATTCATCTATTAATCTCCATTTTCAACATCTTAATCACTATTTCATTCACTGTCAAACCTGCCTGACCATGCTGATATCCTAGCACATTTCTGCGAATCAGTTCCTCTTCAACAGCCAGAGTCAGATTTAATTTCAAATAGAACGAGCCAGATTCAGATTTAATTTCAAATAGAACGAGCCAGATTCTCTTGCTTCAGGGCTAATCTCTTACTGCCCCTGGAGTTGCCTGCTCTATTGTCCCTTTGCGCGTTGGTCGTCTTTACCTACCTATCATTCTCATACGGAATTCAATCTTCAATGATTTTGCAAGAAGGAAAAAAAAGTTCTAGTTTTCATGGATACTTACCAATACTGTGTATGACTTACAAAGCCATTCTGCAGTTTGATTTAGATTGGACGACAGCTTCAATTGTTGAACGTAATGATCAACTTCCACTCGTTTTACTGAGACTTGCAGTTGAATTGATGCTAATTGAGCATTGCCTGATTTGATATAAGGTGTGGATGGTGGTTATAAATCTGGTTTCTGTCAACCACTCTGTTAATGTGTTAGACTGACTTAATGCTCTATAGACTTGAGTGTATGGTCTCATGACTCACGGTGATTAGCATAATAAATATCTTGTAATGTCTACTTTTGACCTTTTATCCCTATGACCTTCTTTGCATTTATTTGAGAGGACAACAAAGCCGTTCCTGCTTGTCAAACTGTGCCTGGTTGTTGGTGAAATGATGGGTGGAAGATGTCGGTGATGAAGTGATGAGCATTTGATGCTTCATTGAGGGAAAGCTAGCTGGTCATTAGCTTTGTTTCTTATCTTTTTTCCATCCCTATACTCCTTCCTTCTATCCCCGTATTCTACTGTATTATTAGCTATAGCAGAGTAACAGGTTAGCAGTTCAGCTAGTAGCAAAATTTTATTTATCAGCAATCCTTCTGTCACATTGTGTATTGTTGCTGTTACTCTTATTTAGGTTCTTAAATGTCCTGGATACTGTTCCTGTCTTTCCTAGCTCCTGGAATTTGTTGTCTGTCATTCATATTTCTTCATGGACTACCTTGTTTAATTGTGAGAATGCTTCGTCAAAGATCAGGAGCCCTACTTTTGAATTAGAGAATGAACTTGGTTCTGGTTTCATCAGCTTTGCGTGGTAATTCTAGCAGCACTATGGAACCCCTTCTAGTATGCTCCTAATGTTATGTGCCATTTTATTATGTATCTTGATTTGCTTATTTGCCTGTCTGCTTACTGTGATACATGGTTATTCTTCTGATGTTTCTGGCATTGCTTTAAATCTAAATTAATAACTGGTAGGAGTAAACTGATGTATTTTATACTTTGTGTTCTGTATTTGAAGCTACAAGCTGTTGTAAAATCATTATTCTTCTGATGTTTCTGGCATTGCTTAAATCTAAATTACTAACTGGTAGGAGTAAACTGATGTATTTTATATTTTGCATTTTGTGGTCTGTATTTGAAGCTACAAGTTGTTGTAAAATCATTTAATAAATTTTTCATGGGTTGTTGCAGAACAATAATCAGTCGAATAGTTACAGGCTATCTTCCAAACGTTATTCTTCAGCTATTTGTAAAGTTGGTGCCTCCTGTCATGGAATTCCTTTCATCAATTCAAGGACATATATCTTATAGTGAGATACAAAGAAGTGCATGTGACAAGTTCCTCTGGTTTATTATATGGAACATCTTTCTCGCTAATGTGCTCTCTGGGTCATTTTTGACCCAGTTAACTGTTCTTCTTGATCTCAGAAATATTCCTTTACATTTAGCAGTTGCTGTCCCAGCACAGGTAAGAGTGTCTTATTTAAAATATGAGAGCTCGTACAACTTTTTGTGAATGCCTTGAGGCTCTTGACTGTTATGTCTACGACTTTAAATATTTTCGCTGATTGTTTATTGGCTGTGCATTTGAAATGCAATATAGGAGTAATATTTTCTCCCTTCGTCTCTCAATACTTTATCTACTTTCCTTTTAGAGTTGTCTCTAAATACTTCAATCAATTCCTTCACATAGATGATGATGCGTGTTGGTTCTTGGTTGTTATTGTTGTAATTTGACTTGTATTCCATTTACAATGCACTTGTCATGCCAAATCCATCAAAACCAGCAGAATAGTTTCTTTTACCCAGTTACATAAGGACTAAGGATCCTTAACTTACCTTGCTCATGGGATATGAATGCCTACCATCAAAGTGCGGTTTAGGATTTACCATACTACCATGGCCGAATATGAATGCCTCGATACTCCTCTAGCCTCATATTTGTGGTATATATATAAGGAATCCCCATCGACATTTTAGGAGGGGAAATTCTAATTGCTAGAGCATCCCCTAGGTTCCTTTACAAATGTGTGCCTCACTACTAAAAGGATATTGCACTAAGATCTAATAGCCATGGACCTCTTTGCACCAGGCGTAGTTTTAACTGGTTTCAAGATCAAGGAATTTTGTTTAAGAGAGTTCCGAAGTCATGTAGAGTACCGAGTCATGATCATAGCACCGAAAGGTTGTAAATTAGTAGTCTCTACACCTGGTTCTACTTTTAACTAATTGAATGATGACATCCAGAAATTTCTTCTCATTTATTAGCTAGCTTGGTCAATCTGATTTGCACGGATTGCGCCCTCGTCCTGCAAATCTGATTCTACCAGAAAGTACTTGTGGCATGAAATGTAATGATTTAGCGGTCAGATAAGTGATTAACAGACATCCTTTTTTGTGCACAATTCTTTTACATGAGTCTGATTGACATTGGCTGTGTGACTATTAGCGTCTATTTTGTGTTTCAATATTAATCGTCCTTCCTCTTTCTTTGCGAAACAGTATATCAATGAGATTAGCTTCTATAAAATTTCCAAGGAAGTGGAGCAACTAATTGGTTGTCATGTAAGTCCAAAAATTGTAGAGCTGTGATTAAGAATGAGAAAGTACAAGTAGTGTAAAAGGAGAACAGGTTGAATATTTTCTGGACAACTAGAGGCGTAGGCCTCCTAGTGAAGAAGACAAAGGGATTTTGGATTCTTCTTGAGGAGTGGTGCAACTGACAGTTAGGAGATAATTGTATTACTAGAATGCAAATGATAGTAAAAGTGAGTGATGATTCCACTTCCGAGAGGTGGATTCTGTCCCAACATGAGCTTTTGAGAGGCTCGCTCTCTCCCACTAAAACTCTGTTCAATATTCGGCACAAGTATTTCATTCTCTTTTTTTGATAGAATGTAAGTAATTCATTAATCAAAGGAGCACAAAAACAAAGAATGTCTACGAGGCCATAGCCCAAATAGGAGATAAAAACACACATGACTGAAATAACAATTATCAACAAGAGGCAAAGACAAACAAAGCCAACTGAACATGAGTCAAACCAAGTTTTATCAATCACAGAAACATTTTTAGGCATAATAGTTTTGCATTTCGTCCTTTATTCTCCTCTATTTATAGGAAACTAACTTGCTAATTTATTCCTCAAGGAACCTCTAATGCCAAGTGCCAATATTATCTTCTCCCTTGGGCCTTGGGCCTCATTGCAAGTGGAGGAAGGCTGGAAACAGTCGAATAAGAATTGAAGGAATCACATTCCATATTGTGACCATGAGGATGTTACTAATAAGAAATCTTATTAATTTGTGGCATCAGAGCTGTGGTGGATATATGGTCATTTCCATTTTGCAGGATAAAGCATTTTTGGTATCGCAGATATTAGGCATTTTCCATGATAAAAGTAACTGTAAATATACCTAGAGAGATTCTCTTGGATAGATTCTTTGGGTAGAAGTCCCTCTTCGTAAAGTTTTGGAGAGTAGAGGCAAGATGTGGGCATTTGTTTGATTTGTACTCTACCTCAGGGCTATGTACTCATGTTGTATCCAAGAATGATTTGGTCGAAGTAATGGAAAAAATGTCTACCTTTTCTTTTAGAAATTAGCATATTCATATCTATTTCAGGATGCAGATGCACAGAAAAGAAGATTTTTCTCTTGAAATAGTAATACATATACAATTGGATTTCCCAGTAGAACCCACTTCAAGTGAGTGATGAAGAGAGGATGGGGATGACATAGCTATCATGTTGGTCAGTTGGTGAAATCATACCAAGTGGATGGAACAATGTAACTATTTGTGAGAGTATGTAGGCTATAAATGTAGAATGTTTATGTAGGATTATAACACTCTGCAAAGACGCACAAAAGCAACAACGGAAAAATGGAGACATAGATTGTGTGCCCGTTACTCCAAAGAAACGAGGAAATAATTCATAGGTCCTAGTATGAATTTCCTCCTCTTTAAGGTCTTTGTGTATGATACAACCTGAGCTTCCCGTCATATAATCACTGAATGGAAATGCCTTTATGCGCTAGAAATAAACTGTAACAAAATCATGAACAACCAACTTTACCGTGCGGAAACAAACACTTGGCATGACCTACTCTTCTGCTCATGTTCGCATATTACTATGGAATATTTCATATATTTTTTTTAAAATCTCACTTCAAAAGTGTCACTAGTTGGAAGTGAGGCTGTTTGAATGAATCGATTGAGAGGGAAGGGTACTTTAGGAAATGTACTTAAGTAGTGGCTTGAGGAAAGTTAGCAAGTTAGTTTATTATAAATAGAGGATAATAGAGAGTAAAATGTCAGGAAAAAGATTGATCAAGTTTATCTTAGTTTCATTTAGCTTTTGGGAGTGTGACCAAATCACGCAAAAACTTGGCAATCTACTTCTAATTTCTGTATGTTTCACTTTATCAATCACAAACTCCATTTTCATTTTATCATCATCATCTCCTATTATATCAGTTCATTACACTGTTGTTATAAATGAGGCAAAATTATAGATTTTTTCTCCTGATCTTATGTATTCACAGAATCACAGCAAGCTTCATCCTATAGAATTTGGATCTCGTCAAATTAGTCAAGCTGTCTTTTGTATGGAGAAACCACTTTTCATCAGGCCCTGTCCTTTTGGACTAAATTGATGGAAATTAATTTAAGTTCAATTAGTTTGTGAGTTAGTTTCATCTGGTTTTCCCCTAAATAAGTTCACTTCAGTTCAGTCCAAAAGAACAGGGCCTAAGTCTCATTAAGGAGCGTTTTATATCCAAATGTCTGTTACACACTTACATCCCGTTTGGTCGGTGGTTACAAATGGCGGTAATCTAATGAATCGATTTTTAATATTGTGAAGTCAGATTTCAATGTCCATGGTAATCTCCATCCCATGTAGCTCTTTTTCTTTATTAATTTTTAAATACCATCCATACCACTCTGTAGAGGTGTTGGTTATAATGAAAATGTATGAAGAAAAACACATGTTTCAGGATGAAGTTTCATTACTATGATTATTGACATGGACTTCCTTTACCAAACTACATACAAACTTACGTTCAAAAGCGTCAGTAGGTTTTTTCTCTCCTGGGAGAATATAGTTTTTCTTCACTGCACCTGAAATGATGCATATAAATATGCAAAAAATCGAATTTTCTGTTAATCCTGCTTGTGATGGCCTTTTTCTCCGCTTTTTGTGTGTATGTTTTTGCATCTTTCCTGGAGATGCAAACACTCTGTCTCAACAAAAATACGACGATAAAAACTAGGAAGACACTCTTGCTTGCCCCGTGAGTCCATGTTGAGAATGATGGAGAACTTTATATTCTGAGGGTGACTCCCTTGTATGATATAAATTTGCTGTCCAGCATGTTATTTTCTCCATGAGGGATGTTTTGAAGCTCTTCTTATGAGCCTTTTATTGTTGGCAGATCTCCTAATATCATGTTTTCAGTTTATAACTTGCATGGTAATTTTCTGTAGGCATCTTTCTTCATTGCCTATGTCGTCACTTCAGGATGGACCAGCACTTCATCTGATCTCTTTCGTGTTATTCAATTTATCCAAAGCTTATTGCGGAAGTGTTGCTGTTGTAACAGAAAGACTCCTGATAAATTTGAACTTCCATATATTTATTACCATAGGGAAATTCCCAAAATTCTGCTTTTTGGACTTTTGGGTATTACCTACTTTTTCCTGGCTCCACTGATCTTGCCATTCTTGTTGGGCTACTTCCTCCTTGCATATATAATATATAAAAATCAGGTAACCTCGGCTATTTACTTTTCGAACCACCTTTTTATCGATCCGTGCCAATTTCTTATATCTGAAGAACACATTGCTAAAGCTGATGATTGTGAAGTTTATTGCACTAGTGTTTTTGACCATTTTCATTCTGCTGTATGCATGTCTCTAATAAGATAAGATGAAAGTTGTGTGTCTGACCATTTTCCTTCACAGTAAGTATTTTTAGGATAGGAAAGATGGAGTATCTCAGAAACATGTTTCCTGTCGGTTGTCTTTAAAGAAAGAAAGAGACATGACCATGATGTTGTTTTAGGTTGAAGGTATATAATGTGACCATGTAACTTGCTGAATATGCCCCCATTAAGAGGAATTCAGATGTAGACTTTGCTAGTTGGACAATGCATTTGATGTTTGATGCTTGGACACCAAAAATGATATGATCCTGGCCTCAATGAGTTAAAGTCCTGAAAATACAGATCACAATCCCACCTTATCCTCCCCGGATTAAGTAACATAAGGCAAAGCCTGTATTTGCTGACAAGTTAAAACAGTAACATAACTCATTTGGTTCAAGCGGTGTGCTGAAGCTTAACTTGTGTACTATTGTGTTCAAGATGCATAAGAAAAATACAGCTAGAGCTTTGTAATGAATCGATCTAGAGTAAGAAGTCAGTTGACCTATAAATAGAGGAGATTAGAGAGTGAAATGTTATGTTGAAAATTGTTATGTGTGTTTTGTGTAACTTTTGAGAATTCTTTGGGGGAGACAAGCCTCTTGAATGCTGGATTGGGAGTACTCAAGCCACTCGCAAGCTTGATATCTATCTTGATTCTTTGTAATTTTCGTTTATTAGCACTAACATCATGTCAGATCATGACAACCTTTCACTCCTCACCAGCATGAGTTGACTGCTTATGCAAATGGGCTGTCTATATAAACTGACAAGAACAGTCTCAACCATGGACCCTTTCTTTAAACAGTCCCAACAATTGATTGAATTTGTACAGTTAAAAACTTTAAGGATGTCTTTCCATATTAATCCTGTGTGGCTTTTAACCTATTAGATTATAGAAAAGGGAGGTGTGATGACCCGGGGTGGGGGGTGGGTGGGGAGGAAAGAGAAAATGCAATAATCCTCAAAATATGAGATTCTTTTACATGTGTAGAAGGTTGTAGGTTGTACTGGATTTTTTAGGAAGGATATCCTGAAGTTGGGATTATTCGGAGTTGATCCACAGTTGTGATTGTTTGAAGAAAAAGGAGCATACTTGAGAGTTGGAACGTATGATGTCAAACTTCCTATATGTAGTGTTTATCTTGTGCATGTGATTTTAGTCATGTTTAGTACTCCCTCCGTTCTATTTTTAAGAAATAAGTGGAGGAGAGTTCTGATGTGAGTGCCATTTGATTAAAAAGAAGCGGAAGGTGAGATGAATTGGGTAGGTAGTATTAAAGTAATAAAACATTGCCAAAAATAGAAAAACTAACATGTAACCATTATAAGGAACAGATATAAATGGAGAGTGTAACCATAAAAAAAGAATAAAGAAGTACATAGTAAAAAAGTTGAATATAATTGGACTCGTGAAAATCATCTTTCAGATACAAATTTATTCATTCATAATATAATAATTTGTGTTGAAAAAAATTTCAATCATGCATGGAACTAAAATGTAATGAAAAACCGTTATGAGGGCCTTAATTTTGGGTTGAAGTGTTGAACATTAAGGTAATTTGAGAAATGGGAATAGACTAGGGGCGACGAGATTACAAATGAAGGACAATGTTATGCAGTTAATGATGTGTCTTATTTCCATATGGATTTGAAAGAAAAGAGGAGGATATGGTTTTGGTTTTATTAGGGTGTTTTTGATCAGTTGTTGGGAACATCTAATATTTCCGATACTAGAAGTATCTTATTGATGATAGATAATAGTATTATACAAGTTATGTTGTGGTCTAATGGTTGTATCATGGAAACATAAATGAGAGGCTAGGTTAGTGATTCTAAGCTTGTTATGAAATCCTTTTCCTTATGTTGTGTCAGCTATAAGTATGATGTACACTGTATCGTTATTGGGAAGAAGGATGCACACGATTCACGCCTGCTTTTATCTTCACATCAATTAGAACAAGTCATAACAAGTTGCTTCCAATCACCACATTCTTTGGCATGCGTCACAATGATGATGTAATATTGACTAATGCTCTTTGCACTTATCTTGCAGTTTATAAATGTGTATGCCCCGAAGTTTGAATCTGCTGGCAAATTTTGGCCTACTGTGCATAATTGCACGATATTTTCGTTGGTGCTGATGCATGCTATTGCAGTGGGCATCTTTACTCTGAAGAAGCTTTCATATGCATCGTCATCAATTATCCCTCTTCCTATACTTACACTTCTCTTTAATGAATATTGCCGGAAACGCTTCCTGCCCAACTTTGCTGCATACTCTGCTGAGGTATGCTGTTCCATGCAATGTGACTATGGTTGCATAATGTTGCCCAAATTTTATTTATTTATTTATTTATTTTTTTGAAAAGATACAAGAAAAGCCTTAAGCTACCCTTCTCTCAAGGGTATATCTGCCCAAAGTTTATTAGCTTATTACTTTTGATGTAAAAACTTCTTAGTAAACCCAGTTGTGAACTTGACGAAGTAGAAACTTTTGATGTCAATCTCAAGTGTAACGTTGTTGATAATTTAGAGGCTGGGGTAAATTATATCCCTACACCTGGGCTCAAATTAGATTATCTTTATAATGTGGCACCCTACTCGACCACAACCTTTAGCACGTAGACCAAACCCGACTTTGCAGGCCAGGCTTGGGGGGGGGGGATTGTGGAAATCCCTCCCAAAGAATAGCAGCTGGTAGGAAGCCAACTATGACCTAAGATCATAATATGAACCCGCCACCAACTTCACCAAATAGATCTCTATACTATTCTTAATGACTTACTATTACATTCAATAACTGTCTAAATTATTATTCGTAGTAATTTGTTTTTCTCAATTGTGTTGGTATTAAAACCTTTTGTTGAAAACCTCTTTTAAAACTTTTTGGTGTAAACCTTGTTTTCAAAAAGATACTTCTTTAAAATTTCTTAAAACTTAAACCTTTTTTTTAAAAAAAAACTTTTATCATTCTTGTCGATGCCATCTCCTCTGGTAACGGTTTCAGTTGACGATTCATGTTAGCCGACCACAAATCACTTTGGGAATTAAGGCTTAGTTGTTGTTGTTGTTGTTGTTGTAGTAACTTGGTGCTCCATTTGAGTATTTTCTATGCTTGCTACTCCTTTTCGACATTATGTTTCTTTGTCTTTTGGGTTTAGTTATCACTTTTTGGTCCTAATCCTCCTCCATTTCCCTTCATTTTTCTTAATGCCATGATTTATTTTATTTGTCAGAGCTTAATAAAGAAGGACAGAGAAGATCTCCATGATCCTCAGATGCCCCAATTCTTTAGCGACCTGATTACTGCCTATATGGACCCTGCATCATCTCCTTTGAAGCTCTCAAACTCTGGTCATAGAGCTTCTAGTCTCTCTGATGCCTCCGACGATAATATAATTCCCCTTCTTTCTGACAGTATGATTGTGTAGTCGGGCTGTCGGGGCCTGCACATGAGAACAATCCTTTTCCCCGGGCAATTTTTTTTTTATTGCTTTTACCATTGTGTTTTTGTATATATATTCCACGAACACAAGCTTGAATGTGCAGGCGATACTACACGAGTTGCCAAAAGGATGTTTGGTATTAGTATGTACATAACTCTATTTTTTGGGGAATTCTGGCCGATGTATAGAAGTAAAGAAATTTCGTGTTTTTTTTATCAAGGTTATTTAGGCGACGGTTCTCCGCAAAACAAAGAGGTATAAGTATATTGACATTTTTACCGGTACTAGTTATACCATGTTTCATAGAAAAGGGTATAAATGTCAAAAAAAAACTTCTTGCTATGAGGAAACGGTTAGGTGAATAAACTCATTCCTCATTTTGTAGCTGTATTTAAAAGGGCCATGTAATCTGGTAGTACTAGTTTAAAAGAAATGCTGAATCATTTTGTTATATTTATGCGATTATGCTGAACACTTTTTTGTGAATGACAGTAAAGAATGATTCTTACAGTGTTACCTAGTAATTTCTGGCTGCCTGGTCACATCTGAAGGTAAAAAGTGAACTGGGTAGTTTTCCTTAACCATATGCCACTTAAACTGTGAATCATCAGACAGATTTTATGTCAGATTCTGTTACCTTTTGCTGAGGTGAAAGTAAAACAGGGTTAAGTAAAATTTAATTCTGACATTCTTTTTAAAATCTTTTTACTTATAGGGAAAAGATAAGTAGTATTTGTAGTTGCATTAACTTGAGCAATTAAAATGACATATTATCCCGAATGAAAAAGTACTCTTGATTGTTCATGAACTAAAGATCCAAGTTTTACAATATTCTTGATGGAAAATACGAAAATAAAGAAAAACTAAAAATAACGAACAGAGGATAGCACATCATCATCACCCTAACATGAAAACACGAAAGTTTAATCGCAATTTTAAATTAAAAAAAAAGTTTAATTCTCAAGAAGCTGAGTTCCCTCTAGGCTTCAGATTTCTACATAAACATTAATACTCCAACTAAGGAATCGAGTCTTACCTAAACACAAAACTATAAGAGTATAACTACTAGTTAATCTAGAATTTGAGATCTTCAATTAATTTATTATTTTCTCACTCTTCCACCTCATTAAAGATCTATAATCAATGATCTCATTATTTCTTTACCCATGATCTACAATTTTGGATTTTCACATTCTCTCTCCTACTTTTTACTATACCTCATCCTACATTCTCTTTCCTCAATTATATTTTCATCAATGTTTTTTTATTAATTAAGAATAATTAGTGACTATTATGTTTAATTAATTTATATATTTGTGATTAAATAATACTAGCAAAGTTATATCATTAATATGGTTAATGTTAATATAGTATTTAATAAAGTAATACGATAATTTAAACATTAATTATATTATAAATTGAATAATATTGACCTTTTTATGAGAAAATATATTTTTGAAGGAGTGGATAAGTGTTTTAAGGAAATTATATAAAACATAAAATGTATGAAAGTAAATCAATATTGGTGGCTATTTATACAGAAAAAAAATATAACCATTGATGATTTTTTTTATCAAAAATAATTAAAACTTATCTTTTAGCATTTCAAGTATTATTAAAAATTAGAAATGAAAGTAATTGTTAGTAAGGGGATAAAGCTTTGATCCAACGGCTTGCAAATGGAGAATGAAATGATATGGGCTCCGCATCATCTACCACTGCCTGACGCAAGGAGACTTGGCTTGCAACTTGGCAGAAGTCTCTGGCAGCGTGATGGTAGTGCATAGAGCAGAGAGAGGAAGAGGAGTGAAAATTTGGATCGTTTGCATGATCAGATTTTCATTCCCCTCTTTCTTTTTTTTTCTCTTTTCTATTTTTTTATTGCTTTTTATTACCTCTCTCCTAAAAATCTAGTATTTAGATCATTTAATGGGTGTGCTCTAAGTAACCAAGAATTCTAACTAAATAATAACTCTACTTGAACAAAATGTCTTCCTAAGAAAGAACCCTAATCTAGATAAACAACTTGCGCCATAGAGAACCTGTTCTTTTCAACTTATTTCCAGTCCTTATAAGTTCGAATAAGGTTCAATAAGATCGAATAAGGTCTAGTAAGGTCGAATAAGATCGAATAAAGTATGATAATATCGAATAAGATCTAAAAAGTTTAGATAAGTACGGATGAATTAAGATAAATTCAAATAAGTTGAAAATAAGTTAAAAAGAATATAGCGGAAACCCATCTCCTGAAACGCAAAGGCCAAATCATGGGCACTACTTACAAAGGCAATGTAACCACTTCTAGAACTCATGACATTTGTATCACTTTTCGATTGAATAGATATTTGGGAACAAGACTTTTATATTATTGGTCAATTTATGTAAAGAGACAAGTCAAACAGAGGGTGCATATAGGAAGTATGGTACACTAAGGTTTATTATCATAGTTGTAAACTAATAATATTGAATGGATGTCCCTTGACGTTGTATCATATTTCCTCGGTTTCGCAATACTCGCAACGCTTTCCTTTTAGGGAAATTTCACAATACTTGCAACCAAGCTATATTTAGTCAATCTTAACATACTAAATGACCATCATAGCCTTACTTTGTTACCCATTCTACCAAATAATTAAAATAAACCAAGAATTAACTACCAATTTACTTTACTAATAAATAATTACATAATCCTAATTTTACCCCAGCCACCCTCCACTCTCTCTCCTCATTCCGTCCTCCCTCTCTGAAACCACCAACAGCCACACATCACCACTCTCCATCTTCATCCAATTATCCTTGATACACCAACCTCCACCTTCTTTTCCTCAGTCCCCAGCCACTACCGTCCACCTTTCCTTCCCCTGAGTTAACCACCACCACTCCAGAATCCACCACTCTATTGACCCCTCTCTCTCTCCTCACTCCATCACTCCATGCCTGAAACTCCACCCACCATAGTCGACACTAGTTCGTACTCCTTCTCAATCTCGGAACCCCACACCTCTGCACTCTCTCTCTCCTCACTCCCTGTTTCCATCTCCGTTTTCACTAACATCGCCAGAAATTAATTAAACTTAGATCCCGATACTGGGCGACGCTCCTAGACTCCGACGAGCTACAAGAAGAGAGGAAGGGAGTGAAAGATAGAGAGAAAGAGGGATCAGGGGTGAGGGAAAGTGAAAGGGATGAATGGGCGACAACAACGACGACGTTTTCAGTGACGCCGGTGGCTGAATTAGTGGTGGTGGGCAACGGGCAGCAGGTGGGGCAGTGGCCAGTGTGTATATGGGGCTGCTGATTTTTTAAATTTTACCTTGTTAGTGTATGGGCATTTTTGTCAAATTTTACCTTTCTTTGCTCTTCCTTGGTTTGTGTGCAATTCCTTTAGTTGCGAGTATTGCGAAACGGAGGAAGTATAATTTTAGTAGGGTATTTGGAGATAAGGATTATCTTATCCTTTCTCCTAAGCTTAAGGATTCTTCCCTGCTAGTTCGACTAATTAACCTTCGATGATTATCAGCCTTTAAAAAATTTTCTTCTTACAAATAATGAATAATACTTAGGGCGTGTTCGGCAAGTAGTGGTAGAGGTAGAGGTAGTGGTTAGAGTAGGGGTCGAGTTTTTAATTTATTAATTAAAGTGTTTGGCAAGGTAGTGGTAGATGTAGATGTAGAGTTTAGGTAGTGTTTGTGGAAAGCTAAAAAAAGTAGTGGTTGAAGGTAGATGTAGAGGTTGGAAAATATATAAAGTTTTTAATGAATAATAAAGAAAATATTTATTGACAGCTACTCCAACCGCTACTTTTACCGAACACTATATTTTACACAGTTACTTTGACAGCTAACAACTCACAGCTACTACTACAACTGACAGCTACCGTTACAACTGACAGCTACCCCTACAGCTGACAGCTACCTCTATAGCTATTGTTGCCGAACAGACTTAAGTAATAACTTTTTCCCTAAATATCTTGCTTTTTTTAGATCACAAGTCCATGATATGTGCTGGAAAAAGAACAAAAAAAACTCTCCCCATTTTGACCTACCAATCTTTTCTCAAGTAGATAGATGGCCCCTTCAAACATGGATGTTGATAAAAGTTGGTGCAAATATGGGGCTCAATAGGTCATATTGAGTCCAGTCTTTTGTTTGAAGACTTAAGATGCATATAATATGGTCATCTTTGTTAAAGTTCTGTTTGGCTAATCATCATAGTATTAATTTAAAACTTTGAAGATCAGCAATAATTTAATAGATCTTTTTCATATATACTTTTGAGGATTAAATTGATCTATAAAGTAAAGAATCCATTTAATTATTGCAACCATATATTTGTCCGAGTAAAGCTAGTTAGTGGTAAGTGGTAGTAATAGTATGCTATGTTACCCAAAACTATGACCTCGTGATATAATACTTCTAAGAGAATAGAATGTTCTCATTCTCGATTAGACCTCACTTAGCTTGTTTATGAAATACTTAATTATCTTCTTTCTTTTCTATTTATATATCCCCCCCTCCCTAA
Source organism: Patellifolia procumbens (assembly GCA_947645195.1). Classification (NCBI taxonomy): domain Eukaryota; kingdom Viridiplantae; phylum Streptophyta; class Magnoliopsida; order Caryophyllales; family Amaranthaceae; genus Patellifolia; species Patellifolia procumbens. The sequence continues at coordinate 1,373,455 of CANSGD010001128.1, forward strand.
TCGTGTAGCTTTGACCATCACCACCTAGGAGTAGTTAGGTAAATAATTGTATTTAAGTTTGATTGTTGGTCTTCTTGTTCAATGATAGAGTATCTTTAATAACATTATGGACATTAAAAAAAAGTATTTTAGAGATATATATCTGAATATATTCAGGTGTTGTTTGATTTACTTCTAAAATCATGGAAAGTTGAAATTCACATAAAATGAAAGACGTTTTATTGTTAGGTTGACAAAAACATGGGCATTAGGAATTTCTAGGAAGTTCCGATTTTAACACAATGAAGGAATTTAATTACCTAAGAAGACCTAGGTCATTTGAACTTTGCATGAATTTCTACTTTTCATTAACATCCAAACAAAATTTTGCGAATTCCTAGGGATTCTATTTCCTTCCTGCAACCAAACATCACCTCAAAATTGAAGAGGATGCACCGTGACCATGTGTGCTGTTTTGTTACTTAATTATACGCAAATTCCTTATTCATCATGCAGTTGAGTTATCAACTATTGCGTGGACAATAATGACAAGTTAGCACATTAGCAATGATGGTGTTAGTGAAAGATGAAAGATGGTTAAAAGAACAGAAACAACGTAGTAAAACAAAAAAAACAACGTCCCTTCAGGCTTCAAGGCTTCAAGGCTTCAACATCCACCAAACTCACACAGCCAATTACGTACTATGTTTACACCCTTTGTTCATTCTATTGTTTAAAACTCTCTTCTTTTGAACGGTTCCGAATTGAATTGAAATGTTTTAAACTCGAATATTTTAAAATGAATTGAACTGAAATGTTTTGAACTGAATTGTAATTATAAGACAAAAACGGAGGAGCTGAACTGAAATGTTTTGAATGGAACTGAACTGAAATTAATGAAATTGAACTGCCGAACTGAACTGAAATGATTTTTAATTAATCCAGTCCAAAAGAGAGCCTAATTTTAGTACTCGAACTATGTTAGACATTGTTTTGGTGGGAAATAAACTTTTAGAAAGCATGGAAAGTGTCATTAAAAATTGTCATACGAATAGGAGCATAAGTATAATAACAATAATACAATTGTAGATTTTATAACAATAAAATAAGAACATAAATTTTAGTAGGAATAGGTGGAGGATAAGGTCACATAGATTGTCATATGCATAGGAGTATAATATAATAAGAATATCATAGTTGTAATTTTCTCTATTAGCTTGCGCAATAAACATATCTAAAATGATACATAAAAATATGTGTAGTTTAAGATAACAAAAAAATAGTTTGAATAAAACTTTTACAAACTCAATATAGAATGTAACTCGTGTATTGCACAGGCTTTATCCCTAGCCCTTAGGACATTTGTATGATTGTACACTTTTTCCTTTCTTTTGAAGCTCTCCCACTTTATTGTTTTGCCTGTATATTGGAGGGTCTCAAGTAAACAATTAGCAAAAAGATAGTTTTGCGATGCAAGGAGATAACTAATCATAAAGGTTGTAAGGATCTAACACTCACTTTTGGCGCTTACAAATTACGCAATTGGGAGTAAAATATACGGAAAACGATAACAAGATATACTAAGAATAAGCAATAAAGAACACTCAAAAAAATCAGTAAGAAAACCCGAGATTCGAGCGAAAAACACTTGCTTTGGACAAGGACTTTACGATAGTGTGAGATAACTTACAGAAGGAATTCTGAATCTCTAGGCTCTCAAACCTCTCTCTAAGAGTTAATACCTCCCTGGATTAGAATCTTTCTTTTCTGTAATCTCTTTTCACTTAATAATAATAATAAAACGGCAACACATATTTTATAGAGGAGAAAAGATAAAACCTAAACGAAACTAGATCTGCGACAAAAACGGACCTCCACCAGCTGAGGTCAACATTAATCCGATCGGGTCAAGGCCAAATCTGATAGGGGCTGCAAACGCCATAGTTCCTGATCATAGCACGTCAATCTACCAGAAGCGTCATGCTTCCCACTATTGGGTCAATGTTCGACTATAACTTCTTCGTTTCTTCTCCCTTTTCCTCTTCTCTCTCACTCTATGTCAACACACCTGATATCATGGATTTATATAGATTTTTTCCCCTTATTTATGAGCTAATTCGTGCGTCATTGGAGCTCTTAGGAGCTATTTTGTGCTAATTACACTATAGAGTTGTGGTTTTGTTGTTTTATGTTGAATTGCAGGATTTAGGAAGTTTTCCCCTTATTTACGAGCTTATTGGAAGCAACCGCACCTTTACGAGTTGTTATGAGGCACGTAGAAGTTGTTACGAGCACTATGGATGAAAAAGAGGTCCCGAGACCTCTAAAGCGTGAAGATTGAGTGTCAAAAGCTAAGATAGCTGTAAAGACGTGTTCTAATCGGGCAGAATATGACCTGATCGGGTGAAGATTATTGGATCGGGTGCCAGGGCGTCGGGCCAGATCGAGCAGCCCTGCCCGAGCCCATCGAGCGAGACCCAAATTTAGTTGCTGCTGACCCTGCTACTTGTATGTGAGGAAACGAAGAATTTCACGTCAGGCTTAGCCCGACCTGATCGCGCTGGTCTTGTTCACCCACCGCTGCTACTACGCTTCAAGGGAGAGAGCTTTGGCAGATTTGATTTCTTTGGCTTTGCCCGATCGCGTTGTTGACATGGAGCGCTGATTTGTTTATCTTTTAATTTCGTTTTTACTTAGATTTGAGGGGGCTATTATCAATAGCTAAGCTTCATTATTTTGAAGGGGCTTTTGATTCAACTTTATTTCCCATTCATTAGTTTAGTTTTAATTGCTTTCTTAGAGATTAAACACTTCAGATTAGTTCCAAAGGTGATTAAACCTTGGATTATTTTCAATAAAGGCTATTGCTTTCCATAAATTGGTACTATTCTTTACTCTTAATTTCTCTATTTAATTCTCAATTGCTTAGTTTCGATTGTCTAATTAATTCATGATGCAAAGTTTAGGTTTTTATATTAGATTCTTCGTTGTTGATTCAATTATGAGTGAGTAGTCTTATTTATAGGGTTTTAGGGAAGAAAACCATGTTTATACCATGATACATATTTGAATTGCTACTAGTTTATAGGTTTTGATTAGATTGATTATTGTGTGATTTGTTATTGATGAGTGATTAGTGTTATTGTGCAGTTTCATTGGTTGCTTGTGGTTAATAATTGGTTGCACAAATTCTTCTTACTTTTAGAGGGCTAGTACACATCAATATCTGATTATGTTAGTGAACATGCGACATATGTTGAATTATGAGCGTTAAGTCTTAACCATCTAATCACTCGACTCTTGACCTAGGTATTGATATAGTTGTTTGATCCTTTTGATTGGTATAAGCATGGTGGACCGAACTAATGTGTTAGACCTTCAATTCATAGTTTAAATCCCTCTTTTATATTGTTTTCTTTAGTGTAAATAGTAGTCCAGCTGATTCTTGTCTGATTTTATCTAAAGTAGCTGTTTAGCTGAATATTAGATTAGAAACTATGTCTCTTGGTGGATTCGACCATACTTCCCTTGACTATTGCTTTAGAGGAATTTAGGATTTATCTTTGATTGGGTGATACGACTTTAGCCTGTCAACACTGTTATATTCTGGCTATATTATATGCATAATAGGTTCAATTAAGGTTCAATGAAGGATAGTTAAGCTTTACTTAAATCAACTTAGATACAGATGCACCACTAAGTCAAATTAAGGTTCCTAAGATCACCACTTGATTCAAGCTCAAAATCAAGCTAGCATAGGCGCCTAGATTAATTAGGAATTAATCAAAGCAAAATAAAACTCAAAGTTTTAAGTGTTAAACGTCTAATGCCTTTATTGAAATGAAATGTGCCCTTTAAATACATGTCCTTGACTCTCTAGGAAAATAAATACTGAAATTAAATTAGTTAAAACTAAAATCTAGCTAGCTAGGGTTGAAAGTCGATCTTGCTTTGCTTCTATCTTGTTGGACGGCCTTCACAAACCATTTTCATTGCTTTCCTCACTTATCCCTTCAAAGTAGGAAACCAAACCCTAAGATGATAGAGTTAGGCGCCTAAGATAGACTTTGGAGGGAAAATGATTCCTGTTGCTTGATTTCCTTAGCTTGGACGCCCATTTCATGGAAAGGATAGAGATTCCCTATCCTATCTTTGCTCCTAGATGATCTTCTTGGAAGCTTCCTTGAGTTAGGCGCCATTTTGCTGCAGTTTAAGTCTTCACTCCTCCAACATACCATCATACAACCCTAATGGACTCTCTAATTAACATAAATGAAATTACAACTCAACTAACACTTTCCTAGTTAATCTAATATGACATTAAATTAACTAAGAGTACGTTTTATTATCTAGACTCCCTAATAAAGCAATAAAAGATAGGAACTTAGTCAATAATTAATTAACTAAGCTAAGGACACTTTCAAAGGACTTAAAGGACTCAAAAGACTTAAGGGAATTCAGAACATCCCTTAACGCACAAGCAACCATGTTCTTAGTCTTGGGATCAATTGAGCTAGATGGACCTCCATCATCCTCTCCTTCATTGGAGGAGTTTGACCTCAAACTTGGTAGCTCTTCATCTTCATCATAGAAAGGACTCAAATCAGCAACATTGAATCTGGCTGAAACTCCATAATCTCCTGGCAACTCGATCTTGTAGGCATTGTTGTTGACCTTCTCAATCACTCTGAATGGACCATCAGCTCTAGGGATAAGCTTGGACTTTCATTTAGAAGGGAAACGTTCCTTCCTTAGATGAATCCAAACCATGTCACCCTCTTTGAATTGGACATCTCTCTTTTTCTTATCAATCCTCTCCTTGGTTCTCTCATTAGCTTTCTCAATCTTGCCTCTCACATACTCATGTTGCTTTTGGATCTCCTTCACTCTATTTTCAGCTTCATGGCTATATTTTGTGGTGGTAGGGAAAGGGGCTAGGTCAATAGGGGGTGCAAGGGTTTTGACCATAGACCACAAAGAATGGACTAAGGCCAGTAGTCTTGCTAGGAACTCGATTGTACGCAAATTCAGCATGAGGTAGCATCTCCTCCCATTGTTTAGGGCTTTTTGTAGCTAGAGCTCGAATTAGGGTTCCTAGGGTCCTATTGGTGACCTCTATTTGGCCGTCAGTTTGAGGATGGCTAGAGGTACTGAACTTGAGCTTTGTCCCCATCTTCTTCCAAAGTGTAAGCCAGAAGTGACTTAGGAACTTAGGATCTCGATCACTAACCATCGTCTTTGGCACTCCATGCAATCTAACAATGTCCCTGAGATACAAGTTAGCACAAGAAACAGCATCATTAGTAGTGTGGCACGCCACAAAGTGTGCCATCTTGGAAAACCTATCAACCACCACCATGATTGAATCCTTTTGGAGTTGGGTTCTAGGTAATCCTGTAATGAAATCCAAGCTCACATCCTCCCATGGTGCTTGAGGAATAGGAAGAGGCATAAACAATCCTTGGGGTAGTAGATGACCCTTAGCCTTTTGGCAAATCAAGCACCTTCTAATCAGAAACTCCACATCTCTTGCCAATCTAGGCCAAAAGAATACTCACTCACAAGCATAATAGTCTTTTCGATCCCAAAGTGGCCAGTAAGTCCACCTTTATGAAACTCCTTGACTAAGGACACTCTCATACTGTGCCTTGGGATGCATAGGCGGTTTCCCTTAAAAAGAAATCCCTTTAGGAGGTAGTACTCCCCACTTGGACGATTATGGCACTTCTCAAATAACACGCCAAAGTCCTTGTCCTCTACATAGCATTCTTTCAACAATTCAAGTCCCATCACCTTAGGACTTAGGGTAGAAAGTAATAAGTACCTCCTAGATAGGGCATCTGCACCTTTATTCATTTTCCTGCCTTATGCTTGATAGTAAAGTAGAATGTTTGAAGGTATTCCACCCACTTAGCATGTCTAGGTTGCAAAATCTGTTGGCTTTGAAGGTACTTAAGAGCCTCATGATCAGAATGGAGAATGAACTCCTTAGCAATAAGGTAATGTCTCCAATGGTCCAAAGCACGAACCAAAGCATAGAATTCTTTGTCATAGGTCGAATATTTCCTCTTTGCCTCATTCAACTTCTCACTAAAGTAGGCCAAAGGCCTTCCATTTTGAGATAAAACAGCTCCAATTCCCACGCCAGATGCATCACATTCAACTTCAAAAACTTCATTAAAGTTAGGTAAAGCTAAAATAGGAGCACTAATTAATTGAGCTTTTACCTCCTCAAACACCTTGTTGGCTTGTTCACTCCACTCAAACTTCTTTAACTTTGTGCTTTCTGTAATTGGAGTCATAATAGCACTGAAGTTTTGAACAAACCTCCTATAAAAGGAAGCTAGTCCATGAAAGCTTCGAACTTGCTGTATTGAGGTAGGAGTAGGCCACTCCTTGATTGCTTGGACCTTCTTCTCATCAGCCTTGATCCCTTCTTTGGAGACAATGAAATCTAGAAACACAACTTGACTAGAAAAGAAGTGACATTTTTCTAAATTACCATACAAGCATTCGTCCCTCAACACACTAAACACTTTCTCTAAGTGTTTTGCATGCTCAAATTCATTCATACTATAGACTAATATATCATCAAAGTAAACAACTACAAATATGCCAAGAAAAGGCTTCATAATTTGATTCATTAGGCGCATGAAAGTACTTGGAGCATTGGACAATCCAAAGGGCATAACAAGCCACTCATACAATCCCTCCTTTGTCTTAAAGGCAGTCTTCCATTCGTCCCCTTCACAAATTCGAATATGATGGTATCCACTTCTCAAATCAATCTTGGAAAACACATTAGAACCATTAAGATCATCTAATAAACATTCAATCTTGGAATTGGAAATCTGTATTTAATAGTGATCTTTTTAATAGCTCTATTATCCACACACATGCGCATTCACCATTCTTCTTTGGAACTAAGAGAGTTGGAACTGCACAAGGACTCAAAGACTCTCTAATCATGCCTTTAGACAAAAATTCATTCACTTGCCTCCTTATCTCTTCAGTTTCTTTAGGGTTGGTTCTATAGGCAGGCTTATTAGGCAACATAGCTCCAGGAATTAGGTCTTGTGTTGGATGTCTCTTTTAGGGGTAGGCCGTGAGGTATTTCATGGGGGAAGACATCTTTGTAGCTTTCAAGCAACGGGACAAGCAAAGGGTGATCTAGATTACTATCAACTTGTTCCTTTTGATCTATATTTAACAATAATTCACGAAAAGGACTAAGTTCATGATAATCAAATTTTAACAAAGTGGTGAGTGAATGATATTTTTCTTTTGTGGAATGTTGTTTAGAGGTAGGGATACACATGATAGGGGTTACCTTCTTTCCATCTTTAGTGAATGAATATGTGTTCTTGTAACCATCATAAATGACTCTCCTATCAAACAGCCATGGACGCCCTAACAACACATGGCAAGCATCCATAGGAATAATATCACACCAAATCTCCTATTTATAGTTACTTCCAATACTAAAAGATAATAGTAAACGATTAGTAACTTGGATACCTTTACCTTGATTAAGCCATTGGATCACATATGGCTTAGGGTGAGGAGTAGTTGAAGGCTTCAACTTGTCCACCATAGTTTGAGACGCCACATTGGTACAACTCCCTCCATCATTAATCAAGGTGTACACCTTGTTCTCAACAGTACATCTAGTATGGAATATGGCCTCTCTTTGTTGTGACTTCTCTTCATCTACCACTCCACTCAAGGCTCTCCTAACAACCAAGCATTCACCCTCATCAGGACCAACAATCTCTTCTCCATATTCCTCCTCTTCACACGCCTCCATGACTACATCATCTGCCTCATCTAGGGCCTCATACTCTACTAGGGTTACAACTCTTTTGTTAGGACACTCAGAAGCAATATGTCCTCCTCCTTGGCACCGAAAACACTTCCTAGTAGATCTATTTGGGGTGAAAGTATTGGGGGTTAAAGTATTTGGGGTGTTTGGGGATTTTTGGATCGAATTTGGGGTAGGTTTAGAAAAGGTTGTGTTTGGTTAGAGTAGGTGTTAGGTTTGGGGTAAGAACGAGCTACTTCTACCTTTCCTTTGCTCTTTTGTTGCTTTTCCACCTTGTGAGGCAAGTTGATCAAATCCTCTAAAGTAGAAAAAGGATGCAATTCAACTATGTTAGCAATCTTAACATCCAAACCACCGAGAAATCTTACCAGAGTTTGAGGCTCATCCTCTTGTACTTCACACTTCATGAGATATGACTCGCATTCCCTTGCATAGGTCTCCACTGAATTCGAACCTTGTTATAGATGATGGAACTTGGAAAAGTTCTCTTGGACATAGTAGGTAGGGAGAAACTTCTTCTTGAGTAGTTTCTTCATCTTAGTCCAATCTCTAAGCTTTTCCTTCCCTTCTCTTTCCCTCTTGCTGCACTTACTAGCCCACCATGTTGATGCATATTTCCTAAGCTTGAGAGCAACAAGCTTGACCTTCTTATCCTCCGGAATTTGCTTGTAGTCAAAGACTCTTTCACAGTCCTTAACCATTCCACAAACTCATCTACATCTAATCTACCATCATACTCAGGAAGATCCACCTTAAAGTCATTGAAATTTCATTGACCATTTTGGATGGATGGAACCCTAGATGATTCGTCACTATCTCCCTCTGAATCCCCATAGGATTCATCTCCTCTTTGTTTTCTTAGTCTTAAAGACATTCTCCTCACTTGATCTTGAAGCAAGGCCATTCTAGCCTCACTATCACGCTTCTCTTCCTCCATCATGATGATCCTTTCTTGTAACTGTTCGTTGGTTTGGCTAGTTCCAGACATTGTGTTTAGGGTTTGTGTTTGGGCGATTTTAGGCTAGGATATATGTTGGCTCTGATACCAAGATGTTATATTCTTGCTATATGATAGGCATAATAGGTTCAATTAAGGTTCAATGAAGGATAGTTAAGCTTTACTTAAATCAACTTAGATTCAGATGCACCACTAAGTCAAATTAAGGTTCCTAAGATCACCACTTGATTCAAGCTCAAAATCAAGCTAGCATAGGCGCCTAGATTAATTAGGAATTAATCAAAGCAAAATAAAACTCAAAGTTTTAAGTGTTAAACGTCTAATGCCTTTATTGAAATGAAATGTGCCCTTTAAGTACATGTCCTTGACTCTCTAGGAAAATAAATACTGAAATTAAATTAATTAAAACTAAAATCTAGCTAGCTAGGGTTGAAAGTCGATCTTGCTTTGCTTCTATCTTGTTGGACGACCTTCACAAACCATTTTCCTTGCTTTCCTCACTTATCCCTTCAAAGTAGGAAACCAAACCCTAAGATGATAGAGTTAGGCGCCTAAGATAGACTTTGGAGGGAAAATGATTCCTCTTGCTTGATTTCCTTAGCTTGGACGCCCATTTCATGGAAAGGATAGAGATTCCCTTTCCTATCTTTGCTCCTAGATGATCTTCTTGGAAGCTTCCTTGAGTTAGGCGCCATTTTGCTGCAGTTTAAGTCTTCACTCGTCCAACATACCATCATACAACCCTAATGGACTCTCTAATTAACATAAATGAAATTACAACTCAACTAATACTTTCCTAGTTAATCTAATATGACATTAAATTAACTAAGAGTACATTTTATTATCTAGACTCCCTAATAAAGCAATAAAAGATAGTAACTTAGTCAATAATTAATTAACTAAGCCAAGGACACTTTCAAAGGACTTAAGGGAATTCAGAACATCCCTTAACACACAAGCAACCATGTTCTTAGTCTTGGGATCAATGGAGCTAGATGGACCTCCATCAAACACCATACCCAACAACGACATTGATCCCGACTCTTTCATCAATATAGAAGGGATCAGTCCTAGTAAGAGGTTTTCTTTCTCTCACTAATAGAATAGAGTCAGGCTTAGCTTCTATTTCTACTTCTACTTATGCTTCGAGTACCGGAAAAATTCCTATCATACAATTTTGTATTTCATGACTATGAGCATTAAATGTAGCAACAATTTTGCTTAAGGATGGATGTAAAAGAAGTGGTAGTGTCTCAGCAGGTAAAAAGATCATGGGGTTGGTGAAGCATTAGGAGACCCCGAGTACAATACCCGGCTTTAGCTAATTAACTCAACCCATAATTTTTTAAATCAATACCTTTAAGCCCGTAACTTCTAGTGTAGGAAGAGTGTATAAAAATTAGTTTATTGTAATAATTAGGTTTCGGGCCCGTGCAAAATATTTTTGTTTATATGTTTATATTCGTATATATATTGGATGATTGTTGTCTTAGATGACAAAGTAAATGAAGATAATAAAATGATAATTTTATGATAATTTTCATATAATCAAATGGTAATTGACGAATAAGTAATGAAATAATTATTATCTCGTCTTGAGAATTATTTAAAAGTGGCTTACGAACAGTGCATTGTATGATTATGACGACTTATATTTTATGTATAATAGTTAATATTACTTTTATTATTTTCTAGAATTGACACTACAATAAAAACATCTACTTCCTCCGATTTTTAGTTGTGACATTTTTTTTATCACAGACCCTTAGATAATATTTTGAGATAAAAGAGATAGAGAAAGACATAAGGCAACCCATGTTATAGTGAGAGATAGAGAGGAAGCTAAGATTTGCCCAAAAGGAAAGTCTCAAAACTAATGTGAAACTTCCTCATAGGCCTAGTGACACAACTAAAAACAGAGGTAGAATTTTGCTTAAATAAGTTAAACACTTTAACTAACTTTTTAGTGTTTAAAAATAACTCATATTTGCTGTAAGCTCATATAAATTTTGAATATATACCTTGTGAACACATTGATTACGATGGCGAAAATATTTTTGACATCTATATGGAAATAATATGTAATTTAAATACATAATTTTTGTCATTTATATAGAAACAATAAGTAAAACTTAAATTTATATTCATTTATGGTTGATAATTTAAAAATTCAAGTTGAAACTATGTAATATGTTATAACACATATGGACTTTTAATCTGTCAACATTATTTCAAAAATTTTGACCTTGAAACAAACAGTGTGGATGGACTTTTAATCAAGAAATGATATTTCCCAAAGATTAGCGTTAGACCCATGCGTTTTGCACATATATTCATGAAATTATAAAATGGTTGCATCCAAAGTCAGAAAGATTGAATATAATAAAATTTATAAAAAAACATTATCTATTTTGATAAATGAATAATTTAATACTATTTACAAGGATTTCTTACACAATAGTAAGGTATTTTTACTAATGTCATTTGATAAATTAAATAGAAAATAATTTATCTATATGGATAAAAGAAAACGAAATTTGACACGATTAATTAAAAAGATAATAATCGATGCATATAGTACAATAAGGTATTGTTTGGTTGCTCAATGCCTCAATAATAACCAAACATATTTAGGCAAATCACAGGAACTTTGGTGCCGGAATTTAATTCCTATGAAATACAAATTGCTACGCGAATTTATTTCCCATGTCAACCAAACAACACATAAATGTGATTGCTTTATAGAGTTTTATTGAAAATATTACGGTTTGACAACAATATTCGACATAAGTTGATCTTAAAACTTGATAATCAATTGACGTATATGAAAAAAAAATCTTTATATTAAAAAAAACTAAATTTCACATAAATGATTTTATTTAGAATTTTCTCATATTCCTTCCCGTGTTCAGTTTTTTTAAAAATCTAATTTTCATATGATATATTTGATTCATACCTTCCGATATCCTCTCGCATATCCTATTTTTCTGATATTTACTTGAAAAAAACATATGATGCATAGATAATTTTTTAGGTGAATAGGACATCCTTAGCATGCATAGTCTTTTTACAATACTATATACATCATCGATCTCATATTAGTTGACATGGTAGATCCATGGTAAAACACTGATTTGATAACCCTCTAAATTTAGTTGAATAAGATAAGAAAGAATAAGATGGCCCAAGCGATATATATAGTGTTAGCCAATTACAGGCATACCCTAAATCTCATCCAATAATAAAAGAAATCAAACGAAAGAGTACCACTCTAATTATTCTTTGAAAAACAGTATACTCCATATTGTTGACCGTATTTTTGACAAACAAAAAGAAACAGAGGGAGTATTGTATAGTTTTGTTTGTATATATTTTTTGATTGGCCTTTTGTTTAAACTGACATTTGAGCCGCTTTTTAAGTGTCTCCTTTTCTGATATGTATATTAGGAAACAAATCGAGTCGCAAAATTTACAGAATATTATAGGATTTAAATTTTCTCTAAGTTATAGAAATACAATAAAATATGTCAGATGCTTGGTTTTCATGCATGAAAGATATGCATGGTGAATTGTACAATGAAAATATTAATTTGGTATGCATATTTTTATATATAAAACTGCCACGTTTTGTCCTTAAATAATATTTTTGACGATTTATTTTAAATAAAAACTCACAAGCTATTTGTTTTCCTAAAAATAAGCACAACAATTTTAACAACTCAAATATAAATAAACACTTGTCTTGTAAGAGACCACCTAATTATAATGTTAAAATTAAGCAGGCGAAGCCCAATATATTAGGCAGGCCCAACAACCTACCCACTCTCTCCTTCCCGACTGACACTTCCATTATTGCTGTCATCAATGTATTCAACAAAATTATATACATTTCACGAAAAAATAATGATTAAACATGTATATTAATTACATAAGAAAATATTTAAAAAGATACATATATGTTCATCAATTAGAATCATGTCAATGCTTTCAATTTCCAAACTATTTTCCAAGTCTTCAGTTCCAGACTCTGATAATTCGTACTTAAATGACACACGCATCAGTTTCGCTAGTCGGATTAATGACTCGACCTTCGAAAATTCATTGTGGGCATTCTTAAAAGCACGAATTTTAATCTTAAACTTAATATTATGCCAAGATTAAATCAATTGCCAAGGTTAAATTATAAGATCCAAATAAAAAAAGTGCCTATATATACCGTGATTGTAATGTCAAATTTAAAGTTCCTATTTAGAACATTAACTCTGGAAAGTTATATATGTATGGTTAAACACTTCACCATGCTGATTTATTTGCCATTTTTCAACACATTACTGCAGCTTTCTAATGCAATATGTATGATTGGTTTAAAGATAACAAATCATTGTAATTCATGCATATCCTAAGTAATTAAGTCAAGTAAATCGATTAGTTAGTGAAACATGCCGATTTATTTGCCATTTGTCACACATTACTAATCTTTTAAAAGAATCATTTACTTGATGAATCCAACTAATTTTAGGTTGATAGATATATATTAGCATGGTGATACAGGCGTGCGTCTTTCAATTTTCGAAAAGATCAAAGTTTCCTAACTCGAATAAAAATTATAAATTAGCTCACAATTGGAAATTCTAATTTCAAGAAGTTAGTAATTTTTGTGTTTTTAAATTTTTATGGCTTACCCTCTTCCTTTACAGAATAGAAACTTAGCAAAGAAGATGGTATGATTGTAATTTCATGTGGACGATCAAGCTTCCCTTTTAATTGTCATATCTTACTTAGATATTTTTATGGCAAAAAACATGTCATCTTTCAATCAATATGCACTGATGCTAGTGAAGTGTATTTTTTTCTTGTTTAATACAAATAATCGTTAAATTTTAGTTATTTTCTTTTTTTCTAGGGGGTAATTGTACCTCAAAAGAATTTAAAGAGTGAAATTATATAAAAGTACATTAAAAAATGACTAATAAATTTAGAGAATAGATTACCAATAATGATCTGAAATTAAAACGCCAAAGAGGAAAAAATCTACCAAAAAGATTAATGGAATATGTCGGGTGAAAGGGAGAAGGAGTAAGAGAGTGAAAATGAAACAAATAAACAATTATTAAAAGGAAAGTTGGAGGATTTATCACCTAAAAGAAATTAATTTGAAATAGTGGCTACAATTAAAAATAAAAATACAAAAAAACCTTATCTTACTAAATTAATGATAGGAGCATTAACTTTCTTCATTTGATAAAAATATTTTTTCCCTTTTCTCATTTTTGGTGTCCAATTCCACCTCTTCACTTATATAATAGATATATGATTTACAATAAAGTTACTTCTAAAACATGCTAAAATAGGAAACGCAAGTCATCAAGAATTATTGCCTTTATATACTGTGATTATATTGTGATTTATGGGCATTGATTGTTGCTTTTTTAAAATAAATTCTCATTGAACATGGTGACGACACGTAGCTCATAACAATTTGGCGTTGACATGTGGTTTTCTAATGAGCCAAATCAACTGAGAGGCGACACGTGTCAACAATGATTTTGTTTTATATAATTATATAGAAACACGCAAATCAAGCAACGATTTTCATAATAACAGTAGTTCATGTTTATGAAAGGATTAAACTAAAATATTAAAGGAAAAATCCCTCCTTTAGCCGGTCCTCCACCATTGGTACCACCGTACCACTCAATTAGTCCAGCCAATCCCACCTTTGACCCCCATATTCTTTCATTGGTCCTTCACCTGCTGGTGACCCACAATCATGGGTGATCTTCCTAATTACGTGATTAATAGCTTATTAAGTGTATTTTAAACAAAATTTTAAATCAAAGTTATTAAAAGAACTTTAAAAAAAGAAGTAAACCCTCCCCAGCCAACCCCCAACCTCCCCTCCCCTTCCCCAGCAACAAGCACACACCCCTCCCCTTCCCTTCCCCTCACCCTCCCCTCCCCCGCCGGAACCGTTGCATCACCAACGACTGCCAGAACGCCACCCGCAAGAACAGACGGAACGCCACACTCACTTACTCCCTCACCAGCAAGAGCAGACGGAACGCAACACCACTAACCCTCACCCGCAAGAGCAGACGAAACGCCAGAGTCACGCTCGGCGACTCAGCCCAACCCCGCAGACTAACAATAAAACCTCATCCCGGGGGAAGGGGACGGGGCTATTTTTGGGGCGGGGGAGATGGAGACGGGGAGAGGGAGTGGTGGCATGGGAAGAGGGAGACCGCAATGGGGAAGGGAAGGGGAGGAGAGGTGGCAGCGGGGAGGGGAGGGGGCGGGGTTGGCCGGGGAAGTGGGTTTTCCTTTATTTTATTTTTAAAAAAAGTCAACGGTAATTTAGTATGGTCAAACAAGTTGCCATCATCTCGTACCAATGAGTGAATATGAGGGTCAAAGGTCGGATTATAGCTGGATTAATTCAAGGAGGTACCGGTGGTGGAAGACCGGCCAAAGGTGAGATTTTTCCTGTCAATTTTTCCAATATTAGAAGATACAAAAAAGTTAAATGTTGTGAGTTTGAGTAAATCGTTCCTCAATTGGATTTGATTATGACGTGTTCCCGAAATACATCAATTTGAAAATGGAGATGGATCTGTTTCCCTGACTTTTTTTTTGAAGATATAGGTCTGTTCTTTTCAACTTATTTTCAGTCCTTATAAGTTCAAATAGGTTCGAATAAGGTCTAATAAAGCCTAATTAACAAAATTGAATAAGATCTTATAAGTTCAAATAACTTCATGTAAACAAAAATAAATTGAAAAGAACAGAGTCATAATATCAAGTCCAAGTAATACCTTCTCATCTTCCTTAGGAAACAGTTATTGTACATTTGTACTTCTAGTTACTCTCTTGGGGGTTACCATCATGAGATTACATATTAGCATAAAATCAAGGATGTAATAATGCTCCTAATTGTGATCATGACGCATCATAAGCCTCTGTTGATTTACATTCTTAATGTGACATGACAAGATTAGTGATGATAATTATGGAATGATAAGTAGATAATAGGAGATTAGAGTTTAGATAAGAAAGGACTAATCGATCAAGGCAATCAACTAGCATAGTAGCATATCCCACAAAGTGTGTAAAATTATCTTAATGCTCTCCTTTCTTAAGTTCATAGGAATAAGACTCTATTCTTTGTAACTTATTTTTCTTATCTAAATTTATTTGATCTTATATTTATTTTTTAGAACTTATCTGAATTTATTAGAACTTGTTCAACCTTATTACGTAACCTTGTTATACCTTATTAAACCTTATCAGACTTTATCTTAAGTTATCAGCGTGAAAATAAATTGAAAAGAACGAACCCTAACTCTTGCAAAGAAAGATTGATAAAACCTTTATTGTAAAGGAGATTCTAATCCATTCAAGGCATAAAGAAAAGAGAACGTATTGTGTCAGACGATCTGACAGTAAGCATTGGTCAGACCACTTCAGTTTGTTTCAGCTTTTTTTTAGTTGGATGTATTTTGATTTTAGTTGACAACCAACTGAAACAATAAAAGAACCAACTGAAAGAAAAAAAGGAACTAACCGGAAAAAACCAACTGAAAGATAAAGTAACCAACTGAAAGAATAAAGTGACCAATCAAGGATAAACCAACCAACTGAAAGAATAGACCAATGAACTGAAACAATGTCTCTACTTTTTCTTCTTCTCTTTCTTTAATCTGTTTGCTTCTGGTTCTCCTCCATTGATGGAGTTAAACTAACCACCACCACCCAACACCCGCCTATCACCAAACCAACCTACCTGACCCCACCAAACAAACCCCACCACCACCCACCCCTGTCTTAAACTATTGCCTAGCCACGAACCACCATCCCAACAGCAAAACCTAGCCACGAACCACCATTACCAACCCCACATCACCCCACGATCCTAAACCTACCCACGAATCCAGCCGCGCCACCACCCCAAGCGTAGTGCACCACCGTTAACCCAACCCCGAAACTCAAAAAAGCCCAACTTCAAACCTAAGTATAAAATGTTCTCAGCCCGTCTGGCCATAAACATTGGGTCGACGGTTGACCCAATAGTTTCACTAAAGAAAATGTATATGCCTAACCATCGACAACTTGCACCAAGTTTGTGCTATGGAGATTTTGTTCACGGCTTGATTGCCCTCTGGGTAGATACAACTATACAAGTTTCGATATCGAGTTGCAAGTTATATAATATGACGAATATCGTCCATGATGATTTTGATGCTCTAACGTGACTTTGACATAGTTTCAAAGGATATTGATTACCATAAGGTTATCACTTTTGAGCAATGATAATGTGATCAGAAATACCCATCTAAGTTTCAAAAGTTTCAACGACTAGCATATTAGACAAGCCAATTTGTAGGCTTTGGCACAGAGGATTATTCGCCCTCCAAATGATCTTGGAGAACTGCCCAAGCACACATACTTATATCTTATGGAGAAGGATGCCAATGGACTTTGTTCCTTAGATATTTTTTCATAAATGTATTAAGAAATTTATTTCCTATGAATTGAATTTCATGCAAGTTTTTGCTTCCCCGTAAACCAAACTACTACTAACTTGAAGTGAAGAAGATTTAGAGACGTTCCTACAAAGAAATCCGAATCCGTAAGATAAAGTTGACTAACTCAAACACGAATCTTGTCGTTATAAATAACCTACATGCATATCATTAATAACATAACCTAACCTACTCGAAGAAGTTGATAAAAGCTAAGTAAAGGTTGTGAAAGACACTTAGAAGTTAAATCCAAAAAACACAGGTGTTTGGTTGTGGTAGGTGACTTTTGGCTCGAAGCTTTTTAAGCAGTCGGGTTTGACTATCTGTTTTTAATGGTTTGTTTAATCGGGTGTGTAATTATTGATTGTTTGTAATAATGTTTGCAAAAGCGACTGTTAGTACTAGTTGTTTAGTACAAAATGTAAGCAAAAGCCAAAAGCTAATACGAAAAACTAGTAAAACACAACTTTTGGATGGCCTTTCAACCGATCTAAAAGTCATTTACCAAACACTTTATTTGGTTCTTTGTCCACATACAAAAGCGGTTAAAATGGAAAAGTCATCAAAAAGCATTTACAGGGGTGTAAATGAGCCAATGTATTCGCGAACAGCTCGTTCAAATATAAAACAAGCGTTTTGAACAAAGTTCTAAAGCTTGTTTAGTAAATGAGCCAAGCTCGAACAACTATGTGTTTGACTCGTTTATGCTCGTGAACAAATCGTTTATAAGTTGTTCGTTAGGTCGTTTATAATCTCGTTATTACTGAATATTATTAATTTTATCACTAAAAGATCAAAGAAATTTTCAAATGACTTCATGTATTCTTTTATACTAAAACTTACTTTGATTTACTTCATTACTTGTGAATAGTGAGAAAAAAACATGCAAAGGAGTAAACACGTATATTCAGCTTAATTTTAGCTCAATCAAGCTTGAATTCGAGCTCGACATGTAAATAAGCAAGCTCAAACCAAGCTTATACTAGCCTAGAGCTTAACGAGCTAAGCTCGAACAAGCAAATTTAAAAACCAGTTCGAGTTCGATCATACTCGAACACCTATATTTATTATCAGGCTTAGCTCGAACAATCAACTACTCGACTTCTTTACATTCCTAGCCAAACATTTCCATTATGCCAAATTGATTAACCGGACCCGATCCGAACATAAACTTATCCCTCCTAGATATTGAATGCAAAACAGTACAAGCCTACAAGGCAAGGGGAACAGTGCTAAAGAGTCATTCTCATACTTACCAAATTGCACATTATATATGCACATTGACCTTTTCTCCCTTTTTCAAGGTAAAACCTCATTCATATGCCTCTTTCTCCCCCTCTGAGATTCACTCTCTTCAGAACCTTTTTCTTCCAAACAAGACACAAAGAACTACAAGTCCAGTCACTTTCCCCTCTCTCTTCAATAACTACAGTTTTCCTTCTGCTTCACAGTTCACTCAGATAAATCAGACCCTCTTTTTCTTTCTCAAAGTTTTCTCATATGCCCATAAAAACCAACCTTTATTATTCCTCAACTTACCAAACCAAGTTCCCCAATCAAATTGGTTATGGAAGATACTGAAGATTCCAACCCAACTAGAATTTAACACCACAAACAAGAACATCCAGAGAAAGAAACCACCACCATCACCATCACCATCACCATCACCACAGCCGGAATAACCACCATCAGCAATTCAATAACCATCATAATACTATTATTCCTTATAATAACATAAGTTATCACCATTATAATAACCTGTTACATTTGCACCATTCTAATAGTTTTAGATTATTTGGGTTTTTTGATCAACAACAACAACAACATAATTACCAAGGTCTTCTTCCTTTACCTCCATTGTTACCATTTCAACAAGAAACCCATAAATTTAGAGCAAAAACCCATTTTCCTAAACCTTCTTTTTAAACCCCATAAAACATCTTCTTCTCCTATTCTTCCCACTTCCTCTCACAATGGTAGAATCACCTCACCCACCTGGGTCACAAGGTATCTACTTTTTTGTTGTTCTTTTGGCGGACCTATCATAGTAGTTGGGATTATTTTAAGTGGAACGCATAGTATGGACTATTCTAATTAATTTTTACTTATATATAAAGAAAAAGTATTACTTTTTGAAGATATTCAAATGATTGAATATGGATATGGCGGAAAGAACACTCTTTCATGTCCGTTGAATACAAAAAAGAATGTTACTTTTTTGAATAGATTAAAGTTTTGTATTATCCCTCTTGTTTTTTATTTTTCTTTCATGGGCTAATTTGAACTTATATTATCATGTTTGCTTGGTCTTTTTTGTCAATAATTAGTGTTCAATGATAACCTTGATTAGAATTTAAGACGGTTTGATGCATCTATTTTTCTCTTTTTTTAAGTACTGATTATGCAAATTGATTAATGAAACAGTTGATGAACAGCTTGGGCAACAACTTAGTTCACTAAGCATTAAGAAGTGGAAGGTTGTTGAAACTACAAGTACAACACAAGCATTAGTGGCTGCAAAGAGACCAGACAATGGTGGAGTGGAAGGGCAGGTTATCTCTCTTCTTGCTAATCATTTTCGAGTTAAATTCGACTCGAATCAGCCTATTTTCCATTATAATGTAGAGATTTCTCCAATCCTTCCAAGGAAGTAGCTCGTTTAATTAAGAAGAAATTTGTTGAAGAAAACTCAAATTTACTTTGTGGTGCTTCTGCTGTTTTGATGGTAGGAAGAATTTGTATAGTCCTATTGAGTTTAGAAGCAATAGGGTCGAGTTATTTGGTGGTCTAGCCGATGTTTATAGTAGCAAACATGTGTAGGGTAGAAGTTGAGCAAAGGAGAGTGAAGGTATTTAGAATCAATATTAATCTTGTATCGAAATGTGATGGAAATGATTTGAAGAAATACTTGAACAAAGAGGAGGGTGATTGGGTGGCACTTCCTCAAGAGTATCTCCATGCTTTGGATGTTGTTTTGAGGGAATGTCCTTACGAGAAATGTATTGCTTTAGGAAGATCAACGGGTTCGATTTCGATGGGAGGGGCTCGGGAAATTGGAGGAGGAGCCAGTGATTAAGAGGGTTTTTCCAAAGTTTAAGGCCTACCAAACAAGGCCTTGCTTTGAATGTAGATTTTTCAGTGATAGCTTTTCATGAAGAGTATTGGAGTCATTGACTTTTTGCAAAAACGGCTCAAGTTCTTGCACGATTTGCATGAGAGGAAGGAAAGGAGTTTGACAACCAAGGAAAGGAAGGAAGTTGACAAGGAGTTAATGAACTTGGGGGTGTTTGTATCTCATAGAGATGCTGTTCAAAGATATCGGTTTCATTGCTTGACTGAGGAAATTACGGAAAAACTCTGGTTTGAAGACCGGGATGGTAGGAGATTAAAGCTTGTAGATTACTTCAAAGATCAATATGAGTATGATATACAATACAGGAATCTTCCTTGTTTACAAATTAGTAGGAGTAAGCCATGTTACCTTCCGATGGAGCTTTGCATGATTTGTGAAGGGCAGAAGTTTCTTGGCAAACTCTCAGATGATCAATTGTTCAATAATGAAGTTGGGATGTCAAAAACCAAGAGAACGAAGAGCCGATCATCAATGGAATCATTAATGGACCAGTTGGACCAACAAGGTAAACTAACTCACGTTATTAGCTGACCCCTTTTACATTACTCACATATCTCACTTAGGCCATACTTATTTGTCAATACATGTATACAAATGTATAAAAAAGTTAATGGATTTGTCTCAATGTATATCTTCAGAAGATCAACTTTTATAATTTTCACTTCATCTTTGTATTTAGGAATAGAGGACATATTAAATAACCTTCGTTTCCTCTCACTATCATTTACATTGCGCTTTTTGTTGTTTCTTGTAGTGGCGGCCAAGGAGAACAGTTTAACCTACAAATTTCAAGAGAAATGACAAGATTGAAGGGAAGAGTTCTTAGGCTCCAAAGCTTGGAGATAGAGGAAATGCAAGTGATGTATATCCTTCTTGCATTGATCGTGAATGGAGCCTTTAGGCGGGCATGTAGTTGAAGGGACGGAATTGAGAGATGGGCATTGATGAGTTTTGGCGGAACCCCTGATCAAAAATCAAATATCCCTAAATTTATTAGCCAATTAACTTTTGAAGTGTGAGCAAATGGGCATTTTCCTCAACAAATCGACCACCATTACTCCACAATTTGAGCCCATTCATGTCCTAAACAATGTAACTCTCTAGAAAACAAATTAAGAAAATCAAAAGGGCATCAAACAATCTTCAGCTCCTTTTATGCTTAATGGAGAAGAAACATAAAGGTTATGGAGATTTGAAAAGAATTGCTAAAACCCGAGTTGGAGTTGTAAGCCAATGTTGTTTATACACAAACCTTAGTAAATTAAGTTCCCAATTCTTGACAAACATGGCTCTCAAGATCAATGCTAAAGTTGGTGGGTCCACGGTTGCATTATTCAATTCATTGTCGTCTAAATCTCCTGTGTTCTTACACATGACGAGCCAATAATCTTTATGGGAGCCGATGTTACTCATCCTCATCCACTTGATGATTGTAGTCCTAGTGTTGTGGCTGTTGTTGGTAGTGTAAACTGGCCTTCAGCAAACAAGTATGTGTCAAGAATGAGATCCCAAACACACCGCCAAGAGATTATTGAAGATCTCGGAGAAATGGTTCGTGAAATACTTTCTGAATTTCATCAAGAGGTAAAAGCCTTCCTAAAAGAATAATATTCTTCGAGATGGAGTTAGTGGGACTCAGTTTTATAAAGTGTTGAAGAAGGAATTGCAATCAATAAGAGTAGGCGATAAATTCGGTTATAGACCACTGATCACATTTGCAGTTGTACAAAAGCGGCATCATACGAGGTTGTTCCCGGATGAAACTGATCCAAACTGTGCACAATTTTGTGATGAAAAACATCCCTCCCGGAACTGTTGTAGACACGGTAATCACTCACCCAAGGGAATTCGATTTATCTTTGCAGTCATTGGGGAGTAAAGGGAATAAGTAGGCCAACACACTACCATGTATTGTGGGATGAAAGCAAGTTCACTTCTGATGAGTTTCAAAACTTGGTTTATAGTTTATGCTTACATTTGTAAGGTGTACTAAACCAATTTCTATAGTACCTCCTGCTTATTATGCCTATCTTGCTGCGAATAGGGGTAGATTATACCTTGAGAGGTCGGAATCTGTGGACTCGCAAGGTGGAGCGCCCCGGTGTTCCGTTGGTCCTCCGAAAGTACCTGTCTGGGATTGGTGAAATGTAAAGAAGCTTATGTTTTATTGCTGAATATTATGTTTTTAATGTTTATCTCATGGAAGTAACATGAGCTAGTGAGTAGTGTAGCTTGTAGATTCTGCCAATTAGTCGATTAGATCAGTGCATTGTATTTGTTGCTTTAGTTTAGCTCAACATGTAAAAATTCACGATTGAAAGCTTGATGGGTTTGTTTGTAAGTGTGTTTTATTGTATATTACTTCCTCTGTAATTAAATACTTGCACCATTTTCCATTTTTAAGTTACAAAATACTTGCACCATTTCTTTTACAACCAATTTCTATCTCTCCCATCACATGGCCCATTTTTTCTTTCTCTCTATCTCTCCTCTCCTTAAACTTTGTGCATCAACTCAATGGTGCAAGATTAAAAAACACATGAAGTATAAAATAGGCCATTTCAAGGATATGAAGATAAATACTGTCATGTGGGCCCTCATGTCGTAATTTTATAGAAAGTCCTACATAGTAGTTATCTCCTTCTATCTTCCTCCCTTTCATTTTATTTCGTATGCGCTAGATTAAGAATTCTATACATAAACCACAATTTTAAGGAAAATATCATAAATATTACATACTTTATTCAATTGTTAATTTTTTTTCTAATTTATTGGTTAAATAAAAAATCTAACTTCTAATTAAGATATCGAAAGGATGGACACCAAACAAACGACTTTGTTATGGAAATATTTATTAAACAATGTCTAGGTAATAAGTAATCAATAAAGTGTGATGTATTTAAAATGAACCCAAGTCTGTTGGAAATTTTGATAGCAAAGACAACTTTAGTGGCTTATGTTCAGAAATTGGAGAGAAACCAACTTTAAAGGAAATTTTTATATTGATTGTTGTAAAAAGTATGGGCGTAACAATTTTTACAAAATAAATTGTATATTTCAAATAAAATTCCTCACCAACTTGAAAGAGTATAATTACTTCCACATATGCTACCATTTTATCTTAATCTTTTTTTATTTGGTTGCACATGGGGAAAAAGAATAAGGATTCAATTCAAAGGAAAGCGAGAGTTGAAACTGTTCATGGTGCTCAACACGAGGAGGTGTTTGTTGTCGGTATTATTGATTGTTGGTTGGTGGTTTTATATGCTGCCTGGTTTGACCGACTTTTTAGTGGCTCGTTTGACCGGTTGTTATAATTATTGGTTGTCAAAAAGTGTTTGGTAAAATTGGTTGTTTTTTTTTACAAGAGGCATACGTCTAATATACAAGCTATTAGACGAAAATACAAAAAACTTGAAGTACTACTACGAGCCTTAGCTCTTACAATAACAAAAGGAAGAATTAAAAAGGCAAGATAGACACCTTCGTTTGCCTCAACACCCACGATAAAAGGATACTTTAGTTGTTGTTGTTTCATCTTGCTGCGTCGTAACATAGATGGAGTCATTGTAACACTGTTGTTGTATCTTAACTTTCGTTGCCGCATCGCAAGTGTGATGTTGAGGATTCTAAGAGAGTGACCTCTTTAGACCGACGAAAGCTGGCATTTGACTGGAACACAAAGGGAATAGTGGTAGGACCATTATGCAACACACTATTATGGGAATCATTGTCGTAGTCGTCGATGTCCAAGTCCTTGGGAAGGGTAAGATCCTCACTATCTTGCACATTTGTTGTCACCACAAAAAGTCTGAGAAGACACCAAAATCGGATCTATATCCTTGGGGATGCTTTAGCTTGATCAGTAGTAGGACTTTAAGCTAGGTGTTGCTCTTGGATGGGCGGCCGGAGGAGCGAGGGCGCACTGTCATCCATGAAAAATCAGTAGGTCTAAGAACCATCACTTGTTTTCCTGTAGAGATATTATCGTACGTTAAGGTGGAGAGTAGCAATGTTTCTAGGCCCATTTTGTTGTTGGTAAAGGACAACTTTGGCCTCCTTTGCACTATGAGACTCCCTCGATTTTCTTGTAGGTTGGATAACTTCTCCCCACTTGTTGGCCCCATCACATAATCCTTAGCATCTGTGTAGTTGCCTCCATTGCTTTCCAAGCAATTCATATTGTCAACCTTCCCCTCTTTGGTATAGGTCGACATAAAGGGGACGGGTAAAGAAACCTTCTTCTTTGCCCATCCTTAGCTATCGTGCACTCTTGTTCGGAAGGTTGTTTCCCTCGTGAGAGGGCAACCTTAGTGCTAGGTAAATGAAGGGAATTCCAATTCCCTATAGGCTGACTCTCAGTAGTCAAAGAGCATAAAAGTTTGGTCGATTCATTGCGAACGCCGTTGTTGGAACTCGCTTTCTCAACACGTGTTCCTGAAATTTCATGAAGGTTAGATAATTCTGTTTTGATAGCTTTGTCAAGAGGAGCTAATGCTAAAGCCTTTTCGCGGTCTAAGGTAGCCGCATGAATGTTGCCAATCCTAGCATATGCTTGTCCTCTTCTGTAGAGGCTTTTAGTATCATTGGTGTCCATGTTTAGGAGGTTAGAACAAAAGGTGATGACATTTGTGTAATTGTGAAGCTTCAATTCAGAAGCCGAAAGGTTCGCATAACAGCAACGAGCAAGTTGGTCTAAATCATCTCCGTAGGGAACCTCATCATATAATTCCGGTAGTATATAGTCCAAAACAGTGTCATAAATGAGGCTTGCAGAGTTGAACTCCTATTTCCTAAAATAGGAATTACCAAGTTCCTTCAACTCATTTGCCCAACTGAGATGGCGGCAAGAGGCATCCTTGATAGCGAGTTTCATCATATGAAACTCGAAATCCATTCCCAAAGTGTGCAATCTTAAGTTCCAGTAATCCGATTCCTCATCAATAGAATCCATTATGAACAGGCAACACACAAACACAAAAGAAACCAGAAGCAGGTACGAAACTGGACAAATAAGCAATCAACCAACACAAAGGCACAATCTTACCGAAAGAAACAGGACAGAGGGGTAAGATAACGATTGGAGCGCTTAGGTGATGCACATGAAACGAAAAGCTATAAGATGAATCGAACGAAAACAATCAAACCACAACGATGCCATGAAATCAAACACCTCCGATGCCGTTGCTCTGACCCAGAAGAGACTGACCCAGAAACAACAAACCTTGAATGCTGTATTTGGTGCCTGGAAAAAACTTCGAGAACACGAAAGGGAGTGAAGACTAAAGGAAAATGAGAGGGAAAGATAAAAGAGAGAAGGGAACTCGCCGGAGTAGCTGGTGGCGCCGGATCTCCGGCGAGTTCCTAGGGTTAGCAGGGAAATTGGTTTTGGGTTTTGCTGTTAGGAGAAAGGAGCTCCCCGAACAAAATTGGTTGTTATTGTTAGCTGTTTAGGACAAAATTGAAGTTAAAGCCAAAAGTCGGCCAAAAAGCTCGTAAGTGCAGTTTTTTGGTTCAGCTTTCAGACACTGCAAAAGTCAGTTAAAAACACCTTTTTTGGTTGTTTGACCAGAAACTAAATCCAGAAGCCATTGAAAAACCATCTAAAATCCGTTTGCCAAACACCCCCCTTAATCTGCAATACTTGCAACATTACAACAACAACTATTAAACCTTATTCCCAAAATGATTTGAGATCGACTAACATGAATCCTCGTCTAAAACCGTTGCAAAAAGAGATGGTATCGACAAGTGTAATAAATGATTTTAAATGTTTATAAAAGCTTTACAAAGATTTTAAAAAAGTTTTAAATCTAAACACTTTATAATCTTTAATAATTAATATATTAATAATCAAAGTTGTATATTGACATTAGCCAAATTGTCGTTAGTATTAGGAGAAGAAAGTACCAAGTAGTATTGGTCTAGCTATGGCGAGGAGAAGCATCCTTACAATCTCTGGGTGTTGGGGATCAACCTCATTAGAGGCATACCCCCTTTGACGGTAAGGATTCCCATTACCCTTCCCCTACTCTCAAGTGTCCGGCCTATTAGGATCTGAGAGGAGTCCGGCCACCTTCTTAAAAAATATAGTGGAGGGGAGTAACAATCCTGAGTGTTGCATATCCGTGTGATTCTATTGAGTTGTCAACTTGCGTAAAGTGTGTATTACCCATTGGCTTTCCCCACATAGATGTTGCAGTAGACTATGCATGTTCCAGTTTTTGCAAATAACATCAAAGAAATTTTTGCAGGATGAAAAAGAAATGACACTGCCAACTTCATTCGTATTTGGTGTGCCCACTGTGGCACTGTGTCCCATTTCCAATTTTGTTTTTCCCCCATTCTTCTCTGTTTTTACACTGTTCTACTTCCAGTTCTAGAGCCCACCTGAGCCACCTATGTCTTATATACATCTATGTGGTGAACTTGACATAACTCGAAATGACCAATAATGGCTTCATTGTACATAAAAATTGGATCATTCGATTAAGGGTGCATTTTATTCATCTTAAAAAAATAACTTTCAGGTTTGATTATTTAGATAAGTTTTAATTTGAGATAAACTTCAATAAGGTATAATATGTTCAAGTCAGATAAATTTACCAAAATAGGGCATAATCGTATAAGAACACGCCCTAAACCCAATTTGAATTGAGGTGGCTCGAAAAATAACATAATAGAAAAAAATCATAACAATGCAATGTATTCATTTTTACGGCACGCATCTCAAGACATGAACATGTGGTGATTTTGAAAACAACGTTTTTTCTGGAAAATGGACTTCGCGCATTAGGGGACAAGAATCGCAAGAAAAAGTTCGGATGAAAGACAAATATATCAAAAAAATGACACGTATTTCGAGATGGATGGAAAATGTCGTTTTTTGAGAATATGGAATCTTTCTCCCACTCTTTAAAAACAACTTTCACGAGAAATCGGCGAATCTATTACAAAAAATGATCGGATTTAATTATTTTTTTTAAGAGAATGGTTTAATTTAGCAGCAAACTTTTCATTAATGTCAATTTTTTAACTATCGACTAAATTACGCGGTCACACTAGAATAAAAATTCTATACAAGTTTTCAAACTACAGTGTCACAAAAGGTCAAATTACCCTTCAAGATCATCTACAAGTTAAAAGTAATCTCTTTTTGGAATATTTCACACACTTAACATTCAACAACAAACACCAAAAAGTAAAAAGGAAATTTATATCCAACCTTTAGTTCCAATTTTATTGTCTACTCCCCAAAGAGAAAAATCCAAGAACAATTAGAAAGTACTCGTGAATCACGGATGAAAATTACAAATTTCCCTTGAGTTTACTAGTAGTCCTTCAAAATGAAAATAAATATAAAAGTAAATATAATTGTATATTTACCCGCCAATAATTGGGAAAGGCACATTGCTTTGAAACAGTAGTAACAAATTAGAAATCGATTCTACAAAACACATGGCATCACTCGTAAATCAAACTCCCAGAGTTTCTAAATGCGATTACAGTGTTACTTGAGCTCCGTTTGGTTGGGTTTAAAATATCTTCATGTGGAAATGATTTTCACGAAAAACAATTTCAAAAGAAAAAACAATTGCATAGTTAGTTTTCCATTGTTTGGTACTATATACTTCATCGGTTTCAAATTACTTTTTATACTTGTACTTTGGTTACTATTTACAATTTAAACTTTGATGGCTTTGGTGATTTATATTTTAGAAAAAGCATACTCATGCGGGATACTATTATTGCACAATATTACATGCTATCTACCATTTTCCACCCATTTGATCGCAGCTCCCTCAAAAAATCACTCCGAGGGAGTATAAAACCCACAAAACTAACTCGACTGCTTTAGGCAAACTAGTTATTCCCTAATATCAACCAAAAAAAATTGTGAAAATTTAAACCAAGAGGGAATCGATTTCTTTTTGAAAGTTTTATAAGATTGGAGCTTTCGGAAATAGGGGGTCAGGAAGAAGAAGCATCACTAGTAAGAGTATACTCGACCAGCTGTTCGAGACCAAGTGTAGAGGAGCTTTTCGACAGTATATAAGTTCGAATATAAATAGATCACTTCTAATAGATAAAAACCGTCTACGAAAAACTTAGATTTTATGTCAGATGACACCATCAATACTCATGATGTTAAGAAAGATAGTAAGTGGAAAACTTGTTCTTCAGCTAACAAAATCGGTGCAGAACTCATATCGAGTGGATTCACCAAAATGTCCCTTCCTTACATGTTTTGAGGATAACAATTCGGCGAATAGCCGGATCCTATTTTTTTTTCAAAAGATATGTAAAGAGCGATGAAAAATGTATACGAGATTCGATTCCATGTATCGAATGCTACGCCCCTTAAGATTTAAGAGGGTAGCTACTATGTTGCAGGCACATTTCACATAAACCGTGTGTTTATTTCGAACACGAATATCGTTTCCGCATTTTGCACACGACATTGATTTTTGTTCATGAGCAGAATACCATTACGATTGCTTTTCCCACTTCTCATTGTCTGTTTCAATGTAACATAGCCCATAGGGTAGCTGTATTCCTATATGACATCCCCCCACTCTTTTCATTAATTAAGACATAGAGCTTAAAGGTGAAAGTTTCTAATTGAGCACAAGGCAGACAATATTTGGGGAAGTGAAATATGGTAATACAGTGGAGAGCTATGTGTCATTGAGACCATCTGAATCTCTATGATTCTATTGAGTTGTCAACTACCGTAAATTCTGTATTTATACCCTTGGCTTCCCCACATAAATGCTACATTTTTATTGCATGCATCAAATCCGCAAATAATGTCAAATATTTTTGGCAGGATGAATAAGTAGACATGCAAACTTTTAGGTTTTGGGTGTGCCCACCGTCCCAATTTCCACCTTTGCTCTGTTTTTTTGTTACTATTCCACTGGTAGTCCTTTCCCATGCCTACCTCAGCTAGCTAGTACTACCAATTTTTCAACTAATTACATTATATGCCAACATTCATCAACTTTTGCATGAGATGGAATGTGCAAAATTGATATTGGACCAGAATCTCAGATATGGATATTCAAGTTTTCGGATAATGAAACATGCTATACAATCCGGATATCCGGATATTCGAACCGGTAATCCAAATTTTTTAAGTGACAAGGCCTTGAACTATGCAATAGCTACTACCATATTTTCATAGTTAGAATTAGAACTTGATCATCTTAATTAAAATAACAAATTATGTGAATGTTTCTCCAAATTACAAGTGGCTTTACGGCTTTAACACCAATACACAACAAGCCCAATCTTAGATAAGGCTAGGAGGATTGAGGAGGGAAAACTCTTGAGCAATGGCGAGTTGGAGACATTAACATTGTAGGCTCTAGATTTTGACTAGAACATAAAAATAAAAAAATCGGATATTAGATTATCCGAATTTTCAAATTCGCTATGCGAATCCAATCCAACCTATCCAAATTTTAAAAATTGGATCGGATATTCAAAATGTCTTGCCATCCAAAACTGTCTACTAAACAGTCAAATACCGTCTAAAGTCTAACACGAACCACACAAGCTCATAAGTTCATCTAATTGGATAGCCATCTAAAATGAATTCGAAATATAAAATTGAATTGAATGATCACAACAAAAACAAAACCCAAACCCAAACCTATTCGCACAAGCCATGAGCTACCATAGTTTCAACTACGGACGAGGTAATATATGCATGCATGATCAACAAAGAAAACCATTAGAAAAATGGCAACATCACCACCACAAAAAAATATTGATAGAGAATCTCCTAACTCTAAAAATATACCAGCAAAATATTTAGACACCAAAGACCTTCACATTTGTGTGTGCTCATTAAAATTTGGGAACCAGTAAATTTTCAATTAGTTTATATGACACTCTTCGTTTTTTAAAGAAACATATAACAAATCTGACAACGACCAATTGATACACTGCATCAATTCACAACATCCTTCTACAGATCCCCCCAAAATGGCTGCTGTCTTGTAAGACTTCTGTATCGAATACTAATGCACAGCTACAGATCACATCAATGACCTAACTGCACTCATACAACACTTGTAAAACTAAGACATCAGCCCCGCCAGTCCA